>CM036620.1:65698205-67005080 GCA_020746105.1 Trogon surrucura
TAAATTCCAAAAATTGAGGTATAGCAAAGGAGATGTCATCAGTCAAAAAAAGTGTGCCTTAAAATAGCTGACTGTTGGAAAAATCTCTCACAGAGATATAAAAATAGTGCATAACAAATGTCAAAATGGATCAAGGTTTGGCAGGGTTAAGGTTAGAAAAGAAGACTCCAAAAAATCTGGAGGATCATGGTTAGGTAACAAATAGGGAACATTGACAAATAAATTAGTAAAAAGCTCTTCTTAAAACAGCATCAACTTTAAACATTAAAAACTCGAACCACAACCACAATAAAACAGCAGAGTTAGACATGAACCACATATTGTACAGTACAAAAAAGCACACCGGAGACAACCAATATAAGATCAACACTTTGCTTACATGAAGGATTGTCCCAAGGGGCTGCGCGGGGCAACGCCCTTGTAATTTCAACTCTAGCGTCAGACTCGGAATTCTGCAGCTCGACGCTCGCTGCCGAGCGCCCGCCCAGACTGCAGCAGAACTGCTCGTTCCGTTAAAAAGGAGGGGCTAGTTGCATTAAAAACGCTCTGGGATAGACGGAAAAACACCGCTAGGATTTTCTCGTAGCGTTCGGTTAAATATTGCCTCAGTCCTAACTACGTTTGTTTTGCAAAATCTGCGTCGTTACTAGAACTCCTTCATTAAAATAAAAATACTATCCTTGACTGTCAAAAGTAGCTACTTTTCATGCAACAGTGACCCCAGTTTGACAGAAGACCACAACGCACACAGGTCAAACATGTAAGCAAGATTTTGTTTGTTTTTTCTTTTTTTTTTTTTCTTCAAGCCAAATTTCACTGTTGTCTTAAAGGTAAAATTTAGTTTGTTATGCAACTAGCCGTCTGTATGTTACACCTTCTCCATTTTGACTTTACTGAGATTTAATTTCTACAGCGTTACGCGTTCTCATAGAAGTCTGGTTTTGCGTGTATTTGTCACGGGTTTCACATTTGGTGACTGGTTAGCAGTGTGCTGGCCATCTTTGGTTTGTAGAGGAAATCTGAACCATGAACAATCGAGGGGGCTCAAAAGAACTTGTTAAACGCTAGCTTTTTACTCAAACTCGTATCTACGCTACGCCACGCCACATGAAGTAGAAGCACACGTCACAAAATTGCACAGGGATTACAATATTACATCCAGTCTGCATAAAATTGAATTCCACTACTGACCAGGTCACAAAATGGCTGCACTTTCTAGTCTAAAACTAATTTGCATATTGTACACATGTAGGACATTTCTTTTTTTTTTTTTTTACTTCAGTCACAATAATGCATGCAAGTTTGTTTCTTGTAACAAATTTCGTAGATTTGCTCATGCTACCTAGTTTCAAGAGAGCCTTTTTTGAACATTTGCAATAACTCACCTCTTGTTAATTAATAGTTCTAGTGCATGCATATGGTGTATACAGGTAAGTAAACATGCAATTTTTTCACATTCTAAAACTATGGCAGTTTAGGCCATATTGTGCTGCCTGCATTTAATCCGTAATGCAGTGTGTCTTAAACGTTTCAATCCCGTATTAATAGGTGGCATTACACATAACACCTATATAGCAGCAAAGCTAATACAGCTTGTGATTAAAAATGTTTAAAAATAGCTAATAAATCAGATTATCTTGAGGTATTATTTCTTGCAAGTCAAAATGGAGAGCAAAAAATCAACCCTAATTTTTAGTTTATGTATACACTGAAAATAGCAACAACAATAAAAATAAGCTTTTTGTAGCAGACATATTCCATCTTCACTATTTTGCTACCTTTGGTAAATTACTGGGGCAGATCTTGAAGTTAAAAACCCATGTTTAGAAATAAGTGCACGCTTCACCCACTCAATATAGCAGCAGACTGTGTGCCCCTACGCAAAAACATTCTCATATCTAGTTTTAACTTTACATATAAAAATAACTTGGAGAAAATACAAAAAAACATTTTATTTTAACATGAAAATATCACAAAAATTAGTAAGCCTGAGATGTAGGGTTTTGGTGAAAAACAAGAGGCTTTGTAGTGTTTTGGCTGCTGATAAAGATGCATGTATTGATAGCTGGGGTGAAAAGCAGAAGAATGCACTTATTTCTTCTGCATGTCAGTTATCTTCCAACACAGTAAGCCACATGCACCCTTCTTTCCTTACGGAGATGCTGGTTCACCATGTTTTAATTCCAGCGGAAGTGGATCTGACGTGGGCGGTCAGCCCCCTCCTTTACCAATGGCTTATGGAATTCACGTCCCGCACGCGAGTGGATGTTTGCCCAACAGAACTCACAGTAATACTGCAGGCAAGTGACATTGGCACAAAAGAAAGGAGCAAACTTCCCACCGCATCGCGCGCCCTGGCACTCGTCGCACATCTGGTCATCCAACACATATGGCTTTACCTCCACCTGTTGGAGCAAACCAGAAACAATCACCCTTAGGACAGATTCCTACTCAGCAGCATGTGAAGGCTCTCGGTATTTTCCAGGTGAAAAAAGACATAAAACCAACAAAACCCACACAACACATATTAAGGCCCTTCATTAATAAGTTATTACTTATTAATGGTACAGATCTATCCACATACAGCAAGCAGAACACTTCAGAAGTACGTTATGTGTTATAAACAGCTCCCCTGAATTTATTCTGGAAGGATATTTATTCTGGAACAACAATATGGAAGTACGTGTAGAAAATAAGCCAATGAACCCAAAGGTCTCACAATTAATCTGATCAGCTCCCAAATGTAACCCAACGTGACATCCCAGTCTATCCTGTTTAGCAAGAAAATTGAACATACAAGAATTAAGCTTTTTTTAAAAAAAAATAAATCTCCGCATGTACTAATGCCGCGTGCAAATCAAAAGTACTTCCTGCAGGCTGGAACACAGATCTCTTAGCGCTCCTGTTTCCTGTAAATTCAATCCCTATTTCTAAAATATGGTCAAATTTGAGGCTACAGATTTTGGTCATTTGTTATTTCCCCTGTTTTGGGGCTTTGAGCTGTACAGAAATTGGTATTCCATGTATTTCTGAAACTCCCTTTAAAAGGCCATTCTGCAAAAGTCTGCAGAGTGTTAGAAACACCTGTCTGGTGCTGCTTTCTTCTCCCAAACTCATTTGACTGTCAGAGTGGAAAAGTGGCAGGAGGCCAGCGGTAAATCTGCGTTATCTTTGCGTAACTGAACAGTTAAAGACTGCCATCAGACAGGAAGAACAACTGCATAATAAAACACAAAATAAGTTGACTCCATCATTGGGCAAGGTATCATCTTTCACATTTTCCTCTCTTTTAAACACGGCGTCTTCTGCTTTTTGTTGGCAAAAAAGTTATTCCAGTTCATACAAAAACACTGCTGCAGATTATTTTCTGAGATAACGCTACCTGAGAATGCTACATATAGATCTCGACTTCATGTATTATACTCTGACAAAATATGTTTGAACTAACAAGAACTTTAAAATGCTATTATTTCTATTGTGCCTCCAGAGGAAAAAAATTTACACATACAGCTACCCACCCTGAAGTTTTAGAACAGAATAGTCTTTTATCTTAGCTTCAGAGGTAGAGGTCATACCTGACATGTCAAGTGTATGTGTGTCTGAAATAGGGTATGCCTCCTTCCAGTAATCCATATCCAGTACAAGCTCTACTTCTTATTTCACTGCAACGACCTGCCTTATCACAAGTTACACTCAGGCTTTCCAATAAACACATACCTTATACAGTAACTGTGTTTGTGGTTCAAAATTACTGAAAGCATGAGGCAGCATATATTTATATTTATATTTTTGTGTATTTATATTTATATTTTTGTGTCCACGTACCAAGATTGGTATGAAGATGATTTCAAATGTATTAGAGAAACACTTTGGGAAATGAAAGTATTAAATGAAGTGGATGCAGACTGCCAGCATGGGAAAGATAACAACATTTTAAGGAACTGTTTGGAGTTGAAAGTCCAAACAAGTGTTAAGAAATGTTTAGAGCTGAGCTTTCACACATGATAAAACAGGATGAGGAGCACTTTACTGAAGAAAAACATCTGTTTGAGAAACTAAACATATCTACACATCAAAAGAACTGGAGAGAAGCTGTGGAGTACTTAGGTAAGGAAGAAGTTGAGATCACAGACAACGTTTGTGAAGTGATTGTGACACTAAGATTACCAGGTAAGGTATGAAAAGGTACATGCCAGAACAAAAAAAAATGCTATAAATACTTTGAACTAAAGTTCAGAAGGATAAACAGGTGCAGCGCAATATTTAACAATGAAAGAAGACTTTTACACAGACAAAACTGGTTATGAAAAGAATGTGAAAGGACAGTGGGCCTAGAGAAACTGGATATAACTGGCATAGAAGGCGATGATGCCAAGGACAAAGGTAGGAGAACAGCCTGCCTCTGAGACCAGCGACACTCGTAACGCACATCTCGGCTGAATACAGCACCCCCGGTAGGACTATCTTCCTCATTTACAAAACCTGCAGTTTACAGATTTATACAAATTGCTTGCTCATCTATAAATCAGCAGTAACGCTGACTTCAGACTATTTTCAGAGCCTGAAAAAGCATTAATGTGTAAACTCCGCAGAGCAAAAAACCCATTTCTTAAAATATTTTTTTTCATGCTTTCAGAAAGAGCTAAGGGTTGAAGTGTTCCCTAAGAAGGGCCTCTTTTGTATCACTCCTCAGTAACACAAATAACTGGGTTGCATAAATATATATATATATAATTATATAAATGACTGACCATATGATTTAATTAGAAATTATGTAAAAAAATTAAATATTAAGACCCTGTTGAAATAAACAGAGAAGCTCATAAACCTTCCCCAATATTTCAAGATACATTTATTAAAATACTTAGAGTTCGCATTGCTGTATTTTCCAAGTGAAACATCTCAGGAGTAGCATTCATTTTTAAAAGTAAGAAAAACCAAGGCAGCTAATAAAAATGCCAAAATTCCGAATTTAAAAGAATATTTGAGTAAAAAAAATTAGTTTTCAAACATTAGAAAAGCAACACTAAAGAAAGAACATAAATTATAACAATCAGAAAATGAAGATTCAGATATTTAAAGGGAAAGCCTAGATCTTACTTCCCCCAGTCTCTTCAGCCCACAAACGGTTACCTACACACACTAACCACACTTTTTTCTTCTTGTTTCTTCCTTTTCACAGAATGCCAGCTTGGGAGGGACTTCAAGGATCATCTAGTCCAACCTTTCTTGGCAAAAGCACCATCTAGACAAAATGGCCCAGCACCCTGTCCAGCTGAATCCTAAGTGTCCAGTGGGGAGATTATTCCAATGGCTGATTGTTCTCACTGTGACAAATTTACTGTTTTTATAAACTAAGTCTCACAGGTGCATCTAAAATCTAATATTTGGGGTAGATTTTGTGTTCATTTTGCCTTTTTTTTCCTCCCTGTCCAAGCATCAAGAGGCCTGAAGCACATGCCCACTCTTTTACTTGAGATTTACTGTCCATACCTGTTTAAGTATCTCAGTGTTCTATCACACATTAACTAAAGTTACATCCCATTCTCTGCCACTTCAGATGCCTATGCAGCATCCAAAGAGTCCTTAAAAATCTCTGGTGCCTAATCATAAAAAAAAAACCCAATCAGAACAAGCCAGCCCAGTTGGAAGTGCAGCCTTGAAGGCAGGTTCATGGCTTCCTTTCTCTTACGAGATGGCACTGCCAGTCTCCTGTATAGTCCTCTAGTACAAACGACGCTCCCATGAGAGGAGGAAGACCAAGACAAAAGTGCCCCCTAGTTTGGAGGGTTCAAGTCCACGTCTTCCACGTCTGAGGGAGAACTAGTCTGGATGGGACCCAACTGTACACCTCGAAGTTCCATCACTTCACCGTCAAATGTACTACAGATAGAGCTCCTGAAACACACTAAGATACAGCCAGTTCCAAAGTCAAATGACAAATTCAGCTTTTTTTTAGGAGGCGTTCTGGATTCTGATTCATACTTCCATTTTGTCCAAATACTCAAATGCAAGATGGCTAAAAATTTTATTTCCCCTCACACAGTCACAGTGTCACGGCCATTTTTTCTGTTATGTAATTAGCCAAAAGGTACAGCTGTTAGTCAAAGTCAGCTGCAAGTCACCAGGACAGCAATTCCACCAGTCAGATGTAGTTGTCACATCTTAACGTGAAGCCTCACTCACTACCCACATTCAGACCCACTCATCCTCTGCAAAGGGCCTTGTTTGGGGATTTCAGCTCACCAGGTGACTGGTATCTGAGAGACAGATGTAAAGCTCTATTACTCTGTCTATTTGAAAGTAGAGAAGCGCAAGCTACCTCCCTACAGCAGACTTTAACTGTACTGCTTTCTTTTCCCCATGTCTTTGATCTGTAAAGGAGACTGGACCTTGAACTACTCTACTTACTCAACCTTTCTTCCTCTTTTTTTTTTTTTTTTTTAAAAAAAAAAGAACATCTATTAATACCAGTGACTACCTTTGCAGCTCTTGACATCAAAGCTAGTGATACTTACTAACTGACATAATTTAGGTGCCAGTTTTCTTTGCTACTCTTGTATTTCTGATTAGGAGTAATGAAGTTGATTAGTCTTCTTGATAAAAGTTAGTTTTACTTTAGCTAGCATTAAGCAACTGTAGCAACCAGAAATGTACACAGGTAAATAGTAAGACAACTCTCAAACAGAAAAGATGTTTTGTATTTTAGGTGTTGAGCTTGATCGATTTTCTGAAGTGCTGAGCACTGACAATTATGGCCGAAATTAAGGGCAGCTGCAAGTCTAAAGCTTATCTGAAACCAATGAATACCAGTTTCCTATAGATGACAGAGGAATTATCACAGTATTTGGTTTCATTAGACCAAGGGAGAGAAAAAGATTTTCAAGCCCTTTGCCCACACACAACAAAACCAAGAACTCCAGAATGGAAAGAGCATATGGTTTAACATATGTCCAAGGAACAGACTGCTGCTTTGTGGAATGCATGTTGTTCGTTTGGGGGCATTCGCGGTTTAACTCATGGAACTAGTGGAATTACAGGAATACTAGAAGAAATGTAGAAGCTAGCACGAAAGTCAATCAAATGCAACATTACTGCACCCTGAGAAGTTCCTTTATAGTTCATTACTCTTATATTTACTTATTTTTCTGTACAACTTACTCGTTTATCAATATCGCCATGCTGAAGTTGAACAAACCGAGCACTGATGGCAGCAATATAACTCTGCTGATTGGAAAAAGCAACACGTCCAGCACCTTTTGGGTATTTCAGCTCAGGGTCAGTATCAATTCCTGCATAACAAACTCCACCATAGAGACGGTCCATGATCATAGCCAATTCCACTATTGGGAAACAAAACAATGTTTGTTTAAACTGTTCTTACAATATAAACTTTGCATAATATGCTTGTACTTAAAAATACTAGAAAATTTGATTTTAATAATTAATTTTGCAACAGTTGATGTAACAGCAATAACAAGAAATATAAAAAATATATTAAATAAGCTATGAACTACTCAGCAGACTGCTCTTTCATACTGTGGCTACATACAGCCAAGGAACAATGGAATTCTAAATCCTTGCAGTTCTTGATAACCTGGAACTGAATCCAGGACAGCTTTCATCAGGGGATTACAGCAAAAGACATTTTGGGCAGGCATGGAATGTAAGCTGTATAAAATAGATCCACATGCCACAAATTTCTTGGTATGTGTTCCCTGGCTGCCCTGATGCTCCGTGTCCTACTTGAATTTAAAGATGCATTTGGCATCTTTTCATCAGCCACACAGAGCTTGATTATCTCTGCAGTGCTACCTTTAGCATACACACTGAACTCCACGGAAACAAAAATCTCCCATTTTAGAGACCAAGTATTTTAGCAGTTTTCTAGTAATATTTTATACTACGTTCAGATTTGCTATTGATTTAGGTGGAAAACACTGTTTTTTTTCATAATTAGTACCCTCTGTATTAGGATACAAAGTTGTCAACACTCATTGATGCTCAAGAGTTATTTGAAAAGTCTCCTAAAGTTTTGCTGCTTTGTGAAGTCATGATTCTTATTTCACAATGCCATAAAAGTTTCATTTTCACATATAGAGGGCATTTGAAAGCCAAGCACAAGAATGCATCCATTAAATTTATCACAGACATTCAGCACAGTAATCTGGAGTATTTGGACTAAATTTAAAGAAAAATTAATCTGCAGTTGGAACACATTGTGTTTATGCTCATTTACAGCACTTGAACTACAATCAAAAGTACAGCCTTAAAAGTTAAACAGTTGAAAAGCTTGAGCATTGCAGGTCCAAGATAGAAAAATACAAGATTCTTTATACACCAAATGTGCAGTATCACTTCGTGGTTCTCCTACATATTCCACCTGAAAGCTCATCTCTCTGTAAGAATAAAATTCACTAAGAACTATGGAAGATTAATGAAGTCCAGGAGTCATTCTAATACAAGACAGGATTTGAACCACTGTGTGTTACACTTCTACTTTCGACATTCACTTCAGCCTACTTACTAGAAGGCCACCATAAAATACTGTAAAAGGCTACTGCAGCCAATCTCGCAGAGCAGACTGACCAGGTTGCAAATCAACCATTCCACCACTACAGAAACACTTAACTTTTCCTTTATGCGCTCCAACAAGAGTTCAGAAAAAGTACTGCAATCTCATTTAGTGTTGAGCCATACAGACTGCTAGCTTCCTGAATGTCTGTCTGTTCTCTGTTCTTACTCTTTCAAGTACTCCATCACCTGTGTTTTTGCTTTGTCCATATCAGCACAAATCACTGCAACCTGCTAGCAGAAGAGTAACTAATGCACACTGACAAGCAAGTACAAATAGAGCTCCACATACTGATGGAGCGTGGCAGAGAGGTTTTCATAGCGTAATTTCTAAACCAAACTTTTGTGACATAGTTTACAAGACAGTTTTGCTAATGTGACCAAAATATTTTCTACAGTTCTAGATATGTAACAGTTTCCAGTAAATCTTCATGATGAACAGCAGCAATTTATGGCCAAAGCCAGATGAAAGCAGCTACTAGAGAAAGGTAAGAATACATGAATTTTGTACTGTGGTCATTAACTATCACAACAGTCTTCTATTTTAACATGCATATATCTTTATCTACCCATACTTAACCATACAAAAGTATGCATGGTTCAAATTATTCCAAATAATCTCCTACTTTTAAGAACAGCCACGGATTACACTTACCAGCTCTTAATGGTCTAGGGACTCCTCCAACAAAAATTGTTTTTCGAGGATCAAGCGGCTGGGAACCATCCATCACAAAGTCACTATCACTTAGATTCCAGGGACGGATCTGAACCTATTAAGTCGGGAAAGGAAACAGTACGCTCTGTAAGTTTCACTACACTGTGTGTATATGTTCATCAGCCTATATGAACTGTCAAAGTCACAGCTTAGCATGTCTAGGTGCTTTGCTTTAATCCTATTAATTCAAAACACTACCATTTTAAAATCATCCAACTGTTCCAGATGTTGAGCTCTGCCAACGGTAACTTGCTTTGATTTTCACCATCATTTCAAATGCAGCTTTAGACAGATGGCAGCTCTAGCCTGCGGGCCTGCTACTGTTTACTTACGGGTTTGTCCTTGATAGTAGGACTGGAAACACACAGATAGAGCTTTCCATCTTCTTCAATGCAGGCATCAATCAGGGCCTGAACAGAACTCTCTTCTTGGAACAGGAGGAATGCGTAACCTGCAAAAAAAAGCCAAACCAACTGATATTTTTTTTCTCTTATCTTTTTCTTAATCGTCTTTGTCAGTAACTTTTCCATATAAATGTGTTTACGCAAAAAGTAAAAGTCAGACTAATTCTTTGCTATTAGTCATCCTCTTTAACTATGTACTACCTCACTATAATCAACAGAACTTCTATCCTTAAAATAATGGTCAAAAGAGACTAACCACCAGATAAAAGCAAATGTATCTGCACTATAATGTACTGGAAGTCTAGGTTGAGCATAATTCATTGGCAGCAAGGGACATTATACAATGAAAATCCGACTTGGCACAAAGGACTAATCTCTATTCTAGAGATTACATCAAAGTACTTTGTTACGTAAGTGACCCAGCAAACCTCCCAAACACTACAAAAATAGGAATTAAAATGCTTATTTAATGCAACAGTAAAAACAGGCAGACAAGCAAAGAACATCACACATTAGAATACTTTAATGGTTACAGTATAGTGAATATACAAAATTTGTTACTTGATAGGTGCCCAATAGCACAGTTAGGATTGTAGTCTAGGACTGTAGTCTAAAATCTTTAAAAGGACCCTAAATCCACATTTCTTTCTTTGATTAATAGCAAGTGTGGAATTTTCACACAAAGTTATGTTTCATTGCTTGGATGGAAAAATAAATTCTGAAGCAGCTGCTCTAGAGTGGGTTTGGCGAGAAGGAGCACGGCTGTTTTACCAAGCCTTTTGGAAACGACCCAGTATTTCTGTGAGAAGTTAGTTAATGACTGGCTGTTTCTTGCTGCAAACAGTGTCGGTCATCAAGACAAGAATCAATGTGTTAGGAACATAAGATTAGAGAAACAAATGCATGACTGATTTTAGATATATGGGAACATAAATAGGATTTAAAGCAAAGGCTCTAAGGCCTATATTGGTCTTTCTAATAACTAGTACCTACAAGGGACACATGACAAGGTTTTAAGTATTCTATATTTTTATGTAAATCTTATGTAATGTCTCAACAAATGTGCCATAGGGAATCTTTGAGCTTAGGCTGAAGCATTTCCTTGTGAAGTCCATTTTTCATTGACGAATAATATTTTTCAGTGACAACCTGTTTAACTTAGACTTAATTAGAAGTTATTTAGATTCAAAATCTGGTTTAATGGGAATATCTTTCAGTATTTATCTTAGAATTTTAAATCCAGATATCACCCACGCAAAGCTCACTCACTGAATGAGGGCATGGACAAGTGAGATTTGATCTGCGTAACTGTCCTTACTTGTGTGGATACCAAACTCTTGTTTGAATGGCGAGTTCAGCACAAGAATGATGGGAGTGAAAAAGCTTGGTCACTCAAAGGGAGGGCTAAATGCACATGATAGTGACTATGAGGTCAGACATACAAAGTAAGGCTCACAGCCAGAAGCAAAATATTTTGCCAGATGTTGATTTTCCATCAGTTCTCATCCTAAAGCAAATCAAGGGTACTGCCATATAGCTCCTGATGCATAAAGATAGTGTCTCCACATAATCTACCACCTGTATGTTTGCAGCTCTTACTATGCTCAGCTGTGGCAGCTTGTAAAAAGATAGAAAATTCAAATACAAGAACTTGATGAGGGAACAATGAGGATTACTATATCCTACCACACCTGAAATAAAAGGAATGCAATACTAAAATGAAAGCAATACTAAAATTATGCATTAATACTGCTTTCTCAATGTTAGCTGCAACAAACGTACTCAAATCTGGATTCATCCCACTGAATTTTAAGCATCAGATGGGCTTGTGTCATGAGCTTAACTGGATTTTTCCCCCCCCTAAAGACACAGGGAAAGCTAAGGTATAGTCTGTACTATCAAATTGGTCTGGCCATAGTTTTCACTCCATGGCTCTCATCTTTCAAATGATTAACAACGGATTTTAATTTCCTCTAGCGTTTAGCCTGGAGGAAAATAACCAGTTCTTCTGGTGAAGAAAGCTGGCTAGAGAAGATAATTTTGCTCAGGTCACACATTTTATAGCCATATACAGAAACAGCCAATCCCTTCCAAAGAATGCTAGACTAACCTCTCTCCATCACTTGCCCTGGACCAGGGTGCATTTCCCAGCACAAATCAATTATACATTAGCCATAGACTTCTCCAAAAAACACCAGTTACGCAGGCAACCAGCCTCTATTCAGTAGCTAGAAAGTGCTTGTAAAGGGAATTCACACTCTGATCTTGGGTATTTCACTTAGACATCCTAAATTAGGGCTCCTCTTGTTATTACAGCTACCGCATGCCATCAAGTCTATAGCACAAACTTTATTCTCATCTCCTTCTGCTTTCTCAACATATGCTTTTACCAAATTATTTTTCATCTCAACACTCAAAACTCATGAACTATTATGCATGTTTAATGCCTGCAAAGCTAGTATGGTGGTGGTAAATCTCATGCATCAGGACAATGAAAAATACTGAGTGCCCACCAGTGTTTTTGGAGTAGTAGTGAATTACAATTACCATGTGTGACTAGAAGCAGATGTGAGAGTGAAACAAGGTGGGGAGGAAGGTTGAAGAGTAGCAGGTGTTTTGCTGTATTACAAAGAAGCTTAACTACCTACTTCCTTGGGGTTTTTTGGTGTACTGTGTCAGTACCAACAGCAATGCAAGTTTGTTTACAATGGAAAAGCAAAGCTACTCTAATACTGAAGGAAGCTGCTTCATACCTCTGGGTCATGCACGCACCAGCACTAGCAGATCATGACCAGATACTACTTGCCAAGAGACAAAGCTTGTGTGCTTTGTACTATTTCACAAAGTCAAAAGTATTAGATGAAACAGTCTTATAAAAAATTCTTGTTCATGCACACATCTAACAGAATTTATGCCTACTGTGGTAGGACAATGTTTAGGTAATGGCTGTTAAGTGTTTATCACTTGACTAAATTCCTCTGCGTAACACTGGAACTATTACTAATAGCCCTATTTTCAAAGGCAGCCATTGCAGCTACATTTCATAATACTTGTCCTCAGAAAATTACCTCAAATAAACAAATCTTTCTGGAGACGGTAACTGGCTTTGGAAATATATTACATGGTATCTAAAGATACTGCACTAGTTAGAGCCATCCTTACTCTGATCTGGCATCTCTTTTAATGAAACAAGACCAAGAAATAATAAATTATTTTTTCTTTTTAATGTATTGGGACAGCACTGGAAACAGAAAGCCCATCAGATAAGTCTGAAGAGTCCTATCTGTACTACCAAACTAAACTTTGTCATTTTTTGTATTTGTTACATAAAGAACAAATCAAAAGCAAAGCATCCTAGAATAGATTCACACTGGTAGCTAAGACAATTTTCTGAGCAAGGTACAATTTCTTTATTTCATGGTAATAGGGAAGTTTACCAGAGTGGGAAAGGACACCTCCCCTGCTACACATGCTCTGTGTAGAAATTGGAGACCAGTTTTAAGTTCTATCAAACTCCAGTTAAATCCGATTGCCAGCGGCTTAGAGAAGGAGTCAAGAAAATCAGTGCAAGCCAGCATGGGACGGTCCATGCCAGTCAGTGCAGCCGTGTTTTGTTTTGGGGTTGATTCGACTCTCTCCAAAGGAGACTAAACGGCCTCGGTGCAGTGCAATTCTTGCTCATAGAATTCTCTGCCTTAGCATAAGTCGGAAAGAATCAGTGTAAACTGCAAGTTAATAAAGACAATGGACCTACATTTGATGACTGGAATAATTCACAAAACATTTCACCTATTTCTCTTTAAAGGTATCTCATCACCACATTAATTAAATTTAATCTTTAAAACATAAATCTCTCATTGAGTTTAGGCATCTTTGATGGAGAATTAACTGCAAAATAAACCTCAAATGAAAAAATGCAAGCTGATACAATTGTAATGTAGCTATTAACTGAGGCACTTTTGAGTAGGGGCAAGCGGGATTCACTTCAAGATCCAAATACCTGTTTCCATATTTCTGCAGTGACTGTGTCTGAGCTTCTACTGTGGTACAAAAAAAACAGGTAACGTAGTCAGTGGTGCCAGGATGGCTACTCAGCTGACGAAGGGGGACACGCACGTGTCTAGCAACACTTATCCTCTGTAGGACTTTACTGACCTTCAGCTGGTGCTCAAGAGCAGTGTGGGGCTTCAGTAGGTGCTGCAGCACATTTGCAAGTCCCATGTAAATCTTTTAGATATCCTGAGGGTGGGTAAATGAATCAAGCTCAATGTGCTTATGTTACGGTGACCTGAACAGCCCTCTATACTCCACTGACTGTATTGGCCAGATTCCCGTCGATTAAAGGAAGCTTAGACACTAATCACACATGAAGACACCTACAGTTACTTGCCTGAATCCAGAGTTCAATCCTACACAGTGTGATCAAATAAGCTGGTAACAAGTTAAATGGAACTTGTATGGACCTTGGGTGTTCCATTTTTAACTAGAAACAACATTTTGAACCCCTTTTTTTCAGTCATTTCTAAATCAGCAGTCAGGAACTTTGAATAAATGAAGCTACTGCACAACTGCTGTGATAGAAGGCAACAGAAACATCCAGACAATTAGAAAAGGCTGGGGATGCTGTCCTGTTTAAATCAGATTATCCTCTGTTTGGTACAGACTATAAATAGTACAGAGCACACAAACAACTGGGCACATTCTGAAAGGCCTTCTTTGGATTTGCATATCCTCGTGGCATCATTTCTTTGGAAGCGTCATTATTACAAGAAGTCCTCCCCTCAGCAAGTTGCTTTGGACATGTGTATTATTTCACAAATAACTCTATTTGCCAACTCCGTAATAACAGGAGTTATGATAAACAGTGGTAGGTCAGAAAGGAAGGAATTCTCCATTACAGTTGGCAGGTCACCTACAGACTTCGGACTTTGATCTCAACAGAGTAATTTTTTTTTTCTGCTTCAGAAGAGAGTTTCCTTGTAAGATTAGTGTGAAGTTTTTAAAATTCCCATTTTCTTTGGGCCTAATTTGCAGTGAACCAACAAAAATATAATTTGTCAAGAACAAGCAGTCAGGCTTTCTCAGGAGGCAGCCAGCCTTCATGGATCAGGCACTTTTCGCATTTCTTCAAGCAAAGAAATATTTATTATGAACTTGGCCTTTCCTCAGGACTTTCTGTAAGCAGAAAGCCTGGAAGGAACCACAGCCTGGGAATCTGAACAAGAGTAAAAAAAAACCAAATGAAAAAAAGCAGGCTGTATCTCTTCACTACAGGCAAAACTATTACATAAATCAGTCCAGAACTGGATAATTTGGAGATGTATTCTATGGAGATGTATACTATGCCGAGTATCTAATGAGACTGAACAAACAAAAATACACACACTGAAGTGACTCCATGTAGAGTAACAAATGAGAAATTGGAGATTAAAAGTAAAAAAAAAAACCAAACCAAAAAAACCTCCTTGGGCTAATATAATGTATATTTCTAAATTGGTAATTACTGATCAGTCTCAAAGCTTTCTTAGTATTTAGCAGTTTCAGACATCTTATTAAATATGTGTACACCCTGCCTGCAGGAATTATTATCTGAGTAATATTTAAGACGGGGAATTTTTTAAGATAATCCTTCTACAAAATAATCATGGGCCATATCTACTGCACTGACAAAACCAGATACAAACACAGTAATATTCAGTAGTTAATAGTAAGCTATATTTCCGTAACATCTACAAAGAGAAACCTACACTCTATTTGAAATGTTAGGCTACATTACAAAACAATAGCGAATAATGTAGTAAACTTAAAATGACAGTTTTAAGATTGAAGAACAGTAAGTGCTATCAAAGTTCAAATAAGGATCAGTTAATCATAGGAAATCAAGACTTAGTTTGCAAGTGTTTCCTGAATTAATTAGATCATCAGACTCAAGTTCTTCTATTTATATTCTCTGCTTTTAAGAAGCTCTGCTTACAATACAGATTTTTTAATTAATTTTTTTTACTGTGGTAATTATAAATATTCCAACTATATCAAAACAGTTCATTAAATTAGGAAGGACTATCTCCTTGGAAATGAATGCCTGAATCCATTCCTTTCAGCTAAGAATATGTTACATCGCCCTCTTCTATATAGTGATCACAGACTCTGCAAGATTCATGTTCCTCAAAGAGCTGCTTGAGAATTTCTCTTGGTAATTTATGGAGAGATGTATTCCTTAGGATAATCAAATTTAACTTGACAATAGCTTTGTGTATCAGGATGACAACCAAAAAAGCCAAAGCCTCTTTGTTTGTCTTAGAATTTCCATGTAATGTTCATAAACACTATTCAATTACTTGCAATTCCATTTCCCACTCTTCAGAGGACCCACCTGGGATAATCTTGTCTTTTCCCCAGCATAGATGGTCAGATAAAAAAAATGAAGATCTGTTTATAATGGCACTATACATACTTCTGCCACTTCCAGAGAAGTAATGAATTGCTGAATTCTGTACAAAATGAATAATCTCCTCATTGCTTTCGTTTCTGGCTCAGATTTTTGCATTAATTTTATATGTACCAATATATGATTGTACATGTACAGAAATATGCTATATAGCTTACTTAATGTACAGAATGGCTTTTCCAACACTTCGTGATATTAAAAAAAAAATCTAGTCTTACAGCAACACTAGAAATAGTTAAAAATCACTACCTAATTTTGTCAAAAAAAGTTCACTATTGCTTCAATATGAAGTTCATATCCTAAAATCGAAATAAACATAGCATTGATCATCTTGATCAGAAACCCAATCCTGCCTGTAACTTCCTATGAGAATTTTTATCTCAGATTTAGTCTTGAGAATTTGACCAAATTCAGTTTTGAAAACTGGACAGAAATGCAAATACAGGATTTAAGGTTAATGACATATAGAAATATATAATGCTGATATCTGATATATGGGATATTGAAGATGGGAAGATTCCTCAGGAGTGCAGCACACTGAACCAGACACAATACTAGAACACTCTCAATGTTTTAGACTTCATGTGTAAAGGAACCATGTCTGAACTCGCACTGAAACTGCAGAATTAACTGTTACAGAGACTGTAAATTACACCTTCTGGAAAAAGATGAGACAGTTTCACAGAGTAACATCTGCACTTAGTGACATATCAGAACATTCCAACTCTCTTACCTTTTGGTGGAAAATAGGACTTGCTTTCAGCTTTGTGAGGCCAGTCTACTACCAAAGGCCCAAATCGTCTGAAGCTAGCAGTAATTTCATCTAGGAACAGGTATAATAGTTGCAATTAAAATAAATGACATAATGAAAAACTACTATCACAGATCTTTCTTTCTAGCAAAAGTTAACATTTCATAGAAGAAACAAAACTTCCAATTTTCATAAACAAAAAAAAAATAGACATATCTTCCAAATCATTGATATTTACACAATATAATTGCTGTTATTTTAAGCTTATGTTTCTTTATTATGCCTTAATAAGAGAAGCATTTCAGAAGCATACAGGCAACTAAAGGCAGTGGTGAAAACTAGTGTCGTACTTCTTACATTCAAACTGGTTTGAATGCGATTGAAACAATTTACTGTTTAGTCACGTGCAGTTCAAAGCTTTGCAGGTAGATACTCATATAGTAAGTACCACCACAATTAGCACGCTAGCAATTTCCAGCAGATATCCTGAATAGATCAGGCACAGAAACTTTAAATTGCTTATTTAGAAGTGCTTCTAACATAACCATATTGCAAGATCTACTATGCCTCATGCACAACTTTGTGATGTGTCTGTATCCCCGCCACTCTTTTCTGTCGCCGACCTTGGCCACAAGGAAAAAAATTAAACCACCCTAAACACTACAAGAGCAATAACCCAAACACAAATATACTCCATTTCTTCCAGTCACATTCTGACACAGTGTATAAAATGGCAAAACAGAAAGAAAATGTGTTTAGCATTTGCATTCAAGTCTACAGTGCACATTTGAATTAAAATCATGAGGATTGGACGGGAATTGAACCTGCGACCTTTGGCATTTCAGCACCATGCTCAACTGAGTGAGCTAAACATTTGAAGTAGAAGCTGAAGTGCATTAAAAAACCGCTTAAGTATATTAAAATAAATCCCTTAGTACATTACAGGAGGACATCACAATGAAGATGAAACTAAAATAAGGTCTTTCCATGTCTGAAAGTTAATTAACCACAGTCAGCTTATTTCGTTTCCAAGTTACCCTAGGACTGCAATGAACCTTGTAAAAGGACTTCTGTTTACATTACAAAGCTAGCATGTAATTTACATTTATCTGCACAGGAGAAACCTAATATTAAACAGCACGATTACTTCAAATCTGCATTACTGTACAAAGCAATTCGAACTGCATCACAAAACAGTCTGAGCTTCTGTGCTACGCTCTATGTTTAATGCACCAGAGTGCTTTGCCATTTCACCTTTCTCCGCCTTGGTTTCTCTATTTATGAACAGGAATAACATTAACCTTTCTAAACCACTTCTGAGATCTTCAGGTAATAGTAAAATAGAATTTGAAATTCAATTACTAAGAGAAACTTTCTAAGAATAGAGAATAAAGCAGGCACAGACAGAGGGCACTCTGAAGGGCTGTGATGTATTTGAAAGGAATGTGCAAGGTATGCAGGAGCACAAATTCCAGGCATCGCAAGCAGCTCCATCACCTGCAAGCGAACCATCACTGACAACTGAGCCATCTCACAACCAAAATAGATGGATGACATTAAATCATATTAAGTTCAACATATCCACCACCTGACATAAAAAAATTATGTAATTGTAATCTTTTACACCACAACATTATTTTGCCGGATGCATTATTTCTAGTATTTCATTTACATTTTTCAAAATCTCTCCTTCTCCCTTCAAACTTAGTTTTCAGGCAGCTCACCTTCATCAATATCTGGTGGAAGACCTCCAACAAACACTTTCCGAGAAAAACGCTCAATTCGTTCTCCATTCTGATGAGCTGAATAGCAGGTAGGTGAATTCAAGACTCCAACTTGATCACTATGACCATCATCCAGCAAACCATCATCTATTGGGAAGAGGGAAGAACGGCCTTAAAAAGAAAAGATAATAATATACATTAAAATAATATTGTGGCAGTACCTGGTTATGCAATTTTAGGTAATAGGGAAATAGCAGCTTGGAAAGTAAAAATGAAAACACCAAGTTATCAGAAAAATACACATTAGTTTAAAGAAAAGTTAAAAAAATGAAAAATATATTAAGCCTCAAAAAGGAAATTCAAGATTGCAAGTTGACTTCACTGTAATCATACTTCCATACTACATTAGATTGTAGTTGCTCTGCTGCATCCAGTAGGAAAGTAATAATTTGTTTTTAAATAAAGGGTCTTATTTATGAAGAGATCATATTAAGGGCTGCTTAAGTGAGTTTCATTAGTCTCTTCATCAGTCTTCAAGTTAAACTGGTAACTTCCATCACCTGAGTAACTTCTGCATGTCTAAAAATCCTACATTTTAATTGAACAGAGGAAATTGAATAGAAAAAACACATGTAAATAGTAAGAAGTTTCAAACAGGTTATGTTTTCTCTCCTTTTAAAGGTATCTGATACTCTTACTCATGTAAGAACAGACTTAATTTCTAAGAAAGTAAAAGAGAATTTTAATAAATGTGCAAAATGCAACACTTAAAAAATGAGTCGGAGAGATTTATCCATCTTGCTCTCAAATTTATCACAGTTTTGGAGGGAAGCCTTGTGGTAGTTCCTAACACGTAGCAATCTGCAGTAAGATTATAGTTACCCTGAAAAGAAACTGTAAGATCTAAGAAGTTCACAGGATGGCTTTGCAAATGCAAACTGATCAAACCAGTGTATAGATGGCAGGGGGGAGTGAAAACACAGTAATTCTGTACCACTTATTTCCATCCCTATATCTTATCTGCAAATTATAGAGATCTCCAAAATGAAAAGATGTGGAAGGCGAGGATATGCATCTTAGCTT
Organism: Trogon surrucura; assembly: GCA_020746105.1. Lineage (NCBI taxonomy): Eukaryota > Metazoa > Chordata > Aves > Trogoniformes > Trogonidae > Trogon > Trogon surrucura. Next base: position 65,717,905 of record CM036620.1, read on the forward strand.
ATTGAGCTTTTGTGGGTTTAGATTAGTAACATAAAGATTAATGATAGTTTCAAATTCAGAAGTGAGTCTTTTAAATGCAAAAAGCTCCAAAAGAAACAAAATAAATACATCATTTCTTCTGAAATGTATTTTTTTCTGTTTCTCATTCATTTTTTTAAACAGAATCACAGAATGTTTTGGCACGAAAGGGACCTTTATAGGTCATCTAGTCCAACCCCCCCTGAAGTAAGCAGGGACGTCTTCAACTAGATCAGGTTGCTCAAAGTCCTGTCCTTTGGATGTTTCCACGGGATGGTGCCTCTACCACCTCTCTGGGCAACCTGTTCCAGTGTTTCACCACCCTTGATATCTAGTCTAAATCTACTCCCTGTAAGTTTAAAACCATTACCTTTGTCCTATTGCAACAGGCCCTGCTAAAAAGATTGTCCCCATCTTTCCTATAGGTCCCGTTCAGGTACTGCAAGGCCACTATAAAGTCTTCCTGAAGCCTTCTCTTCTCCAGGTTGAACAACCTCAACACTTATCAGCATGTCCTTTTGGGAAAGGTGTTCCAGTCCAATGCGACCACTACCCTCTGGATGTGAAATAATGATTAATTCAACTGCTTTCCAGAACCAAGCAAGTAAACACAACCAAAAAACAACCTAGCACACTATTGGGAAGAGAGTGCATTTTCCATCTCAAATAGCCAACTTCTTCCAGATTCACCCACTGAAAATCCATACGCTCCGTATGCTGGGGCAGTAGATCCCAGACAGCTGAGTCTGCAGTACCCAAGCTGTGAGCCCTACCACAGAGTTTGCAACTTCTATTCCCTCGCAGGGGAACGCTACCAGGAAAGCCCTGGAGGAACATCTACAGACACTGTGCTGGTCAGCCAGGTGAGAGAGCAGTACAAAAGCCGTCCACTTCCAGAAGACGACCTGAAGACCAAGTGCTTAGAGACGAATCTGGAGAACAGACAGCCAACACCATGACCTGTGTTGTGGTAATGCCTAATGACCCCGGATCTGCTATCTAAATCCATAATAAAAATACAATACATCAAAAATACTGAATGAAAACACAAGATGATAGAAGCCAAACAAACATAGTAAAATGTCATGAGGATCACAAAAACAGGACCACAGGACTGTTCTAAGTAACAAAGACTGTAACTATGACATCTTTATGGTGGCACTTCACATTTATGTCTCATAGAGGCATCCAATGGAGCACAGCAAATGCAGAAAGCTGTCGCAGGTTCCTCCCTTCCATTAAGAACAGTGATGGGCGTGTTTGAGAATACGACTAGCCGGCAGCAAGTGAAGGCATCCTTGCTTGCTATCATAAGGATGCATTCAACAACTAGATAACAGACCAGCAGGGTGCCTTTAAAAGTGGAAGCATGTAACTGGTGCTCAATCGGGCAGAAAGTGAGGGAGCAAGAGAGAAGAGAAAGTTAACACTGTTGGAAGAAGTAACCAGGCAGATTCTTCTTGTAAATCACCTATGTAGACATAAGAGGAGCAAGATCATGCTTTGAAGACTGCAGCAGCTGAGTACCATGGGTATGACTTTCATTTATGAAGACTAGTAAGAACAATCAGATCTTACAGACGTAATTTGAAGAAGTGGTAAAATCGGGTTACCAATCAAGAAAGGGGGATATAACAACGGATTTCTGAATTACTGACGTGAATGATGGAGAAGATGGAGTTGTTATCACAGTGAGAGGAAGAAGTGGCTAAAGGAAGAAATAAGATCTAAATTGGGAAAATTTGCAGGAAATTGCAGAAGTGGAAGTTTTAAGTATTTTCACTAGCGTATGAGAGTTATTCCTAACACCTTAAATCTAAAACCAACTGTAATTTCACTGCATTATCTTTAAAGAAAGCATATAGATTTGCTCTTTACCTCTGCTAGTCTCTATACTGCAGGAAAAAAGAAAATTTAAGTGACTTACAAACATGTAAATTCTAATAAACTTGTTTGCATTAGCCAAAAAAGCAAAGTCTGTTTTTCACTTTTGTTCCCTCAGTGTTTGTTGTGCTTTTTTAAAAACAACATACAACTTAAGGAAGGTGTTTCTTCAGACCATGAAAATTATATTTTTGTGTTTCTCTAAAAATACTTCTTTGACAATTCCAACTTACAATAAACTCTAATATATAGAGGGAACAATAATCAAAGAATAATCCTCAGAGTAATTTATTTTTTTACCCACAGACCAATGTTAAAATCTAAGAACAACAAGAACCTAGGTCTCTTTTCCCAATTCAAATTAAACCATGAGAACATATTCTGAAGTGATACCAGAGAGATCGGTTTTACTTTGACGTGAGTAAAGGTTTGCCAAAAGCACTGGAGCACCTCAGAGAGTGAATGTGACAGAGGACAGCAGATTAACACATTTAGAGTAACATGCTCTATATGACTCCTAGGACTTTCTTCTCCCTCCTCTTCACTTTTAAATGTCTCACAGACAAAGAGAGAAGATAAAGGTAATTTGCTGGGCTTTCACATTTCTCCCAATGACTCTGACTTAAAAGTATAAGTCCTTTTAAACGCGTGGGTTTTTTTGTTTTATGACAGTGAAAAGAACTAAGCAGAACCTGCCAGGAATCGTCAAAACACAACTGCACTGCTGTGTACACTGACCGCCATCAAGATCATCCTTCCTCTCTGCATTAGAGGTACGATGCAATCGGTTACGAACCGATGAAGACGTCAAGAGACACACGAACTTCTGTGTGTGTTGTGAACGCTGGAAGCCGTCAAAGATTGTGATGTTTTTGCTGCACACTTTACACGATCTTCAGAACAACCAGAGGTCACATCCTCATATAGTTAAATCAATATAGCTTTTCCAAGGTCAACAAACTGTATTGGCTTGAACTATGAAAATCTGTTTATTATTTCTAAGAGTCGTGTGTTGGATTTCTTAATAAGTTTATGAAAGGCTTTTAGTTTTTACTCTGTACACTATATCACTTCTACAAAAGCAAAAGAAGCAAACTGCGTACTTTTAAAGGGAGCTGAGCTGCAAGCAGTAGCCGCTAGCATGAACTAAATTAGGATTAGAACTACAATGTTTTAACTGATTGAAGAATTTGTAATTCAAACTAAAGAGATCAATGACCATAATCCAGACTGAACCCCTCCTTCCCTCAAACCCTCCATCTCACCCAAACTAAGACAACATGCAGATAAGCGTTTATAATCAACAATCTGGATTAATTAATCATAATGATCAGTAACAGCTCAATCAGAATTAATCGTACTGTAACAAACAGAATTGAATTACCTCGTCTTCGCCCATAACTCCTCGCTGCATGCAAACAAAGGACAAATTGTAAAATGTCAAACAATTGTGTCATGCCCACATGTGAAAATATTTAAGATACAAAGAACTATGTGGGTAAGTGATAAGTAAAAATCTCGATTGGTACCTGCTACTGATAATTGTAGATGAGAATGCATTAAAGTCAAGTCTCACTTCAATAACATACTATTTTATGGGTAAGTTGATCTTAGCACCAGCTGTAAAGAACAAACTTTAAATACTTCAACACATCTTTATACTTGATCTTAACTTCATGTTAATTATGGATTCATAAGTCATGGTAACTTCGTATATCATCTTCACGAACATGATTTGTATCTTACAAAATTGTCTAAAGAAAACAAAGAGTACTGAAATCATAAAATGGAAAGTATTACTTTAAAAAGCATGTAGCAATCATTAATCACAGAAACATCCTGGTCCATGGAACAGTTTGTACAGTCCTTTCCAGTGACAATACAAATGCTATAAGCCGTGACCTTCCTTTTCATGAAAAGACCTAGCAGAAAATTAACCGCAAGGTTTTGTTTCAAACAAAAGACTCCTTGTGGCAGCAAACAAAATCAGGGCACAAGTCACAAGAAATAGCATTGGATCAAAAACACTGCACAAAGGCAAGGCAACAATTTCTGACTGACTGAAAGTAAATCCAAGATTTTCCTAACTTCTGAGTTTTGCAAGATTCTTAAAGAGACCACGCTTACAGCTACGGTTCAGAAGACCATACTGACTGCTGCTCTGCCTGAAGGCTAGGAAACCAAAAATAGACAGATTACTAATACAAAAAATATTACACTGTGTGTAATTTCTAAGTTACGTTTCCACAAAGTATTTTCTATTTCCATTTCACAGACTTTGTACCTGAGAAAAATTACTTTAATCATCACAGCACTTTAGTTAAATACCTCAGAAGAAAATTTTACTATAAAACATGCTACAGCAACATTTATGAACAAGGATTGCTGTGTCTCAGCATTATTGTTTTGATTTTACCAAGACTCCATACATACAAAAAGCAGTTGTGGTTCTGGGACACTGAAACACATGCAGCCTCATAAACTCAGTGATTTGGAAATGTCATTCACTGTTCCCTTCTCCTATTATTAAAATAATTATATTCTAGTACCTCCCATTTGTATTAGTTTTTTTTAAAAAAAATTGAGCAAGTATACTTGTTGACTTTGTTATCTTGATCCCTTCCCATGAGGAATTCGGTGGATTGCTTATGGAATTCTGTAAAGGTCTCTCCTTGTTTTTTCTCTCTTGAAACTGTTTCTTTTTTGGACACAACAGTCATCATATTCCTATCCTAACACTTTCAAGTTCATCTTCTTTCATCTGAATTACTATTGATGAGAGAAGTCTTTTCTTACAGTTTTTTAGATCCCCCAACTTCCTACTAGCAAAGCCAAAGCAGAAAAGCCCACTTGGCAAAAGAGACCTGGGTATTAACCAAGTGGAAACATGTAAATTCAGATTTCCCACATCAAACCAGAATGAACAAAACATAATATATTCTATCCGACTAGCTCTCTTGTTAGTTGCTGCTGCACGGGGGGACTAATGCTGAACTTCAAACTCGTTTTCCTCTGAAGTGAGGCACCTACAAGACACACAGCTCCGTGTCACTGCTGCGGCTTGTGTGAACCTTCTCTAACTCTTGGCCAAAGCGACTCCCCCAGAGCATCAGCAGTGGCATCACTAAGCCCTCGTTTGGCCCCCTGCAGGCTCTTTTTTTTCCCCTCCCTTCCACAAATAAAACTAGAGTAACCAGGGAGGATTTAAGCACATCACATCCATAGCCATGACTGCAGTGCCATGTTCTCTCTCAAAGAATAACACACAAATGAGTATTACTAAGGAACTTTTGGCACAAGCCTTCACGGTTTTTCTTCTGCCGCTTCGGTTCTTTTCTGCCCACCAAACTGGCTTAGCTATTTTCTTACATTTTCAGTTAAGACAATCTGATATGCATAAAAACGTTTTGTTAAAGAACATCTGAACTGTTTTTCTTTGTGTATATAAAAATAACGCTAATTTTAAAGAGAAACATGACAGGGTTATTAAAATGCTAAAAAAAAAACCCAATGCAATTCAACTTTAAAGGGCAGCTGTTGAATTATTTTATATATAAACATCTGGAAACTACAAAGATGTACTGAAGTTATCTGCGTACTTTTTGTTTTGGCAAAAAAATGAAACCTGAGAAAATAACAGTGCTTGATGTTGTCACATTATTTACTTGTTCGGCAGACCCCTTCCCTGCTATTATCCATCTTGTCCATTTAGACTGCAAACTGGTTTGGGTAGGGATTTTCTGTGACTCGATATCTAGAAAAACGTGATCCCGTGTTTAGACACTATGTAGGCACTGCTGCAATAAATGTGATCTTTAACATTGAAACATATGGTTTGGTATTTTTTTTCCTATTTTTATCCAGACTATAGGGCAACAGTGGCCATATTATAGGTAAGTTGTTTTAGTAACAGTAAGTAAGAAGTCCTACTGTTATTAAAAGTATGTTAAAGCAAATATATCCTATCTTCATGAAACTTCAGTGTTTTAATCTCTTCACATTACATATATACATAAAAACTTTCTTTTAATTACCAGATACTACTTATAAAAACAGTTGCACTGAATCAAACTTTTAGTACACTGTAAGCAATGAGATTATTCTTTCTGAATATATTATATTCAAGCAGAAAAACATCTGTATTACAGTATCATGCACATAATCTTTTACACCTTTCAGAGTACACATGCTTACTGAGCATGTGGTCTGCATAAATATACACATATATATTTAATTATAGATTTAGCTACATATAGTTTTTATATATCTGTATTTAAAATATACATCTACATAATTAATTCATGTCTGTATAAATAATTGCAGGAGAGACAGCCCTTTAGGAAAGGCCAAACATTGTAGGCAAATAATTGATTTACAACAAGAAAAAAAAAGATTAAACTTCTTCATTCCTTCCTGAACTTGTTCAAAGAATAAGTCATACAGAAGTACTTTTTGTATCCTTTAGCCTGTAAAGGTGGGCATCTTAATTAGCCAAAAACTCTGAAAAATTTCAAATGAGTGAGAAAGTACAAGAGATACACTTTTATTCTAGAAAATATAAATTATGCAACACATGCAAGAAGGATAATGATGCCCAATAAAAATTAAGTCAAATAGTTTCAAAGCCGGACTCTTCCAACACCGAGTGCTGTATATATCACAAAGACATTCCTTTACAGTTAAAACCTTATGTTTCTATATCCCTAGAGTTGCATGCTAATAAGGTTTAAACCTGTCAAAAAAATTAATACCCCCCTTTCTGCAATTCAGATCAACTCAGAGATATGCAGCAGAAGTAAATAAACTTTTTTGCATGTTTATCTAACCTCAAGACAATACAACTGTGCATTATGTGAGCAATGATATCCCACAGGTAGTAAATGCGTAATTTCTATTTTATTCAGACATAAATTTCAAATATATACCAGAGATCAAATAAACTCACTCAACTGAATGACTGAGTTGAATTCAAAATATTATGTTGTAGAACAGGAAAAACTACTAGGCAAGCTTTCTACATTTAAATACAACTATGAAATTTATAATGGAAAGTAAAATAAAATATTCTTTGTTACTAACATTCCCGCTATGATGATCAAATGTTGACAATAAAAGAATGAAGCCTTTTTCATTAATACTTACTTGTCATTTAAAGAAATCCAAAAACAGTTATGGCAAAAATCTCCCAAGAGTCTAGACTAAAGGAGGCAGGTGCCTCTGATTTTATTCTATTGAATTTGGGTGCCAAAATTCTATTATGATTCCTTTAGAAATCACAACTTTATGAATTTTAAGGCTGAAAGAGACTGTTATGACCATTTAAGTTTGACATGACTAGCAGACTACAGAAACTCATTTAACAATTCCTGTATAGGAATTTTAATAACTTCTGTTTTAAGTAAACCACATTTTTTTTAAGAAGTACAATCAGCAATAGTATCTTTAAAATGGAAAATCTAATACTCCCTTGCTAAACTAATCAAATACTGAATTATGTTTCATTGGCCATTAAATAAAAATGAAAATCAATGCATTAAAACTATATAAAGGGGGGAACACTATAATGGTGGAAAAAAGCACTCTATACTCCAAACTAGACTCCTGCATTACTAGAGAAAGGTCGACAAATAAAGATCTACTCAGGTGAATCCATTGCAAACTATCTTTTTTGACTTTTGAAAGATAACAGTCATAAAAAATGCATTGCTTTTTTACAGCTTGAGCTGAAACAGATATGTAATTATCAGATATATAATTCATTAGGACACATAAATCAGCTTTCCTTTGGTTCATTTCATTAATTTAAATAATGAACACTGTAAATATTAATATTAGGTACAGTCCAGTAAGTAGAGTTTAAACAAACCGGAAAAGATCTATCATCTCAGAAGAGAAAAAAATAGCTAAAAATAAGTTTTATCTAGAAGTGCTTAATCTCAAAAGTGTTGAGGAATTCCAGCCTGGCTCATGTCAGAACCTTGCTGGGATCCAGAGATACAGGTCCTCTGAAATCAAGCCAACTAAAATCCAGGGACGGTCATGATCGAGTGTTAAGTGTTAGTGCACACATAGACGGGCCCCAAATCCTTTAAAATGTTCTAGTTTTTCTCTCATGAAGGTCTGGTATTCCTGCTCCTCCTCATAGCGACTACAACACTTACTGAGAAAGTCAGGGACAAGCGTGAGTCTCTGGATGACCACCTCTTCTTTTCTCTACTCCTCTCTCCAAGGCACCAATCACAGGCACATGGGGAAATGTTAGCTTGGATCCACTTAAGGAGAGAAGGAAACTGAAGTCTCCAAGTTTAACCAGCAAGTGCTCAGGCTCTGTTTCTCATTACTGCGCATTTAGAGGAAGCCTCTCCTTGCTGAGGGGGCTTCTGCTCTCGACTCGTAAGGGGCTGCCGTTGAGACGCTCCGGTTGGAGATGGCTCTGGAGGGCACGCGTGGTCGCACTGCGCTGTGCTGCCGGGTGCAGCAGACTCTCCAGGGACGTGGTGGAGAGCTTAGGTGTCTAAACCAAGGCTCCGAATTACAGTCGAAAGGGCACACCTAAGCGAGTCAGGTGTTGCAGCACCTGTCTTTCAGATACTCAAATCGTTATTTTTAACTCACCTAACTGAAGGTTGGAAATAATATCGCAGCTTTTGAGGAGGACTGCAGTGACATTAAGTGTTAGCTTCCAAAACTGCAGTAGAAACCCCAGTAACTCTAATAACAAAAGATTCTTCAGTGCATATTCTAGCTCTATGTTTTCAGGATAGGTTGGTACTACTGAGATGCATTTTTCCAATGTCCATAATAGCAAAAACCTTTGTTCCTAAATTTTCCATGGAGTAACCTTGCTTCCCGCATGTTCTCTTAGCATGCAAAACTATAAAAAGAGAAACTCACCATTCTAAGTATTAAAATAATTAAAATGGTATGAATTTCTGACACTGATTGCACTGAAATACTTCACAGTTGCTCACTAGTTTTTAATACCTTCCCATCCAACACTTCATTATAAATCAGCAGATAATGACAATTGCACATAAACCACCTGACCTAACCAGTTTGCAGAATAGGTAAGAAAATGAACTGTTGTGAACGTTGTAACATTAAGTATGTCAATATTGATTGCTCAGGAATTAGGATTATCCCGTGTGTGGGCTAAACATTCTTCAAATGTCCATTGTGCAGTATTTTCCTTTACTGAGTAAAAAGCTAAACCTGAATTTCTGTAAAACTTAAACATTTACTCAGTGTTACACAAGGGAAATGAGTAATTTTTTATGTTTTCTATCCATTTGCACAAGTGTAAATGACTGTGCAGAAAGGTAAGGCAATTATAAACAAGAGCTCCACGAAACCACAAACCTAAAATAACTACTCTTTTTTAATATTAGGTCTTTACTGGTAATGTTTAGACCATCAAGTCAATGAGAAAAGGGTACTTGCTCTGTGTAAAACAGCTTCCACATTTTCTAATCTAGAGAATCTGGGGCATTACAGCTCTAATTTTTCCCAATGTAGAAAACATTTGTGTGCAAAACCCCTGATTTATTATTGACTTAGATGGATTACCAAGCTCTGCTTCCTTCTTTAGCCTTGAACAAAGGCTAAAGTTCATGCCTTCACTGAGTAGCAGATGTTCATGAAGTTTGACCTACTGGGAGAGGAACGTGTACATGAACTCTAACTTCAGCATATTTCGCAGTTAGAAACATATTTGACAAAGCCGGTTCCCAAAAACTCAACAAAAATAAAATGTTATTTCACGTAAGTGTTACAGAAAGTATCTAGTTCACCCATTATTTACACAAGACAGAAAAACATGCCTTTCTGCCCTTCTTATTTTTCTAATTCCTGTTTCTGTGTAACAGATTTCTAGCAGATCTCTGGAGAACATACCACTGGCTTGCGTGACAACAAAAGAGAACAGTGCATCGTTACAAGCATTTCAGATTTCAAATAAGCTAGATATAATGAAAGGCTGTTGCAAGATTAGCTCTTGCCATTCAACCCTGAAAAACGGCAACAGTGCCATCAGTGTTGAAGACTAGAGACAAGTAATTCAATAACAGAATATAACAGTATAAGTTTATACCACCATGTCAGAGTTAAGCTAAGCTAGAGATAATGAGAAACTGCTGTAAGATTAGCACTTACCATTTAACATCAGAAGATTGTCAGTCCCTGGATGTGGATAACTCAAGCGACCTTAAAAAGAACCACCAAAAACCAAAGAACAAAACAAAACAAATGCAGAGGTTTTAGCTATTATGCTAGGAAAAAATAAAGAAAAATAACCGCTTAGAATTCAAATATAAACTATATTTCCAGTTTGCCTAAGGGAAATAAAGAGCTAATATTTAACTCCAAGCACATTAACCAACAATACCCTTGACCCAAGTTAAAGCTGACAAGAACAGACTTCTTAACCTTAATTCTCTGGTCATAAGATCTGCAATGTGCTTTGGGATCAGCTCCAATAGGATAAAGCCACTTTTTGTTTCATGACACCCAGAAATAGTGCTGACTGCTTTAGTCTTCTCTGTGAATAACTGTACTATGCACATTGCCGAATAGAGTGGCACTTCTACAGTTCGTGCTTCTCTACTAAATCAATTTAAGAAAAATCACATAAATAGGTATTAAGGCATTAAAATTTTATTAACCAATTTATGACTGTATCGATGTATTACATATAACCATATTCTGTACTATTTTTCAGTAAGTCTGGCAAAACTAGAGTACTGGTTTATCTACACAATTAACAAAAATAGAGAATATGACTGATAGTATGTGCAACATTTTATGCTGAATAAAAATTACATGAAAACCTCATATCCTGACATTAGAATTTTCCAAGTATTGCATTTTGTTACATTTGTGTAAGGTTATACTTTAACAGTTAAATGAATGGCTTAAAACACACAGCTGAAGTGTCCGTTCAGTACAAATTCCTTTTTTATCAAAGGAGAAGTTTTCTGTTTATAGGAAGCTGCAAACATACCAGTAGTGCACACTGACCTAGAGAGACATTCACAATAGCTGCTGTGTTCCGAAGAAGTGTGCTTTAATGTGCAAAAAACTACATTTCCATCTATCCTGCTATTCAAACAAACTTGCTTGCTTATAATCCTTAAGCATATATAAAAAAAATACTGTAACCTAAACATTTAAATCTTTTGGAGGAAACGATAGTTTGTGGAGGCATAAAGAAGAATTCAGTCTGGAAGCAATGGGCGTTTAGATCTCACACAGGTTTAAAGGGGAGGATTTATGTAGATGGCTTGCAAGATGTGTTAGCGAGACACCGTCATGTCCTAATAAGGCTCACTCTTTTTAGAAAGAGGAAATGAGAAAAATACAAAAAAAAGCCAAAGGAAACCAAATCAGCAATTCGCATACTAAGGCTGTTGAACAATTCCTTGTAACACACGTTTTCCCTCCTACTGTTGGCAAATTTATGTGATTAGCAGCAAGACTGGAAATTTCTGGAGACAGCAGTTCTGTGTCCCAAGGAAGATCTCTGGAGTTAAATAGAAAATGTTTTTGCTGAAAATCTGTAAGTACTAGAGTTTAATTTTTGCTCTCCCCCCTTAGAAAACCAACAACAACATTTTCTACCAAAACCATAGAAGAGTATACATTATGAACTCCTACACTCAAAACTCCAAAATAGCAAGATGAAATTAATTTAGAGTATTTTATTCAGCCCTATTATTTACACGCATTGTGACAAAAATATTTTTATACAGCCACATACTACTTCTCTTCCCACTGATTTCATTATTATAAGAACGAATGGTATTAGAACACCTGCAGATGAAGAATTATTTGCTTTCAATTTGAAATTGTGGAAGAAGCGGTGAAGGGCAAGGGTAGCCTCCTGAGAAATGACAGACGAATGCCCTCCAAAAGGACTCTGCTGTCTTCTTTAACTTCTACATAATTTTTGAGCAGGCTTAGACAAGACAATAACTAAAGATCTTTGTAGGAGCCTCTGTCTTCATGATCTTCATCTTCAAGATGTCCAGTTTTAACACATAAGCCATTTTTTCTGTCATGCTGATCATTTACAGCTATACCTCATGTTTCTTGGAACTACAAATACACTGCCCTACTAGCAACTCATGCTAGTATAATAAGCAGAGAATTAGGAACACGGCATCTTAAAATCGCTATCTGGAAGCTGCCACTGGTTTACTCAGCCTGGTCACTTTGTCTTTACTTCTTGGCTCTTTGGTTTGTAAAGGCAATACTCATTTGACTAAGTGCAAGGATTGTGCAAGACTATTAACTGTCATCGTTTATATACAGTACTATAGAAATACTTGCAACAATATGAGCCATTTCTTGCAAATTCGAATGTTGTATCTGTCTAGAATAACAATAGAAATGGTGAGAAATTATCTCATTTTGATCCTGCTTGAGGCTGTGGTGACAGTCCTTCTCCCTGTGTATACATTCATACTCTTTTTCTGTTCAGCAATGTAGGCAAAAGATACATTTTTTATTATTATTCTGTAATTGCTACAGAAAAAGAGGTCAGAGTTAAGGCCTAGAGAGGAGAGAAGCCCATGAGTGTCAACACCTGCAGAGAAAATCTGTTTTCCAAGATAGTTAATTCTGGGTTTACAACCCTGAGTTTGCATTGTTCTGCCTTGCCCCCCTTCCCATAGCTTCACAAATAAGCTGCACCTGAAACATAGATGCCAAACTGAGAAACTCAAAATAATGAGGCACTCCTCATATTAAGTGGGGAGAGGGTGCACTAGAGAGCTGGGCCCACTAGTGCAGCGTAAAACCTGTGAATCATGCAAACGCCAAGAAAGCCACTCCTGCTGCTTTGTGGAGATAAATTTGCTAGTTCAGATGATAAAGGATTTGAGAGTTAAAAAGGAAAATGAGTAACACAGCATTCAGTACATGTACAGCTGTACCAATAGTCTTAAGTCTTATTTACATGGTTATTTCAATGAAATCATACTTTGTATTACTACATTCTGGTGAACGTAATAGCTGTGTTTACCACCTTGCCTAGTACTTGGACTTATAACCTTACAAACATTTTAACACAGAAGGTTTGCTTACTTTTTCAAAATACAATCCCTGCTATTTGATATGTTAACTTAGGTTCTTATCCCTCAGATTAATCTGTTGAAGCAAAATGCAGTGTTTCTAGGGCAACCACCTGAATTTACTGATATACATAAATTCAGAACACTTTGTGCATAGAACTGCGTGCAAGATCAGTCCTACACATAGCTCAGATTACAGGATTTTTAACAGATTATTCTAAATGGACATATGTAATATTAAACCTCACAGTATCAGCATATAAAACACAGAAGGGGGCACCATACTTCTGTTACATATTTCTTTCTAGTCCACTAATTTTACTACATGTTCTTCAATGTGTTTAAAGAAAAAAAGAAAAAGTATCATTTCAAGAACTGCCTTCACTCCAAATCCCTACCTAATCCCATCCCGCTTCAATGTCAGTAATCTAGAACTGTATAAATCGTTAAACAGACAGGCGAGTTATTTCAGTGGCTTCCGTCCGCTTAAAAAGGAAATTTTAATAATATATAAAATGCTTCACTAATTTAAAATCAACTACAAATTAGTTAAAGAGTATCTAATATTTAAGTAATAGATGTACTGCATTCCTGAGGAATGAAAAGTAATGACTTACACTGAGTGTCTACAGAATTTAGCTCTAGAACACCCAGTATTAGCAGCTTGCTGCTATCTGGAACAAACACAGTGCCTGATATTACTGCACTGTAACATGAAGTATCATGTTATAGACATTTTCTCTGTGCAAACCTGAACTCGCAACTTCGTCATGTTACCACTACGAATAACCCTCACGTGTCATGCCTACATTCACAATAGTATTGCCAAGGAGAAGCAGGTATGTTTGGCATTTCTTATGCAACTAGAGTCCTATTACATTTAGCCCCCTTTTCCATATCTAAATGTGATTAATGTTAACAGAACTGCCTGATGCGTATTTCTCAAAACGTCTTCTTCTGGAAGGATAAGAAAAATTAAGAAGCTCGCAAATAAATTTTGGTAGGCCAGTTTATCCACTAAATTCAGTTAAAAGTCTTGCTAATCCAAACCATGCGGAAAGAGTAACAAACTTCATTTTAGCTACATTTCTGTAATCTCATATTACTAATATGGGCAATGGAAATTTAATTTTTCTGGTAAGCTTCTTCTGAGAACACAGATGTAGCTATGCTCACTTTTCATTTCAAGGCAAATTCATACCTACTTTTGGAAATGCATACTTTCTATTCCTATTTAATTAAACTGTTAGAGGAATTGCCATATTATTAAAACACTTGGGATAAATTTAAAACATAACAGTTGCTATAAACATTGCTGACTCCCAGTTTTACAAGTTTGATATTGCATGACTACTCTCCCCCTTTTTCTTTAAGTCTTAAATGGTTGAATGAAGAGTCTAAGAATCACAAATTCCTTTCCCTACTCCTTTTTTCAAGAGATCTCCTGACTAGAAGTGAAAAAGCTTCCAAATTAAGCTTTTCCCAGCACAGATCAGTGAACAGCTGAGGTTTCAAAAAGCTCAGTTTTTGAATCGGCATAGTTAAGACAACAGCACAAAACCACGTTTGGACAACATTTAGTTACAGAAAGCCTAGATACAACATTTTCAAGCACTTGTGCAAGAATTATCTAAGTCATATTGAGGTAAAACCTGTTGTTTCTGACAGTCCATTTAGGCAAATCGGCGCATTAGTCTTAAATATATTATTTTATCTTAAAATTTTTCTATGACGGAAAGAGGAAACAAGCTGTAGCTACAATTTCAAAGCCTTTTTTTATGTCTATAAGTAAGATTTTTCTTTCCACACTTCAATGTTCTGCCTCAGAAACTCTTTTCTGAACATAATCTGAATTAGTTTAGGAAGCAATTGAGTAACTTTAAACCTTAGAGCTTCAAAACATAAAATATAAAACAATTTTTTTGAAAACAGAAGTTACCATATATAAAGAAAGAAAATGTTCTCAACGGTGTTGCTGAGTCACAATGCTTTTTTTTTTCCCCACTTTACTGAGCATGCACCAGCAGGTTGCTTTTAAAAGATGTCTAACAGCTGAGCTGAGCTCAGCTGAGCTGAAGAGCTCAACTAAACCAATTTAAAGGGAAACTAAAACCAAGAAAAAGCAAGACAGACTTTTAAGTGTATCAGGTTATTTTTCCCCACAGTTAAGCCAAATATCAGTATTTCACTTTTATTATTTATTACTAACTATATAAAAATATACATTTGTGTAACTTTCCTAAAAATTTGTTTTGGCCCTCAAAAAGAAACAGAAGAAAAATTCAACATGAAGTCAATATTCCTTCTTGTAACTCCGACTAATACAGTTACAGCTAATTCAAGCCCAGTACTATCTTACATTTAGCTTGTAGAGCTCTAAGAGAGTTGGTCAGGAAACAGAAACGAATTGTAAATTTAGTACACTAGCAATACTCTTTCCCTACAGAAGAGAAGCCCTTAAATTACATGGAAATCACCAAAGTCTATATTAGAAACATGTTTAAAACACGAGATAATAAATTCCATTAAATCACTTGTCTCCTCAATTCTAACACGATTCATGCAAAATTAACCATTTCTTCTATTTTTTCTATAATCTGTTTTAGCCCAAATGTATTGCTTTTCCTGTTTCTCAAATGCCTACTTCTTTACACCTTGAGACCAAGAAACACTAGTATTTGGAGAAGACCAGCAAATACACAAGAGGTACGTCATTAAAAGATTTATACTACCAGTACCCATGTATTTCAGGCCGTCAACATTGTAATTCTGCTCTCAAAATAGTTCTAAGGGCTATTAGAAGAATAAAAAGCACGTTTAAGAACAATGATGTGAAAATTAAATTATTTTAACTTTTACTAATTTTAACTTCAGTTTATATTACAATGACTGATGGGGTAATCTTAAACATTATTTAATGTCTTATTACGAAATGCATTTCAAGAAAACTGCATGGCAACGATTAGTTTTAATATGATCAGTATTTCTGCTGCAAAGGCTAGAGAAGTCAAGCATCTATTCCCTAGTAGCCTACCGTGAAAAAATGTCTTACTCAAAGTTAAAATTACTTCTTTCTTTCGCTCATGTCTGTAGTGATGCCTAAACTTCGTCTAAGTGAAGCTGAAACTATGCATCTATAAACAGTTTTTTGGCAGGCATAAACTTAGCTTTCAGTAAATCATATCTGAAATAAAGGGTTTTTTTCCAAGTTCATGAAAGCAAAAGTCGCAAAATTTAACTTTGAAAATGGATCTTGAAATGCAAAACTTAAAGCTGTGAGCTAGTACACACAGTGTCTGTTCTGCATTGTGCAAAGTCTGAGACAAGATGCTTAGTCATACTCCAGATATTGAAAGCAGCTAAATCTGAAACACGT
Source organism: Trogon surrucura (assembly GCA_020746105.1). Lineage (NCBI taxonomy): Eukaryota > Metazoa > Chordata > Aves > Trogoniformes > Trogonidae > Trogon > Trogon surrucura. The sequence goes on from CM036620.1 coordinate 65,734,252, forward strand.
GCTTAAAATTCCAGGGACTTTCATTTTACTGCTGTGGTCAGATATAACAGATGCATTGTTTTAGGGTGCTTAGATTTACTTGTCATAAAAATATTTATTAGTTACAACATACGTTATACATGAATAAGAACAATAAATAACTAACAATAATATCCTTAATCCTGTGCCTTCTGCAAGCAAATACGATGGGTTCTTAAGTAAATGTCAGATTTTCTGTGGTGAAAAGAAAAGCCACAGAGACTGAAAGAACAAAATCAGTGTTTCACGGTTTGCAGAAAAAAACACGGTTAAAGTTGCTAGGGAATTACAGAAATGTCAACTAATGGTGACTAAACAGAAGAGGGGTAGAGAGGAACTAAAAGGCTATTTTAGGACGTGATCTCTTCTTCCCATTTTCAGTCAGTAAGGAACATTTCTCATGTCTTACTGTTAATAATGTAGCCGTTTCAGCTGAAGTAATAATTTCCAAAGAGAAAAAAATAGCTTAATCAACCAATTTAAGTAACAGCACACAATTATTCTATTTAAATTCAGTTGGCGTGTGCATTGTTCTCTGGCACTTGAACAAAAAAATGGATTTCCTTTGAATTCATCGCTATCTATGGCTTCCATCTGGTTTATTTCAAACATAAAACTTAGCAGAATTTTCACTGCAAGAATATGATTAAAAAAATTTGAAAATCTCTTAACTGTAGACCAAAACCACATACTCAGGTCCCCCAAAAGCATGGAATAACTACAGCAACTTTACTCAGTTTTCCAAAAGTGTCTCTGTACGAACCAAATTCACTTTAAAATCTTAAAGCTTTGTCTTGTCTTATTCTCACTGAAGAAAATACTATTATTGGATATACATCATTTTCATCTATTGTATCAAAATGAAATATGAGAAAATGAATAAAACAAAAAATGGGTCTTCTCTGTGCCTCTGAAAACTCTTCTGCGTTACAAAGGCAAAACGAAAACAGTGAGATGGAAGGGGAGACAGAGCAACTGCTTCCATTTGTCACATCAGTGTGCACAGAAAAAAAGTGAAGAAACCGACTGGTTTTCAGGAATGTGAGAAGTGCCGGCGACAGCGTATCATGGGAGATATCTGCATTCTCTAATTTTATGCCTAGCAGTAACTTCACCTTTCAATATGCTTCCTCATGGCAGATTTGGGTTCAGATAACTGAAGAAATATTAGTCACGAAGATTGCGTAAAATTGAAGCAACGATGCTTTGAAACAGGCATGATCTAACTTTGTACCTGGTCTTTGATGACATATCCATGTTTTTAGTCCCCAGTAGTTACCACTGGGCTAATTGTTGACAAGTTTCAACCCCCGTGCATTACTTAGTAATGCTTTGTTAACATGTACAACAGAGAGAAACTGAATTTAATAAAGGACTTCAGTGATAAAACTTTTAAAACTGGAATTAATTCTCTGTAGACGTGAAGAAACTAGAGATCAGCGTTAAGAACATCTAAGAAAATTTCATTTTAGGTTCCACTAAAATGGAAATTTTAGCTTCCACTAAAATTGAGGAGGACAATTAACTGGCTAACTATATGCTACCTACTTAGCGATGCTTTGTAGAGATTTTCAGCTTGGAAAAAAAACCCAAACTTTGGGCTTTACATTGTAAATCTTACAATATTATTATATGCTATCTGAATACTACAGGTCTTCCCATTGATTTCACATCTTAAGAGAACCATGAACAGACTCCAGCACAGTGTCTTTTGAATCAGGAGAACACAAGCCCCTATGTGCTAATGTAACATATATTAAGTCTAGAAGCCTCTAGACATAAAGCATGGATTGGAGTAAATAACTACATAAAAGATCATTTTTTTTTCCCCCAATTGCTTCAATACTGAGACTCAATTTCTGCAAAGCAGGCCTGCTTGGATAATTTTAGAGTTAGATTGAGTTACTCTAATTATAACATCACAAATGAAGTAACATTTGATCAGGCCAAATAAATGCATGGAAAAATAGAATTCAAAAGAGTGAGTTAATGTACAGTGCATAGAAGAGTTGAAATTGAAAACCACCGATATTAGCTATATGCTTACTGCTGTGGCCAAACAATCTGAACACAGCCCAGAAGAGTAAGAGGAACCAGCATTCTAAAGCCAAGCCTATTCCCAGACTTCTTCAAACAGAAACTGAACAATCAAATACATGATTATCCTCCAGAAGCTCTTAAAAAATATTTGGAAGGACAAAACCTGAATTTGACAGTGGACTTAACTTTCTTTCCAGCTTCCACTGCAAAGAAAGAAAATAAACTGGCTAACACTGGTAGTGGTTTGATTCCCTTCCCACCCTCTTTTGGCTACCTTTAACAGAACAGTATGCTTTCACAAACTGAGGTATAGTTTCCTACAACAGACAAATAAATTTCAAATAAAACTAACTACGAATTCTTGGGGAAAAGGAGTTAAGGATGGAGGGAATAGTGAGAAAAAGCTAGGAAGACACTGAAGCTTAAGTTTTAAACAACTGTATACCAATGTTTTCAATAAAATACAACTTCAGAATGACCTTTCATGTCAACTGAGAAAAGAATTAATTTGCTATTTTAATATGAACCTAGAATCTAAATTAGCAATCAGTATTAATTCAAGTACGCAGAATGGATGACCCTTTTTTCTTTATTTAGCATAACAACATACCTTTAAGTGGATCATGCTCTGCTCTCATAATGTCAATAAGGGAGTTTTCCAAAGAGTGCATATTCAGACTGTCATACATTCTATTTCGATCCTAAAAGAGAACAAAATCCTTAGTATTGGAATACAAATTCTGTACTTTTAACAGGAAACTTCACAGGAAGACAAAAGTGCCTTTTAAAGGCTGTACACTCAGACATTTTGGAGATGTACAATGATACAAAAGCTATACCTGTATTTATTGACAACAGGACCTGATTTTATTAACAGTAATCTAACAGCATCCAAATGTAAAACTAAAGATGCACTGTGAAGACCTCTTCTGTGTATGCACTTTGATAGGTTGTGATTGTTTTCCTTCAGAAGAACTGCTTGAATGACTTCTAGTGATCCACAGCAGAGTTAAGCATTAGGCTGTTTAATGAAGGAGACTAATGTCTATAAGAGCTCAATTTCATTTCATGCAGAAGTTAAACAGTCAATAAGGTGGGGAACTACAGGACAAGAAGGACAGTCACCTCATATGAAAGCAAGCATTTTCCTGGTGCTTGGCTAAGCACCTCTCACGGGCCCTCAGCCCCCTGCTGAAACTGCACTTCCTGGCTTCTGGGTGATTAATCTGAGACCCTTTGCACAACAACTTGAGTTACACATGGTCAGCACTGAACAGTTAAAGATTAGAAAATTAAAACTAGGAAAAGAAAATGTCACCAAGTTTACCAATAGATTATCAGCCTTATAGAGAGTAATATTTTTGCACATGAAGATTAAGAAGAGTTATCATAACCTCTTACAATTTTTTCACAGAAGGTAATAAAAGATCTTGTAATAAATCATAAACGTTTTTGCTGATTTTACACTCAGCCAAGACATTTTCTCCTGTATTTTCTAATACACCCTGTTTACAGGGACTGAAAAAAGATGAGTTTTAACTTCTTTGGTCTTCCTGGGATACCTTCAGAGACTGAAAATAGTTTGCATAAAACCTTAATCTCTTCTACTTGAAAAGCTTCTAGCCAGTCAGGATTGCACTTAAAGGAATTCCGTAACCATGCCTTATTTTTACTGTTGTCTCCTCTCTGGCTGCACTGTATTAATTCAACAGAGTAGGATGAAATACACCACACACAGCCCATGACCATTAAAATGCACTAACAATGCAGCCATCCACTTAGTGCGTACATATAATGGGGACAGATAGTATCTGCTCCACACTCACTGTGGCTTTCCATGACAGTTCAGCAGAACATAAATTCATTTCAAACTGCATCCCTGAGCAAGCAGGTATTCTTCATGTTCAGGGAGTGAAAAAGCAAGCTTTGAAATAGAGGTTTTCCATGAGTCTTTGACTATGACTTTCTATGAGTCACAGCTTTGCGAAACAAGCTGTGATGAAACTAAGATTTTACTTTCATCTTTCTTAGAAAGTTTAGTCAACTTGATACAACACTGGGATGGAGAGGGAGACGGCTTTTTTTCAGCTGTCTCTCCCTCGAACAATATAAAAAGTAATGGCTTTCCGTTGGGTAAGCAATCTGCTATGTTTATTTGATCAGATCCTTTATTTTCTTTTTGGAAGCCCTCGGATAATTTTAATGATACATTTAAAACAAGTAGGTTTCTTGTCTCCTGATGAGGCCCAGGCCAAATGCCACCAACACTTTTTGAGGTGATCTTCAACCCGCTTTGAGTGCCAACAAGTCACCGCTGCTATGTTGGTTCACAGCAGCCTTATCGTGGGACCGGCTGGCTTTCACTCAGTTCTCTAGCTGTCCTGCGAAGCAGCAGAATGAAACTGAAGCTCCTAACCTGCTTCCATGCTCTTGCACATTTGTTTCTCAATAGCACAATGAAAAGAACCTGCTTACCATAACAAACTTGTTTTCTGTAGAAGGTGTGAGCAGTGACAAAGGTGGATCTGTTCCCTGCTGTCCCCTAGCATTCAGAAGGTATCTCATCAGGATTTTTAATGAAGTCTTAAATTCAGCTGAAGTCAGGACTTAGTAGGCAGTGAGTGCTCTTGCAAAAAACAATGCTGAGTAAATAAAAAACATGCTTTGCTACCTCTGTAGCTGACAGGGAAAAAGAACTAGTATTGGTAAAAACAGGACTGAACTGTACGTGTGACACTTTATCTTTGTTACAGGCTCACTAAATAAGGTAGGTGTTTGGTTTTGAGGGTTTTGTGTTTTTTTTTGCAGGATGGGCTGTGTGTTTGATCATAGCTAGATATATATATATATGTTGAGATAACACGTGACTATCTGGCAAATGGTCATTACTGTCAACTTAAGTTTGCTCTGGAGAGCAGAAGCCTGTAAGAAAGGGCTCCATCATGGTTAATTACTAAACCTGGCCCCCTCAGTCCTGGATCTTAGAAGTGCAAAAGTAAAACACAGAACGTGTGTTTGTGATTCATTTGTAAACGGCTCCACTGGCTGGCATGGTGCAATAATTGTAATTTCAACCTTGCATCATTCTGTTTTGCAAGTTCTGTGTATCCAAAGTGAAAGGTCTTGTGCTGCTGGAAGCAGAAAAAAAAAAAAAAAAAAGAATGTTTCTCATTCTCTTTACACCTTCGAAAGTTCATGTCCATAAAGGATTGTTTCTTTGAATTGTATTACTTCATTTCTGGCAGTAGAAACATCCAATAGGCATGCACCATGCAGTCTAAATATGTTGTGAACACACTAAAGTAAAGTAAGATTGAAATACAGGAATTATATTCTGCTATCTCACGACCCACATCATGCTATCCACTTATGAGTCTGGCTAATATATAGGTAATCAGTGCTTCAAGCTTTTTACATCGATTCCAATTCACACCGATGAACTACATACTATAAAGCAATATTATCTGAAATTTAACTATGTCAAAATGAGTAAGTCATTCCTTGGGTACAAGGTTCATTTTACAAAGTTCAGCCTTTGTGCAACTAGGCTTTATAATGCTAAAATACTGCTTTGTGCTCGCCAAATATGTACATCATATATTTAAAGACCACAGTTATAATCTATGCAAATACAAAGCTTTCATTTCAAAGCAGAACTTAAAAAGTATTTCAACAATGTAGGTCACATAAGCAAAGATTTTCTAGAAAGTTCTGCCACAGGAAAAAAAGTTCACAACAGTTTGAAAGGGGACAGTTCTACTACAGCATGCTCTACTTGATCAGAAAATTTCCATTGATTTTCCTCAATCTTTGGGACAAGCACAAAAGTACTAACACTGGACACAATTGTTTTAGATAGATTTCCATGCACATGGAAATAGTCCTCATTCTTGTGACTATCTTCAGTTTCATTACTTCAACAATTGATAAGCAGTTATCTTCTAAAACAACCTGGAACTACCTTTAAAACAGCGTGGAAATAGTTCTAATTCTTGGGTCTATTTCTATGTTGTTTTAAAGGTAGTTCCAGGTTGTTTTAGAAGATAACTGCTTATCAACCGTGCTGAAATAATGAAACTAAAGATAATCAGTAGTACAAAGGCCTCGATACATAAGCGTATATGGTAATACAAGTATTGTATCATCCTGACTGCAAAAGCCCCTTTTGTCAAGGCCAAATTCCTGTAAAATATTTTGCATTTCCCTCACCTCTGTGGCTCATCAGTCCAGTGCTAAGAAGTAAGTGAACTCCTGCTGTGTCAGAAGGGCCGTGTCTCAGCGGAATGTCACAGCATTGTGCTGTTTTTCTCCCCAGAGCCAACAGTTAACTTCTCCCAAGAGCTACAAATTCTCACACTAGCTTTTTTATTTCTTTTTAACTGTATAAATATTTGAATCCTGCTTGACCTACCTTTCCAATACCAGAATGACAACTGCATTCGTACGCAGCAGAATTGAAAACGTGGTTTTGGCATAACTGCCTACAGATTCAGAGGTATATGGCTAAGCGACAAATCATCACCTCAGCTTAAAAGACCACGCAACGAAGTTTTCTGTAAAGTGATAATTATTTCTGAATTTTTACAAATTTACACAGTATAGCAGAAGCATGAAGTATCCTACCCACAGAATACACTTAGGGCTAGAAGGACTTTTTAAAGAATGCCATGCAAAATACATCTACAGAGTGCATATTTCAGAAGTCCTTCCCCCCATATGTCTAAATGTGGAATGAATGGGAGGAGGACAGCTTTCTCTGAGGAGAAAGTTTCATCACTAAATTGTTGGGACAAATAGTTTTTTGCCACAATCTATTTAAGACTTCTAAATATATCCATGCAATTTATGAAAAACTCAGTGCAGTTGCATCTCACAGCTTACATATTGTCATTTTACCCATAAAGCAAATAACAAGGACAGAAACTCTTAAACAGTTAATACAAAATTAATCTTTATCCACAAACAGTAAAAACAGATGTTCATATTTAAGAAGTTGAACAACTTCAAATTTTGGACCATCTTTAAACTACTGATCTGTAGGACTACTTGAAGTAAAAGTAGGTCTTCACCTGAAGTAAAAAATTAGACTTCTGCCACAGGTATTAAACTCAGTAAATGCACATATTTTTAAAATATGCTTCCTTATAGGTCTCCTCACATGCTGTAGAAATGTCGCACCATCCTATGGGGGCTGGAAGCAAAAGTCACAAAGCTTCAAGTCAGTATGACTAGAAGCCAGTTGAGCTGGCTGGAAAAAAGACTCTGTAGCGTTGACCTGATTGAATTAACTGAATTTTTTAGAAGCTCACTTAAAGAAACTTCGCAGAAAAAAAAAAGAAAGACATTTTTCAAATGAAAATGTTGACAAATTCCATTTTTTCACCTTAAAACTGACCCAAATAAAAATATGTTCTAAGACCAGAAAGTCATAGATTGTTTAGTAATAAAGTATTCATGGACTTAAAAAAAGTACCTGAATATAGAATTCAGTGTTAATGTTAGCAGTAATAACCTAGCAATCAAGTACAGTATATATTCTAAAATACCATCTTTGCTAGCATCTAAACTTCAAGTCATTCTCATTTTAGTGAGGACACACCATAATCGTAAGCCTCTTGTTGAAACCATAACCAGTGTAAATGAGAAGCTTAATATAAAACCTATGACAACTACAATTTTAGCTCTATAAAAAAGCAAGGAGGAAGGCTTAAAGTAGACACATGAAATTGCTTGGTTACTTTCCATGGTGTCATTAGTGGTGGATGTCTGGTAGACATCTGTGAACGGTCAACCTGACAATGAAAGTGTTTTAAAGTTAAAATGACACCATCAGCTATGTAAGCTAGCTAAGCTCAGCCTAAAATGCACCAAGAACAGGTCCTGTGGCAGAGACACACCTACTTCCCAACTACCTAAGCATGTCAAAACAAACAAACACAAAATCCCCACAGCATGTACTGTACCCATACTGCAGTACAGCAGCTCAAGAATATACATTCATAAACTGGAAACAAACCAGACACGTTTTGATGATGAAAGGCTTGGCAGGATTGACTTGTGAGGCAAATCTAGAAGATTTCTATATTAGCAGCTTCAACAAAATAACTAAAGGAACAATTAGACATATGAGGAGGATGCTGTTACGCAAGTAAGTTTTGGGTACTTCTTGTTTGCTTTTTGGGTGGGTTTTGTGTTTGGTTGGTTTTGGGGTGTTTGGTTTTTTTTTCTGTTTTTTTTTTTTTGTTTGTTTTGGTTTTTTTTTTTTTTACTTTCTTCACACCCTTCCCCCCCCACCATCTAGAAATATATATATAGTCTTGAGTACTCAAATGGAAATCCATATCCATCAGACCATATGGCAAACGTACTTTCAGAGAGATCCTAGGTGAGCATGTATTCATTTTAACTTCAAGAACAACCATGCTTCTGCAGTCAGAATGAGATAAGATACGCTGCTTCGTGTATGTATCATTGGTATATGGCAGCTAAATATTTTGTTCAATTTTCCTAACTCTAATTTTGACTTGCATTGATACAATGATCTATATACTGAAGCAAATTTTAACATCAGGAGAGAATTCTTAGTTCATAAAAAGTCAGAAAAACATTTGTATTCTAAGCTCTGCAAACATTCTGCTAGTCAATTCCTTTGAATCATTCACCTTTGCAGCTCCCAATACTATTTATTCAAAGATGTCAATCTTGAAGTTAAAAGTATGGCAGCAGACTGTTCTCTCCAGTTGGAGATATCCCCAGTATGGTCCTCAGACAAATATCTGGGTTTGTATGTTACTTATCAGTCCTAGGTAATCTACTGCATTAAAAATCCTGAAGACACTGCTCTGTCGTAGGTATTGCCTTAACAAAAAGAAACTTATAAAGCCTGGGCTCATATAGCAATGTTTGGACAATCACACTGGTCTGAAGACTAAGAGAACTCAGAAGCCAGAAATTCCCAGCGCCTTCAAGTTTAACACGTGCTGCCAAACACTCGGCACTTCTGAAGAAAACAGGCCACCTATTTAAGAGTCTAAATACGGCATTAGGAACTGAACTTGAGCAACTGGCTCGACAACTAATATTGACTGTTATGTGTATCATTTAAATTAGCTATTTAAACTGTTAAGGTACATTTATTAAACTGTACTAAAACTGTCACACTGGGAATCTGAAATCCTCCATATGGAAGTGACTGTCAGACAGAAGCAACATGACAGCAGTTCACATGAAATTTCTAAACCTAACACTTGTTGCGATGCACAATCTTAAAACTCATTTTGCTTTGCAAATGTTTTTTTTTTTTCTTTGAAACTTTTAGCACATCTCAAAAACAAAAGAGAAAAATTTGCATTTGTGGGATATGGTACCTTACCATACAAAATCCCAGCTGGAGAGCTATATTCAAATGTACAACAACAAAACTCAGCTTTTAGGACTACAAACATTGCACATACTGGTTGTTTGAACAAACCAGAAGGACAAACCAAGGTGAAAAACACCCGGACATGCAGTTTACTTTCTTAACTCAAAACAGACACAGAAACTAAACTCATATTCACAGAATGCAGTGTTTTTACTAGAATGTAGCTGAACTCTGAAGTGTGTAACACTGAAGTGTATTATTAAACTGTTGTAATAGGTTTTAGTAAGCTTATTTGCAAGATATTAACAAACATTAAGCTTGCAATCAAAATAGGGTTAGCAGATGCTGCAATGACAAAAAAAAAATGATTTTAGAAATGGTTTATTTCCCTTACCCAAGGAACGTAAATGAAAAACGGAACATACAAAAACACCGATTTCTGTGTTTTCATTTTTGTCCACAGAAATGCTTGAAGCATGTTTTTTTGTGGAAAAAACAACAGTACCTGGGGTTAGAGATACATTTTTTAGCTTTGTGCCCTGTATTCATGTTTTTTTTGTACTTTAGATCATGAAATAAGAAAGAATATCCATATTGTCTAACTTCTTGACATGCAATGCAAGTGCCTAAGCTGGAATCCCAGGGGCTGTATAAGGTCAGTGGTGCCAGGTATGTTCTTCTAGAGAATTAGATTATCTAAGTAAGGAGCCTAGATGCTCTCTAAGGAGAGAGAAATAGGTTCCTCAATTAAATGCTTAACTTAGACAGTGTGAATACCTGACAAGATTTCTAATTGTTCCTTAACAATTCCGGTATAATGCAACAATCCCTTTCCTACATGAACTACCTGTAATGGTGCTAGCAGCATGGCAAAACTTAAACTTGTAGACATAATTTTGCCTATGAAAGAATTTTAATTAACGTAGTTTGTGTTACCTTAAAAATCTGAGGAAGAACAGAAGAAAAACGTGGCCATCGCCTTAATTTGCTCACTTTTAAATCAGTGTTGCCATGCTGTTTAACTGCTTTTACTTAAAACAAAAAAACTCTCCAACTTCCGAAAATTCCCCTGAGATATGTCCTTCATAACTGCTGTAAACAAAAGTAGCTTTACTGTGAATTCCACTTCACATGGGATATGTTTTACTTTTAACTACAAAGTACAGAAAACCTGTTTTCATCCCTTCAAGTAATATACATACTTATTCAGTTATCAGTAATGACATTTATTATCACTGGTATATTAGTTTTATGTCAAGAAACATTATTTCCACTAGAACTGATGTCAGTTCTATACTGGAAACTAACCATCAATGCAAACACCAAAGAATAAAAACAGTTTAACGGAAGGGAAAAGCTTTGAATTTACGTACGATTCACCTGTGACTTATCTTGTTTGCATCAGGTACATGTTTTACAGAAAGCAGATAAGCAGCCTACACCACTGAATGACATTCGGACTTCAGAAAACATACAGAGCATTTAAAAACGAGAGCAGAATAACAATCTACAGCAAGTTAGTCAGTGAGGACACCTACTTTTCGAAGCTGTTTTCATTTGCTAAGCTTGAGCTAGCTAAAGTTCGGAGGAGAGGTGCTTTGTCCCCTGCCATACAAAATGATTGCTGCAGTTAAAACAAAAGATGCGTGATCATGCGGAAAAGTATTCTGCAGAACTGTGAATGATATACAGCATATATTCAACATGCATGCTAAGATGTGCTTGCTCTGTGGAACCTTGGAAGAAACTTCTATGTACACATAAATGCTTTTGTGCAAGGTTTTCCAAACGGCACAAAATTTAATTACTGCTATTTTTGAGGATCCTCTGAAATTGCTACTGTATCTTTAAGAATCCTCAATCTAAATACCTCAGCCTTTTATGGAAGGAGACAGGCACAGTACAAATTAGCAAGATGGGTGTTTGACAGCATCGCAATTGACAGCACAAGTCCTGATGAAAAGAAGCACTAACCTCCAAGCTCTATTTAACTTTTCACTATTACTTGGAAAATGTAATAGTGATCACCGTATAACCACATAACTGAAAAATAAGAACACAGTTTCAGCGTATCAAAGTTAATTTATGGAAACACCTAGTGTTTCCACAATAGCAGTAGACAACGCTGCAACCTTTCAAAGAGGATTATTTTTACTGTGTTCTGCACCTATGACTTTATACGTGTAAGGGAGATTTAAGCATATACAGGTCTACAGGACAGATATAGCAAGACAAACAGTTCTATTTAATTGGTGGCTCTGGCAGTCACAGGTAGGACCAACAACAGCAATTAAGTGTGCACATCTCATTGTGACACTCTCCAAAAAACCCCTAAAAACTTACCAACCTAAAACTAAAAAAACACAACCAAGAAACCCACCCAAACAACCCCCCAAGGGGAAACACTAATGTCATTTATTATTATAAAGATAAATTGCAAGGATTTTTTTCTACCCTACTAGATAGAAATTACTTAGATTATAGTTTGAATGCACAAGACTTTTGTTTAGACATGAAATGAGTTCATCCATGTTAGATGACCGCTGTAGAAGCTTCTGAAAGTTCAAAGTAAGAGTCATACTGACTTGTAAGGCATATTGAATGAGAAAATATATTCACAACTTGTGCTTAGCTGCACATGAATTCTAACATATACGTCACTGCAGTTTCAATGTACGACAGCATTAATATTTTTAACCCCGCTCCTTAGTATAACATCTTCAGGAGACATTTCGGTGTTTACTTTCAACTACTCTTGGAACCTTCCATGACCTATCTGCAATGTGTTTTCCTTCGCAGATCGTGCTGAATACATAAACGGTGGCACCTTTTTACCCATCTTCCCACCCACAGAAAAATTATTCAGCTGTCATACTCCAGCTAGCAGGGCTGGTAAACGGAACAGATCTTCACGGTATAGGTAAATCCTCTGAAGTTCTCAGGGCCAATGAATACACTTGGAGCAGAATTTAGGTGTGCCCAAAAGCCACCATTGGCATCAAAACCATTCCAAGTATCAGAGCTCAACTGAATGCAGTTGGGACATGGCCTCTTGTGCCAAATGAAACTCCACCAGTGAAATGGTAAGAAAAGTAAGAACTCTTAAGTGGGAAATCTGGTCACAGGGGAGCACCCTTTTGCACTATTACAGATACACAAGGAGTAGCTTGCTAATTGATACAGCTATAATACTCAAATATGGTCACAATGACAACAAACGAAACTCTAGGTTACTCTGTGTGAAACTTGACAAAAACCAACCGTAATAGCCTTATGCGGAGATAAAAAAATACACATTCAGATTATTTTCTCTGCATGTTTTCTTTTTTACTTTCACTGGAATGTAGTAGCTCAGTGTAAGACAAAAACCAAAGCCGACACAGGCCTAACAAAAATTGAAGAACGTACAGAATTAATGGAATAATCTGCTTTCTATTTTAAAATGTATTGTTTCTAAAATCAGTTGCCCAATTTTTTTTTTTGTAACAAAAACCACCAAAAAAAACCCCTCATGCAAAAAACCAGAAATTGCTAGAATGGCAATTGAGATTGGGATCCAAAATAATAGAGATCTCCGCTAATAAGAAATGTTACGAGTAAATGCATACAGGCAGAAATGGGAAAAATAACATTTTATCAACGTGTAACTGAGGCTGCAGTTTAGTGACTTAGCTAAAGTCACATGGGATGTCACTGGCAAAATTCAGGAGAAGCCAGACCTTTAGTTCTAAGACACATCCTCCTGTTTAACACTTTTATATTACAGGGCTTCCAGTCAAAACATAAAATAAAACTGATAGAACGTGGAGGCAAAAAAAAAACACCTCAAATGTCAGCCTAGAACACTGGAGACAAACATGACAAAGACTCAGAGCCATCTACAAAAGAAAGCCTACGTACAAGGAGAAGTGAGCAAAAAAAAAAAACAAAAAAACCCTGAGTTTTAAAGGGATTTATAAGGATATAAGCATATAAGCACTACCATAGGCTTGCTGGATTAAACATATTTTGCTCTATTGCTCTGTCAGTGGCTACAGTTTCTACTTTTCCTGACAGTCAATATTCTTAACTGGGAGAATCATATATTGCTGAATACACTGAAAATATTAGGGTTAGTTGCAGTTTAGGACTAAAAACCAATAGAGAAATACACAATTTTTAAACCAAGTGTCAGGGCTGTGACCACTGTTTCGTTCTACTTTAAAATGAACGAAGCCAAAACGCTACACAAGACTCTGAACACACCAGTTACGCACCATCCTTACCTGCAGTGGAAGGAGAGTGTTACTGTTGTTGTCAGTTCGGAAAACATTATCTTCAATCCATGATTTTGGTGTCAGTGATGGAGTGGAGCGAGTAAATTTAGGAGGAGCTATGACATTACCAGAAAAGGGCTTCTTCAAAGGAGAGATCTGGTTCATAGTTCCTGGAATTCCCATGTTTCCAGTTCTACGATGGTCTCTGCCATGCATTCCTCCCCAGGATATATTTCCCGTGCTCCAGCCGCTACTCTGATTGCTCCAGGGCGACTGCTTCAGAAGAGGCTAAAAAAGAAAGATTCATTTATATTATTTTGAAAATACTTGATGTGTTTTTTGACTTTTTTTTTTTAAAACCACACACACAAAATCCAAACCAACCAATCACCAATAATTAGCGCACAGAGATTTCTATAAAGGACTCTTTCCTGATAACATGTAAATTAATTACTACGGCGAGGAAGAAACCACAGCATCATAAAAAAAATAAAAAAAGTAATTCACACTTCCCCATACACCCTCCCAAAAAACCCCACAGTACTTATGGAAGAAACTTAGATTACGATTTTAGTCACTGGCACATTCTTTAAAGCTATGCAGCAGAACAATTCCAGGGTGTAAAACTACGTTACAAAAAAAACTGAGATAATTTTATCATACATTAATTGATATTATATAGTGAGATCTCTACAAAAATGACACATTAACACAAGAATTTAAAAAAGAACAATTAAAAAAATTATTATTATTACTCTACTAATAATAATTTCTATCTAGTATTTCATTACAGTGAATTGAAATTTAAAAACTAAAACTCAGATGGCAGATTGATCTTTTTCCCTCAGTATTTTGAGTACCATTGTTGCACTATTATTACCATATAAGACCAAGAAGAGCACTGATTACTGTACACAGAATCCATTTGAAGGAGTTATCTTAACATTTCCACATTCAAATGCATTATTCTGAAGCCCCTGCTCAAGCATTTCTGGAGTAATGAACAGGACTATCTGTGGAATTCTGCGGAGTGAAATCTCAGGGTTTTTTTTCTGAGGATTTTTTCTCCTATTTAGACAAGATACAAAATATTCCTGTATCTAACAAAAGCACTATTTTCCTCAAAACAAAAATCTAAGCAGTTTTTACAAGGAATATTTTATAGGATGATAACTTTCTATTCCTAAACCACAACTTGTACTAAAAAGTGACCCATAGTGATTGTCAAACTACCAAGAGGTGGACCCACTGAGCCTGACTGATAATGAAGATTTAGCATTCTCACATCTGACTGTTCTTCGACAGGCTTTTTCTCAAACACAGAAATGGGTGTGTATGTGAGATTCCAAATTCAGTTCCTCTGTGAAGTCAGAACACAGTACTTTTATCTGCAAGCTTAGCTGCGAGCAACTCTCAGCTTGAAATACTAGTAACTTAAAAATGTAAAGCATGTCAACATATTATTTATTAGATAAAACAGAACCTTCTGAAGACAGATAAAATTATAACACCACCTTCCCAGAAAACAAAGAAAAAAAACTCACTAAAGCCATTTTTGGCCAAGTAATCAGGAAGACATCCAATTCTATATAATTATAGATAATTATGTTGTAAAACTAGAATACTTTGCTTGGACTTTTGGGAGAGGCAGGGACTCTATTGTGAAACAAGCCTTAAGAGATAATGCCAAATGTTAACAAGCCTCTAATATTGCTAGCTATGCTGTCATGGCACTGTTTAAGTTTACCTACAACTTGTAACCAAGAGAAAATTCCTGTACAGCTCACTGCTGGAAAATTGCTTTGGAATTTGTTTGAAGAGGGTTATTATAGATGTCAGTGACAACCAGCTCCTCATCATGATGCATCCGAATCTATTCTTAGGCACACTTAACACGAGATTCAAGTTCTGACAGAAACGCTTCACGACTCCGACTCTGACAATTAAAACTGACCAGATTTAATACCGGAATGAAAGAAAAAATAAAATGAGGCCTATGTGAATTCAGCTTTTCACAGCCAAACTGATGACTGGAGCCAGATGTAGCTCTAATGTACTAGCAGGTAACATTAACACGCATCTGCTTTTCTCTGATTTCTCACAACGAACATTCTGTTCCAGGAAGAAAGGCAAACTCCCATTTTAACACGGGATCCTTACGCCACTCGATCAGAACCGGCAGCAGCGCTGTGTTAACACCAAGCACAGCGCTGTCTTCAGATACGTGTTCAAGTGATTCCCGTGAAAACCCCTGGCAAGGCGACAACGCGGACAGCTTTCCCATCTGAATTTACTCTCGGTGACCTGTGCCCACCCAGCCGAGGCCGCCCAGGGGGTGCGAGGGCCGCCTGGACCCGGGCTGGGGACGGGGCTCCAGCCGGAGCTGTCAGGCTCAT
The DNA here is from genome assembly GCA_020746105.1 of Trogon surrucura. Taxonomy (NCBI): domain Eukaryota; kingdom Metazoa; phylum Chordata; class Aves; order Trogoniformes; family Trogonidae; genus Trogon; species Trogon surrucura. The sequence continues at coordinate 65,750,325 of CM036620.1, forward strand.
TGTTCCGGGGACACCGCGCTCGCTGCGGGCGGGGGGCAAGGGGGGGATATTTTCGGCGTGAACACTCCGTCTTGACACGCAAAGGAGCGTTTACCCTCTTGACAAGGGGAATCCCCCTCCTCTCATCCCGAAAACAAGGGACGTCCCTGTGTAACACACGGCGCACCCAGCAGGGCCGGTCACAGCCCGGGGGACGCGGCCGAGGCGGCCGCCCCGTCACCTGCCACCCGCAACGGGCGGCGAGCAGCGGCCGGGCGCGGGGCGGGCCGCTACCCACAGCCTCCCGGCCTGGCCCCGCACCGGGCCCTCCCGTCGGCCCTCGGTCGGCCGAGCGCGGTGGGGTGACGGCGGCCGGGCCCCGCCCTGCCTCGGCGCTCTGGCCGGCTGTCACCGCCGCGCAGCCTCGCCCGGCAGCGGGCAGAGAGAAACCTCCCAGTCCCGCGACCACCGAAAGGACGGGAGCGGGGCTCCCCTCCCCCGTCACGTCCCTGCGCCCTCCCCTCCCGTCCCTCATGCCGGTCTCCCCCTTTCCGCCCCGGGCTCCCTTCCGGAGCCGGCTCGCCGGGGCTCCCTGCCGCCCCTCCGCGGCTGCCCGGCCCTCCCGCCGCCGCCGCCCGGTACCTGGTGGTGGTTGTAGGAGTTTCTCTGCTGCAGGAAGGCGGCGGCAGCGGCCGCCGCCTGGTGTTGGTGCTGGAGCTGGGGGCTCACAGGGGATCTCCGGTTCTGCTGTTGCTGCTGCTGCTGCTGAGGTAAATTCATCTGCGGCGGCGGCGGGGGGGCGGCGGCCGAGAAGGGGCTGCTGAAGGGCCCGGCGCAGGGGTTGTGAGGAGACACCGGCGAGAAGCTCTGGAAGAAAGCGGGGTTGATCGATGACGGGATCCCCGGGTAGAAGCTGGTCTCGGATTCCGGGCTCGGGGGCGGCATCGCGCTGATCTGCCCGCCGCCGCCGCCGCCGCTGGAGACCGGAGGCTGCTGCGTCTGCTGCGGAGGCGGCGACGAGGTCTGCACCGACCAGGGGGTGCCGAAGCCGGGCAGCGGCGGAGGAGGAGGGGAAGCCGCCGAGGAGGAGCCGCCCCCGCTCTGGTGATGGGGGCTGGGGATCTCCGGGCTCTGCAGGCTGCTGAAGCCAGAGCCTAGCCCGCCGGGCAGGAGGTTCCCGGGGCTGCCCAGCAAGTGGCTGTTCGGGGGGGACTCCATGGGGGGCAGCTTGGCTCTCGCCTGCAGACGAGGAGACGGAGGCGGATTCACGCAGGAGGCGGCGGCCACCCCCACATTGGGGTCCGCGGACACCGATCCCCCCGGGCAGGAAGGGGCGAGCCGCTCGGAACCCCCCCTGTCCGCGCCGCCCTTGTGCTCGGCGGGGCTGAAGGGCCGGTGGTGCGGGTAGTCCCCCGTCCGCGGCGGCTCCGGGGGGTGAGCGCTGAGGAGCTGGAGCTGCTGCTGTTGCCTGTGCTCCTGCTGCTGGTACTTGTCAGTGGGGTGGCTGAACTGCTGCTGCTGCTGCTGCTGAGGGGGGTGGTGATGATAGTCTGGGGGGTGGTGGTTATTCAGGGGGTGGCTGCTGCCGCGCTGGGCTGGGCTGCTGAGCTGCTGCTGCTTAAACTCTTTCCTCTTCTGGCTCAGCTGAGGAGGCGGCGGCTGTTGCTGCTGCCGTTGCTGCTGCCGTTGCTGCTTGTTTAAATCCTGGTGGGGGCTGAGACTGGGTTTAAAGTCAGAGGAGGGGTGGCCGAGAGGGGGGTGTCCTGATGCGGGGCTGGTGCCCAGCCTCTCGCTGCCTGGCTGCTGCTGCTGTGTCACCCCCAAGAGCAGCTCATCCTGCATGTTATGATGGTGCGCACCAGCGGCCGCCGAGGGGAAAAGAGAGGGCGGCGACGACCCACCGGACACGCCGCCGGTGCCGGAGGAACCGGTTACAGGGGTTTAGAACGGGCAGGAGGAGGAGGAATGAGAGGCGGCTGCCGCTGCTGCCAGGGAGGAGAAGGACCCGGCGGAGCCAGCGCCTCCTACACACGGAGGGGGCCGGAGGTCGTCGTTTGCGGGAGCCTGAGGCTGCGGTCCCCTGTGCAACGAGGCGGGGGGGAAATCTCCTGACACCGGCTCAGCCGAGGGGCGAACTCCCCACCTCGGGAGCCTGAAGAGACAAAGATAATTAATAATCTTCGGGGGAGGGGGCAGTTAAACGCCAGCCTGTCGCAAACCACTATACGAGGCAGAAAATAGCCACTTTCTAGAATAAAGCCCTCTTCCTTGCCATTATCCTCACTATACTGCTTTTAAATTCGGATCCTCTTGATAATAAATAATTCTGGTTTCATAGTTTTTTGGGGTTTTCCCTCTATCTTATCGGGACTTCGTCAGGGCGGCCCTTCCCGCCTACAGTCGCAGCCACAGTAACCCGCTCGATCACCGTGAATACCCCCGACAGGTCGTTCCCCCCCGACAGTCACCCCCTTCCTCACTGACTCCTACGCCCGACACTGCTCCCCCCAGCCGCTAAACCGAGACGCAGAGGGAAAGCGGGGCGCTTGCACGCTTAGCACCGGCGGGGAGGGCAGCAGGCCACCGTTAAGAATGCCGGAACATTCGTCATAGCTACGTCACAGCCCCACCCCTCTGCTCCTCCGGCCGACCTTGGTAATGAGCGGGCGGGCCCGCCCCCTCATGAATAATGCATTTCGCCGGGAGCCCCTCCCCCTTTGCCCGTCCCTGGCCCTGCTCGGGGGAGGGTGGGCGCTCGCGCTAACGGGCGCTCACGCGCACAGCTCCCATGAGCCGGGTGAGCGCTACCACTTAGAGACGGGGGGGGGAGGTGATAGCCCTGAAGGTCTGCTGGCCTTTTGGCTGAGGAAGACACTCCCTGGGCTTCGACTTCCCTGGGCTATCTCAGGGAAATACCTGACATAAAGTTATTTTATTTTGTTTCGCGTTAGCTGGTGCGACTGTCTTTTATTTCCTCGGGCAGGGGGGGGGGAGGCCGGCCGTGGTGGTTTCTTCCGCTGCCCGCGATCTCCCCAGGCATTCGTTCAGCGAGGAAGGGGCGTCCCGCCCCTTCTCCTCGCGCGCCGCTCATTTGCATTGACGCACGGCAGCGCGCCACGGAAGGGGCGGGCGGAGGGGGGTGGGGCAGGAGCGCGGCAGCACGAGACGGGCGGGTGTTGGGGCGCCGGCGCGAGAGCCACGCCCCGCCGCGCGGCCGGCCGGGTCCGCGCCGTGCTCCCTTAACGGGCGCGCGGTTTAGTTGCGCCGCGCCCGGCGTCACGCCCGGGGAGGCCCTGGCGAGGCCTGGGTGTGCCCCGTCCCCTCACAGCTGCTCGGCCCTTGTGGGGTGGGAGGGGTGGACCCCGGCTGACACAGCCGTGGCCTCATTCGCCCTCTGTGGTGGGGATGCAGGGGCAAGGTCTCTGCCCGGCTCAGGGGCTCTTGGCCCTGCGGTGCAGTAGAGAGTATCGGAGCTCCCGGGAAACCCGTTCCCCTCCACCCGGGTCCCGCTGTCAAACTGTGCAGCTCTTTTGTTGGGACTCCTCCTCACCAGGAGAGCTCAGGCCGAGCCGGTGCCAAGGTGTGGTGGCAGGTGGTGGTGTCTTCTGAGGTGTTTCCTGCACGGGCGATGCTAAAGGTGGCGTTTTACTCTTTCCATCTAGTCGAAACACGGCCCTTGGCAACTGTTTAATACAAACAAATAAATCGTTTGGCAACTATAGATGTAATGCTGTCATCCCTGAAAACGACTGAAATCAGTGAGCTGCCTTTGTGCTCTGCAAAAGCTATAGCTCAGCAGTAAGAGAACGAATACACGGCCTTTGAATGTGCGAGTACGTCAGGGAGGTGCTGTTCTGTGCTTGACCTATTGTACTTTTATCAAGGCATCCATTAATGGACACTGTCAGAGACTGGATGGCTGCTTTCCATTTGGCCGATGGACCTTTGATCTGACCCAGTGTAACAATTGTCATTTGTTAAATCTGTGCATGTTTGTTACACACATGAAACGCAGAGGAGAAAAAATTGTTTTCGTATCTGCAGTCATCTCTGATGTGATCATGAACCTACGTGGGTGTACGTGTTTGGGTATCCATGCCATCTTGCAGGATTAAGAGGAAAATACATTTGCAGCATAGAAGAATAATTGATTCATATTTATCTTTGCAGTATTATGGCTTAGTACTCCAGAATTATTCGTGACACTGGCATCTGTTTCAAGGACTCTGCAGCCACTGTCTTACAAGTGGTAAAAATAAAGAGTGCAGACCAAGGCTCTACAGATGATCACATACTGAGTAAATGTTGCCGGCTGAGTAATGATTCCTCTCTGAATAGTGAGTTGCTTCTCGGCACAGTCCTCATAAACACTAGTTTTGTGAGCTGCAGAACTAGTAGCATCCGGCTTCCCTTTGCGTACTTGTCATATGCCTGATGTTTGGTTATGTGCAAGCCTGAACAGAAGCTGTCCTCTACCTGGGGCGTTCTCAGGCATTTAGCAAGGGTGGAAGCAATACTGCTCTGTGTCTCTCCTATAACCAGCTGCCTATTTCTACAAAGTGTGTAGGTACTCATTTAGGGTTTTTTTTTTTTAAGCGGTCAGCTTCTCTGTCCCTCACATTTAAATCAAGCCCGAATACTAGTGATTCTTCCTTCAAAACAGCTATTGTAGCATCTGTGAGTAGTCCTTTTAAATTGACTGAATGATAAGAGTACTCAAATCCTTCGTGACATCTTATCTCTAGCATGGTAGCTACCGTCTCCATTCATGCATATTTATTAAAACAATGTTCATAGGGTGAATCTCATATTTTTAACCATATAAAAGTAAGCATCTGCTCTGCATTATCTGTCTAAGCTACAAACACAAGACAAGTGCTACCAAAGGATGATTCATCCCACCCTAATGCAGGTACCTTTAGAAGGAGAAACCTGATCTCTTTCTCTGCTGATTGTGAGGAAAGTGTCTGGCTATATCTTACTGCAGAATCCAGGAGGTCTTTGGTGCTCCTTGGTCTTGTGGCATATGCTTCTTTACTCCAACATAAGCCAGAACAGCTGGATCAAGTCAAACCAAGAATCCTTTGAGCTATATATCCTGTCTCTTCTGCCTCTGATACAATACCCCTGGTATATGTTGGGTCACCAAATTCTGTCTGCTTCTCCACCAAATCAGGTCTTTGAACTGGCACCTTGGTGCCATCAAGAAGTGCTGCGTCCTGTCCTTGGCACTATTTATTTTCTTTCTCGAGGTTCCAGTTTCTTGGGTTTTGACCGTTTGGCCTTCACACCCTCTTGCTTTAATGTTTTGTGGTTTGTTGTTGGGTGTTTTTTTCACTCCCTTGTAATCCCTTGATTTCTTCCATTTTTATTTTACCTTGGCTGCCCCTTTCCAGGGAAGGTTTGAGAGCTTTTTTTTTGGATTGGGCTGGTAGGAAGGTAATAGATTCTAAAAATAGATTCCTAAACACATGTGCAAGAACAGACTAAGCATGTATGATGCTTCCTTCAGTTACCTCAAACATTTGCAACTCCTAGATTTGCCTTTCCAGACTTCAGGGGATACTGGGATGCTTGGACCCTCTGCTCCCTGATTGTTACTGGAAAACGAATGTGTGCTTGGGCCTGAAGAAGAAAGCGTGCTTGGCAGAGGCCCCGCTCAACTGGATGACTCAGGGAAGCTAGAGAGCGGGTCCAGAGGAGGGTCACAAAGATGATTAGAGGGTTGGAGAACCTCTGCTATGAGGACAGCCTAAGGGAGCTGGGATTATTCAGCTTAGAGAAGGCTCCGAGGTAACCTAATAGTGGCCTTCCAATATATGAAAGGGGCCTACAGGAAAGCTGGGGAAGAGCTTTTTACAAGGCCCTGTAGTGACAGGACAAGGGGCAATGGCCTGAAACTGTAGGAGAGTAGATTTAGGTTAGATATAAGGAAAAAGATTTCACCATGAGAGTGGCTGGAACAGGTTGCCCAAGGAGGTTGTGGATACCACATCCCTGGAAGTGTTCAAGGCCAGGTTGGATGGGGCTTTGAGCAACCTGGTCTAGTGGGAGAGACGTGTCCCTGCCCACAGTAGAGGGGTTGGAACTAGATGATCTTCAAGGTTCCTTCCAACCTTAAACATTTTGTGATTCTATGAAATTGAAAAAAACAGACATTGCAAAACAAGTTGTCAGTATGGTAAAACCAGATACACCCAAGTTATGGTTCTTGCAACCATTTACCAAACAGCTTTTGTGTATTCATTGCAACAAATGTGCCAGGCACCGGCTTCACGTAGGAGGCTTGTGGCAGAGCTGGGGCTGACAACTCTCCTGCGTTTGTCAGTGCCTGAAAGACGATGATCATCTTATTTTCCTGGTGTTCTGCATCGTCCGCTGTGTGCTAAATTTTATGTGGTGAATTGAACCAGCAGTGCTATAGGAAAGAAAATATAAAGACAAATCACATAAAATACATAAAGTAACACTATGTAAAGACAGGTCACAATAGGCTATATAAAATAGCACTGTATAAAAGAAATTAAATAAAGGATTACCAAGCAGCTCTTCTGGCTGCTGTTTAAGTGATATGAAAGGGATCGTAAAGGCAGTGTGGCTTCTGAATTTTGCCTGAGTGGTTATCATCTCCTAGAAATTACCATACCCAGCTTAAGTTCTTTCCTTTTTATAAACCCAGGAGAGTAACACATGCTATTTGCTAGTATTAGTGACAGGATATTATATGAGAAAGGATTTTGCCCCACCATTCTGTTTTTCTTTTTGAACAAAAGAACTTTTAGCCGTTGTAAGAACTGAGAGGAATTGTGCTGAGATGCTGCCCACTGCAGAGCAGTCTGTGGCTTTAGCTTCTTTAAAAAGTGTATGTTCTTGGGGGTAGGGGCTGTACTTTTCCTGACTAGACACCACTAAACAAGTGTTACAGTTTTTCAGTACATAAATCATGAAACTGATAAAAATTTAGATATAGTATGTAGACTTCTATGTGCATGCAGAGTTAACTTCAGTGCTTCCTCATCTTGTAAATTAACACAAACATCAAAATATCAAGAATCTAAGGTATAGAAAAGAAAATAACTCTTGACTGCTGCAAGAATGTGCTCTTTCCCTTCTATTCGCTAGCTGGCAAATCATCATGACTGTGATTTTGAATATGGGCTGCAAACTCATACACATGAAAGTTGTCTTTGCTTTCATTCCAATACTAAAAGTTGCCTGTAATGCAACAAATTGTTATTTCCACAGCCCGCAACATTTAAAGGCTTTTCACCATTTACAGTGATTTACTGCTCCATTTGACCCCTCTTCCAAGGCTCTAGAAAATCAGGAGGTTTGATATCAGTTGCTTGTTTTCGCATTATTATTTTATCTTTCCTTCCTCTTTCCACATCTTCTCTTCTTCTTTTGCCAGCACTCTCTGTTGAGGTAGCTCTGTCTGTCCTGCCTTGATTGCAAGGGCTTTGCTAAGAGACCTGTCTCGATCTTCCCTATGATCAGGCTGTTCAGGGAAGCACACAGTCTGCTGTCCTGTGGGCTGTGACCTGTGTCTGCTTCGTTCCTCAGTTTAAGCTTTCAAAGGGGTTTGCATACGCTTTCCAAGTACAGTGCATTGTTCTAACTGCTAACAAAAATACACGATTCACGTATTTTTGTTAGGGCTACTTCCTCTTAAGCTTGAAGTTGGTTTTTATTAATGACTTTTTTCCTCCCATGGAAACATGGAGAACAGTCTGGGACTGCAGGTAATTAATATAGAAAAGCAGATGATGAGGTTTGACATTTCACAGGAAAAAGAGGTCTGAAGATTTATACCAATGTGTTTCATTTACTGTTTTACTGTTCTTGATTTTTTTTAAACTCTGAAAATAATAATTGTGCATACTTAGGAAAGGGGTAGGCAAGGATTTTTGAGCAGTGAGAAGTCTGTTGAGTCACGATAACTTACTTTTTTTTCCTGGTGATTTTTCTCATTAAATGAAAAGAATATGAATTGTCCAGCTATAACAAAATCGGGAAAGAAACCTTTGTTAGATCATTGTGTGTTTGAATGAAATTAAAAGAACTGGGAAAATTTAACACCAGTGACCGAGATAGTTTGCTTTTTTTTTTTCTGTTATTCGCATTACCATATTATGGTTTTGTTTATTTGTTTTTAAAGCTAAATCTTAAAACCTTAAAATTCACATATGGGCAGCTTTCTTCCTTTATTCAAAGCCTGGCGTCCATCACCAAGTTATGCTGCCTGCTGGACTTGAAGGATACGGGTTCAGGTCACAAAAATGCAAAGCAGTTATTTACTCTGCTTTTTCTCCTTTTTGCCCCAGCGTTTAACCAGCACATTAGACTAATATTTTCGTGCTTGCTAGTGGCAATTTCTGGTTTTTTTTGTTGTTTTTTTTTTTTTTGCTGGTAGTGGAAGTCATTAGAGTTTCTCCCAAGAGAATCACTGCCAAAGTAAACAAACATCCTCATGAAAGGAAAATAATGTCTCTGGATTATTCAGAATTCCATGTTTTACAGATGAGTATTTATGGCAACCAACTAGTGAATTAAAGTGTATGAAATCCTATTTCTAGTTTGCTGCTTCTGCTGTGCTAATTGAACGTGGCAATTTCTGCTCGTTTCTCAGCTTTGCAGTGCAAGTTCTGGATGTTAGTTGTAATTTAGAGTGAAGGAAAATATGCAGTGAAACTCAGTTTAGAAAAAGGATATTTTTTTTTTTATTGTTAGGAATTGAATAGTGCATGTAAACCTCTGGGGAATTGCTATTGTCTTTAAAATGTTCTGCATGTGGTTGGCAAGAACAACAAGGACAGGAGAAAGTTCAGCTAAAAAATTCATAGAGGCTGTCTGGTGGAATGCATTTCAGTCAGCTGTATACCTCTGTGCTCTTATCCTCATGAACTGATAATTTTTAGCTGAGATGAAACATTCTGAGGAACAGGAGGCTGGCAGATTTGCAGTGTAGATTATTTGAAGGTTTAAATACTGTGACTATCTCATCTTACTGTAAGTCTGTAGATAGAACATAAGCTGGAGTTGCTGAAAAGTGATAGAATGGCTCTGTGTGTACAGCCTACAAAACGGTGAAGAGCTTATGTTCTGATTGCAGCCGAATCCTGCACACTTGCCACCTCCTGTCCAGGATAGCAATAATTCACCAGTGGAGCAAATGCACTTAGTTTGGTTGAGGATGAGACCATATCTAGTTCTTTGTTTAAGCAGTGACTTTCACAAAGGGGACCAATGCTAACTGGGAACTGCTGCCAACACCATCATATGTTTCATGACAAATGCGAAGTGTTCAAAAAGTTGGCACTACAAGATAGAGATACTGTCAGTCTCTGTTTAATTCTCCAAATGGTTTGTAGGATTTTAAAGCTTGTGTTGTTGCTGGTGCACTCACGTGGTAGTGGTTTTAACAGTCCTTGTAATATGGCTGGTTCATTTGGTTATATTACTAGGACATAAACTGGAATTATTTTGAGGCTAGAGAACACTAAGATTTTACTGCTGATTTTTTTCTGTTTGCAGAAGTATTTTTCCAGCCCTGTGTGCCGCTAGTGTCAGAACACAGTATTTTCTCAGCTTCTTTTCTATGTACAGTACAGATGCATCTGCCACTATTTACCAAACTTGAAGGTGTTGCTCACAGTCTGGGGGTAAGTTTGGGTTGTTCTTTAAAGAATGCATGAGACATCTCTACTAGTCACACAAATGTTCAGTGTATATTTATGTACCTGAATATTGTTGCGTAGGAGGCTCCCGGAAATTTTAAGGAATGATCTCAGTGATCATTTCATAGGTCTCCAGAAACTTGTGTAACTGACTTGTGCTAAGAATAACTGTGTGATGCTTCCAGTGTTGGAATAATCTGTTCTGAAGGGTTGTGTACTGTAGTCTGACTGTATTTAGAAGACAAGGCAGGAGACCCAAGGAGACTCTGGAAATTTTTGAGCAAGGAGGCTTTGAAGTAGAGTTCATTGAATCCTGTAGATAGCCCTTATCGCAGATGCAGCAGGAGAAAGCAAGCGTGTGCCTCTAGATAGGTCTGCCCCTCTGCAGGAGTGTACGGACCACATAGCAAGTTAAACAGAAGCAGTGTCTGTTTGCACCTAGCAGGCTGTTAAAATAAGTGCTTTAAATTGCTACAAGAAGATTTATTAAAGTTTATTTAATTAAACCTCTGAAAGGCAATAGAGGAGCAGGTTCCCCTTCCGAGCCATAGCATCTGTGTTGTACTAAAAGCAAAGGCAACCTGTCTGATTTAAATGCGAAAATACATTCTCTTCTACTTGACCTTATTTCCTCTCTGAGTGTGAGATGGATGTTCACTAATTTTACACCACCCACTGTTTCAATAAAACTATTTTCAACAGATTCTGTGAGAAATTTGCTGCTTTAATTAATATGGAGTTATCTCAGAAATTACCAGTAGATACCCCTCAGATTCACCATAGAACTTAAATTAATCAAGCTTTTATGTACAGGCTAGGACTGAAGAAATACATATTAAAATTAAGAAAACCATTAACCATATCAATGTGACTAATTATGACCATATGTCCAGTAACCAAGGTGGGGTCAACAACCCGAAGGCTGGCCCTTGCCATATCAGAGCTCAGCTAGTCAGGAGCAGGTTGCTTGTGGGTAGGATGCTCTCCTTCCCTTTTGCTGAGGGTGGGCAACATCTTCTACGAAATACTCCAGAATTCATGGCATCAACAACAAGGTTGGCCCAGTGATGAGATCGTGCCTCTGGGAGGTAGAAGAAGCAGGCCTGGACGCAACACAGAGTTGAACTCAGCTCTGCCATACAGCAAATGAATGCGCTCTCATCACTGGGCTGTTTTTTAGTCATGTCCAAGCTACCTTTGAATCAGAACAGTTTTGGTTGGAAGAGATGATCATCGAGTCCAACCTTTGTCCTAGCACTATCAACACCACTAAACCATGTCCCTCAGCACAACATCTACCCATCTCTTACACACCTCCAGGGGTGGCGACTCAACCACCTCCCTGGGCAGGTTGTTGCAGTGCCTGACAACCCTCGGAGTAAAGAAATTCTTCCTAACATCCAACCTGAACCTCCCCTGGTGCAACTTCAGGCCATTTCCTCTTGCCTTATCACTCACCACTAGGGAGGGCAGACCAACCTCTGCCTCGCTACAGCCTCCTTTCAGGCAGTTGTAGAGAGTGATAAGGTCTCCCCTCAGCCTCCTCTTCTCCAGGCTCAGCAGCCCCGGATCCCTCAGCCATCTCTGGCTCTTTTAAATTTTTTTGGCAAATTTTAAGTTATGTTTCTGAGTAGTACAGGGTGACTGATACTGAAGCTTTCACTTTTTTTTTTACTGCTGGTCTCCCTCCTCCTTCTAAATATGTCCAACTCTAGTTGGGACTCAGAAACAACAAGTCTTGAGGCCTCTCATGATAATTTACATCTCTGATGTAATGATCAGCTATAAATCAATGTTAAGCTTCATCACGTTTGACCGTTCATGCTATTATGATGATACAAAGACATTGATAAGCAATATGCTGGCTTCACCCTGCATATTTTGATTACTAAAACCATATTATCTGTGTGGCTCTTTCTTAGTGCTCACGTATAACATTTTTAATAATTATAAAGAAGAGAAATCCAAGAATAATTCCAGCCAAGAAACTATGTAAAAGCTGAATGTATTAGAGTACTAATGTTAAAATATTTTAGAATTACATTAGCTATACAAAAATATAATGGAAACCTAGGAAATGTAGTGGAAATATTGCACTTCAATAAAAGGAAATATATTAAAAAAGAAAACACACAGTTAAAGTCATCCAGACAACCTTAATTTTCTTCTGTAATGAGAACCTGAGGGAAATGTGGGCTTAAATTTAATTTATTTCTGCAGACTCTAAATTTTTTAACCCTTCATGCGCAGTTTTTCTTAAAAGAATTATGGTTGCTTCATTGCCTTAATCATTAGCTCTAGCTTCATATGCTTAGCATTTTAGGAAGTTTAATCTAACTCTGAGCACGGGAAGTCGTGCTTTCTAACCACAGAGCTACAAGGTGAGGGAACTAGGATAAGATCAGACCTATTATGTTCATCTTTTGTACAGAGAATACAAAACCTGCTGTAATTCTGTCATTTCCTCTCTCATTATGGTATTGAGAGCTCAGATCCATTTTTATGCAGTGGCACAAAATAGTTTGCTGCTTAAGTATAGGTTACAGAAGCTACTTGGCAGAACTGATGATCACATACGCCACAAATCAATTGTACCCATGATATTAAAAGAGAAAATTACCTAGATCTTTAAAAATTCCCAAACCTTGGTAAATATCCTTGAGTAATTGTGATATCATTTTTGGGTCAATGTGCTTTGACCGGAGGTCAGTCAAAATGAATCAGCCACGGAACATTTGTTTTCAAATTTGTAATATTTTTTTTTTGTGCATGCTTATATAGTATGTTGTAACTGAAGAGCAGAAAACCTCATAAAATTTCTACATTAGGAAATGAAAGGGCTTTTCTTTTTTTTTTTCCTTCCAAATAACCTCTTTTTTAAACATTGAAAGGTCTTCTTTATATGAGGAAATTTACCAGAGACTATAGTAGTATAATTATGCCTTGTGGATGCTTTTTAATCTTGCATGAATGCCTATAGAATTCAGGCGTCCACATAGGGAGTTACACCATCAGAACTATAGGGGGATAATTATGCTGGTGAAATCTGTATGAAGACAAATGCTTTATGAAAGGGAATTTTGTTTTGGCTCATCACTTTTCAGCTTATTCATGTTCTGAACTAAAAGGAGTTGATCAAATCAATGAAAATAATGAAAATTCAATGGTTATCAAGTAGTCTGTCAAGTGCTGAGGAAATTGGAAAGTAATAAATGTATACGTTTCCTGATGACATTCATGTGCTTTTTTGTTCTTATTCTCTCTCCAGTGTTTGAGTTTGTGAGGGGTTTAGTGAAAGGTTAATAAACAAGGCCTGTTCTTTGCTGAACCTCATAAACTAATATACCCAATAGCTAAACAGTGGTAGAATATTAGAGATTCTTAGCTCTCATAAAAAGCAGCTGGGGTTTCAGGCACTGGAGAATTACATGAATACATTTTAGTCTCTGTAGGACCTCTGTAGCTAGCACTGAGCAGATCAGCCATTGAATTTCAATACGTGACTTTTCCTATATCACAGTTAATTTATAATTCCTCAAATATGTGAGTCCTAGGACAGTAGACAAAATGTCCTCTGCACAAGTAGCCCATTTCCATGAAAATAATTTTTAGTATGTCAGTAAGGCTGTAGTAACACTGTAATAATTATTTACAAAATATGCTTAGAGTGAATAACAAGCATGTCTCAATGTAATTGCTGCGTAGACTTTAAGACAAGAGGAGCCCAATCATCTTGGCTATGTAATCCAGCCCAACCTTAGACCGCAGAGCATCGCTCTGTAAGTTTGCTTGAAGACCATTTGTGTAAGGTGAACTTCATTAGAAAGATGTCTCGTTCATGTTTAAAGAATTCAGAGAACAAAGAGTCCACCACATCTATACCAACACTCACTGTTCAAGTGAAGTGCTTTATTTGTGGTCTGCATTTAGCTTTGATTTAACTTGTTGAATCTCTGCTGGATTAAAAAAGCCTTTAGCACTGGACATTATTCAATGAAAATGCTTAAAGGGCTGGGATCAAGGCATTGCAGCCCTCTTTTTTTGTTAAGCAAATCTCATTGAGGTGCTAACCGTAAGGCAAGATTTCTGTATCACCAGTTTTTCCTGTAATTTCTTTCAAGTTTTCAAACATCCTTAAAGAAGGACAGCAGGGCTGTCAGCGGTGGTATTACTAGTGAGAGAATTGCAGCATGAGCTGAAAAAAATGTAGTCTCCCCTTTCTGTTTTTGAAACAGGGAGTAAGACATAAGGACAAATATATTGCTTCTACCAAAAATTTTATTTTTTGTATTTCGTGTCACAAGTCTTTTATGTGCCTTATAAGGGCTTCAACTGGATATTATGCTTCTCCAAGACAGGCTTATTAGAGGGATACAGTGATGCCTTGCTGTGATAACCTGAATATTTGGTTTTGCCCTGGGTAATGATGTGTACAATGGTAGCACTTCTCTCCTGCTTTGTATTCTTTTTATCTGCTAAGATTTCTTTTTAGGCAGAAAATAGTCTCCGATTTTGTAAATATTGTTTACTTTTTGTTCCAACATGTGCAACCAATTTTTTTATCGCTAATGAAGTACACATTTGTCATGTGGGCATGGATTAAAGTGGGTTACCAGGTGGCATGGCTGTACCATTTTCTTTATTTCCTCCCTTGCCAATTTTTAACGTAAAATTTCCTCATGCTGATTTTTTGTTTTCATCGAAGCATGGCACTGTTTGTTCACCCAAGATAGTGAGTAGAATTAGTCCAAAAAAGTTTTTCCTGTAATCTCACTTTTGAAACGTTGCAAATAGAAGATGAGTCTGCTTTTGGCTGCCAGCAGAACTCAGTGAGTTGTCTATTTCATAATTATTGTAGAATACAGAGGGTTTTTTTGCATAATGCTGACATGGTAATCACTGGCACGCAATGGTTAGGTGTTTTAGAAGCATGTAAGTCTGTGGTTTTGCAGTTGTACCCCATCTCTCTGAAACTATTTCAGGCCTGCTGTGCAAGCAAACTGAAACAAAATATTTAAATTTCCTTTTACTTATCAAGTTTCCAGTCTTCAACTGTTCTCGCCAGAAGAGGCTGTATGCTAGTCATTGTGAGGCCTTAGTTACCATCTGAGGAATTGTTTTGATATCCTGAAAATAACAGGATGAATTTTATTGTGGTCGTGTGGATGCACGCAAGGGGCAGGAGCACGACCGAAATGCACTGACAAGGGAGCAAGGAAACCCACCAGCCTGAGGACCACCTCCAACATGACTCTGAGAAAGAGGTGCTTGAAATTGTGAGTAAAGAAACTGTCTCCTGCTGTTTGCTTCCTACTGTGTTTGGGGAAATAGCGTGTAATATACATGGTTTGTAAATAAATAGGATTACATTAGATAAATACCTATCAACAATTCGAGGCATAAAAAATCAGCTAATTGATTCTGTCTGTGCTTACTGACAAAGTTTATAGGAGTATCTTAGAAAGTCCTCAGTGAAGGTGAACAGAGAGTGAACGCATTGATGAAACAACTAAAACTACATGTCACGTCTGCTTTTCAGTCTGGAGTTGTAACTGAAAATTATGTATTTCTAGTAGCATATAGGATTTTTGTTTGTTTTGTGTTTTCTAATGAGGACAAAACCTTGGCAGTTATGGAATCATAACAAGGCTAGGTTGGAAGGGAGCTCTGGAGATCATCTGCCTCAGTCTCCTGTTGAAAGCAGGACCTTATATGAGATGGTCGAGGGCTGCTCAAGCCTGGTGATTTCCATGAAGTTTCCTGACTTCTCTTGGCAACATGTTCAAAGTTTGGTTGCTCTTTCAGCGAAGAACTTTTCCTTATCCCTGGATGGATTTTCCCTGAGGCAGCTTGTGCCTGTTGCCTCTTTTCACTAGTCATCTTTCTGAAGAGAATCTCCATCATCTCTGTAACCACCAATTGAGTGTTGGAAGACTGTGTTCCACTCCCAGCTGCTGCTTCTTTACACTGAACAAACCTGATTCTTTCAACCTTTCTTCATCTGACAAGTTCTCCAGTCCTCTAATGATCTTGATAGCCCTCTGCTAGCTTCTTCCCAATTTTTAACTGTCTCTTTTGAGCTAGAAAGACCAAGACTGGACACAGTATTCCAAACGTGGCTGAATTTTTTAAAAAAAGGAATTTCTTACTTTTTTTTAAAAAGGAATTACCACGTCCTTTGGTCTGCTGGGTGCAGACTTACTGAGGCAGCCCACAACACCATCTGCCCTCATTGCTGCAAGAGCACCAGGCTTGCTCATGTTCAGCTTGCAATCTGCCATCACGCCCGGGTCCTTTTACCCCCAATATTACTTAATTTTTGGCTACATATAATGAGTGCAAAGCACAGAAGTTCACAAAGGTTCTGGAAGAAAAGGGAGGTGCTCTCCTTATTTTACCCTAAAGCCCAATGACTTCAGCCTTCACCCGCAGTACAGGAGACCTGGGTTCAGTTCTTTCCGTCTTTTGAAGAGTTGGACCTGTGTTGCTCACAACCCAGAGCGGTGCCCTCGGGAGGAGGCTGTAACAAGTCACAACATATTCTGGGGTTCCTTCAAACTCCCATGTTGCTACAGTGATGTTTTTGTTTAATATATTTCTGATGTTTCTTCAGCCAGGGACTACAGGTGTTGTACCTCCTCAGGGATTATTTGTCTTCTCTTCTCTTCTCTTCTCTTCTCTTCTCTTCTCTTCTCTTCTCTTCTCTTCTCTTCTCTTCTCTTCTCTTCTCTTCTCTTCTCTTCTCTTCTCTTCTCTTCTCTTCTCTTCTCTTCTCTTCTCTTCTCTTCTCTTCTCTTCTCTTCTCTTCTCTTCTCTTCTCTTCTCTTCTCTTCTCTTCTCTTCTCTTCCCTCTCTCTTCTTTCTCTTCTCTTCCCTCTTCCCTCTTCCCTCTTCCCTCTTCCCTCTTCCCTCTTCCCTCTTCCCTCTTCCCTCTTCCCTCTTCCCTCTTCCCTCTTCCCTCTTCCCTTCCCTTCCCTCTTCCCTTCCCTTCCCTTCCCTTCCCTTCCCTTCCCTTCCCTTCCCTTCCCTTCCCTTCCCTTCCCTTCCCTTCCCTTCCCTTCCCTTCCCTTCCCTTCCCTTCCCTTCCCTCTTTGGTTCAGATATGCAAAGATCCAGAGAAACTGCCGAAAACTTTTGAGAAGAAACTGTGTTTGCCCAACTCCAGTGTGATCCTTATGACGTACTGGGTCTTTGTGTTTTGTTTCTTTCCTTTGATGTGAATGAACTTGCCTGGAGTTAAGTGATTAGTCATAACTTGAATGGCTTCATCCTGGTAGTGCTAGTGGATAAAATTCAGGCTACCCGAATTTAATTTTTCAGAAAAGGTACTTTTTGTAATACTTTTGGCTTTGAACATGGTGGTGCTTCAACCTTTTTATTCTTTTTGTACTCATATAGCTTCTTCTTTACAATGTAGTAAGTTCCGGAGAAATAGGAAATCTATTTGTTTTGTTTCAGAAGAGCCAGATAATATCTAAAAATATTTTCAACTACAGCAGTTTTTTAACAAAAGCAACTTCAGTATAATGTTTGATGTACTGAGTAATAAAAAGCTGATCAATATTCATTGCTACTCTTGTTTTGTTTTAGGATCCAAGTGCCAGAATGAAAAAAAAAACAACCAAACAAACAAAACCACCACCATTAACATTGGCGGTTTACTTACACAGTAACTAAATAGTAAGTAATTCTTTTTTTTAAGTTTAAATTGGTTGGAAACAGAAATGCAGAGGTACTGACAAGCTGTCTCCTGTTCTTGTCTCTGCTGTCAGAGTGGTTCCAAAGAGTGTTCATGAATCTGATTATAGGCGCTTTATATATATAAATATATATATTACTGCACAACAAAAATTGTGCAGTTGACTTCTCTGCATTTTATTGCACTTGCAGATATCAAAGTTTGAAGCACAATGCTAATTTTAATGTAATATAATTAATTAATTTAATATTTCCATAGTACTTAAAAAAGTTAATTAAAAATTAATAATTTCAAATTTTTAAATGAGGGTAATTAATTTGCAATTTCTAGTGTAGCAAGGAAATGGCACAGATTTCCATCTCTTTCGCTAACAGCAGAGTGGAACATTGGGCTGGCAAACATTTATTGGAAGCACACAGGGGACAAACTGTTGCAATGGAGAGCACTGATTTCTAGGAATTGTCCACAATGTGTGAAGAAAAGATGCATTGTCATCACTAAATTCAGAATGAGGACTTCTAAACATTAGCAATAAGAAGCCTTAAATTTTCTAGAGCCCTAGTCTCAAGAAAATCCCAAGAGTCTTGTAAAATGGAAATGTCTGCATCGAACATGAGACACATCTCTGTTAAAACTTCCCGATGCACCAAGCAGTGTCAGCCACTGATTGCGAAAAACTCACAGGCACTGCAGTACCCTCTATTTCGTGGAAACCAACTTTAGCACCAGGCGGTATTATGTGAAACATAAAATCGACCCGTTCATCAGAACAAGTTGTTTCCCTAACTGAGTGCTAAAAGGGGAAGTTTTAATGGAAAATGGGACTTCTCGGGGAAATCCTGCTGGGTGTTCAAAAGGCTACGCTTTAATGAGCACACAAGTAAGTTACCTTGGAGAGGAAAGCCAGCTTAGTAAAGAAGGCACAAAAGTGATAATTAAACAAGAAATCAATGTTAAATATGGAAAAGGGGGGCATAACTGGGAATGAAAATTGAATCTACAAAATGTAAATGACTTTTGGAGAAGACAAAGGTGATAAGGAATTACTACTGGCCAGTAGAGCTTAAGACAGTAAGAAGGCATTTCTTAGGAACAAAAGAACAACTAAATCAAGTATAGATTTCAGTCTTGCAGAAAAAAAAAGAAAAAAACAGAACAGATTGAATGGCTGGAAATCAAAGCTTGAAAAATTCAATCACTATAAAGATGGAGCGAGGGTGATTACACATAGGAATCATTTCCCTGTGTAGGTAGGTGGTAAACTTGCCATTGCTAGGAATTTAATCCAATTGGATACACTTTAATCTGACTCTGGGAACAGGTTTGTGAGCATCTCTGTGGATGGCTGTGGAGGTCATTTTTTTATTGCAATCTGTACATCTGTGAATTATGTTTGTTCTTTGTCACTCCCTTAACTGTTGAGGGGAACAGAGCTCTCATTACCCTCAACATGTTCCACACACTCAGCTCTGTGTTAAGACAATGACTAAAAAAAAGTCTCATGCTTCAGGGCTACAGCTGTCTGCCTGCAGAATGCAAGAGGCTGATTCCCTAGGTTAATTCTGTCTTTTTTAATTTCATTTTTCTCTGAGGCCTGAGGGACAGGCATGGCTGATTATAAAACCTTGGAGAGATAGGGCCAATTCTCTGCAGTGGGGTCCTCTGTTTTACATAGCTGCTATCTTCCAGCTGGCTGGGGGATCAGGCAGCTTCCTCCCTAAGTCAGGAGAGCAAGGACTTTGAGGTCTTTTTGCTTTCCCCTTCATTATGCCATCTAGGCATATCTGAGACTGTAATTATGATCATTTGGGTATATCTTATATAATCAACTCAGTATCATTACTGGAGCCTGGGGCAGAGGCATCACAGGGGTTTTTTTGTGTTCATATTAGCTTAAATTCTTCAAGATTGATTTTTCTTTTTTCTCCCCACATAACCCAACTCACTAGGGAAACCAGTGGTAAACGGGTGAAGCGTTATGTCACATACCTGACAGGAGCTTGCCTGTTCTGGTTTAAACTCATAAAGATCCTGCTGGCTTAAGTGTGCTGCAGTAAGAGTTATAGGTGATAAATACTGTGTCTTTTTTTCAAAACAGGTTGATGCCAGTTGTGATGTTTGGCAGAGTTGCAGAGCTGCCACATAGGCTGCTTGAGTGGCACCGCTTTGATGGCTGCATGCAGCAGCTAACAAAAGGTTTGTTGTTCTTGCAGCAGCATTGTTTCCAAGTCTGGCTTTCCTTCTGCAGCCCTCCCAGTCTTATGTTTAAAACCCCTGAC
Organism: Trogon surrucura; assembly: GCA_020746105.1. Taxonomy (NCBI): domain Eukaryota; kingdom Metazoa; phylum Chordata; class Aves; order Trogoniformes; family Trogonidae; genus Trogon; species Trogon surrucura. Next base: position 65,769,959 of record CM036620.1, read on the forward strand.
AAAATAAGAAACCTTACTAACACTGCAGTACTGGAGAGGGAAGATGCGACAGCTTTTCTTATTGTTTTGGTTCTGTTGAATTGCAAATGGCAGTGAGCGGAAAGAGGGCTGCAGGAGTTACTGGAAACCAGGCCACCTCTCATCATCTACTCAGAGGCAAACTGGTCTGCCAAGATTCTGCCTGGTGGCCATGCTGGCAGGTGGCTCTGGTCTTACTGCTCTCTGTCGCACACGTGAAAGTTCTCGCATGCTTCTATGATGATCCTCCTTTCCATACGGGAAGCTAAGGCTGTCAACAGGCACCTATTATCATCCCATAAAGTTGTGAAGTTCACCATATTTTTCTTTTTAAGTATGTGAAGTAAAGGCAGCCTCTGTCTTACATGAGCCCTGATGTACTTTTTTTGTGGGTCCAATGGACTGACACCTTTTCAGTTGCTGTTTGTTGCAAGGTGGCCAACCTGTACGTGTCCAGCATGGTCAGCAGCTGCTACCAGCTGAACCTAATTGTCTGCCTCTCTCCTCTGCTGGCAACAAAATTAATGACTTTAAGAGCTGCCTTCCATGATGTGCTGAATGTTGTATGGGTCTGTTGTAAGATCTTACTATATAAAAAATGACTACACTGTTCAGTTTGGTTGAAGCTGAACAGACATGACAGAGAGACAGTGTGATGCACGCAAGCTTAATTTCCTCAGGAAGCCAAGCTAAAAAAAAAAATCTGCCTAGGAAAAATTTCTTTCAGCATTTGAAAAGCTTGCTGTTAATTATCAAAATGAAGAAGCAGAACACACTAACATGGTGCTGATTCAAACCATCAGAATCTATCTCTCAATATATGGACCTACTAAAAAAATACATAAAACACGGGAGACTTGTGTGCTGTGTGACATTGCTCTTTAGTTTCCGTGTGTGGCCTTGTTGTAACAGCTTCCAACTCTAAAAAATTACCCTTCCTTTACCCAAACTCTACAGGATACATAGAATTTAGAAGGAGCCTTTTATTCCTAATGTGTCAGAGAACCTCTGTCTTTAAGGTTGTTTATTCAGAGCAAGTAAATCAAACTACGTCAGCCTGAATTAGGGCGATGTTCTTTGGAGTGCCCATGTCCCTGGTGCTCATGGGGCTCAGCGTCTCTGAAGGGCTACTCTGCAACGTCTCCTGCCAACCCTCCCTCTTGGCCTTTATTATTCAGAGAGCTTCTTCCAGGTGACAGACTTATCTACACATGCTTTGCAGAGCAGTTTTCCATTCATTGATGCAAAAAGATGAAGTAAAATATGTGTTAACGTGTCACTGTTTCTGTTGCTGTAAACTCAGTGTTTTAAAAGCTCTAAAGGTTCTGGAAATGGATTTTTGATTTATGCTTAGACCCAGCCTTCTGGTGTTTATTCACTTGCCATCTACCTTCTGAAGACCAGTTGGGAACTACAGCTTTTACAAATCATCTCTTGGATTTGGGGTTAATCCAAGCCTTCCTGCGCTTTACTTGGTTGTAAATGCAGTTTATAATTTATACAGAATGTGGTTCATCTGCCCTGTGACTAGGAAACACTAAAAGAAAGCATTCAGTCATATTTTATGCATCTGGTGATGTGAACTGGAGTTTTTAAAAGAACCCAGAAGAATTAGGCATTCAAATTTCATTAAAATGCTGTGGAAGTGAAGCATATAAACTCTATTAAAAAGCTCAGTCATTATCTATAACTCTTGTTTTTTCTCCAGTTTAATTTGTGCATCAGCTTGCTTAGGGGAGAGAAGTGGACGAGGCTGGTTTTGCTCACCTTGCCTTCTCATTAGTGCTGAGGCACAACCCTGCCTTAGAGCTTGAGCACGCTGCAGCTGTCTCACCTCTTCCATTTTTAACTGCAGATTCATGTACACATCTAAGTCATAGAATCATAGACTGTCTTAGGTTGGAAGGGACCTCAAAGATCATCTAATCCAAACTCCCTGCTGTGGTTGCTCAAGGCCCCATCCAACCTGGGCTTGAGCATCTAAAGGGAAGGAGCATCCACAACTTCTCTGGGGAATCTATTCCAGAGTCTTGCCACCCTTGTACTGAAGAATTTCTTCCTAAGATCCAATCTAAACCTATTCTTTTTCAATTTAAATCCATTTCCCCTTGTCCTGTCACTGGAAACTCTTGTAAAAAGTCCCTCTTCAGCCTTCTTGTAGGTTCCCTTCAGGTATTGGAAAGCAGTCATAAGGTCCCTTCAGAGTCTTCTCTTCTGCAGGCTGAAAAATCTCAGCTCTCAGCCTGTCCTCATAGCAGAGGTGCTCCAGCCCCTGGATCATCTTTGTGACCCTCCTCTGAACTCATTCCAACAGATCTATATCCCTTTCATAGTGGGGACACCAGAACTGGATGCAGTATTCAAGGTGGGATCTCACAAGAGCAGAGTAAAGGGGGAGAATCACCTCTCTGGCCCTCCTGGCCACACTCCTCTTGATGCATCCCAGGACACAGTTGGCCTTCTGGGCTGCATGAGTGCACTGCCGGCTCATGTTGAGCTTCTCGTCTATCAACACCCCCAAGTCCTCTTCAGGGCTACTCTCAACCCCCTCTGTGCCCAGTTTGTAATTGTGCCTGGGATTGGCCTGACCCAGGTGCGGCACCTTGCACCTTTACTTGTTGAAGCTCATGAAGTTTGCACTGGCCCATTTCTCAGGCCTGTCAAGGTCCCTCTGGACGCCATCCCTCCCCTCAAGTGAGTCCATGGCACCACACAGCTTGGTGTCATCAGCAAACTTGCCGAGGGTGCACTCAATGCCATCGTCCATGTCGCTGACAAAGATGTTGAACAGCACTGGACCCAGAACAGACCCCGGAGGAACTCCACTTTTCACTGTTCTCCATGTGGACATTGAGCCATTGACCACAACTATTTGAGTGTAACTCTCTAGTCAGTTCCTTATCCACTGAGTGGTCCATCCATCAAGTCCATGTCTCTCCATGTTAGAGACAAGGATGTCATGTGGGACAGTGTCAAATGCCTTGCACAAATCCAGGTAAATGACATGAGTCGCTTTTTCCATATCAACCAGCACTGTAGTTTTGTCACAGAAGGGCAGCTAACTGAAAATTCTGCTGATGGTACTTTTGATGCAGCAACCACCACCCCCAGGCATTCCCACATCAACCAGAGCTGTAACTTTGTCGTAGAAGACCACCAAATCAGTCAGGCACGATTTGCTCTTAGTGAAACCATGTTGACTGTCACTGATCACCTTGTTATTTTTCATATGCCCTAGTACTGAATTCATATAATACTGAATTCATAATTAAAACCTTATTTTCATGACAACAGAAATTACTGTAAGTATCCAGTCAATGAAACTGTTGATATGAATGGTTTATTGAATATGATGTTTAAAATATATTCAGGGGGACAAAGCTCAATAAAAGCCGGTTCAGAAAATAAAATTATGCTGCAGAATATAATAGAATGGGATATACTGCTTTTAAATATGATGCAATATGTCTGATCGTTATATGTGATATACTGTCAGATGTCTAAAAGAACACAGTGGCTTCCTCTATATGCAAGAATCAGTAAAGTACAGTATGATCAATATAATGAAGAACAAGATGAGTGATCAATTGGATACACATTCAGATGAAGAAGAGTAAGTAGGGAGCGGAGTTTGTTCTGAAGTCATAAGGGATTGCTGCAACAGAACAGAATATGCTCGCTGGAGGAAGGAGTTAATGATTGTGCCAGCAATGTTCAGCCCCTATCTACTGCAGGAGAGTATTAATGGCTTTCCTGCCTAGTGCTGAAAATAGAAGCCAAATTTAAGTTGTTTCTTGAAGGAAGGTATAATTAGATCATGAAACTTCTGTCTTTGGGTCTAAATAATGGAATAAGAATGGACACACTAAGTCAGAACAGGATCCGGTCTCTTAACTGTTTCTTAGTGGTAAGAACAGGACAGGAATGGAGTGATACTTTCCCCAGCTTCCAGCGGTGCACAACGCACATTCTACTTAAACTGTAGATTTAAGTGCATTATATATTTATTAGCCCTTACTGAATCCTTTCTCTATAGATTGTTCTAATTATTTATTAAACACACTTATATTTTTGGTCGCCGCAAGATTCTTGCAGCAATAAACTGTACAGCGGAGCTGTGAATTGTATGGAAAAAAAGATTTCTGCTTGATTTAAACTGTGATATTTGATGCCTGCTAAATCTTATAAGAAATAGTGAACAGTTATTCCTTACTTACTCTTTATACCTATTCTCACTTTTAGATACAGATATTTCCTCTTAGTCATCTCTTTTCCAAGTTGAAAAGTACTTTTATCCATCCTCATACAGTTATAGAAGTACACTGCTGTTCATCTGTGTTGGCCAGCATATGCCTTTCCTACTTCTAACAAACCTTTTGTACATGGTTCAATCAGACCTAGATGAAGTGTTTTGGATGTGGAGGCAGTCTGGGTTTATTCAGTGCTGTAATGTTTTGTCTTTTGACTTTTAATCCTTACATAATGATTTGTAATATTTAGTTTGAATTTTCTGTCTGCCAGCAAGCACTGGACAGATATTTTCAGAGAGGTCTCAGCAAGGAGTCTGAGATTCTTCCTGAAGTGATAATAAAAAATTTATTTAGTGTTTACTACTGTGTACATGCAGTTAGTTTTTTCCCCCCGTGTGTATTACTTTGCATCTATCGATATTAAATAATGTCTGTATTTTTGTTGCTGAATCTCTTGGTGTTCAGTATAATGATACTTTTTGAAGTATTGACTGTTCTGAGTAATATGTATCATCAGCGAACTTTGCCATCTCATTATTAATTCCCTTTTCCAGATCATTTGTGAATATACTGAAGAGAACAAGTTCAAGTGCAGATCCCTGATCACTTCTCTCCCATGGTGAAAACAATTTATTACTACGCTCCAACACATCATTAATCCACTAAAGAATTTTCATCCTTCTGATAACTTAGTTTCTTTAAGAGCCTTTAGAGAGAGATCTTGTCAAAACACTTTGACTTCCGGAAATCCAAGAACATTACAGCAATCTGCATTCCAAGCTGGCTGACTTCTTTAAAGAACTATTAGTATAATCAATTTCATCAAACAACAGTGAATTGAAAGCCCCAAATTAGACAGGTTTCTCCAGCTAATATTACATTATTTGTATACTAAGAATTATCTGCAAGTGCTTTCATTATTAGTGCTAAGGCTTCTCACAGTTAGTGACAATTTCTGCAGAAAAGTGCTGCCAGAAACTCCAGAGTGAGGTGCAGATTTTCATTGACCTCGAATGGAGCATGGTTTCTTTGCGATAGAAGTCTTCTATTTATTTTCTGTAAATGACACATCCCTGAAGCAGCAGCAAGGCAATGGAAGTTACGTTTTATCGCGGTAGCATTTGCAGAAAAGTGAACTGCTAAAGTCCCTGTTCATGATGAAACTTGGGCCATCCATGAGTTCCTAAAATCTTACCTGCAGGTGCTTAATTTTTTTGATTTAAAAATTTATATCTGAGCTTTATGAATTTCTGATTAAACTTTTAAAATAAATTAAGGATGAGAGGATTAGACGGGGAATTGGAAATGAACCATGCTATTTTTTTGCCTCTAGCTCAGCATTTTGAAGGCAACCCAAATGAGATGTGACAAAGTGCAGCGCACTCTTTTCTTTTTGCTGACCTACGTGTAAATGAAGTTTGGTCTCTGCCAAGTTCTTTGTATGTGAATGGCCACATCACTACCCCTGCTACTGTAATTAGCACTAATTAGCCCTTTATTGCAATTTAAAATAAGTAGGTCATGATTTAGATATCACAGAGACTAAATTATCCGCTTAGATGATCCACCCGGACTAGATGAACAGCCTGTTCCCCCTCAGCCCTCCCTTTTCCCACCATCTGACATAAGTTATGAAGATACATTTTAAGTGCCTGGTATGTCAAGCTCCCATGTTGCACCCTATTTGAAATCTAGACTATAAAATCCTGTTGAAGGACTTCCTGAGTGTGAGTTGAATGAAGTTGTGTTTTATTCTGTTATGGGTCTTGGTTGCTATTGGAGAATTCCTTCCTGGCCTCTTTGGAGATGTGAAGAACTTCAGAATAATTCCTCATCAGTAGATGTTCAGAGACATGCTCCTACTTCTCCCACCTCCAATCTAAACTTCTCACTGCTCCTTCTCAAGAGAATGTAGATAATCGGGGCTTTCCCTTGCTTATCATGACTTTGATGCTGTTTCTTCAGCCTATTGCACTGTCTTGCTGCCAGAGTATCTTCAGACCTGCGCGTACTACCGAGTCATTTATCCCATCTTCCCTCACTTGCACAAGACAGCATGCACCAATAGATGTCCTGGGAGGGGAAAAGAAAGTGCCTTTCTTCAGAGAAACATTGGATGTAGCTTAGTGTTGGCACATGTGCTATGGGGTGGTGGTGATCAATCTACCCCTTTCTCTTTGCTTGACTCTGAAACCCCAGCTGGTTCTTCTCTTTTCCCCAAAACCAAAGCACCTACTGGATTGTCTGTCATCGCCTCTGTGTGAACTTTTCCTCTACTCTTTATAAAGAGAAGAGGAGGGCTTAACATCTAGAGAAGGGCCAGTCCTTCAACCACAGTGCTTGCCAGTTGTTGACAGGTCAACACAGGCAATTCAGAGCACAAAAATAAAGTACAGTGCACACAAGGCTTCTGGTTAAAATGTGATGGCACAGGAATCCATCACTGTACTTTTGGGATGGTGGTCGTTATCCGAATGGCCTCTACATTATAGTAATGGGGAAAATATTGATGACCTCGATGTCTGTTGCATTGGATTATTTCAAAAGCGATTAGTGTTGGTAATAGAGGCAATGACGTGTGATGGACTACTGCACCACTTCAGAAATCGTCCCTCTTATGCCAACGGCATGCAGGTCTTCAGTCTTCAACACAGATGTGTATTTTCAAACAACACAAACACTGAATGTTATTCTGGAAGTAAAGAGAAGCAGTGTGAATCTGCTTTTCTCATTTTCCACAAATTATTAACTGTTTTAGGATTTTAATCAAAATAACTGTTTGAACTTAGTTTTAGAACAGCGAAAACCTGCTGGCTCTTTCAGTGCAGGCAACACCTGAAGCTGTTGATATGTAATTCAGAAAACAACTAGAATTTCAGCAACCAAGTGTGAGACATTTCCCACGCTAGGGCAGCACTTGTAGAGATGGTTCACTTCATCATGATGCGCTCTGTGGCGGTGACTAATTTGTGCATTTTGGAATTCAGACAAAATCTGCTAGTTGTCTTTTCTGTTACCTTCCATATGTTTTTTTCCTGCATTCATAACAGCATTATTCTACCTGCTGTCTGCATGTGAAACAGCTTTCCATCCATACCTTTCTTACATATAAAGGGGCTTATAAATGTATCAAGCTATGGCTGAGAAAGCTAGATTACGTGCTACCTGAAAACTATCACCAGTTGTTCCAAAATGACCATGCCTAATTAATGAATAGGGTCGGCGTTTTTTGTGCTGCTCCAACTATTTGACATCTGCTACAGTTTGTAAATGAGGATATAATTGCAGGGCTGAAGATCCCTAATAATGAAGTAGTCCTTCTTCTGTTTAGAGGTTACTGTGCCAGTATGGCTACGCTAATAACAACATAACTGCAATACACAAACCCAGATATGTTGTTTTGACTGTCTTGGTATTGTTAAAACGGGCAGTGTCGCATTGATGTATATATAAAACCTTAGAGCAGATAAATGCTCAATATGTTCTCCCTTTTGGAAAAATATGTTACTTTAGGAAGACCATAACTTCCTTGGCCATATCAGACATGCGGTTGCTTAAAGGCTTATATTACATGTCAGTGGAGACAAATCTGTGTACAACACAGTAGCCTATCACCAACAAAAGACAGAAATCATTAGATCAACAACTCCATGATATAGAATCATAGAACTCTGGAGACATTCAAGACCTGCCTGGACACGTTCCTGTGTAGCATTATCTAGGCGTTCCTGCTCTGGCAGGGGAATTGGACTTGATGATCTTTCGAGGTTCCTTCCAATCCCTAACATTCTGTGATTCTGTGATTCTGTGAACTGTAGAATCGTAGAATCATAAAATGGTTTGGGCTAAAAAGGGACCTTAAAGACCATCTAGTTCCAAACCCTCTGCCATGGGCAGGGACACCTTCCACTAGACCAGGTTACTCAAAGCCTCGTCCAACCTGATCTTGAACACTTCCAGGGAGGGGGCAGCCACAGCTTCCCTGGGCAACCTGTTATGGTGTCTCACCACCCTCACAGTAAAGAACTTGTTCTTTACATCTTATCCAAATCTACCCTCTTTCAGTGGACGTTACCCATTGTCCAATCAGTACATGCCCTGCTAAAAAGTCCCTCTCCAGCTGTCCTGTAGTCCCCTTTAAGTATCGGAAGGCTGATAGAAGGTCTCCCTGGAATCTTCTTTTTTCCAGGCTGAACAGCCGCAACTCTCTCAGCCTATCTTTGTAGGAGAGCTGCTCCAGCTCTCTGATCATCTTTGAGGCCCTCTTCTAGACTTGCTCCAAAGATAGGCCCATATCCTTCTTATGTTGCGTGCCCCAGAAGTGAACACAGTACTCTACGTGGGGTCTCATGAGAGCAAAGTAGAGGGACAGAATCACCTCCATTGACCTGCTGGCCACACTTCTTTTGATGCAGCCCAGGATGTGATTTGCTTTCTGGGCTTTGAACACACATTTTTGGCTCATATTCAGTTTTTCAGCCACCAACATCCCAAAGTCCTTCTCCGTAGGATTGCTCTCAATCCACTCATCCCCCATCCCCCAGTCTGTATTGTTACTGAGATTGCCCTGACCCAGGTGCAGGACCTTGCACTTGCCCTTGTTGAACTTCATGAGGTTTGCACAGGCCCACCTTTCAAGCCTGTCGCTCTGGATGGCATCTCTTCCCCTAGCGTGTCAACTGCACCACACAGCTTAGTGTCATCGACAAACTTGCTGAGGGTGCACTCGATCCCATTGTCCATGTCACTGACAAAGATGTTGAACAGTGCCTGTCCCAATACCAGTCCCTGGAGAACACCACTTGTCTCTGGTCTCCACTTGGACATTGAGCCATTGACCACAACTCTTTGAGTGCAGCCTTCCAGCCAATTTCAGAGAGGTTTAAAAGATTATTTTTTTCCCTCATGTTTGTTTGTAGTCTATGAATGTGCGCACAATCTGTTACTATGCTCAGCTGAGGACTGAGAAGTTATTAAGCAGTAGGAAGTTAATCTTGTGACTGATCTCCAAATCAGAATTTTGGAATAATTTAACTAGATCAGTTTTAAATGGATGACTGGGGACTGAAAGCATGTATATAAGAAAAGAGTCTGTGCTATATGCTGGTAAAATAAGATCTTCAGTGACCGCATTTGGCTCACTTGTATACCAAGGACTGGATACTTTCAGGTGTAGCTTAGAATCCACAATTTCCATTGGAAATATTTTCCTGTGTGCTTGTGCAGCTTTTTCCCATTTACTCTTGGAATTTCATGTGCGTGCTTGTTTTAAGAAAATTACATGAATTTTTGGACTTCAGTCAAATTTACCTTCATAATGAATCTTCTTTATTTTTCTTAAACTGTGACAGATATATTGACACGTGAGGAAATCCCCCTCTAGAGCCAAACCACAGCACGATGGAACAGACAGCTATGTTTGAGTCTGATTCTGAACAAAACCTCACTCTTTGTTTCATAAGTTTTATTAAAAGAGATAAAAGAATCACTATACAAATGTTAAATGGATATCTCATCTCTTGATGACAATTATGCTTATAGCAAGAACATTACCATCAATTGTAATGCCTGAAAATGTTGTGGGAACTTCAGGAAACCCAAGATCGTCAGGTAATACCTCTGGGGTAATGTGTGGTAGAAGAAGAGGGTTCTGCTCTTTCAGGATTAAGAAAGATTCTGGTCATATTAAAGTTTATATTAGCTACATTTTAGCTGATACTGAAGACCAGTATAATTTGCAAGAGAAGTTTGAATGTAAATATTGTCAGCATTTTTTCACATTTTTCATTGTGAAACAGAAACCATTGAATGTAATGAGAAGGAAGTTAAGAAACTCTCTCTCAGGATACCGTGAGTTTCTTACATATTGCCACACCCTGTCAGCAATAAACAGATCTCTTAACTGCAGCTAATCTGGATTTCTTGAAATACTGTACTGCACGCACCCAGCCAAATTCTGTTTAGCATCAATGATCAGAGTTACTGCTTGAATCCAAAAACTCCTGAGGTTGGAATTTTATCATCGCTTCTTTAGCTTAACAGCAAAATCTCCCTCTCAGTTTTGAGTGTTGGGTTTTTTTTTAATTTGATATAAGAAAAGGAGAGAGGAGAGAAGAACTGCCCACCTTTTTAATAAGTAAAGAATAAAACAGTTAAATTATATTAGACATGTCAGAATCAATCTAAGAGAACATGTTTTTTTTAGTCCTCCTTATTTTTTGGGTAAAAGCTGCTTCGAGGGAAAAAGATCAACATACAGCTGAAATTAAGCCCTTCACAATCCCTCCTCTGCCATGTAATTCACAAACTAATGGATCATGAAAAGACCTTAAAAGAGTGTTATCCATCAGAAATAATACCTTTGTATGAGCAGTTCCTATATCCCAGAAAACCTTGTGTTGAATTTGCCTATCTAGGAACCTGGAATCCTTCTGAGAAAGGATGAAAGAACCATAAAATAAGTTTATGTTGCTCAGTGCCCAAATGTTATAAATGACTAACACAATATGAGCAAAACAGTAAATCTAGTCTTTTGCAATATGTATATTTAACAGTCATAAAATCTACTTCTGAGTTTGTGGGTATTAGACTTTTGGTTTAGATGCTGCAAGCCATATATCTGAATTACTTAGACCTCTGAGTAAAGCTAATTTTTCTTCCTCGAACCAACCCTATAATTTCCAAGGTGACAAGAAATCTCCCATAGAGATTGTAGAATAATAGAATCAAGCAAATGCTTGCTATTCAAAATAGGTGTACCACCACCGTATCTAAAAACCTCATCATGAGGGTAATAGGCAAAGCATGACTGCTCATCTCTTTTTTTTTTTTTCCCCACTTGACAGAGGAAGAAATGTGCATATTAGAATAACATCGCTTTGTTTTGATTATTTTTTCCAGTAACATATATTGTGATATGAAAATGTTATGTAAATGAAAAAATACGCTTTGCATTTGAGATAAAAGGGGGTCAAGCACTTTTCTAATTTTTATTAGATCTTCAGAACTGGTCCTCAGGAAAGCTCCAAAACTCTTCTCCCTACAGTGAGTTTTAATTTTACTGTGCAGCCTTCATTGTGTGACTGTTGACCATGGTCCTTTCTTTGGAAATTTATCTATCTTGGTCCCAGGCCATGAAATGCCTCACAGAGCGAGACTTGGTCATTCATCATTCTGTGAGAAATCCCCAAACCAGTGGGCCGTGGTTGCCATAGCTTCTCTTGCAGACGAAGCGATCTGCTGTACCCTTGGCTCACTGCACTTGCCGAGGGGCTGCCCGGCCTCTTGCCCAGGGTACGTGCTGTAGCTTGGGTCAAGGTAAGCGCTGGCATGAATAACCATGGTCACTCGTCATCTGTTGGCCAGACAAGGAGTCTCAAGCACCACCAGAGTCAAGAGACAGCCTTGCTCATAGAGGTTGCTGCGTGAGAGCTTCCTAGCTCTGAGGAATGTGGGAGCGCTCCTGGAGCATGGACTGAGCTGGCAAATTTGCTCCACCCTGGACTTTCTGTTTGCGTATGCTTCATCGCATGTTGACAAGTTGTTGGCTGGAAAAGAGTAAGAGTGAGTTCGCTTTTAATAGGACCAAAATCATAAACTCTAAACTCTAAAGGCTTTATAAACAGACGTATGCCATTAAGCCAATTCTATGTTGCCTTTGTTTTCTTGCTGAATTATTTTCAGAAATAGTTCTGGACAATGTTTTATGGGGTTTTTTGTCCTTTATGGGTTGTACGTATCTAGTGCTATGAGACTGCAACTCTGATCCAAGCGCAAATGGGATCAGTCAGGGAAAGAAACACACGCTGCAGTGATTTCATCGCACAGATGCAGCCCTCCTCCCTCACCACTGTGAGTACAACTGCTGTGGCTGAACAACATGGGCAAGCTTCGGGCATCGCATTGCTTGTGGCGGGATTGTTTTTGACCTCGCTGCTCCTGAAGATGCTATTTCCTACCCTGCTGCTGTTTAGTAGAAGCCGGCTCCAAATTATGGCATTGACTACCAGTTGGTTTGACCTCTGTAGGCCTAGCCCTCTAGCAGCTGACTGCAGAAGCTGTTTTTCCCTGCTTGTATAAAATATGCTCAACCACAAGTCTTTTAATGTGATAAGCAGAAGCAGCAGAGTTTTAAAGCTTTTATCTCCTTCACCAAGCTTGAAATAATTTGAGCTAGTTGATTGCCAGGACAAAGTTATATCCTTGTCTGTTACAATGAGTTTTAGGAGATGAGCTGTGATGGGTACTCCATATGAAAATGAGTTGGGTTTATTTCATTAGTATTAACTTTGCCATGTGATATGGAAACAATAAATTGTGGGCATCTTGTTCCAAGAACTGTATTTTTATGGCATAGGTGCTGAGAGCACGAGATTATTGCAGTTGGGTTGTGTATAAATCCAGATAAACTCTATGTGCTCTGTTTAACATGTGTAGATTTAAATACCCTAAGTGTCAGTATTAGTTAGATGTAACTTGCACCAAGGTAAGTTTTGAAATTGAAAGTTATGTCTGGATGCATATACTACAACATAATCTTTAGTTTGTAGTTACTGCCTACTCCATTTAATACTACTATGCACTTCAACTCTTTAGCACTGTCTCATGGGAAGTAAATGACTGATTCTCTTACTTCAGCTCAAAAGGCAAAGGTAGTTTTTGTCGTTTCTTAATTGTATACTTGCATATATAAGAGAAAAAAAGTACTCTACTTTTCTGCCTATTTTGTATAATGTTGTAACAGAACATAAGAAACACTCACAAATGTGTAATCTCAGTCAAAATACTTTACAAGTTGTTTCCCTCTTGTGTAAAACCTTCCCACAGCCACATGAGGAATTCAGAAAAACGCCAACAGCTGTATGACAGATCACTCCAAGCTATCAAGTAATCCAGTAAACTTTCACTTCACAGCAACACAAAGTTTACTTACAGGAGTAAGATCAGTATCTTTTGAAGGAGAGGAGGAGTGGTATAGCTTGCTTTCTGAAGACTAGCACTGATATTAACTTAGGTCCTGCAGCTGCATAGTTCTGTGAAGAGTCTCTCTAAAATCTGAAGATGAACATATTTTTATTTTTTAGCAGCTGGTTATACACTTTCAGCACTTTCTTTCTGCCACTTGGCATGTGCCACTGTGACAGTCCTTAGGATTCTTCAAATGCAATGGTAGTATCCTGGTGAGCCTTCCCAACCATCTCACAGGCTAGCAGTGCTGTTCATATTTAGTGCCATATATTGATGCCGTTATAGCCAGAATATTTTTTTACATCTACAGAGCTGTGAGATGTTATATCTGTATCTGAGGCATTATCATCCCAGCTTTCTTGCTGGTGATGCTTTTGCACTTTCAGTACAAGGCTAGGAAATACCAATACATGTAGGGCTTTAGTTTACTTGTTGACCATCTGTAATGTATACACACTGAAGTTATTCAGGCAAAATACAAAACAAGGTCTGTCAAGATCCAAAGTCGAAATCAATATTTGAGGTTTTACAGGTCCAAACTTCCTGTGTTTCTCAGTTTTTGGTACTTAGTGTACTTTCCAGCTTTTGGAAGGATCAGAAAGTGCAAAAACTAAAAACCATGGGACCATTTCAGTTTCAATAATCATCTGCCCAATGCTCAAAATCTCAAAACAAACTCTCAACCTGAGAGTAAATATCTGAGAACTTTGCGTAGCTTAAATATACACTAGTGACAGTATCGTAATTTGGAGAATGGCAAAAGTGATGCAGGAGAACGGTAGGCACCGACTGGTCAGAGAAGAGTTGTGTGAATAATGCACGTTATATATGCCTGGGTGGTGATGGTGCTTTGTGAGCCCACCGTTGGAGCAGTGGTTGGCTGGGTGGACCAAGAGCCACCTAAGAACAAATTCAGTAGCTGGGGCAAATTAAAGTCAAGAAGTTTCTCACATTTACCCACTAAACCACCCTAAATAAGCTCCCAGCAATGGAACAGTTAATGAAAATATTACAACAGCGAGTTTCGGGATGACTTGCTAAAGACATTTCTGGCAAAGAAGATGGGTGCAGAAATCGTTTAACGTATCTCTTCTCCATACGCTGGTGTTTGAACTGGAGAGGGCAGGACTCTTAGGGTGGGGCAGTTGTGATAGATTGCTCCTCTGCAGAGTCTCACAAAAATAAGATTTTAGCCTGACAATATGGACTGGGGTGTTGTCCTTATTCCCTACCCCAGTGCAGCAAGCCATGTGTCTCCTCTTTCAGGTGACAGACAGGTGTCTAGCAGGCAGATCCCACAGTGTGAAAAAGATGGGAGGTGTTTCCCATCACTAATTTGTCTGGTTATCAACCTCAGTTATTACCCAACACTGGGTCCCAGAGCAAGGAGTGAATGCTTTGCCGAGGTTTACTGGTCTTCATGCCAAGCTCTCTCCAGTGATGTGCTATTAAAAGTGCAAATCATAAAGCTTTCAGAACAGGGACTATAACATGTACTAGAAATGTGACAATTCACACTTCATAATTAAATTGACAGAGAGATTAAAGAGAAGTTGCTTTTATAAAATGAAAATGAGGCATACAGTGTGGTAAGAGGTAATCCGCCTTTTACAAGATGTAAAAGACTTAAAATATGTGTTCTTATATTTGTACTGAATATGATCCTATGACATAATATGTGAATGTTGGATGGAAATAAGATGATTTACATTTATTGTGTGCCACATAGTACAGTGATCATCTAAAAAATCTTTCCTTTGTCGGGGATTAAAAGTAGATCATATTATGCCAGGGAAAAATATGGAAATAACAGATTTTGTGAACACTGAGTGTGTGCATGTATATTGTCTTAAAATGCTTACAGCTTATGAGGATGTCAAAGAGGAGCTATTTATTCCCAAGATTGCTTTAAAGTATTGCTTTTTGGTAATGCTCTTTAATAAAGTTGGTACTTCCAAAGAATTTAATTTAGAAAATAAGAGGTTTCTAAAACAACCACCAATTCTTTTGGGGCTTCTTTTTTAGCTGATTATGCGTGCTTAGATGAGAGTAGAACTTGCCATCTGAGCTGTTAGAACTATGTATGTTTTGGATGGTAAGTAATTTCTAACAGCATCTATAAACCGTAGTATTTACATTTCTAATCCATATGTATTTGCTCATGTCTGACTATATTCAAAACAAAAACCAGAAAAGAAGGAGGCAAGGCATTATCCATATCTGTAGATATACATCATAAACTTTTTATATAAAGTGAATGTGGTTTTTCTTTTCCTTAATGCTTGTATTTTTCATGCTTTGTTTTTTCTAACTCAAAATGCTTCAGATCAGGATCTCGGTATCTGATGGTGGAACAGCTCCGTGAAGAGAGTTTGTAGGCAATGCTTCCTAGACTGGTCAAGAGCCTGTGGAGCAGAACAATCATCTGGGTGATGGGATCATATGTACAACACGTCTCAAATAGGAGTCTCCAACATGAGAATCTCTGCCACTACACTACTTGCTCGTAGATCATTGTGGTCTGTTTGGTGTTTTCTTGAACATATTAAATCTTTTCTCATCAAGATGTTCTCAAGAGCTAGTATGGCCTTGATGATATGATGATATGATTAATTTGATGGCATTTCCAGATTTCTTAAAAAAATGCAACAAAGCAAACTCAATTAACTCCAGGCTATTTCAGTAATATATCACGCATCGCCATTCTAAATAAATTTGATAGACTGTTAAGTATATGTGCATCCCATGTTCACTATCATAATTCTGTTATCCAGTAAAATTATGCTTCAGTAAGCATAAAATGGGCTTAAATGGATGTAAAAATGAAAAAAGTTAAATTCTTTTCATGTGTTTACTGTTCTTGACCATGTAATTATGTCACATTTAAGCTTTAAATTTTAAATCTGTGATTGCTTGAAATGTGCTTGATTTTTGTTAATGAAAGGTGAGATTTTCTTCTCTTCTCTTGTCTCTAAGAATTGTGGCTCTAAGATAGCCTGTTGACTCATTAGAATATTAAGAGAGAGAGTGATATTTCTCAAAAGAAAGTGGTACTAATGATGTGTAAAGATCTCTCGATGTCATAGTGTCATTGGTGGGAAATTCTTCAGTGGAATAAATTCAAATGAGTATTAATAAAATGCAATTTTGATACTTTTTAATATTTATTTTATCATTGAACTTGAAGTTTTGATTGTGTTGCAAATTCTGATATCACCAGTTCAATGGAGATAAATATAAGTGATACCCTGGAAAAAAGCAATCTTAACTCTCCATGTAGCACGATGGGCTCTGAATCGAATGTTACCACTTAGGAATGAGATTTTGGAATTATAATGAGTAGTTCTTACGAAAGCATCAGTTTAATGCTCAGTAGCAATAAAAATGTAAATTGAATGTTAGGAATTATTAGAAAAGAAATAGAGAACAAAAGAGACTGCATAAATCCCTACAGAGTTCATGTCCTCTCTTCTTAAAAAGGGTAGTGGAGAACTGGAGAAAGTTCAGAAGAAGGAAATCCCTATGGAAATGCCTTCACACAACAAGTGACTTGCAAAACTCCACTTTAGAGGAAAAAGAGCAGAGAGACTGTTCCTTACCCCTTTCCAACAATATCTAGGTGTCTATAAGCCTAGTGTTTTAGCAGTTCCAAACAACCATATTTTTTTCCTTATGCACTGTGTATTTAGGTGTGGAACTTGGTGGGTGTTGTGAATGATAAGAGTTAGCACAGGCTAAAAAACAACATAAAAAAGCAGCTGTGGAAGAAGATCCCACTGTGGAAAACCAAATACAAAGATGAAACTGCTGGCACAGGAGATTCTAAACGCATCTTCTGGAAAAATCATCACCATATGTTTTCCTACTCCTTCCTAGGCATCTGCTGTTGGTTACTATTGGAGTCGGGCTCCTGTATTAGATAGATCTTTGGTCTGAGTATGACCATTCCTACAGTACATGGAATTTGTCAGCAGAGGAGCCAGGCTCTTTATATAGTTTTACCAAGAGCAGATGATGCTTCTTGAGTTTGAAGAGTTTGTTGACTGTAGGATAAGCTTCTCCATTCAGATGTTGATGCTTGATACGAACTAAATCCAAAGAACAGAGGGTGAACAAGGGGTGGAAGAAGGAATCTATGCTTCTCGGGGTGATTGTTGTAGGCTGGCTGAACAGAAGACAAACTGGGGACATGGGCAAGGAAATGATGTGAACAAACCTCTCAGAGAGAGACAACTGCTGGCTTCAAACTCTCTTGTAGACTGTGGTGAAATGGACATGATTTATTTTAACTTGATAATCAGGGGCTTTGAAGAAAGTGTGGAAAAAGTAATGACTATGCCACCATGGTTTGATATGAAATGTAAACAAATCATGTCTTTTACTTGCCAGCTGATAAAAGTGATATAGATAGACGCTTTTTTCTCACACCATTCTCTTTTGATGGGTGAGAAAGGCCAAGATTAGCCATACTGCAAAGCCTCACGGCCAGTGATTGTGGCTGAGTCTGCTATTTATCAGTGTAGATGTAACCAGAATGTCTTTTTAGTGTCTTTTCAACCTCTTTTACACAGCTCTCCTGGGTGGGAAAAAGTGTAAGTGTAGACTCACTTACTTTGTAAAAAAGCAATAACCGTGATTGTGGATTATATTAGAGCAGCCCCAAAAAGCTTCCCCGCCCTGGCAATCCTATAGACTTCATGTTCAAACTTATGTCACATATGTGCAAACTTTTGTCACATATAACTACACGGGCAGTTGTTCACTTCAGGTGAACCTCAGAGCTGCTGAGCCCAGTTATATCAGCATTTCCTAAGTTCGGCATTTATGCTTCTTAACAAATGCCAACTCTTGCTTTTTTTGGTTGTTTTTTTTTTCCTGTTCGTTTGGGGTTTTTTTGTGTTTTTTTTTTCTCTTTCTCAAATTTAAACAAAAACTTGAATTCAAAATTTACCGAGAAATGACATTTGGGAACTGCTTTACTTGAAGTCATCAAAAGAACTGTTATCAAAGGCTTCACAGAAATCAAACCAGTTTATTTTGGTTTTATAATTCTGATTTTCAAGTGATAATATATTTGAAACACTGGCTTTTATAATATATAGTGATTGAAAAAATGAAGTCCAAATGAAATTATTTAACCTTTTAGAAGTAAAAGCAAATAATTTTTGTTTAAATTTTTGGATGAACTCAATACATTTCTACAGATTGTTGAGTCAGCACTTGCTAATGAAAAGCATTTCTTCTGGAACTGCTTCAAACAGTCCTTGCAGGATATAAGACATTTAAATTCCAGCATGTAGATAAAAGCTCTTTTCCTAAAAAAAGCCCTTTTACTCTAAAAACCAAAATTACACAAACCAAACAAATGTTTATGTTTTGTGCCTGCATGTCACACATGAGTGCTTGTGAATATAGTCTAACACATTTGACAGTTCTGCTGGTCTGACTTAGCACTTAATTCTGCTTCCCCCCCCATTTTTTTGCACAATATCTGCTTTCATCTTTACTTATTAATACTGGCTACAACCTGTGTTATAGTCCATCCCATACAGCAATGCTCATAAGAGTGTTTCGAAGTTAAAATAATTTTCTGGCATTGATTTTATACTCTCCTGTATTATAATAACTCTTTCATCTTTGTTTTTAAATGCTATTTTGAAACCCACGAATACTCAGACTTCATACCTTGCTTGCAAAAGGAACAAAGGCTGAATGCTGTTTAGCTCCAAGTGTCAATCAGGACATAGCAAGTTAAATAGCAGCCAACACATTGGCAGATGAGGAACACAGAGTGGTTACTAAGCAGTGCCGAGTGCTGTTTGTCCTAGTCTACCTCAGCAGCTTAATGTGTTTACTTATTCATCTGCATCTGTTAGGGTGTAGCCAATGTCAGTAATGGGTAATTTTCACAGTAGCGACAAAGTTTTGGGGCTCGTCTTACAAACCCATCCAGACCTGGAGGATATTACTGTGATTAAACTAATTGATTTCAATAGGTGCTAATCACGCAGACTCTGGCAATGCACAGTGATGAAAAACTTCACTGTGCCGTGTCCTTTAGACACCAAATGCTTACTGCACTTCCCAAATTCTCATATCGGGATGAGATATTTTTCCATCTCAATTTGGGTATGTATTTGGCTTTTCTCTAGCCATACCCTCTGCTTTTATCAGCCTCAATTTCCTACTAGGAAATATCCTGTGGATAAGTGAGGTTCTCAGCACTGTGAGGAGACGTTGGTATTTAATAACTATTACAGGGTCTGATTAAGCAAATGAAAATTACCTGACAAGTTGACCCACATGTCTGCTTAAATGCTTACTCCAGTGGTAGTATTTACCATGGCCTAACTGGTAGAGCTGGCTGGGGGGATGGCAGCTTGCTGTTTCATGGCTGAGCTATTATCAAGGTTAGTTTAAACACAGAGGGACTCACCCCTCCCCTCTTTGTGCCACCAGCAAGGAGCGGGCGAACGAAGGACATGGCAGGAAGCACCATGATGGGACTGGTAAGGAATGAGGGATTGCAGCAGCCAGGAGAGGAAGGGGCACAGGGACTAGGGCAGGACAGAAACTCAGCCTGCTTGCTCTATGCACCAGCAGGCACTCACCTGCCTCATGTTTTTGCCTTGGAGTTTTGCTGCTTCTGAAAGACTGAGCATCCCCAGGACCATCTCACAAGCTTACATCCCTTCCCGTCTTCCATGCAAACAAACCACCTGTAGCTTGTCAACCTGTGTTTTGTATGTTGAATATAATTTTTAAATAAATGACTTAGCCTGAGTTGGAGATTGCACCTCTGTGTGGGTGTGTGTGTGAGAATGTCCCCCAGACATGCTTTATCTTGAGAAAATGCTCAAGAGCGTAATGTAGCATTGCTGCTCCTTCTCATTTGGAATAGCCTTTATTTCACCACAGCTTTCTTTTTAATCTGTGCTGGCAGATGAGGGATGCAATAAGCCTAATTAAATTTCCATGATTTATATATCTGCAGCATATCGAGTCCATAATTAAGACATTGGGGGACAGAGACCCCAGCTGTAATGTAGAGAGACCTTCACATGTCAGACGAGAGAGGTGTGTAAGTGAGAGAATACAAGTTAAAACTGAGACATATTGGGTGGTAGTCTCTGTATACTAATCTTTTCTTACATCTTTTGTACCCACATTGGAAGAAGAACACATTAAGATGGGCTCTTCAGTAACTTAAATTTGATTACTTTGCTGAATTACAGAGAGATGATAAACAAGAGTTGGTTGGGAGAAAGATGACTGAAATATAGGTGCCTGTGGTGGAGGCTGGAAAAAGAGAATGGGGCTATGGTGAGGACCTGGTGACATCTCCATGGAAAACTGGAAGAGGAATCAGGAAGATCCTCTGACTGACCTAGTTAGGGGAGAGGAAGGAGAAAATGACAAAGCCAGGTAAGTAAGGGTAGGGCTGCAAGATGAACAAGGAGAATGGGGAAACAGCAGTGCTCAGTTTTGGCTGAACACAGTTCTGGAAAGAATAATTTGAAAGTGATGAGAGCAGGAAGCTCATCTTTTACGTATAACAGGTGTGTACAAGATTGCAAATAAAATATACGTGTATCTATAAGGTGGATTTTTACACAATGCATACACCATATACACACTCTTTAACTTTGGGGTAAACCAAAGAAAGAATTGAGGAATATACATGTTAAGTAACTACAATAGAACAATGTGAAAGCAAGTTTACAAAGCAGCCATACACTGTCTGCCAGCAACTGAAGCTGTCAAAGCAGCATCAAGTGAGTCAGTCCCGGTCCCACAGTAACAGACATCTGAGTTTCCATCCCTGCTTGCAGCAGGTGGCCATGGCTTTCACATCAGAAATCCCTTACTCCTGATCTCCATTAGCAGTCTTAGCAGTGAGACTGATGTATGAACCTATCTCCATCAGTTAGACAGACCCATGCTAATTGGAAATAAATGGAGAAACCAGACGGAGAGGTAAAAATTAAATTAAAATAGGTTTAAGATGAATATTTCTCTTCAGTGATTGAGGGGGAGCTCAGAAAGACCCTGGACAGCAGTCTGCTGAGAAATGAGAGGATTTTCTCCGGGTTTTAGAAAAGGGAAAATCTCCAAAGTAATGGTGAGCTCTTGTGTCAGCGAAGGCACAGAATGCCTCTTTTTCCCTCTGCTATTTTGTGAACAGAGGTGCACATCTTGAGGTACAAAAAGAACAGGCAGTTTGGCCATGATGGACCCAGTGGCTGGCTCAGAGTATGGCTGCTTTATCACCTCTTTGGAGTGAATGGTCCCGTTGGGTTTTGTGTGTCAGGCAGGCTTTCCCTGCTGGGTGTGGGGAAGGTGTATCTCTCCTATGTGGACAGGATAGTGGGACCACATGTGCCATGCAGCCCTGAAGGTCAGATGGCCGAACTCATTGGCACAGCATGAGTGACAGCTGTCCTAGGCGCTGGCAGGCCCGCAGAAGGAGAGGGGCATCAATCATGTTGTTATAGCAAGGTATGGGCCCCACGATGCCTCCTGTGACACGAATGCCTTTCACAACAACACTCAGTAACCCCGGCTCAGATGTCCCCGGTGCATGGGACATGTGAAGGAAGGCTGAGAAATTGGGGTTGTTCAACCTGGAGAAGAGAAGGCTCCAGGGACACCTTATTGTGGCCTTTCAATCCTTAAAGGGGACCTATAAGAAAGACAGGAACAATCTTTTTGTCAGGGGCTGTTGTGACAGGACAATGGTTTTAAACTAAAAGAGGATAGGTTCAGATAAGATACAAGGAAGAAATTTTTTACAATGAGGGTGGTGAAATGCTCCAACAGGTTGCCCAGAGAGGTGGTAGAAGACCCAACCCTGGAAACATTCAAGGTCAGGTGGGATGGGACTCTGAGCAATCTGATGTAGTTAAAGATGTCCCTGCTCATGGCAGGGGGGTTGGACTAGAAGACCTTTAGAGGTCCCTTCCATCCCAAATCATTCCTTGATTCTACGATCACAGATGACAGCACAATCCTACATTAGTGCAATTGATTTGGGCTTTACTGTCCTGGGATGTTTCTCCTTGCTGCCCCAGGCGGGCAGGTAGCAGGAGCTGGGACTACCATCACTGTTGGTTTCTCGTCCCTCTCAGCCTCCCTCTGGCCCAGCTGGAGGAGAGGTGTGATCATGGCTTTCAGGGTGCTCAGAGACCAAGCATCTTTGTGTGGGGCTTTGGGAGATGCTGCTGGAAACAAGGCAGCGATGCGAGGGCTGAAGGGGCAGCAGAGAAGACACCTCCATCAGCTTGTTGAGGCTGGGTTTTCTGCTGGCTGAGCCCTCCCTGTGTTACTGGGGACGACGGCTGTGGCAGAGAGACTGTGTCCATTTTCTCTCTTGTTGAGCAGCGTGTGGTAAGAGAGATGAGTTCCCTCTCTGCCGCAAGCCGTGCGGGTGCCCTTCCCCATGACACGGCCTCCCTTATTCATTATCATATTCTTACCTCCACACCTGTTTGATATTACATATTCAGTTTGGAAATACTGTCCTTTTTGTCCCCTTTTACACCATCTGTTGACACAATCCCGTGTGTTTGTGTGTGTGTCTGGGTAAGGTCCAGCTGGCACACGCAGGAGGTGAACGCATTCACATCTCCCAAAACTGCTGATTCAGGGAGGGGAGACGAGGAGAAGGGAAGCGAGAGGGGGGGACGACAACTCAAAAGACCCACACCCCGATAGTGCCGCAGCTGAGTTAGAGCCTATCATTGCCCTGGGTGATAGTGCCAGGCGTTATCAATGCACAGCAATCCTTTCACCCCCGCCTGCCCTCCCTGCGCCCCCGACGTGCCTGTTGTAGTCGGGGGAACAATGGCAAAGGCAGAGTGCCCGGCACAAAGACAACAGCTGCACTCCCGGGTCAGGCTTCGCAGCCTCCCCGCACAATGGCAGTGTGTAACCCCATCCCACCGCCCGCCTCGGAATAATTTATTTATAGATGCAATATCTCTTTCTCTGGCCTATTTAAGAATGTCTTTTCATAAATGCATGGAAATTGAAATTATTCTCTGCCTTTTTTTTTTTTCCTCCCCAAAAAGATTAAGGTATCTGCTCTGTACTGATAAATAGCGTAATTTTGGAGAAGGAGAGGGAGAAAAGCTATTGGAATAGATGTAATAAAAGACAGAGAGAAGTTGATTCATTGTGCTGTGTGCATTTGTTTCTTTATTTTTAATTGAATATATTTAATTATTAGTGTCTTTGTAAAAATGGGCATGTTTAAAAATTGGAAAGAAATACTGAAATGGGGAGAAAAAGAAGCTCTCTTAGGTAATGAATGCCATCCTTTCCTCTGCAAGAGATGACTAGTTGCCTCTTTGGTAATAAAACCTCTTTCACCCAAGGAAACTGTAAGCATGAGCATCTGCTCAGCATGGAGAATTTTCTACCATCCAGGATACTGTGAGTCATCTCTCACATGAAAATATGGTCAGTTCAGCCCACTGCTTACTTCTCTTAAATACAGCATGTGCAGCTTACATATCATCCAAACATGTACTTTAACACAAGATCAGAAATGAGGGTGATCACCTAGCTCCCTAAAAAGAACTAAAATCGGTAAAAATATTTCTTCTGCTAACTTCTTAATGCCAGTAGTTTCAATACCCGCATCACATTTTTTAACAGTAGCTCTTCAAACCAAAATTAATTTAGGTTGTTCTTTGTTTTCACTATAACTAGGTTTAATCTAGTTTATCTAAATCCTGCTCTCCTAATGCAGACAACTAGTAGCTCAGTGACAGCACTTTCCTGTCTGTTAAACGAGTTGGATTAGGGATCATGAACCTGGGGTGCTTCATCTGCTCACAGTTTGTGTGCTCATGAACATATCTGTGCAAGGAAAGTATGACAAGATAGTATCCAGATAGGAGAAAGCTTTGGTGCTGATAAACACTCTCAAACACCTCCATAAGCATTAACAATCGACTGAAAACTCCCTCTGCCCACGTGGTGTGAAACGCACTTTATCAGTCACTCTGGAGCAGAAAGGATTTTTTAAATTTATTATGTTTCTTAACAAACACTAAATAACATTATCAGCAGTTCTGTATGAAGCTTGCTAGAAAAATGCGCAGCCTTTTGCTATCATCACATCTCCTGCAGTCCACAGGAAAAGCCTCATGACTGGCAGCTGGTTGACTGCCCTATTATCTGAGCCTGCGTCCAGTCTGGCTAATTACAGTCACTGATTACTAAACACTGAGCAGCACTGTCACCTGCCTTAGCCTGACAGGATTATACCATCTGTGCCACATGGCTAGGGTATGGAAAGCTGGTGAAAGGTCACAAAAAGGGGCAAATAGCCCTTAATGGGAGGTAAATGTATGTTTACAGACGTGACAGCTGACTATCATTAGAGTATATATACGTATTCACAGCTGAAGACACTTCCCAAGGAAGAATAAGGGATATAGGAAGTGTGACTTTGTCAGTTGTTTTTTTCCACTCCTAAAATAGGTGTCATTCACTGGAAAGAGACTGAATAATCTCCTGTCAGACATGCTGGAGTAACACAAGACCAGATGTTTTCCCTCTTGGCCCCCTGAGATCTTGTCAGTGCAGTTTAACTAAAATATTTGGGAAAAAAATGAACTAGTGAAACTGGTGCAAGCCTTTGTGCAGGCAAAACTTCCTCCTTTAAAGGAACTAGTTGGATCTGTTCATTTCATGCTTGCAGAGGTACCACAATGAACTCAGTTGGGTGACTGAGGACCAAGTCTGTTCTGCTGAGGAGCAGGTAGTGGTTCAGGACCCATAAGCTGAGGGTCCCCCCTCTCCAACACCCTGCCCCAGTGCAGGTGATGCTTCCTCTTACCCACGGTGCCTGCAGTAACACCACTCCTTCTTACATCTCTTCTTTCATCAGCTCCTACGTGCTTGTACCTGCCCTCTGCTCCACCCAAGCCTCTCTTGCAACTGCTACTTTTCATCCCCTGCATGCTAGAATAAGTCTTCTCCTCTCTTTTCACAAGTACATGGGACAGTGCAGCCCTTTCATGGAAAACATCCCGTATTTCTTCTTGTTTGCTTTATATCACCATGTGTTTAATTCTTGAATATCCAAAGGGAATTTTTCAAATTTTTCCATGTGTCTGAGCTGAGCCCTATTGAGATAAGAGTGGCATCGCATGTATTCATGGTCTTGTTGGATCATCTCAGCTCAAATCTCATCCATCGTACACCTTGGAGAATTATCTGAATTATCCTGAAATCACCAGAATGTGTTGACTTGGAAAGTTCCTATTGCTTACCACAGTCTCTGCCTCATTTTGTAAGTAATATTCACCCAAGAGCATCCATAGAGCGGCCTGACTCTGACAGTATATACCCCTGGGTCCGCTGGCATGAATTCAGACACTTCTGCATCTATGTGTGCTTCATCTTGCTGCCCTATGTGTGGATTTTTCAAAGCCTCCAGGATGTAAACTTGGATATACAGATCTTATTGATGATCAAGAAGGCTGGAGCTGTCACCCCAGGAGCTGGTATGCCACTTGGTCCTCCTGGGAGGAGACCTGCATCCTCCTCTTCATGTGGAAGACTACAGATGGCACCAAAACGTTGCCAAGGTCTTCTGCCATGGATCCCTGAATGGGTTCCTTGCCAGCTGGGTTTCATTGCAACTGCCAGTCACTGCTGTATTAAAGTTAATAGACTGAAGGAAGTTCAAAGCAAGGAAAATGTCCTGGCACGACATGTCTGCAAGACAGTAAGGGTAAGAAGCTGCTGTGGTTCCTCTGTTCCCTCCTGAGCATGTCTAGGGCTCTCTGCAGAGAGGATGGTGACACAAAGTCTGACATGGTCACGAGGTTGTCAGACCTCCACCATTAGTCGCGCAGTGGCGAGAACCACCACCTGCTAGGACCACTCCACCAGGCTCAAGTTGTGGTCTGGTGGCAGTGATGGCTGTTGGCACGGTCTCCAAACTGCGCTCCCCATTGTGTGGTTCTGCCACTGGGTAGTGATCATCCTCCTTCTTGCTGTATTCTGCCTGAAATATGCAGAATTGTCATCCAGAAAAGCAAGAAATCTGTGCAACCAGGGATGATTTATTTCAGCTAAGTCATGGTGTCATGCACTCAGTACCTTGTTTTTATTCTCCTTCCTTGGATTTCTGGCCTAGGCTTTCTCTTTTGCTGTCAAACTTATATTATGTTTCTCCAGTTGCATTCAATTTGTCTGGTCATTATTTACCAGGTGTTTTAGTATGTGAATATAAGATAGATGTTTTACTGAAAAAAAGATGACTACAAATAGCTTTTCATACATCAAATAACGCTTTAAACAAAAACACACGAATCCCCAAAAGGTGCATATATAAGTCATAACTGAAGCAGTCTTACTTTTAATGATGAGTGTAATCTTCTCAGAAACCAAAATACAATTTATTTCACGTCAAATAGGTGACCAACATTTGACAGCCACTGAGCGCAGGAATTTTTCAAAAGGTATCAAATCAGGGTGTTTAATATGCTGAGCTTTCATATCTGGCCTGTGTGTTTCCCTAATAGTAGCTCTGATTATTTTTTTTTCTGGTGGGTTCTTTAAAATTGATCTGAGAAGCAGACACAGTCAGGAAGCTACTTTATCAGCCACTGACGTAGTGTGGGCAGCATCAGCATCAGCATCACAGATTGATGCTGGGATACTGTCTGAAAGGTACACAGTGATGATCCAGAGGGCTGGGAGGAGAGGAACAGGGTGAAATTCAAATTCAGTAGCACAAAACGCATGCACTTTTTTAACCCACCTGCCAGTTTCTGCTGGAAAACGGAAAGGAGCAAAATTGGGATGTGGTGGTAGACTGCAGTCATCAGGGTCCTACTGATGTGATGTAGCTGTGGAAATCCTGTGCTGACTCTAAGACACACTATTTCCAGGACAGACGGAGAAGCATTTGCAACTCCTCCGGTTACCCCCAGTTACCATTCTGCCCCTGAGCCTGCTGAGGGTGAGTGCAGGTTGCCCTGGCACCGTGTACGAGCCCACGGTCTGCCGTGCTCAGGGCAGATAAGCACAAGCTGGAGCAGGTATGGAAAGTGGTTGCTTGGATAAACAGGGGACCTGGCAGCTTAATTTGAGAGAGACAGCTTAGGGAGTGTAGCTCATTTAGCTCCTCAAGACAAATGCCGAGGGGGGTGGGGGGGGGGAAAGTGATTGCTTGCTCTAAATTTATCAGCCGAGGCAAACGCTAGAGAGGGAGAGGAACTATTTAAGGTGAAGGACAATGTTGGCATAAGAACAAATGAGTGTAATCTGGCTATGAATAAATTTAGGCTGAAAATTAGAAAATGGTTTCTTACTATCAGAGGGGTGAGTTCTCAGCTTTTTAATAGGAACTCAAGAAACCCAATTCCTATTCAGTCCAATTTGATAAAATTATTAAAAAGCTGCCTGTGATAGGAGGGGACTAGTCTACAGCTTAGAAGGTCTTCTCTGTCCCCAAGCACTGCTGGATATAGGTTGACTCAGCGGGAATCCTGCCTTGAATATTCATTGTATGAATATTCTTCATTGTATGAAGAAATTTCAGAAAGTTGGGACTCACATAGTCAATGAGGTGCCACAAATTTTTGATTCTTTGGACCTGATGTCTCTCTCTCCCTCTTCTATGCACCTGTGAAATACACAGGGTAATTCTACCCCTGGTGCCCCTTTAATCACACTGAGGGTATTGTGAAAACAACCTCACTGCGGTATTATGAAAATATAATATTTACTGTTTGTGTAGCACTCAGGAGTGCTGTGAGGATGAGTACTAAAGGCAAAAAAAGCTGCATTGAAATTAATAATTTTGGCTGCACAGCGAGGTTTGAATTACATGTAGTAAATCATGCCTAGGGCAACACACTGAGTGAGAAGAAAATAAAATATTGAAAAGCTGCTCATTAAGTGAACACTATCTATTCCGTGAACTGAATGAGGCAGGGTCCCATGGAAAATACAGTATGTGATTTTGTAATTGAAGCTTAGAAAAGAGCTGAATTAAGGTGGCACAAGCCTTCTTTTTGCCTTTCCAGCATCAAAGATCTAAGATTTACTGTTTCTAATGTGCAGCTAACCAATTAGCTGTCTCTATCTTCATGCAGCCTAGCTCACAAACAATTTACAACCGGGGGGGACCTTGTTCGTGCATGGCATGGAGGTGGTTGTCAGACTGTGCAGGTTCTCCACGATTTTTCCGTCAGAATACGGGAGGGACTGCCTGAACATACTTGAATAAAACCACCCATTCTCCTGTCTCACCAGCATGTGCGCAGAGGGATGCTCCGAAGCTCACTGTCTGAATAACCCCCACAGTGCTCTGCCTTGGCACAAGCAGCTGGAGGAGAATGGGAGGGTTGCACCAGGTCGCCCACAATCAGCCTCTCAGAGCTGGGCAGAGAATAGTGTTCTGTCTTATGGAGAAACTGGAAATTTATTTCATCCCAGCTTGTGACTAACTCTGTCTCTAGGAATTTTCTATAAATGCAAGTTGGAGGAATGATTAAAATGTGGACTGTTGAGGCAAGAAGACTGAGTAGCCCAGGCAAACTACCTGCCCTGTGAATTTGGAGGTGTAGGTGGCCTTGGATGCGAAGCTCAGGCTTTGGGTGCAACCTCAGGACCACCACATAGGCTGCCAAGGAGGAGTAGGTACGGTCTCAGGAACCCACGCCCATTTCAAACCTTTCACTTTTCTTGAAAACAAGTTTGGAACAAAAAATATCAATGAGGCAGCCAACATTTTGTCAGTATTTTTCAAGCTAGTTGCAGCACTATGGGCCATACACTGAAGTAAGGGTGAGCAGACCAGCATAGTTAACGTGAGCTATGAGTGTGCTGGGAAGAGCTGTGGCTGAATTGGTACCTGGCAATAACTCACTCCTGGCCACATCAAAACCTAATACCAGCGTGTATAGCTTCATTCTGTCTGTTTGGTATGCCACCTTCAAATGCTGAGAACACAAAATCTTGCTGGTTTTGAAATAGCTTTGACGCGGAGGACAAAATTCTGTCATGAATAGTGAGTCTGAGCCCCTCTGTTTCTCAGCATCTGACTCCTTTCTCCACAGAGGGCTGATTCCCAGAGTGAAGATGCTCAGTAATTTCTGGACACCCTGCATTTTCAAAGCAGGCAGTAATAAAGCAAGCAAAAGCCTTGTCCAGTTCTGAAAATCTTGACTCAAACTCTTCAAAGGTTATCCAAGAAGCATGTGTTTCTCAGCCTTAGGAAAGAAGAATTATTTATAGGCATACCCAGAATACTTGGCTGGATATTTCTTGTGTGAGTTGGTACAAAGGACTCTTGTGTGACTATATGCGTTATACAAAGGCAGACACACCCCACGTTTAAAATATTCCTGGTTTACTGTAGTCAATCATATTTCCATGTTTGTTTGTCTGCATGTCTGTAATTATGTGCTGGTGGCACATTCTTACTAACCAAAAATATTATAAAAAAATACAGAGCTATCACTAGATGCAGACCTTGTTTTTGACAACGATGTTTACTATTGAATCACAAACCACAGAAAACAGTGATTTGCACAAGAACAGCTAATAAATAAGAAGTGTGCTGAGCACTACTTTTGCACAGGAAGAGGGAAGGAAGAAAAACATATTTATCTCAGTAGTGGTTAAACGATAGTGCAAACCAGTAATTATGTGTAAATTATGACCTTGCCCCCTTGCAGCCAGCTCCTCAGTAAACACGACTGCATTTAATTTCCATCCTCTCAGCAGTAAACATCATTGTTTTCAGAGCAAGTTCAATGCTTTGGATTTTTTTTTTCAGTGAAAAACTGTGCTTTTAAAGATCAAAACCTTAAATGAAATGCTGGGCTTTTTCAGATTTTTGATAATTTTCACTAAAATATATAAAACTATTGGTAAAATATTAGCTTTTATATATTCTCTTCCTTTAAACTTTTCTAGCACTAAAAGGCATCACATACAAGTTTAAAGTCTAGAGGTTTTTTTAAATATACGTATTTTTCATTTTTGTTTGACATTCTGTAACATTTCCAAAGCTGGAGAAATGTTAAAAAGCTTCAGAAAATAAAGTGACAAAAGAAGACCCTAACTTGGATATCTTGTAATGTAGATGGAAATAAAAGCAAAATACAGAAAGAATGTGGGAGGAAAAGGGCAAGGAAGCACAGAAAATTACATTTTACGAAATACAGGTTATAAACACATTTTTTAAAAAATAATAAAGAATCTCTCTGAAGTGGGAGTGACCTATTTAATGGAACTTATTTCAACTTTTGAATATTTCTAATTTTCCTGTTTATTTAAACAGCAGTCAAGTAAGAACGGAGCCTTAGCATTTACATATTATCACGCATTTCAGCGTGATGAACTGTAGCTACACACAATTATGTGCTATCAGTTGCTGAAGTGGTATTCATTATTTCCTACCTTAAGCTGTCCTGTAAATTTGCTCTGCGCTGTTAAGCAGATATCAAGTTCCGCCTAGAGATAGAAATGCTGCTGATGAGCAAAGGGCATCTTAATAGCTAAGTTTGTTGATGCTTATATTAAACTTTAGAAACATTTTGAACAGAAGTCAGAAATCATTCTTCCATGAACAGTCACATTGCATTTCTTCAGCATTTCCCTTCTAACGTTCTCACGAAGCAGAGAGATGTGGTCTTGGCTTCAGTTCCCTGGCTCAGGTTAATGCAGAGCATATTTTGATGTGCAATTACCTGGAGCTAGTACCCTTGCATTGGGCAAGCGTAAGAGTGATTGTGGTGCCTCTTGGGGAAACCAAATGCTTCCATGTGTGTACCTGCACTGCACTCTCTTGAGTTTTCAAGTGGCATATCCCATGGTGGCTGGAGCAGCTCCTGTCTGACCCACCATGTTAATTCTTCCCAGAAAACTCCTCTGGGATCTCTCCATGGGCTTGGCATGTGGCATGGCAGTGTGGGGACATGCCAGAGGATGCTCTGCCGCATTCCTGTGGAGCTACTCCCTGTCCACGTACGTGATGGCACCAGCCAGGTGCTGGGTGACCCCCTGTCCTACCAGGCAATGTGAGTCAACAGCTCCACCACAGCAGGTTTGGAGGCTTCTGTGGGGTGATGGGATTTAAATAATTGGCAGGGCCAGGAATGAAACCTGACTTAATTTGGTTAAAGAGGAATCCTGACTCGACTGTGTGTGTGAAATGCTGCTCACTGGTGTTTCTCTGCTGGAATCAGAAATGGGTTTACCCCTATGACCTACCTGGAGTTTGAACACACTTTTTCCCACTAGGACACACCTTCAAATGCTTTGCAAATATCAGCAAACTTGGTTTCACAATGGGAGTTTCTGCTGGCAGGCAGGCTGCATCATCAGTTTTTGGATGAGGAAGTTAAGCAGGACTGGCGACTGGCTCTAGGCCACATTGCTATGTCTGTATGGCACTGGGAAGCACTGTAGAAAGGTACTGGGGCCAGCATGGATTTATATCTGAATGGGGGCTCCACCCTGGCTAATTAGTCTTCTGGGGAGTGAGGTCTATCAAGCAGGGCGGAGAGTTCTGCTAATGCAATCCTGCCTCCAGATGCCTTGTGTGGGGATCCTGTGGCTGGTCTGCGAAGTGCTTGTGCTTCATGTCCCCACAGACCCTTCTCGGACTCCAAGGACTTCGTGAGGATCAAGGTATATTTTGTAGCTTGAGGATAATGTTTCTGAGGAGAAGTTTCCTGCAGCTAAGCTCAGAGGTTGTTTATTTCCCTTTTTATTTACTTTTTTTTTTTTTGAGGAACAACAAAACAAAGGGCGTTAATTAAAAGAACCCAAACTCTAAAAATATGCTACCTTAGTTCATGAAATAGTGAAGTCAGGAATTTTCTGTTACTCAGTGGCTGACTGTAAACTACAAGGTAGTGAGGGAGGGAAGGCCTGACTCAGCAGACGCCGGAGCCTTCAAAGGGATTAGAGGTGTTGCCAAGGAGTTCCACCCTTTTTTTTTTTTCCCCTCTTTAAATGTGTCTTAAGTATCTTAGTCTTGCATTACATTATATGTAAAAAGCATGTATGCTATTGAGTTGGCACATCCAGAATAGAGAGCACTTCAACACCAGATTTTCCTGAAGGATTACAACTTGATTATATCTGCATATGCACACCATTTCATCACTGTGCAAGTAGCAAAATCCCTGCCATACAATTAAAACCCCTCAAGCTTTATTAACAGAATAGCTGCAAACATTTCAAAATAGGTACTCTACAAGAAAATCAACAATCAACCTAAATCTTCTTCCAAAAAAATATTTGCAACCCAAACACACCCCTTGGACCATAACTTCCAGACCCCTAGCATGCCTCCGGAACTGACATATCACTATGATTCCTTGGGGAAATTGCCCTCGTGGGACTTCTTCATTGCAAGCCAAGGTGCTTTCTAAGGGGCCAAGAGAGTTCCCCACGCCTGCTGTTAACCCCTTTCATAACTTCTGCCTCTGTGTAATCTTTTTAACTGAAAAGATAAAAACGTGGGGAGTTGGTCTATACTTAAAAAGTTTTGCTGGCAGGGCAATGGTATAATTATGACGGCAAAATCCCTACTGTGAGTTCAGTCGTACCATCAAAAGGCCTTTTTGTTGTTGTTATAGTGTAATCTGTTCAGTGAACTGGTTTAATTCCTACCAGCAAAACAACTTTTTTTTTTTTTTTTTTGTTAGTATAAGCTGTTTCTCTGCTCAGGGTGTTGGCTGGTGCACCTCTATGGGGTGCCGAGGTGCCTGGAGGATGAGCCGCCCTTTTCCCCTTGGAGGTGAGGGCTGAGGCTCTCTGCACACCAAAGGGATTAGGAGACATGTGACGACGGCTGGGTCAAAAGGGAATTTCAATCCACTTTTCAGTCTGGCTCCTTTGCATAAGCCCTTTATGTTTTTAAGTCTGTGTCTTCACTCTGCGGATTTTTTTGGCTAGGGTTGAGCTGGGTTGGCTGCACACTCCAGCACCCTTTCTGACATTGAAGGCATTTTTGGACTGATACTAAGAAAAGCAATGATTTGTTCACAAGACTGAATTAAAACTTTCGGTTTTAATGTTCCCCCCTTTCAGCTCATCAGTTTTGCAGGAAAAGCTTTTAATTTAGCTGTGGCTTTTGTATTTATAAATAACTGAATCTCACTGGTCAGTCTGTGGCGGCATGGAGACTCTCGATGTGAGGTGCCATCGGACAAATGCAGATGTTCCAAACGGGGCTTTCATGGTCGTGCCATATCTACACTTCAGTCCTTCCCAGCTGTTTTCATGTGGGGCTTCCACTTGACAGATCAAGGATGGGGTTTTAGTTCCTCTTCCCAGTCATACTGTGCCCATCTGTCCCCCTCTCCGCCCCAGGGATGTGAACTGGAGGGTGTGTGGTCCACAGGGCAGTGATGGAGCAGGCCACGGGTAACGTTTCTCCTGTTTACCCCAGGAGGAAAAGTACAGCCGTGCAGGATTTATGGATTTTTTTTTTTTTTTCATAAATGGAGGTGGCATATTTGTTTTTACCCACGTTTTCCTCAGTTTTCCTTTATAATCTAATTCCAATATTCTGTGGAACTGAAACCACAGATAATAAAATGCAGCAATGAGCATTATATCCTCTTAGCCTGTTTGCTTTTTTGCCTTTTTTCTTTTTCCTTGAGAAACAAATGCTTCAACCTGCTTTAGCAAACCTCCTGGCCCTCCCACAGCAGATCACTGGAGCCATTTTCAGTGTATTGCATGCCAAAAAAAAGCAGGGACAATCTGGAAGGAACAGGTGTATTGGCTCCTGTTGCTGCTCAAAGGAGTAAACACCTAATTTGCTGCTGCTGCAAAAGAGGTAAACATTTAGAGCACAGGCACTTTCCTTCCCTCTGAGAAAGTCCCACTGGTGTCGACCTAAATAAATTCCAACAGTCAATCTTTATTTTATTATTTTTTTTTTTAAAAAAAAGGTTTCCTGCCCTCCACAACACTGGTTTTGAATTGCAACTGCTTGTAAAACGAAACTTTTTTTGGAAGCAGGTTGGAAAAACCAAACAAAAAACCAAACCAAACACCTGCAGAGAAATGGAGAGCTCTGATGTTTCTAGTTTTGGCTATGGGGTTGTAAGACGACTGTGCCCATACCATCCTTCAGGACATCTGTGAACAACTGTGTTTTCCAGGCACTGCTGTAGCCACTCAGTTTTAGAGCTCTGTATTCTCTTGCTCCAACTCCTAAAAGATTTTTTTATGTCATGTCTGTTGGGCACTTTTTACAAGCTTGGTGCTTTAGGCAGACAGTTTATGGATGGGATTTTTTTTTTGTAGTCCAGGATCCCAAAGAATTGTACTCATCTCGTGTGTATTGGAGAAGGTATGCTGCAGATGGCTGCATCATTGCTGTGGTCAGTCTGTTCACATTTGAAAGCTTTTTTTTCTGATCTTTTTTAATTCTCTCTTTTTTTTTTTCCCCCCCAAAGAGACGATATTTCCTTTAAATGGCTTTTTTTCTTGTTTTGAACTTTACCCTAACATCTCTTTCCAAAGCTGCATAGCCTCTCTTAAGCTTCTCTCTGTTCCCCAAATCGTGCACCTCTTTATACCATCTAAATTTCTTGCATTTTTCAAGTAAAACAGTTGTTTGCCAAGTAAGAGTTTTCAGAGCCAGGGTCTCCCTGTGGGAATGTTGAACATGAAGAAATGTCAGTAGGTTTTCCAAGGATCAACTGCCAGAGCCCTGCTGGGGCTCTACTACATCAGACCAGTGCCAGGTACCAGACCCCTCTCCAGAATGGTTTCCTTAGTGGGGGGGAGGGGTGTGGATTTTCTTTTCTGAAACCCATGTATTTTCTTCTAAGCAGTTATTCTATTTCTCTTAGAGTGACCCCAAATGAAAATTTTTTTCTTTTCTCTTACCTTCATCTATTTAGTACCTCCTTCTGCTTTGGCCTGGAAGAAGGAGAAGTTGCTGGAGGGTGAATTGCTGACTGACTGCTCTTGCAGTTGTGTCAAGATCTGCTAAAATATTAAATGGCACCGAGTTATGACCTAGCCCCAGAGAAAACACTAGAAACATTGCTGTCTCTCTGTTTCCATTTATCTTTAAAAGTCTATCAAAGAAGTAACTTCCTTTCTCACTTAATGCATGTGAAGCTGGGTTTGGTTTCACTCTTACTTCGTATGTGACTCAAAGCTGAATGTCTTAGAGAAATCCGAGATTATTACCTCAATGCTGGTGCCTTTATCAACAAAACTTCTGATTTTGAGAAGTTATCAGTATTGTTTGATACTATCTGCTTTCCATAAACATGCTGTTTGTTATTGGTTCTACTATTAACCTTAAACTCGGATCTTTTATCTGCTTTTCTGCTGTGCTCCTGGGGTCTCTTGTCAGAGCAGCAGGCTGGGCCATTTGTTCTTGTGGTCATCGGGGCAGCATCAATTCTCTTCCAAGTAACTGCAACTTCATGACTGCTTTACTGAAAACCAATATTAAAGGTCTGATGACCTTCTCCACTAGCTCTTAACACTTTGAGACTACAAGTTACCTTGACTAGTTAATTTCCATATGTTTAACCTTATGTACCTTGATCTCACTTCTTGAGTATTTCTGCCTCCACCGCTGACCTTTCTACAGTTCTTAACAGTGAGCTGATACTTATTAGTTGCTCTCAGATCTCAGTCTTTAAAAATTATTATACATATTCTTATGGTTGTTTTATCTCCTTTTTAAAGTGGCTTGACAATCATGTTCTTTGTTTTCTAGGGTAGCTTCTTATTATTATATATATATATAGCATAGATATATGTAACACTATTTATATATTATAGTCTTTTCCACCACCTAGAAAAAATTTCTTCAGCATTTCCCAGCTATTATTGATATTTTTCTGTGTAAATTTTCTCTTCCATGGGATTTTGTGCATAACATTCTTAGCTTTGTGAACTTGGAACTTCCATAGAGCCAAGCGTATAATTCTGTTTGCCCAAAATTACATCCATTAAATGACCTAACAAAACAGCCAATTTCTATTCTCTGATCGTTTTTTCTGTGGCAGACTGGGAGACACAGAATTCTGCAAGGCAGAATTCCTTTTGTGTTGATACAATTTATTCTGAGCATGAAAACTGACATATAAAAGATCTCCAAGACACTTTGGTGTTGGCACCGAGTGACACTCAGCACATTTCACTCTCTGTGAAGCCTGCATCAGTGCAGCTTTTTGCACAGTTTGGGCAGATAGTTAAGGAAACCGTCATCGTGTACTCTGTTGTGCCTGTTACCTCTTCTTCTGCTTGAGCATTTGGGGCATTCAAGGCATCTGCTTCTCAGTTGTCCGTGATCCAGGAGTGAAGAATGACAGAGAGCCACTTTCTGACATTTGTACTCACTGAAACCTTCCTAAATTGGAAGTTAATCTTGATTTTGATATTCTTACTTTAAGGGCCTTGTTATTAGGTTTCAGTAAGATAAACTGGGGTGAATTTGTGCTCCTATGAGTGGTCTCAGTCCCTTTTGACTGTGGCCCATGCCCATATCACTGATGCAGAGGCCACTGGAGAACTTCTCTCCAGGTCTCAGAGTGATCTACTTGATTTTGTTCCAAACATCTTTATCTTGAGTTGAAAAATACAGTTTTATTCATCCTTTCTCAATTTCCTCCTTTTTATTAGCATCAGTTGGAGATATTGTCTCTGTTACAGCTTAACTTTGTCTATAAGTTCCTCATTTTAGGAATGGACTGGAAATAAGTGAGGAGCCCCAAGGGTACTCTCTCCCTTCTGCTTGAGATGGGGGCTGTCCCATGGAGGTGAACCTGGAGCCTTGGCACAGCCTCTCCATGTAGATCAATGTCAGTAATTCAGGCTAGAGCTGAAGATGATGTTAGTCACAGTGCATCCTTGTTGGCAGAAAGGGCAGGAAGAAAAGCAAGGGTATTTCACTGCTAATACCAATTAGTAATAACCTGAATTTAGCTACAAGCAGAGGGTAGGTGGGAGAGGTGACGGAGGAGAGTTGAAGAGGTCTGAAACAGACACGTGGTCACTGCTGGTGGAGCCAAAGGTTTGAATTTCTGCCATTACGCATGAGGGACACAGCAGCAAAGTGATTAATTTCTCCTTGGCAGGTGACTAACTCCGTGCGTCTTCCAAGAGAGGCTGCCAAAGTTGGACAGAAGCCTGCTAAAGGTGCTCAAATGCTCCAAATGTGGAGGCTGGGTGAGGAAGCAGTAGTTTACTTAAAAAATAAGAAGCCTTTACAGTGTGCTTGCAGGTTAAGCAGGGTCCGGAGGTGATGGATGGCTGTGGGCAGGGGAGAAGGGTAGTAATGTGCATTTTAAAGGAGAGCCAGAAACTCTTGAATTTTAATCTGAGGGCTCATGCCAACGCTCTCCCAGATCCTGAGCAAGGTGAAGTCCACGCCTGTTGAAACCTCAGGGAGTTCTCTTGCATACACTTCAGCAGGGCCAGGATGTAATTTTTCTTGAAGAAGGAGTAACATTGGCTGAAGGGAGGAGAGGAGTCTGGGAGTAAGTAAGTCACCTCTTACGGCGATTCAGCTACGTATTGTTATCGCTGCTACGAACCACATCATACAATCCCTTGCACATAAAGTTAATATTTAAACAAACAACATTATTACTATTAATAATATTTTAAAATAAACAAACAAAAAAGCCCCAGTCCAGACTACTGGCTGATATCAACACAAGTTGAAAGGCTCTCCACAGCCGTACACTGCAGCATCTTATAGCCCTGTTAAGTTTCAGTGTTTCTCCAGTAGTTGCTGAGCTTGTCAGAAGTGTCTTCAGGCCATCATAATCAAAAAGTAAATATTTAATACCTTTTACCCTGCACTTAACGTGGTTGGAGATGCAGTTGTGGTGTCTGCCCCAGCGTTAGAAATTCAATTTTCACATGCTGACTTGGGAGCAGAGGTAGGGAGGAGTGAGATAGACAGAGCAGGGCTTGAAGGATCGGTTAAGTCTCCACTGGGTGTTGGCTGGGTTTCTGGGGTTTTTTTTTGTACACAGGGCAAGGCTCCGTTTCACACCCCAGGCTACTGAGGACCAGAAGCGCCTTGTCACTGCCACAGGGTCATGGGCTTTTTCTTGTGATTCCTGTTGCTGGAAAATAAAACAATTGCCTGTGAATTCAGGAAGTAATGCTGGTTTCAAATAAGCGTATGTGAAATAATTACTTTCCTTCTTTTAGAAGGTGTTGGGATAGGTGTGTTTTTTTTTTTTCCACACAGGCAGGTTGCTTCAGAAAGAGCAGGGGGCAATGAGTACGACATCTCATAGTATGTGAGAACTAAAAAGTTTCTGTTTGTATGAGACTCTAAAAACTTGGGGTTTAGTTGGGTTTGAGGGGTTTTTTTTTTGGGGTGTGGGTTTGTTGGTGGTTGTTGTTTTTTTTTCTTGGTGGGTTTTGTTTTACATAGGTTTATATCCTTTCAGTTTCATTTTAGCTCATTGTATCTGGGTATGCCCCAGAGTGAGAACCACGGGTTTGCACTCGGTTTACAACAGAAATGACGTGAAAGAGCAAAGACTTTAACAAAGCCCCTGGTATCCCTGGTCATCTGGCTGCGTTTGAGACGGGTCAGGCTGACAAATGACATGTACCACAGAACATCGGGGCACTGTGTTACACACAGAGCTTGATGTTGAACTGCAGCTGGACGAGGGTCTGAGTCAGTGAAACTTCATAAACGTTAAATACAGCTTCAAAGAAATACATTGGAAGATGCAACTGTGAAACATTCCAGTATCTTGAAAAGAAACCTCTATGAAATTACAGTTAGTTTAATTTTCACATGATTTATGTTAGGATTTGTGTAACACTCAGGAAAGAGCAGATGAATAACAAGGTGACAACTTTTCCAGGTAATACACAGTTGTTTAGGATAGAGGAAACCATGACTTGAATAAAATACCCTTAATTTTACGTGGATAATGAAGAGGTCTATTTC
Source organism: Trogon surrucura (assembly GCA_020746105.1). Lineage (NCBI taxonomy): Eukaryota > Metazoa > Chordata > Aves > Trogoniformes > Trogonidae > Trogon > Trogon surrucura. The sequence goes on from CM036620.1 coordinate 65,809,148, forward strand.
AGTTATTACTATTCAGACAAAAAAATCTGGGAAATGGTATAGACAGTTTTGAGAGAAATCTTATATTAGTATTCAGAAGGATTATAGAATCATAGAATGGTTAAGGTTGGAAGGACCTTGAAGATCATCTAGTTCCAACCCCCCTGCTCTGAGCAGGGACACCTCTCTCCCACTAGATTATAAAGGTAAGTAGCATGTTACAAATGATTAGAAAGAGAGGAATAGAATAATACCACTATATAAATTTGTGTACCCATCCTGTGTACTAGAAGCAGTTCTGGTCAGTCCAATTCAAGAAATGATACAGCAGAACTGGGAAATTTTTTTTAAAAAAGAACTGTAAGACAACAACAGTAGTTTGACATTCTTTGGCTTGGAAAAGATAAAGTGTCATGAATGGACTATTACAACTTTTTATAAAACCTAGAACGTATATGAGAGAAAATTATGCAGATTACATGGTGTTCTCATAGTCCAACAGATTCAGAGGCACCCACAGAAATTATTAAATAGAGTGTGATATAAACACAAGGAGAATCTGTTTCACACACTATATAATTATGTAGAATTCATTGTTACTGAATGACGTGGAGATAACGAATACGAATGGTCTCAAAGGTATTATGTGAAAAAGGGAAGATTAGTCTCTCCGTAGCAAATGAGCATATAACATCACTTAGGTGTGGAAGTCTCTAAGTCACAGGAGGCTGGGCTGGAGGAAGCTGGGTAAGGGAAAGGCTCACTCTGAGTTCCAGTGTTCAGTGTGTCCCCTTACAAGCATCCTCTGCAGCCACAGGAGCAGGAGCTGGCCAGTGCAGCAGATCTTACCTTCCCCCTCACCCTTTCGGAGACCTATCACTTCTTTATTTCTGTGCCCAAATTTTCACTTTGGTCACACATTTGCTTACTCATTTGATAAAATTGGGTTAGAATGAGTTAAAATTTCCCATGGGACAGACCGGCCTAATTTTGTGTAATTCTCTGTGACACGAATCCATCTTATTTGCATGCAGAAGAGAGCCAGGTTGTGTTGAAAAGGAATATGTGATTTCTTAAGGATGAAGTTTGTCTTTAGAAGTAAATCATTTCCTCTCTGAAGCCAAACAGCATTATGTGTAATATTTTTCACCCTATGTGATATTCATCTTGCCATGTAAGATAAGCAGCCTTTTGTCTTGCATGCAGTAAGCTCCAACAGAAACTTTGAGACATCCAGAACAAAGTGGTGGATCAACCTAGCAGAAAAGATTTAACTATGTGCTGATTCAGGTGACCACAGAGGATTGTATGAGGCTCTGAAAGCGGTGTATGGACTCACACACCACGTTCAAAGCCAGCTTAAGTGCAGGCGGCCAAATGCTTCTTGTAAATAAAGCCTCTATCCTGAATCAATGGTCTGAACATTTCCAGACTCTCTTCAGTGTCAACTGTGTAGTTCAAGGCTCAGCAATTTGGCACATTACACAACAGCCGGTGAAAAATGAACTGGATATAGCCCCTACTATGGGGAGAGACTCTTAAGGCCACACAGCAGGTGAAAACTGGCAAGGCAGCTGGGACTGATGGAATCCCGCCTGAAGTCACGAGCTCATTGTGCGTTGCTGGGAAAAAGTTGAACTACCACCAGATCTCCGTGATGCAGTCATCATCGCCCTGTACAAGAAGAAAGGAGAAAAATCAGACTGTTCGAATTAGTGAGGTATTACTTTGCTCTCTATTGCTGGTAAAATCCTTGCAAGAATACTTTTGAACAGACTAGTACCTGCTATCTCAGAAGAACTTCTACCTGAAAGTCAGTGTGGTTTCAGAGCCAACAGGAGTGCCACAGACATGGTATTTGTTCTCAGACAACTGCAAGAGAAGTGTAGGGAACAGAACAAAGGGCTCTATGTAACTTTCTTGACCTCACCAAAGCTTTTGACACTGTGAGCAGAAAAGGCCTGTGGCAGATCTTGAATGATTAGGATGTCCTCCCAAGTTCCCCAAAATGATTATCCTGTTACACGAGGATCAGCGCGGCCAAGTCAGATGTGGCGATGCACTCTCTGAGCCCTTCCCAATAACCGATGGTGTGAAACAAGGTTGCGTTCTCGCATCAACTCTATTCACAGTCTTCTTCAGGATGATGCTCCAAAGGGCCACAGCAGACCTCGATGAAGATAACAACATTTACATCCGTTATCGTACCGATGGTGACCTATTCAACCTCAGGTGACTGAAGGCCCACACTAAGACCCTAAATCACCTTGTCCGCGAGCTGCTTTTTGCTGACGATGCCGCCCTCGTTGCTCACACAGAAGCAGCTCTGCAGCGCTTAACATCCTGCTTTGCAGAGGCTGCTGAGCTTTTTGGGCTGGAAGTCAGCTTGAAGAAGACAGAAGTTCTTTACCAACCTGCACCTCAGGAAGTCTCCCATCATCCCCACATCACCGTAGGCAAATCAGAGCTTAAGTCAGTCCAGCAGCTCAACTATCTAGGAAGTATCATTTCCTCAGATGGTAAGATTGACGAAGAGATAGACAACAGGTTAGCAAAGGCACACAGAGCTTTTGGAAGACTCCATAAAAGAGTCTGGTGCAATAAACACCTGAAGAAAAGCACAAAGATGAGTGTCTACAGAGCTATTGCACTGTCTACTCTTTTATATGGGTCTGAATCATGGGGCATCTACTGCCACCACCTGCGACTCCTCGAATGCTTCCACCAGCACTGCCTCCGTACAATCCTAAACACCCACTGGACTGACTACGTGACTAATGTTACTGTCCTTGAACAGGCAGGGGTCACCAGTATTGAGGTCATGCTGCTGAGGACGCAGCTGCGCTGGGCAGGGCACATCTCCAGGATGAAGGATCACCGCCTCCCTAAGGTTGTGCTCTAGGGTGAACCTGCCACCGGCTGCCGCAACAGAGGAGCCCCAAAGAGGAGATACAAGGACTCTCTGAAACAATACCTCAGGTTTGGCCATATTGACTGCCATCAGTGGTCCACTCTGGCCTCCAGTCGGGAGACGTGGAGACACCCCATCCATAACGCTGCTGCCTCCTTTGAGAACGCACATAGAATTAGTCTCGAGGAGAAAAGACAACGCAGAAAGAACCGTGCCTCGCCAATACCACCTAAGGAGACTTTCCGCTGTGCCTTTTGCAACTGGATCGCATCGGCCTTTTTAGCCATCAGCGCACTTGTAGCAAGTGTGGGTAGAGCCCTTCCCATATCTTTGTTCACGAAGCCTAGCCACGATGATGATGATGTGATATGATATTATTGCTCACCTGAGTACAAGGTGCCAACAGTAATTCGGCACTTGAATACAGGTCTAGCTGTCAAGACAAGCGATAAGCAGACTTTGGCAATACACTCAGCTTCAAAGGGGAGTTTTAAAACTTTGAATTCTCCCCCAACCTTGCCGTAGCAGTGTCTGTAGGTGCATCCCAGTAATGTCCTGCAGATAGCTCTAGCAGAGGGTAGCGGTCAGCTTTGTCCCCAAGACATGCTTGGACCCATACCTCCTGTGTAGCAACAGCAAGAGGGGCCACTGCCTGTGCAAGTGCACTAGTTTGTGTTAGAAATTAACTCCGGCTTCTCTAACAACATAACTAGGTCAGTAAGGGGTGTGATTGTTTACTCTAATAATCAGCCTTATGAATAGGCACCTCTTCCATGGAGAATGAACTAGGAGACTAATAATGCTTTTACGCTCATAAAATGGGGTCCAAAGGACATGGCATATATCTTTTTAGTGCTAAAAATCCTGTGTGTGGATACAGCATGGCAACGTATAACTCTGGAAATAGATGGCTATATTTTTCCTTCCAGTTTTTCAATTCAGTTCCTCGTATTGATATTATAACACAGGTGCTGGAGAAACTGAGGCACGTAAGACATCATAAACTCATCTCTAATGTGACACTGACAGGAAACCAAGAGCATCACCGGGTGGACAGAGGTGCGTCTTCAGATCGTTAACTTAAAAAAACCCACCCAAAAACCAGACACCCACACCCACAGTGTTATTCAAGAACCAGAATGTCATCAGGAAGTAGTGAGTCATCACGTGGCCATTGCCCTTTTTTGTTATGGTGTTTCCCGAATGTAAAATTTAGGCTTCTTCTTCCCTTTAGACAAAGTACCTAGAAGCAAAAGCAGTATTAAGTTTATTAGCATTGATACTGTGTATTAAGTCACGGAGGAAAATAACTTGGCTGCTAACGTGACGAAATAGCATCCGAAGGATTTGAGCACTAGATCCTTGGCTTGCAAGAACTGGGGAGACGTTTCACAACGTGGCCAGCAAGTCTGTGCAGCGGCTCAGCTACGTGATGCTGTGAACGCCCAGCGTGATGCTGGAGGTGGGGTGCAGGGCCACGGCCCCTCGCCTCCGGCCCCTCCTCATCCTCTGCCAGCAGAGGTGCTTTAGCAGAGCTGGGCTGTGTGGGTGTAGGGATCGGCACCAACAGCAGCGTTTGGAAGAGGAGGCACTTAGAAGGGCTCAAACAAGTTGCCCAACATAGTTTTAATAGATTATTGCCAAAAATAAATGTCAGAGGATCAAAGTTATTGCCTCGAGAAGGTCATGGAAGTCGTTTGTACTTTAAAACATCTTGTTAGCATACATTGTGGCATTACTATTAAAGTAACCAGTTCAGACTAATATAATACATCTAATTATATGACGTGAGCCTCATCTGATGACTTTTGCCAATTATATCTGACAGGGATATGTTAGATGAGACACCATGTGTTACAGCAATTTCAAGAGCTGAATATAACAGCGTATGTTTTCAAAAATAAAATATCCACTATGTTATTTGCAGTGATTAAGTACCTACCAATGCAATTGTAAGGTAGGGAAGCAGGCCTTTCTGGTTTGTGAATTATGCCTGTGCTGAGTCATCGTTGTTTTTTTAAAAGGTTTATTATGAATGAAGGGCTGGGTCAGTGCCAAATTCCATGTTTCTGGCTGCTTCTTTTGTTCCTCTGCAAGTTAGTCAAATCCCTGGAAACAAGTGTCTTAAAATGAAAACTTCTGAAGTTGCAGAAGTAACTTAAATTCAAAATTTCATAACAACCACTGCAAGGAGTGACCCTGTGAATGTAAAGAGAAGATGCTACCAAAAATGAAGTACATGACATACACAGACTGAACTCTGTAATTTAAGATTAGTGTGATGGTTGACTATGAGAAAACAAAACAAACCAAGCTATTACCACTTTCTGCTGCAAAACAGAGTTACAGCCTGATGTGAGAATGTCCGGGCAGAAGATAAAAGCAAAGTAAAGGCATCTTCCATTCCCTCTGAAGGTATCAGGGGATAAGAAATAGATACAGATTAGGGGGCTATTCTTGGTGCCTCCTCTTGCTGCTCAGACAGACACTAAGCAGAAGGGGTTCAAAATTCATGGCCTAGAGAGAACTCAGGAAGAGCACAGGAGAGCGGAAAAGAAATTAATTTTATCTGATGTTGTCGTTTACTGTAAATGTGCACACAGACTTTTGATTCTCAAGGGATTGCCCACAGTCTTGGCCTGGAACAAAATTCTTCTTCATACTTTTGCTCAGGCCAAATGTACCTGGCACAGCAGAGAGGGCTGGAGACTGCCTGCACCCCAAAACACGTTACTGTGAGGACGTGGGAGTGCTGGACTGCAATCTGCCTGTGCCTGGCAGCCTCAGAAACCAGACCCTGATACAGGAGGCAGGTTTCCCTCCTTGCTCTACTAAAAGCAAGGTGGCTCCAGCATGATGGGTTGTATCTGGAAACTGCTGTGGTCCTTCCCTGATGGATAAAGTCCATGTCTATCATTAGATGTTGCATATTTTCTGGGCAAATAGGCAGTACTAGGCTCTATGTACATCGGCGGGGCAGGAGATGACTCTGGGCTGCTGGGTCCTGGCTGGGTGGTGGCAGGGCTGGCATGTCAGGCAGCAGCAGCCACCTTGGAGGGGAGCAGCAGCTTGGATGTACACATGCCCCTGATTCCACTTCTATTCTGTGTTAGACGATCCTAAAATTTTTGCAGATCTGAACTCCAGCGCATTCTGGGGCTTCACTGGGATGACAAACGAGATGCTCTGCTTCCTCCCAGTCTGTGCCCATGAGGTGCTTCCAGAGCCTCTTCTCCCCCCATGCAGGAGGGCAGCGAGTCGTACCTGCACTCGCCTTCACTGAGAGAGTTTCATGTTAGTTTTAAGCACTTACCTGAGATATGAGAAACTTGTATCCAAAGCCCTTCCCTGCCGGCTGGCCTGCCTGTCTCCCAGGAAAGCCTAATTACTCCACTTCCAGGTATTCTGGGACAAATGTTCTTAAAATCTCATTGAGATTTTTCAACTTTGGCTAAATATTTTCATTGTTAAGGTTCTCTTACTGACAGCTGAGTGTGAAATCACTTCCCTTTTGCTTTGCCCCAGTAAATAGCTAACCGGTTCAAGAAGAGGGGAGCAATTTTAAGAGGAGGGACAGAGTGAGCCCTCCAAACACCCACTGCAGTACCTTCATGACTAGATTACTGTGCTGAATATTGGAAGCTGGGTGTTAAAAGCCTTCCAGCAGAAAAAGAGTTCTTCCACCTCTCACATGAAGTCTTTAATCACAAGATTACGGGATAAAAGACAATGTGGGTGAGGAGGGAGCATCGTGTTCCCTCTGTGTTTTGTGGGAAAAGCCTGTCTTAGGTGTTGAGTGCCAAAAGAGCGTTTGTGGTCTACAGCACTGTTAGCAGAAGGAGATAATGTCCTCTGGCATGGGATCACCCGGACTCTTTTAAGCACTTAAACTTTGCATCTTTCCTTGACTTGTCTGAGATAATTTAGGTGGCTCCCTACCCAGTGTGCAAACTGGAGGATGCCTCAGAAGACAAACATAGACAGACATATCTGTTCTGCCCGTGGTCTGGGCTGGCCAGATGAGAGCCAGCTGTGATCCAGCAGCCGTATATGTGCTGTTAGTGCTTTGCTGTGTTTGAATCAATACCTCTGGCTGAAGGGCAGGGAATATTTGCTCAGGCACAACACAGCTAAACAGCCTCTGAACCACAACTGGCCTGCATCCAGCCAGCTAAAAGGCCGGCCAGAGGAGCTCAGGTCTGCCTACACCTGCACGTATAAACCCGGTCATTAATTAGTGCCAAGGTCTCCACTTGCTCTAAGGGAGCCTGGGTGCCAAAGTGTTATGCACTGCAGCCTAGGTTTTACTTGTGGATATTTAACCTCTGATTAACCAGGAGGCTCTGAGCTGGGCTGGTCTAAAAACTGCACTGGGACTTGCAGAACACGACAAGTCCTCTATTGTGGATGCCATGAGTAGTCTAGCTTTGACAGTGGGAAGCCTTACTCTCACCTGAATATTGACTAAATACTCCAACACATGTATAATGAGTTTCTGCTGTCTTCAAGTATGTTGTTTCCAGGAGCGAGTGTTCTGATTTCTTGAGTTTATTTGACATCAGCTCCTATAGGCTTAGTTCCCTAACACCAGCTTGGGTAATAAATATTGAGACATAAACATTCCCTCAAGAAGTCACTGAATCTTTTTTTCTGGCACCCAGATACAGGATAAAATCCATATTTAGCACTGGGGAAAAGTTATTTCCTTGTTTTCTTTAATGAGTGTAATGGTAGCTGACTTTTGGAAGGTAGCAGACAACAGTTCTTTGCAGCTTTTGATTACTGGATATTCTGTGCTTCATTTTTGCATTCCTTCAGCCAGTGGTATAGTGCTGTGTAATGCAGGAGTGATTCAGGTTAAAGACATGAAAAATATAGCAAAGAAAAATCCTAAACATATAGAATTTTGCATTCATATCAAGCATTTTTGTCTGAGATACTGACATATATAACTACTTGCCAAATTCTTTTAACTAATGTATGTGTATGTGATTTAAAAATGCGAGCAACCCCATCAAAGGGCCTCTAGCTTTTTGATTCCTGGAGAAATGAATAATATTCAGCACATTTTTTGGAAACCGCATTTAAGTCAACCTTGAAAGTGGGGCTAGACATTTAATATTCAGAGAATTTTAACAGCTTCAACATGAAGTAGGAAAAAGTAGAGTTGCATTTGGGATCCCGCTGTCTGCCAGAATAATACCCTCATGTTTTTCATCTTCACAGCAGTTTGCAGACAATGAACGGATGGGTTTAGGAGCTTTAGTCTTAAGTTGTAAGCTTAGTAGTGCTTAACGTATATTGCATTCATGAACATATACAGATGCTTCTTGATTTAGCAGCATTGTGTACCTCAGTGTAGTCCGAGATCTGGCCCGCAGCCTGAAATTGGTCCAGGGGCTGTTTGGCGTGGCTGCTCAGGCACCGATGCTGGATGCCTGGGAGTCAGGGGAGCTGATCTGGGTGGTGAGAGGTGGCCCTGCTGCCTGTGTGCCTGTACGGACGTGGGGCCAGGGGACCCTCCAAGTCTCCAGACCTGGATGCCCTGACTTTTGAAGCTGAATTGCTTGACTGCACGGTGCAGTTTCCACAGGGCTCTTGTTTCCCTCAGTAAAGACCTTTTTTCTCTTTTTGCCGTTTGGACTATCAAAAATATTGTGGACATTAATTTACTATCTTTGCAGCTTTGGGTGATCTTATCATTCACATTTTGCAACTGAGAAAATACGTACAAGCTTGCCAAAAATACTTTCCGATGTTTATTGTCTTTTCTGAGGCACTGAGACCCCAGGTGACAGAACATAGAATTAAGTCCAGGCATCTCCATCCACAACCAGGAGCACTCCTCCTCATGGCTGCCTACCCAGCCCAGCACCCCATGGCCATGCTGAATATCTACCCATGTCTGACCAGTGGAAAACTAAGAGGATGCAATGGGTTACCAACCAATCCCATGCAACTTGGTCTGAGAATGTTTTCTGGTATCAGAAGGGGTCCTTCCAGCGTATGCTCAGGGAGAACTGTAACTCCAAATGGCATTTTATTTTTAGGCAATAAAAGTATTTTACCTCTTTCTCTAATCTTCTGCACTGTTGCTTTCTTGGTTTCTGTGGCAAATAAGGGAAGTCTGCCACAGACAGCATTTGAATTCACTGTGCAACCCAGCTCTTTCCAGGTGCACTAATTGAACCACCAATTGTATTTGAAATAAAATAACATGTGACTGACCAGCTTTAATTCTGCATTTCCTGCCTTTGCAGAGTTTGACTTGGCAGTGTCAGCAGCTCTGTTGTGCAATAATATATAGATGTACTATTAGATTACGTAGAGAATACTTGGAGAGGGATGTGGAGGTGTTTAAGGTCCTGAAGCTAACAGCTCCAACATCATGTGAAGTAAGTGGGCAAGTACTCTCTTTTTAGAGAGGAGGAAAATGGTGGTATGGGATGATACAGTGACTGGAAGGCAATAAAGGCAATAGTCTTTCTCAGCTGTGCCTAGCTCATGTTTCCAGTACTTAAAAGACACACAGGCAGTTCCCCAGTTCTGGATGTGCTGCACATCCAAAACCTCCTCAGTTACTGCCACAGAGCAGAGGTTTTACTGCCAGTGAAGGGCAAGTGGGATGTCCTGCCTTGTTCTTTCCCTGTGGAGGAAAGCTGGGATACCATTGTACCAGCTGCCCCAGTTAGTGGGACCAGAAGACTTCTTCTGGTGGCATTCCTCGGCTGGGCTGTGAAGGTTTGATTCATTGTTGAATCAAGGCAAAGATCTGGCCCAAAAGCTTCTGGGTCACAGGTCTGTGCGTTGATCATTAGAGCACAGATTTATGCAAATGCTGTGAATAGCAAGAGAAAACTTTTTTTTTTTTAATCTTTTTTTCCTGTTAGCAAAAGAAAATGGAAAAGAGAGGTAATCTTTTCTCCTTTAATTGTATGGTCCTGCTCTATTGAACTTAATGGCTATTCCTATATGCTGCTCACTGGGAGCAGAATCAGCAACGACTGCCTCCCCTTAGAGTAACACAGTCTGTGTGGACTTCCTCAGCTTCCTGTGGGGATGAGTTCTGTGTCCTTGGCATGATCTTGACAGCTGCTTGTGGTAGAAAGGGAAATAATGAGAAAATAATAACCCTCCTGCACCCGCTGGGAAAGAGCAATCACGGACTGCTGGGCTTTGGTGCAAGAGGGGGAGGCTGCAGGACCTAGTTTCTTCCCCGAGGCTGTGCATAGGACGTGGGGATGTTTAGATCCCCCCATGAGCAGGCGTTACCGCTGTGCACAGCCCAGGGCAGGCAGGCAAGTTCCTCTTCTCAGCTGGCCTAGCCTGAAACTTCGTATATACTCTATATTTTGTTGCTCACTTTCGCTAAACCTGCTCAGCGCGGCCGCAAAGCTGCCTCTGGGAAAGCATCGTTTAGTGCTGCCGGGTTCTGCAGTCCTTGGGCATCTCCTTCACCCTGCGCTGCACTGCCCGTGTGCAGGCGGCATTTCTCGCTGTGGCTCGGCAGCTGCCTTCGGGAGGGCTCTTCCCTCCCACAAGGCTCTGTGCTGGTGCCGTACAGCTTCCCCATCCTAACAGGGAAGGGTCATGGCTTGAAAACTGCTCTCCGGTCCTCTGCTTTTAGCTTTTGTCAGCACACAAAACTCCTCATAAGGACAGCTCAGAAGACTAACAGGGACAGAAGATCAGAGCTTCAGCTGCAGAGGCAGATTTCATGGTGTTACAACCAGATAGTTGAAGTCTTTGTGGTAGATGGATCCTAACCCACTTTTTCCTCTTCTGCTCCCCAGTCCCTTTACTAATATGCTTTTCTCCTCAGCGAGTGCTAACTATGCATTTCTTTCAAGTGAATGAATCAACTACTATAATTAGATTAAGAAATCAGACCTGACTTTGTTTTGGATTTTTCTGTTTCTTATCAGATAGAGGAAGAAACACACTTATTTTTTTCCTTCTATTTTTTTTCTTTTTTTCTTATTCGAATTGTCCTAATAACAGCTATCACTTCTCCCTGCAGACTTCACTTCCTTGTTAGCACAAGACAATCACTCCTACAATGAATAATAATAGTGTAATTCTTCATGGTATTTTCAACTAGAGTAATACAGGCTTAATTTTTCAACAAATGCTTCTCAAGTTTGAATGCTTAGTTTATCTTTCCAGTAAAAATCTACCACTATGAGGGCACATCACATAGCAGTCTCTTTGTCTCTGGATATCTCTCTAAACAAGTAGTTGAACAGTGACCCAAGAAGTCTCACAGAGGGCAGGGAAATTCCCCAAAGGCATCGAAGAGTCAGGAGAAAATTTGTAGCTAAGGAGCCAGGAGAAGCAGATAGGCTCACTTTGAGGAGGAGACACCTTTAAACTCCATGTCCAAGTGAGCCTCTTGCTAGTCTTGCCCAGGTTTGACTTCCTCTGTGCTGAAAGATGAGAGAACCTGGGATCTCAGCATGTGTTGAGTTTGTGATGGTGTTTTTGCACTGAAAAAGTCAGATAAAGGGCCTGGGAGGTGAGATGAATCCAGGCAGACGCTTTCTCAATGTTAAGGGGATGGGTCACCTTTTTACATGCGTGCATAGACCATGTTTTTTTGGGTAAAAGCCATCTTGGCTCATCCTCCTCAGTTTGTCCCACCAATGTGCCAACCCCCAGTGACAGTGAGTGCACTCCAGGTTTTGGGTCCCTGTGCTTCCTTCCTCTGGGAGATTTCGCTTATATTTTTGAACGGGGACAGAATTTTGATGAAGATTATTGTTCTTGTGGACTTTACATTTACTTTTGATTTCCCTACCTTTTTGCTGTTGTCGTCTTTCCTTTTTTTTGATAGTGCCATATGTTTTCCAGAGATAAGTATTTTGGTTTTCAGATCGTTCGTTCTTAAAAGCCCTGGAGCTGCACGTTAATTTTATTTACTTGACCACTAGATGGGGACACTGAACATCATGAACCTGGTTTAGCTCCACCACGAGGTTACCTGTAGACCTGGAGCTGCAGAAGCAGCCAGAGGTCCCAGAGCTGGGCAGGAGCAGGTACATGATTACTGCTTTGGCGAAAGAGTGAGCATGCTCCATTACACAGGGGCTTTAGATGCCCTCCATCAAATACCTCCAAATATGGGGCAAATCTGGCCTGTTTCTGCCTGGAGGAGCAAGTTGTACAAATAATATGTCCACTGGAGAGTGTGGAACAATGGCGAGGGGCTAGAGAGAGTGAGAGGTGTGAGCCCTTCTCTCGCTGCCTCTCCCCTAATCTCATCCCTCTTTGCTGGGGATTACATCCCAAGGACTGCTCTGATCCTTTCATCCTCCCTTGCAGTAAAACTGTCTCAAGAAGCGGCCCCCACCACTTTGGAGCTTCTGGCTGTATCTGTGAAGTGAGGTGGGAAGTTAAGTAGAATATCAACAGCTTTTTGTTTTTTTAAACAGTTCAAGCTATTTTTAAAAGACCAAGATCAATCTACACTTCACATGGAGTTCCTGTAATTTATCTATTTACACTGTAAGTGCAGATAGTGTTTAGAGTGCCCTTTGTCTACATTAGCTCTTGTCTTTCCTCTCATCAGCACTGGGAGGGCTTTGTTGCTGTGGTTTTCCTTCATTTTCTGGACAGATCTGGACAATGAGGCGATGAGACTTCTTCCTAATAGAGGCAGAGGTGTTTGGGCAATTCAGATCATCATTATAAAACAGAGAAGGAATGGGGCTAAAAAGCAGACAGTTTAGCCAGAAAGATCCATGTCTTTAAAACTCTGAGGCTAGTTCTTACTTGTTAAAACTCAGAGATAAAACCTAAAGGACTAGTGATTTTTTTTATTATTATTTTTTTTTTACATAGGAATTGTAAAATGAAGCTGTGGTTGCACTTAGTGATCAAGGATGTTAAAACTCTGCAATATGGCTGGATCATTAGGAGAATACCTCCACTGACCACAAGAAACAGCTGGGTACGTTTTATGCAGATGAACTGATACCTGGTGGCATGGTACTGCTGTCGAACAACCAGTTTCTCTGCACCAGTTCAGCCCTTAGGATAGGTTTGGGGTACGTCCTGCTAATTCCTGGCAGGTGTTTAGAAGACGTGGATGCCCAGTGCCTAGCTGCAGCAGCGTGACCTTGTGCAGAGAAAAGTCAGTGCTGCCTGGGATTGAGGCTCCACATTGGGGATGGACAAGATTGGGATCAGAATGAGGATTGCATGCACGTCTGGAGCTCAGAGAGTCCCTGACAAATAGCGGTAACCTTTAAAGGAAGCTGTGTAAATGATCCTTGTCAATACTACCATTAGATTAGTGAGGGACAGTGACTACTCCAGGGCTATGAACTGCATTAGAGTCACTTAATAGATCTCATTGGTAGTAAACTGACTCAGTGATTTGCTTTTCATCAGCTCTGCCGGCTGACTTTTGAGCCTCCTCTGTTCAAATGGCATGTGAAACCTCTGGTGTTATCTGGCACCAGGGAGGTAATTGAGCAGAAGTTAGCATAAAAGCAACCAGACTGGTAACAGCTACCCAGGTGCCTGTGAATTTTAAGTAATGCTGGCAAGGGCTTAAGATCTCTCCCGCTTCAGCTTCCAGTTGTGTCGTGTACTTGTGCAGGGAGAGTACCTGTCTTTTTCCTGGCCTATTGTTTGCACAGGTCTGTGTATAAGACCATGCATGTGCTTTATAGCTTGAGTGGCTGTCCTGTGGCAGCCGCTGCGGCTGTGGAGGTGCCAAGGAGCAGGCGGTGGAGGTCAGCCTGGAAGGAAGGATGGTGAGTGACCAAAAACTGCTGTCTCTCCTCTGACTCCTCCGTGCATGCCAAGAGCTATAGGCTCCTAATAATTGCCATCTAATAATTACTCCTGCAAATCCTTGGTTTATATACCTGCATGAAAGCACAAGATGGGTAAGTACTTAAGCACCCTCCAAAGCAGCTGTCAGCTTGAGCAAAACTGAGTTAAAAGTGTCACGCACAAGTTCATCATATCCCTAGAATCAGAATAGGTGGAGATTTTCCTTGTTTTATAAAAGCAGTTGTGTGGCAAATTATGTCTAATGTGTAGTTTTCCAGTGGGCCTGCTCTCCCACCCCGCCCAGGGCACAGGGCAGCGTGGCTGGCAAACAGGGCAGCGAGCTTGGAGCTCCTTGATTGCAGCCCTTACTGCAGGCTGCTTCTGTGACCTTCACGGGCTCACTTAGCTTTGCCGTCTCCACCTTTCGCTTATCTTCCTGACGTGTTGTGAAGACAGATTCATGGTTAAATTGATCATGATCTCTGTAAAAAACTGAGTATTGTTATTGGCTACAGCAATATTGTATTTGGCAGCAAGGAGGCCGGTTACAATTATCTCTCCAAAGATGCTGCAGACACACAAAAACCTCTAATTCTCCTGTCAGGGAAAGAGGACTTTGACTTGGTCTGTGTAAGTACATTTTGTCAATGGAGATTGGATACTGATTGTAGGTGTTTGCATCTCTTTGAGAAGAAAACTTGCTGATGAGCTGAGAAAACCCCTCTTTCCTGTTGCTTGAGTACTACTTGGGCAGCAGAAGGCTTCAGGCTGAGGAGCACGGCTGATACAACCCCCGTGTAGACACGCTGCTACTCCCATTAGCTGCAGCAGTGATTCACCTGGCTGCTCACACATGGATGTATGGTCGGTGCAGCCCATCATCTGCCGGTGCTAGAGGGTGCAAAGTCCTTCCCAGTCTGCAGTGTGCTGGGGGGACACCCAAAGTGACACAGCTCTGCTGCCAGGACTTCTTAAGGCTCAAACCACACTGCAACTATCACGGCTCATTTCACTCACAGAGATGGTTTTACTTCACCACCTTACTCCTAGCAGATACAGCTCAGCTCATTTATGCCCTGGAGAAAATATAGCCATATTCCAGGGTTGAATGATGACCCTGCTGAAAAGCTGGATGGAAAAATGGTTTTGTTGCAATATTATTATCTCTCTTTTTTTTTTGTCCAAAGTGCAACTTTTTACTTCACTTGTGGTTTGTTCAAGCCTTTCAGAAATGGGTAGATGTCTCAGAAGGGTTTTGTAAAGAAATATTTCATTTTGAAATGTCTAAGAAAAGATCTGAAAAGTTTAAGAAATTTTAGTGGGGTTTTTTTTTTTCAGGTTCAGTTTGAAATCCAATTTCTCTGAAAGACCAATGAACACTAGATTTAGGATGGAAAACATCACCAGCCTTTTACTGCAGAGTTATGGATTGAGGCCAAGGACAAAGAATTTCTTTCCTAACATGTAGCAATGAGAAACTATCTGACAAACACAAGTGTCCTCAGGCTTTCAGAGTGAATTTTATCTTGTAGAAAACCAGTGTTTTAGGCAATTACGGTTCCAAAACTTCATCCAAATGCTGTCCTGATTTGCATACCTGATTAGGAAGCACCAGCACACTGGTAGCAAAGGCTGTGATTGCCATCTCAGGAGCTTCCTACACTGCTTTTGCAGGTTCAATATCCAAGTGCTTCTCACGGATTCTTCTAGCCTGGCTGGTGGCTGCTCCCTCTCCAGGAGCTGATGGGGAAAAGGGGATTGGTGTGGGATGAGTGATGCTCTCAAAGAGCATCTCCTGCCTGGAGACCTAGCGGATGGTCCCAGCAGCTTGCCTGCCCATGGCTCTGGCTCCAGGCTGAGGCTAAGCCTGGGATGTTGTGTGTCCTTGCGGCAGGGAAATGCTGGGGTCACAGATGAAATATCAGTGTACTTCAGAGGAGTTGGTTTCCTGGCCCTGGGTGACAAATGAATGCATGCAGGACAGGTCACCCATATCTGGTGAGTGGTCACTCTTGTTTGCTGTACCCTTTCTGTTCCCTTGACGCTGTGTTTTGATAGTAAATCTGTTCGGGAACAGGGATGCTACTGTTTTCATTTGTCTTCTCACCTCAGTAATCTGGACACTATGGACTCACATGGAAATAAAAAGTGAGATGGCACATTTGCTGAGTCCCTAATGCAGGGACTCAGATGGAAATCAGCTGTTAGCCGTTATAGATCGCAGAGCAGAGGTGTCACACTTTAGCTGTGAAAATCTTCCTAACAAGCCAGATGACAGCTCTTGCTCCCCCCCCAACAATTTCCGCATCGAGGGTGAATTGCAGTAATTCCACTTTAAGGTGACACAGGTGTGGATTCATTTCCAAAACTGCCAGTCCCTCTGGACTCCTTGTTTTTAATTAATTTTTTTTCCCCCCACTGATGTCAGTACAGCAGCAGATTTAAATGCTGGTACTGCACTGATTAAAATTGTATTCCTAAAATAACTTTGTCCTTCGGTATCATTCTGCGAGATGCTTTGTTTCTTTTTAAATTGCTAGATTTTTAAAAATCTGAAAGATCTGAAAAAATCTGAAGCAGAAATTAGAAAGGACATTTTCAGAATAACTTTACCATAGATACATAGTGCCTGCTCCTGGACAGTCTGTTTTTTTTTATAAAAATAAGCATAACTAGTAATAAGAAAGACCAATATATTCATAAGTGAGTTGCTGAAGGAGCTGGCTAGTGTTCCCTACATTTTTTTCACTCTTAAGCTGTAAGTCTCTATTACCCCACATACCTTTTGGGAAACCTCTTCATGGACTAGTTGTGCAAAATTGTCCATGGTGTCACTGTTAGAGACAAGTGACTTCCATTTGTTTTTGGTGAAAATATTCTGCTGTCCTGAAAAGATAAAATGGAACTTTGTTGCTGCCCTCACCCATCCTTTCATTGCTGGGTCCACCCAGCCTGGGCAACCACCCTGCATACAACCTCCTCTCCTTACCCATCTTGCACCTCTGGGCTCCTAATTTCTTTTTTCTGCCTCTGTCTTTTGAGCTACAAAGCACTAAGCAAACACCATCCTTCAGGAAGCATCTAACATGGATTTCCATAATCTCTTCTTTAATAGTCCTAAGGTTATTTATGATCCAGTCTAATGACCATGGGTATTTATAAGAGCTGATTCCTGTAGGACATACCAAAATCCTGCTTGCTCATAGAGTCATAGAATATTTTGGGATGGAAGGGACCTCTAAAGGTCATCTAGTCCAACACCCCTGCAGTGAGCAGGGACATCTTCAACTAGATCAGGTTGCTCAGAGCCCCATCCAACATGACCTTAAATGATTACAGGGATGGAGCTCCTACCACCTCTCTGGGCAACCTGTTCCTGTGTTTCAGCATGTTTATTTGAAAAAAAAATAAATTATTCTTTATACCTAGTCTAAATCTACTCTCTTTTAGTTTAAAAGCATTACCCTTGTCCCAGGTTTTCTTCTTTGTGGAATGTTTCAGTTAATTCAGCCCTTTTCCTCTGTACAGAGCACTGGAAGGTGACACTTGATCCTTTGTATGATGGAACTGGATCCTCTGTAGCTGGCTCCTTACCACTGAAACGAGCCCTGCATGGCACTATGTCTAAAGTCTGCATGACTGCTAAACTGTGTTTCTCCTCATCACCTATGTTAGACCTATTTCCATGGCTCACTGTCTTATTTACATGTTGCATACCCTTAAAAGCAATAATTACTACATCTTGTAGATCAGTGGACCTCTGTCAGGTTTGTGTTTTTTTTTTTTTTTCCACTGCATGACCATCACACTTCTAACTGAAATGAGCAAAAAGAGTGGTACAATGCTGTGGGTCAGCTGTGGGCCACTTGACATGACTTTTCAGAGAATTAGGACTCTTCTGACCATGGCTTGGGAAAATTGGCACAAAGTGTTAAATAGACCTGAATGAACTCTTTGCACTTTTGGCAACACCATTTCTTCTCTCTGGCGTGACCAGGAACTGCCATCTGTTCTGTCTAATGCTGTTTTCTGCCAGGTACTTTGGATGCTTACCTCTGGCTGGAAGGACTCTTTGCATTCAAAGTCCAAAGAACAGGCTGACTTACAGACTTAACAGCTCAGCCAAATAAACACATTTCAGGGAAAGAACAAAAAAAAAATAGAACTCGGATTCTAAAAAGTCCATGGAAATTTTTCTCTGTAACTTTTTCTCTCCCTTCTTAGCAATTCTACTTCCGTCTCTTTGCAATAGAAAAAGGTAAAAAAGAAAAGAGGAAAGATCCAAATAGCAAGAAGTAGTGGGGCTTAGTTGGTTTTACTTGGGGGGGGATAGATATTGGAAAAAGTGTATAAAGTTTCTGCCAAGATTTACTTATATTTTTGAGAAGTGCAATTTTTTAGCGAGAAACTTGTGACTCCTGCTTTTTTTAACAAGTCCTACTGAGACCTACGTTTAGATGAGATTTAATGTATTTGCAAGGTAATAAAAGATACTTATCTGCAATAAATATAGCATGTGATTGTACTATGTAGGTCTGATCGCTCTTTTTAAGTTAGGGGCCAGAGCTCACCTGTAGCTGTGCTGATCTAACAGCGTAAAAACACTCTTTCCATGGTGAAAGGAGAGTTCATAGGAGACCTTAGAGGCCAGGAGGCACCTGTGTTTCCCATTTGCACTTCAGCAAACATAAAGCTGTAAAACATGGAACAATTTTATGAAGAAAATGCCAAGATTTATCAAGGAGAGACAATACTGGTATCTCCTCAGCTCAGGAGACTTATATGTATCCAGCTTCTGGGTGAGGACTGTTCTAGCTGGGGTTAATGGACTTGCCTGACCTTTAGACCCACTGCTGTTAGAAAAGGGGAACCCTTGGTGGGATAGTTTGCATGAAAATGATGACTTCTGGGGGATGGCTTTTCCTAGGAGTAGATTCTATATGCATATGAGCTATATTAGAAAGGTGGGATTAGTGAGATCTGCCCAAGTACTCAGTTATTTAGGCTCTGAGCGAGCTTGTATTCATCTTTATATCCTTCAAGCACCTCGGAAATCTGACCTTGAAGCATCCCATGCATCCTTGTGGGCACACTGCAGGAGCCATCCTCTCATCCAGAGGAGGACGCGTGGTGGGTCAGTACAGATCACAATGGTATGGGGCTCTGCTATCATGAAGAGGACCATGAGATTAATGCTAGCAAGACTTACTTAGTGTCTTCCTGCGTGTGTGCCATCAAGTACATGTCAGAAGTGAAGCTGAGATTGATGACTCCTTTGTTTCAGAGTAGGAAAATACCTACTCTAAGCACTATTTTCCACCTCATTTCTCAGGGCACTAGAACTAATTACTTTTATGGCTGCCCCTGCAGGTCAGCCAGGCAGAGTTCCAGGAAGGTATATCCCACTGCAAAGACATTGTCGGAGTTTGTGGAGGCACAAAATTTGGTATCATGGTGAAACTCTTCTGAAACAGGCTTGGTGTGAGCAAACTCACTACTCTTCCCTTAGGATGGAACCTCAGAATTGCCTTCCCTGCAAAGAAGTGTAATATTAGTACAGTTACCATAGTGGGTTGACAAAGCCCTTGTCACAGCGCACCACTTCCCTGATCTTTTTGCACTCGCTTCACAATGGGGTGAAGCTCCAAGTACAAGCATTTATTGGTCATATCATTATGAATAATTATTGCTGCTATTACTTTATTATTCTTGTACCTGTGCTCTAATATGATTGCGTGGACATTGCATAGTCCTAGATGAGCCTTAGGACGCACAGACAGAATGGATTATGTCCTAATTTTAATGTGCGATGGAAAGTTCCAGTTTCTTTTCATTGCTTTATGTGTTTTGTTTTGTGGTTCTTTTTTAATACAGTGAAATCAAATGCAAGAACCCCATAGCACAGCAATAAGGAAAAAAAATTAATTGAGCAAAAGTCAGCAAATGCAGAATTATGGTTCCCCCAGCAACTGTAATGAAGGCACAGAACACATATATACGCGTGTGTTCAAGTTAACACTGCACAGTGCCTGGAATACAAATCCTAACTGCGTTCAAGGGGCTGAGTGATGATTACTGTGAGAACCGTAACTTTACATTTCCTGACTTTTTGCAATTAAAATCTCAACCTGGATGATGCATTAGCATAGGCTTTGCATTTAATTTGCTATTTTCTTTAGAATGTATGTGTGTGTTGATTACATTTGAGCATTTATTACCTTTTCATCTCATTTATTCTTTTGTAAGGGAAAAATCAGGGGAAAACCATTTACCACATCACCTTCCTTCTTCTGCCTCATCGGCGGGGGGGAGAAGGAGGGGGAAAAAAGAATGAAAAACCTTAGTGCAAGCAGTGCAATTAATTGTATTTTTAGCTCTAAGAAGCATTTACTGATGAATGTAAATTTATATCACTGCTTTTCTGTCAATATTTGTACAGGTACAGGCCAATCCATAGAGAGATGGGCCCCCTCTGGACCCATATAGAATTGAGCTAAACACCTTTTACACAACCTTGGAGTGTTAGAAGCAAGTCTGACATGATCTGTGCTGGCTCCAAGCTTGCAGATTTTGTTAGTTCAATAGTGCTGACATTAATGTTCAGGATTCAGTTCTTCAGTCCTTCTGACTGTGTGAAGCCCCAGTGACTTGAGAAGCTCAAACATGTGAACACGTGAAAGTGCGTCCTCACTGTCAGATCTAACCAGACATTTTTTTTTGTGTCATCGCTGCACTTCCTCACTTAGATTTCATGGGTATAAAGGTGTTTCATGCCCTGGCTAGCTGACATGCTGCAGGGTATAACCAAGATGCCACCAAGTGCTTTTGCTGGGGATGGTATCCCTCACAGCACATACCATGGAAGATCAAACTGAATTCCTCCAGTCCTGGTGGGATTTTAATATTTTTCTTCCGTTTTCGTCTGCCTGGAGGGAAAGACAACTTCTCTCACAACCTGCCAGAGCCTTGCCAGCCTCATGGGCAGAGCCCAGGGACCAGCCTGGCCAAGTCTGTCCCTCGAGCCGATCCCCAACAGTGTCTCTGTAGAGAAGCTCGTCCTCTTCACCATCACCCTGCCTAGGAGCAGTCATTTGTGTTGGTCTGGCTTACAGTCTTTGGTCTAATAACAGATCAACAAGAAAGGAAGGATACAATGCAGCCATCTCTATGCTGCAATTTTATTTTTTTCTTCTATTTATTGCTTACATAATTTTGTTTGACCTCTGCTTTTGTTCTTTTGTATTTTAACCTTTCTAAGCAGCCTTTTTTTTTGCTTTGTGCTCAACTCTTTCATGATGGTGACTTCTTCCTATAATTAACTCTATTCCCTTTGTTCTGGGCCTTGTGCCTTTATATCCTGCTCCCCGTAGAGCCATCAAATTTCTTTTAACCTAAAGGCCCTCTGCCACCAACGGTAAATCAGCCTTGTCTAAGCTCATTCACTTGAGCCCACCAAAGAGAGATTCCCCTCCCTTTCTGTCCATCCTCATATGAGCTCATGTCCATGTAAAGATGTCAGGCATCAAAGTTCAAACAGAAAATAGCTTGGCACACGTTTTCCAGATGCTGTCAGACTGTTGCTTAGGCTCTGAAGGAATTAAATTATGTGAGTACTCACGCTGCTGTCAGAGGCTTGATGCCTTCCAAGAACAAACACTATTATCTTTAAATATATCTAGTGTGCCTGAACATCACAAAATTCTACCTCATTGATCAATTTACCAAAAATCAAGAAAAATGTGAAAACCTAGATACTGTTAATTAATGGTGGTATGTAGGATGGATATGTACCCAAATGTGATTCCAGTGTATTTCTATTAGAAGTTACAGAATTCTGGGAAAACAGAGGTGACCTGGAGCAATATGGCTTAAAACACTAGGAGGAATGGCTGCTGTAAAGGGAGCATTTACTCACTTTATAAGTGAAATTTTTACTTTTTGTTTTGACATGGTGGATTTTGAAAAACTTCACATGTCATTTCTAGGACAAATAGCAGACAGACGGAATTCATTTTGTTAAAACCTTTACTACATCCCATTGGTAAACTGCGTTTTGTCAAACTCCTTTGTTCATAATGTTCACAAACGACATTTCATCACATTTTTTGTCAACAGAATGTAATTTTATTCCAATCATTCTGTCAACAAAGAGAAATACCATAAAAATCACTTTGCTCACAAACATAAATTATATGTTGATTTTGTTTGTTGAAGAAATGGAAGTATCAGAACTTTTTTCTAGGGAGACAATGAAGACGGATCGCATTCATTCTGTGGACAAAATATTAATGTTGCAGGCAGCAGTTTGTAATTTCCAGCCTGGCTGGAGGGCAGAGCATGCATGAAATTCAGGGTGAAGCAAAGAATGAATGTATGAATGTGCTCATTCTGGCCCTAATTTGGGACACTGGGATGAAGCCAGTGGGCTTTGGATCAGTCCTTTAAAGTGCCAGATGTGATGCAAGGCATTGTATACACAGAAGGCAAGGAACCCACGAGAGGAGCTCTGCCTGCATGGAGAGGAGGCTGGGATGCCATGGAGGATGCCACAGGGCATTTCACGTGGCATGAGGTAGCTGTGTTTAGGTGGCAAAACCAAGCCCCCAGTCTGCTCTTTCACTTACTGTGTGATAACTTTTGTTATTTTTTTATTTTTGTAGGTAGCTGACTTCTTGCACAGCATAGATAATGCATTAGTTTCAAGATACATTCTTTTAAAGTGGCTATTTACAGTGTAGGACCATTGCTCAAGAGCCTACGTACTCCAGCACAATACGAAAAAAAGCTCTGTGTATTTTAGAGTGATTGCCAGCCACTTTCCACTTTTGCCATTATGGTACATGAACAGCCTCTTCCTTTGTTTTCATCTTTCAGCCTAATAGTCTAAACATAGCAAAATAGGCATCTCAAATAATTGTTGGATTTTGAGTGTTTGGCTCACAACTATACATGCTTTCTGATTGCTGGTCAAAAGCACCTGTGCAGAATACAGATTTCATTCAGATGTATTTGGGGAATGCATGTTCTTTTTTAGTTACTAGCTTTTCAAGAATCTCGTTACTCAATCTCTGTATCGAGAAAAATAAGTCTGTAGTATTGATTCCCTACAGCACAAATGATCATTAGTGAATAACCAGCATAGATAAAGGGTAGGAAAAAGACTCACCAGTTAAGAATGATTGTATAAATGGACAGTTACAAGCAACTTACAGAGGTTTTTTTTTGTTTATGAAACTGGTGACAAATGGAGAGCAAAGTTCAAATACTGGACCAGATTGAGACTTGGGAACCTTAAGTTCATTTGCCAGATCCGCTACTGACCTGCTGGGTAACTTTGAGGCAATCATTTCATCTTGACTACTGCAGACTGCTTTTTACCTGGCCCTTCCAATTGCTCACAGTTTTCCCCCTGAAGTGATCCAAAACACTGCTGCCAAAACCTTGCCCATGTTCACCCCGTGACGCAGCTCTGACTCAGACTCGTATCTGAATATCACCTCCCAGCCTCCTGGGAGGTGGGTACTGTTTTCTGATCTTCATCTCAGCTTGGCACAACTTATCAGCAGTGCCAAATATGCTGCCAGCGTGGCTTATCACTTGTCTTATCGCTAGCAATTGCCTTTCCCTCCAACTCCGACTCCTGTCCCAAGCCTGCATCTCCTTTCCCAGCTACCTCCAGCCTCTGTGACTGGCACACTGGAGCCAGGAATGCCTTTGTGCACAGCTCCTTCCTCAAGTATCTCTTTGGCCTTTGGCAATATTCGTACCTCAAATTTCAGAATATTACATATTCTAATAAGCTTCTAGTAGTCCTGCTTTTGGAGCCATGCTGATTTCCAGGCAGCCTCTGTACCTCCATTGTTTCTGTAGCTGGCATCAAGTTATGTGTTGCAGAGGGGAAGAAAACTGTTTTTCACTTGTAGTGTTCCACGCTAGAACAGTTTGTACTTCATTGTAACACCCAGTGACTTCTGTAACACTGAATTCATAAGCACAAACATTGACTCAGTTGAGTTTAATAGACTTTCTACGTATGGGTTTAAAAGAGAATGGGAGGAAGAGAGCTAATTTCTGAATACTCAACAGTCCTGTAAAATCAACTTCTTGAGACACACCAGGGAGTTTCGCAGCTTCTCAGGGTTCTTGAAACAGCAGGTGCAGACTATTTGAATCTTCCTTGTAAAACAAAATTTTTAGAAGTATGGAAAAAACCAGCTCTCAGCATCTTGTCTTTGCAAAGCGTGTTATGGTCATGTTAACGCAAGAGAAGGGTTTTAATTAGACAATAAGTAAAATGGTACAGTAACTAGAGTGAAGCATGTAAACTCACAGTTCCTTTTAAAAAGCATCCAATAAAATTATTTTCCTGCTGCTTCATAAACTGGCCCAGAAGAGTATGGTGTGTCAGTTAATGGGCTTTTATCACAGAGAATGGTGCTTTAAAATATGTACAAGTATACATTCATTCTTAAGCAGTGATATAGTGTATTATCTCCTTTCAGAAGTCAACTGGAAGTCAGAGAAGGGATAAATTAATAATTACAAATGCTGCATAATTGCACATAAAGTCCAGTAGCCTTGTATTAATTGAAAATCCAAGTCCTCGTGAGATCAATGGTAATTTTCTGTTGTCCTTTACAAGGAGATAAGCTCATATGCACTTTGAAGGCAAGCTTGTCCTGCCCATATTGGTGTTGGTTGCGGTTTCTTACCTTGCAACATGAATGTCCTTGAAGCAGTAGGCTGATCAGGTTTTACAGTCCCTCAGTCCTCTGCGCTTGCCTTTTCCACCCTTTCTGCTCACCTCTGCACTAGAGCTGTGCGCTGTTCAGGCTTTAACCCTTCTTTCCACATGATCTCTCCCATTTTTGCAGTAATTGGTTCACCTCAGTCCCAGCACACTCAATCAGGGTGCTGTGAGCTGGCCAGAGGATCTCACAAAGGTCCCGGTTAACCACCGTGACCTTCTGTCCTTCTGCTGGCATCCTGCAGAGCCAGAGAAGGTGGGGACTGTGTGACCAGCATTGTAAGCTCATTAAAAAGTTAGCAAACAGCTTCTGGAAATCAAAGAATGGGAAATGGCAGCTGTAGTCTGGCAACTCTTTGAAGTCCTGCCAAAGGGACGGGAGAGCTTGATCGGGTGCTCACGGCTGCAGCGGTGGCAGTGTCCCCAAGGTGAGTGGCAGGCCAACGGGCAAGGGCACACTGGTTCCTAGGCTGGAGAATAGTGGGGGAGAAGATACCTGGTGGTGATACTACTGAGGGCAAGGGTGCTGAAATCCCTCTGTGACAGTTGTCACAGCTGGGTCACCCGTTTTGGGGCTGTACCTGGAGGATCTCTTTGCAGCTGGAGGAGAGGTGATGCCAGGTGACAGAGCAGCTCTGCAGTAGAAAGGCAGCAGCAGCCTGAATTAGGAAAATGCATCTGCACTTTTGGAGGAAGTTACAGGGAAGGCAGGAGGGGTTTTGTGGTTATGACCAAGAAAATAATTACTGTGGATGCTACTGTGTATGACAAACTGGCTTTTAACATCATCTGAGGGAGAAAGCCATGTGCTTCCCTCAGCCCAACCTCTTCAGTCTCTGATCAAAGATGGAAGCCAAGCAGAAGATGAAATTTAGTGTGCAATTTCTGATTCATTCTCACTAGGTTTGTGCTGATTACTTAAACAAAACAAAAAAATCAAAGCTGGGATTACAGGCTTAGCAAGGGGAGTGCATATTTCAGCACATACTGGGCTCTTTGTCATTCTGTCACACTGGTAAAATGAGACTATTAATGCATTGTCCAAGGCAGGCTGCATTATAAAGCCCAGTGGCTAAGTTAAATGAAAAAATCCTCTAAGAAAAACAGCGTGCAGCTTCCTACTGCTCTCTTTTTCTTGCAGAACTGTCTAGGTGAGGCAGGGGAGATGTGGTGGATGAAGTTGTAAGAGCTTTTCACAGAAGAGAAACTCATGATAGTCAATAAGGTTCCTAGGCAAAGCAGATTTCCAGTATCTGCTCACAGTCTTACAAATTCTCCTGACTTTCTGAACTGCTATGGGTTTGCAGGTGAGAAATGTTCCCTCTCTGTATGCAAGGAAGGAATTACCTAGTGGACTGTAAGTGCTGTCCCCAGTTACCTGTTCGACATTACTGAAAGTGTCTGGCACATGCAACAGCGCAGACATCTTGCTTTTAACCATAACATTAAGACAAAAACAAAGTCACCACTTCTGGAAAAAGCTCACCTACAGATTGTACACCCCTCTGCAACAACATGAGTTATCGGGGGGTGAAGGCTTCCCTAATAACTGCCTGGTATGACAGTGACTAACAGGTTCAGGCATCCCTTGCAGAAGACATGAGGACCAACATTGGCCCCAGTGCAATTTGGGAAGCCTTGTCTCTGAATATCTTATTAGTCAGGTATGTTAGTTAAGCTCCCTGCCAGTAGTGTCACCCTACTGTTTCTTGCCTCCCAGACATCCATTTTGGCAGCACTCACGGGCAGGTGCCTGGTGTGGAGCCGGAGAGCCAAAACCTTGCTGTTCTTTGCAGAGATGAGTTGATAAAATAACAATAACAACCTGCTCTGAATTAATATTATCTCCCTTAAATTTTGGCCACCTCCGTCAGGTCAATGCCTGAGGAAGTTGCCTGGGTTTTGCAGCAAACCCAAAGCCACCACCCTTCCCCATAGCACTGCAAGGAAGACGCAACCTCCCTCCCTGTTTCAGGGCTGGCTAGCCAGTGGCTGAGAGTGACAGCCCGCTTTTGGGGATTCGGTACTAATTACAGCTCCTAACAGATGTCTCCACTCCTCTGTGTTAGGATGCAGGTCTCCCCTGAGACCTAGTGTTGCTTTCTGAGAGTCAGAAATGAGAACTGAAAAGCTTCAGCATCCCACTGCAGCACCGGGATGGCTCTAGGCAGGGCAGGGGCAGCAGCCGGCCAAGGTCCTGGCAAGGTTGTTGGGGACCACGGTGAGGGGGCCAGGAACTGCCAGAGGGAGCTTGGCAGGCTCACGTGGGGGTGCTGAGCCCACACCTGCTCTGGGGTGGGTTGGAGGAGGCACTGTAGAGGAGGAGACACCTTTTCTGCACCCAGGGTTTCCAGCCCTGACTCTGTAAACAGCTCGTGGTGTCACCCCAAACCAGTCCATTCGCCTGCCCATGTCTCAGTTCCAGCTGCTGTCAGCTGTGTTGTGTAAATGCCCCAAAATCCAAACAATGGGTGAGTGCCCTTTATTTGAAGCATTTCATGGAGAAGAAATAGAGAATAGGGTATGTCACGGAGAACTACTCTTTTAATGCATGTAAGTGCTGGGTAGCTTAATGTATGTTTACAAAAGGCTGTGAGTACCAGGGTGAGGAAGGGTGCTATAAAGGCAGAAAATGTTGTCATGATGCTTCTCAGCTGAATTTCCTCTCTTTCCAGGACTGAATGAATTGGGAATTTTTCTCTTTTTTCCACTCTTACTTACGAAACTTAATTTTTTTTTGTTCCCTTCTTTGTATTTGTCAAAGGTCACATTGCGATTGGGAAGAGTTGCAAATAGGAAGAAAAGCATCCTTTTGTGGGAGTGACTTATTCCATGGGTTTGCCATGCACAGTCTGCCAGTTGACAAGCAGGTAGCTCTTGGTGGACCAATGACTAAGTCCCCATGGCTCTTCAATGCTGTCTGGCTGTTGGGGTCCCTGGGACAGTTTTAGGGAGCCCATCCAGCCCCAGGTGGCAGCTGCTGTGCAGCCCAGCAGCACCCTGCTAATCTGCCTCCAACTGGGTGAGGGCTGGTGGGACCCTTCTCTCCCATTTCCTCAGCCTAGGAAAAAGTGAATCACTTTTTGGGCTGCTTTTATGGCGGAGATGGTGTTAAATATCAGTTGATTTGGCAACCTGTCTTCCTACTGCTTCATTCTGAAGGAAAATAAGGCTAAAATAAAAGGACCTTTTCCTCTCTTATTTGTCATGCTACTAATTGCTGACCAATTACATACTGTTTGGGGAGATTAGCCGACTGCAAAACCTAGCATGGTTATTGTTCAGTGATGGCTTATAGAAGAAAAGTAACTGAATTCAAGCCTTTATGATTTTGTATATTTATCCCAATCCAGGTTTCATATATACATATTTGTAATAGGAACTGCACAACAGTCAGCAATCTTTAAAACAGAATTTCTTCCCCATGAGGGAGTGAATAAGAGTCATTTGTCATATTTTTCCTTTAATTCATGGCTACAGAGCATTTTAGAATTGCTTGATGTAAATCTGTCTCATCTATTTGACAACTCTGATATCAAGTCATTCATTTTTATTCTATGACTTAAAAAATTCTATATTGCAGCTGGAGATGGGTGCCTAAAGTGCTAGTTTTGGACTATGGCTTGAATGTAACAATAGCTTTTGACCCTAGCTCCAGTCCTGAGGAAAGTGAATTTGGCAATCTCATTTCAATTCATAGTGAATAGCTGTTCACATAAAAAAATCAGCACCTACCATTTGTCATACTTGGCAGCTTCTGCTTAAGAATGGTCCAGAACTGCATTACCATGGAAACTAAATTACCTACTTCTACTCCTGGCTCAGAAGGTGATTTTAGCCGGTTGTGGAGGTTTCATATTGCTGACAGAAGGAGGTGGGGGTAACCTGGGGGAACTGCAACACATATGACCCATAAGTATGGTTTTATCAGTCCTCTGTTTTCAATATTGCCATCTTCTGGTCACGTGCTGTTGGGTTCAGGCCAAATTATTTTCTTACACATCACAATTTATTTACTGATTTTTTTTATTGATAACAGCTACTGGCTCCAATCAGGACTAGGACTGTGTTGTAGTTAGTGCCATACATACATATGTTTAGAGACAGCTTCTACTCTGATGACCAGGGAAGCATGAGAGGTTCCATATATTCCTTTTTAGCTAGAAAATTAAAATAAGTGTTTTGCCTGAGATTAGACAGGAAAGTGGTGACAGACCTAGCAAATGAATGCTCCTTTCTTTAAACTCAGCCCTGTGTTACTTCCTCCAACCACTTTATCCTTCTTCAGAATTACTCCTGATCTATGCTAGGCGAGCTGGCAATACCACATGGTTGGATACTTTTTGTTTCCTGCCATCTACCAAAATGCTGCTGATTCACAGAACAATGTATTTAAGGCCACTCAGTCCTGGAATGAACAAACATAATGGATTAGAGATCAATGTTTACCGGGCACTAAAAGTTTTTAAGGTTAATTACATACCGTATGCTGATTTTGTAATTGTAAGCAAAAACTCTGTTTTAACCACTCCATCCTTCAATAATGAAACAAAAGATGGTTTCCATCTGCTGAGCTGCATATACCACCCTTTTCCCTCCCTACCGAGATGTACAGTAGTGGTAAGAGTAGAAAATAAATAAATATACAAGAAACAGTCTAATATGGATTTCTCTTAAACTTATAAAGCCAGAAATTCAGGATGGAGAAGTGAAAGGATCTTTGCCATTGCTGGTGTGGTGGCTGTGAGAGAATGGGAGAGCTGTGAGCATCCCATGATGTTTCAGCTCTGAGAGCTGAGCCCTGAGGTTGGGACTGTGGTGTGAGAATTGCAGCTGGAAGAATTTGAGAGCAGCTCCTATAGTTGTACTGGCTTTGGTTGTAGGAGATGACAGCTCTGCAAAGGCTACCAGGTCTTGCTACAGGGCTGGTAAAATCAGTCAGAAAAACCCACTGAGGTGCTGGTTTTTGAGGTCTCACCCTGTGGAGAAGCATCAGAGAAACCCACAAGGTCCCTTTCAACCCTTAACATTCTATGATTCTTTGTTGGTCCTTAACCTGGTGTCAGATTCTCACTGTAGACGAAAAGACTTCTTCACTTCCCGGCTGCAGGGTAGATGCTGCTGAAAGGAAGGAGAAGGTCTCGAGCATCCCTGCCTGCAGGACACCCTGGCACCCAGGTGCTTCCCAACCCACGGAACCCTGCCACAGGCAGGCACGGACCTCTCCCGCTTCTTGGGGCACAACAGCAGCAAAAGCTGCTGGTGGTCACAAGGCCTCCTTTCACAGGATGCCGAGGGTGGACATCCTTCTTGCTTTGCCCTTGCCATGGCCCTGGCAGAGTATTTGGGTCCCTTCTGCTCTGCCTTAGCTTTTTATATGCATCTTTCCTATTTAAGTGTCACAGATCACTGCACCAGCTGATTAGCCTATACATGGATGGAATATAAAAGAGCAAGTCCCCAAGTTGCAGGTAAGACCTTTTGTGAGATTGACTGGCTAAAAATAAAACAAAAATTGGCTCTGAGCTTTTGAGAATCTGTCTTTTCCTCAGGCCACGGGAAAGCAGAGCAAGGGGTAGCACTTCATAATTAATTATGAATTTATAATTAATTTGAAGCCTGAATCAACAACCTACTAGTAGAGCTGCTATTACTTGCTCTGTGTTCCCACAGTCTGTCAGAGAGTTTGATCCTCATGTGTGGGTTTCAAAATTTCAGGACCTTTTTTTTCTATTCAGTTTGCATTTTTTTCAGGCTACAACTCTGTGTACAACTCTTTTTTGATATTTTTTTTCTTTTTAAGGGACTAGATCAATAGCTGTAGTTTGGGTCTCTAGGCTAGGCATGTGGGCACAAACAAAGTTACCCTCCCTGAATAGGAAAGATTTATTTATTCTTGTAGGCTTTTGTATTGTTTTGAAGGTTCATCTTGTTGACGGATAAACAATGCAAAAATATTTTGTGTTTCTACAGCACATAATCTGATGTTCATCGTATACAATGTCTCACTCTGTGGAATAAGTGCAGCAAAACTTCTCTCCCCACAGAGTTGTACGGGGCTCAAGGAGAACAGTGGGGTGGGATTTTGGAAAGCATTTGAAGCTGACCTTTCCCTATCTCCCCCCTAAAGCTGGTGGTTAAAATTCCTGCTGAGTTCAAGGAGAGCAGAGCTGGGTCAGTGTTGAACACTTCTGAAAATCCCACCTGTAAAGCCTGCAGAGTTCATTATAGGGGCAAAATTTTGTATAAAGCCCAGCAGGGACATACAGAAATTGTTAGCAGCTTATTAATGGCCTCTGTGGTGGATGTGTGTATTGAATTTAATTGGGCTGCATCCCAGTAAGGTTCTGACATGCTTCTGATTAATTTTCTCTATAGTCTACCCTTTACTTCTCCTCTTAGAAACTGAGTAGATGCTCCATGTTTGAGCTTACTTAAAAGACTGTCAGTGAAATAAAGCATGCAGGTAATTATTTATTATGCCCCAAGGAAAAGCAGTGAGCGAGGTAGGTCCTTAGTTAATATAGTTGGATGCTAGCAGTTTGATATCAATCCCTCTTGATATTGTCCTAAAATAAAGTATAATTAAAAGTGATACATGTAGATGAGGTACTTGGGGATCTGCTTTAGTGGTGGGCCTGGCATTGCTATGTTAATGTTTGGACTTGATGATCTTAATGGTCTTTTCCAATCTAAATGATTCCATGATTCTGTTTGATTTTGTCAGTAGGAGCATAATTAAGTTTCTTTGTATAAGGTCTGGTTAGTAGTGTGAAAAACTGAGCTTTGAGCACAGTGACACGCTTGAAAGGGCAGGTTATATTTATTCTGTGTTGTGTCAAGGGCACGCTGCTTGCTAACTGCAATTAAGACAGTGTATCTGGAGGTCTGTGTCCAAACAGCAGAGATGTCTTTGCAGAGTATAAAAGGACTATTGTGCTAGTCCTTGGGTCTCGAAGGGTATGAAGATGCTTCCCTCTCCCGCTTGTTACTCCTCGTACTTGGTTACTTTTATGTAAATTCAATGATGAGGAGAGCTGACAAGACTGTGACATAAAGAAATTTCACATTTTCCACTGAAACAGGGCTTTTACTGACGAGTAATATTGTCTTAGTCTTCTGCAAAGGAAGGAAAGAGATGCTGTTGAAAATCCCACAATTAGCAGCTTAAGGTATAAACCATATAGAACCCTGTGTTCTGCCATAAACCCCCTAATTAGCTTTGTAGTGTCTGTTTAAAAGCAAACAGACATACATCCTTATCACTAAATAATTATTTGCAAATAAACTCTTTCTCAACACATCTTAGGAAAACACAAGATTATTAGTTGGCGGAGTTAAGCCAGCTGAGTAGCTGAAAAAGCATAAAAAGAGCTACAGAAGTTCTTTTCAGAATCCCGCTCTCTTTGGCTTTATTTCTCTAAAGCTTGATTTATCAAGAGGAGAATACAGTATTTGGTTTCCCCACAAGTAAGCTCTTTTCATGTTTTGTCTTTGAAATGAAAATCGTCTTTTGGAACAAATATCTGCTCTATCAGATAACTGCATGCTTGTCATCCCTAACAGTGTGCTGGCAGGAAGGCTGGGCGAGGATTTTTCTGCAGTACACTGAGTACACAGTGCTGGCACTAGATCAAGAATCAATTCCTCTGATATCGAAATATTGACTTTGCATGGCCAGTCTGATTTAAATGCTTATCATTCTTGACTTTGTAGGCTACATACATACTGCAAACATTTTTCACGTGGGCTGGAGAATAAACATCTTTACAGCCGCCTTGGCCATTTCTAGCAGGATAACAAAGGGTCTGTGTGCGTGGATGGGAGCCTGCGTGTGTGAGTGAGATTGCCAGCAGATTAGTGCAACTGCCACATCTGCGTAGGGCTCGTTTAGAAGAAGTTGGGAAGGGTATTTTTAATACTCGGAATTACGCAGTGTTGCTCCTTCGAGCGTAAATACAAGTTTCACTGCTCAGTCTGGATAGGTGTTGACTGCAGAGCTGAAGAAAGGGAGAGCACAAACGAACCCTAACACAATTATTAAAACACTTAAGAATCTTTGCGATGTGAAATAATAATAATACTACTAATCAAAAAAAGGTAAAGATGATTTCCCATAGGCAATCAGAACACCTATTAAGTTAGGAACGACGTTTAATTGGCATTATCGTATGCTTCAGTGAGGAAGACAATGGATCTTGCGTGTGCGCAAGTGGAACACATTTGCATTTCGTAGATGATTAAAATAGATTTGATTGCATTTGTCTGAAGCCTGGCAAGTGAGGGCACATCTGCTGCGTTCGATGTGCCCCGTGTTTCCTAGGACTAATGGAGTGCACTGAGTCACCGTGAGATGGGCTTTTACCTCTGAAAATCCCACGGCACCTTCTGCAGCGTGGCCAGCTTCTTTGTTAGCCCTGGAGACCTCTTCTTATAAAGAATTGATGTAAAGTGGAGCAAGATGGGAAGGATTCGAGGCAGTGAACTTGTCTTCATCTGGTTATGCGAGAGCCCTTGGGCTTTCTGCTGCTTCAAGGTAGAATTTATAAGGTGAGATGAAAGGTAATTTAAGTCATTAATTTGTGTAAAGGGTTTGCAGAACAACAACGGTGCATTTAATCTCACTGTGGAAAAAAACTGTGATTTGCAGAGTAGGGGTCAGAATTAGGGGTCTAATTTCCTCTTCCACTCAGTTTAAAAAGGTCTGCTTCAAAATGGAGATTTTTATTTACTAGAAACATAAAGCTGAGTTAATTGGCTTTGAAAAAAACATCCAAGAACTTTAAATATAATACAGAAACCAATTAATTAATGGTACTAAAATGTTTTCCTCATGCTTTTCATTACTTTCCCATCTAAATTCAACATTACAAATAGACTCCTGGCAGCATTTCAGCTCAGACTCGTGACCGGTCGCCCAGGGCTGCAGTGAAGGACAAAGGCTGCCCTGCACCTTGAACAGGGATGAAGCCCTACCCCCTGTGAGCCCACCTTTACCTCCCCAACCCAAGAGCCTCTCAGCAGCCTTCTTTTTGATAGTGCTGTGCATTTTTCCTTCTGTATTACTTCCTCCATCACATTCCCTGTATGTCTCCTGGCCCCTTATCAGGGCCTTGTCTATGGATTTCTGCTCTTTTTTGTTTTCTCCACTCAAGGTGATTTCTATTTTTGCTGCCTTTGTGTTCCCTCTGCTCTTGCTACACATTGTGCTCTGCTGTCCCTTATTCTCAAGGCATTGCTCTCTTTCATGTGCCAAATGATTGCTCTTACTTCTTTGAGAAATGTCTCTTAAAAACACACTGCCCTTACATCAAAGAGTGAAATAAAGATGAGCTGGCTTGACTGAGAGAACTTGGAAAATATGCCTCCTCATCTGATGAAAACAGCTTGTCCTGGATATTAATATTTTGAAATAGGTGGATGCGTTCAACAGCAATGATGGTGGCTATCTGAAGGAGCAGGTTTCTTGGTCGTCTCCCATGCCACATCCTCCAGTGGTCCTGCTGGGTGATTGTGGGCATGACTCTGCCCCTCACCTTCACAGTGGGCTGTGCAGTTCCTCATCCTGCCTTTTGGTTCTGGTCCTTGCTGAAGGCATCCTTGCCATCATTATAACTCCGGACCAGCTCTGACATTGCCCATTTCTTCCCTTTCACCCCTTTCATTACCAAGTGCCCAACTTGGAGGGAATGGAGCAAATGGACCTTCTGCCATTAGGAGAGCTCAAATACAGCCCGTGCCTTGTGCTTCTCACTGAGATCATCCTGCAGCTCCTGCTCCCTGAAGTCCTCTACTGACCATGGCCATGCCTTGTTTTTCTGGACTAGCCCTGCTCCATGGTGGTGGGACATGCTCCATGAGCTGGGTGGTGGCCACATGGAGTTAGAGGGCACAGATGCTGAAGTTTGGTTTGGACAATGTTGTGTTTGGAAAGAAAACAGTAAATTACCAGTGATGTATGTAGCTTTGTTGAAATAATAATTAAATTTTGCTTGTTGTGAGTCTGATTTTAATCATGTTCATGTTGCATTTTTTCTCCTTTTACTTAAATACAGTACTCCCATAGAGAAAGAGTGCTTACAAAAAATTTCTCACCGTTTATTGTCAAAGCTTTTCCCTTCCGCTTTGTTGCTGCTTAGTCTTAGTGCCTGGAGGCAAGTTGCACATATTAACCTGTCAGAGCAACGTTAAAATTGTGTGACACTTAGGAATATATTCAGAAAGTCCATAAAACCATCATAATGGCTCTGTTTTTCCTCCTCATCTGGTCATGCACTATAACAGCATTTCAGAATACCAAGCAGGATCGCAACTCTGGACTTCAGAAGGGCCAACTTTGGCCTCTTCAAGCAATTACTGGGGGATACCCCTTGGGACAGGGAGCTGCAAGGTAAAGGGGCCCAAGAGAGTTGGTTGGCATTCAAAGACCACTTCTTTGAGGCTCAGGATCAGTGCATCCCATCAGGTAGGAAATCAAGAAAGAGATCCAGGAGACCTGCTTGGTTATCCAGGGATCTGCTGGGCAGACTCAGGTGGAAAGGGAGGGTGTTTAAATTGTGGAAGGAAGGGCTGGCCACTTTGGTGGAGTACAGGGCAGCTGTCAGGGAGTGCAGGGAGGCAATCAGAAAAGCTAAGGCCTCCTTGGAGTTAAAACTTGCAAGGGAGGTCAAAGACAACAGAAAGGGCTTCTTCAAATACATTGCTGACAAAACTAACACTAGAGGCAATGTAGGCCCTCTGTTGAATGAGGTGGGTGCCCTGGAGACAGAGGACAGAAAGAAGGCAGAGTTGCTGAAAGCCTTCTTTGCCTCTGTCTACACTGTTGGAGACCGTCCTCAGGAGCCTCAGTCCCCTGAGGTCCCAGAGGAAGTCATGACAAAGGAGGAGTCTGCCCTGATTGATGAGGAGTGGGTTAAGGATCAGTTTGAACACTTGGACATTCATAAATCCATGGGCCCTGATGGGATGCACCCACGGGTGCTGAGGGAGCTGGCGGGAGTCATTGCTAGGCCACTCTCCATCATCTTTGGTAAGTCATGGGTAACAGGTGAGGTGCCTGAAGACTGGAGGAAAGCGAATGTCACTCCAGTCTATAAGAAGGGCAGGAAGGATGACCC
This sequence comes from Trogon surrucura, assembly GCA_020746105.1. Classification (NCBI taxonomy): domain Eukaryota; kingdom Metazoa; phylum Chordata; class Aves; order Trogoniformes; family Trogonidae; genus Trogon; species Trogon surrucura. The sequence continues at coordinate 65,844,684 of CM036620.1, forward strand.
GAGTAACTACAGACCGGTCAGCCTCACCTCCATCCCTGGAAAGGTGATGGAACATCTTATCCTTGACGCTGTCTCTAGGCATATCAAGGATAAGAAGGTTATTAGGAGCAGTCAGCATGGCTTTGCCAAGGGGAAGTCATGTTTGACCAACCTGATAGCCCTTTATGAGGACATAACCAGGTGGATGGATGGTGGCCATGCAGTGGACGTGGTCTACCTGGACATCAGCAAGGCCTTTGACACCGTCTCCCACAGCATCCTCATAGGTAAACTGAGGAAGTGTGGTCTGGATGACCAAGTAGTGAGGTGGGTCGAGAACTGGTTGAAGAGAAGAAGCCAGAGGGTTGTGGTCAATGGGGCTGAGTCTGGCTGGTTGCCTGTGTCTAGTGGGGTCCCTCAGGGGTCAGTGCTTGGGCCGGTGCTGTTTAATATATTCATCAATGATCTGGATGAGGGATTAGAGAATGTTGTCAGCAAGCTTGCTGATGATACGAAGTTGGGGGGAGTGGTTGACACACCAGAAGGCTGTGCAGCCATTCAGAGAGACCTGGACAGGCTGGAGGGCTGGGCGGGGGGAAATCTTATGAAGTTTAATAAGGGCAAGTGTAGAGTTTTGCACTTGGGAAAAAATAACCCCATGTACTAATATAGGTTGGGGACTGCCCTGCTGGAGAGCAGTGCAGGGGAAAGGGACCTGGGGGTTCTAGTGGACAGCAGGATGACCATGAGCCAGCAATGTGCCCTCGTGGCCAAGAAGGCCAATGGCATCCTGGGGTGTATTAGAAGGGGAGTAGCAAGTAGGTCAAGAGAGGTCCTCCTGCCCCTCTACTCTGCCCTGGTGAGGCCACATCTGGAATATTGTGTCCAGTTCTGGGCCCCTCAGTTCAGGAAGGACAGGGAGCTGCTTGAGAGAGTCCAGCGTAGAGCCACAAAGATGGTGAAGGGAGTGGAGCATCTCCCTTATGAGGAAAGGCTGAAGGAGCTGGATCTCTTTAGCTTGGAGAAGAGGAGGCTGAGGGGTGACCTCATCAATGTTTATAAATATGTCAAGGGGGGAATGTCAGGAGGATGGAGCCAGGCTCTTTTCAGCGGCGTCCACTGACAGGACAAGGGGCAATGGGTGGAAGCTGGAACACAGGAGGTTCCAGAAAAATATGAGGAAAAACTTTTTTACTGTAAGGGTGACCGAGCACTGGAACAGGCTGCCCAGGGAGGTTGTGGAATCTCCTTCTCTTGAGACATTCAAAACCCGCCTGGACGCGTTCCTGTGTGCTCTAGTGTAGGTGGTCCTGCTCTGGCAGGGGGGTTGGACTAGATGATCTTTAAGGTCCCTTCCAACCTCTAACATTCTGTGATTCTGTGATTCTGTGATTCTCCATATACTGTACCTCTGACCTTATTGTTTATTTAATGCAGTCTTCCAGTTGGAAAGGGTTTTTTGGTGGTTTATGGATCACTGGCCAGGGAAATGTGTGCCTTTGCTTGTGTTCATCTCTGGTCTAGCGTCTCTAAGACTTCAAGATACAGAGTCACAAATCCAGGCGTCCTTTGAGTACTTCTGCTTGACTGTAAGAAAAACAGCAGGATAAAAGCTAGAGCTGAGTCCTTCTGGATGCTAACTGGTGGAGTACTGTGGGGCTGTTATCTCCACAGAAAAATTAACAAGCTACCTAACCTGTGTCTGCTTGTGCACATCTCCCTTTTATACATTACTGGTGATTATTAGCTTGCTGTGAATCTCCTCATGGTCCAAGGCACTTTATTGACCTATGGGGATGGTCTGTTTTTTCAGATGCCACTGGCCACTGTTTTCACTTATGAGTTTCAGATTGTTAAATATAGATTTGGACCTCCAGCTTCAGACACACGGTGTCAGGGTCTGGGGCAGAAACAGGTCAGGTGGGCACCCTGGATTCTGTGGTTGAGTGCAGTCCCCATATAATAAACTGCTGTTTCTGTATGATGACATGGGCACCAAATGGAGGGGGAAATACAGCTTTTAGCTTCAGTTGTATTCATCTGTGATAAACGCCTGGAACATATAAATATATATTGGTGTTTAGACTCTTCCATGAAGCAATACACTTTGGAATATAAAAATCATAATTAATATACAAGTCATGAATTTGTAGATTTCATTTTTGTTCAGATAAGGAAAAATGTTTCTGGTTTGCAAGTCAGTAAGCATGTACATGCTAAAAAATTGTTTACTACGTTTCAGAAACACTAACATAAGGCTAAATTAAGCTTGATCAGCCAAGTCTGACTGTATCCTCTTTAATACAGCACGGTTGGCAACTCTAATCTTGAAGCTTGCAAGCCGTAGAAAAAGCATGATTTTCATACACCTTTGGGAGAGAGGATCCTTTCCTGGTAGCTAAGAAGTTTCACAAGCCCAGAAAGAAAAATGTTCATATGCAACAGCAAGATCTTTATTTGAAGGCAAAAATAGTGCCTCTCTGTCATGTGCTCTAATTAACTTGCTGTGATGTCGCTCTGGTGATGGACACAGAAATAGACATTTGCTTTCCTAAAACCTGAAGTAGAAAATGAAGCATGAGTCAGGAGGATACAAGAGGGCAGGACTCATTTTCTTTTAATTACTTTTATTCAGGTTATATCATCCAGCAGCTGTTCAAGTTTCATTTTGAGAAGTTGAATCCTCCTGAAATCCCAGCATGTCATGTTTGATGGGACTTACTCTCTTCACCTTTATATGCATGAAAGTTTTTTTATCTTAGTGCTGATGGGGAAAGCAGATGTGATGAACAGTGTTCCTCTTCACTGTTGAAGGATATAACTAGCCACCAACTCTCTTTCAGTAAGATGGAGGAGGAGGAAACCCTCTGCAAAAATGAGGCCAACACTATGAGAGTTCTCATTACTAAGCAAGCGTTTAACCTTTTCTCAAGTTGATGTACACAGCTGTAGTAAGGTCTGCTGTAGGGAAAATCAATGTGATTTGTAGCTGAAAGACGAGCTTTGGGTGGGCGTGCAGGCTCATCACAACCTCAGCTTGGCAGCTCAGTTTTGAGTAGTGGTTCTGGGTGGGGCTACCAGAGTTGAAGCTGTAAGGAGATGAATGCTGGCCGCCAGTGGATACTGTTGCTTTTTAGTCTGCAAGATGGGTTTGGGCGGTGGCTGAGGATGTCCCTCCAGAGGTATGTTCCCGACTTTTTGAGAAAGTGCAGGAAATTTTGGATAAACATTACTTAGAATATTCTGATTTTCAAGTCCTGATATGTTGCAACCTCTGGCTTTTTCTAGTGATAAAGGTCTGGATCTTCTCTATTTGTCAGAGGCCTTATTTTTGACTACAAGGTCTGTAAACACAGACTCGCATAGGAGAGCATTTCTATGCTTTTAGTTGATAGGTTTTTCTTGTGCCCTCTCTGAGTACAGAAGACTGAGCAACAAGTAGCTGCTTGGCCTTGTAATTTCAGATGTGACTCCTATCTGCTCCACTTCTGAAAGAATAGGGAGTGCCTGGGACAGCATGACAAAGACCACATAGAAAGAGCTAGAAGTATAGCTTAGTTTAGAAAAAAAGAACAAAGATGAAAATAAGACCATTTGGATAGAAGCCACGCTATCTGCAGTATTTTGAAGTTATTTAAGAGTCTGTAAGGTCTCGGAAGCCTATTTTCTATGTAAATTTAGAATGCCTTGACAACACGAATCAATATTTCAGTATTTAAAACATAGGAAATGAATTGTGTATAAAATGGAACTGCCTGAATGAATTTTGACAACAGTTCCTATATGCATTATTTATTTTTTGCTGTTTTATTTTTTACAGATGTGGATGGTAACTAAGCCACTAATGTAAACTTGTATACAGATAGCTTTAAAACACTGTTATTGGCCTGGTTCATAGTAATAATGTAGTTTAGTTATAAACCAAACAACTTTACAAGAAAATACGTATATATCAAACTACTGAATATGTAAGAACCATTTTCATCCATACCTGAAATACTCTTACGTGGAGTGGCTGATTCATAGCTTATCCAGAACACATATAAAACTCCTACAAATATATTTAGGAAAGGAAATATAGGCTGTTTTAAATTTATGAGGAGCTGGAATTAGAAGGTGCCTACCACGGTGGAACTTAACGCACAAACTCCTCCAAAGAAAGAGTACCGTATCCTTAGGATTTGCAGACTGACCTGGGACATGATTTAACCTTCTACTTCCAAAGGACCACCTTTTCCCACCATCATGAGTAGCATGTTGTGCCTCTTATTTCCAAACGTAACAGTGGCATTGCTGTCAATCAATGTCTCCAGATGATATTGCACAGAACTGTGTCCAGAAGATCCCATGTGACCTAGGACCCATCCTTGATCACCTTTGCAGCTACTGGCATCAGCCTCTCCCAGTCAAACATGAAGACTCAATACTGCATTTAAACCCTGAAGCCCACTCTGTTTTAGGGCTTTCTTCTTTTTTTTAATTTTATTCTTTGATTAAGTTTCCCCCCTCCCACCTCTTCTACAAGCTTTGTACATTTAAGTTTCTTCCATGGATGCAAATGGCACTTATCAAAAAAAAAAAAAAAAAAAAGAAGAAGAAAATCACTCCTAGATAAAAGCTATCCCCAGCATGTTTTAATGTCCAGATTAAGAGTACCCTCCCCAGTGCTAAAATGGGGTTTATAATGGAAATGCTGACATCCTCACCAGACTCTATGTGCCTGTTGCTCTTTTGTCCTGCAAGTTATTAAAATCTAGCCTGGTTGCCTAAGAGACAGGGTAGCTACTTAGCAGATATTCAGCCATCAGTAAAAATTAATGTCCTACAACGTATTTATTGGAAAAATATACTTAATTAAGTGCTGGAGTTATACAAGCCACCCACCAACTACAAGTGTGTTCTGGCAGCAGAAGTATTGTTGTTACTGTGGTTCCGCTTCATGATGTTATTTTCTTAAGTAAATGCATTTTTCAGCCTAACAGTTCTGGCTAGAGTATATTCGTAAGTTAACCCTGCACTAAAGGGATCCATAGTATTTTTAGTCTCCATTTCTAGTTACCAGTAGTTCATTAGTGACACTATTGTGAGAGTGTTGATTCATTAAGAGTCTTTTCATTAACAGTCTGACATTTGTACGTAGAAGAAAAAGCCAGGAAAAGTAACAAGACACTCAACATTTTCTGCTATTTCTCTGATGCTTTTATCTTTTGTAATGTCAATGGATGAGCTGAGAGCTTTCAAAGCTGTAGTTTTTAAGCTGAACCCAAATGTGTGCACATATTTTTTTTTTTTTAATTTACACTCTTAATGTAATTTCAGGGGCAAATCTGTATTTTGGCAACTGCATGGGAACTGCATGGGAAAATCAGATGTGAAATTTCTGTTCTTAAATTGCTTTTAATTGGAGCCTTAAAGGCTAATATGGAAACACAGGGGAAGAAATGACTTTTGCTTCGTTATTTAAATAGGCTGTTGGCCATATCCCTAAACTTTATATGGCTTTGGATAGATGAGGAGCTCTCTCCTAAGCTATCAAATATGTCATGCTCATGTAAATTCCTAGCAAATACATAAATATGACTTTTTCATTGTTTATAATTGCCATTTAATTGTAGGACCAAATTCCATAGCTTAACATTTATATAGTGCTTGATACTTTAAGCATTGCACAAATATTAACTAATTAATAAAAATGTCTGAGTAGCCCTTCTAAGACTATCAGAGTCCAAAGAACTAAATTCCTCTTCTTAAAAAAAGGGACTGTTCAAGCAAACACACTGTAAGCCTTTCAATGGAAAATCCAAAATGACACAGTGGGACACCATTTCATGCCTGAAATCTGAGCACAAAGCCTTTATTTTTCCAAGATCTCTTTTTTTTCCCAGTATTGTAAATAAACACTAGGTAATGACTTCTCATAGGAAGTAGAGGGGAGGTAGGCCAGAGATGTGCTTGACATTGGCACTTTGTTTTCAGCTGCACATAGTATTTCATTGGAATATAGTATTACATTGACTTATGTATTCATTCAGTCATGAAATTCAACAGGAGTTTTCAGTTCTGTCATCAAAAAAAGCAACAAGAGCAGCAAAGCAAACTGTATGGCTGTGGCCTTTGCTCTCCTTGATGAGAATTCATCAAACAAAATTCTGGCCTTTAAGTCCTTTATGAGATATTTTGGCTCTGAAAGGTCTGCTTTAATGATGCAAAACTATGTGAATACCTCTGGCTTGCAAACAAATCTGGAAAAAAAAACGCACCACCAAACCCAAAACATATTGTTTGATAACTTTAAGTTACACAAGCCTTTCAGTTTTCCTAGGCTCAGGGCCTTGCTTTCCATGATGATCTTTCATTTCTGGTTCCCTCTGTCTCAGTTTAAGAGATGACATTTCATAACACACGTGGCCACCAAGCTGTTATTGCCGTATATTTTTATATTCAGCATTGTGCCTGTAGGACAATGAGGACAAAGCAAATCTCTGCTTTAGACATATTACAATTTAATATGGACATGATACCGTAGAAGATTTAGAGTGAGCAAAGGGCAAAAACTGGCTTGGGAAAAGGGAGATATAGCTGGGGTTTTCTTTTGAAACTTTTTGTCTTGGAAATTGTCTTTTAGAGAAATAAAGTATATTTTTTTATGTACTTTTGTTGTTTAGAATAGAAATGCTAATGACTATTCATTTCTCATTCTTGGTGTATTTTTTTCATTTTTCTCTGTTATCTGGGACAATGTGGAGCAAATATATTTTTAATCTCTGCTTGCCATTTTGAGAATTGAGCAGGCTTTTTATGCATATTTCTCATGAAAAAAAATCAATATGAAACATATTTTGACAGAGCTTCTTCTGTTTTCTAAAATATTTCTAAATATGCGTTGCATTTTGGGAGCAGTTTCAGCCATAATTGTAAGACTGCAAGGATGGCATAGGAGCTGCAATATCACATTAGGTTTATTTTACTTGGGGAGCTGTGTTAAGGATGAATGCTTTGGTAGCAGGGTGCCTCAGAAAGTTAATCCAAGAAGTAAATTGTAAAAATGGGGTTGAGGAAAGGAATATGCCACTGACATAAGCAGCAGGAGTCTCAGAACCCATCCAACAGTTTGATGTTGTCAGGATGTCTAATTGAAGAGCTATATGTATAAAAGAGAATTTGAAAATGGTGAAAAAATGTTAGGGTTAATATAGATGTGATTTCACAAGAGATACGCCACTTATTTTGTTTGACATCCAGGGATAACTGAATGAGAATGAAAGCAGGAGGGTATGACTGCAGCATATTCATTACCTAAGCCGGATTTCAACTTTAAAGGAGCTTTCTGCAATTTCTGATCACAGTTCCCCTTCATATTGCTCAACCTGCTATATCAATATTTATATATTTTGGATAACCAGTGATACTGTACAGCTTGATCCACTGTTTTGGTGCATGTTCTCTTTCCAGGGAACTCTGCTTGAGCTTTTCAGTTCTAGGAATACCACCTCAAGCATAAACTCCAGGCCCCCTTTATAGCAAGATTTGGCTATTTTGACAGACATCCTTGCATGGCAAAGACAACAGTTTATTATGAGATGAACAGAGATTAAAGAAAACCAGCAACAGCCCCCTTCAAATGAGACACCCTAGATAGAAGTGTCTGGAGCAGAAGGGAAGTTAATAATCACTAAGTGTGAATTTACAAGGCCTGTTCACATTAATAAATTAAAGTACTCTGAAGAGAGGATGAGCAGGTCTTAGCAAACTGGACAACAACGCTGAAGCAGAACCACAGATGACTGAAAAGTATTTTGAAGTAGGGGAATTCAGGATTGGCCAAGCATGATCAAAGCTGTGTTTCTCTACTTTGAAGAGCATCCTTGCAAACACTACTTAAAAATAATAAAAAGAGGCAAAGGCAAGGGACCCTGAAATGAGAAATTACAAGTCATCTCAACCACAGACCAAACTTTCAATCTAGTCAATCACTGCATGACTGTGCCCTAAATCTGCAGTTCTTAAGTATTTAATAAATACCTAATTAATATATTAACAAAAAGATGTATTTCCGAAATTCCCATATGTTTTTCAAGTTACTCGCATCACAGTGGTATGAGAGCCCAAAGGCTATTTTCAATGGCTTTACTGATGTGGATCTTGTCCCTCCTTGACCCAGCCACCAGCAGAAGGTTTTCTGTATAGGAGGTGGGCACAATGTGTTTCCTTGCTCTTTGGGCAATAAGGTATGTCAGCAGCCTTGTGCTGGAACAGGAGAAAACCGCAGGTTCCCATCTAGTATTTTTGCACCTTGTACATCTCACGTTTTTTCAGATGGAGTTTCTTACAATCACTGTGAAGGATCTCATGTGTTATTGAGGAGGACTGAATAATCTGTTCTTTTCTAGTCTGATAATGATTTTATCAGAAAGCTGAGATGTTCTGGGCCAGATCCTCAGCTGCCAGGAGTCAGCAGCTAGCCCACAGCTGGAGCTGGTCTAGTTTATCTCAACTTTTGGAAGGTCATCTGGTGCAATTTTTTGGAGATTATTTAAAGTTTTACTTCTTGCTGTGTTGTGTTGCTTTTTTTCTTAATTCCTTTGTTTTGATCTTCTTTAGATGTAGATTTTCTTTATTTTTTCAAGTATTTTCCTTTGTTCTAAAATCCAATCATCTCTTTCAGTAAAGGAAAATCCCTATACTTTCCACAGCACTATTTTAAAATGACATTAATCTTTCAGTTATAAAGTACGCTAGCTGTTTTGATTTTTTTCCATTTTTCCTATTGCTTTTGATAGCTGCAGCTGCTGAAGTTTTTAATACATTTGCATTTTGAAAATTTTTTTAATAAAAAATAGTTTAGACTCTCCCAGTCTCATGATTCACATTTTTCAAATCATTTTCGACTGGAAAGTACTATAAGCATTCAGCACAGGGCACTACGCAATACCCAAGCAGAGCAGCATGGAGAAATCCCTGGGGACAGTCCAATATCTTGAAGGGGTGCTGTCACAGGAGGAAAGTGCTGTGGGATCATGCCACTGGAATTTGTGAACTTTTACATGTATTACAACAGAAAAAATAAGCAAACTTTTTGCTCATTAATATGATGGCCAAAGGAGCAGTGCTGCACGTGGAGCAGCTGGTGAAACAGCAGGAGATGGGGGTGCAGGTGAAGGCAGCAGTATTGTTTGAGACACTTTGGAATAAAGGGAGATACCTGAACTAAAACAAATGGTGCAAATACTGAAACTGTGAAGTATAAGAGGAAACTGAGGACAGTAAGGGCATTATCCAGCTATGACTTTATCTGACTGGAGTGAGAGGTATTGTGCTACGAGTGTTACCTTTGCTACCAGTAGTTGGTACTTCATGTGGTGCCTGGTGATGAAGGGCATCTCCTTTTACAGGAGGAGATACTGGGGTAGAAAGATCTGCCAAAAGGCATCTTCCAGGTCAGTGGGAAAACCAGGGGTATGGCTCACTCTCCAAAAGCTCTCCAACGCTGTAGCTATAAGGTCCCACTGCTCCAAGTGAGGCTGGGCACAGCATGAGCTTGAATGTTGGTGTTGGGGCAGAGCACCAAGGAACCATGCATGGGGTTTCTGAGTTAGCCTGCATTAAGAATTTTAATCAGACTTTTGGTATTTGTGTTGTCCAAGGATGACACCAAGACAAAGAGCACTTGGTGACCATACACTGTCTGAATGGCATCATAGAATTATAGAATCATAGAATGATTTGGGAAGGAAGGGACCTTAAAGATAATCTAGTTCCAACTCCCCTGCCATGGGCAGAGACACCTTCTACTAGATCAGCTTGCTCAAAGCTCTGTCCAGTCTGGCCTTGAACACTTCCAGGGATGGGGATGAGGTGTCCACAACTGCTCTGGGCAACCTGTTCCAGTGCTTCACCACTCTCACAACAAAGCATTTCTTCCCCATATCTAATCTAAATCTACCCTCTTTGAATGGTTTGAAACTGTTACCTCTTGTCCTATCACTACACTCCCTGATAAAGCGTCGCTCCTCATCTTTTCTGTAGGCCCCCTTAAGTACTGGAAGGGCCCTATAAGGTCTCCCTGGAGCCTTCTCTTCTCTAGGCTGAACAACCCCAACTCTCTCAGCCTGTCTTCATAGCAGAGGTGCTCCAGCCCTCTGATCGCCTTTGTGTCCCTCCTCTGTACTTACTGCAGCAGGTCCGTGTCCTTTTTATGCTGGGGGCCCCAGAATTGAACACAGAATTGCAAGTGGGGTCCTGTCCCCACTCACCTGACACTGTCCCATACAGCTGCATTCAGATATTGCTACATATTTTAAATTTAAGCAAAAAAGTGGCAGAAAATGAAGGGACAAAAGGGGAAAGAGCAGAGGCAAACCAGACAAGGTTCTGTATGTGGCTGAAGGGCAAAGATGATACGGTAGGGAGAACCCCTGGAAAAGGGAGGGAAAGGGTGATTATAGCCTAAGACATTTTTTTTCTTCAGTGTTTAATTTCCTTAGGAGTACATGCTGCTTTTTATGACAGTGACAGATAATGAAGGAGTCAAAAGATAATAAGCTCAGTATTCAGAGAAGATCCCAAGAAATGGAATGTTACAGGTCTGTTTGGAAAGCTGAAATTCTCTTGTGATAGGAGATGGATGGGTTGGCTAGATGCCCCACAAGATTTTCTCCAGTCAATCTAAAATTAATTCCTCTTCATAATTAAAATACATTTTATATTTTAGGAGCAACTCTTCAAGTGTTTCCCCCCCCCCCACCTCCCCACTCCTTTCTACTGCATAGTGGAAAAAGGCCACTTTAATTGTGAGTTTGCCTGATTTAGGATGAAAAAAAACAACCAGGATGCTCATGCCTGCCTGTCTTAGCTACTCATTTGTTATTATACCCATTGTATAAGCTATAGTGTATTTAGCCCTGCAATAGATCTTTAAGACAGTGAACTGGTGGTATTAATTTACAGATAAAGAGCTGCAGCATAGTCAGACAATGCAGATTTCCCAAAATCCCATGGGAAGTGAATGATGGACAAGGATTTTGAACTTCAGCCTCTCAGCCTTGGGCTGTTTTTCCCACACAGATGTCTGGGGGCAATACCTGTATCAAAAAGTCTATAGGTGCTATGTGGAGTCCTGCAAGTGACATCCTGGGGAGCCTCGTGGCACAATGGGCCAAGTGGAGTTTTCAAAAAGATGCTGCACTGGTTTATGTCTGATTCTCCCACTGTCAATGATAGAACTTGCACTGATTTCAGTTCAGATGGTCAGGCCACTGGGACAGAGCCCTCTGGAAAAAAAACTCGGAATGAATCAGTTTGTCATCCCACTTTATATTTTTAAAGTGCTTAGGTTGAAACTTCCTCTGGGGAAAACGAGCTCACTCCTACTTCTCTCCCAGTTTTCATTTTGACTGTTTAACTGAGGATATCCCAGTACTGACCCCAGCCTACGTGCTGGCTTCTGTTTCTGTTAAAGGCAGTGGGAGTCTAGCATCAGGAATGACAGTAACAGCAGCATCTGACCCTAATTTGATGTAGTTGCAAACTGGAAGGTGGAATTTCAGTAATATGTGTTGGCAGATTTCCTGGTGCTCCCAGACACTGGATCACTGCAATTCATCTGAATTCCAGTTTACCCCATAGGAATACAATGAGTCAATTAACCCTTTAAATAGATCAGCTAATTCCAGAGCGATTGCACAGCATCTGTTCCTGTATTTTATCAGTTGCATAATAAAAATCTTCCTCTTGGTTTTTTTTTTTGTTTGTTTCCTATTGCACTCTATGCTGTGGATAAATACCACCACTGCCTGCCAAGTCACAGTTGCAGAGACCTACTGCAGAAAATGGAACCAGAAAGATCTGGAAACGCACATTGGGAGAAATCGTCTTTAATGCAGTGCTTCAGATTGAATGCCTGCAGTGCTACATAGCAAATTTAAAGCTAAAATCCACACCTCATTAACAATGAATCCTGATGAGTAAGTTAAGTAGAAGAAACATCAATAATTTATGGTGGTGAACTCAGCATTTTCCCGCTCCCTTTCTCTTTTTGTGTTGCGTCTGTCTTTGGAAGCCTGTAGTATGTTACAAATGAAGTGCCAGAGATGAACTAGAAAGAAAAAAGCTAGGAGCTTTTCCAGGGAGACAGAGAATAAACATAAAGCCTCCACAAATGCAAACATACATGCTTTGGACAGTTAAGAATTTTTAATCAGAGTGTTTTATCTTCTCAGAGTTTCCCGAGTGGCAAAATATATCCCCAGGAAAAGGAATGACAGGAGACAAAAAGCAAAGAGAACCAGAAAACAAAATTCAAATCAGAAAGCCTATCGTAATACAGTTCAGAATTACTTGTTCCCTGAATAATAAAAGACAAGTAGTAGTCATGACTATGATCAATTTTGCTCAGAGAAGGCTACCAATTTAACGGTCGGTAAATGTCTTACAGATATCCTGGCTGAAGTAGAATGGAGGGAATGAACCAAATGATTAGATTTCAAAAAGTGTGAACGAGCCTGTGTCATTTTTAACAGACTCCTTTGGAAATAGCTGTGGTTTGTGTTGGTGTTTGTCACTCTGTGCTGTTTCTTCAGTTGCCTAGCATGACTTTACCTTAGAGCTTTATCCTGCCGTAGTTCCCAGATCAGATATCACATATGTCATAGTAGGAGGGACTTTTTTTAGAAAGCCTACTATATGTTGATGATTTCTTTTATCCAGCTCTATTACTGTTACCTCCCTTTTTGCATAAGCACTTGGCAAATATATTTTCTGCTGGTGAAGGAAATTGAGGATAGAGCCAGGCATTCCTTTGAAGAAGAGCTCTTTTCTGTTCAAAGACTGTAAAAATTCTTCTACCTTGAATGCAATAAAAAACCTTAAATCATTAATATCTTGAAGCTTTAAATGAAGTAATTTCTTTCACATTTTTTTCCGTGATACTATGCCCATTCTTTTATTCAGAGTCACAGTATGGGAAGCTTTCCTAATGTGGATCTTTCCTTTGCCTCCCTTGAAGTTAGTGATCTGCATAAAAGTGTGCTTAAATCAAACCTTAGTTTATTTTCTTGTAGTCAGTGTAATTTTCAAGTAATGCTTCCATTGTTTCAGGAATCACTAAGAAGAAATTTTGAGGCTGGCAGTAGACAACTGCGGTTGGCCATGGCACAAACAATGGTCAGTATGTGACAGGTAGTGGGGAAAGTTATAGTGTGATATAAACCATGTCGCTTTGTTGAATCCGTGTTTTTCAAGCAGCCAGCAGAGTTATGAACTTTTATTTTCGGGCTCACATTGGAGGTTCACGTCTCTATTGAGTAACAGGATTAAGAGACCAGAGGTGGGATATTTTTGTGTGAAAAGAGCTCTCCTAAAGATACCTGAGTGTTACTGTCCCGTATTCATTTACTTGTGAATTTGCTCTGGCAAACAGGGATTACTTGGTTCTGTAAGTGTGATGTCAGTGAGGGAAGAAAGTGCATTCCATGGTCATACACCTCCTACGGCATGTGTTTATGGTGGCTGTAAGATGTATTACCAGGGTCCTCCATTATTCATAGAATCACAGAATCATAGAATGGCCTAGGTTGGAAGGGATCTTAGAGATCATCTAATTCAACCTCCCTGTCACGGGCAGGGACGCCTCTCAACTAGATCAGGCTACTCAAGGCTCTGTCCAACTTGGCCTTGAACACCTCCAGCGTGGGGTCAGCCACAACATCTCTGGGCAATTTATTCCAAAGTCTTGTCACCCTCGTACTGAAGAATTTCTTCCTAAGATCTAATCTAAATCTATTCTCCTTCAACTTAAACCCATTTCCCCTTGTCCTATCAGTGGGCACTCTTGTAAAAAGTCCCTCCCCAGCCTTCCTGTAGGATCCCTTCAGGTATTGGAAGGCAGCTATTAGGTCCCCCCGAAGTCTTCTCTTTTCAAGACTGAACAATCCCAGCTCCCACAGCCTGTCCTTGTAGCAGAGGTGCTCCAGCCCCTGGATCATCTTTGTGGCCCTCCTCTGAATGCACTCCAACAGATCTATGTCCCTCTTATGGTGGGGACACCAGAACTGGACACAGTATTCGAGGTGGGGTCTCACAAGAGCAGCGTAAAGGGAGAGAATCACCTCTCTTAACCTGCTGGCTACGCTTCTCCTGATACATCCCAGGACACGGTTGGCCTTCTGGGCTGCATGAGCGCACTGCCGGCTCATGTTGAGCTTCTTATCTATCAACACCCCCAAATCCTTCTCTTCAGGGCTACTCTCAACCCACTCTGTGCCCAGTTTGTATTTGTGCCTGGGATTGGCCTGACCCAGGTGAAGGTCCTTGCGTTTTGACTTCCTAAGGCATAATCCTTGAATTTTGACTTCCTCAGGCATAATCATAGAATCATAGAATCAATCACAGAATCATAGAATGGCATAGGCTGGAAGGGACCTTAGAAATCATCTAATCCAGCCTCCCTGCTATGGGCGGGGATGGTCTTAACTGGATCAGGTTGATCAAGGCCCCATCCAGCCTGCCCTTGAACATATCCAGGGAGGGGGCATCCACAAGCTCTCTGGGCAATCTATTCCAGAGTCTTGCCACCCTCGTACTGAAGAATTTCTTCCCAAGATCCAACCTAAACCTATTCTCCTTCAATATAAATCCATTTCCCCTTGTCCTATCGATGGACATTCTTGTAAAAAGTTCCACTCCAGCCTTCCTGTAGGTTCCCTTCAAGTATTGGAAGGCAGTCATAAAGCCCCCCTGGGATTCTCCTCCAGGATGAACAATCCCAGCTCCTGCAGCCTGTCCTCGTAGCAAAGGTGCTCCAGCCCCTGGATCATCTTTGTGGCCCTCCTCTGAATTCATTCCAACAGATCTATATCCCTTTCATAGTGGGGACACCAGAACTGGATGCAGTATTCGAGGTGGAGTCTCACAAGAGCAGAGTAAAGGGGGAGAATCACCTCTCTGGCCCTGCTGGCCACACTCCTCTTGATGCATCCCAGGACACAGTTGGCCTTCTGGGCTGCATGAGCGCACTGCCGGCTCATGTTGAGCTTCTCGTCTATCAACACCCCCAAGTCCTTCTCTTCAGGGCTACTCTCAACATACTCTGTGCCCGGTTTGTATTGTTGCCTGGGATTGGCCCGACCCAGGTGCAGGACCTTGCACCTTTACTTGTTGAAGCTCATGCAGTTTGCACTGGCCCATTTCTCAAGCCTGTCAAGGTCCCTCTGGATGGCTTCCCTTCCCTCAGGTAAGTTCACGGCACCACACAGCTTGGTGTCATCGGCAGAATTGCTGATGCCATTGTCCCTGTCTCTGACAAAGATGTTGAATAGCACTGGACCCAGAACAGACCCCTGAGGAACTCCACTTGTCACTCATCTCCATGTGGACATCAAGCCATTGACCATAACTCTCTGAGTCTGACTTTCTAGCCAGTACCTTATCCACGAAGTGGTCCACCCATCAAGTCCATGTCTCTCCATGCCCATCTCTCTTCATATTCCTGGTTGTAGAGGTTTACAACTGAGATGACTTTAACACAGTTGGGATGTTGCGAGGAAGGTTGACTTGCAGTTAATTATCCATATAGGTCTTAGGTTAGGATGATAAGTAAGCTGTTTGGAACAATGGTCTGGCAAGATTCAGTGTACTTCTGAGTTCATTAAAATGGACAATTTGAGTGTTCTCTTTAGAAAGAAATGGAGGGAATTTAGAATATGGCTGTTCGTATTTTTTTTTTCTCAGATGTCTGCTGATTTCATGGAGGTAGGTTTAATGCTCTATGAATATTATTTTTTTTCTAAAGGAAAGCATTTTGTAAGCTACTATGCCTTATGAAAAAGAGGTTATGATGTCACCTTGAGGAGGGATATGGGGATATAGACTGTTGATATGCACAGTGACAAGGATAACATTAATTTGGAGGTGAATTAACTAAGATATCACATAGGCATGTCTACACAATTGATAGATAAGGCAAAATAGTACTTTTAAAAACGGAATAAGTCAACTTGAATTGGATAGCAGGGTTTGGAAAATGTCTTCGGTCATATTATATAAAAACCCTCAACCATTTGCAGTTGCCTTAGTCACCTAATGATCAGACTCTGCAGACTGAAGGACTGAAAGTTATCTGCATTTATGAAAATAGTTCAGACCTTTTTTAAAAAAAATCTTGTTCCTTTAGAGTGAAATTACAATTTTTATTTTTTTAACTCTTTGTACAACGGATATAAGATTAATTGGCACTTACTGACCTCAAAGAATTAAGTTAAAACCCAGAGGGTGAAATGCAGCCCTAATATAAAGGGCAAAAGAGGAGAGAGAGAAGCAGTTGCTTTAACACTTGAGGTGATGTAGAAGCATGTAGGAAACTGGTGTTTAGTAAGGGAATTAAAGAATTCTTAAAGACCTGGGTAAATCCACGGTTGCTGTACCATAACTAATACACACAGAGAAATGAACCTATTACCAAACACACCAGAAGTTTAATTTCATACCACCAGGTAAGGAAGCGTGTCAGCTTTATTTTCAATGCCTGATTAGAATAACAGTAACAATTATTTCCCAGGGATTGTTTTACAGAGAATTTAGAAATGTATAGTACATGTATCATATAATTGCCATCTGTATTGCCTCAGGACTGAACTGAGGTAATCCAAGACTGCAGCTAGATAAACTTCCCTGTTTCTATAAAGGGAAGTTTTCTTTGGGTGATGGTAGGCTGCAGAGTCAAGATGAATTGCATAAATATCAGTTTAACTATTTCGAGCTCTTTGGAGACACTAGCTGAACTAAGTAAGAGGGACTTCAAGGGTATTTTTTCCCACTTTATTTATTTGTTTTGGATTGGACATAAAGATGTAAAGAATTATGAAGACAAAATGAGTGTTCACTGACTTCTGTGTCACTCTGATACTGAGAGATATTTCTATAGCCATTTATTTCTTCTACTGTTTATCTCACATACAGATTTACTGGGTAGTTGGACTGAAAAGTGGGAAGAAAAGTGTCATTGGTACAGCCTTGTGCAACCTCTGTGCCCCATGTCATATGCAGTAGTAGCTGTCACAAGCCTTTCCTTACTGCTGTGTCCTCATGATCAAAATAGCAGGAGGAAGTACAGGATTGATGAATTCATACTAGATTAATGTTTTCAAACTCTTCCTGTCTTTTAGGGAAGACAGTGGATTTTAAATATACAATGGGGAAGGACTATTTGACCAGGGTATATGCATGTTCACATCATAGTACAAACAGATATAAAGAGCTTCTCACATTTCAGGCTAAAAGTGGCATCACCTGAGCTGATGGCCTTGAGTAACTCTGCAAGGAGAAAAAGACAGCCTTTTCTGTAGTTCTAGCATGGCTACACAAGTTTATCTGGTTGCAGTGGTTTAGCTGACCATTGCCCAAGCATGAGGAAGAGGATTAATCAAATCAGTCATCACCACGCAAAGCAGCCATTGCCTTTCGACTCCTTCCATTCCACCCTATCTGATCCCCGTGTTTTTACTGACATAAATACCGCTGTCCTCCCATGGCTGCCGGAACAGAGGAAACAGTGGTGGAGATTAGACAGGGTGAGAGCAGCACTTATGAGGCTTCTCTCATCCCCTAAGAGGTATTACCCTGCCAAGCTAGGCACTAAGAATTGAAGCTTGAAGATGAGCTGAAATATATTGTCTTGCTTATTGCCACATTTTGGTTCCAAAAGATTAATATCAATGTGTGACTTAAACACCAGTAAAACAGAACACAAACTCATGGATGGCTTAATCTGTTGTACCAGTGTTAATTTGTAAAATAGCGACAAAGAAGATTTAGTGGTGAACATTTCTGGAGAACATGTGTTACATAAATTCCAGTACTATCTAAACTACAAGAATAACAGTGAATTTGATATATCTGGGGAGAGAAAAGAGGCAGGCAGCTACTCTGAATGTGGATTGCTGGAGGAGGAGAGCAGCACTCTTTCCCCTCTGTCTGCTGAAGGTTGCCACATTGTAAATGCTGGGTACCTTGAGGTGTTGGTAGTCATTTTGCTGATTTCAATACATGATGTCTCTGACTTATGTCTCAAATCCAAAGGAGATTTCTAGAAGGTCTTTGTTAGTCTTGCACCTCTTGCCAGACAGGAAAGCATACGCAGTGTGTCAGACATTAAAGGAAAAAAAATAGGATAGTTTTTGAAAGTGCCGTGAAACCTTGGAGAAGCTGAAGGGACATCGCTCCTCAAAAGGAGGAGGAAAAGAGCAGAGGCACAGCTTCTTCATGGTGATTATATGAAAACTCATCAGTAATAGTCCACTCTGCTGTGATCAGAGAACTGGAGCACTTCCCCTGTGAGGACAAGCTGAGAGTGTTGGGGTTTTTCAGCCTGGAGAAGAGGAGGCTCCAGGGAGACCTTATTGTGGCTTTCCAGTACTTAAAGGAAACCTATGAAAGGGGGTAGATTTAGACTAGATATACGGAAGAATTTTTTGGTTTATGAGGGTGGTGAAACACTGGAACAGGTTGCCCAGAGGTGGTAGAAGATCCATCCCTCAAGACACACTCAAGAACAGTTTGAACCGGGCTCTGAGTAGCCTCGTCTAGTTGAAGATGTCCCTGCTCACTGCAGGGGGTTGAACTAGATGACCTGTGAAGGTCCTTTCCAACCCCAACTACTCTATGATTCTGTCATTCCATGTGCTCTTTGAGTCCTTGATACTGTTTTTGCTCTGTGCTGTAAGATAACCCTAAAACTAACTCAGCTGTAACCTTAATTCAAAGAGGAGCACTTGGGGGCTGAGTAGGGGAAGTAATCGTTTCTAGAAACTGAATTTTACAGATATACATCTGTTAGCTTGCACGCAGAGTTGGCATGCACCAACAACTCTTTTGAGTCCAGAAGCACTGAACAGTTCTTTTATATTCTTTTTAATGTGAAAAGTACCAGTGCCTTTTTATACAAAAAACTGTTTTACATGGATGATCTTAAAAGAAGGACATCATCATTTAGATTAAGTAACAATCCTATGTCAGAGAGGGGTTTTTAATTAACCTGTTGTTCTAGCTATTTTAATTACCTTTGTAGTTCCAGGTAAAGGCAATATTCGCTGCTTCTCAGCTTCAATTAAAAAGCAGTGATGCTCTCCACATTACACCACAGTGCTTCTGTATTCCCATGGCTCAGGAACAGATTGAAAAAAGATTACTGTAAACATAGCTCTTTAAACTGGAAAGTATTTTAGGATGAAAGATAGTATGGGATAGGAAAGTATGGTATTGATCTTTCTCTTAGAAAAAAAAGAAAAACCCAAACTCTAAAATGAAGAATCAGTGAGCATTAACAAGAGTTCAGCTTTACCACTAAAATGCAGCTCCTGTGCTTTATAATTGCTTGCTGAATGGGAGCAGGGCATCAACGCTCCATCCTATATAAAGGGTGATGTTTGTGCACATCATTTGCCTTTATTTTAAAATAGCGAGTCTGAATGCAATTTGTGGCAATCTGAGCCAAATAGGAGAGTCAGATGATAGTCTGGTCTCAGCATAGCTGGTCTGGGTGGGGTCCCTTTCTGCACAAGCAGCTGCCAAGCAAGATCACTGAGTAAGCAAGCCACATTGTGAAATAAGTCTTCCAGGCCTTCCTAGGCCGTATACTCTCTTTCATTAAATAACATACTGAATTGTCCCTAAGCCAGTCCTAGAGGGTTAGTGGTTTGGTAGCTGGCCAGCATCTTGTTATAAATTTTCTGGCACAAACTAGTAATATTTGTAACAAATTCTATTGATGTGTTAATGTAAGGAATTTGGAAACACTCACTTAGATGTCCCAAAAGAGAATGGATTTCAGTACTTTCATGACTTATTTCACCAAGAAGATCTTTACCAAAAAAACATCAAGACTCATGTTCAAGAAATAAACTAGAAAATCATGTGTTTGATTAACGTCGCATGGTGTGGTTTTTTTTCCAGCTAGTGGGATATACATAAGCAGGTCACGGATCTCTCTTATGCGTATCTGATAAATATTTTTTCCTCTGGCTTGATGATAAAAGTTTGCACTCAGCATAGCAAAATTCAGACATTGTTGCTTAATAGCAATTTGTAATGTAAGTCACAGCATGCTGTTTTTCTACATATTTTCCATAACTGCGTGGATAAGGAAGAAATTTTGAAATGCCTGTTTCCAGACAAAAATCAGGCTTTCTATCTGTAAACAGATGTCTTACTGGATGCCCTGGTGTCCTTGGAATTCCTTAGTGGAACTCAAGAGGCTCTGCACAGTGGTAAAATCCGTGCTAAGGCATACAGCTGTATGCTAGTGCCTGTAGCTTGAAAACTTGGTTTGGCAAATTCTTGTACATATGACTGGAATTTGAGTTTTGTGCCCCCTGTGGCTGTGTATTCCCCGGAAGAGGTGAGAATTTTCCTGAAATAAAGTCATTTTGTGAAGCGTTCTCCAGGATTCCTGGTACAGCTATTTCTGAAGTGTAGGTAGGGCAATTACTCACATGGGTTTTGGAAGACACAGTGCACATTTGAGCCCTACTGTGTTGTACAAAAGCCAGCATCTGAGGTGATGGTTTCTTTGCAGAGCTTGGGCAGGAGGTTGCTTTGACTTCTGCATTTGACTGGAGGACTGGTAGATGTCCAGGCTCGTTATGGCTTGTGAGAAAAGGCTCTACAGACCCAAATATCTTGCTTATAGTGTAAAGGTCTCCAGAGTACCTCATGGTCATGAAGTGTCATTTCTGGGACAGCAGGAGACTTTCAGAAAAGTTCTTATGGATTTATACAAACCATTCAAGGCTTAAATAAAACACGTGGAAATGTCGTGACATCTAGTAACATATATTAAGTATGCGGATTTATCCATACAGAAAAGACAGGCAGTTCTCTTTGTCATCAGTCAGTTATGGTTAATTCTTGATACAGTGGAATTTATGTGGTGGTTGAAGTAGTTTTTTTTTTTTTTTTTTTTTTTTTGCCTTATAGAGGTTATTAGATGCAATGATTTGTGTGGCTAATTCACAAGTCATTGTTTAAGAGCCAAGGATGATGGTTCTTTTTGGCAAAAGTTATTAGTGAAGTAAAAAAGGTGCGCAGCACTAATTTTCAAGGTCCTGGAAGAGTCAGCCTCATTCCACAAGGAAATATAATTCAGTAAGTGCTTTCCTACGTTAGCTCTTATGCCAGAAGCACATTGTTCCCAGAGTTTACCTCTGCAAACAACATATGGAGTAAGAGAGAGTTTTAAATAAGATCGACTTACACAAGGCATGCTGGAGGATACCTGACTTAGTGATGGTGTCTGTGAATAGTAATCTCTATTTTTTTTTCTTTTCTTGTTTAGTTTTTTTTTTCCCCTGTGTTGTGAATAGTATGTTCATGGTCTCAGGCCCTGATTATGTCTACTCAGATGAGAACGGACAAATGCAAGTGCCTCTTCTTGGACCTGAGGATGTACAAGGCAGTTTTTAGCTGTCTGTGTTAGAGATTCATTGTGCAATGCCGTTGCTGAGATGATTCATTCTTTCTCCCTATAGGATTTATTTACCTGGGGTATGCCATGGCCCCATGAATCAGTCTGGAGGGCTCACACTCTAGGTAAAGCTTATGCTTGTCCATGCAGATACACACTTTGAGCTTTTGTGTGCAGAAACTGGATCCTTTGTTGGAGATGGTTGCCCATGACTGCAGCCCACCAAGGAGATGCACAGTCCTTTGTGCTAATCTAAGATGAGGGACAACAGGAGATGACCTGTAACACCGTTGCTTTGTGAAAGACAGGCTAACCTCAGTATTAGGTCAGGTTTCTCAGAAATTGTCCATCAGAGTACTGTACTGGAACCTTCCAAAGCCAGGGAGACTGTGAAGCTGTGCTGGCAAAAGTGCAGCCAGCAGGCTGTAAGAAGGGGTCATTCCCTGTGACTCAGCACTGGTCAGAGGTCAGGTGTCCAGTTTTGTGTTTCTCAGCAGAAGAAAGACATCAGCTACCTGGAGTGAGCCTAATGGAGGGGCCACGAGTGTGGTTGGGGGCTGGAGCAAGTGGTGAATGAAATGCTGAGGCAACTGGTTTATTTTAGCCTGGAGAAGGGACAGCTGAAGGGAGGTCTCATTGCTGTCTGCAGCTACCTGTTGGAAAGCTTTTGAGAAGATGATGAATCCAAACTCTTACGGGACATGCACAGTGAAAGGACAAAAGGCCACAGACACAACTTGGAAGACAGGAAATTCCAGTCAGCTGTTAAGAAATTCTTTTCACTGTAAGAGCAGTACAAGGTGCAGCAAATTACCTGGTGAGGTGCTGGAGTCTCCATCCTTGGTTATGCTCAGAATTCAATAGGACAAATCGTGTGTAAGCTGATCTAGTTAGTCTTGCTAGTGTTGAATTAGATGACCTACTCTGGCTCTTTCCAACATAAATAATTTTGTAATTCTATAATGCATCGTCTCAAAATCAGCACCATCTCAAAACCAACTCTGCACTACATAGGCAAATGTGTGTGACTGCACCTCTCCATGGAAAGCACTGAAAAAAGTGAGAGAGCAGGAATGTTACAGTAGATCTAGCCAAACTCACCAACCTATATTAAAAATGAATTAACAAACAGGACCCTAAAAGCAAAAACACCCAAAGGACAGGTAAAGCTTAAAATGTTTTAGATTGATCAACATTTGTACAACTCAGTATGGAACTTGTCACTCTCAGCTTGTGTTATCTTCTCTTTAATATTTTTTTAATTACTGAACACAAAATTAATTTCCTAAATAAAAATTGCCATCTAAAGCAGATGTAGAAATGTACAAGTGTGGAAATGTTGAAATGAGTATTTTACTTTATATTTCTGCCCTTGTTTTAGGATCATTGTAATGGAAGGTGAGGCAGGACTTTGAAACGTTGTCTAAGACATCCTTTGAAGCTCATTTAGATGGTTTTCAGCATATGTGCTTCTCTCTGGTATGTTTTTGTCAGAGATCTGCATGCAGTTTCTTTAGTTCTTTTCTTCATGCCACAGTAAAATTTAGTGAAGTCAATAGCTATCCTGTCAGAAAAGTAGAAATGAATGAGACTCTATTTTCAGACCCCTGAAATAGCCACTGAGCCATCCTTTGGTAAATACTGGTGTCAGGGAGGTCTTGTTAAATGGCGTTGGGTTTCCAAAGGGGCAGAGAAAGAGACTACTGTATTCTTGAGCACTTCACGCTGACTTTCTGTGAAGTGACAAGGATGGCTTCCCTGGAGGGCAGGCTAACCTTAAGGGTGAGACTAAATAGCAGACTCTACCTCTCCTAAATAATGCGCCAAAGATATTTCTGCCTCTCCAGCTTCAGTGCCCATTCATTGGAACTGCTGCTGGCACTGAGGTCTGGTTAACGTGGTAGCAAGCTCTATCACCAGGGTCCCCTGCCACTTAGTACGTATTTAAAGGCAATCTTGAATCCGGAAGGGAAGAAGGAAGAGAGTGTAATGCTGTGCTGTTTCAGCTGCTAATTGTGCCCAGATTAGTTAATTAGATAATTAACATAAGAATGCTCTCTTTTCATATTAGAGCATCATACATTTACAATAGAGCTGTTCATAAGCAGAGTGCTATGCTGTGGGAAACACTAATTAATTTTGCAAATTTGGACCTTTAATTGCTAAAGTGCCGTGCTTTCTCAATGTTTGTTTTAGAGTAATGTTAACTGATTACTGCCTGTTCGGAGAAGTATTTATTTTCCCTGCCAGTTGGACACATTCCTCTTGCTGTGCAACCAGAATCCTAGTTTACTTGCAATATTAACTGCATTGCACTTCAGAAGAGCCTGTAAGAGATGAGATTGCCTGTAAGCCCACCTGACACTGGATCCCCTACCTGCAAAAAGCAATGCATCCCATCATTTCCAGTTAGGACCTGTCCCTGTCAGATGTCTCTGCTGCCTGCATACTCAATTATTGCAACAACATTCATCCTGGCTTGAAAGCAGGATCTGGAAAAGCTGCAGCTGGCAGATGCAGCCGCCTGCTTCCTTTGCAGCAGTTCTCGGAAAACACCAGTCCATGGACCAGACACTTTGCTGGCTTCCTAATGATCTCTGGGTCAATTTTCAAGAGCTGGGGCTGGGTTCTCAGAAGCACTTATATGAGTCGGGGAAATGTCAGCAATGTCTGCACAGCCTTGATGCTCCTGCTGCCTCAAGAGCATTAGATCTACGGGCAACTCTGAAGAGCAGGCACCGTCTACACCTCCTTTTGAAGGTGTGCCACTGCTCAAAGGAAGAATTCGGCAGTTATCGAACCAGAAAGAAAACAAGCCTTGACAAGGCTCTTTTGCACAATAAGACCAGAAGGGAGGCGCGGGTTTACTCCCTACTCCAAGGCTTCTTTATGCAACACATGAAAAATTTTTGAGGTAGGAAATAGGTCTTCAGCATCCTCAGTGGCTACTTTCATTACTTAGCTAGGTCACCAGTTCTGGTCATTTTTCTTCTGGAAGTAGCACAGCATTCCCACTGTGTTCTATCTGTGCAAAGACACACCAAAATACCTAAATTAGGAAAATGTCAGTGATGTCATGTCTATCAGGAGCCCCTTGAAGGTGAGATTTAAGATATATTTTATCTTTTTCTACTGGCTGACAGCTGCAGTAGAGCTGTAGATGCTGTGCTGAAGTACTCGCTGTGTTACACAGAGGACTTACCTGCCTGGCTCAGGGATGTTGAAGCTGAATAAAAGATGTCTCTACTGCTTTCTAATTATAGACCATAACTCTTACTTTCAAATATTTTTGGTGAGTGAAAGTTGACTCGACTGAACAGAAGTCTTACCTGTGACTAAACACTATCTGAAAAGTTTCAAGTAAGCCTCTCAATCGGCAAACCTGAGTCAGTGAAACTCAGGTACTGAAGCTGAACGCCGGGATGGACTCATAAGAACATTCAACCTTTTACATTTGTTCAGCTAATTTTTCCAGTACCCTAATCAGCTTCAGCAGGGAAAACAGAACAGAAGGGGGTAGAAATATAAGCTGGAGAGATGCGTGTGAGGGTATTTTTAATGTAGGCTCAGTCATTTCGAGAAATGAGCACAAGTCTTTCCACTGTGATCTTGCTGTCCCAAAAAGCACTTTGTACCTTAACAAAATTCCTGGAAGAAAGAGAAACAAGAAGAAAATGCATTAAGTAATTGTAGGATGAAGATGAAGGGTGTGGAAAAGGGCCTTTAGTAAGGGATAGGCAGTGTGACAGTAGAAACTACATATTTACTTGTTACTTATATTTTGCTTTGCTTAAAGTGCTGCTGTTTTCATTGCAGACTTTAAGATGCTACAATCATTCACTGAGGCCACAGTTCAAAGCTGCCAATTTGAAGAAAAGATTTTGCTCAGTAGCAGAAGAAAATGAAGAATTCAAGGGTAAGTCTGACGATTACAAGGACCTTGAAAATCTTACAGAAAATGAACCTTTTAATTTAAGTAAGAAATTAAGGTACAGATTTTACTCTCTGCCTGCTGAATTAGTCCTATTGATTCCAGGTAAGCTACACATTATTAAGTACCATAACAGGTTTTACATAATTACTGTATTCGTCCCTTGGGTAGCATACTTTTTAGGGTTTATGTTGTGAATTTTATCCCCTAGATTATTTCCAGTGGTATATTGTTTTTTGCAAGCATGAAAAGACTGTGCAAAATGTTTCAAAGAAACATCTTCAATGCTTTTTTTTTGAGGATATTTATTTGGTCTTAAATACCTGGTCCATTCAGTGAGATCCTCTAATTCCTTCTAAGCCTTTGTATTTCTGAACCAACAAGGTTCACGTTTGATCGAGCAAGGGGCAGGATACGGGATTCATGTCCTTGTTTTATTATATTCTGAAGATATGTCTACATCTGATTATGTGGTTTCTGAATGGCTGCTTTCATCTGCTTTTTCTTTTGCTCACAGTATTTACCCTAAAGCAACGCCCTTCACCCATTCCGGCTCAGTGTTTCCTGTGCTGCCCAGTAGTGTTTTCCAGTGTTTGTTAGGATCACTGTGCTCATTTTGTTTCTTTGAAAACATCCTCCATAATCTTTGGAGGCTTGTGCTGGCTGTGGTAGAGTCATCTTTACCCACAGAGGTCAGCAAGCACTGATATGCAGAAGACAACCCTTCAGTATTTATTTACTTTTATGGCAGTTCCACCAGGCAGCAGATGAAGGAGGTTTCTCCAGCTGGAACGAGTCCAGCTGATTCCAGCACAGCAGCACTCAGCAGTAAGGCTTGAAGACACAATGTTTTCTCCCCTGTGCTTTCTCTCTCTCTGTTTCTTGCACACACATGTGCACGCACTTTCTGTTAAAATAGGTAGTTCAGCTGGTATATATGCAAAAGGATCAGCCTTCTCTCTCATGAGATTATTAATTTCCTCACATGCACAGGCTGTTGTGTGTAGCAAATGGTACTACAAGGTGCCCTATTTGTATTAGTGCTCAGAGGAGATTTTTTTTGTGTTTGTCACCAAGGGTGCCTGTGTGAGAGGAGCAGAGACAAAGCTGCTGCTTAACTGAGGCCGTATCTCAAAGGAGAAACCTCTGTTCCTATTGAACTGCTGGGTTTGGATGTAAATTTTTTCCCCTGCAGCATTTCAGTACTGGCAAAAGCACCAGTGTGGATCCAGTTTAAACTAACACAGACAAATGTCTTCACTGGTGTAATTTAACTTTTGGGGAGGAACAGGCAGAAGCACAGCTCTGTCAACGGGAGCTGCATCACTATAAAGAGAGTTTCCCGTCTAGCTGCTGTGGAAAACATTTCTCGATGTCAGTGAAACTTGAGTGGGAGTCCTGCAATTACTGCGGGAACGTGGGGAGTGGCGTAGCCATGGAATTAATAAGGCGTTAAGAAGGAAAGTGTGTTCTAGCAAAGGGTTGTCAAAAAGTATTGATGACTGAAGGTGAAAATATAAGGCAACTCAGTTAAAATTTTGGCAGAACATTTCTGTATGAGATGCAGGATATTTATGGCAGCTTCTCAAGGAATTAGTGACCTTTGGAGTGGTGCTGAAGTGGCAGAAGCAGCAGAGTGACATTTGTTTTCTGTAGCACTGATTCAGACGCAACGTTGACTTTATCAAGACATTCTCTTTCAGTCTAGGTTACTCAACCACAAGAGTGTTTGGACAACAAAAAATGCATAGAGAAATGGGTGATAAAGAAATGCTATAAGAAGAATTATTTCCTAGCCAAAGATTGAAGAAGGGTTAGGTTCTACTGTTTAAAGTCTAGAAATCTTGTCGATTTGGGCAGATGTTGGCTCAGATGTTGAAGCAATGCAGAGATGCCCACTTTAGGACAAATGTGTCGATGCAAGAAGTTGCTGTTCTTCTGTACTACTCATCGCTGTCTGCAGTGGTGATTACTGTCCCCAACAATTTCCCAGTTAAAGTCACTTAAGATGTCTTAATTGATTTTTCCTGAAGTAAATTAGAGTGCTCTAAAAGACTACTTTGCAAGCTCTCTGGTGGAGGCTGTAGCCTCCAGGAGAAGGGTGATTTAGGTGGCATGTATGGATCTGTAAGAGGACTTCTGTCTGTCCCCGAAAGAAAGGGAGAAAGTTTGCTGTTTGTCTAGACTATATCAGCTAGTTAATTTGCCTGAGAATATCTTGCATTGTTTTTCTAGATTTTTTTTAAACTTTGTTGTTATCTTTGGGTTATAAACAACATAATATAATATGCTCCTTGTGGTTTTTTTAATGCTGTGTCTACTTTTAGCTAAAGCAAGAAATAATTAATATGGTCAACACTTTTTTTAATACTTGTCGTCTGGAAAATGCTGTGATGTTTAAATCAGAACATCCTTCAAGACAATATTGATTTGAATGAGATCCGTCTGTGAAAAATTGCTTAAATAGAGTTGATATACTGCATTATAAAATTTCTGGAATAGAATAATGCAATTTATCATTTTAATGTTACTTTTTAAAGTTTACTTTCATATTTGTGCTGAAAGAAAACATTTTGATTAAGGAGAAAAGAGTTGATCCAAAATGCGTTTTCTGATTGAGAATTTTGAAGTAGCAAAATGCATTTGTGCTGATTTGCTTTCAGACCAATATTACAAATTGCAGTTTTAGGAATCCAACTTACCATACATCTGTAAAAATGTATTAGAGCAGACAGTCACTGTAGGTGACCTCTAGAGGCCCTCCTAAATTTCAAGTTCTAAGACCCAGAAATACATCTCTTAGTTTTATCAGGATGACTAGTTTGATAAAATTACTTATGTGGATACTACTGTTGTGCAAGCATTTTTATATAGTGATGACATTAAAAGGATTTCTTGTTGGCATATCTATATTAGCTCCATTAGGATCTTGAATTAACTCTATCAGTAAAATCCACTGGTATCCCTTCCTAGTGTGCAAAAAGCCTATGCCCCTGAAGAAGAGGTGAAAATTGGATTCTGGTTCCATTTAGTTGGGTGAAAATCTGAATTAACTCACTTTTCCTTACTTCTTAGCCATGTTCCGTTGTAACATGATGAAGTGAAAGACAATGAAGCTCAGATGCAGTAAAGCTGCTTTTACAGAGAAACTAAAAGAAAAGCCCATATTATTTCAAGCCCTCAGAAGGCACAAACTGCTTCTCTGAACATGTTGAACCCTTATTTATTGTGAACTTCTTATAAAAGGGAAAGGAAAGTGGTGCTGGAGCTCCTGCTGTGCAAGAGGACCACACAAATGACTACAATACTGAGAAGACAAATGAGCATGCAGAAGGGCAATTTGGTAGTTGTCACCTCTCATTATTAGGCACTGTCCTATTCAGTACCATAATTTTCGTAGTAATTGCTACTAATTATTTTAATTTCTCCCTCCTAAACTTTTTTAGAGCTTGTACCATGAGGTCAGTTTTCCTTGGCTGCATCCAAGTATGATAAATGTAAATTTTTTTTTTATACTTGAGTCATGACTTTGCGGAAGTGCCTTCTTCATCTCTTTGTGCCAGTAGAGAAAGGAAGCAGGAGAAAATGCTAGAGGCTCCACTGCTTTGCTTTGATCCTACTGTCAGAGTTATTGAAAATGAAGCCTTTAAGTAAACAACTATAAAAATTAAACTGCTACATTGAGCTTATAGAAACTGCAGGGTCTGCCATGGCAGCTGTGTGATATTGTGACATTATCTTCATCCCCAAGTTAGGGTGGGAGGAGCAGCAATTGCATGTGCACAATGCTGTGCCTGGTGAAATTAGTCCCAGTCCCATCCCCAAGTGATGGAGGACAGGTGCTGTGCAATGGTCTGTTGCCTGATCACCTTTCAAGTTCTGTCTGTCACAGAGCTCCAGCTCTACTCAGCTGGGTATGGAAGGTGGGAGAAGGGCATGCACTTCTACCAGACAGTGGTCAGGAGCAACCTGCTAAGGATGAAGATGGATTCTTCATTCCCAAGTGTCCTGCTGCCAAGGTGAAGGGCTTTCTGAAAAAAATTTCCATTAAAAAAAAATAAAAAAGGAAAAAAGACAAAAAGAAAAAAAAGGGAAAAAAGAAAAAGAAAAAAGGAAAAAAAAAGAAAATGGTGTACCTTTTAGATGGTAATTATATTAATCAGCTAAGATGAACAAAGCTGGCAAAAGAGGGGCTTTATGGCCTTTAATAAATCAGAGGTAGAGGGGAAGTGAACTAGATAAAATTGCAGAAAACTTCTGAATCTTATTGTTAGTTTCTCTATAAAGGAAGGGTTTTTTTATGTTTTCTCATCCCTCAGTTAAATTGGATGTCTCTATGACATCCTTTTTCACCACAAAATAACTTTAATTAGCTCTCCTATGGTGTAAAACCTTTCCAGCTTAAAAAAAAACCCAGCTACATTAAATGTCCATGTTTTGGGGCTTGCAGCTGCCTGCCCTAGTGAAACTGCCACGGAAAAGGAAAAACACAAAATTGAGGTGGGAGAAGGGTTTTGATTTGGATCCTTCCTGGTGGGAGCAAGTCATAAAACAAATGTTCAGTTTCCAGATTTGGAAAAATTATAGAGTATATTTTGCAGAGTTGCTTTAGAAGCAACTGGGTATGAGCATGGTATCACAACAGTAGGCACTGCCTTTGAATTTTAGAAAAAGACGCTGTAGACTATGACTTTGAGAAAGTCACATAAAGGCCAAAGGCAGGGTTTGGCTTGCCAAAGAAAAATAACTTCAATCTAAATGGCATGGAGTCCTTTGAGTTTTTGTTTTATGTTCTGCTCTTTTCATTTTCACTCCTTGGAATAGAAATGAAGAAAATCCCTAAATCTGGCAGAAAAACAGCTCTTGCAGACAAGGGACTGATACTAATACATACGGGTATTGCTGATTTCAGTAGGACTGCACGGTTCAAATGAGGACAAATTAATATCATCAGTTTTTATCTTTAGTGCAACTGGGAACTCTCGGCCATCTGATTATGGGCTGGCAACACTTTTATAGAAGTTTATCAGCCTGCTTTGAAGCTTTTCTAAGCTTCCACTGGCATAGTGATCATGTTGATAAGCGAGCTCATGGCACTATGTTCACACATCAAAATGCTGTGCGTTGTCAGAGCACTGAGGTTGCAGTTTAAAAACTGTGATACTGCAGCTTCAACCTGAGCTCCTTCCCCTCACTGCGTAAGAGCTTCCGCGAGACACTCTGTATTTCACAGGTATCTGGCAGCGCTATTAAGATCAGAACTCTACTGAATACCCTTTAATGGACAGATATCAATAGGCACGCCCGATTCAGAAATACAATCAAAGTATAGACCATGCCATTTATACTAATTTTCAAAAATCCTGTGTTACACAAAAGGTTTCTCTTGCCTCAGAGACATTATACTTCCAAATTTCCTGAAAGCCTACTTTTATAATCATGCAGTTGGAATGGAAAACTCCCGCAACATAAGGCTTTCTTTCCTGTTTATTTGTTGCAGTCCCCCAAATCAGCATTGTTTTTTTGATAGAGAAAATGCACAAATGCCTGCAGTACAGAAAGATTCATAGCTGTTCAATATGTTCAGTATAGAGATATTAGTGAATTTTATATACTTTGAAATTAGATGTTATCTTATGGAATTGACAACATGAACTTTCCTGTGATTAGAAAAGGATCTTTCTGGAGGTGAAACATACAACTTTCTTAAAATGAATACAATGCCGACATCTTACTCTACTAATATCCCAGGAGTACCTCACTAATTTACTTGTATATAGCTATCCCTCTACCCTGATTTTAAACTATACC
This sequence comes from Trogon surrucura, assembly GCA_020746105.1. Classification (NCBI taxonomy): domain Eukaryota; kingdom Metazoa; phylum Chordata; class Aves; order Trogoniformes; family Trogonidae; genus Trogon; species Trogon surrucura. Next base: position 65,875,859 of record CM036620.1, read on the forward strand.
TTTCATTACCTAATTAACCAACACTTTGTGAAAATGAACAAACATGTTATTCTGCCGAAGTCTGCCCAGCTCACATCTGTAACTCCTAACCCAAGTAAACATGGGATAAGACAAATTCCAACCTTGCTTTTTAAGTTAGAGCTCACCAGAATGGAAATAAACATCTTTCTCAAAGTTAGGTCTGTCTGGTATGTTCTACACTGGATTTAAAAATTGGTGTTGGGGGGAAGGTTTCCATTTTTTTTTGCCCTTGGATGTGGTCCCGAGGCACTTAATGCAGTCACCTGGAGCCCAGGAATTTCTTCCTAGATAATAGGAAGAAATTCTTTACTGTGAGGGTGATGAGACATTGGAACAAGTTGTCCAGAGAGAATTTGTGGATGCAACTTACGTGGAGCTATTCAAGGCCAGGTTGGATGAGGCTTTGAGCAATCTGGTATATTGGGGGGTGGAAATAGATGACCTTAAAAGGTCCCTTCCATCCCAAACCATTCTATGATTCTGTATGATTCTATACGATTCTATATGAATCTATACAATTCTATATCTTTCTATGAAAGGCCCTGCAGAGGCAGGCAGAGGCTCCTGGCAGCACCAGCTGAGACCTACCATTGGGGCCACATCAGGCATCACTGACTGTGGAGTTAAGGGATCTGCACTGAGTAGTGATGTGGTCATAAACACCAAACAACATGCAACACACAGCTGAGAGTGAAAAAAAAAAAGAGTTTGTTGTTGTTGTCTTTTTAAACGCAATGGCTCAGATTTTTGATTTATGCTTTTCGTACCTGAGGAAGGCGTTCGGGAAATCTGGTGTTAAGCTATCTTTAGGCTCCATCAGTTCTGCCTGGCCAGTCTCTCTTCCAGTGTTAGACAGAGCAGTGTCAAGGAAACCAGCTTTACTGCTCAGCCTGACCCTGGAGAGCAGTTCAGGGAACCGAAGTCTGGTGTGCTTCAGGCCAAGGGCCAGCGAGGAGGGGAGCCGGGGCACTGCGGCATGGTGTGTGGCTGCATCCACATCAGCAAATAACATGGCAGGGCAGGAGCAGAGAAAACTATTGCTGAGGGAGCAGGGGCCATGTGGGGAACCGGCGAGTTGTTTGGGCTCTGTCCCTGAGGGGCTGGACAGTGGGCTGGTCAATGGGGAGCCCATCACCCTGCTCTGCTGCACGAGGCAGCATCCAGCTCCTCTGTAGGCCATCCTGCCCTGCTGAGTGCTGCCAGGAGACCCCCTCTGCCAAGCTGTGCCCCCAGTCCCACCCGCAGGGTGAGGGGAGGCTCTCTATGGTCTCCCCAGGATGCGTTGGGACCAGGCTCGCCAAGGTTCAGGTTTTGGTTTCTGTTCTGCTCTCAGAGGCACGGAAAGCTGCTGGGGAGAGAAAGGGGAGATTGTCTTCACTTCCCAGTTGCCAGTCCTCAGATTTTTCTTCACAAATTGAAAGAGTAAAAGCACTGTGATACAGACTTTCAGAAATAGTACATCTATTGTTAACTGAAAAAACCCCAACATTTATATCTTGAGACATTCATTAGCTTCATGAGACAGCTATCTGCATGGCTTTACTTCCAAGAAGTCATGACATATTACATCTTAGGAAAACCGTGTAAGCGTTATTTCTGCTATTTTATACCTAGGTAAAGAAAATAGCTTCTGATTCTTTTTAGATTATCCCAGTTGACATTATATCAATGATCACATCGCTTACTAACTTATAAATGTTGCAATTCTTATGACTCTTGTAGTTCTGCTTTTGCAGAGTACCAGCTGTCTGTATCGCAACCTACGTCACTGCATTAGCTCTGCGGCTTCCTACCAGCACGCTGCATGCAAAGGCTTGTAAGTGTCTTTGCTACAGCAGCCATTAGCAGCTTTATTGCCTGTATGAAACGATACTCAGGGATGTCTTTCGTTGCTCTGCTGCAGTGATATCTGCACATGATGACTACTTAGAGACAAAGAGCCTTGTCAAAAAGGAAGAAGCAGCTTCAAAAAGTAGTGGGAAAGTGCTACTTTGCTCTGAGCAAAAAGTGAGTTTAAAACATCTAGCTATTCCATGCTGAATAGAAGATAGGACTGCTTCTGGAGAGGAAAAGCAATTTAGTCCATACACTGGATATACACACCCTTAAGGCAGGCAGACGCCTTACAGATCTGACTCTAAGGAACTAAAAACCCCACAGCAATCACATATAGGTTTCCTATAAGGTTTTCCATGGCTTTGGAATATACAGTCTCTCCTATCCATCTGGGATGCTGAGACCAAGTCCACATTTCAGAATAAAACAGAAACACCAAAGTTGTGCAGATACAAAAAAATGTATAGAAACATATAAATATAGATTAAGAAAAGCCTTGGAAACCCAGCCAACATTTCGAGTAGGTTGTCCCTCTTGACATTTGAGCTGCCTGTGTTTTACAGAGCACCAGCTCCCCATTTCACTGTGTCTGGTCTCTCGCCAGAATGGCGACCTTTAGAAATTGCACAGCTGGTTTTCCCCACTTTACGTGGAATATTTTGCACTTGAAGAAAGAAATTAGCTTGCACGTCACTGGGTTGTAAAGCAAATGTTGCAGCCATGTTGCTGATATAGGCGGAAGGGAAATACCAGTTGGTACCTAGGAGTGAGGGAGAGAAAGAAGGAGAAGGAGGTTGTATCGAGCACCGGCTGCATTAGAAAGGCATTAGTGACAGGTCGGGACAGCATGCACAGCAAAGAGAAAGACTATAAAATAGCTAGTCACTGGTTTTACCACAAAAGCCGGGCCTTGGCACTTTCTGCCACTGAAGAGAATAAGACAGAAGCAGTCTCCCTGAGCATCCTATGATGCCATCTGGCTTATTACAGAGGAAATCCCCATTGGCAGTCTGGGTTTTTTTCCCTTCTTTTTCTCCACAACAACCTGAATGAGTGCCAAGATTATTTCTCTCTCATGCTCCTTCTCTTTGGCATTGAAACATCGTTCGGTAGAAAGGGGAAATAAGCACTGTGTTGGCTTAGATGGAGGCAGCAATTTAAGGAGCAGGAGCCTTTGCAAGCCTGAGAGGGAAGCAGGGCTGATAAAGGAGATTAAACAAGCTGAGACTCTTTTGATGAACAAACTGAACCATCTTGCTGCTGAAAAAGTAGAGATATAGTCGATAGCTCTGATATGCTCTCTGTTGCTTGCCAGGAGAGCTATCTGTTTCCATTATTAGCCTAAAGGCTGGTGTAGGCAATGAAAGTGAGTCACCAAATAGGAGGAGTTCAGGTGAGATGAAGGTAGCGTGAGCAGAGGAGCGCCTCTTTATTACAACTCTTCAGATCACCCACTGCAGGCAATTACTTTGTCACCTCCTTGTCTTTCCTGCAATGTTTCCTTCCCTTAGATTAGCAATGTGCAGGCACAAGAGTGGTGGTCTGTTTCTGACAGGTGAAGATTTGCAAGTAGTGTGGTTAGTTTTAATTATTTTTCAGTGAAACATCCATATTAGGTACAGAATGGAGCTGATTCAAATTACAGCTTGTCTGAAAACTGTGATTGACCTGCAAAAAGGTCCTAACATGTTTAAAAAGATGATTATAATGGAAGAAAGTGCTGAATATTTGGCCAGATACTGAATATAGATTCTTATCCTAAATACCTATTTTTTGTGTGTGTTGTCCCAGATGTATATACGCAGAGCTAGGTTTTGTATGCAATATATTTTCTTAAATGTTAATTGTCATTTTTTTTCTAGGTGAATAACTGTTTTGTGAGATGCTCATAATCTCAGTAGTCTTTTCACTGCAGAAATATTTGTGATGAAGAGCAGCAAACATTTTTCTCAAGCTAATAATCTTCATGTCAGTTTGAAATGTTAGTGAATATTTTGTAATTCATGTAGTATACATACGAGACATGGATATGTCCTGTATGGAAGTCTCTCTCTTATTTTTGATCTCACATTGTGGTGAGGTAGGACAGTTACTCATTTCTGACCCTAATACAATATACATCCCTTTAATCTGTGTTGTTATCACATCATATTTAACCTGTGGGATAGAAACAGGACTGTCACATCTCCCTCTGTCCTCCTATTGAGTGTCCAATCATAAAATTAGGGAGTTGTACCTCGGCCATGGTACTTTTTGAAGATTATAGTTCAATTGCATTATTGTTGTTTTCTCCCATCTTTCCTGTAGTGTAAAAGGCAATGAAGTATTTGCTTTCAAAATACAGAAGTTGTTCAAGGCAGTTATGTTGTGCATTAAATGACCTATTGATACTGAGCTATCCAGGGTGAGAAGTGCTTAAAAATGTGGGAAAAAGAAGAAGTGCGTTCATCAGGTTTGGAAGAACTGTATTAGATGTCTGCAAAGCAACAATTCTTATTTTAACACTAGCATGTCTTGGATTTGAAATCTACTGTAAGTGTATGAAGTGTATTGCCTAAAGTCTAAAGGGTTTTTTTGTACTTTGTAATTCACACAGGTTCACATAGGTTCAACCTATTTTATTTATTAAGATTATCTTCTACTGTTATGAAAGTTTCTTGCAGTGAATTTCAGCTCTTCACTGAGAAACTTCACCTACCTGTGAGGAGACCTGATTACATGCACAGATCAAATACGTGGGGCAACTACACTGAAGTTGCCTGAGTGGCCCTGGTGTGCAAGTGACACACCACCACCGAACTGAGGGAAACCTGATGCTGTTTAAAGCCAGCAAGATAGAGATCAGGATTCAGAGGTGTCCCTGAGGAGATGTCATTTATGGCCTTTGTGCAGCATCACCTCATGGTGAAGCGACTGACATATATCTCCTTACTGCACTGAGCACCGTACTTTGCAAATCTCAGCAAATTATGATTTGGTGATCTCAGCAAATAATGGCTGTGTCTACAGTGCTTGGTTTTCCCTCTCCATGAGGTGAAGTGCTACCGACTGGCCTGAGTTTGTGCTGCTCAGGGCCAGACCCTCCAATCAGCATGCCCTGGAGTGCAGCTGGAGGACACAAGGTGGGAGAAAGCATGGGTGGATAGTGCTGGGGAAAGACTGGGGAATTGGGAATAAAACTTTTCGCAGCCTGGCCATCCAGCTTTATGATGTTACCTCTGGAAGAGACTGTTCCTCTAGACCTCACCCTTGCTTTCTTCAGAGGGAAACCTGCCCAGGCAGAGCTTGTGTGCAAACCCACACTGATGAAATAGGGGCAATGTGTCAACAAGACCTGGGACCTGACTGGGGAGCTGTATTAGTTGATCTTTATTAGAGGTTTGGTACTGTTTGATCACCACTAGTTGATAGATGAGTCATTATTTGAGTAACTCTTTCCATGAAGTTTGAAAAATGAAAAAAATCAGGCAGCATCTAACCTGACAAGCTGTTGGTCCAAAGCTAACCCAGCAGTTAGCTTATTCAAATCTAATGAACTGCCTAGTTGTTTGAACTGCGCTGATAAGTTTTTGATAAAAGGCCATGTATTATTGCTTTTATTTGGTTATATCGCCCTTGCAAAAGACAAATTGCTCAAAACAGAGGACAAATGTACTTCCTTAGAAGTCTCTTCAGAGAAAATGTACACAAAACTAATGAAATAAATGAAAAAGGAGTGTATAATAAACAAAATAGTGACATTTATGTGCAGGAGGCATATAAAAATTGCCTTTGCAATAGAAAAGACATCTTGATTGTGAAATTGGCTGCAGCTGGGATAGCACAATTTTAGTAATCTCTCTATCCCAAGCACAATATTTTACTCATATTTTCCTTCAAATCTCAGTTTACTCGACTATAGAAATTTTCACCAACAAACATTCTTCCAACTGTATCAGTAATTTATATCTGATAAGAACTGAAAATATTCATGGATTTCTGCAAACCATGTGCACGTTGCTGGAAATGTGGCAAAAATGATGAATAGCTTCTAGTATCTGAAGGTATTTGCATCTTCTGCTACCTGCAAAAATACAGATTTGGGAAAAAGCCGGGGTCTAAACTTTAGAATTTGTTACAATAGTCTTAAGTAGTACAGTTCACCTATAGGAAATAAGAAAATATTCAAATGCCGGCAGCAACACACAAACTCGTGGTGTTCCCCTATTCTCTCCTGCAAACTAGGAGGTCTTCAGGATAGTATGTGTCATCTTTGCTTGGATTAATATATTTGTGGTGTAGTTTTGCCTCTTCATTCAGATATTGGGCCGGGAAAAAAGGTGTGTGTGGAAATTAGGGCCTGCTTCTCATCAGAGTTAGCCTTTCCCCGGAACAGAAACATATACCTTAGTTGCATATGTAAATCTGGCCTGTGACATGGCCAAATCCCGTCGCAAGCTGTGCAAACTGCAAAATCACCTCTGCCTACGTACAAATGCTAAATAATATGGTTTAGCTTGCTCTAGCTTCTAGCACCGAATTTGAACTTGGCTAACACAGGGAAGACTGCGTTTGGTTACTTTGCAGTTATAAATGGACAGAAAAAAAGTACATGTCCGTTTCTTAGCATAAAGACTGGATGTTGACTGAGGGGTGGATGATACCAAGATACGAGATGTGGTTGGGTCCCGCCCTGCGGTGCTTATTCTGAAGCACAGGGAGTTCTAGATGTGGACTAACTCTTCCTGCCTCCTGAAAATCCAACTGGCTGGAAAAAAAACAACCCATGGTTTTTTGTTGTAGATGCTGCTAAATGGGGAGTTTCAGGATGGTTCTCATCCTTCTGAGTGCAGTCACATCAAAAATAGTTCAGATCTTTCTCAGCACTCTGTGTCCAAATATTTTGTATGTACTGTAGCTTAGCAATGCCTCCCAGGAAATATTACTCTGTCAGTAGGCAAACAATTGCTTAGTGTGAAAGAAATGTAATTATTTAAGGCACGCACAAATGTTTTTGGCTGCATGGTGCTGTAACGTTATTAACTGTGGGGAAAAAGAGAGCTAGCTCTATTTTAGAAAATATATTACTGTTGTCCTAAAATGCAGAAGAGCTGTAAGTCCTCTCCTGACCAGAATTTCACATTTGCTCTTGATAGTAGATTGGATTTCAGAACAGGATTAAGTAAATAAGTCATATTAAAATGACAAAATGGGTAAATAGAATATAATGTGAAATGAAATGTAAATTGGATTTAGGCAAACACTTTTATACAGACCTCCCGTCAAACCCTATCAGACTGCTTCAAATTCCTACTGTGATTCCTGCTCGCAGTTCTATTACATGTTGCCACTCAAGGGCATTTGATGTTTTCTCTCTCTGGAAATTCATTTGCATTTAAATGATTTGAAATAATCATAAAAGCCAAGTGCTATGAAGTTTGAAATTAGTTACTGTCTATAAATTGCGATGCCATTAAAAGATGATTTTGAAGAGCTTTGCTGTCTCAAATGTATGCAGATTAAAATCTAACAAAGTACACCTTGTTACAAAACTGTAAAGAATGGTGTGACATGGACTTAAATTGATTTATTCTCCTACTAGTGCCTATAAACTTTACATACTTGGGTTTCTTCTGAAAGTGGAAAAAAACTTTCATTTGCCTGCTGAATCTGAGCCAAATTCTGTTCTCAGATGCGGTTTCATTGAGTGTATCTGACACCAGCATTTGGCCCTCAGAGTTTAATCTATATGGTCTATTAAATTTCTGGAAATGCTGTATGAATAGTTGGGTCCCATAATTTTTTTATGATAGGAATAAAGGAGTGAGATCAGGAACAATGGAGGCCATTTACAATCGGCAGTGCGCGCATGAGCGTTTATATGTATATATGTTTGATTTTCCCCCTCTCCCTTGAATTCCGTGTGTTCTCCTGGTGGGTGTTTCTACAGGGTCTTCTCTCTGAGTCAGTTAGTGCTCCTGCTAGGTAACCCTAGAGCCAGCTTCGATGCCTGCTTGCCAATGGAAAGCTAAACCACAAATACTTTTTGAAATACTGAAGTCCCCTTTGAAAGAGAACTCTCTTCTCCACCCACCCCCAGACAAGCTTAGGCAATACAGAGCCTTCACCTCATGAACTCGTCTTCTACCTCAGCCTGTCTAGCACTGTTCCACTTCTTAGCCTCCTCCTCCTCTCTGCTTGTGAGACCTTCATGTAGTATGCTGGCTAATATAAATTCCTACTCTCTCTTTGTTTATACCATTGGGATATTATAACTTTACATTTTTGGATACCAGCACTACATTCCTAATATATTTTCCTAGCCCCGAATCATTTTAAACTGGCTTAACCACATATATGTGTTCAATTATGTCTAGTTGTATAACTTGTTCATATAATGTTTGTAACAAGGAAAGCAAAGTTGCTTTGGTTTATAGGTCTCAGAACCCACAGATGGAATTACCTCTTTATAAACATATATACATGTGCATTTTTATAATTTAGAAGAATGAAAGAAATATGGAGCCTATGTCTTAAAGAGCAAGAAAATGCCTCATTTTTTTATTTTCAGTGGTTCAAAAATTTCAAATATAATTGCCTTGAAGATAACATTAGCTCTACACTTCTTAGTGTTTCTATTACAACAGTAAAGACTCCTATACTTGTTTGTGTATGAGTCGTAAAACAAAGCAGCTGTTTTAACTACCTCTATAATAAAGAGCTTATTTTCTGCAGTTGTCTCCGTAGCTAGTGCAAACTACCAGCTAATCCTTCCTTAATTACAATGTACAAATGTGATGTATGCACACTAGCGTGGAGACAACACCTCATTCCTCAAGTAAGGTTCTTGGTTGCTGCAGTGTCAGATTAGTGATGGAGAATGAGGGAAGTGGGACCGAAGCGAAAAGCACGTGTCCTTCCAGTGAGATACAAGGCATGGATCCTGCTTAAAAATGTAGGTGAGTAACAGAAAAAAATCAGCTCTAGACATGGAAAAGAAGCCTCAGTACTTCTCAGGAATCAATTACTTTAATACCTAAAGACCTCTTATGTTATGGTTCTGGTGGAGTACTGATTGACTTATCAGAAGGAAAATCCTGACAGGTTCACTATGCAGTTCAGGCTAGACAAGTCAAAATAAAGGGTGAGTCTGTTCAGTTCTGAGCATTCCCTGAGAAAACAGGCTGAGGACAATGAATTTTGCTCAGGAACTGAGAGGCGGGTTCTTGCACCAGGCAGGTTTTCATTGCAAAAGTAACTCTGGCTTCTGTGCTGGTTTTGCTGAAAATCCTGAAGGACTGATCCAAGAGCAAGCATGCTTTCAGTCCCACATGGTTTCATCCAAGCAGAACCACAGACTACCAGCATCTTTTTCTTTCCTGGAAATGATCTGGCCACTTTGCTAACAGTTATTGATTTCAGTCACTGTTCACAGGCCACTTCAGAAGCTCAGGACAGGCAATTTTTGCCCAAATGCATCATGGAAGAGCACTGGAAATCTTATCAGTGTGTGAAAGTGTGAGAAACTGCTGAGGTGCAGCAGTGATTTGGGCAGGGATGAAGCGTGCACTTATTCACTGCTGATCCAAGAGGTTACTCCAGGTCTCTGCTTTTACCTTGGAAGAGAAACGAATGCTCCTGAGGACAGAGGATAGTCAATATTTCAGTGGGAAATCCTTTTTAGGATACTTTATAGAAATGTTGGCTTTGAAAAGCTTCTGAAAAGACTGTTTTTCTTGATGCCTCTTTTACATATGTCCTTTTAAGAAAGAAGCCCAATAAATGAGTCATGGTTCTTGGTTCTGTCCTGCTTAAAATCTATGATCACTGTAGAAAGTTTTGCAAATCGTCTGGCTTTGAAAACTCTTACTACTCAAAGCAAGATCTGGTGAAATAGATAAAAAATTACTGGTAACTGCAGATGAAATTGTGGCAGGAGATTTAACTGAAAAATACAACATTTTATCAACTCAGGGCAAAACAATATCTCCCAGAACATATTGCAGTCTGATCTTTGCAGATGTTATTAGAATAATGCAGAGTTTGATAAAAATGCATAAATTATACTTTATTGTTATGGATTGTAAAATGTGTTCTGAAAGGGATGGTAAGCATAGCAAACATTTTGCTTTATCTAGTCTGACAGCGCTTCCTTGCTATTAAATGAGGAGGCACAGCCTTGCAATATTTTCAAAAGGCAGAGGAGGAAAAGCCCCAGATGAAAACTTTCCAAGGATGGTACTGTCTTCTTGTGTATTTAAGTAGTGCTTAGCTTGGAGACCCTCGAGCGCTCAGTGCTCTCCCCGGCAGTCACTACCATAAATAACAAGAAAAACTTTCTTCTTTCTGGAGTGATAACTTTTTCCTTATACTTTCAAAGCCTCATGTTCTCACGCAGAAATTAAGCACCCTTCTCCTTTTACCTGCCTCTTTTTCCTAACCACTCCCTACAGGCATCTTTTTTTCAGCTCTACCCTGACCTATGCTAAGGAAAGTAAAGTTTTGGCTCCCCAAATCTGTGTAACTTCAATATCGCAGCTCAGACCTGTCAATGCACAAGATGGGTTTGGGGGCCAGAACTGCAATACTGAATTTAAAACATAGTGGGAGGTAAGCCCATCTCCTACTACTGAAATGACATTTTTAGTTTTAGGGTTTTTTCCCTTCAGGCAAGGATTTCTGAATGTTCTCGAGTGGAAAACCAACAGATGGGGTTTCTTTAAAAAGATACAAACCACAGCTTAGGGTTTCAATCTGATATATATATATATGTTGGGGTTTTTTTTCTACCAGAAGGTAGCTAGACTGTGCTACCTACTTAGGTAATTAATGATTCAACATGCAGCCACCATACCCTGGAATTTAAGCTGCTGGAAATCTCATTTGTAACCCTAAGAATGCAAAGGGACAGAAAAAGCTTGATTTTGTTTTTGTGGCTTTCCCAAGTTAAAATTAAATCTATTACTAAGAGCTGACAATGCAATAGTGTTGCATTAAAGCCATGTTTCTACTTTTTCATGCAGAATGTTTCCTATGAATAATGAAATACAGAATTTGTGGTATTTTCTGAAGGCAGAGGTTAAAGTTATTATTCTGGTGCTGTAGTATCTGTTTGTAGACACACATGCTGTGCTGCCTGCCTGCATGTTGTCCCCACTGCCTGCATAGAGTTTGCCACCCTGATCATGGCAGCTAACAGGGATCTTCGGCATTCACTAGACAATCCAGCTCCTTTTAGCCATCCAGTAGGAGACTACATTTTGTGAACACACTGATTATGTCCCAGATTTATCTTTCTTCAAGCCAGCTCCCTTCAGAGCCATTTCACCTCTGTTCTTTTCATTCATTTTTGAAGATGCTGTGTTATCACTTCCCATTTAGGCAGCTGTAAACAGAAGGCAACTGCAACAAAGAATAGCAATTCTTTAATTAATGCACTGATTTAGATTTGTTTAATATAAACATGAGAATAAATGTAAATAAAGGTGAAAGAATACTTGGTTTCTCCTCTGGAACTTGCTTAACACAGCAAGGAAATGCACCTGGGCAAACAGTTCCCACCCAGCCTGCCCCTTTCAGAGACAAGAACCTTGTGCCTGATTTTACTTTGCCCCTGAGGAATGAAATGGCCTCCGAGAACAAGGCACTAGTCAGAAAAGCAGTAACAGCTTAAATCTAGAAAGCATTTAACAATATGCTTAACTTAAAGTATTTTTTTTAGTCCCACCGGCCTCAACAGGATTTAACAAGGCACTTAACATCCTTTCTGAACAAGGATACTTTCCTGGAGTTGGCCTTAACAAGGGAGCTCACTAATTCCTTTTGCTAATGCTCTCTGAGTCCTACCTCTTCTGCAACGCTTCTGAGGATCTGACTGGATCTGACTGTACTTTAGGCAGGTAAAGAATAAAGGATAAAGCAATTGGGTGGCATCTATCTTTGCATAACATCCTGGTCACCCACAGCTGGTGCTTTCTGTTGTTCATCCTCACTTGGCTTTTGCCTGGTGAATGCTGCTGAAGGTCACACCTGGGGCCTCAGCACCTGCACCAGAGACTGACCACACACAACCTTCCACAATAAAAATGAAGCAAGGGCAGAGAGAGGGGAGAGGAGAGGTAATTCAGAATTGCTTACTGCTTTCCTGCATAATTTTGGCCAATTATTTTTCCAGCTCTGATTACGCTGTTACTGTTGATTTAAAGTGTAACACTATCAATATTTTTGCATGGTCTTTGCTTAGGAGGGAAGTAAGCAGAAGAATGAACACTGATTAAGGGAAATGAAAGCAAATCTGTTTACTGATAATATATGTAGCAACACTGAGACATGTAAATGGTGTTCAGGGATTGCTTTCTGGTCATGTTTATGATCTTCAGTATATTTGTGCATTTCTCATTTACTGCCCAAGCGAAGTTTGGATTTCCAAATTACAGATATAGCGTGATGATTTTTGATCACAATGAGGTTCTAAATGCTGTGTCATTCAACAGATCTATGCTGCTATTTATTAATATTTCTGAATGTGATTTTACTGGACTCTGTTCTCACTGGAGAGTATACTAAAATTCAGATTAAAGATGAATGCCTTCTTTATGCACTGGAGTTTTTCGTAACTTCTTTCTCAGAGCAGCTTTTCTTTCCCTCATTTCATCTTGAAAGGTCATTTTAGGAACTAAAAAGCCCTGTTGCCAACTTTTAAAATAATTATGATCTCCAATAAAATGCCATCTATTTTTAACATTGTACTTTTTAATGTGTCTTCTTTAAAGACACAAAGTAGATGACTTTCTCCATGAATAATGTATGACTTCAGAGACTTTGTATGCTATGACATAAATTATCAACTACTTTTCCACTATTTGCTGATAAAGTGAGGGTGTTTTCTGCATACTCTGTAGTCAGCTCGTGTTTGGAGTTGGCTTCTTTTTGCAGCTGTATTTGAATGATGACATTTCATCATAGTTTATACCACTTGATAGCATGAAATGTCAGGAGGAAATGATCATAACACTTCTGCAGGTGATAAGTATTCCCTGCCTGTACTCCATGAAGTACAACACGGTGTGCTGTGTGAAGTAAAAGCAGACACTGTGGCAAAGGTATTGGGATTAGGAACATGGAGCGTGACTGGTTTAGCACAGGAAACATCTAGAAGATATCTTTCAGAAAAGCATCTGTTGTCTCTTAAAGGTTTCCAGGGGTGGGCAATATTCATAAAAGCCAGAGAGAGCTCCCTAAGCTGTGTTCAGGTTCTGGTGGAGGACAGTGGCTGGACTTCACGATGGCTGGCTGAGGCGCCAGATAAGCAGACACTGCTACTGATTACTCTGTGGTGTAGCATCCATGGGCAGAGTAATTGTGTTTCAATATCCTCGTTGTCCAGGATCAACAGTAGTTGATGCGTATTTAAACTGGTAATTCAGACATGAAGCAAAAAAACCCAGAAACATTTGAAAAAGGGAATGAAAAAAATATACAAGGTACTTAGGTGAGGCTTTATAGTGGCAGTTAAGAATTGAGGTGGCTCAGTGTGCTTCAGGAAATAGTGATGTTTAGGATGAAGAGGAGAAGAAAATTAGTGGAAGTGGAGAAAAACGGATAACATTTTTTCAGGCAAGGAGCATATTAAAGCAAATAAAGAACTGGAGGGGGAGAGTCTGCTGAGACCTGGAGCTTAGCAGAGATGTGGTAGAGCAAATAGCAGGAGTTAGAGAGAATAAGAGAGATGAAAAGTAAAAGGAGAAAATAGCCTTACAGCATATGGAAGCAAAATATCTGGAGGAGACTCTGGGGGACACTACTGTGGATTTATGCCCTGTAATTATAATTAGGGAAAAGAGGGGATAAAATGAGATTTTGAATTTTTAGGAACACAGAACTATTTTCGAGTATTTGAGTAGGTTGTATGTTTTCCATGACTGCTAATGTGTCTCTGAACTCCCTCATGCCATTGCTAGTCTTCCCAGTAAGTGCCTTGTCTGTGACGCACCCTGAGATGAACTGCACTTGTCGGTGAAAGACACAGTGGGAGAGAAACTCTGGAATTGCAAGATCCGTTTGTAACAAACATAATACAACATCAATAAATTGTATGGTCAGAAATAGCACCCACTTATAAACAGGATGTGGCAATTGGAATGAGCATATTAAAAAATGCTCAGCAAATGGTCTAATTTGCAGTAGTACAAGAGTATTTCTGATATTTTCAAAAGTGTTTTGTGGCTGTCAGCTCCCTGGGAGGAGGTTCTGATTAGTGCTGATATGTCATGAAGGAGCGGGACAGACAGAAAAATGAACTACTGTCACCTCTGGATATCTAGAAATTTGTGAATTTTCCAGTGGGCTCCAGATGCTACAACCTGCAAAAGGGAGAGTGTCTAGCTGCCAGACTGAAAAACAAGCCCCACCTTTGCCTAATAAAGCAGCACTTGTTGCATCAGTCTTGGCTGCAGCAACCATGAGATGATAGAGTTCAGGATCCTGTGCGGTAGAAACAGAATACCAAGCAGGATCGCAGCACTGGACTTCAGCAGGGCCAACTTTGGCCTTTTCAAGCAATTGCTGGGGGAAACCCCATGGGACAGGGAACTGGGAGGTAAAGGGGCCCAAGAGAGTTGGTCGGTATTCAAAGACCACTTCTTCCAGGCTCAGGATCAGTGCATCCCAGCAGGTAGGAAATCAAGAAAGAGATCCAGGAGACCTGCTTGGTTAACCAGGGATCTGCTGGGCACACTCAGGTGGAAGGAGAGAGTATATAAGTTGTGGAACGAAGGGCTGGCCACTTGGGTGGAGTATGGGACTGCTATCAGAGAATGTAGGAAGGCAATTAGAAAAGCTAAGGCCTCCTTGGAATTAAACCTTGCAAGGGAGGTCAAGGACAACAGAAAGGGCTTCTTCAAATACATTGCCGACAAAACTAACACTAGAGGCAGTGTAGGCCCTCTGTTGAATGAGGTGGGTGCCCTGGAGACAGGACAGAAAGAAGGCAGAGTTACTGAATGCCTTCTTTGCCTCTGTCTACACTGCTGGAGATACTGTCCTCAGGAGCCTCAGTCCCCTGAGGCCCCAGAGGAAGTCAGGATAAAGAAGGAGCTTGCCCTGGTTGAGGAGGACTCGGTTAGGGATCAGCTTGAACACTTGAACATCCATAAATCCATGGGCCCTGATGGGATGCACCCACGGGCGCTGAGGGAGCTGGCGGGAGTCATTGCTAGGCCACTCTCCATCATCTTTGGTAAGTCGTGGGGAACAGGTGAGGTGCCTGAAGACTGGGGAAAAGCGAATGTCACTCCAGTCTATAAGAAGGGCAGGAAGAATGACCCAGGTAACTACAGACCGGTCAGCCTCACCTCCATCCCTGCAAAGGTGATGGAACATCTTATCCTTGGTGCTGTCTCTAGGCATATCAAGGATAAGAAGGTTATTAGGAGCAGTCAGCATGGCTTTGCCAAGGGGAAGTCATGTTTGACCAACCTGATAGCCCTTTATGAAGACATAACCAGGTGGATGGATGGTGGCCAAACAGTGGATGTGGTCTATCTGGATATTAAAACCGTCTCCCACAGCATCCTCATAGGTAAACTGAGGAAGTGTGGTCTGGATGACCAGGTAGTGAGGTGGGTCGCTAAATGGTTGAAGGGAAGAAGTCAGAGAGTTGTGGTCAATGGGGCAGAGTCCAGTTGGTGACCTTTATCTAGTGGGATCCCTCAGGGGTCAGTGCTGGGGCCGATGCTTTTCAACATATTCATCAATGACCTGGATGTGGGATTAGAGAGCGTTGTCAGCAAGTTTGCTGATGACACAAAGCTGGGAGGAGTGGTTGACACACCAGCAGGCTGTGCAGCCATTCAGAGAGACTTAGACAGGCTGGTGGGCTGGGCGGGAAGAAATCTAGTGAAGTTCAGTAAGGGCAAGTGTAGAGTTTTGCACTTGGGAAAGAATAACCCCATGTGCCAGTATAGGTTGGGGACTGACCTGCTGGAGAGAAATGTAGGAGAAAGGGACCTGGGGGTTCTAGCGGACAGCAGGATGACCATGAGCCAGCAATGTGCCAAGAAGGCCAATGGCATCCTAGGGTGTATTAGAAGGAGGGTAGCAAGTAGGTCAAGAGAGGTCCTCCTGCCCCTCTACTCTGCCCTGGTGAGGCCACATCTGGAATATTATGTCCAGTTCTGGGCCCCTCAGCTCAAGAGAGACAGGGAGCTGCTTGAGAGAGTCCAGCACAGAGCCACGAGGATGATTAAGGGAGTGGAGTATCTCCCTTATGAGGAAAGGCTGAAGGAGCTGGGTCTCTTTAGCTTGGAGAAGAGGAGGCTGAGGGGTGACCTCATTAATGTTTATAAATATGTCAAGGGGAGTGTCAGGAGGACAGAGCCAGGCTCTTTTCAGTGATGTCCAATGACAGGACAAGGGGCAATGGGTGGAAGCTGGAACATAGGAGGTTCCACAAAAACATCAGGAACAACTTTTTCACGGTGAGGGTGACAGAGCACTGGCACAGGCTGCCAGTGGACGTTGTGGAGTCTCCTTCTCTGGAGACATTCAAAACCATCCTGGACGCGTTCCTTTGCTATCTACTCTGGGTGATCCTGCTCTGGCAGCGGGGCTGGACTAGATGATCTTTTGAGGTCCCTTCCAATCGCTGACATTCTGTGATTCTGTGATCTCTATGCCCTTTAGGGAGGAAGACAGTGGGAGTGTGAGGAATACATGTCCCTTAGTCCACACTTCTTATCAATGTTTATAAGATCAAATACTTATTAATGGAAATAAACTGTAATGTGCATATATTTATCTGTTGGCACTTAGGATGACTGTGTTTTAGGGATATGTTGCAACTTTTCATTGTCTTTTTTCTTGCCTTTTTGCAACTTTTTGTTGCTCTGTCAAAATTATCAGAAATTTTTCAAACACCTGGTCATTGGGTATTTTGTAAAAATAATCTGAGTAACTTTGAAGAAAAGACAATCTTGGATAACTTATAAACAGAAAAGATGGTTGAATATTTCAGATACTTAACTACAAATAATTCATTACAGTCTAGCAGTAATAGTGTCAAATCTAGCAGCACAATAATTGAAGATTCATAAAATGTTTGTGGGAATCACCATGTAATTACCATTGTCACTAGTGGTGGTACAGGAAAATAATATGCAATATTTCAAGGTATTTAATTAAGTAGTGTCAGTGAGTTACCTTGAAGATAACTTCTATCACCCCCATATGACAAGCTTGTTGATGGCTAGCTGATGGATGAGTTCCCTCAGTATGAAAGACAGATGAACTGAGGAACATCAATGTGATATGCAGAACTCAGTATGATGGAGTACATATAATTATTTGTTATTTACTATTTAAAGGTGACTTACAAATGCAATGCTTCAGGGTTTGTTCTCTGGCCTTCTTTAAAATGTGAGAAAAAAGTCTACAAAGTTCTTCAGTAGGAAATGTACTTTTTTTCTTTCCCTAGAAATTCTTGTACACTTTGTTTTTCCCCAAAGGCCTCTGATCCTTGAGGGAAGTAACAGGTTTATGGTATCAGGGGAAAAAAAGATGTTTGTGTGAGGGTAATTTCATATGTGGTCTCCTTTGGATGTGGGAGCTGTTATGAATTCATATGTGGTTCACTAGCAATGTCAACAGCAAAACCCATCATCCCTGTAATGGGAATTGTAGAAAAAGCTTTGCAGCCTTCATGACAAAAATGTAATATGAGACGAGCAGAAAGACAGAAAAGGGAAGAAGTTAAAGAAAGAAGGCTTTTCTGATAGATATTTTTTTTTTTTTGTCAATGGATTTAAGGAACTGCCATTGTCTCTTTATGCTACGTAGCATGAACTATGGACTTTGGTTTCTTACTCAAGTAACTGTTTCTCTCACACTCCTCTGTTGGCTGCATTACCTTGCATTTTGACTTACTGCATTTTTTCTTACTGTCACCATGACCTGACTTGATCACAGCCTTCAGTTTGGAAATCCGTGCTTTTTACTCGTCTTGCTTACCAGCCCATTTGTCTTCTACTATATCAGTGCACTTCTCTGTGGCCCCTAAGGTGATAATTACATTAGCTGCACTTCATCACAAGCTTGTTAGGGCTTGACAGTTGATTTTGGCTGACTATAATCAGCCTTGTCCCCACTTGTCATTGTCCCTTTGTGCAGTGGTTGAACATGACTCTTTCCACATTAGCAAGTAGTGTGTTCCATTAGGAATGGATCTGCTAAGTGAAGGAAGCTGCACTGACCTCTGTACTATGTGTGGCTTTGTGGATTTCTTGATAGCTGTCGCCTGTCCTGCAGACTGAATGCTCATCAGTGGCTGGAACACGTTTTTGAGTTTAGCTTTAGCTGGAAGAGATCTGGTTTGTGTGCTTTGAGACAGTTCTGTTGTACAAATCAAAGCACAGCAAGGGGAAGATGGTTGGAAGATTTGAAAATGCAGTTCTGACCATCAGTGCTGATGAAGGTGCCTTTGCTGCTTGCTGATGTACCAGCATGGCACTGCCTCAGCTGGTCTGAAGTCCCTTGTAGCACTTCAAGATGATTGTGACTCTCTTTAGTTGTTTTTTTTAGGCAGAAATTTGGAAAGGAACAAGAGAATAACTGTGCATCTCCACTTTCTCTTCCTCTGTTTTTTGTATATACCAAAGAATTTGATCTGGGTTGCTGAAGTCCACGCTCACTTTCTATTGTGCATCTCTCATCTTGGACTGTGCATATAATTAATGATAATAATAAAAAGGATTTAATTGAATTCTGTCAGTGAGTGTAAGTTTAAAATAGAAGACTAGAAAGACCACACACATTAGGTAAGAATAGGTGTAGCCGAGACAGCCGATGTGTAATATTCTGTTTGAAGAAATGATCCATTTATTTGACAGAAAAAAAATTATTTGAAACAGGATTGAAGGCAAGGGTAGTGTCTACTTTTTGAAGTTGTTGCAACCACTAAATGCTGGAAGTAGAGCAGGAAGTGTAAGAGTTGAGAAAACTGGTTGTAGTGGATTTTGCAGCCTGAGATTCGTGTGTTGGGAGTAGAGGTGTATCCATTCTGAATCTTTCATTGCAAAACCCCTGGTGTTGGGCCATCGTTATACAGCGTTTGGTGCAGTGGAGCCTTAATTCACACCAGAGATCCCACAAACCTGCTCAGTACACAATGCTAGTACTACCACTGTGAGAGGGAAGGCTCCCACAGATGTAGCATTTGCTCATTTTTCTGTGATTCTGAACATGACCTCATGCAAAACAGAAGCTGATTTTGGGTAAATGGTCATTTTGAGAAAATGTAGCATTGCTACCTTGAACTCTTCCTTTATCTCCTTCTTCCCCATATATTTCTGCCCTTTCCTTCCACGCGGGTCTTTCATAGAATGTTGATTATTTAATTTACTTAATTCTGCATTTTTTTCCAAAATTTTTCTTAAATAATTATTTTCTGTCTGCATCATGACTAGAAGCAACAACAATGCTTCTTTTTCTTTTTTTTCTAACACAGGCCCATGCCAGTGAAGACTCATAAATAATTTTAACACCCATAAGCACTGTTCAGAACTTGTCAGCTGCACAGGAGACATGTTTGCAGACAGAGTGAAAGCATAAACAATGTATTATCATTGTTTCAAATCAAAAGAAAGCACTGGTTGAAAAGATTATAAGTATTGCACATCAAAAAAAAGTATGTTGAAAAGTTAGAAACTAACAGCCAGATCTTAGGTTGGAAGTATGGCAATTTATACCAGACTATGTCCTGGCCTTCTGATATTTATTCTGCATTTTACACATCATTTTTGTCATTTATCTACATTAATGTTAATGGAAAATGCATATTTCAAACAGTCAGGAGTAGCCAAAGAGCTGCATTCATTGTTATAACTGATAAATTAGTGTCTTTGTTCAAACAACTTGCATTTACATTAACTCTTAGAGAAGGAAAAGCTTCTTAAAAATTTATAAGCTGACTATGCAGGTTAACTTAAATGTGCAGTCGTACAGTGTTGACTCAGAGTTAAATTTAGGAGCACTTTGCAAAACTAGTGGAAAGTAGAGCATTTGTTCGACATCACAGACTTGCAAATGGTTGAGCTAAATATAATGGTGAGTATTCAGTCACAGGTCAGGCACAGACAGAGTGCTTAGAGTGCTTTCCGTGCATTGATTGGTCTAATTTTGGAGATCATTTTGTGTTTTATTCAAAACTAGACAAGGCTGTGAGAAAAACATGGACTTATGGGATGCGGAAAAAGACTGATAGATAGAACAAGCCTGATGCTCTGCTTCTCTTTGTGTGCTTTATGTGGTCGCTGCTGGAAGCAGCAGGAGACCATCCTGGGTCAGATCCTTGCTGAGCTGCCTGTGAGTTACCTCATACAGCTACACTGAACGTCCCTGGCCCCTTGGGATCTGACATCAAAAGGATTTTACTGTTCAGCAATTATTTGTCCAGAGGCCTCCCCCAGTTCTTTGCAAACTGGGATCTGGACTTTCAAACCCAGGCATGTACCGTGTGAGTAACTGTAATTTATGTGTGTAAATGCTCAGTGTGCTCACATAAATTAGTTGCTCTCACCCATGGGTGACCAGGTAGCTGCCTCACTGGCCATTTTCCCATACAAATACCTTATTTAGAGACAAGCATTAGGCATTTGTGACACATGGACATAACTGTATGCCCTTAAACTGATTAATGAGAAATATTTTCTTTTGACCCTTTGTTTGTTTCACATTCTTCCTTCTCCCTCCAACCTGTCGCAGGACATAAAACACTCTGAAATGTCCATCCTGTCTGTTAGATCATAAATTCCACTGGGTAGGAGTTTTGCTTTACAGGTTTTCTCTTATCAGCCAAGTGTACTTTCAGGCATTAGGAAAGTTCTTGTGCACATGCCTGCACAACTCAGCAAGGCTAGTGTCCAGGGGCTATGAACTTGGCATGCAGCTTACTGCGTGTCTCCAGACCTGTCATATAGCCAGCCTGCAGACGGCCTGCTGGTGTCTGAAAGTTCCCTAAGCTGCTTGGTCCTCAGAGAAGGTGCAGAGATTGTGATTGCTCGTGCTTCCATGTCCCCTACCCGAATCATCTGCATGACTGGCCTTCAGGCTGGCCTCAGGAACACTGGTAGCTTGCTGTATGAGTGCAGCTACCATGCCCAAAGTTCCCTCAAGGGGAATGAGAAAAATCTCAGCTGTTTTATCAGTTTTAATTTTCTGGACAAAATTTTGCTCTATTTATGCTACTTTTTGTTTGTCAAGGGGAGAAGAGGTTAGAGGATTATTGGGCAGTGAGCTTTACAGTGGATGTAGAAAAGATGTCACTGTGAACTGATCATCCATTCCGAGGAGGTTCACAGGCTGATGTCTGAGATTAGTTTAGATTAAATTTGATGGAAAAAAAGAAATCCCACAAACAACCTAGACAATACCTGAAGACTCTTCCTCACCCCTTTTGAATGATCTTTTTGACAAAGTGCACACATAGTTGGGTAAAGAGTCCCATGTATTCTCCAGTTAACTGACTTCATCCGAGAAAGCCATTTAATCAGATCTAGAGAAATTTCTAAACAGAACATGACAACCTAATACCTGTGCATTTGGAGTACCAAGTAGCTTTAAAGTCACTAAAGAATGAGATGAGTTCAGCTGGAAATATTACTTGAAAAGGAATGATCCCTCCTGCCCGGCTTCGGAATACGTCTGATATGTTATGAGAATGGCTGCAGAGTCCTTTTAAATTTGTTATTTAGCTGGTGACTTGCTGACATCTAAATCTGCACAATTTGCTATGAATAATTTAAAGCATAGAAAGCAGAAAGTGTGACTGAATTAAAAGACAAAAAATTCTTGAAAATGCTTTCATGATCCTTTTTTTTTTTGCTTAAAACTTGAAGATCAAACAAGAAAGAATTGCAGTTTAGGATTACTACACGCTGTACAAGAAACCAGCAGAGTTGCAGAGTTTAGCTCATTGGATATATCCACTTTAAATGGCATCTCTTTGTACTCAGTCAGGAAAACGCTGTAGACATTAATAAGAAAATATTAAACATTTATTTTGTATGTTTTGACTTGTCTTCACAGGAACATTGTGTAAGAAATTTCTGTTACTAGATAGGCTTTATTCCACCATTGTGTACAAATTACCTGTTTCTCACTTATTAATCCTGCTTTTCTGTTTACTTTTCAAGCCAGTCTCAGAGGAACAAGTATGCAGCTTGAAAGAGCCCAGAGCAATGTTGAAATACGTATTTTATGAAATTTTATAATGGATATCACTAGAACTTTAATGCTAAATTAAGGAAGTTCAAGATTTCTGCAGTAAGCTTTGTTGTGATGAGAAGGATTGCAAAACTTGGGGTTTAGGCTTAAAGTTAATAGGCAGTGGGGGCAAAGGGAGAATATTGTCTCTCTCCGCTCAGAAGCACCATATCCTGGTGGCAGCAGATGGCTGGATGCTGGGATCAATAAAATTACATTATCTTTCACTGGGATAATTACAACACTCCTTGCTGGTTTCCATGTTCATGACCATGGGTGAATTTTATATATTTGACTAGAAAAAGGTTCAGGAAGATGTATTTTCTGTACAGTGATCAAGAAAACTGTAATGTTTGGTAAAATGCATGCATGCAGGTTGTTAAAATGGTAAGCAAGTGCAGTGACTGCTGAGCTAGATGAGGTTGTCATTGTTCGTAACGGTGAGAAGATGTTCCCTTGCTGGTGTTGTGGATGAACTAGTGGTGTTTGTGCAGACCATCACTTCATGAGTCGAAAGGTTACCCTCATCTGGGTGTAGAGTTTTGTTTGTGCCCTATGGTGGAAGACAAGCAGATGGAAAGACTCAATACAGACAAGTGCTTTCTGTTAGCTGGCTATATGCAGTTAGCCAACCTTTTCTAACTGACTTATAGGTGTTTTACAGGTCATTTTTTCTGTGTCTTGCTTTAGTATATGACCAGGGAGATGGTAAAGGCTGAATATTTACTCCTGTATATTCTTGGGGTAGTCAGTGCTTAACTGTGCAACAACAGGTACTCAATTCCCCCCCCAAGAGGCTGTCCAGTCATAAATAGATTTCTGTGCCCAGAGTTTGCAATATGAAGTCAGCAGACTCCATGTTCCACGTGTGGATGTTCACTTAGAACAAGGAAAGACAATGAGTGAGGCTGCTCTTACGGCAGTAAAATTTCCTATTTGTTGACTTCGTGTTCTGCATCAATGTTTCAAAGTGGTTTGGGTTTTTATTGTTTGTTTTGGGAGTGGTTTTTTTTTTCTCGTAGAATTTATTGTTTGTAAAATTCTCTGTGTTACTATAATTTCTTTGAGAAGACTGTCAGTAAGACCTGTAAGCTGTTTCCTGACAGGCAGTGGAGAGGGGAGAGAAAATGAACTGTTAACAAGAATGCTGCCTGCTGTCTGCATTGCCTTAATTCATGAAGGGACATAAAGCTTAGACAAAAATTTATGGTGCCTTAACCCTGGGAATGGCTCAGTTGTTTAATGGCATGTTTATGTTCGCACAAACATAGATCTGGGCTGAACCAGAGCGTCAGGCTGGAGCAATGCCAAGGATGGATAGCAGTTCTTTAGGAAGGACCATCCAAGGGGATGGCAAGGAGTTGCCCTCACCATGTGAGAGCAGCAGAGATCCATGGAGCTCTGCCCTGGGATGGATGAGGCGCCAGTTCATGGCTTGCAGGTTAGGTTTACTGGGTGTGACAATATGGGTGACTTTGTGGTGGGTGCCTACTACTGACAGCCTGATCAGGAAGAAGTAGATGAACCCTGCTGCAGACAACTGGAAGAAGCCTCATGTTCGCAAGCCCTGGTCCTTATGGGGGACTTTAACTGCCCTGATATCTGCTGGAAGGGCAATGCAGCAGGACACAAGCAATCTAGGAGGTTTCTGGAGTGCACTTTTGGTAACTTCCTGACACGGGTGATAGAGGAACCACCAAGGGGAGATGCTCTAGCAGACATGATGCTTACAGACAAGTGGGAACTGCTGCTGCTATGAAGGTCAGGGGCATCCTTGGCTGCAGTGACCATGACATGTGGAGTTCAGAGGTGAGAGGTGGGAGCAGCAAAAAAAATCAGGATCACAATTCTGAACTTCAGAACAGACTTTGTCTTTTTCAAAGACCTGTTTGGAAGAATCCCATGGGACATCGCCCTGAGGAGAAGAGGGGTCCTAGAGAATTGGTTCATTTGCAAGATCACCTCCATCAAGCTCAAGAATGGTCCATCCTGACAAGCAAGCAAGTGTCATGGATGAACGAGAAACATCTGAATAAAACCAGAATTCATAAGTTGGAAGCAGAGTTTGATCACCCACGATCAATACAAAAACAATGTTTAAGCAAGTAGGCCATCTGAAATTGAATTTGGTGATGAATGTGAAGTCCAACAAGCAGGGCTTCTACAGGTATATTTGTAGCAAAAAGAAGACTAGAGAAAATGTGAACTTGCTGCTGACCTGGTGAGAAAGGACATGGAAGAGGCCAAGGTACTTGATGTCTTCCTCACTATGGTCTTTTCTTCGAAGATTGGCCTTCAGGAGTCCTGCGTCCTTGGAACCAAAGAGAAAGTTCAGAGCAAGGAAGCCTTATCCCTGTTGAAGGAGGATTAGGGTAGAGAATATTTAAACAATCTGGGCATACACAAATCCTTGTGACCTGAAGGCATCTGAAGGAATTTCCTTGTGGAAAGAGGATTCTGTGTTCTGAGTAGCTCTTGCACCTTTCTGTGACGCTTGAGATTACTTTTTTTCTTCTGGAAAAAAAAAAAGTCTCATGATTCAACTTTCTCAATATAATCATGGCTCTAGGCTTGAAAACTCACTTCATACCTGCAAGAAAATAGTAAAATGAGTCAGTACTCAGTTTAAAACAGTCATATAGGCAAGAAATAGAAAAAATAACTTTAAAAAACTGAATACCTCAAGTGATCTTAAGACAAAATAGTTTACGAAATGTACAAAAATAAACTGTTATCTATCAAAACTACTATCAAGAGCAAACTGTAAACAGGAGAAAAAGGCTATGAAGAAGAGAATATATCCTCAATAATAATATGACCAGCTCAACAGTTTAACATTTCTTAGGGCTATATTGGCAAAATAAATATCATATTTACAAATAGAGATTATAAAGGAACTCTGAAGGCTGTCTTGAAACTGTATAATTTTTCATGCATGCTATTTTTTGTGTCAGAATTTGTTAATTAACTGTGGTGTTATTTTTTTTTTGTGAAAAATATAGTCAATTTATCCAAACTGCTGTTCCATTTCAAAAGATCTCAGAACAAGATTCTTCACCTATTCAGTTGAAAGCGAGCTGTCCCACAGAGCCATTCTTTAATCACTTCAATGCATGCCTCCATAGAGAACTGAAAATGTTCTTGACTTTATTGAAACATATTTCTCCTTCCAAACAGAACACTAATCCAGATTCAGAGTCAAAAGATCACCTCGCTCAGTTTTGGAAGGTTTTTAATTTTTTGTTTCTGATGTTAATGAGCCTTGCAAGTGTGAGTATTGTTGCTGGTATATACTTTGATCAGTGGATTTGAAATGTAAGCTCTTTGGCTATGGCCCTTATTTTTATTATGTTCAGGCACTGCTGAGTACAGCGGAGACCAAATTCATTTCGAGGCCTCCTTATGACAACAGTAATACATAGTAATTATAGAAAGAATATTAATAAGCACACAAGTTTTACCGAGACGGGAGATTTCATCTGATTTCAGTGCCTTTGTTGCATTGTGATGTTTTGACCTCCCGTCTTCCGTAAGAACTGAGCAGGATTATGGGGCTCTAGACAATGAGAGCCAGACCAAGGAAGAGTCGGTGGAGGGTTCACCCATAGGGCTGTCTAGGGTGAGTCACTCGGATACATGCATTAGGACTTCTTCATCTAAGAAAAAAAGGAGGGTAATTGTAATTGGAGACTCCCTCCTGAGGGGAACAGAGGGCCCTGTCTGCCGCCCTGATCCGACCCACAGGGAAGTCTGCTGCCTCCCTGGGGCCCGAGTTAAGGATGTTATCAAGAAGCTTCCTGGTCTGGTCAAACCCACGGACTATTACCCGCTTTTGGTTATGCAGATCGGTAATGATGAGATAGTGGAGAGACGGCCAGAAGCAATCAAAAGGGACTTTAGGGCACTGGGGCGGATGCTAGAAGGATCAGGCGCACAGGTTGTGTTTGCCTCTATTCCTTCAGTTATGAGGGAAAATAGTGGAAGGTTTGACAAAGTGCAGCAGATTAATACTTGGCTAAAGGGGGGGTGCCAGCGGTCTAGCTTTGGATTTTTTAACCATGGGGAGATCTACAGGGCACCTGATCTACTGAAACAAACTGGGGTTCAAATGACACAAAGGGAAAAAAGGATCCTTGGTCATGAGCTGGCGGGACTCATAGAGCGTTCTTTAAACTAGATATGAAGGGGGATGGGGTTATAGCTGGGATTGCAGCGAGGCAGTGCTCTAGAAATTATGAGGACCGGGTGGCCTTCCATCCCCCTAGGGTGAGATCAGTGTGCTCAGCTTGCTCCCTGAAATGCTTATACACCAATGCACGCAGCATGGGGAATAAGCAGGAGGAGCTAGAAACCTGGGTTCGGGCAGGAGATTATGATCTGGTGGCAATTACAGAGACATGGTGGGACAGCTCACATGACTGGAATGTGGTCATGGGTGGCTATGTCCTTTTCAGGAAAGACAGGCCAGCCAGGCGAGGTGGTGGAGTCGCTCTTTACGTGAAAGAGCAACTACAATGTCTTGAATACCATCCAGGCATGGATGAGGAGGAGCAATTGAGAGTGTATGGGTTAGAATTAAGGGGCAGGCTGGCAGGAGAGATACTGTTGTGGGTGTCTATTACAGGCCACCAGATCAGGGTGAGGAAGTTGATGAGGCCTTCTACAGGCAGCTGAGAGCGGTCTCACAATCACAGGCCCTGGTTGTCGTGGGGGATTTTAACTTCCCTGATATTTGCTGGAAGGACAACTCAGCCAGCCAGCCACAGTCCAGGAGGTTCCTCCAGTGCATTGATGATAATTTTCTGATGCAAATGGTGGAGGAGCCGACTAGGAGAGGAGCACTGCTGGACCTCATCCTCGCTAACAAGGAGGATCTGGTTGAAGCAGTAAAGGTTGAGGGCTGCCTTGGCTGCAGTGACCATGAAATGGTGGAGTTCAGGATCTCATGTAGCAGAAACAAAATAGCAAGCAGAATTGCAACCCTGGACTTTGCCAAGGCAAACTTTGGATTTTTCAAGCAATTACTAGAGAAAATCCCATGGGCAAGGCTGTTTGAAGGTAAAGGGCCCCAAGATAGTTGGTTAGCGTTCAGGGACTGCTTCTACCGTGCTCAAGATCAGAGCATCCCGACACATAGGAAGTCAAGGAAGGGAGCCAGGAGACCTGCGTGGCTAAACAGGGATCTGCTGGGTAAGCTCAAGTGCAAGAGGAGAATTTACAGATCTTGGAAGGCAGGGCTGGCCACTTGGGAAGAATATAAGGCTGTTGCCCGAGGATGTAGGGAGGCAACTAGGAAAGCAAAGGCCTCCCTAGAATTGAACCTGGCGAGAGGGGTCAAGGACAACAGGAAGAGCTTTTTCAAATACGTGGCAGATTAAACTAACACCAGAAGCAATGTAGGCCCACTGATGAATGAGGTGGGTGCCTTGGTGACAGATGATACAGAGAAGGCAGAGTTACTGAATGCCTTCTTTGCCTCTGTCTACTCTGCCGGAGGCTGTCCTGAGGAGCCCCGTTCCCCTGAGGCCCCAGAGGAAGTCAGGGCAGTGGAGGAGTTTGCTTTAGTCAATGAGGACGGGGTTAGGGACCAATTAAGCAATCTGGACATCCATAAATCCATGGGTCCAGACGGGATGCATCCACGGGTGCTGAGGGAGCTGGCTGATGTCATTGCTAGACCACTCTCCATCATCTTTGCCAAGTCTTGGGAGACGGGAGAGGTGCCTGAGGACTGGAGGGAAGCAAATGTCACTCCAGTCTTCAAAAAGGGCAAGAAGGAGGACCCGGGTAACTATAGACCGGTCAGCCGCACCTCCATCCCTGGGAAAGTGATGGAACGACTTATCCTTGGTGCCATCTCAAAAAAGAGGTGAATTTTACAACCTGTAAGTTTGATAAATTCAAAAAGAGCATTTAGAAACAAATTGTGGACAGTGAACTTTGATACCATAATTCCATCATAGACCTGTGTTAGTAAACTGACTTCCAGTGTAATAAGACAAAATTTTTTTAAGTGGAACCTAATTTGCTGGGGCAAATTAAGTTTTAGTGGCATCCATACTTATGATGCAAATTCATGAAAGACCATGACATACAGTCAGGGAAGGACTATAAGTTAATATAACGGATTAACTAAGACAATGCTAATTGAATTTTAGGTAGAGGATTGAGTTTACTAGTAGTCCCATATTCAATGATTTCCAAGGGTTAAGTTCAACGCTGTCAACACTGCCAATTTCTACATGTATAATCAATTATCACAGTTTGAGTGATTTATACTCGTAAAAGAGCTATTAACTAAACTGGTATTTGACTATAAATCTGAATACTAAAAAACCCTAAAGAATTTTAAGTCAGTCATTGCTAAGCTACCTAAACTACAAGGAACGATTGAGGGAGCTGGGACTGTTCAGTTTAAGGAAGAGGAGGCTGAGGGGGGACCTCATCACGCCCTACAGTTACTTGAAAGGACATTGTAGAGAGGTTGGTGCTGGTCTCTTCTCACAGGTCATTAGGGACAGAACCAGGGGGAATGGTTCCAAGTTGCAACAGGGCAAGTTTAGACTGGACATTAGGAAGAAATTCTTCACGGAAAGAGTGGTCAGACACTGGAACAGACTGCCTGGGGAGGTGGTTGAGTCGCCATCCCTGGATGTGTTTAAGTGTCGCTTAGATGTGGTGTTGGGGGATATGGTTTAGGGGTGAACTTGTAGTGTAGGGTTAATGGTTGGACTTGATGATCCCAAGGGTCTTTTCCAACCTGAACTGTTCTATGGTTCTATATCAGGGATAAGAGGGTCATTAGAGACAGTCAACATGGCTTCACCAAAGGGAAGTCATGCTTGACTAACCTCATAGCCTTTTATGAGGATATAACAAGGTGGATAGATGATGGCAGAGCGGTGGATGTGGTCTACCTTGACTTCAGTAAAGCATTTGACACAGTCTCCCACAGCATCCTTGCTGCTAAACTGAGGAAGTGTGGTCTAGACTCTCGGGTAGTGAGGTGGACTGTGAACTGGCTAAGGGGAAGAAGACAAAGAGTTGTGGTCAATGGGGCGGAGTCTGTTTGGAGACCTGTATCCAGTGGAGTCCCTCAAGGGTCGGTACTGGGACCAGTATTATTCAATATATTCATCGATGACTTGGATGAGGGACTAGAGAGTACTATCAGCAAGTTTGCTGATGACACCAAGCTGGGAGGAGTGGCTGACACACCAGAAGGCTGTGCTGCCATCCAGCGAGACCTGGACAGGCTGGAGGGTTGGGCGGGGAAAAATTTAATGAAATATAACAAGGGTAAATGTAGGGTCTTGCATCTGGGTAGTAACAACCTCGGGTTCCAGTATAAGTTGGGGAATGACTTATTAGAGAGCAGTGTAGGGGAAAGGGACCTGGGAGTCTTGGTGGACAGCAGGATGACCATGAGCCAGCAGTGTGCCCTTGTGGCCAGGAAGGCCAATGGCATCCTGGGGTGTATTAGAAGGGGGGTGATTAGTAGGTCGAGAGAGGTTCTCCTTCCCCTCTACTCTGTCCTGGTGAGACCCCATCTGGAATACTGTGTCCAGTTCTGGGCCCCTCAGTTTAAGAAAGACAGGGAACTGCTGGAGAGAGTCCAGCACAGGGCAACTAGGATGATTAAGGGAGTGGAGCATCTCCCTTATGAGAAAAGACTGAAGGAGCTGGGGCTCTTTAGTTTGGAGAAGAGGAGACTGAGGGGTGACCTCATTAATGTTTACAAATATATCAAGGGTGAGTGTCATGAGGATGGAGCCAGGCTCTTCTCGGTGACAACCACTGATAGGACAAGGGGTAATGGGCTGAAACTGGACCATAAGAGGTTCCGCTTAAACTCTAGAAGAAACTTCTTCTCAGTGAGGGTGACGGAGCCCTGGAACAGGCTGCCCAGAGAGGCTGTGGAGTCTCCTTCTCTGGAGACATTCAAGACCTACCTGGACACGTTCCTGTGGGGCATAGTCTAGGCGTTCCTGCTCTGGCAGGGGGATTGGACTTGATGATCTTTCGAGGTCCCTTCCAATCCCTAACATTCTATGATTCTATGATTCTATGATTCCCTAAGAATCAGTGTGTCGTCAAACGGTGAAAAGTGTCTCAAGTTGGGTGATAAAAATGCCCTCTTCCCAGCTGCAGATAGATCTGTGGGTCCAATAGTTTTTGCTTTTAAAGTACCAGTGTGATTTTCCCATGCGACTGAGCATGTCTGTGAGCAGCAGAATGAGACAAACAGACAAGGGTGCTGCAGCTGGCCCTAATCCTCTCCTTCTGTCCCAACTGCTGTTAGATGGTTTTGAATTCATGCAACACAGATTTCCTCCTGGATCTGCTTTAACAGCCTACATGGAGCTCGAAAAGACAAGTCTTCATACTCCACTTTCCCTGCATGCTGAAGGGTGGTTCAAACTGCGAAGAAGCTTGATTAGGAAGTGACCAGCCACTGAAAAGTAGAGCCAGTGACTTCTTTGTTAAATGCATGGCAATAAAATGGAA
The DNA here is from genome assembly GCA_020746105.1 of Trogon surrucura. NCBI lineage: Eukaryota > Metazoa > Chordata > Aves > Trogoniformes > Trogonidae > Trogon > Trogon surrucura. The sequence goes on from CM036620.1 coordinate 65,906,459, forward strand.
AGCAAAGGTGCTCTGAGAGTGCATAACCTGGCTGCTTCCAGCTTTGATGGATAAGAGCTTCTCATATAGCTGTGGGAGCTGTGAGAAGGAGGAAGCTGAGAAGCTGTTATGCAAGCTAAAGACATCCTCACCATTTTACTGGCTTGGCTCTTAATTTGTTTTCAAAACTTACAAATGTATATTATAGCCTGAGAAACTACAGTAATTTATTTCGATTCTGGTTTTGTTTTCTTGCAGACTACAAAGAGCATTATTTTAGATCAACAAGAGTTCTGTTTTATGTTAAAACTTTATTACAATGCATTTTTCTATCCTTCTGGCACACTGCTTCAGTTTACCAGCATCCAAAAACTCACCTTACCCAGCCGAAGGATTGATCTGAATCACATTTTCAGGAAAAGATATAATGAATGATAGGTTGTGGCTTGAAAACTTGGATAGCAGGTTCCAAAAAGAATAGCATTTATGGCTGATTTATAGGCACTTAAAAAATAGAACGGAAATACCAGTATAGCCTTGACTACCAAAGAGCCTTTATAAAATCTCCCTTTAAATTATAATGTCTTGAATTTAATGCATTTTAATGTTCTTAATTTTGGATTAGGGAGGAAGAGGAATTAATGACGTTAGCACTGTGTGGCTTTGTTATGGAAAGTCACAACATCTCATAATGGCTTAAATGACAATAATAAATAAACAAAATGGGCCTTAGGTTATTTTTTTCTCATTTATATGCACAAGGACATTGCCAAAGTTGCCTGGTTTCTCTCTGTAATGGTAACACAGTCCTTGCTTAACCTATGGTTGTTATTAAAGTCAGTTACCATCATCTTCTTTATATTTTTTATCATATGGTTGCACGCCTGAGTCTACACTATCTCTTCAGCTTGTTATTGAGAAGTAGCTGAAAATGTAGAGAGAAGCATGAATTCACCTATCTAATGAAGCAATATATTAAAAAATAGCACAACAGTTTGGGGTGTACTGTATTGCACTTTGGGTTTTCCACAGCATAAAAGAACCCACTGATGGGAGCACAGTAAACAGGAGTGTCTGGATGGGACTTGGCCCTGGTAGTGTATAAAGAAGTTTTTGTATCCTGGGAGCAAGTTAACTAGCATTTTTTGTTGCCTAGTGGTTTATTAGGTTGCACTTCATCATTTGTAGGTTCACTGGTTTGGTCTAGTTGTCATTTGTGGTTTAAAGGTAGATTTGTATTTGTGTGAGGTCAAAGGTCTTGTAGCTAAGGGAGTTGAGTTTCCTGTCCTTAGTTACTGCTAATGAATATTCAACTGTTTAAAGGGACAGGTAAATATTAAGAATCCAAGTGACTAGTGACTGAGAGAGCCCAAAGAGCAAGGAGCTGCAGAACTAATTATTTGGGGGTTCATGTGCTTGCTGTTTTATACATTGACTGTGTGAATATGCAGCCGGTCAATACTGTCCTTGAGGGGTTATCTGAAGAAAGTACCTTTTTAATAAAATGACATCTGAAGGAGTTCTTGTGTGAGAATATTCAAGGCTATGGATAATGATGGAATTCAAAAGAGTTTGAAAATAGCAAGGAGAAAAAGGGAGAGGAAACTTCAAGTGCGGGTCATAATTTGTGGATACATGGTGTACTACCCGGTCAAACTTCCATTGAAATAGGTGCTTCATAGAAGTGCATCTCTGTAAGGCTAAGGCAAAAGAACTTGGACAAAAGAGATTTTTTTTTTTGTTTTTTTTTTTGTTTTGTTTGAGAAGCAGAAAAAATGTTTTCTACATGGAAGAAGGAAGGTAAACAAGCAGAAAGAGAACACATGAGAAACAAGTTTCACGAGAAGAGAGGAAAGGAAACTAGAAATAGCTGGGGACAAAGACTCTAGGAGAGAACAAGAAAACATGCTGCAAAAAGAAAGCAGAGGGTACAGATAGAGGAGTGGGTGGAGAGAGCACGGTGCATTGATATGAGGGGGGGCAAGGGATGGGACACTCACTCAGTGTTCAGTGAAATGAGGCATGTTTTCTTTGAGGATGGCAGCTCCTGAGCACCAGAGCTATGGACAGCAGCTCAGAAGGGCTGTGCAAGGGAGTGGGGAAGAATTTGTGGCTCACGTTCACATTAAAACAAATGACACTGCCAAGTGACCTTGGGACCAAGGAAATGATGGCTCAGGTGGTTTTTAGCCCTGAGAAGAGGGTGAAGTTGTGAGAGGAAAATGCAGTTCAACAGATAGCCCAAGGTAGATGCTGTAAGATCTTAGATTATTTGGCCATTGCAGTATAAGGTTGGAGTGGACTTTTGGATCAGTGAATCCAGCCCCTGCTACTAGAGAAATATATTTTGTAGTCACTGTGCAATCACAGTAAGACAACTCCTCATTCCTTAAAAATCTGGTTAAATTACACTCCGATATCAAGACTTCCAGCTAAAAAGAAAAGCGTAGATAACTAGGAAGTGGGAGGAGAGAAAGTTGGAACTGTTTCATAGTCATTCTTCCTGATGTTTCTACATAAGGAAAGGAAAATGGCAGCATATCACAGTTTAGGACAGAGCAGGCAGAAACATTACTTGATAGTCAATTATTGGTGGGAATGGTGAGTTCCCACCTGTATCTCAAGGTACAGTTAAATGCCAGAATCTGGAGAACAAAATAGAGGGGCTTATGCTGCTGTTCTCTGTGGGTTACTGATGGTTCAGAGGCTACAGAAACGTGTTGAGATACCAATCATGACTGCATGACTGACATACTAATATTGAGGTACATCATTGTTAAGAGAGGACAGATATTGAAATAAGGGAACCTAACCATCGTGAATACTTCCATCTGTAAGAGACTGCGGAGTGTCGGGATCAGATTTGGTCAATATCATTTACACCTGAACAAAGAACTTGGTCAAAGGTACCTCTGAGGTCTAAATTCACAATATCAAGAGGGACCCCCAACATACTAAAGGAGTAACTGAATGTAATAGGGCCAGACTGAGGAACTTGGGAACTAAATGTGAAGGATTAGGGGAATTCCCTTCTGTCAGAAGTATGTAAACTATCAGAAAGCTCCTTCCCAAGCTAGACTCAGTCCTTACCAGAAAGGTGTTAGAAACAAATGGAGAAGCTATACTGGGGAGAAAAATTAATGAGCAAAGAAAGCTGGCTTTTGCAAGGAAGGCAATACTGGTGTAAAAGGAATTGTTCTGAAAGTCCAGCTAAGCTAGAACTGGGAAAGGATGCTAAAGTGAATAGAGAAAAAAGATTTGCTTAGCTGTAGGAAACTTAGATCAAGGAACTTATGTCTAAAACTGGTCCTCTTAGTGTGATCAAAAAAAAAAAGATTTATTTTGCACAGGCAAAGCTATGATTATCTAACATGACAGAATGAAAGCTGAGAAGGAATATATGAACAGTGTCTGCAAATATGGGTGGGAAGACACTGCAGAAGAGTAAAAGCTCAGCCTGGAAATTGGAGGAAAATTACTGACCATGAGATCTGTGAGGTTCTGGAAAGGTTTTCCAGTGGGAATAAGGTGGAGATGGCACAATTTATGGATGAGATTATCAGACATAGTTATCTATGACAGCAGGAATTTCCACTCAGTGATCTGGGAGTTTCCTTCCACTGCAATGTTACTTCTAATTTAAGGGCTAGCATAGCAAGTCTTTCTGCCAAGGAAAGGAATGACAATTGCGAGGAAAAGAGTTGAAAGAAAATGTTAGTTTGTGTAATGACGTAGATAGGAAGTCTGACCAGTTTTGATGATCTACGTGGCTAATTATTACATTTGGCTTATTATTAGCCAAGATTTGTGGGGTCTATGTAGTTTTAAAGCTCCTTTAGTTGCAATTCATCTGTGTTTTATGGCATAATATTTCTTTGGCTAGAAATGAAAATAGAAATGTCTGAATGTTTTTCTTTCATGAGATGAAAATACTTAGGTTAAAGCAGACAAAGTAGAATGATTCAAATATAGTCTCTTCTAATAGCCTACCAAATCTTCACCCTAATGTTGATTTGAACACAATTTCTTTTCTCTTTTCTCTTGTTTGGAAGCTTTTCATGAGTCTTTTAGAAGAACATTGGTCTGCAGTTCCCTTTCTTCGTTCCTTTGCTCCTTCTGCATGTCAGGTTTTCTAAGGAAAATAGTACAATGACTGGAAGAAAGATCTTTGTCTGAAAACAGATGCAGGAATGCCCATGTTTCAGCTGTGGGATAGAGCAGTAAAGGTTCCCTACTAATGATTACAACATAGAATAAATGTATGTTTTGAAAATATATTATTAGAGCCACCTACCTATATGGAATGAACAGTAGTTTAGCTGGAGATGTGATATGAAGCAGCAGCTCTTTTAATGTTTGAAGAGGATATTTTTAAGCCACCTGTAAATAAATGGGTGGATAAACTTCAAACCAAGCATCCTCTGCAAGAAAGAGGATGAAATGGATCTTGTGGTTTGTAGTAGAACAATTGCTGCTAATAATGCAAGTGATAAACTGAAATGAACAATGGATATTAAGTTTTTAAAGTTTCACTAGCCCCCTCTGGCTATGCTACCTATTACAGGCCTGCTTTGATTTCACACCAGAGTATATCATGATTCAATGGGAATCATGCAAGTTAGACCAGTATGAAATTCAAATCAAACCATGTGTGTTTATGGGAACAAATGGTATAGGATTTAAGTCTTTTGTTCATATGTTGTAGTTTTCCCTACAATCAAGGTTTGTTTGAGATTTTTTTTGATGTATGTATAAAAAAATAAAACAGAATAGACTGTCTGAAAAAACTGTTTCACAAATTATAACAGCCCCAGATTTTTCTTGTGATGATTTATGACATTATTAGGCTTAAACAGAGAGATGCCAATGCTGAAACAGGTGATTGAGAAAAATGTGAGAGTGCATAGAAATGTGTCATTTGTTTTGTGCGATGATTCATTGAGTTAGCAAACAAATTCCTAAAGCACTTCAATTGTATTTGTGAGAAATCTTGTATTGCAGATAAAGGTGACAGAAAGGACGGTAAATTCGGAGACATGACGAGAAGCACTTTATTCCCTTATTTGACCTATTGATTTCAAGTAAGGCAAATCTGAATTTAGCTCAGTTGTCAGAACCGGACTGTTTGAAGCAGGACTGAGGAAATACTGTATGCTATTTTTTCATAACTTTTGTCCTTTGATTTTTATCTATTTTGTCCTCTCTGAGATGTCTGTAGTTTTGGTGGCAACTTGGTAACTTGACTGGATGTATATGGAGAATGGTCTGTATCTTCCAAAAGAAAATAGTGCTGCTTGCTCACAGCTCACAGTAGTTAGAGGAACATTTTTTTTGGAGATCAGCAAACAAGTGAGATTGCACACAGTTACGCAAGTGTTTTCAACTTATTTTTATGAAATGCTTCTGTACCTTTCAGGTGCTTTGGATTGGGTTGTTTACTCCAGTTGTACCCAAGCCACTCAATTCGGTGGCTCTAGCAGAGAACAGCTAGCCACTGTTTTGTTTAGTTTTGCATTAAATTCCATTTTTTTTCAGTTCTGTTCATGTTTTGAAGAGTAATCAACAATTTTATTCCTACAGTGCTTTAAATTATTGCTGTTTGCTTCTTTTTTGATCTCTCTTTACTAAGGAATCATCATTTGCCTCATTTGCAGCAACATCTTTTATGTGATGCCCACTTGTAGATTTATTGTGCTATGTCTAGCCTTCCTGCTGAAACTACCAGAAAAAGGGAATTGAGCTGCCTCCCTGGGAAATTATCCCATGGCTCTCATGTTTCTCTACCTTGGATATCTGTTTTTATGTGCCAAATAATTCAGTTAAATATTTTTGTAATGTAATTGATGAGAAGATCAGACCCCATTTTTTCTCTGAGAGTTTTTTTTTTGCCTGCTCCCCTGTAATTTTTCTTATAATGATGTTAGTTTTACATATGCAACATGTCTCCTTCAGAGAAAAATGTCTATGTTGTTCCATAATAATGGTCCAAAACAATGACCTCTGCAGAAGTGATCACGCAGTTTTGCCTCATTTCTGTAGATTACTCCAGTAAGGAATGTTTATAAGAAGTATAAGGAATCACTTTTCAGAATGCAGCAGAACCTTAAACCTCTTCAAAAATAATGAGCTAGTTGGATTTAAAAGCAAGCCATATTTCATTTCTTTTTAATTGTGTCTTTTCTGCAAGAAAGTGAAAGTTTAATTACTGCAGGACATTTTGTATTTTATCTTCTGTTTTCCAGACAACTCATCCTTCCTGGAATGCGTATGTCTTCAATGTCTTATTTTTGAGAATTCAAATCCAGAAATGTTCTTATCTTGAGCAACAACCATTGAATTGGTGGTATCTGCAAAGAACAGTTATAAAGGATTGAGTCAAAGGAAGGGGACTGCAAGTCCTTTTGAACACATACAGGAGAGGCATGAAAAAGATGGAAAAAAAAAGAGTGTTTGGCTTGATTAAATGCAGGTGTCATGAACACGGAGCAGAAGAAAAGGATTTATTAAGCTCGGGGGTTATTTAAAAATTTATGAGACTATGAAAAATACCAGCTCTTTTCCAATTAAAAGAAAACCACCACCAACAAAAAAGGATCTTAGGAGTTGTGAAAGAGCAAGAGGTAGCAGCACTAACCAAATCTTGTTTTGCTTTATTTGTTTCCTTAAAGGGGCCGGGCAGTTGACTCAGCCTTGCCATAGCTGTAGCCTCAGTCACACTCCAGCCAAAATCCAGAGTCCTTCTCACTTGCAGCACTGCTCTTGCTGCTGCAAAGTGACTTTGTAATCTCTAAGCAGCCTTCTTGTTGCAGTTCATGTTCCAGTGATGCTCTGAAGCCGAAAGGTGGCATTAATACTCATCGGTACAGTTATCTGGCTTGAAAATTCCTTGGAGAGGGGTCATACAGCTTCAGTTCTGGGTGGCCTCAAACAGTATTTGCCGCTTAATATAATCTTCCTGATACTCTCAAGAAACAACCGTGTTGAGTTAGCAGGATGTTCTGCTGATGGGAGCATACCCACGCATCATTTCTGGTTGTGGGGAGGTGTCTGACTGGATTCCCCCCTGTGCCAAGTGCTCGGTTCTGCTTGGGATTTGTGCCTGTGGCACGTGAAGATGTTACACTGCCCACACACCCTGCTGTAACCTTGGTGGCTGCTGTTGTCACACGTTGACCCTTTCCACAGTGCTATGATGTCCCACAGGCATGATCTAGAAAGGGTTTCTAAATTTCTGTACTAATCCTTCTGCGTTGCCATGTTGTCCTCTGCCCACATTGCTCAGTGCTCTCCTGCCAGAGGATATGGCGCTGCTTGCTCCACTGACAGAAGAGACTAACTTCTGATTTCAAGCTGTGAAGATTTGTTCTTCTCGGTCTTCAATCTCTGAATGTTTCCAGTTTGTGTTCTGGTATTGGCAAAGATTTTCCAGCATCATAGGAGGGTTTAAGACACCCTCGAAAAATATCAATCCCATGACATCATTTAATAGTTGTTTGGGCATAGAGATACTTCTGAGGGTGATAAAAGTACTGGTAACATTGCAGGTGACAACAGTGGTGCCTCTAAAAACAATAGTTTATTACTTCTTTCCCAGAAGGAGAACATGACGATGTCAGAGCTCAGCTGCTTTCTCACTGCTTTTCTTTTCCGCTCAGCAGAGCAGATTTCGTGAACTCTGCAAGTGTTTTCCAGGCACATCTACAATGCATAGTGAAGTGTGGTATGAAAAAGCCAGGCTGAAGTGAGCTGATAATTCAGGACTAGAAACCTGAGATAATTGTGGGATCCAGGACCCACTGGGATCGTCTCTTACTTCAGTAGAATGGTATGTGCTAAGAGTTTAATGATGCTCTTTCTCAAAGCTATTTATGGAAGAAATTTATGAAGGACTTTCGGTGTCTGGATGAAGTGATGATTGTAATATTTTCCTTAATGACACTAGATGAAAGATTGCCCCTGTTGTGTTCCGTGCTCTTGAAATGCTTATAAATGAATTGCTTAGAAATTGAACATGGGGTGGAAATTGGCCAAAATGAAACATTAAACAAAGCCAGATTCACCTCCCAAAAAATCCAGAGGAAAAGAAATATCTTTGCATGAAACATGCACAGGTAATGTGGAACTAGTTGCTCAGTCTCAGCAGTTGGCCATCCCTGTGTCTCACCTCGTAGAGAATGACTACACTATATACATTTTTTAGGGAATTAGCTGTGTTAAATATTGATATTTTAGTGTTAAACCCTTAGTAGCTGCAGTAATGTTGAAGAAAATTCTTGCTGTCTTTCAGCAGAGAATGAAGAGCTTCCACTGAATTTGTCCAAATCATGCTGCAAATCCATGTCTCCCAGAATAAATGGGACTTCTTAGTACTTGGAAATTACATCTGGAAGTAGTATTTTCTCTGCAGCCTAGAAAATCTAGCCTCTCAGCTCCTCTGGCTCTCCAGCCTCCAGAATTGCTGCTTGAATGGATATATTGTGCAAAATCAGATTGATTTGGCATACAACAGGGTGCTCTCATCTCGTCATACAGAAAGCCAAATGCTTCATTAAATATTTTGCCAGTTCTACTTTTTAGAAACAGCACTTAACTGCACAGTTACTACAGCCATTATAATCTATCGAAGTGCTGCAATAAATTGTCTGTCGCCTGAATGGGAGTTTACATAATAGAACAAAATACAAGGGTTTATAGTACTAGCCATTGAAAAAAAAAATATATACATTTACACAGTTTTGATGTTGGGTAAAAACTGCTGGCATCACAGTATTACATCCAGAACCACAGTTAGAAAGCAGTATTAGTAGTGATTGTCTTTCTCAAAAGGGTACTCTGAATTTCTGGTCTTAAAGTGAATATTGCTACTTCTGAATCTGAGTTCTTCAGTGAAAATGAAAGCGCCTCATTCCTCTTTTTACAGCTAGTTGTCCTAGGAATTTGACACTAATCTATAGTATGTATTTAAACATGGGGCCAGAGTCTGACCTCTGCTGCTGATCATTTTCACTTGTTCTTTTCACCCTAGTAGTTCTTACGCGGAACTACTTCTGCAGAAGCACAGTGTGGAAAAGGGCTCAGGGAAAAGATCATGAACTGGAATCTGCTAGTTACAGACACCAACGTTTTCTTGTTGCAGACAAGTACGTCTGGTGTCTCTATATGAAAAACATTGCATTCTAATGTATATAATGAAAGTAATGAGGCTGAAGCAGTGTTTCTTTAATGGAGGGAAGTGATTTCCACATCAGGCAGACCACGAGCTAATTAGAGCTTCACAAGCCCAAGGTAATGCGTTCAGAAAAGCCGTGTCTGCTCAGAGTGCAAGCACCACATCCTTGTGGCAAGGCACTTACCAGTGGAGGTGATGTGGCAAATGAGCTCTCTTTTCCAGATGGGTTGTAGGTGGAGCACTGGCACTACAGCTTTCAGGTGGCAAAGGCTGCAGCTGTGGAGGCAAAGTCTGCAGGCAAGAAAAATGCTCACCTCTCTCCTGGCCAAGCAGACACTTTCAAAAGCCATCCAAGTTATTCCTGCTGTACACTGGTGATGTAGAAACAACTGGGACTCTACCTTTAGATGCAGATGGCAGGTAGGATGGTAGGAAAGAGTGCTGTTTCCAACTCTGGAGACATCAACACAGAAAACGCAGGGACCTGTTGGAGTGGTCCAGGGGAGGTCCACAAAAGTGATCAGAGGAGTGGAACAGCGCTTCTGTGAGGAAAGGCTGAGAGAGTTGGGATTGTTCTGCCTGAAGAAGGCTCTGGGAAGACCTTGTTGCAGTCTTTTAATACTTAAAGGAGACCCATAAGGAAGAGGGGCACTGGTTTTAAACTGAAAGATGACAGACTAGATATAAAGAAGAATTTTTTACAGTGAAGGTGGTAAAACACTAGAACAGGTTGCCCAGAGAGGTGAAGTCCCATGCCTGGAAACATTCAAGCTCAGATTGGGAGCCTCTGAGCAACCTGACCTAGTTGAAGATGTCCCTGCTCACTGCAGGGGGGTTGGACTAGATGGCCTTTAAATGTCTCTTCCATCCCAAAACATTCTGTGATTCTATGATTCTAAGGTGATATCAGTGTGTGATTGCTGGCCCTGAGAAGGATAAACACAGCCTCTGAAATTCCAAGGCTGGTGATCAGTAAACAAAATTTAATAATTTTTGTCAAGCATAAAGGTTTTATAAAAATATGCATGTATATATATTTACAAAGACAGATAAATACATTCAGAACTTCTGTCATGGAAAGGATTTCTTTAGTCTCAAATGTTTTAGCTGTTTCTAGCAGTTCTCTTTGTTATCTGTAGGGTCTGACAGGAATTAACAGTGTTTGCCTAAGGTAGTCTGGGTATGTCCTTGTAGTCTTGAAAAGAAAGGCTAAGCTCGGTGCGCTTTAATTTTCATTGACAAGCTTGGTTGAGTCACTGTAGGAGCGATCAGTGAGCTATTCATAAACAGGGACTTTTAATGCATTGCGCTCTTCATGTATATTATGAACTTGTGTGGCCCTCTAATTACCATTCAATCATCAGAGCATCAAAGTGTCTTATTTTGTTTACAGTCCTGAAAAACTAGATCAAGTTTTATGAGACTAACAATATATCAGACGTAATTTTTTTGGTATATATTACAGGATTTACCTCTTTTTTTATCATTTAAGAAGAAACTTTCTACCTAATCATTGCAACAAAGCTTTTGTGTGACATTTGGAAAATCATTTTGTAGTTATACTGCTGAAAATTGATGCTGGGTCCTATTTATATGTTTTAAAAAAAAGTCCTTTTAAATCTTTTAAAGTACAGAGAACTTGTGGGACCTCCCTGTAGGTGCCCCTGTTTATATTGCCAAAGTTTAGCTAGTGGTTGCAAAAACCCAGCAGCCAACTTACTAATGAGCTTGTTTTGACAGGACTGCATAGCTCATTGCTTATTAATGCACCGTGTTGCTGGCTGGATCATGCAACACTTTCTGGAACCGTAAAAGTGATTCAAGAGACTGTATCAAAAATGAGCTGAAAGCATAACTTGGAATCGGATTCACTGGATACATGATCCAGTTTAAATATTCAGGGAAGGGCTGTGATTTTCCCATGCACTGCTGTTCTCTTCAGCTCAAAACTTTGATAGTCTTCAGTACTCTGGGACAAATTTGTCCTGGGGATAACTCTAATGAAGTGAGTGAAGCCACACCAGGGATTCATTTGGCTCATTACTAACATCTAGTCTTCTACCAGCATGCTCTGCATTTCTCAGTTGACATACTCTTGCTGTGATGAAGACAGAAATGGTCAATTCAGTTTTCAGGCTTCTCTGTCTTTTCCATAGCAAATAGGGGTTTGGATTTTTAAAACCAGAAGAGTGTAAATGCTATGGGCTGAAAAGAGTGTAGAGATCATGTAATAGCAAAGTCATAATAGAGAGAATTGCCATGATCAGTGGGCAAATACCTTCCTCAAACCATTCCTTCTTATGATGCTAGGTAGTTGAAGTTTCGCAGTCTAGGGTTTCATGAGGCCACCATGATCCCGTTGACTTGCTATATAACTTCTATGGGATTTCTCATATACAATGTTTCTGGGAGAACCGCTGCTCAGTTTCCATCTGAAATGTACAAAGATTGATAGATATCAGTTGTCATCTATGATATTAGTAACCTGTGACGATCTTGAAGAATTGATCCATTTGGCCTGAGTATTAATGTGGCATTGTAGTCTCAATACTGTGTATTTGAGGATGACCTCAGGCCTGTTATGTAAGGCATTTTTTTTTAATTTAGATTTTTACTTTGCCTAATGAAAACCCTAGAGGAAATACAGTAGCTGGGCTTTATTCTTCTGTTCATGAAAATATATAGAGAAGGGAGACTAGAGAGTGCAAAATTTTTCATTAAAATCTTCTTCATTTTTAAAATAAAATCTCTCTATATTATGTTATGTCATGCCATATTATAATATATATAATAATATTATATTATAATATTATAAACTATACTTAATAGTATATAATATGTATTATATAATACATATTATATCATATCATATTTATTATATTATGATTACATTATGTACATGTCTGTGTAGATGCACACAGGCAGGTGTATACATGTGCATATATGCACATCTTCCTTCCTAAGTATATATGACATTTGTATTTCATTAATTATATAGCCTTGTCCTTAAAAATCACTAGGCATAATGATACTTATATTCAACAATATTGTCACTGTAAGTCTATAAAAGTTATCCTAAGATGACAAGAGTCAAGTTACGTTTCCAGCTTATGGAGGAAGCATGAAGATGCTGGCATAACACAAAACTTGTCAGTACATATCTGCCAAGGTGACTTAAATCTGGCTACATGGCACCATGTCAGATCAAGTCTCTGGGGTTCAGGGCTTGAAAACCAGAAAACTATATCTCTATGGAGATAACTATGATCCTAAGGAATTTAAAATAAATCACCAAGTTTGTTCCACATTTATAGGTTAAATGGATTATGGCAGATGTTTCTTCTGGCATTTGAGTTCCTGTAGTACTATTGGAATGTAGGAAATGACCAAAAATGAGCTGTCTGGTTTTTACTTTTCATAATTATCTGAGAATCACCATCTCACATCTGCTCTGGTGAGTAGAGAGGAGCTCAGTTCTTGTTGACTAAGTCACCTCCAGGACTGATGGGAGATCACTGCAGTGGACGAATGAGACACTGTGTCTTCTGGGTCTGGACACCTTCAGCCCATCTCCTTTGTGTCATTCTGACACACTCTTCCTAGGATTTCTAAGAAACAATTTATCTCCAAGTCTATGTCTCTCTTTCCATATATATATATATGCACCGGATGGACTTGCCTAACCCCCCCGTCAGAAAGTTTTCAAGACAGAGCTATAGCAATATGGTCAGAAATCAGTGATCAGACAAAATTCTTGACTACTATTTGTAGAGCTCTCACAGATGTCACTGGAGTTACTTGGATATACTTGAAAGCCAAATGTGGCCTTAAGTTAATAAAAGTTAATAACATCAGTAGAATAGTGTAATTGGAAGATCTCCTATACTTAGCAGGAGCAGTAGGATTTAATAACTTATGATCTCAACTCTGGTACATGTTCATGGGGTTAGACTAAGCCTTTGTCTTTTCCATACGAAAAGAACCTTCACAACTGGTTTTGTTTGGGATACTTCATATGATTTATAATAAGAGACTTTTTTTTTTTCTTCTCTGAAAATGAATCCAAGGGACAACTCTCTTTTCTTTTAAAAATATTTCAAATAGTTCCAGATTTCCACTCTGTATGCAATGGATTAAATACACTAGTATTCAATAAGGATAAGAGTGCACTGAAATATTACCTTTTTATTTATGCTGCTAGGTATCCAGCTATTCTATGCCCCTGTAAACTTTCAGCACTCATTGCTGGAATCAGAAGTAGAAGAATGTGGTACGTTGTCTTTGGCTTTATGATAAGACATAAATGTTTTGGGTTTAGTCCATGTTGCTTTCACTGTCATGGAATTTGGCTTTAAAAATTAGCTTTGAAAAAAATACATCTCAAACTGAAAAAAATCTGACTTAAAAGAAAGTAAAATGTGCATTATACTGCATGAATTTTGTGATTTACATTATATTCATATGGTATCCTAAATACTAAGAACTCTTCAGCCTTGGTTGAGTTTAAGAGAAAACTCTTCTGACTCTTAGTGAAATGTTTGATAACTATTAATTTCTCTGTTTTTGTTGAAAAGCTAAGAATTGGCCACATTTCCTACAATTCTGTTTTTTTTCTTGCAAATGTTTGATTCTGAGCCAATGAAGTAATTATATGATTTTTTCAGTCTCATCTGAAAAAAAGCATCCACATAAACCAAGGTTATTATTAAGTGCACAGTGGCTTAGAGGATTCCTCAATATACACTAAACATATCGTGTTAAATCTTACTAAAAGAGGGAAGGAGGGTTGCTGTGCTGCTGCTGTAATTCTTTCTGATTACCTGTGCTGGGATTAATTTATCTAATTTTTACCACCTTGAATGCAGGGATCTTGTTTTAGCTGATGATTAAAGCTTCAGCTATTCTAAGACAAGTGACATGAGCATGGTCCCTGCAGTGATACTGAAGAGCTGGAAAGGATTTAAAGAGAGCTGTGGAGAGATGCTATGGGAAAAGGTAGAAGGTATCAACATGGTAAGGAGGGTGGGATATCCCAAAGGTGATGAAAGGAGGAAAGGGAGGGTTCCTGCTCAGCAAAGGAAAGGAACATTTAGGACACACCTCATAAAAAAAAACGTTGATACTGTAAACAATAAATAGATTCAGAGTGAGAAGGGTCTGTCTAGGGAACTTGTAGCTGGCTTGTTGCTTAGGAGATGTAGATGTACAAGTCATCTGGGAAAAAAAACCAGACAGCCCAGAGGAGGGGTTGAATTCCTTTACTAGACTGTGAATTTCCATGCAAGGACTAACAAACTTAAAATGATCACTAGCAGAAATGTGTTTATAAGACTTTCCCATTCTGCAGAGGATACATTTAAAGTACTTCATCAGAAATCCTCTCCTCCTCAGGAGGTGCATCAAAATATTGTGCTCCAAAGTGGAGTTTCCTTTCAATTTCTTTTGTTTATTCATTTTCCCCACAATGTGGATTTTTCAAAGAATTTTTATAAGCTTTATTGGCTCTTTATAAAAACTAAAGGAGTGGTTGGTAAGGAGATGGTTTTTCCAGAGACCTACATCCATTTTTGATCAATAATTTTGCTAAGAATATGGATGAATTCTAACATTGGTAGGTTTGGAAATTGAAGTTTGAAGATGTTCTTTTATGGGTGCATTTTATGAACACTTGTCATGTTTTCCTTAAACATGTTTAGGTGTATATCATATAATGCCTGCCTTTGCTAAAAGGGGAGGGGGTGTATTTATGTATCTTTCAACACAATATAACATAGAGATGTTTGGAGATAAAAAGCAAGAACAATAAAAGCATTTTTCAGGACTTGTAAAAAGAAGACTCCATGAAAAGCTTTTCCAGCCTATGGTTCTTCATCAAATATTTCTACAGTTTTGGGATACTTTGGAGCAGATGCAGGCTATGGAAACAAGTAACTTGATGGAACAGAGGCCATCACATCTCAGTTGCTTGGAGAGAAAGGCATGTGTTTAATGAGCTGAGTAAGCATAGAAACCTACGATTAGACCAAACTTGTTCAGAAATGGCCACTGACAGCAAGCTGATAAAGTCTGCAATAATTTTTGGAATTAGCAGAGAGGAACAAATCACTAGTTTATCATGGAATGAATTTTAATTATGTGTATAAACTCAAATTCTTCTTTATCTTGTCTTCAGAAATTTTTACAAATCAAAGAAGAATAAAGACATCTGACTTTTTTAACACAAAACCCTCAGAATTAAGTACAGCTGTTACTGATAGTTTGATCAGTTCTTACTTATTTTTTAGGTGTAAATGAGTTACCTTTAACAAAAGGCTTAAGGAATTTCATGAAAGTGTGATTCTCCATATGTGCAATGTTGCTAGTTTGCTTTTATATGGCTGTCATGAATTTCAAAGTAAATTTAACCTTAATTATGTTGAAAGTCTCTGTAGATTTTTTAAGTAGCTGCAAATCTTCAATGCTGAAAATGGAGCAACAAATTTCTTATTAGAGAAACATATTGTTAATTTGTTAAACAAGTCACACCTGATTGCCAGCTACACCTCATTGGTATGCTGTTAAGAGAAGCCCCTTCACATTTAGTTAGGCATTGTTTCAAACAACTTGCCAACAAAGATTTTTCCTTGGATCTTGGAAGGCAATATTTTACACATACTCAAAACCAGTAACATTTGAATGACAGTTATTTTTAGCTTGGGATTTTGACAAAGACTCTTAATTGTTATTCCCAGGCAAAAATCTTCATTAAGAGGCAGTCTGGATTATAAATATTTATCAATCACCTAAGGGAAGAATCCTTGAGAGGAAACAATATTTTCTAAATAATTCAACCTATAAAAATTAGTCTGGGAATTCCTAAGTAAGTTTATATTTAAAATACATATGAAATTCTTCCAACTCTTGAAACCTGAATTGCTTCAAATTCTGGTTTAACCACTGCTTTGCCACTGTCCTTACACCCATACACCTGCAGTAGTTGGCCCTTACGATACGTCTTTTTTTCTCTGCAGACAAGGATCCTGCTATTCTGGATATAAAGATAGTTTCTCTGTAGTTTGCTTCCTTCACCATTATGAACGTTTAACAAGCAAATTAAGTTTTCTTGAGCTTCTGCTTGTGCATTGTTAGGTTATGTCACCAGGGTGGGCTTGGACGTGCAGTCGTGTGAGAGCAAAAAGGTGTCACCAGAAGCTGCAGTGGGAAATATGTCTTGTACCAGAGCCCATGTGAGGGCTTGGGAAGACAAGTGTGTGGCTGTCACTCAGAACTGTAGGAGCTGATGGCTCTGGAGATAGCTCTAGTTGGATTCCTGCATCGTCATTTATGTCCAGCAAAAACTTGGCCTAACCAGCTGCTCCTGAGTACGCAGAGTGATGGTTAGTTTTGGGTACAGTTAAAACAGGGTCACTTACATGGGCTTCTAAGTTTGGACCCTTCTTTTGACTTTGAGGAACCACTTCTTAACAGCATTTCCTGTTTCTTCTCAATTGCACAAAGTTGTGGGTTTTTTTTCCCTAGAAATAAACCAATAGCTGAATAAAGGAAAGGTCCTAGTTGGATAGAGTGAGAAGGTTTATGAAAACCAACAGAACAAAAGAACAAGCAAACAGAAGAAGGAAAAGCATGATATTACAGAAGAAGGAAAAGCATGATATTTTTCCCATTTAGCTAACTTACCTCATCACACCATGATCAAAAGCAACGGATGCTGATGTGATATAACATCTGTCTCAAAAAAAAGAAGTCAGAACATACTCAGAGAATGAAGTAAGTTCATTTGAGGATGCCAGATTCTTTGCATGTAACTCAGTAGGTGAGTGCAGCACTGATTGAAGCACACAGTTTCCAAACAAATTATTAATATTTCATTATTTGACACTGGTACTTTGCTTGCACTGTATTATTTTAGACATTGAAACACAGTACAAGACTTTAACACTTCTGATCCAACCCAAATACATCAAATGGGTAAAATGCTCCTTTAGTAAGAAAGCGGGGAAAAAAAAAAAAAGACAAATAAAAGTATTTATAGATCTGCTGAAATATTTCGTCCAGAGTTGCAGGCCAATGAAGCCCATAGCATGTCCTTGTTCATTGTGCTTCAGAGAAAATGTCATGTGAATTTCTATCTGCTGCTTTTCAATTATAGTGAAATTGTTATATTAGGACAAGAGCAGGAAACTGAGACTAACAGCCATTGGACTTCCTTCTGCCTGCATGTTACACAGCTGTCTCTGCTGGTTAAACTACAGGTACTACAAGCCCTTGCTTAAAGCTCTGGTTCAGATTAGAGCACTTGTAGACATATTCATAATAAAATACAAGTTTCTATCAGCTACAGTTGCAAAGGGAAACTTGATGAGATGAATGTAATTGTGAGCTGACGCACACCTGAGTCTGAGAGCAGCCTGAAACAGTAGCTCTGAGAGTTTCACACATTGCTGGAGTGCAACATTCAGGATTCGGTGTTTTATGAAGCTCAGCTAGCACCAGACCAACAGAAAGAGAAGAACACAGAAGGCTTACACTAACTTGTGTTGGTTAATTTAAACGTAAAAAGCCTCCTAAAGTCTGCCTGCAGGAAAGAAGAGATAGCAAGCTCTGCTGCCAGGACTGGGAGAAGGTAAAGTGCTCTCTTCATCTCTTGAAATGGAAAGGGAGATCTGCAGAGTGGTAGGGCTTCTGGGTTGGCTTGACTGCTCACTTGGAGCAATGTTTGGTGGCAACAAACCACCACAGAGCTGATTTTCCAGATAGGGAATTGCAGAATTGTTTCTTGATCTGCCCACATGTTGAAATGTGGGTATGTTATCCACAATCCTTGCATTTTTATCTTAATAGATTAAAATTCTGGCAACAGATATCAGTTACTCTAAAAGTATATCTGTACAACTGTGTGTCTTCATTTTAAGACTTGCTTTCAAGAATTAAACTTCCTTAAGTAAATGTCTAACAGGACATTCAGGATCACAGAATCACAGAATGTTAGGGGTTGGATGGCACCTTGAAAGATCATTTCGTCCAACCCCCCTGCCAGAGCAGGACCACCTACAGTAGGTCATACAGGAACGCGTCCAGGCATGTTTTGAATGTCTCCAGAGAAGCAGTCTCCACAACCTACCTGGGCAGCCTGTGTCAGTTCTCTGTTTTTCCTAATGTTTTTGTGGAACCTCCTATGCTCCAGCTTGCACCCATTGCCCCTTGTCCTGTAGCTGGGCATCACTGAGAAGAGCCTCGCTCCATCCTCCTGACTCTCACTCTTTACATATTTATAAACATTAATATTTGTTAACATATTTACAAACATTAATGAGGTCACCCCACAGTCTCCTATTCTTCAGGCTGAAGACACCCAGCTCCTTCAGCCTTTCCTCACTCCCTTAATAACCTTTGTGGCTCTGTGATGGACTCTTTTCAAGCAGTTCTCTGTCCTTCTTGAACTGAGGGGCCCAGAACTGGACACAATATTGTAGGATGTTGGATATTTTGTGACTGTGCTATTTAACAGTGCTAAAAATAAATTTTCTGTGCAATGGATGGTTTATTGCCCCACAATTCAGTCAACACAACTGGTTAATACTTTATTCCCACTGACAACTTCCATTTTGCATTTGTCATCTCGGCTGAGCAGGAAAATGCTTAGTAACTGATTGTTCAGGTTATGTTATATTTTAAAGTAAGAAGAAAATAGGATTTCATGTTATCTTTCTGTTTGGAACAAAGAGGCAAATTTGACTGACTCATCATACAAGGGAGAAGACTGCCAGCTCTTGGAGTCCATCCTGTAGTCAGCCTTTGCAAATGGGTTTCAAAAAATACTATATGTCACAGCCAGAAAAGTACTGAAGGCACTAAAACTGCCAGTAAGTTTGTTTCTGTGGCTTTGTTTATGGTGTAAAAAGTACTTGCCCACCATCATTAAAAATCTAGTCTGTTTTTCATGAAGTGACTTTAATAGAACAAGCTGTATTAACAATCTCAACAATACGGTTTCCAATTTAGGATGTGGCTAAATCACTTCTTAATGCATGAGAGGAGAAGTGAACACTGGATTTAAGATTTACGCCATTTTGTGAAGCTTTGCTTCAAAAACATCATGGGTTATTAAGATCCAGAAACTCTGTTCAAATTCTCTCTAGAATGAATCAGCTCTTGCCTTATTTTTCTCAAGGGGAAGATACGACAGGTGAATCATACATGGACTGACACTATTTGACATTTCTGTGCCATCTATTGTGCTGGCAGCTGGGTGGCAAATGCAGCAGCCATACTGTCCTCCCAGCCCCTCTGCTGTGTCATCCTCCAGTTCCTGCCTTGCTGCTGTTTTCCTCAATCTAACATTTCAGTCGTTCTTATTGAAAGCATTTGACGCTTCTTTCTCTATGGAAATGCAACTGCTGGAAACACAATAGTGGGGAAGCAGCTAGGCAACAATTAATTATATATTTCTTTAAAGTATTTAAAATGCTTTGCTTTCAGTGGCATAATATTTGGAGGAACAAAAGGGATACTAAGCAGAGCTGAATTGGATGGAGAGGGAATTGAACGGGTTGAAAGATAAATGACAATATGCCCAAGGGTTATGAGAGCCATCTAGCGATAAATACACTAGGAGTGAAAAAGGTCACTCTGAATAAGTGAGTGCAAAAAGTAATCAAGCATTAGAAAGAGGGACATGCCATGTGTAAAAAATGAGGTACCGGAGTTAAGAGTATAAATACTGATAAGGAAAGGAAAGCGGGAGAATAAAAGCCGATTGCCCAAGAGCTTTGGAAACTTGCATAATGCAATTGGCTTCAAGAACATCGGGACAAAGAGGTTGGTGGGGGAGAGCTATCGAAAACGGCAAGGAGTGTCATAAAGGGAGCAGGTCCCCAGTTCCAGCCAAGCAGAGGCCAGTCAAGTCAGAAATGGGGTGCAGAGGTGGGCACATTTTCAGGAAGCTGTGGTGTCCGAAGGCAACCCTGTTCTGACAGAGAAGAGAAATGGCTGAAAAGACAGCTGAGGCCGGGGGCACAGGACAGATGGGTCCCTGACAGACCCTTGCATGCAGTGCTGTGCTGCCAGAGGGAAAGGCAGAAGGTGTGTGTCTGCAGGGATCGCTCCAGGCCACTCGTGCTTGTTCTGTAGTGCTTGTTCTGGCTTTCGTCTGGCCACTCAGGAAAGATCTACCCCGACATAGTTTGCTGGGAATGTTTTTTACTGTTACGAGACTGAATCATAGGCAGAGCATAGTCATTTCAACACCCACCTGGTTCAGTTTAACATGAGAAGACCTGTTCCCATAAATTTGTCAAGTCTTCCATATGGCGTATAGAGAAGATTAACTTTGGACCCCTACTGCATGTTTACGTCTTGATTCTAGGCACTTTATGATATAGTTAATGATGGAAAAAATCTTGGGAAAAAAAAATCCCAATATTTCCTGCCAGCTCACCTGACTAGTTCTTATCAGTCTATCTCCTGGGCTGAGAGACAGACTTTGAGCTTTGGGCTTTTCATCTCTGCATGTCATGGACAGCCCACTGGGTAAGGACACTGAAAAATGGCAATTATAATACTGATATCTAGCCAAACAAGATGAATGCATCAGAAATCTGATCCTGCCTGAGAAATGGGGAGCCATTCAGTGGGACCTGGACAAGCTTGAGAAGTGGGCCTGAGTGAACATCATGAAGTTCAACTAGGCCAAGTGCAAGGTCCTGTACCCAGGTTGGTGCAACCCCTGGTATCAGCACAGGCTGGGGGATGAAGGGATTGAAAGCAGGCCTGCCGAGAAGGGCTCGTGGGTACAGGTGGATGAAAAGCTGGACATGAGCCAGCAATGTGTGCCTACAGACCAGAAGGCCAATTACATCCTGGGCTACATCAAAACAATCATGGCCAGCAGGTCGAGGGAGGTGATTCTGCCCCTCTACTCTGCATTGGTGAGAGCTCACCTGCAGTGCTGTGTTCAGCTCTGGAGACCAGAAATGACCCTGTTGGAGAGGTTATAGAAGAGATCCACAATAATGATCAGAAGAATGAAACAGCTCTCCTATGAGAACTCTCCTGAGAAAGTTGAGGTTGTTCAGCCTGGAGAAGAGAAGGCTCCAGGAAGACTTATAGAAGCCTTTTAAAACTCAAACAAAGATGGGGACAATCTTTTTTTGCAGGGCCTTTTGCGATAGGGTTAGGGGAAATGGTTTTAAACTAAAAGGGGGTAGATTTAGACTAGCTATAAGGAAGAATTTTTTTGCAGTGAGGGTGATGAAATACCAGAACAGGTTGCCCAGAAAGGTTGTAGAACCCTCATCCCTGGAAACATTCAGGGTCAGGTGGGACGGGGCTCTGAGCAACCTGATCCAGTTGAAGGTGTCCCTGCTCACTGCAGGGCAGTTGGACTAGAGGAAAATTAAAGGTCCTTTCCAACTCAAAACATTCTGTGATTCTATGAAACCAAGGTTTTTTCTTGATTATTCGGATAGACCTGAATGACAAATAGATATTCGCAATATGAAAGTAAGTTCTCTAGCCCTCTTTTCTTTTAGTATCAGAACTGCAAGCATAGTAATAGTATGAGGTGTTTACTAAAACCTTTTATGCATGAGGAATTTTACAATTTTACAACAAAGATGGTGGAAAGCATACTGGTGTGCAAAAAAAAACCCAAAATCCCGGTGTAAAGTTGTGATTGAGTTATGAGTTTGAAATGAGAAACATAAGTTGCCTAGGTACTGATAGGGTGGATTCTGCATAAACTAATTTAATTTTGTCATTTTTGGGGGCTAGGTAATGCCTGAGCCAGTTGAAATATCTGTCATGTAGTTCTATAGGAGAAACCCTTGGATCCCATTGCCTATTCTGCTGTTGCTCAGTGGAAACTCCCTACAACTTCAGTCAGACCACTGAAATCTGCATTACCAGTCAAGGAATACTGCTGGGGGTAGGAATGAGGCACAGGCTACAAGTGCTGCTATGAAGGACTTGTATGGGACTTTGGAGTAAGCACTACTAAAGAATAATAATTGCTTCCTATAAGGAAGGGAGAAGACCTACAGTGAAGAAAAATGCTTTTGCATTTTTTTCTCAAGAAATTTCTTCCCTTGCTCTTTGCTAGTGAGAACACAGCAAACTCTTTTGACTTGAAAGTCTCTTCCCACCTGCCTTCTTCTACAGCTATTGAGTTGTGGTTTTAGTGTGAGAGAATCACTGAAATAATATTCAAATTGAGATGTTCTTTCTGTATTTCAAAAGGAAAGTAAGCAAAAAGAGGGAACAATCCAATACAGAATTTCTTTAAAGATGATTGATCTTTACTTGGAAGGGGATCATCTGTATTTCTCCCTTAAGAAAAAATAAAAAACCAAAACCTTCTTATACTCCAGAGTGAGCTCAAGGCTTGTTTTGAAAAAGATTAACATAAACTGTACTGGGAATAGCCAATACGAACCACAGTAAAGAAAACTTCATAGTAATGTGTAACCAGGATTACTGGAGGTTGTTTGTGGTTGATTATAATGAAGATAGAAACACAAGTTAAGAAAATCTCCAGTCTGTGATTCCTAAATTTAAATTAAGATGTATAGTATCCCTGCCTGGTCTGTCATTTCTGTGGCATTTAGCTGGCTCACACCATTATTGCTTCTGCATGGACACTGAGGATGTCTTCTTATACCCATGACAGCAATGTGGAGTTATTGAAGAGATGTGTGTTTCTTCACCATGCAAGAAAAAAAAGCATAAAAAAGTTTCTGTGAATCAATGACCTCTCAGGGCTTTTGGCTTTTAAGGCTAATGCATCCCAGCATGTGTCCTCCTGCAAATGGTGGGCTGCTTGACCCCAGGCTCAAGGGTCCAGTATTGGGCACAAGAAATCATAGAATCATAGAATCATAGAATGGTAGGGATTGGAAGGGACCTCGAAAGATCATCAAGTCCAATCCCCCTGCCAGAGCAGGAATGCCTAGACTATGCCACACAGGAACGTGTCCAGGCAGGTCTTGAATGTCTCCAGAGAAGGAGACTCCACAGCCTCTCTGGGCAGCCTGTTCCAGGGCTCCATCACCCTCACTGAGAAGAAGTTTCTTCTCGAGTTTAAGCGGAACCTCTTATGTTCCAGTTTCAGCCCATTACCCCTTGTCCTATCAGTGGTTGTCACCGAGAAGAGCCTGGCTCCATCCTCGTGACACTCACCCTTGATATATTTGTAAACATTAATGAGGTCACCCCTCAGTCTCCTCTTCTCCAAACTAAAGAGCCCCAGCTCCCTCAGTCTTTTCTCATAAGGGATATGCTCCACTCCCTTAATCATCCTAGTTGCCCTGTGCTGGACTCTCTCCAGCAGTTCCCTGTCTTTCTTAAACTGAGGGGCCCAGAACTGGACACAATATTCCAGATGGGGTCTCACCAGGGCAGAGTAGAGGGGAAGGAGAACCTCTCTTGACCTACTAACCACCCCCCTTCTGATACACCCCAGGATGCCATTGGCCTTCCTGGCCACAAGGGCACAGTGCTGGCTCAGGGTCATCCTGCTGTCCACCAAGATTCCCAGGTCCCTTTCCCCTACACTGCTCTCTAATAAGTCATTCCCCAACTTATACTGGAACCCGAGGTTGTTACTACCCAGATGCAAGACCCTACATTTACCCTTGTTATATTTCATTAAATTTTTCCCCGCCCAACGCTCCAGCCTGTCCAGGTCTCGCTGGATGGCAGCACAGCCTTCTGGTGTGTCAGCCACCCCTCCCAGCTTGGTGTCATCAGCAAACTTGCTGATAGTACTCTCTAGTCCCTCATCCAAGTCATCGATGAATATATTGAATAATACTGGTCCCAGTACCGACCCTTGAGGGACTCCACTGGATACAGGTCTCCAACCAGACTCTGCCCCATTGACCACAACTCTTTGGCTTCTTCCCCTTAGCCAGTTCACAGTCCACCTCACTACCCGAGAGTCTAGACCACACTTCCTCAGTTTAGCAGCAAGGATGCTGTGGGAGACTGTGTCAAATGCTTTACTGAAGTCAAGGTAGACCACATCCACCGCTCTGCCATCATCTATCCACCTTGTTATATCCTCGTAAAAGGCTATGAGGTTAGTGAAGCACGACTTCCCCTTGGTGAAGCCATGTTGACTGTCTCTAATGACCCTCTTATCCTTGATATGCCTTGAGATGGCACCAAGGATAAGTCGTTCCATCACTTTCCCAGGGATAGAGGTGAGGCTGACCGGTCTATAGTTACCCGGGTCCTCCTTCTTGCCCTTTTTGAAGACTGGAGTGACATTTGCTTGCCTCCAGTCCTCAGGCACCTCTCCCGTCTCCCAAGACTTGGCAAAGATGATGGAGAGTGGTCTAGCAATGACATCAGCCAGCTCCCTCAGCACCCGTGGATGCATCCCGTCTGGACCCATGGATTTATGGATGTCCAGATTGCTTAATTGGTCCCTAACCCCGTCCTCATCAACTAAAGCAAACTCCTCCACTGCCCTGACTTCCTGTGGGTCCTCAGGGGAACGGGGCTCCTCAGGACAGCCTCCGGCAGAGTAGACAGAGGCAAAGAAGGCATTCAGTAACTCTGCCTTCTCTGTATCTTCTGTCACCAAGGCACCCACCTCATTCATCAGTGGGCCTACATTGCCTCTGGTGTTAGTTTTATCTGCCACGTATTTGAAAAAGCTCTTCCTGTTGTCCTTGACCCCTCTCGCCAGGTTCAATTCTAGGGAGGCCTTTGCTTTCCTAGTTGCCTCCCTACATCCTCAGGCAACAGCCTTATATTCTCCCCAAGTGGCCAGCCCTGCCTTCCAAGATCTGTAAATTCTCCTCTTGCACTTGAGCTTACCCAGCAGATCCCTGTTTAGCCACGCAGGTCTCCTGGCTCCCTTCCTTGACTTCCTATGTGTCGGGATGCTCTGATCTTGAGCACGGTAGAAGCAGTCCCTGAACGCTAACCAACTATCTTGGGGCCCTTTACCTTCAAACAACCTTGCCCATGGGATTTTCTCTAGTAATTGCTTGAAAAATCCAAAGTTTGCCTTGGCAAAGTCCAGGGTTGCAATTCTGCTTGCTATTTTGTTTCTGCTACATGAGATCCTGAACTCCACCATTTCATGGTCACTGCAGCCAAGGCAGCCCTCAACCTTTACTGCTTCAACCAGATCCTCCTTGTTAGCGAGGATGAGGTCCAGCAGTGCTCCTCTCCTAGTCGGCTCCTCCACCATTTGCATCAGAAAATTATCATCGATGCACTGGAGGAACTTCCTGGACTGTGGCTGGCTGACTGAGTTGTCCTTCCAGCAAATATCAGGGAAGTTAAAATCCCCCACGACAACCAGGGCCTGTGATTGTGAGACCGCTCTCAGCTGCCTGTAGAAGGCCTCATCAACTTCCTCACCCTGATCTGGTGGCCTGTAATAGACACCCACAACAGTATCTCTCCTGCCAGCCTGCCCCTTAGTTCTAACCCATACACTCTCAACTGCTCCTCCTCATCCATGCCTGGATGGTATTCAAGACATTGTAGTTGCTCTTTCACGTAAAGAGCGACTCCACCACCTCGCCTGGCTGGCCTGTCTTTCCTGAAAAGGACATAGCCACCCATGACCACATTCCAGTCATGTGAGCTGTCCCACCATGTCTCTGTAATTGCCACCAGATCATAATCTCCTGCCCGAACCCAGGTTTCTAGCTCCTCCTGCTTATTCCCCATGCTGCGTGCATTGGTGTATAAGCATTTCAGGGAGCAAGCTGAGCACACTGATCTCACCCTAGGGGGATGGAAGGCCACCCGGTCCTCATAATTTCTAGAGCACTGCCTCGCTGCAATCCCAGCTATAACCCCATCCCCCTTCATATCTAGTTTAAAGAACGCTCTATGAGTCCTGCCAGCTCATGACCAAGGATCCTTTTTCCCTTTGTGTCATTTGAACCCCAGCTTGTTTCAGTAGATCAGGTGCCCTGTAGATCTCCCCATGGTTAAAAAATCCAAAGCTAGACCGCTGGCACCCCCCCTTTAGCCAAGTATTAATCTGCTGCACTTTGTCACACTTACCACTATTTTTCCTCATAATAGAAGGAATAGAGGCAAACACAACCTGTGCGCCTGATCCTTCTAGCATCCGCCCCAGTGCCCTAAAGTCCCTTTTGATTGCTTCTGGCCGTCTCTCCACTATCTCATCATTACCGATCTGCATAACCAAAAGCGGGTAATAGTCCGTGGGTTTGACCAGACCAGGAAGCTTCTTGATAACATCCTTAACTCGGGCCCCAGGGAGGCAGCAGACTTCCCTGTGGGTCGGATCAGGGCGGCAGATAGGGCCCTCTGTTCCCCTCAGGAGGGAGTCTCCAATTACGATCACCCTCCTTTTTTTCTTAGATGAAGAAGTCCTAACGCGTGTATCCGAGCGATTTACCCTAGACAGCCCTATGGATGAATCCTCCACTGACTCTTCCTTGGCCTGGCTCTCATTGTCTAGAGCCCCATATCTGTTTCGCAGGGGCAACCGGGCAGGTGAGGGAGGCCGAGCAGGGATTTTCCTTCCTCTCCTGGCAGGCACCTGCTTCCACTCCTCCCTATCCTTTAGGTCCCCCCCTTTTGCCTGATAGCCAGAGGTGGGGGGATATTCAGCTCTTTGCGGAGCTTGCTGCTCGCCATTCAGGACGTGACTCCACCAGTCTGTCTCTCTCTCCGACTCCCTAATGCTCCTCAGCCTTTCTACCTCCTCCTTCAGCTCAACCAGCAGGCTGAGCAGATCGCTCACCTGGTCACATCGGACACAGGTGTCGCGTCCACTACCCTCCATGGCCAGTGCCAGGCTCTGGCATTCTCTGCAGCCCGAGGCCTGAACACCCACATGCTTACGTGGGGCCTCTGTCTGGGTGCCCACAGTTTTTCTAACAACCATGGATGGGTCCTTTCCTTCTGGCAGGGATCCAGCATCCAATTTGCCTGTTGAGTGGTTTCCTGGCTGTTTCATGTATGAGACTGTGTGTGTGAGTGAAGAAGGCAGCATTTTCTGTCTCCCAGAAAGAAATATGAGGTGACTTTGCAAGGAATATGTTCTAGAATTTTATTTTTGCTCTTCCTAAAGGCCCCAGACCTGCCTCCACCTTGTTGAGATTGAATGAACTTCATCTATCATAGCGATAGACAAAATCTGAGTTTATTTTCTGGGTAATAAGAACAGAAATATTATTTTAACTGAATCTCATGCCCCACTCACATGTGTGTCACACTGTGTATGTGTCATACACAGAGACACTTGCATCCCCAAAAGCCAAGAAGTATTGGTTTGCTGTCTCTGGCCATTTTTAGGAGCTTTGTTCTCATCCTTTCAGCTTCAAACAGGTTGCCTGTAGTCTGGATAATCAATGCTGCAGTGCTGATAATCAACAGTGAGTGATGTTTCATGAAGCAAAACACAAATAGCCTTGCTGAGTAGGCAACATGAATGTATTTGATTTGTATTTCGTTCTTATCATGTGGATACTGACCCCATATTTTCTCCCCAAGACCAGAGGTTTTCAGTACAAATGATACAACAGAGGCAAGCTCTGGCTTGCTTGATATTAGGCTATATTCACAGTTGACGTTTTACAAATCATATCTGAACAACTGAGTTTTGGTAGGAGTCTCTGAATCTTGTATTGGGTTAGTAAATACATAAAGAAATTGAGGGGAATATGTTACAGTTCTGTGGACTTCATAGGGAGCATTTCTTCATCAATGCAAAATTTTTCCCTGCTGGCTATCTTCAGATCTAGTATTAACATCATGTCACAAGAGTGCAAATGTCAAGGATGTTTTACAACCACTGATAGGACAAGGGGTAATGGGCTGAAACTTGAACATAAGAGGTTCCGCTTAAACTCTAGAAGAAACTTCTTCTCAGTGAGGGTGACAGAGCACTGGAACAGGCTGCCCAGAGAGGTTGTGGAGTCTCCTTCTCTGGAGACATTCAAGACCCGCCTGGACACGTTCCTATGTAGCATTATCTAGGCATTCCTGCTCTGACAGGGGGATTGGACTTGATGATCTTTCAAGGTCCCTTCCAATCCCTAACATTCTGTGATTCTGTGATTCTAAATAAGCTACTATGCATCAATGTGTCAGGCAGAGACTTGCCTTAGAGGGGTGGGGTGTCACATGGCAAAAGCATATGGGGTTCCCAGAAGTAACTGGTACCCCTAAACAAATGATATCTGGTGTCTATAAGTAAATTATCTGGACTGAGTGGTGGAGCATGGAGGCAATGCTGAATTGAAACAACAGTCTTGCCTTTGATTCTGCAGTCATCTCTGTTGGAGGTAGCTTCTCTGGCTAGTGGAGACACACATGGGCTCAGCTAAGCTCCTCTCTTAAAACGTATTTGAGGAAAAAGTGGCTAAGAGCATTCGAGCCAAGACTCTTTGGTCTTAAGCATTTTTAAGCATCTTCCAATGGTATTTTCCACCAGGGTCATGCTCTTCAGGCTTTGCACTCCTCCTCATCAGAGTGATTCTTCTTGAAGGTGGCATGTTTTCAAGCAAATTTATGTTTTGTAACTCTCTGTGAATGCTCTGAATTGCACAATATTCTTGTCCTTCATCAGTGCCTAGCATTTTTTGACAAATGAACTAATGTAGCTTTTTCTCCTTTAGGTTATGTATGTTGATATTCAGACTGGACGTAGTGCAAAACACTCTCTTCTGGAGAAAAATCACCTCCTCTGCCTGATGCAGACAAGCATTCAGGGGTGGCTATACAGCTGACTTTTCCCTGTCAGAGCCAGTGATGACTGGCTTTCCAAAGAAAGTATCTCCCTATCCTTGTTGTATGAAAATGAGACGATTTTAGCTCACTTTGCAGACATCAGTTGGCAGTGACATTCTGCCCTGTTATGAAAAGTAATTTCAGTCACTGAAAACATAAGTCCCAGTCCTGTGAAGCGAGATGTGTGGGTAGCCTGTGCCTCTTCGCTGAGCCATATTGATCGGGGATAAGGGTCTGTCTCTATAGATAGCTTTGAAGCTTCAAGGTCTCTGTTGTGGCAACATGAGCAGTTTGTTGAGAGCCTGTATATAAAAGGAAACTGGGAGATGAAGTGGAAAATCTTGTCTCTGGCCTCCCCCTTGACAGCATGGGAGGAAGGAATGTCAGCTTGGGCATTTTTCAGCTTTAACTATGAATGGCTTTGGTGGAGTTAATGATACATAACTAGTGATTCTGTAGACAGCTAATCTGCTCTTCTGATCCTCCCAAAGTTCCCTGCCCCCTTCCCCCTCTTTATTAAAAAATGAACCCAGTCAAAGCAGAATTTTAATCTTTTGCGACCTGCAGTTTTCATAAAGAGCTGGTTGGACAGGAGCAATCACAAAGTTTCTGTATCTGATGGCATTGTTCTGAAGCATTTGTTGTGCTTCCCACTTTCGGTTTAGCTGATAAGCACAGTTCAAGGAACAAAAAAAGCTTTGTTGATTGTCAACGGGCGTTAACAAAACCAGATTGTGTTCTGATGGCATTTTAACAGAGATATTCTTTAAAAAATGTGCAAGAAGTTGGCTGTGCTGTTTTGGGTAGATATTTTCTAAATTAACTAAATACAGTGGGAACCACAAAAGACATCAAAATCTTTAAGATAAAAGACATTAGATTTTTTTTTCTATCCAATCCATCCAGTTGTCTTCAGGATGGATTATGTACCATAATTATGGCTATAAGTGAACTTGATAATAATTTACATAATTAGGATATCACTAAGCAGCTTTGAAAAGAACAACTACATGTTTTTGTATATATATGTATGATCAACAAGATCATGCATACTTATGTATGTATGTATATATATATACACATGATTTATATATATAGTCTAAGAAAGGCACCTAATGACTACACGGCTTTTCTCCTGTCAAATTTCAAAGACGAGGAGCTGAAAAAATGGGGAGCTGGAAATCTTTAGAAGATGACTGCAAAATGTTTTATAATATAATACAGCAATAAGAAACCAACATTTAAGAGATGCAGCAAGCTCTGCGTATGAGTACTATTTTTATGGTGGTAGGATACAGAAGGCATTACTGGAAGTTTTTGCTGTATGCTGTTAGGTGCTTTGTGCCAACAGTCCCTCAGTGAGGCATAACACATCATATGGGCTCTGACACTCAGAGTGAACTGCTGAAATGCCATTGAAAGGAAGTTTGAGATCAGGTAAGCAGTTTTAATGAAAAGATTTTCCAGAGATGGCAGCTTCCTCAAACTCAAATTCTAAATTTAGTCTCTCCTCTCCTCTCCTCTCCTCTCCTCTCCTCTCCTCTCCTCTCCTCTCCTCTCCTCTCCTCTCCTCTCCTCTCCTCTCCTCTCCTCTCCTCTCCTCTCCTCTCCTCTCCTCTCCTCTCCTCTCCTCTCCTCTCCTCTCCTCTCCTCCCCATTTCTTCTTCTAAACAATACTGGAGAAGAGTGTTGGAAAAAAAGAAATATTTATTGACTTTGTAATGGGATTAAGGAGAATTGGAAGGGAGTATCATTAACCCAAGGGATAAATGTTATATATGCAATCACTGCTATCCAAACCATTGTTCATCTGGAAAACCAATTTAAGTTAAGCCTTTTTTAATTGCTTCTCTGTGTATATTTACTCAAATAAAGGAAGGGGCAGAAATATTTATTTCCTCTCTACCAGACATTTGTTGTGAATGTCTACCTTTTTTTTTTATTTCTTACGCATATTTCTGATGAATATGGACTTGAACAGAAACGAATCTCTCAGGCAGAATATCTCTATCCACTGAAGGAATGAGGGGCTCATACTGCAGCAGCAGGGCTTGGGGTGCAGCTGAAGATGTCTAGATGGGATCTTGGAGTTCTCCAGACCACGTCACAAAAAAAAACACATTCATGGCACGTGTGTCAAAAAGTCCACACCCTGCCTCAGCATAATGCACCTGCATTTCTGCCAGTAGTTCCTGTTCTGTATGTGATGATATTCTTGAGAGGAATTAATCTGAAAAAAAAAATCCACTGTCCTGAAATAAAGTTAAAGATTTTTCTTCCTGTACCTCAAATCCTTCTGAAAAGCAAATCCATTTTGTAGCAGTTGCATTTCATTTGCCTTTCCTTATGTCCTTGCTTATGCTCCAGCAGCAGAGGCTGTTCACCCCAGCAGGTAGGCAGGATCATGGGGTAACTCAGGCTGGAAGGGACCTCATGAGATCTCTATTCCAGCCTCCTCTCAGAGCAGAATCAGCCATGAGGTAGGGACAGTTTGCTCAGGGCATTATCCAGTCAGGTCTTGAAAACCTCTATGGTCCACACTGCTTTGGTAAGATGGGGATGGCAGCAGTTGGCTGTTTTGCAAGGTTAGGCACAAGAACATCAAAGTTTACAGCACCTGCATGTGGATATGGCAAAGGAGGCAGTGAGGGACAGTCCCGAAAATGCAGAGCTATCAGTAACAAATACAGACACAGCCGTGGAAACTGGTAAACCTAAAGGCAGAAACCTAAGCAGCAGTGCTGTTTTGTATTAAAATGAAACATTACATTCTCATCTTTCTTTAGCTCTGGAAAAATGAGAAATTCCTTGGAAAACGTGCTACTTCTTTTTTTCCAGGAAATACATGATTTTCTGATCAGCAAAAACACGCAGTTTTACTGCAGGATGGTAAATAGATGCCGCAAAGGTGCTGCATTGCAATTGTAGTTATATTTCAGGCTGGTTAACTGTTCCCTGTTTGTTTAGAGAGAAAGGAGCTTTGAGATGAACTGGGAAATGTAAGTACAGAGGATTAGTTTAACATTTAGGACACTGCTGACTGTATTTCAATATTGACCTTGAACACTACCTCCTCAGAAATGTATATATTAAGCCTTCGAGCACCAACATTATTCTATTGATGAAGTAACCTTTTGCTTGTGATAGTACTAGGAAATCACTACATGTATTTCAATGGAATTTTCCTATGTGAGAAAAGAAAGAGTAAAAAGCTCATTTTTTACCAGATTCTTTTAAGTGCAAAACAGCCCACAGACCTCTGCATAAACCATTTTCCCTTTGTCAGCATATCAGAAGGTAAATACTCAGTGCTAAATCTTGGCACAGCGTGTATATGGAACTTCGTGGCATACCTGTCAGATGTTCTGATTCATTTTTAGGACTCTGAAATATCACAGCTATAAAAGATTTAAAAGTTCAGCACAGATTCAGCTGCTAGATTCAAAGACCTGTATTCATTAACTGTTTACCTGCCCTTTGCGTACCCTCCAGGCTCAAATCGGGAATTGGCACCTTAACAATGAGCAATGCACCAGCATTAGGCTAATGAGCTGCTTGGCATATTCACCTCCGTGCCACTCCGCAGAAGTTCATTCGCTTTCATGGTACGCTGTGCTTAGAGGAGGCAGCGGTGTGCAGGCAGGCAGGCAGCCCAGGCAGATGAAAGCCCCAGAGTTCATTGAACACGACAGCAGCCCCCTTCCCTTCTCCCATATCCACAAGCAAATATATATCTACCGATGCAAAGTGCTGCATCTTGTGGTTGCTGCAGATTTCCTTGCCGACACCTTTAATCCTCCTTTCATTTCATGCCACTTCCTATCGGCTGGAGGGATGTGGACACGGACAGGTGGTCCCTGCCTTGGAAGATCTTCTTACATGTACTGACAGCAAAGTGGCCAAGCAAGTCTTTCCTGATTTCATGGTACAGATTTCAAGGCTGCTCCATGCAGGGCTGTCCGGTACACATTTGATCCCCCTACTCACTGATAGAGCTGCTCTGAAGTCTTCATAGGAAGTGAAGCCAAACAGTGCCTAACAGAGCTTTAAAAAGATGTATAGATCTCTTACTGCCCCAGCTCTTTCTTCTTCAAGAACTAGGTTCCATTTACTGGATTTTTTTGGCAGTCAGTCACAGGATTGTGAGTACCTACATGTTTCAGTGCTGCATGTGCTTTGCTGGGAGATACTGTGGAATGTAAACTTCTCTAATGACAGCTCCTTTTCAGTCTTGTCAAGTTTGCTTATTAATAGCAGAGAAGTAGTATTGCTTCTTTCAATGGCAGCAGCTCTCGAGGCAACTGCTGAATTTATAAGAATACAGACGGTGCCTGCCATTTCTTTTTTCAGCACCACACTGCATTCCTCGTCTGACATGTGGAACTTGTTTGGTACCATAATGCCGCAGCTGGAGACACTTCTCTTAGAGGTAAAAGCAGTTTTGCTTGCATTTTTCTTGGCAGCATTGAATTTTGCCCACCTGCAGGCATGATTAATTTTTTTTTTCCCATCTGAGATATCCGAGCTTATGATGGTGATCTGATTTGAAATATTTTGGCACTGTGCCTTTTCCTCTCTTCCACCATAAACTGATAGAACTAAGCATCCCTCTCCTTCTAAGCAGCAAAATATCCAGGCAAGCATCTAGATAAATCTGTAAGTGGCATTGTAAGTTTTTACATGTAAATGTTACACTTTGGGCTCTATCTTTGGCAGGTGGCAATGCTAGTATTGAATTTTACCAAATTAAACAGAACCAAGCGTCTTTATTAGAAGAGCTAAATGGAGGTGAATGGCATAGATCTGAGTGCTTTGCAGCTCAGGCTGATCTCTCCTGACAGTCTCTAATGTGTTGCTGACTGCACAGGAGCAGCTGGAAAATGGACGTAAACAGGAGGGTCTCATGACTACAGTTCAAAGGGCAACCACGTGTTAGTCATAGGAAGGTTGGCTGTTTCTTAACCTCTCACAGCAAGTCCATATATTTGGTGGATCACATGCTGCTAGTTAACCCGTTTCTGGGATATTTTTGTACTGTGTTTGTCAATAAGTTGTTATTGAAACAATTTGGGTTTTGGACTCCTGGTTATGTAGTTTTAACTCCTCTCTTTCTTGATAGCTCTGAAAGCAATGTGCTGGTCCATTGTACAGCACAGCTGAAGAAAATGAACAGACCTAGACCCAGACCTAGAAGAAAATGGCACAAATGGCTGCTCACTCCCAGTGTTGAACAGACATGTTTTCACCTGAACACTCGTAATGGTCTGTGTCCAAGGAAGAAGCCATCTCCGGTCTCACTATGGATGTGCAACTTCAGCCTTACTCCATCACCCCTCTTTAGTAACAACATTCCACTAACTGTAATGGCAACATCTTGAGGGAAAACCCAGACTACCTGGAGAAGGTTTTCATTCCAGCCTTGAGCATCACTCTCGCAATTAATTGGCCAGAGAGGTAGGATCACAGTACCATGGCTGATGCTTTAGATGATGTTTCCAGCAACTGCCCTGCTCCCGACCCTGTTGGAGTGCTTGCTATCTCAGCTTGTCAGGCTTCAGCTCTGTGCTACTTAGTAAAGATTTGTGGTTGAGGTTATCATCTGTGCTCACTACCAGTTCTCACTTGTAAAGATATAAGGTTATTCAGAGTTAAAAAAGCTCAAGGAGTCTTTTCGAAGTAGAGTAATAACTCCTCCTATTTGACATAAGGTTTCTTCAGAGTTTTAACCTGGAGTACGTAAGAGAAAGTATGCAGCCAGATAAAGGCAGGCATCTGGGTGCAAGCAATTCTGCTTTAGTTTCTAAGTGCAGATGTTGACAGGCTGAAAATTGTCCTGTGTGCAGGCTGAAGCTCCCATTTGCTACACACATTTTGCATCAGCGCATTGCAAAAATCTGTTTCAAATTGTAAATATCAGCAAATTTCTCTATTTAAATGAGCAATAAAAGAAAGTGGGAGCAAGCTATATTCTCCAGCTGCAGCTCAGACAGGTATTTTCTTCACTTGTTTAGTGTACTGGCTTGTTGAGCTCTGTTAGGTAAAAAACAAAGCAGGCACTTTTTTTGTGCAGGTCACTTGGATCTTGAAGTGAATTACATGATCAGCTGTTCTGACAGGCAAAAGGAATATTTTTAGTTCCACAGTTAGTAAACCAAATCAGTCGGACATGACTTTTTGTGTGTTCTCCGTGAAAACCAACTGTTCCCTAGTGCTGAAGGTGAAAAGGTACATTTTTGATCTGGTACATGGAATGACTGAATTTCAGCCACTTCACTGTTCTAGCAGAGCTCGTTCTTGGTGGGTAGTCAGAAATATCTATAAAGGCAGCTAGAACTGCATTTTTTGGCCCTTATTTGACCCTTATCTAATGTGTTTTTAAAAAGTAGCTGAGTAATTTGATAATGAGTAGGAAAATTACGGCTTTGTGAGTTGTTTGATGCTTACATTTTGCTACAGCATCAACACGGTCCCTGCTGAAGCACAGGCACCCAGAGGCATGGCAGGCAGCTGTAGAGATCTGGGATAACAAATCACTCTTCTCACTTTCCTCTTCTTTTCAGAAAAAAAAAAAAAGAAAAAGAAAAAGGATGAGACAAAAATATGAAGGGGATATCAACGTGAACTAAGCCATAGAGCAAAAATAATGCAATTAGATTCTTCCATTTTCCCTAAAATTCTGTGGGCAGAAGGCAAAATGGCAAATATCATGGAAGATCAGAAACCCTTCTAGCAAAGGTGCTTGAATTCTTGTGAGGAGAGGTTGGATTGGCATGTTGTAACCAGGAAAAGGAGTGAATGAAGGGAAGATTACAAAACTCCACAAAGCTGTGCAAGCGACAGAAAATAGCAAGTATGGAAAAATTATTTACTATTTCTTTCAGTTTAACTAGCTACCTTTTAATGCTTGCATGACTTGAGCCAATCAGGGGAAGTGTTTTGTCTTTTTGCTGCGGGATGTTGTGGATGTTAACATCACAATTGGCTGCAAAAGACAGTTCATGGAATTAAAGAAAAAAAAAAAAGATCCTCAAGGGCTTTTAAACACAGAGATAGATACAACATCTGGCTTAGGATACTGAGATTTCTGAGAGCTTAGAGGATATATTAGGGAGAGTATCCAGGTGTGCTCATTCTGTTTCTGTAGTCTTTCCTTATACATTAATTCCAGATTTTGATCTGAATATACTTTTGGTCTTCCAGTTTCAGCATTGTTAAGAACAACTTCTGCTCTTAAAGGATGGGAGGAAAAGGTTCCATCTGATGCCTGCCAATTAGTGTGCTGAAGTCTTCTTTTCATGCTTCCCTTACGTGCACTAAGTAGTAATTTCAGAGGAGTTGGTGTCAATTAACTGACTTTCCAGTGGTAACAAGCAAAGCAGGAGGACTTACTCAAATCTGCAGTTGTAATTCTTCTCATAAAAAAAATGTCCTTCTCCTCTGTGTGAAAAAAAACTCTGAAAAAATTCAACTGTAGAGCAAAGCTACTCTTTTCATAATTAAGTCAAAGCATAATATATCAGCATTCACCTGTATTCTTTTAAAAGGCACACATATTTGCCTGAGTAACACCATCCTATCACCTCTATCTACACAGTTTTAAGTTCACTTTTTCAAGGTGTTTCTGTTCACATCAGTTGTCTTTCAGCTCAGTCTGCACATGATAATTTAATACTCCTGGCTGAACAAAACAAAGCCCTGATTTTTCAGCTGAATATTTGGTATTGAGGGTTCCCCATTATTGCGCTACCATAAGTTTTCAGATTTCTAGATTCACGTATCTCTTATATTTTATATTCAAATAAATTAAAAAAATCTATTTAATCTTAGCAATAATGTGTAAAATATAATATTCTTAACAATTAATATGAGCTTTTTCAATGTTGCTGATATGGAAAAGAGATGTGGGATGTTGCCCTTGGTTCTATGTCTGAACTTTTCCAGGGACTATTGAAAAGCTAATCCAGTTTCTCTGTTTTAGAGCCCTGGCAGTCTCCCCTTGATGAGAGAACATGAGCCAGGCAGGCGTGCAGGTTTTGGGTGGTTGCAGCAGGCGCAGAGCAACTGCGATGTGCATTGCTTCAGGTTGGTGCCAAGCATAGGTGAGGGGGCAGGCACTGCACCGATGTCATCGATACTATTGATCCGTTTGTCTCCCAGCTGTTCCCTGGCTGTGCTGCAGTGTAAATCCTTCTGGCAGGGCTTCAAGCAAGGCAACTTCATTCACAGGCAGTCACAGAACTCCATGTGTCTCTCTACTGGTTTTTGCAGGGTGGGAAGGGATGTAAAAATAGGTCTGGAAAGTATTCATAAACACGTATCTGCTCCTGGCATGTTGCACATGTACACTGGTCAGGTGCCTGGAGAGAGGCTGATGAAAGAAACTAGAGTGTTACCATGTAGGACGGTTGCTAAATCGCTTTCCCCATTAACTAGTGACATTTGAGTTAAACTAATCAGAAGCATGTCTACTGCAATGCAGTGTACATTTATTCTTGGAGACTGCTTTTTTCAGCTTACATACTGTTTCACCAACACTCTTAGCCACCATTACAGCTGATTAATGATGCCTTTCATTAAAGGGAAACTGTTATGGACAGCCTTATTTGATCTACTTTGAAACTTTTCTATTTCTGATCATCATCTTCTGTCCCTCCCTTCTTCTCCTTCTCATCTTTTCTCAGAAATGATAAGTGAGGCAAGAGATAATGCATTCACAGCCTTTGATCAACTGCTGTACATATGGCACATGATGAAAATCAGACAAAAAGCAAAGTGATATTCTCGATAAAACAGGTACTTCTACATTAATAATTTGACATCATCTAAATTGCCATAAAAAAATCTCAGCTAGGCTGATATAAGCCTAATGCCTTTTGCACAATAGGCAGGTTTTAAAGTACAAAGCCACATCCTTTCTCTGATACAATCTGTATTTTAATGGAACTTGCTCTATAAGAGATGGCCTCAGGATTTCTACAGCTAGGGTATTCAGCTGCCTGCTTTAGGATTATCTGACCTTGTCTATGTTATACTTAGCTTTCTGCAAGTTTTCAGTAATTTTAGAAGTGCAGAACACTCAGTTCTGATGTTTTTTGAACAAACAAACATGCATGTGGGTTCTGGATAGACCCATGGATCTACTGGATGGGGCATGGTGGCTGTGCCCCCATCAGGGTAGGATTCCTTTTTGAATCCAAGTTACATGATCTGATTTTCTGTAAAGATGTCTCACTTTATACAACGAAACCAAAATGTCTATTATGGGGATATTTCCACTTTGGTTGCAGAAAAGCCCCCAGTCCTTGGAGTTTCTCAAAACAATTAAGTGGACTGACAGGAATTCCTGGAAAAGTGCAGCCAAGACACTTTCTGGGGATTTGGCATTGCCTTATCTCTGGTGTGACAATATGGAGAGAATGTGACTTATTAACACTTCTATCCGTTGTATGTGAACCAGTCACAGAAGAGCTTTAAATGATCAGGAAGGAGGAGCAAAGACCATACTCCAGGAAGTGAAGCACATTTTCAAAAGATTATGAAGACCAATTATGTCCTGGGAATATTCGTAAAGAACATATGAACCAGTTCATAAATTCCTTAAAAATATTTAGCCTACTGCAAAGACAGTTCCCTAACACTGGAATACCTCTCTTTTCTCATACACATGAAGTTCCAAATATTTTTGCATCATGATTTATCAACTATGTATGACTTGCAATTTATCTACTCAATTTACTACTATTCAGCTCTCTGACTTCTACTGCATTGTATCCTAATATTCTTAAGCAGCGTCTTACACAGCCTGGATTTGATTTCCTTTCATCCAAAAATCAAGGAAAATGGACAAGTTTAGCAGCATGTCAAGTGAGTATCTAGACTGAGAAAAAAATGAGAAAGGTAAACCAGCTGAAGTTTCCATGGATGTGAGGTCTTCACTGAACCATCTTCTGCCATGGCCAGAGGCAGCCTGCTGGGACAAATATTTTAAAATGCCTCTCTGCAGCAGCACCACTCAGCTAGAGATGCAATCTCTCGTGAAGCCGTTATCAAGGTTATATTTAGTTCCTCTGTATCACCAAACCAATCTCCACTAAAAAAATAGGTGTAAGAACCAAGAAGTTTCTGCTGATTTATTTCTTTGTACCAACCACTGTGGTATTTAAAGCCTACAGGCAGCTACTCCCAATCCTTTAAGGATCTCTTATATCTTTGTCCGATACTGATGAGGTTGCTCTGCGTTAAGCCCTCAGAACTGCTCACCAGAAAAATTAGGAAGATTATTCAGGAATACATAGATAGAGTGGATTTTCTGGTTTCGAAAAGGAAAGATTTTTACCCCTGGAATTGAAGCCACAGTATTGTACATGTGAACAGCTTCTTAAATATGACAGAGCATAGTGTATGAGGAATACAAGTGCAGTGAATGGTTTCCCAAGGACAAGAGCTGTTCAGAGCATTTCTCACCCATAAATACTATTCCTGTTACCAACCAGAACAAACAGGGTGATTACTAAATGTGGAACACTAGAAATCAAAGCAAGAAGGTGTTATGGAACTCAGTGGATTATGATATTAGAAATGTGCTTTAGTTAAATGGCTCTGGAGGTAATAATTTATCCAGAGAAAGAAGGGATGCAAAGATTTTTTTCAGGATGCCCAAAATCTATTTTGAACCTGAGTTCTTTGGGAATGTTCTCCATTCTGCGGCTCTGAAATGCTTTGTTCATATGATTTTCCCCCTCCTTACAATGCGTTTCAGTGTTACAGTCTCTTATGAGATATAGACTCCACCAAGTGTATTATAAACACAGCAAAAGCAAGAAAATGATCTGTGATAATACAGTGCTTTGGTTCAGTATATGAGCACAAGGTCAATAAGCAGTACATTGATGAACATTCACTCTGCACTGAGGTGAGAGGAGTAAGATGCACATTTAAAATGAATGCTGTAGCCTAGAGATTTTCAGCCACTAGTGCGTGTCCTGGTACTGGTTTACCTCGGCTGCCCTTTACATTCTGCCCTTACATCTCTGCACTGCATGCGAAATATCAGTGTTAGTCTTTTCTTAATAGTGAGAGGGAGCACAGCTTTAAAATAAACCAAAAAGATGAAATGTATTGGGGACACCTTATTTGCAATCAGTTCAAATCACGGAGGACCTCATTGTGCTTGAGATGTCATCTTGTTCCCTGCAGTCCCATTTTCTTGGCTTATCTCATCTTAAAAATTTTCCTATATTCACTGCAGAAAGCCTATTATAAATTAGCTACAATTATGCTCAGCTCCTTTCTTGGAGATTTATCTTTCCAATTTCTAACCGTCAGTTGTGGTTTTGAACGCCACCTTATCTGCTCAGTGCCCGATTATTAAGGGAGTTATGCATGACTTGCAAAACCAGCAAGTGGTGGCGATGACTGGAACGTAACCTTAACACAACCTTGTTAGTGCTGGGGTCGGTGCCTTAATCTGAATATCTACTTACACACCCTGATTGTGGCTTATCTTACTGCAGAGACCCTTGTCAAGCACGCAAGAGTTTCTGACTGCAGATCAATAGCAGCATGAGCCAGGTCTGCTCTCCTGATCTTTCCTGGGTGATTAGTTTTGCACTAAAGGTCTGCTGGCAGCCTGTAAGTGGTCTGTGATTCGCTGGGTTGCCAAGGTCCCATACATCTCTTCAAATTGCCTGCATTTTGAATGAGAAGGTTCTTTACTGTCTTTAGAACTTCTTAGAAGTATCTCATGTTAACTAAAAGCAGTATTTTTTTTTTAGAAAAAACCCCACACTTGTGATTCAACTCAGTTACGGCTGTAAACTGGAGATAGATACATGAATAAATAAATAAAATGTATTTTCAGACTAAAAAAAAACCAAAACGCTTTGTAATTAAATATTTTATATTTTTTAAAGTTTTACCCAGCATTTTCTTAGTGTGTCAAAATGGAATAGATAGCATTTCATCACTTCTATCTGTGGGGATAATGTGTGCCTTTCCCTTCTACTTATTCCTTTTCCTTACCTTGCCCCCTTCCTTTTGGAAATTGTTATGCTCCAAGTATACTTCTGGGTACTGTTAAAAAGTACAATGATACATTTCAAAGTGCTATACTCTTGGAAAATTAAAAGCTGCAGGCAGCTCTAAAAATCTGAGGAGGGAGGAAAATTGAAGTAAATTTTAATCTAAAAATATCAGATTTCACTTTGACCGTTAAAAAATTTCATACAGGAATAAATAAGAAGGGGAAGAGTATGAAAGGGGAGTTATTTCTACTGATATGTAATAATTTAATATCAATATTATTTTATTATCAACAATTCAGATGGGAAATTTTAGTGACAATTTGATTTTCATTTTAGATGCTTTTTCTCAAAATTATGAGAAATATCT
The DNA here is from genome assembly GCA_020746105.1 of Trogon surrucura. Lineage (NCBI taxonomy): Eukaryota > Metazoa > Chordata > Aves > Trogoniformes > Trogonidae > Trogon > Trogon surrucura. The sequence continues at coordinate 65,947,728 of CM036620.1, forward strand.
CTTCATTTGGCTTCAAAATTTAAATACCTATACATGTGGTGGTGTCCCATGAAATGATTCATGCTACCTTTTTAGGATACAGTGAATCTGCCTTGAGACATGTCTGTATAAACTAGTCTAAAAAATTAGTTTAGACAAGGCAGCAGTGTTTTAGAAGGCTGAAGTTGGAAGCTGTGTTTTCCACCTCTCTTTCCCTTTGGCATTCGCAATAAGTTCCATTATTCATTTGTAGGTACCGAAATCTCTGTGATGACCCGCCCCATAGTCACTAGACTGCACGTTCTTGAGACATGAAGAATTTTTGTCTGTCTATTTAAAACACTGAGCATAATGGAACTGCGATTGTGATTAGGGATAATACGAAACACTTACACAAACTTAGTAGTGATGGGTTTGTATTGTTTTGCACACCACATTTTGTACAGACTATGAAGCTGCTAAGTCCATTGAACTAGAGCATCATGGACGGTTATCAACAACTACGATCAACAAGAATTCCAGAATTCCCTCCATGAATCAAAATCTCTTTCATTTTCGTTTTCTGCTGAGTATAACCTACAGCTGCCCTGGGATCCCTGCCCCATTTCAGTACCACATCAGGCAACACGGCGAGGGTTTGCTTCACACCCATGACAAATGGAGAATCCCGACCAGCGAGTCCTTCACATTTTCCTGCAACGTTCTGAAAAGCTCTGCTGAAGCTGCAGCACAAGCTGAAGCAGTGCTAAACCCTGCAGGTACATCTTATGATCGGGTTTTCACTTTGTGTCTATTCTCACTCTTTTGCCTTTCTGCTTTTGTTCAAATGTTTTGTTATTTGGGGGAGGAAATTTTTGCATATTTTCTCTACAAGTGAACACAGCACCTGCTCTGCCTGCTTTTGTCCAAAATAGATGAGTTCAAGGTAAAACATTTAGGCCCAGACTGGCCTAAAACATCACCTTCCCAAAAAAGAAAGAGTGAAAATTTGTGAATCTGAGCTCAAGAAGCTAAAAGCTGGATCTGAGTTTCCAAAATTGGGCAGGTACATGTAAATCATAGCTATTCCACCTGTACCCTCAGCTTTAGAGGAGGTCACTAATAACAAGATTAGAATTGAATAGAAAAATCGAAGTTTTCAAGGTGCAGGCAATATTTTACAAAATCCTACATTCAGTGTGCATAAGAACAGGAAAAGCCTAAAGCTGATCTTTTATCCTAGGCTTCTGAGAATGCAGGTGAAAGCAAAAGGTTGCGGGCCAAAAGCAATTTCAGCTTTGAAGATACCTGCACTTCTGCTTCTGGTTTGTATTTTTTTGTGCTTCTGTATTATTTTACTTTATTAATTTTACCAATTAAATAATTCCAGGTGTTCATGTGATGTTCCGGTATATTTTAGACGAGACAGAGCACAAATACTTTGGCATTTGTGAAGCTGCAAATAATAAAATCATGGTATTTCTTTTATGATAGTTCACATTTAATATTATAATCCTGATAGCAAGCCTGGCTTTGTAAGGCTACATTACTACAGATTGATCTATAGCTGTGGAGTACATGATTCAATGGGATCTGTGCCAGACAAGTAGCTTCTGTGCCTGTCTCTTTCTTCTCCCCTAATGGCATCTCCACCATCTCATTTTCTTTATGACCCTTCAGTATCCCTGTTATAGATCATGGCAACGCACTGTCTATGATATTTCATACATCTGGTAGAATTTCTGGGCTGGAGGTTGTAGCTGACTTCCAGAAAACTATGTAGTGACTGATTTGAGTTTATACCTTTCTCAGAAGAGTGTCATTAGTGTATCCAGCCAGTTAAAGCAGCTCCTGTTGGTGATTCTAGTCATTCTGTGACTAACCAAAAGTAGAAATTAAAATAATAAATAAAAAATTAAAACGATCTGTACCACTTCAATTCCTCTGTCACATTGGAAAGCATTGGTAGCTCTGCAACATAATACATAGCAGGACGGTTTAGGTTGGAAGGGACAGCAGGAGGTCTCCCGTGCAACCTCTTGCCCAGAGCTGAAAAGTTGGAAGATCAGACCAGGATGCTCAGGACTTCATCTAGTTGGGTCTTCAAAGACTCCAAGGATTGGGACTTGATTACCTCTCTGGACAGCCTCCTCCATGGCTTGTCTGTCTTCATGGGGAAAAAATTGCAGTCTCTTGCTATTTTCTCAGTCATAAGCCACCTCTTCTGCAGCTTGAACAACTTGAACTGAGTCTAAAAATTTTGTCAAAACGATTTCTTGGGAAATAGTATTTAGAAGTACTAGGGCATTTTGCAGAGTGTACCTATTTACATCAAAGCCATCAAGGAAAAAATTTCAGTTGAAAGCATTTTGTTTTGGAATTACTATGGTTGAAAGAAATCAGAACTGCGTTCTGAATTATTTTTACATGTATATATATACATGCTTTGTTCTTCCATGACATATCAGTTTTAGGCATCACATGATATGACATCTATACAAACGTGCTACTATATAAAAAATAAAATGATATAAAGCCGTAACTGTGTAACAAGTAGATAAAAAGTCTGTATTTTGAAATAAATATACATTGCAACATTTTTACTAAATCTCAGTTTTAGCATGAAAAGTTTAGTGGTTTTGCAATGTTTCTAAAGCAGTCTTTTTACTGATAGGGGGAAAAAAATTCCAAATTTCTCTTCAAACAAACATACCCAGTTTGAGTGAACAATGCATGCGCACAGTCAAGAAGGCCAATTGCACCGCACCCTGGGCTTCATCAAAAGAAGCATGGCCAGCAGATCGAGAGAGGTGGCCCTGCCCCTCTACTCTGCTTTTGTGAAACCTCACCTGGAGTACTGTGTCCAGCTCTGGAGCCTTGAACATAAGAAGAACATGGACCTGTTGGAGCGAGTGCAGAGGAAGGCCATGAAAATGATCAGAGGAATGGAACACCCCTCCTATGAGGACAGGTTTAGAGAGTTGCAGTTGTTCAGCCTGGAGAAGAAAAGGCTCTGGGGAGAGCTTACAAGGGCCTTCCAGTGCTTAAAGGGAACTACAGGAAAGCTGGGGAGGGACTGTTTAAAAGGGTACATAGCAACAGGACAAAGGGCAATGGTTTCAGAAGGCAGCGAGGTAGATTTAGATTAGACATGAGGAAGTTCTTTACTCTGAGGATGGTGAAACACTGAAACAGGTTGCCCAGAGAGGTGGTGGAGGCTCCATCCCTGGTTGCATTAAAAGTCAGGCTTGATGCAGCTCTGAGTAACCTGTTGTAGTTAAAGATGTCCCTACTCACTGCAGGGGGGTTGGTCTAGGTGACCTTTAAAGGTCCCTTCCAGCCCAACTGTTCTATGATTCTATGATTCTATGATTCTATGATTCTATGATTCTATGATTCTGTGATTCTATGAATAGACCTAACCCTAAGTTCTACCCACCAATGCTTTTGAAAGTGGAAAGGACCTAATTTTTTTTGAAAAATACCATGAATGTTACTGATCTTGATCTCTGTCCCGTCTTGAGACAAGATTTTGCTTTTCACTACTTGGGTCGATTTGGATGTCTAAAATAATTTTCTTAATGTTGTTAATACATGACCGTATAAGTTTTACTTGAGCATCCGATATGAAGCATGCATATATAACTATATGTATTTATACTCTTTCGAAGAGCAAAATACATATAAGTTTTTAGGTAGTGGTACAACACAGGTAAAGCTAAAGATCTCAGATCAAATCCTCACCAGGCGTGAATAAATGACATTTCATTGACTTCGGTGGAGGTACTCCAGTATGTGTCAGTGAGAATAAGGAACAGGAAGAAAAAACATTGCAAGAGTCAGGAAGAAAACAAAAGCACTGAAATATTCTAATATACTGTGATTGTGTGTGGATCCCCAGAGAGGTCCATACTGGAAATACACGAGGAACAGCAATTACAGTGTGGATAAAGAAAGACAATGAGACCATCTCATTTTAGATTCATGGGGTCAGAAAACAGAAATTGCCTGGCTTATATTCTTCCCCTTTGAAAGCCACATATGTTAACAAAGAAGGGAGAACACCAGCACTAAAAGCAGAAGAATTTGCTGCATCACATGTAAAACCATTTAAAAGGGAAAATTTTTGGTGCTTGCGGAAACAAAAATGCAGAGTTAATTCTGCAAACGGGGTTAGCCAGAAGTTTGAAGAGCTGAGGTGAAACTTGAAGTGAAGCTGAATATTTACAGCTTCACTCTGTCTTAATCCTAATGCTGCAGCACGAATACATTTTCATAATCTCTGTGCTTTTGAGTCATCCTGGCGTCCTTTGCAGCACAAATTCACACTGGGCTATGTAATTATTTTTAGAAAATGGGAACTTTGTCGTCTTTGCCATGCAGAGGCATCGGGTGATGCAATTGGATCCCCATTGCTTTCCTGAACTTGTGACAATGAAGAACAAGTTCATACCAGTGATTATTCATGAGCTTTGTCATAATCAGGATGTGTATATGTAGATACAGAGCTGCTGGGAATGGTTTCAATCAGAGCTCTGTGTGCTTGGGACTAGTGACGCCTCTTTCAGGCTTTACAAGCCAGTGAGAATAATCTTCCACATACAGTGTCTCAGACCTGAAAAGCCTGAGGGGCTTCCCATCCTGAAGGAAGGATCTGGCAAAGGGAGAGGAATATTCTGCATGATTGACTGCTTTCTTCCCCAACAGAAAAAGTGTGGGCCTGACAGAAAGTACTTAGGATTACTGGACAGCTAAGGGGCTGCGTAATGAGATATGGAGAACTTCACCTTTCGGTCACCTGTGACACGAAGTCATTATCATCTGTCAACTGTTTAGCGACCTATGTGAAATGAATGTTGTCCTCTGTTCCCTGTGATGTACACACAACTGCACCCAGCCAAAATGGAATGCATTGGCACATTTGCAAGGAGAGGATGAGCACTAGTATCTCCCATAGTGTTGAGGTTGAACTGACTCCTGTCATTCATGACTGTTTCTCTTGTGCATATTTCCCGCTTTTGCTTGAGGTTGACCTTGATTGTAGGATTATATCTGCTGTTTTGATGACCCCCACTCCCTTCCATCAATGAATATTTAATGTAAAACATATAAAGAAAGTTGGGAGTTGGAGCTACCTCCCTTGCAGAGGAAGGTCCAGTAGAACAACCCTTCTGGCTCAGATCTGGAGTTTGCCTAACACAGCTCCCTGTTCTGAATCAATCTCCAGGGAAAAGCACAATGAAGAAGATAACTGTGGAAATGTCCTTCTACTGATATGCATGTACTCCCAGCAATTAGTGATTTGAAGACTTTCTGAGCAAGATGAAGTTGCCCTTGCCTTTGCACTGAATAGCTCCTGATGGACCTTTGGTTCGTGAGTTAGTCTAATCTTTTCTGGAACACATTTGTATTTTTCCTTTCTGCAGCATGACAGCAGAGAGTTCAGAGTTCTGAGCTTCTTCCTGCCCATTGCCTTCTCTTTCCAGCTCCATTAATTTTCCACGCCTGTCTCAGGAGTCGCAACCTCAGCGGGAGAACCAACTGTCCCAGCTGAATCACAGCCTGATGGTCTGGGCACTTTCCAGAGACATTTCTGGACATGTCTGGACATTTCCTAGGGAAATGGAAAAGGTAAGTTTTCTGATGGCGGTGGGGGCCTAAAACCACAGAGTCCCCAGTGCTTGTGTACATATGACATGGAGGCAGAGAGCTGTTGCTCCCTTCTGTGTAGCAGGTAGCCATCGTCTGGACAGTCTAAAGCAAGGAGAGGGAGACCTGTGGCACCTGGTTTTATTCTGGTTGTTTCACAGATGACACAGTGGAAGTCTAGCAAGGCTGATACACCCAGGCTCAGACTAAGAAAGTGTGTCCACACTTGGAAATGCACTCAGCGACCTCCTTCCCATGCCTTGTCTTTGTCCCTTTGCACAATGAACTTACTGTGGACAAAAGCTGTCACTAATTTCCCAGTTCAAAGAATAAAAGGTGAGCAAAGGGAACTGAGGCACTGTGTGCCTGCTTTCCCTGCTTGTGCAATGCTGTCCCGCTAGGTTAGGTTTTAAAGGAATCCAGTGAGAAAAACTAGCTGTTTGTTGCAACGCCATCTCTGCCAAAGGCTCAGGTTGGATTTGTGCAGTGACATCATATTGGTTTTGCTAATATGTTGGTTTTTTGACAAATTTGTCCATATTTGTAATGTTCAGTAATTGCAGTATGATTATGAACAATGTATCAAGACTTGTAAAAATGTAAAAGGACCTCTGACCACCATCTTCTTCTTTCTGCATAGTGTTAAAAATAACCCCTCATCCCTAAGAAAAAGGGGGATGGGGGAAGAACAAGGTCCCAGAAAGTATTTCCAGGCACAACCATTCTCTGCAATAAGTATTGCCTTATATTGCTTGCAAGCCCTAAAATCTTGTCACACAATAACTTGCAGCCTGCCCAGAGATTAAATGGAAATAATTGATTGAATAGACCTAAATAAAATAAAAAAAAGGATTCAGAAGCATGCTCCATAAAATTACAAGTCCATAAATTCCACTACAGTGGAACTCCCCTGTAATGAAAGGTAAAACTTTGCAGGACTTCTCCTGTGTTCCCACCTTATTTAGTACAGTGCTTGGGTTTTACACTGCTTCTGATAAATGAAGGCTGGTTTATTGTAGCCATTGACTACACCTTGGTAAGGACTTTCTGAAGGAGTAACCTTAAGGGTTACTGCATAAACATGGATTTGATGCATAGAGCCCCTGTCTGCAACAGTGTGTTGCTGAAGATGTTTTTAGGATGTCCTACAAATATTTCTGAGGCAGATACAGCGGTGCTCCACACACTGACTCGTTATGCTCTGTCTTGATTCAGTGCCAGTGGGAAATGTAGACACATCTATCTTCTGACATATTTAACAGGTAACTTCTAGAGAAAGTAGGCATCTAAATGTCTTTGATCATCAGTGTCTAGAGCATTAATGAAACTAATAGTAATGCTTACAATCAGGGATACTGTTTTTCTTATGAAAAAAAATGATTAAACCATGTGAGTGGACAAAACCACGAAGTTTTGACCTAGCTCTATAATTCCTACAATTTAATGGTTTTTTTTCGCCTGAAGCCTTCTCTGCTGACGATATTGTTAGTATAAGGCACTGTGAGTAGAATGATTGTTGCATTATGAAGTCAGAAGTATCCACCCAGAGAGAGCAATACAGAGAGTTCCAGTATTTTTCACCTTGAGGTTATGATCTGCTGTGTGAACCTCAGAGATTTTCATCTGAATGAATATTTTGAGAATTGCCTATTTCTAATTTTACAAATTATGCTTGTAGGAGCTGAACATTTTCTGACTTAAATCATATATTTTCTTCAGATAAAGAAAATCCTACCTCATAAATATTTCATTGGAAAAATGAAAACATGTGAGCTTGCCTTACAGATAAGATGTCAAGGTTTTAGGAAAAAAAATTGCCAGGAAGAAGTTGCATTTCAGGAAGAAAACCAATGAACAAATTCAGAGTAAACTAAATTACTTTAAGGCAAAAAAGGTATACATTGTATGCGCAGTTATATACTTAAGAAGTTTGTGCAATTCCCATAATTATGTATGCAAATAACTGTTAGAAACTGCCGATGTTAGTATGGTGACTAGTTGAAAACACACATATACGTTTTAGTATGTAAAAATCCATATGCAGATATTTATTTTTCTATTTACTAATTTGCAAATAATATTTTAACACTAATGTAAAAATGTATATGTGCCTGTTACATTATCCAGTACTGTAGTTTGAAGTGTACTCCTTTTACAATTACATGCAGTTAAAAAAAGTTTCAAAATTTTATATTCAAATTCACATCCACAGATAAAAATTCTGCAACTGTTTGGAGTTGTTCATCTTTCTTGGCACATTACCATTGCTGATAATGGGATGCCCTTCCTGAAATTTCAACTTTCTGAGTCAAGGGGTTAACATTTAATCAATAGTTCTCACTGTTATGGGCTCTACTGGGAAATACTAGGTTGTGATATATGCTATGCATCATGAAGCAGGAGTTAGAGCCTGGCAGAAAAATAATCTGATTGCAGAGTTTCATTGACAGTGCTCTCCACTCATACATTTTGTATATTTCATTATTTTTCATAAAGTCCAAGTAAAATTGCCATGGTCTTTTCCATTATAGTGTCTAAAATATGTCACATACCAAATTGTTGTTGTGTTCTCAAATGTTTTTCCATGCTCCTGTGAAAACCCATGCTTGGTTCCCACTGGGAGTTACTGAGGCATGTTAATAAATTGGAGTGTAATGGACTGGTGCTCATTTTTTCCAGTTAAAACATAAGTATGGGGGTTGCTTCCTGACATAACTGGCAAAACTGTGCGTGCACATCACATTAAAATACAAAGATTGTTCAGAACAAAAATCCTTGATCTAAATATTCCAAAGCCTTGACAAATTTTAAATCCAGGGTCATAAATGAGTAAATTTTAAAGCCAGAAAGGACAGCTATGATTATTTAATGTGGGAAAAGTGAGAGGTGACAGTGGCGAGATGATCCTTAATCAGAAGAACTAGTCTGTTTTCAGAATTGGATACCAAAGGGTCATTGCTGAGATGCGTCAGGCAGCCTTGGCTCTACAGAAGAGGAGGCCTCACAAGCCTACATACGACCAGCCTGAAGATCAGGCAACACCTGGACTACAGCCTGATCTCACAGGCAGAGGTAGCAGGATAAACTTCTGAGCCTTGTCAAGACATTCCTGCTTCTGCATGCCTTGCTGAGCAAGCCATGACCATGGTAGGGAGTTTTGTTGCAAAAATAGTTAAGAAATTTCAACACTTTCTGTGAAAGAATAGATCTTTCTTAAACATGTTATCTTCAGTTAAAATTTCATGGTAACATGCATCCCATTTTCTTTCTGTCGGAAATATACTAACACCTCCGTGCTGCTTCTCAGGACTGATTTTCATGTTTTGCAGGTCTGATAGTTTCCTAAGAGAGTACATTTTCTTAATGGTTCCATCAAATCCATGCACCCACAAGAGTCAGCAGAAGACTTTCTCACTGCCTTGGCTTGGCCTTTGTAGAAGGAGAATACCCAAAAGTCTCCATGCACTAAGAGGGTTTGCTGACCACTGCAGACTGTGAATGGAGATTACAGGCATTTCCATCTTCCTGGATGATAATAGCAGGTAATAGTTGTCCAGGAGGTTTTATTTCAGCACTTTGTTTGGAGACAGCTATTATACAAGAGTACTGAGCAGACAGAGGCACAAGATGGAATCCTATTTATTTTTCTATTGTTAGGATCCATGCTCAATTTTTTTTGCTCTCTCTAAGCTGTACTTCAAGCAGAGAATATCCCATCAGCAGCTCCACATGTGTTTCTTTTCATGCTAACATTGTTTTACCCTGGGGTTTTGTAGGTAAAATGATAACAGAAGAACTGTGTGTTATTTTTAATTACAAACATGCTTGCTATTCCCCTCACAATCCTGGAAGATCAGTCAACTAAAAGAGAAAACAGATCACTCTTTCGGTATGTTTGTCACCATTTTTAGACTGCAAAGAGCAATGACAACTTGCTATATATTACATGGCAACTGTTTAGTACACATGTCACAAAAACTAGCCATCTAACTTGAAGAAATGGTTATTTTGCTACATAGCTTAAAGGCCACCAGTCGCTATAAATCACTCATACACTGTGTGTGTATGTGAGGTTTTTTACTGCCTATTTGGGGTGAATTTGTAGAGTCGTTCTCCAATAAATTACTGAATTACTGAAATGTAAGGCCGAAAATATGTTGCAGTGTACCGATGCTGTTCAAAAATGAGGCTAGATCTTTCTTACAAGAACAATAGATGTTTGAAAAAATATTGTTATTATTAGGATGTCTAGAAATGAGCTGTTAAGGAACATAGCAAGTGTCTTGTTTTCATTCAGTCCTTTATTTTTCACCATACATTTCCATTACCCACTTTCATCTTCTTCATTAAAATATGGGCTGCAAGTAGCAGAAAGGGGAAGCAAATAGAGGAAAGTCTCTATCCTGCCACTGTTAAATGTTTTTTTGGCAGTGTTCTCCTGACCTAGGGAGTGTGAGACTCAAAAAATCAAACCAAACCAGACTGCATGTGGGATGACTTGACATCAGAACGTATGGTACAAAAAACATCTTGGAAGCATGGAAAAAAACAGTGCCACTTTTGGACAGCTCTGCTATTCTCACCTCCATATAACTCTGCTTCATTTGAGAGCTTATACACGTGCCCACCTTCCTCCCCCCATTTTAGTGCTGGCATCAATAAGTATGAATTAAATTTTTATTTTAGTTAGTTGGAGATGTCTGGTTTCCTGTAGACTTAGGTCTCATTCATAGGCTATGGATGATAGCTGCAAATGATTTGTGGCTCTGAAATATCTTAGTCTGTGAATGCTTAAGTACATAGCATGAAATTCATGCAGTAAAGAGTAACCATATTTGCTTTGCAGAGTTCGTACTGAACTGCTTCCCAATCAGTTAATGCTTCATATTGCTTGTCATGTGACATACATATTTGACAAGTCTGAGTAGTAAATCCAGCAAATTTAGCTTAATGACGTGTCAGAGCTGGGAGCACAGGCTCAGTTCTGCTGCAACTAGCTCAGCATCCCCTCCTGCCAAGGCAAAGCCATGCTGCGTTGTGTCTTAATGCATCAGGCAAAGCCCAATGACAAAGCTCCCTTTGACTTTGACGGTGTGAAATTGGGCTATTAAATGCCAAAGTCTTGATTGCCTCTCCATGGGCATTAAAAATCTCACTGAACTTTTTCTGATGTTTCTCTCTGGCCCTGTGGTCATCCTCCTTCTTGGCACTGCTCTTTGTACAAAGCGTATCGCTTTGGGTTGCTCCCACTGGCCTCAGAAGGGCTTTCACTCCAATGTTTTGCTCGGTAGCTTACTCCAAGTACAGAGCACAGAAAACAATTTCACATCAGAATATGATCCTCACATCTAGCACCTTATGCCATGTCTGGCATGAGACAAACCAGGGAAAACTTTGGCCCCATTTGACAAGAAAAGGTTCTCACCTGAACACTGTATCCAACACTAGTGATGAATCACTGGTATTGCTTTCTGAATAGAGTAAGACAAAGCAAAACAAAACAAGCAGATTCATGTGATAAAGATTCAGTACAAGGTAGTAATTTATTTCAGCTGCTGACTATATTCAACTTGATTTAAATATCTTAATATTTAATTATCGACATTCGTCTTACTGAAATGCATATAAAGGAATATCTTCAAAGAAACTAGCTTTGAACATTATTTACAGACAAGGTGACAGCTGTCTAATTCATTCTCTTGTGCCAAGGGAGAACAGCAAAGTGATGTAAAAAGGTTTTGAACTGTATTATTTAATTCACATAGTAAATTTCAAGTAGACTCATGTGGTAGGATTCTTTGTGGTTCATTGCCTTTCTGCTGATCATCGCACTACATGTTTACACATCTATGACTGGCCCCCCTAAATAATTTCTCTAGTTGTCTTGAAAAAAACGCAGCAGCAAAATACTCTGTTTTTCCAACAGTGCATATTCCTTCTGCGTGTGTGTGTGCATAAGCAACATGAAACACTTTCGGAAGTACAATACTGCTTTGAAGGCCTTAAGGCAGAGGAATACTAATGTAGTTGCTTTTGGTTGTGATTGCAAACACTTCACTGAGCAAGATCTGTTCTGCTTCGAGTTGCTTATTGACCACAGCTTGATGGCAAATGGCAGGAGAACAATACTGCAGGTGGGTAGATAGAAAGACTTCTTGAAGTTCTGTCCAGTCATGATGGGATGCAAACATTATTTGTAGTGAAAAAACAGACCATTTCTGGCTTTGATTCTCCGCATAAAACAGTCAGGAGTGCTGTGCTCTGCAATTTCTATAATCCTTTTAGCACTGAGCTGTGTAATGCTGCTTTTTCATTAAAATACTCTTGAGGATAAAGAAGAACGGATATACTCCTGACCTTACCAAACTTAGCATTTTGGAGAGAAGAATTCAAACTTTAACGTCAAATAGCTGATGTGTCAGTCCAGAGCACAGTAAGTGAAAAGAGACTGAAAAGCTGAGATGTAAAAAGGTTAAAAAGTATGTTTCAGCAATAGGCTTTGCAGAAACTGATTGCTCTGATGTAGATTAAGCTGTACACTGACCTTTCAAAGAATGAGCATTTTTCTCAACTGTCACTGTATCAATGCACAAACCAAGCAATATCATTAGGGAAGGCACCCAGGCTGGCAGACTTTGAAGAGATGATGTCGATGAGTCATGACCCATCCATTCAGCAAACGAAGTGAAGGTTAAAGCTTGTATGTATAAAATAAAGTTGACTGAAAACCTACAGTTACACTTCTCGCTTAAAAAAAAAAAAGTCCAGGACACAACCTCTCCAACATTTTGCACCTATATGTGTTTCATACTCAATGGGAAACAGCTTTCTTAGAATGATTTCAGACATTTTTTCACTTTGCATTTGGCGAATGACATTGGAAGAATACTCTGCAAAACAGCTATCTTATTAGGACACAAACAAGGACTTGAATCTGCGACTTTCTTTTAAGCAGATATCAAGTGTTTAAGAGATTTTTTTTGAAAATGTTTTCTTGTACATTACAACTTCTTTCAACCATCTTTAGTTAGCCAAAAAATATTTTATCAGAGTTACTTCTCACCAGCTCTGTGTGCATGGATTGGAATCAAAGCCTGACTTTAGGCGGGAACTCAAGTGCTGATCATGGCAAGCAGGTAGGTCAACAGCAAAGTTTTTGTAAACTCTGCCAAGTACATCAACTCAGCTGTATCCAAAGCAGTGGTGTATCATTCATGAGGGAGAGCCACGTCCAATCATTCTTAGAACTTGTTACATTGAGCCATTATGTGATATTTTCACTGTTCTTTACAGAAAAGTGAGGTTGCTCTTTTGAGTCCTCAGCAGAAATTGTGACACCAGGAAAGTATGAAAGCAAAAAGATTTAGGCCGTGCCAAACTGTTGGATTATTTCTTCATTGTGAGGCGCAGTCAGTTATACATCCCTCGGATGAACTCGTTGCTCAGGTTAAAAGTGTTGCCATCCTTCAGGAGTCAACTTACATGGCAATGGATGTAATGAAGGCATTGCTTTTAGGCACAAGCTGAATCTAATCTAAATACACTGGCCAATGAATCATAGAATCATTCAGATTGGGAGAGACCTCTGAAGGTCATTGAGTACAATCATTAACCTAGCAATACCAGGTCCATCGCCGAACCATGTCGCTAAGCACCACATCTACACATCTTTTGAGTACTTCCAGGGATGGTAACTCAACCACTTCCCTGGGTAGCCTGTTCCAGTGCTTGACAACCCTTTTAATGAAGAAATTTTTCCCAATATTGAATCCAAACCACCCCTGGCACAACTTAAGACCATTTTCTCTTGTTCTATCACTTGTTACATGGGAGACCAACACCCACCTTGCTACAACCTCCTTTCAGGTAGTTGTAGTGAGTGATAAGGTCATCTCTAAGCCTCCTTTTCTCCAGGCTAAACAACTCCAGTTCCATCAGCTGCTCCTCGTAAGTCTTGCTCTCAAGACTGTTCACCAGCTTCGCTGACCTTCTTTGGACATGCAGATGAGGAGGTGGTGGCATGAATTTCGACACTGAAATACTAAGCAACACTGCCAGTGAGCACAAGCTCTTACTTGAGGGGCTGAACTGCGTAAACACATCTTTGCTGCACCAGAATATGAACTACCAAGTTTAAAATCTAATTTAGTATATTTATTCATGTTGCAGTCAGAATAGACATTGCTCTCGGTGTGTGGGTTTGGTGTGTGAGCTATTGGTGGCTGGAGGGATCTAAGTCAGGGTTGAGTGTCTGGGTTAATACAGCAGTCAAGAAAAGCCTCAGGCTGGAAGAGCAGCAAACCGCAGTCAGTTGAAGCCTTTTCTTCCATGTGTCTTATGCAACTGGGGAGAAATGGTCAATATTCAGCTCTCTACCAATGGTCTTTGCAAACAAGTATTTCCACACATAAAATACAAATAAGCAAAAAAACACCAACTAAAAAACCTTCCTTTATCCAACCCCTTCATCTGTGCATGAAATTCAAGATCAGACTAATACCCAGTTGATCACAGCTCACTGAGCCACTTCACATATGTCAAGGTTATGTAAGTTACAGAGTGCGGGCTGATGGGAGTGATTTTGCATGCTCGACTCAAATCTCTTTGAAAAGTATCATTGGTGTGGGTGATGTTAGCATCAGTCTTTGTCCTATCAAGTTTGAAAAGAGCATTAAGAAGAGGGAAGGTGGGAAAAGAGGTTCTGGCTGAGCAGACTTCAGCTTCAGCTACTGCAGCAAAGCCAAAGAGCCAAAGGAGTGATACAAAAACACATCACTCTTCTTGTATCACTCTTCACTCATTTGGTGTGAGCTGATGCTCTTCACTGAACCAAGATACACTTTATCAATTTACTAACATCACAGTAAGAGGGATAAAAATGTTCTGTTCAAATTCTGTGCTCACTTAGGTCATGTTGTTCCATAGACAAGGGCTCCTATGAGAAGACTCCTATAAGAAAATTATTTTTCAAGTTCAATTACATGCATAGCTATGGATGACACAGGCCTAATATCAGAACATTATTTTTTAACACAGGTGAATATTTAGAACTAAGATGTCTGGATCCTTAATAGCTGTAACTTGCTGCAAAGCAGAAAAATACCGTCAAATACATATGTATAAATACTTGCTGCACATTTCCTTGATATTTGAAGCATTGCCAAGTTTCATAATGAATCTGGACGTTACTGAACAGAACAGAAGCTCATAGTCTTGATGACTATGCTTATCTTCAGTTCAGAGGGAATTATAGCATCACTATTGTGTCCTCAGGATCACTGTTCATGGTAGAAATCTTCTGGTTCACATGACTAGCGCTAGTCACGATGACATCCCATTTTCTGCCTTCTCACTGGCTTTGAAGTAAATGTGTCATCAAATGATGTGCGTAATAATGCTTTTTTTTATTGTGTATGCATACATATTATCTATTTTGTACAATACTTGCCACATGACATTTTAATTCGGAATGTTAAGCCACATTTATTTCCATAACTGTTTTTTGTTGGGAAATTCTAAGCTTGTGATAGGTCCATAATCTCTGTCTTTACTAAGTGCCGTGGCCCGTTATTGATTCTCCCACACACAATGTTGTCCTTCCTCTTTTCTTGTCTTTAATTTTTAAGAGAGACACAAATTAAAGCAGGATGTGATATTACATTTCAGCATTTAAATCCGACTAATAGTCCATGTTGCATATAGACAGCAACAGCATTCACTTTCTTCTGGACCATTACTTTCACACTCTCTATTTGTTTAATTGTCTTTGCTTCACAATTCTTGCAAGAGCCTTTCCTTGACATTTGTCGTGGTGTAATTTTAGTCTCACAGTGTTTTGCTCATTTTTGTGCTCCTGTTACTAAATCTAAATTAAATCTGGACTTCATGCTCCACAGTCCTTGCCCACTCTGCTGTAGAAATCTGAACATCTTGATGTGCATCCTGAGGTGACCACAAAAAGGCCTGTGCCAGGAGCTGTTACCAAACTAAGTTTCAGCAGTTCAGATATCCCAGAGTACTAGAAATGGCCTTTCACAGATCTGATTGTTATTGGATTTAGACTCATTTCATTTTCAAACAGTTTCAACCACATGCAAGTTCACCGCTCACCCCTGTCCTTGTAGTCCCTCAGTCTCAAGTTTTGTCCTTCTGGACTATGTGGCCCAATACATGACAACTTGCTCATCATATTATACTTGAGTGTTGCTGGAGGGTTTTCAGAACTGTGACACTCAAGAAAAAGACTGGTTGGCATTCTGCTGAGGTTAATAGCTTTGCAGAACTCATAAAAGCATTCAGAATTGTTCTTGACTGAATCATCATAACAGCAAACAGGTGCTTACATATAATCATACCTTTTGGGAACTGTCTCAGATCATTTGTCTGCCTCAAAGAATGTTCCTCAGAGCTATTCATCTGAAAGACATAAAATGACTCAAATTGGCCACTTGGCTTTCATTTCTACCAGAAACAGTGTACAACTCAGGATTACTTTGTTGTTTACACATCTTAAGCAAGAGATGCGGAAATGGCACCTTTATATGTCAGAAGCAGTTTCTTTTCTGTTAATGAATAAAAAGTACCTCTACTTTTTCACTCTTTTTTTTTGCAAAGTCTATTTATGTGAATTTGATTTGTTTCATGAGATATATTGGACTGAAAGAGTATAAAAGTGCTTTCTGGCCACTAATGCTTTTCATCTGACTTCAGGCACTTTAACATGTAGTGCTTTACTTTTAAACAGACCCATGCAAAGTCAACGAGCCTTTAACACATACAGTGATATTTTTAAAAAACCAACAGAAACTGTTAAATTTGTTGCACAAATTTAACATAAAAAATCTCATCTTTTTTCCTCCAAATGAAAAGTGAGGAATAATTAGATATTGTTTTTTCAACTGTCCAGATAATCATCGAAGATCTCTCACTTTCTTATATGGCTTCTAGACTTGGATCTAGGTAGTTTAAATTCATATAATCAGTATTTCAATTAATATTTCTTTTTCCAGAAAGTACCAGCCTAACTACTGTTGCATATTTTTAGAGCACAGTTCCACAACTGCTTCTCCTTTTCAATTTGGTTAGTTTTCTCCTGCTATCTTAAAGACATACAATGTGGTGGAAAAAGGATGAGGATCCTATTGATGCTCTTTCCTGGTCTTTGTGTCGTCAAAGTGTAAAGGGAATGGAAGATCAGTGTATGATACTATCAGCAGTAGTATAACAACTTTACAACTACTTTGTAGTTTGTTTTGCACAAGCCATTGGTCAGACCATACCCTGGTAGCCCAGGTTCCCTCAGTCCTCAGTGTAGCCTAGCCTACTGCATCTCCTCCACCAGATATTGAAACAGTAAAACAGTTTGCTATCATAAAAAAAAAAAAAAAAAGACAGGAACAAAATTGAAAGAATATGTGGTGTACTCCTGCCAATGGATCATTTTTATTGTCAGTATTTTTCTACATTTGTTCCTTTGCTCTTAATACCTTAATGCCATTACTTTGCAGCAAAGAATCAAAGTGTCGAAAGAAAAGCTTCCAGGTCGTGTTTCCAAGTATCCTGGAGAGGCTGAACAGTCATCAAGGAAATACCTTAGTTTCTTTATGACTTCTCTTTTTGCTTTGGGATCATAGCTTCATTTCAAAGTGTATTTATAAAGTTATATCTGAAATCTCAATGAAAGGGCCCTTAGATATCTATGAATTGCTTGAGAGACCTAACAAGTACAATGTGCCTTGTTCTGGTCAAGCTGCACAATGGGTAAACTGTTGATTTAAGAACGAAAATAAGACCTGCATGATTAATTATTATTTTGAACTGTTTAAAATCAAATTTAGATCTTTGTTATATTAAATCAGTAATGCCAGTCTAGTAACTCAGTGGGTTTTTTTTTTCTTTTTCTTTTGCTGGTATGTGCAGTTGAAGATGAATTTCACACTTTGGAAGTAGAAAGCTTTTATTATAAAAACTTTTCTCAGTGGAAGTAATTGCCTTTGGAAGGTGAGATATTCTTGGATCTTATCTGCAGTGGCAAAAAACAGAACCTGTGTCTCCTTTGCTCAAGCATTATTGCCACTCTCTTTTCTAAATCTTGAAGGATAGATTACCATTCGGTAAGGAGAAACTATTCTGAGCTTTTTGTTGGGTAAAAAGCTTCTAGTACAGAAGTTAGCAACCTGGAGAAAGATATACACAGCTTTTCCATTTTTTCTCCCTACTGTGATAACTAAGACACCAAAAATATTTTCTTCTTCTATGTGGCTTTTCTTCTTCATACTGCTCTGTTTGTCTTCACGGTCTAAGTAGGGAAAGGAAATTTAACCTGTTATTAACTATTTGTGGAATCTAACATATTTGTGATTCCGCTGGCCACTTTATCTCCAGAGACAGGCTTCGTCCAGACACAGACCTCCAACTAAAAGTGTGGGCAGCCTGCAACCAGCCGTAATGAGATGTTCTGAGAAACCCGGAGAAAGTCAATAAACAACCAGAATTGAACCTGCGCACTAAGGAAACGGATAGCTCAGGGTAGTGCTGCTGCAATGGTGTCTGAACACAGAAACCCAATTCCTCTTTGAAATGGATGTCCAGAGGGGAAGTAAAATGGATACAGTACAAAGTAGAAAAAGAGCAAAAAGTTCTCCAGAGACTTGGATGTCAAATGAATGTATGAGGGAACAGTTACAGTACATCTTGTTTAACTGGAATTAAACTTATCTTTAAAACAATTCCTTAACTTGCACTGTGTTAAGAATGACTGATTCTCTTTATTTAGTATAATCTTGTAAGATACCTACTGAAAGCAGCTAATAGTTAATTGCAGAAGTATAATATAATTAGCTTTTAATGAAAAGTACTTATAAAGATAAATATTTGTATACTCATTGTATTGATTGGAAGTTTAAGGAAGAGAAAGACTCAGACCAATATCTGCAAGACCAGTCAATGATTTTTTAATTATAATTTTGGAGGGATCCACACCACTTATTTTTAGAAGGTGAGCTGATGTGCTCCATTCATGAATCTAGTCACATAGGTTTACTCCATGCTTCTCTCTGCAAGTGTCTCCAGAGCTAAGTTTGCTTCAACTGAGTTTTCTTTGCAGCTTTCTTCTAGAGATTAAAGTGCCCTGCATAGTAAGAATCAATATACTGCATAGTAAGAATTAATATATAAGGCATCTTTCATGGGAACTGGGCTTGCTAGAACATTTACTAGAAATTAGTGTCTGGGCTAGTAGAAAACTGCCCTTCACAGCTAAAGTTGAGGAAAGGACTATGCAGATAGATTGCAAATGCTTTAAGAATCATGCTGACAAAGCAATTTCCTATGAGCAAACTGCCTAAAGCCACAGCAAAGACCTAGTGGCCTTGAATGTGCAAAAAAAGGGAGGGGGATTAAGAGCTGGAGAGTGGTTTTGCCACTTACCCTGGTAGTAATTGTGCCAAATCAAGCTGCTGAGTCTGATTTTGGATCTTGTAGCTTAAAAAAGGACATAAGAAATTCGATGCATCTCACTTGTGGTCTGGAAGTTCTCTTACAATGGAAAGCATAGAAATTTAATTAATTTATCCAGAGGAAGCTAAGATAAGCTTTGACTTGATGGTATGCTTGCAATTGTGAAGAGAAAACAGTCACTGCTAAAGATTGTTCTATCTACTGGAGAAAAGCACTGCAAGAATTAGCAGCTAGAAGTTAAATCTGCAGAGATTCAACCAGAAGAAAGGTACACAGGTGCTTAGCACGCATTGGAAGAAAGTGCTGAATTTTTCATTTCTTGAAGCTTTCATATCAAAACTGCCTGCCTGTCTGGAATTGCCTGAGTGGAAATCACATCCTTGTGCTCAATAAAGGCATGCCTAGATGTAATACTTGATCAAGGATCTCATACTAAATAACCTAGTGGTCCTTGTTGACTTTAAAATCTTGCAATCTATTTCTTCTACAGGCTGAGCAGAGAAGAAAGAGTTAAAGATTATTTCCATATTTTCATTTTTGGAAGGTGCTCAGAGAAATGTGATGCTGAGGTACCTTTATAGATGGATAGACAGATGAGAACTGATGACTTCTTACCTTGAAAAGAAAATTCTTAC
Source organism: Trogon surrucura (assembly GCA_020746105.1). Lineage (NCBI taxonomy): Eukaryota > Metazoa > Chordata > Aves > Trogoniformes > Trogonidae > Trogon > Trogon surrucura. Next base: position 65,967,428 of record CM036620.1, read on the forward strand.
ACTCACAATATAATAAAAGAAACATCAAAATAAAACCAATTAATTTTTCCTTTAATTATCACAGTTTCTACAGCTGTTGAGCAAATTATAGCCACTTTAATATGTCAATTTTGAAAGTACTTCACATTATAACCAGCAGATAACAAGGGAATAAGAGTAATTGGAATTAAATTTTTACAGTGGAAAATTCTCAGTTTTAATGTTGTCTAAATGGGTTTTAACATATTGAAACTGCCAGAAACTCACATGTGAATAAAAGCTGTTAAAGAAAAAGAAGAGGAAAGAAAAGTAGGGTATAAAGTAAACACAGCTCCAGAAAACTTTCGGAGTAAAATAGTGTTATGCAACTCACAGCTCCCATAAAATTCCACTGCCATTGATCAGCATTCGGTTAACATTAAGTGCCAACACTGATAAGGAGTAGATAAGCCTCACACAACATGATTTCACTGAGTGACAGGTTATTTTCCATTATGACATTTATCTTTTATTTCTCATGAGATGAGAAACTTCAGATGAAGCTGAGAGGAGAGGGAGGAACAGCAATTCTCTCAGAGAACAATGTTGTATTTTGATGCTGATATTTGTTCCAGGCCAGTGCCAGTCATGCTCAGGGCTCACTGCTGTGCAAAGCTCTTGCACGTAAGCATGGAAAGTGACTTTATGCAGTTGATCTTACAGCTGAAATAAGCCAGACAGGAGGTAGGCAGAGAATGACGCAGAGGCTGAGGTGGCTTACTTGAACACCCACAAAGTGTAGGATTGAATTCAGGCTCTGGGACTCTGAGCATGGTGTTATTTGCTGTTCCTGACCATAAGAAATGGGGTGTGAATTACCACTGAAGTCTAAGGTAATTCCCAAGATGCAGCCTCTGTGCTAAACCTATAACACCTTCCCCCTGAGCCGTCTGGTGTGTCCGTTCCATCCATCACATAGGATGAACACGGTTTCACGCTCTAGTGCTTTCTAGTTCTTCATACACCAGAGGAGACTTAATCTTGGGTGTGCACGAATCTTGGGCAAAATCCTAGCTGCATGAATATCAGTGGAAAATGTTCTGTTGACTTTGGTGGTTCATTGGGTTTGTGTGGCCAGGTTTTGGTAGCAGGAGGGGGGCTATAGGGGTGGCTTCTGGTAGAAGCTTCCACTGTGTCCAGTACAGAGGTAATGCCAGCCAGCTCCCAGATGGGTCAGCTGCTGGTCAAGGCTGGGCCTATCAGCAATGGTGATAACGCCTCTGTGGTAACGTTTTTAAGAAGTGGAGTAAAAAAATGTGACCACACAATTGCAGGCAGAGAGAGGAGTGAGAATACATGATACCTGCAGACACCATGGTCAGAGAAGAAGGAGGCGGAGGAGGTGCTCCAGGCTCTGGAGCAGAGATTTCCTTGAGTCTTAGTAAACAGCATGGTGATCCAGGCTGTCTACCTGCAGTCCATGGATGTTGACAATGGTGTAGATGTTCCACCTGCAGCACATGGAGGACCCCTCACCAGAGCAGGCGGATGCCCGAGGGAGGCTTTGACCTCATGGGAAACCTGCACAGGAGCAGGATCGAGGCAGGACATGGGGACCCGTGGAGAGAGGAGCCCATGCCAGAGCAGGTTTGCTGGCAGGACTTGTGACCCCACAGGGGACCCATGCTGGATCAGTTTGTTCCTGAAGGACTGCATCTCAAGGAAGGGACTCACAGAGCAGTTGGTGAAGAACTGTCTTCCATGGGAGGGATCCTATGCTAGAGCAAGGGAAGAGTGTGAGGAGTCCTACCGCTGAGGAACAAAGAACAGTAGAAACATCTAATGAACTGACCACAACCCCCATTCCCTGTCCCCTGGTGCTGCTTGGGCGGAGGAGGTGGAGAAATTTGGAACAAAGTGAAGCCCAGGAAGAAGTGAGGTGTGTTGGGAAGATGTTTTTTAAGATTTGATTTTATTTGTCTTTGTTCTTCTCTGATTTGATTGGTAATAAATTCAATTAATTTTCCCAAGTCGAGTCTGTTTTGCCCATGACCATAATTGCTGAGTGATCTCCCTGTCCTTATCTTGACTCATGAGATTTTTGTTCTTTTTCCTCTCACCTTTCTTTCTTCAGTCTAAGAAGGCGGAGTGCTAGAGCAGCTTTGGTGGGCACCTGGCTTCCAACCAGGGGCAAACCACTGCAGGTGAGAACAGTATTTTACCTTTCAGGTTGATGGACAAGAATCAACAAAAGACAGATTTGAAGCTGTGGCTTTTCAGTGGCAACAATAGGAAAGGAGCATTGTGCTGGGCCGTTAAACATACTAACTAGCTTTCAGGGTCTGGACAAAAAATATGGATGGAAATAGTCTTCCTCAACACAAGCATCAATGGTGGGCACATCTGCACCACTATTTTATTTCTGAGGTGAAGAATCAAATTTGGAAGCAATTCTTCTGATTGCCCCTCATTTTCTACACTTATAACCACATTGTAGAGTGGGTTTTGGAGCACATAAACTAGATGTTTTATGAGTGTTAGCTACCTAGGAAACTGCTAATGCCTGGTTATAACTACATGGTGCAGAACACATGAGATTTATCATGTCTACAGGCTGGCCCAAGGCAAAACTTTCATAGATTACCAGAAAAAAATTCAACTGATACTAAATCACGGTGTTACCCGAGGCAGTAATGAAAGCAATTTTCCTTTCATGTGCTTTCATTTGAATCTTGGCTCCTGTAAGAATGCATCGAAGTCAAATGTTACCAAATCACCAGATCATGGCTATGATTTTCCCAACTCAAAGGCTTCCACACCTTGTTCCTACCATTGTCAGAGAAAGGGACTTCCGTTGCCATTAGCTTCAGTATTTAAAACTTTGTTACAAACACAAAAACCTAAGAAGGAACTAAGCTCCCTGTATAGACAGCAGTCCATACGTGGCAGTTATAATATAGATGATTAATACTTAGTTGAAGTGTTAATAGGAATCAAATAATGCCTGTATCAATCTGGACTGCTAGTTTCTGTGTCCATTTTATCTTTAATTTGTAGTCAATAAGATTTCTGAATGGCACAAAAGTGGTCCACTTAAGCAACATGATTTCTAGGTAGCTGTCGGATATCAAAGTAAAGGTGACAATGCTGCCTGGAAGGCCCAGAACACAACGTTCTCCAGAGAGTAGTGAAAAGATAATTTTATGACATTCTATTCTGACACTGTGTGAATCAGTTTTAATGAAAGATGTACTTGCTTTCTTTTGCTGTGATGAATCTGGAAATATTTAACCCCCCAGGCCTGAAGGTAAAAAAAAGTCACCAGTTTAACGGAGTAAAAATGTGCTACATCTTCGTATTGAACATGAGCTGGAGAAATAAAAGTAGATAAAAATACTTTTGTTCTCATTTTTTTTTTTCACAGAAATTGAATAAAAGCAAGCATATATACTTCATTTTTCTATCAGTAGCTGGGTTCTGCCTATAAATTCCTCATGCACATGGTACTTTACTCAGATTTTTAAAGAGGGAAAAGATTCCACTTCCTAAGCTATCCCAGCTTCGAAAGGGTCTGATAAATATTTGTCAGAATTATGAGCAAATTAAAATCATCTTACAGCCATATACTTTGTAGGATCAAAACACTTCTATACATACATGTGTAAAAAATATCCAGGAGTCTTTTAAATCCACTGGTGAAATGCAGCTGTTTCTGGGGTGAAATGCAGCAACTGATTAATAGTAAAACTATACAATAGCTTGAAATGGCAGGTGAATAAAACTTCTTCCTGTCACAGCTGTGGCATAATGTAAGTAGACAAAATGCAATTATCCAGTTGAAATTTGAGAGGGTCATTATAAACATAATTGGTTATTAATAGAATTGTTTTTGTAAAGAAAATAGTGGGATCTATGTGCTACAAAGGAAACTAGAAATACCTTAAAGAGACTTCCTATATGAGGCCTTTGGTTTTGTTTTCACTGAAATAAGTCAACTTGACAGTAATCTTTTCTAACTAGGAAGAATGACTGGTTGATGAGGAACTTGAATATTCACTCCCAACACCTTTGTTTCTAAATTTGTCGTACTAATATCATCCTCTGTAATCATATTCTCATGGTTGTTTGCGCATTACCCTTAAGCAAGAACCAGTGAAAATTACACCCTAACTGTTCCTTCTGGTGGTAGTACTGCCTGGTGCCTTTGTTTTTCATGGTGGACTGTTTCTAAGCTTTGTATATTCTTGAGAGAAAATAGACTAAGCTGATTATGTCTATTCTTTTAATGTGGTTTGTGGTTTCTTTGACGTTTGGGTTTGCATTTTTTTAATGTAATGCTAACTGATAAGATACTCTCCATCCTTTAAATTTTTCCACATCCATTTGAAGACTTTATCCTAACCTGTACAACATGGTGGGTTTTTTTTCTCAGTGGAACTGCTCTCTGCCCTGGCTTTACATGCTGTTCAAATGATGATAAATTCAATTTGTATTAAAATCATCATCATTATTGTGGTTATTGGCTGAAATGAAGGACTACCAAGTTGTCCCAGAAGCTTACAAATTATATTAGCCAAAAAACCTCAATGGTGTAACATTGTGGATAGAAACAGATGGAAAGACAACTCTGCCATGCTGCCAGTGCGATAGGAAGCCTCCATAGTTTCAGAGTTACAACTTCTCTTTCTGGAAATATCAAAGAATAATCTGCAAGTCTTGTGTGCTGTTTGAAAGCTGCTGTTACTTCAAATGCACTCCACAGTGATGGCTCTGTAAATACCTGACTTCACTATAAGCATCATATATATTAATGGAAATGCTATTTATTAAGCTTTAGCAGTCCTTAATGTTAATTACTACAATTAATGAATGGAACTGCAAGTAGAGTTCAACTAAGAGTTTTCTAAACTATTAGTGGGGCCTCATTAATAGGGCTCATGGATGTCTACTGGAAATTATTTAACAGCCAAGAGATCTATTAGGTATAGGACCTCAGTCTGAACTTTCATGACTCCTTCTCAGATAAATTAATGATGTCCCACAAACTCTTAGGACCACATCTTCAGTTGTTTTTTGGAGGAAAGACAGTTTTAAAGCCACTTTTCCAGCTAAGAAAATCAAAATGAAATTTTACAGCTCTGAATAACTCATGTAAAAATCTTCTAGGTGAGAAAATTTACTTTACTTTTTACTCTGTAATACAGAATCACACTTAGGGAACAAAAACTGGCTTAACAATAGATTTAAGTTTCAAGAATAAAAGTGCTAAACTCTCTAAGGTCACTACAGCCTTAGAGATGTTTCACAGCAATAAGGTAAATTATCCCTCAGACTTTCAGCTAATAACATTTCTATAACTTTGAGTTCTTTAAGATCTATCCCAACATAAAACTGTATTTGTTCCTAAAAGATCTATGTCTAGTTCACAGGTAACATAGGCATCTTAAACTCATGTCTGTAGAAACCTATGTACATACTTGCCTTCAGGCTTGTCAGTGGATCTTTGCCTTTGAAATACTTTTCTACTAAATCTAAGTCTGTGCCTAAGTGCCCGCGGTTTCAGGTCCCTAACCAAACAAGTAGTGTTGCTAAGGGCAATTGGGCTGTTTCCCTGACTTCCCTTTGAAAACAGGATGCAAGTCATTTTGATGCATGCCTTCCTTACAGATCCCCATGAAAGTGGCTCAGGCTATTACTCAGATTGTATTTTTCCTCAGAAGGATCTCTTCTACTGCATCCCACAAAAAACCCACCGACTTTAGGAGCACAACCTGTTGTCTTGGGCCCACAGGCTTTAAGTCAATTTTTTTGGCCAGACCATAATGACTATAACCATGAGGTTCCTCAGACTTATCCTTGCACCAGCCATTCTTTCCTACTATAACCTCATGACAATGGTGGGGTTTTTTTTTCAAAACAATCCTTTCTTAAAACTGCACTTTCATCTATCTGGCTTCATATTTTACTTAGTGTAGGCTTTCTGTCTACTATCCATACAGGAATTGTCAGAAAACCAGAATTTCCATCACATGAGATTACAGGAATTTCAATATATATCATGAGTTTGTGAATTTTAGTGAAATATGAACTCTCCCAGTTTTTTTTCATAGCTATATCCCTCCAAAAATTATCTCAGTGCCACCAGTATAATTTGCTTCGGAGTCACAGTTTTATCTGCTTTAGGTTCTCTTATGTCATAAAATTTAAAAGGACAAAGTAGAAATAAGATATTTCAATACTTTTTCAAGTAAAATCTGGCAGAATCATTATATTTCCATCCAAATGTTGATGTTTGATTTCAAAATGTCCTATTTTATTTATTTAACTGATATTTCTTAGTGGAAATGTATTGCTCTAAACAAGTTGAAGTTAAAGGAATCTCTGCTCAAATACACTGTGAGATGTGACCTGCACTTGCCTTTGTTGACACTGCATGATGGATGCATACCAAGGGCAGACACATTACCCAGAGTGGCATTAGGGTTCCTGGCTTTCAGTGAGTGGTCTTTTTGAATACTGAAATAAGTACTGCTCATAGATGCCAGATCTATGTGTAACTGGAAAAATCTATTCAGAGTAGGTCCTGGCTGTGTGAAACGATGACACTGAACTAATGTGACAAACCAAGAACTTCTCTCCCATTTCTGTATGATTATCTGCACTGAGCTATGCTGTGCGGTAAGTCAGGCCAGGTGAAGAATGTAGAGATTTCCCAGATGTGGTGACAAAGATGTAGAACAGATATGATGACTTTGTTGCCTGTATTGCGTAGATAAATGCACTAGCAACTTGCTAGCAATTCTCAACAAAATTAAATAAAAAACCCCAACCTTACATCATAATAAAATAGAAAAAAAGGGTAATATGGTCTAAGAACAAGTAAATGAACAGCCCACAGGGTTTAATGAGCTAAGTTACTTGAGTTTACACAGCATATTTCCAATGAATTTATGATACACTGAGAACTTATTCAAGGTGCATTTACCCTTCTACCTGTTAATTGTTTGGGTTTTTGTCAGTTTGGTTTTTGGTGGTGGTGGTTTTTTTTCAGTAAGAATCGTAGTTTAACAGATTGCAAAGATGATCAGGAGATCTAAACTTAAGTTCTTGTTCTACCATCAACTTCTCTCATTAGTTCAAAGTCTTTTCATTTTTTGGACATTTCTACATTGAGGGCTGTGGTTTGGAAATACTAGTGAGTTTGATGAGATAGTGGAAACAGTCTAGCAATGATAGCACCTGCAGAAGTATTTGTTTGGAACAAGTATCTTTGGTATCTTTGCAATGAATGGTTATCTGCAGGTGTTTTTATCAGCAACATTCAACTCTATTTTTATTGTCCTGAGCCGGGAAGCTTCTGAGGTTTGTGAGTATATTAAGGTTGACAGAAGATGTATTGTTTGCTGGAGAAAGGTTAAGACAAGAAGGGTGTGTTGGTAACAGCAGGGAGTGACCCTGGGATAAACAACTGATTTTATTTCAAGCACTGTGAAAGAAAGGATGAGCCTTTGGGACCGTGCAGGGAAGGAACCAGTTGGGTTGGTTCACCTGTTGCTCTGCATCCAGGATCAGCATTTTCAACACCAAGGTGGAAACTACAAATTCTCTGCTGCTCAAAAAGAGCAAAGGACATTTAAAGTCAGTAATTACCATCTGGTTTTATATTTATTTATTTTTCTGCTTCAGGTTGGCTAATTTTTTTTACATTCAAGGTGCTTATAAATATGCAAATTTAGGTGCCTAATTTTAGATGCTTCTTTAAGTGCATGGGATAAGGTTATAGATAGCACTGCCATGCTCAGACAGCCCTCTGACTGTAGATAGTAATATGCATGAATGAAACTCTTGGCTAACTGTTTGGAAAAAGTGAAGGTGAGCTGAGGGCACACAAGAATAGATTCTCTTCAGTGCCGTTAATTCCAATGCAACAGCTGAAGCTTAAATGGGGCTGAAGTTCCCACGGATCAGTCACGGTGACTATATCTCAATACTAGAGCCAGGTACACTGTATCTTTGGAAACAGGTAAAACTGGTATGAAGAGCAGATATACAGTACAGTCTATCACGTAATGCCCAGCAGACACTAAATACTCAGGGGAACAAGCTGAAAATCAATTATCTTCAGACAGCATAGCAAAATCATCCTCCTTTCTTACTTACCAGCACCAAGTCTATTTAAATAACATCTCAAAGCTCAAAAGCAAAGTAAAGCCTCGTGAAAGTATGTTTCAGCAAGGACTGCATCACCCCAGTCCTTTTGCTTTGACTCTTCTCCCTGATGTGGAGATGAAGAATTAATCATCCTGTTATGCAAAATGCAAACTCCGTGGGGAAGATGCATAAAGCACACAAGAGACGGATGGATTTTTGTAGAGTAAGGTCACCCTCAGGGGGTGAGAGCATAGGGAAAAGTGCTCACTGAGTAATTACCATTTCTGGATCCTCTGGAGAATTGTAAGCTTGATACCATCTGAAAGAGCCTATGATTTTCAATTAACTCTTTGCTCCTGTAGATTGGTAATTACCTCAGTATATGTTGGGGTGCTGCTTTGCACTAACCTCAGCAGGGAGCTGGAGAATTGGAAATAGTCTCATTTGCTTGGTGGCTAACGGCTGCCACAGGTGTGAAGCCCGAGCAGGGCTCTACTGAATGGCTTGTTAAAGAGCAGAGGCATTCTCAAATTTTGAGGAAAATCACTGCTGTAATGCTGGGAAGAGAAACATGTAGGAGTGAGCCCCATGCTTGTAGTCTTATCTATTTCTACCTGGGTCTGCTCAGCAGTGTCCTGCTGGCCAGGTGATGCTGGCAGCCTGAAACCAGCCTGGGATAGCACTGTGAACTGGGATCCGGGTGTCAGAGACAAGAGCTATCTAAATTTGGTACCTTCTAAGGCAGTAGATACCACTGAGGAAACCAAGATATTAAGAGACACAAAATGAGAAACCAAAAGATTTCTGAGGTAAGAAAAGGGATGGAAAAGATAATCTTTTAAGGTGTATTAGGTTATAAAGCATTCACTGTATTTTAATTACAGCAAGCTAAATTTCAGAGAGCCTGCAGTAGCTTGTTGGACACATAATGTAGTTTTAATTAAGTAATTAGGGAGTTTGATGAAGAAGGCACAGATTTTAGAATTTAAAGTATTCTGAAGAGTGCATAGGCAGGGAAGGCTTTTTCTCAGGTGTCTCTGTATTATATAATGATTAACCTTGAGTGAAATGTTATGGGAAGGACTGAGAGCTTTTATTCATGAGTCACAAGCATAAAACCTGACCCAAAAGCTCTTTGAAAAAACTCTTTGAGAGAGAACTTTGTCAATGTGAAGCCTGTAGGACTTAGGTCAAAATGTGCATTCAGAGATCAGGTAAGGTTTAGCAGAACAACATTACATCTTGAAAGGACAGGCTTAATGAGCAATATCCATAGAAATAAGCAGAACTTCAGTGTTGTAATGTGCTCAAGAGGTAATGCAGTTGCTGTTAGGTTTTGTGTGATGTTAAGTTTCAGATTGCTCACGGAAGAGTCTTGAAAGAGATAAAAACATAGTATGATAATGTTAATAACACAGCTATCCTCACAGCTGTTACTCCTCTCATCATTTACTGTGTAAACTTTTGGCCTTCTGAGTGTGAAGTCGCCAGATTTTTCATACAAAGGAAGAACAAAATTCTATAGGAAAGTATGTAATATACTCTGTCTCTTGGGACAGCTCTTGGATCTGGTTAAGGAGATGGGAATCTCAGGGTTCTGAAGTTAGCACTGATACAGAATATGCCCATGGAAGTCATAAGGTCATGTTCCCCTCAGGCCTTCAGGGCTCAGCCACACTTAGCAGTATAGATGTAGCTTGTGAGCACGTTTTTTACTGAGGTCCCGAAGTGAACACCTCACACTGACAAGATAGGACTCTGAGATGCTACTTTACAAACCAATATTTTTTTGCTTTGTCCTTACAAGGTCTTCTGAGAGCTATGGAAGCTGCATGGGAAGTGTCAACACTGTTCAGCCAGGAGAGTCCTTCAGCTTTTTGAGGTACCAAGAGAAATTCCATAATGAATAACATAAACTACCTAAAATCCCTCCAAAAGCATATCTAGTCAGACATATGAATATTGTATAAACAATATAATATCTGTGCTGATAGCACGCATTTCTTAGCAACCTGGTTTATTATCAATAATTATTAATCAGTATATTTAGCTCAGTGGGGCACAAAGACACATTTCGCAACACATTTCATCGCCAAGGTTACAGTATTCACTTCATCTTGAGTAAAAGGTCTAGTGTGTCAGTTAGTGTTGTCTCATTATAGTTCCATCAGGGGCACCTAATGACTACCGATGCTTAACACAAGTTTGTAGGTGACTTTAAAATGTGGCTCAGTGCACTTAGGAAGCATGAACAGCTTTCGTATCCAAGACTATGAAGAAAGGGAGGAGGAAACAGGAGCTAAAAAAACAAAGCAAGAAATTAGAAAGAATAATTGTTGCTGCTGTATTTTTAAACTACAAATTAAATATATTCTTCAATAATTAAATATTTAGAGGGTTTTTATGAATGAATGCATATTTTCTGTTACAAATATGAAATTACATAGTAATTATAATTATGTCTGTTTATATCTACCTATATACTACCAATTTTGTCTACAGATCTATGTTTATGTATACTGTACACACAAATGTGGATATGAATGCATGCATCCTTAAAATGTGTAAATCCATGTGAATTGCATTTTTTTCATCACTAAATACAGCCACTTCCATGCTGGAATTAATTTTCTATTACAGCTGCACAAAAGGCATTCAGAAAGAAAGAGGGCTTTACAATCGAGTCAGGGAAAAGACAGAATGTTTTACTGAAATAAGTTAGACTACTATGGAAGAAGTACTGTGGAAATGTCAACGTAGTCACAAATAGCCTGGCACAACCCCTGTTTCTCAGTTTCATTACAGATTACAATTCTGCAGGAGTAAAATTTATCTCTGTATTGCAGATTTTATTGGTGGGTCGAGGCCAGACATTAAATCAAACTGAAAAAAGTGTAACTGCTGGGAGGGTGGTGATTACCTTTCATTTTTTGGGTTTTTTTTGCATTTAGATGTGACCTCGCTGTCCAGTTGGCTGGGTTGTTTTTTTTTCCTTTCTAATTGAGTCTCTTGAGGACATGAACCACCTAAATCTGGGAAATGGTTAGCACTTCTGTATTATAACATAAACAGGTATGTCTGACTTCTGCTGCAAACTCTGTAGTTTGAGACTAGAGCGGGTTACCTGGAAAAGCTACTGGAGTCTCCATCTGTGGAGGCTCAGCCAGACAAAGACAGAGCCATCGTCCTGGTGAGGGACCTGTTCTGAGCAGAAAGGTGGCCTCGAGACGTGCAGAGGCATCCCTTACAACGACAGTTTCTATTATTCTATAAATGTATTTGTCTTGTGCTACAAACACTCCAAGAACTGAAAAAAAACGTCCTAAACTTGTTGAAACATTATAATAATTTCAGTCAGGGAACATTGAATGTTTTCAATTTCTCGTTAATTTATTCCTGAACTATGAAGTGTTTGAAAACCCTGAAAATAAATGTCTGACTCACAGAAGACATTCGCTATAAAAAACCTACCAAATTTACAAACCTTTTTTTGAAACTAGGATTTTTAGATTAAAATGAAAGTAAACGCTGCGATAATTTAGAGTGAATGTCAGTATTATGCCAGATTGCAACATAGAGTGACTAAATGTGGCATGAGAACAACAGAACCACAGCATAATTAAGTCAGTTTAGGATTTTTAGGATTTTCCATCAGTAACTCAAGCAGGAGATACACAGCTCTGCTTTTTGGCCACATCTTTATGCAACCAGCACTGAAGAGATCAGCAGTAACCAGCGAGCTGAGTCAAACAGTCTTTCCCTGCATGCATCTGCTAATCTGAAGCAGGAGGCACTTGGCTCCACAATCATGAAGTTTGGTGTGACCTCCTGATAGCTTTCAAGGGGGAGTGACCACCTTTCTCATCCTCTTTGTTCTGCAGAAAAGACTGCAGCAATTGTTTAGAAAATGGATGTGAATATCATAGCGTTGGAAAGAGCTAAAAGAACATTGATCTGAGACTTTATTCCAGCCTTCAGATACGCAACACTTCTTCTTGGGATGAAGGTCCTAAAAACAGAGTTCAGAACACTTCCAAAGATAGCTTTTATGTGAGCGAAACCATTACTCTGTAACAAACTCTAACACACAATCTAGATCAGTGATGTTAATGTTTAAGTTTTTTCTTTGGCAAAGAAGCTTACTTTAAAAATAGTGTGGAAATAAATTTGTAAGTGGGACATCATACTGCTCTATTGTGTCCTATAAGTCTTCTTTCAAGTCCTATAAGTCTTCTTTACTGTTTAATAAATGTGTAAAATAAATAGCCTATTGAGGTCAATGGGATGTTTTCCTAAGTAGAAAGTCAGAAGGACGCTCGGTGCGGGACAGTTGAGAAAACTTTATCTCTAAAGGCATTGATATCACTGAGAATCCTCAGGATAGGGTTTCAGATACCTTAACTGAGAAGAGGTGTGGTAATATGCATGTGCTGTACCTCAAGGAGTTTAGCATTGTAACTATAACTACTGATTGTTATAAAGCATCGGAGGAAGAAATAATCTATTCGTATGTAAAAGTAAGGCAGTTTATTATCATGAATTTGGAACAATTACAGAGCTCACCCAGCTTGCTGAAGTGTCTGTAGTCTACCAGGTTCATAATGCACTGTGTCACAGCAAATTAGCTCATAAGTCAGTCAAAGCTCAGCTCAGTATTACTTGACTGGCCATACTTCTGTTGCTGCAAAATCCTTCTGTTTGTTTTGGTGGCCTTTTATTTTTTGTTTGTTTGGGTTTTGTTTTTTTTTTAGGAAATGGAACTTTGAATGATAATTTGTTGGCAGATTTATTTGTCTCCCAGGGCCATGAGTTGCATGGGTGTAAGCGAGGGCAGAGCTTGGCTCCAGATGACTACAATGCTATGCTTTCTTGGCTATGAGATGCTGAGGGAGTGCCTAAAAATAACACAGAGCATGAAAGCTTCAAAATTAGCAGAAAGAGAGTGCTGAGCCAACCTAGTATGCCTTCTCCCTCCCAGGGGGCATACAGCTAGGTTTCTGCGCCTTCAGCTGGTCTTACGTAGCGGGACTGTGCAGAATGACTGAGAGGTAGGGTCGTACAGCTGTGGAGATGCCAGACTCGAAAATCCACAGCTGTCCCCTTATTGACTGAACAGGCTGTACTGGCACCTTAGATAGAGAAGGGTGGGATGGACCATGTGCATGGGTGCAGGACTGCTGGTTTGGTGGTCTCAGCTTACTGCTTGCCTCTTCTCCAAAGGCAGCACTTGTGCTGTGTCTGTGACCCCTGCAGCACAGCAAGCAGAGCTTCAGCACTTTGGATGAATTATGGCCTCTACGATGTATTTTCATGGTAGCCATGAGATGCCCTCCTTGAACAGTCCAGTGTCTGTACAACTGTATGCACTCCTTCGTAGACTATTTTTGTTTTCATTCATTGTACCTGCTGAACTTTTCCAGAACATATGATTTTTAGGTAAAATGGTAAAAAAAAAAAAAAAATAAAGTTAGGTTCAATAAAGAAGAGAGGCAGTTTAATGAGAGAAAATCTAACACCGCAGTTTTTAAAGCACAAGGGAAATTTAAGCATGGAGTACTAGAAATGGGATTGCAGCCTTTGTTCTTAATACATGTTGCATCTAACAGTTCCATTCAGTTCCATTTGTTTCGCTGTTCTTCAGTGCCAGGGCTAAGCAAATAGTTCGTAATAAATAATTTAGCTTTTGAATTTAGCCTTCATTTCTGCTCATGGAGTCCCTATGTGCTGATTGCAGTGGTTTCAAACTTACTTTTAATTCAAGATCATGCAAGTTTTAGGGATGAAGAGAAGGAGAAGATATTTATTGTCATGATGTGCCAGAGTGATATGACAGTCCCAACTGGTCACAAGGTCTTGTTTGTCCTCCCTGATCGGATGGCTGTGGTGGGACAGTGAAGAGGCAATGTGAAAGCTGTAATTTTGAGAAAAAAACATGATTGTGTCCTTTTGAAAAGATTAAAAATGATATTCTTGGGGGAGCAAGGCTAGCATGGAACCACTAGTGAAACAGACAAGACTATTTCTGTCTGAATCATTAATTCTAGATACTTAATCCAGGCTTGCACCTAAAGGGGACACTGCTTAAAAAAGGGCACTCTGAGACCTCTTCCAAAATGGATTACACCTTTTGCATTGCATTGTCAAATACACCTTTATGTCTATGAGGAAGCTAAAGGATTTCCTGATGTCTCCTCTATAAAACAGAGGACAAAATCAGGTCACTCTGAGTTGTGTTTTTATCACTTTTTCATTCGTTCCTGTGGTAAAATGTCTGACTATGATTTCACCCTGAGAGATTGTTGCTTTGCCTCAGACAGGGCCAAATTTCTGTCGAAAGGAGTTACAAAAATTCAGCTAAGAAAATACCCACAAAGAGTTTCTCATGCTGTGGCTCGAGGCATACAGGAGTAAGCCGAGAGGATTACTGCCGAGCTGCTGTTCCTCTGAGAAGAGAGTGTGAAGTGCAAGTTGTACATCCTCAACATCATAAAATAATACTATGGCAACAACTCGCTGTTTATCTGTTTAAGCATCAATTTGTAGAGTTAAAAATGATACATATATAAGAAACAAAATTCACTTCTATTTTAACTTTTCTTCCTTCAGTGGGCAATTTTTGTGCCAAATAATTGTCTAAATTTTCAGAATTAAAAGGGCAAGATTTGGAACTCCCAAATTATAGAATTGGTCTTCCTCTTGGTGATTGCATTGGAAAAAACAATGCCTTACAAGTCACCTTGCTGGAAGATTACAAAGTTTTCAAGGATCAGAATAGCGCACAGAGACCCCATGTATCTTTCTTACAGTTTGGAGAAGGGAATCAATAATATTTAGGATGGGTTTGGCAATGTTCTTCAAAAAAAAACCCAAACAAACACACACAAAAGATATTTTACATTCTACATGAAAATGGGAAAGAGCATTAAAGTAAATCAGCAATAAAAATATATAAATAAAAAATAAAATGAAAGGGGCAAAAAAGAATTTAATTGATCTCTCAGGTAATAAAAAAACAAGTAAGTTTTTTAATCAGAAAGCATTAAGTTCTTAAGAATTCAGGTAGGCACACTGTTTCTTACAGTTATCTGGAAGCAGTTTCTCTCTAGCCTCAGTGACAGGTATCACATTTTTCTGGACAGTGAGGATTGAAATCATGGGAACAAGGAACTTGATATTCTATTATTTTAAGAAATCTGAACTCAGCTGCCAAAAGGTATTAAAAATTCCACTGTTTTTTCTTTCTTTTTTTTTTTTTTTTAAAAAAAATGTAGCTAGATGCCTAATGAAGGATTGAATCATTTTTCAGAGGTACAACTTGGCCACTTAACCTACATAACTCTTTGTTTATTTTTCTTTCTTCAACTTCTTTACTGTTTTCCTTTTAAAAAGATGTGATTTTCTTTATTAACTACTATCTGAAGTTTTCTCTCTTTATTTCTGTCTTTGAGAACAACATACAATTAATTTTCCAGGAAAATTGGACAATAGAAAAAGGAAAATGAAAAACATCCTAGAATTTTAATAAGGAGAAACTGGCATGTGCAGAAGTAAATGCCAAGTTCTATGTGCAGTTGAGGATAATCCTTCTGTGTACTACATGAACTTGTGAAATCATTATCCCAACAATTAACCAGCATGATTAATGAGACAGGGGAAAAAAAAAGAATAGTTGCTGCTGTTTTGATGGTGCAGAATCTTAATGTCCCCTGACTTCATCTATTTTACTTTACATCTTGCTTGAGTGTCTTCAATCTTTTAGAAAGAGAAGCTGCCATGATTCTTGGCCTGCCTATTTTTGTCTGTAGCAAATGTTAGATTGATATTGTCATGCTGTCCCAGCTACCATTCTCTTTTTCTTTCCAATGAATGCACCAGGGTGTTATTGAATATATCTTTTTTTTTTTTAAAAAAAAAAAAAAAAGAAAGGGAAAGGGGGGGAGAGGCAGAAATCAAATGAAAGCCAAGTGGGCTCTGTTTGCAGGCTGTGGCCTTGCTCCCACTGGGCCCACGCAGCACGTGCCCTTTTATCTTCATGCCTTTAAGCTATGGTGGTCTGTTCAACCTTCTGGGGATACATATGTCTCTGGGCCAGGATAATTGTTCTCAACAGCATGAGCTTAACTTTATCATCCCTCCTGCCTCTCGACTTACTGTAAATTAAACAGTGGCTCCATGAAGAAAAAAAAAAAAATGAAGCTGGGAAGTTTCAGCAGCTTTCTAAGACTATATTTTTTAAAAACAGAACTCTTATTTTATGGACACTGTGGAAAGTTTTTCTAATTTCTGTGTGATGAGTCGGAACTAATTTTAATTTTTTATTTTTTTTTTCAGCTCTGGGGTAAAGAACAACCAGAAAGAAATTAGATTAATGAGGAAAGAAGGCTAGACATGGACATGCAATATATGCATGGAAAACATGCAGGAAGCCAAATTCCCATTCAAAGTCTGCCAAATTACCCATGACTTCTCTTTCAAAGTCCTCCTAATATCTCTCCATTGTATGGAAAGCCCATAACAATAGGGTTAATAACAGTGTATGAGTATCAGTTTTACATTACAGACGTAAATCCTACAAGCCCCCTCTACTCTGTAGGAAAGGGGCCGTCTTTGTGTCATGCACAATCAAGAGTGCCCTGTCAGCATTGAGCAAATAATAAAAAATATTAACAACAGGAAGAAAGTCTCCTCAGCTGATTGAGTCACTTTTTAACTACTTGGTCTACAACTCAGGCAAAGTAAAGTTTTCACAAATGGTGTCGTTCTGATCTGGAGCACAAAGGTTCTTTAACTCCTTAAAACCCCTTTAATTTCTTGTTCTTTAGGTGTGCATCTTTGTCATTTCATCTAAAAAGAAGAGCTATAAGGAAAATTGGAACTTCTTGTGACTTGATCCTTATACCCTTCCCAGAACATATTTCAGTTTAAATGAACTTTTTTGAACATGGATTTATGTTTAGTCAGGTGACATTTTATCATCACCTTTTTTGATGACATTCATATTCTTCAGTCTTAACTGGAAATACCTACTTTGAATTATTGATTTTATGTTTTGGTAAACACCAGAAGGAAATCTGTTTCGGGGGAGAACACAAAGAATGGAAATCATTGAGCAATAATTTTTATGTTCTTTCCTGGAAACTGTCCAAACTGGGATTTAAGTCAAACCCGCTAACATCATGTGAGGTTTTAGCTCCCTCAGCTAGGCAACTGCAATTTTCATTTTATGCATTAGCGTACTGCTGCCTGCGGAGGTGACTGTTCTGTTGCTGCTCAAGGTTTCACGTCTTTCTTACAGAAGGACCATGATGTCTGATAAAGAGTCTGTATTTTCTTCAATTCTGATCGTTTTCCTGAATTTGCAATAAAAAAAAATTACTTACTCTGAAAAAAACACAAGTTTACTTCTTCTGAAGAAGACAACATATTATGATACACATATATGCTGCACTGCAGCAAGATTCTTCACTGAACTACTTTTCGTTCTTGGTCATACCCTGGGTTCTGTGCTGGGCCGCAGAGGCCCCATGTGGAATTCAGACGAATGTTTAAGTGATGTCTCTGTGTGTCTCTTTCGCCTCAGGACTGTCAAAAAGTCAGCATGTCCTTTGCAGTCTTCTTGCACCAGGGATTTAAATTTAAGCTCAGAAGGGAGCTTCACCAGCAGATCTTGGATGCTGTACAACGTTCTTATCCAGGTTGAAAGCCCTTAGGTCCAATTCACAATTTGAATCCTTTTTTTCCCACTAGATCTTGAAATGGACTGTGTTGGGCTAAGCTCTTAAATAGTGCTGCATAAAAACTAAAATAGTTCTGCTCACAGAGTGAGATGTCTTCTGGAGGTGCAGCTTATAATTTCAAGTAATAGCTACTGACCACCTTCTCCCTGTCTAGTTATAATTTCTTTATTGGTGAATAAAGACTAAAAGTTCACTATCAACTCTTCAACAGCCTTTCTGTGCTTGTAAGTAAAGACAACGTGTTTCATTACCAGGTTTGTAGCAGAGACAGTAAAAACTCTGGTTCATTGATTCACAGATATCTTAATGGCATTCACTGTAGAAACTGGCTTTACGTGTTTGCTGAAAAATATATTTGCTAGAAAGAAATAAATATTTATTGAAGTATGTATATGACAGTGAGTCCCCAGTTAGTGTAAAATAAACTCTGGTGATATGATATATTGGTATGTCCAAGTCTGCAATAACTGCTGCCCACTACAAGCAGACAAAATTGTGGCCTCAAGGCATTGATGATCCCAAAGCTGTGTGGACCTTCTTTTCCCAACACCTCACCATTTGTGATGAGCCCCACACTGACAGATGCCTTAGGGTGGCTTGGTGTGACCCCTCTGTGGGAACTGCTGGCCACCTTCAGAACAGGGTGGCAAGGCATGCTCCTAAGGGACTTGAAAAGGAGCTGTGAAACCCTTAAAAAAGCCGGTAAAGATAATGGCACATTCCCTAGGCCTACAACATCCTTCCCTGTTGTCACAGTCATAGTTCAGTGCTTATGTTGTGTGCCTGGATATGTAGTCTAAACTGACAGATGCTCCTTTCTCCATCACACCGTCAGGGATCACGCAAGGCTAACAAGAAGACATGCGGCCTTTCAAATGTTAACTGAAAGACCAGTCTTTGGCCCCTGTCTTATCACTGTCTGGTTCTTAATCAGCGTGGATGAGATGAGAGATCTTCAGTTAGATAGCTGTAGGTTTCGGCTGTGCTAGTCAAACAAAATATTCATGCCTAGCGTGTAAAATAGGCAGGCTTTAAGCTGCATATTTTCTGCAAACTGTCTGTGTTTTTTTCCAAAGAAACATTTGGCCTCTTCGCTTTGTGCATTGCTGTATGTGTGGAATTTGGCAATGTCTCCGGCACATAGCCTCTTTAGGTCCTCTCAGCTGGCTTTGTTTAAATATCTGATTCATCGAACAACTCTGTACAGTTTGGGCCTTGTGTAAAGCCAATTTTAGTCAACGCTAAAATAAATCAGGCCTGTATATAGTCTGGTTCAGGTCTTCTCTTCTCTTGTCTCAGTTTCTTGATCTTTCAGCCGTCTGGAGGATGGCTGGTCCTATCCTGAGCCTTGTTTTCAAGGACACCTTTATCTCTTATTTTCCTGATAGAGGCAGACAAAATGCTGCTGTTCATGTGTCCAGAACATAAAATGGAGTGGGCAGAAGTCTCCTATATAAATGACGACCACAGCCTGAGAGTAACTGGAGGGAAGCAGAGCAACCTATGGCTTGAGCTCTCCATGTTGCAGGCAATCCCAGAAAGACCACAGCAAGTGGATCTAGTTGTTTCACAGAGAGGAGCTGAGGTTTCAGTGGTCTGGGCTGTTCACAGTGTCTGGAGGCATTGGAGGCTCCTGCTCCTTGCTTCACCATCAGCTCCCATCACTTTGGCTCAGATGGAGCACCCTTACCTTGCAAGGGAGCCCAAAGTGCTGCACGGGCAACAGAGGGGCCCAAAGCAACAACAGTCTTCATGTGCTATATGGAGACAGGTTTCTTCAACAATGCAGAGCCACCTGGGATGCTCTGCAGGCATGCCAAATACCTTGAGAGACTGTTTTCTCTTTAAGTATTGCAATTTATAAGGAAGATATTAACCAAAATAATAATTGGTTGTTCTACAAAGCATAGTGGAGGAACTAGGATTTCTCAGGCTTGAGATGTTTGTGTCATGTTCTACCACAGATATTTGGTCTAAGCTTGGATAAGTCACTCTGGTGTAGTTGAATGGAGTTTATGTGTTTACTTCTATGGACAGGACTTGATCACAGCCTTTGTCTTCAGAGGAAGTTTCCCTCCTCCAAGTCAGTCACTTTATGGGGGGGGTCAGTAATGATTTATGCAGGATGTTTTAGACATTCACATTAAACAGCTCTAGCCCAAATCCTTGTAAATAATAATAGGTGTTTTGACTATAAATGAAGTAGTAAAACTTACATTTTAAGAGCTACCCGAGGCTTAGCCAAAATACTAAGTAAGTCAATAAATCTTACACATTTAACTGTTGACCATATTGAGTTTACTGAGAGGTTAAAATGAAGAAAGCTCTGCCCAGGCTAAAAAAGAGAAATCCATGCTAGGTCAGACAGAGAGAAAGAGGTTTCAAAGTTACAATACAGGGGAATGAACTAGAGACTCAGCAGGTAGTTAAAATGCTGCTCTTGTCTCTAGAAAGAAACCTGACGTAAGAATGCCATTTTATTTCCAGGGCTTACTAAAGCTGTGATGAATGTATATCTGGAATATATTTCTTCTTGGGTGAATGGACTGCTCATCACTATCATTAACAGTAACTCAGCATGTTTATCACAGTGCATTTCAAGGAGGTGGGAGAACACCAAGGTGACTTTTCTAATTCTGCAATAACTCATGAAACCATCAACATAGTCCTTTTTTGCAGTGTAAATTTCATGTCAAAAGCTTTCTTCTTCCTTAGAAATGGCTTATGCACAACATACCAGAAATATATTTGAATGTCATCCCTGAGTCTTGGTAGCATCCCTTCATATCAGCTCCAAGCAAAGAGCATTTCTTCTCTCAAATGTGTTGTGTTGACTGAATAATGTGTTAGTGCAGTCAAGAATACAGTATTTGTCATTCCCGGAACTTTGAGAAGGTATTTGTTCAAATAGTTCTGCCTAGTTCTGCAAAATATTTGTTGCTAGGCTCATATTTGTTGTTTGTAGGTAAAGCTGGATGCCTCTGTTCTTTTTAGATTTGTTCCCTCTACTATACTCTTTAGGACCCTCACTGCTTTCAGCATGCAGATTTCATATCCGTAAGAAGTAACTACCTCCCTGGGAAAGTCCCCTCTCTTTCTGACTGAGGCTGTGTCACTGCAGCAGAAGCATTATTCAGCAGCCACTGGGCATCACTTGGTGGTGACATCTGTTTGGTTTTCTGGTGAGGAGTTGGGGTATAATCAGTCATATAGGTGTTGAATAGTATTGGCTTCCTGACAGATCATCAGAATAACCACAGCAGCAGTTTAAAATCAACCTGTTTGTTTCTGCCACCCGGTGAAATGCTATGATGTCTGGAGATCAGTTTTACTTTCAATATTGCACAAAGCAGGACAAGAAATTAATTCCAAGGCAGAAAAATATGCTAACAGAAAAAAAAAAATGCTTTGCCTTTCAGATTTTTCTTCACTGATTTGTGAATCACTAGATGACTAACGCATAGCATCACTAACAAAGAGTTGAATCTCCCATCTTTTCTTGAATTTTTTTAATGGGTTACATATCATTGCCTAAGATTTAGATGAAGGTAAGGCAGAGCTTGTGGTTCCATTGTTATCAGTTAGTGAATAAAAGATGAAGATTAGCATGATTAAAGAGAAGTGAAACAGGGGTTCAGCAGCATTGACTCAAGGATGTAATTCTCCTGGACACTACTGGGACTGAGTCCATGACTAAGGACGGAAGAATTATGCCCTAAGGAAAGCAAAAAGGAGAGCCTGTCTAACCAGCCCCCCTGAGGAATGGAGGTGATTACAGGGCACACTGCTGTCTCTGTTTTTATGGGCACAGGCAGCCACCTAGAAAACGTGTGAGGGAACCAGTGCAACTGGCATCAAATCCAGTGTAGCTGAGCTCAGACTAGCAGGTGAAGATTATGACTTAATGTTTGCAGAGCTGAGAGTGGAAATAGGGACATAGCCACCGAGGTTTTGTGTCTCAAGAGCAAGATCCACGGTAGAAACAGGGTTGAAACACTTCATTTTCAGCCAGGAAAGAGAATATGGGCAAAGTAAACTGAAGTAGGCAATTGGTACGTGCAGCCATGGCAGGAAAGCAAGCAAGAGAAATTTGGAGGATTTGTCTCTCCTAACCGTAGGCACTAGACTACAGATGGCTATATGCAAGTAAGTCATCCAACCTCCTTTTAAAGTCGGTGGAAATAAATAATCGCTTTTGGAGTGTAACTCATCTCAAATTCAAGTAAACAACTAAAATGTGTGAGATTAATTGTGCCCCAGAAGTGTCTGGGTTTTGGCTTTAACTGTGCAAAGCTGCTCAGATGCGGCTGTGCAGACTGTAGCTGGAGAGGGATGGATCATCCCATGAGGTTTCAGTGGGACAGCAGAGTGACTGACACTGCACTCAGAAGAGAAGCGCACTCCTTGTTCAGCTTTTCCTAGGCAGATGTGGAGGAAATCTGCAACTCCAGAAACTTGTAATATTCATCTTTGTTATGACTCACTCAATACCTCCACCTCTGCAAGTTGTATACAGAGAAAAAAAAAGTCATTCCTTGTTGGTTATTAATCAATAAAATATTTAAAATATAAAGATAGCTTCTAAGTCTAACAACATTTCATTATGCATTTTTCTAAGATAACAAAATTTAAGTGCAGACCTGTGTAAGCAACAGCCTTGGCTGCTATAAAAGAGGCTGCATTCCAACCACAGCCCAGAAAAAAATGATTTCTCAATCAATTCCCGCTGCCTCCTTCCAATGTTTTCCCTGCAAGCTTTGCCTAACAAGGTCTCCCAACTGCCTGCAGGCAGGACACTCAGCTGGGTTGGTGTCCAGGCTTGATACCTGCTGGACTTGCAATAAGATCTTGAAGTAGGGAAACAATATACAACAGATAGCTGTTGTATATTGTATATTGTAGGGCATATTTATTGCAGAAATATAGTTAGGATCCACTAGGATCTCCAGTAAGATCAGTATATTGTGAAGACTAAAGAAATGGCAGAGGATATGCTATGTATATGGTATTATGAACAGCATAGGAAGTACCATATACCTCCAGGAATGGAAATAGAAATCATAAGAAAGTTCTTGTTCTTTTGGTGAAAAGAAAACAAGAAAAAATAGTTTTCTGAAAGTATTTCTGGCTATTTAACTTTATGTCAGACAAAACCAGGCGCCCTTCATATAAAGGGGGTCCTTAATATAAAATACAGGGCTCTTAATATAAAACCCAATGATGCCATTAAGGAAGATATCATACTTTTTGCTGTCCTTCTCTCCAGCTCTTGAGTTTAGACTTATCTGATGTATAATGCCGGAACATTTTGAGTTACATAGTTCAGATTAGTTCTCTGTGACTGATATAAAGCTTCTGTAAGTCATAAAAACTGGCAAAGAGGACATGACAAAGAACAAAACTCTTACATGATATTTTAAGAAAGTTGTAATTTGATGTTACTTTCAGTGTTTTTAAAAAAAAAAACAATTAAGGAAGTTGTGATTATTTGACCCTTGTTTTACTAGATATTTAGCAAGAACCTAGCAACCAAAAGATCCATTTACTCCCCCATCCCCATTTCTATGAGATGCAGTAGCACAAGGCAATTTCAACCTGAAATGGAATGAAAGAACCAGATATTTATCTTTTCTGCCTTAGAGGAAACAGGAATATTTTAATAGGTGTTTTTTTTCCGGAGAGAAAACGAAAATGCATAGCAATGCTTTTTATTGTTCACAAGGCAGAAAGGAAAATATCACCCTCTGAATATTCTGATTTCAAAAGACATATTGGAAGTTGTATTCTTCAGCCTTGCCTTCCTGCCTCCCAGCGATCAGCAGCCTAGGGACTGTCTTAGCTAGAGGTCATACTCGAACTGCTGCCTTCAAAAGCCAGTCTAATCCCTCACCAACTTATATTTTTGACTTTCAGAACTTCCTGTGGCCATGAGTTTTACAATTTACGTCTTGTTTGAAAAACTGTTTCCTTTTGTTAGGTTTAAGTCTACTGTCTAATAATATTTTTGTATGACTCGTGGTACATGTTGTCAATGTATGTTGTCTCTGTATCTTCTCTCTGGCAAACCTGATTTTACAGATCTCTATTGTATTTTTCCTTACTCATTGCTTGAAGAGTCATACCTTGTTTAGTCCCTTTTCCAAAACCAGCCATTCAATAATCTGATTTTTATTGCCTTTTTTTTGGCACTTTTTCTTGCTATACTCTCTAATTTCTGTAATAGTGGGACCAAAACTGCACATAGGATTCAAGAAAGGGATGCGTCATTGATTTCTGCAATGGCATAATATTTTCTGTTCTGCTTCACTCTCTGTTCCTATTCTGACAATTCAGATGATGTTGTTTGCTCTTTTGACCATCACTCGGTACTGAGCTGACATTTTCCAAGAGCATTCACAATGAGTATAAAATCTCTTTCCTGAGGGTTATTAGGCAATTTAGAGGCTCTTGAAGTATACATGCAGTTAAAATTGTTTTTCTCACACTCACTGAACTTAGTGACACTATTTTTAAGTTTATATTTAACCACTTCTATGGTCCGTGTTGTGAGATCCATCTCTAACTTCTCACAGTCCACTCTAGGACTGACTTTGCTGTCTCACTATCTGCCTCATTTTCCACTGCTCCATCTGTAAAACCTATCAATCTCCGTCTAATTTACCACTGCAGTTAATTTTTGTATTAGCGCAGCTTATCTGAAGTCATATTTTCTTGGCATCGATTGCTTCAGGGATTCCTTTAATGTGCCTTGTTTTATAGTGTGACTTTGTCATCATGTATGCTTGGTCCTTTGAGACTAGGACAGAAACCAGTAGACCTGTTTGGAACACTGTTTGTTTTTTTCTTTCAGTATTCTTTTTTTTTGCCTTGGTCTCACTCTCTTTTATTTTAAATTTCAGTTGCTATTTTATGAGACACTACCATGAAATAGAAAATAATAATAATATGATATAAAAACCATTCATCTGTGAAATGGATAGAGTATTTGATAAAGAGGAAAGTGAGTTAAATAAAGATAGACTGCTTGTCAGAAAGCAACTAAACAATGACACCAGAGGATCTTCCATACAGTGCTTCTTGCACCAAAGTTGTAGAAGTAATATAGTGGAAATAGGCTGCAGCCTACCTGCCAGACGTAACCTCCACACACAAATGAAATATTCCTCAGAAACTGCATAACTTTACAACTTACCTTTGCTTCATTCTTCATTGTTCACAAGAATTGAATTATGAGTTTGGATTTAAAATGTGTATATATCAAAATTCTATAAGAATGTGATTTTTTTTTCTAGTCAAAAGCTTTCAGATATACTAGGACTTATCTGAAGCATGCCTTTCATAACAAATCACAACTTGCAGGAGCTTTTCAAAACTGAAACGTTCTTTGTTTGCTCTTCTTGCTGCTGTTCTCTCCTTGTCAGCTCCAGAGGAATTTTGAAAACTTCTATCTCCTTGATTTTGATGTAGATTATGGAGTGGGAGGTTTTGGTACTACAAAAACAAAGTCACTGCTTGCCTACACTGTAATGAAAGCTACTGCATGAAACACGACTATCATAAGTGATGATGGCTTTGTCTGAGACATTTGGGTTTATATTTAATTTTAGTGACTGTACTGATTATGAAATAAAGAGTTCAATCCTAATGATATGTATGCATTTGTTAGGGAAAACACTTAAGTCACCTGGCACTGTTCCCTTCTGCACCAACATTTCTGAATCAAATAATAGCTAAGAATTGTTGGGCCTGATTTTCTTCTTGCTGGGCAAATTAGGAATAACTCAAGAGAAATTAATGAAACTAATACAATCCTAGTTTATCTCTCTGTCTGTCCATGAATATTCCCGTTCCTATGTTTTTTGCTTCTTTTCTTAATTCTACTGCCC
Organism: Trogon surrucura; assembly: GCA_020746105.1. Lineage (NCBI taxonomy): Eukaryota > Metazoa > Chordata > Aves > Trogoniformes > Trogonidae > Trogon > Trogon surrucura. The sequence continues at coordinate 65,993,160 of CM036620.1, forward strand.
ACTACTATTTGCCTTGGGGAAATTTTTGTATGCCTGTAACTAGCAAAAAGAAATTCTCTTAAGAATTTCTAGGGAGAAAATATGTAGCACAGCATCAAGGAGAGAGGACAGTCTCATGTGGAGGTAAAGTAGATCTATGTTTCATTCTGCTCCAAATGGCTTTCCTCTACAAATGGCTTTGTCCACCTGAGACTGAGCTTTTCTGTAGGATTGATTCTACCTCATCATCCCTGTCTTGCAGTGACTGACTGTTTTTTTTTCAGGGTTAGTGATAAAGTTTTTCCCCCAGAAAGTGTTTTCAGAGGTTTCTTTACCGTGAATATCACGGTTTTAACAATGGATACCTTTCTTTTCCCTCTTAATTTACTTCTGTATGTAGACCTATTGTTCTCTTCTCTTTCACTGTCTTTTTTTCCATGATGGCACATTTAGTGCTTTTCTTGCAGCTCAAGTTCATGGATTATGTGGCTGTTTCTTTTTGCAAACAAAATCAAGCAAAATTTTGTATCAATAATACTTGGAAAGAAGAGATGGAAGCACAATTCAGGTATGTTTTGAAATGTTAAAACTCACAATTGTTTTTGAAAGTCAGAAGGTTTTGAATTCTAAAATTATAAAGCAAATTTCATCATTTTAAGATATTGAAAACTATTATAAATTCACTGTCAACCATCAAGGACTTTCCACTGTTTTACTTCCATACCTAAAGGCACTCTAACTCCAAAACTTCTGGCTTCTAAGGAAGAACAAGTACAGAGGAATTCTGAGCTCTAACCAGTGATTTTATTACAAGATTCTAAATGTTAAGCTTCTTAATGAACACAAAGGTTCTCATACTACCCTGTGAGACTTTTTTTTTGTTGTTTTATCTTTCAACTATAGAGCACAATAACTTCTTTTTTAGAAGATAAGAAACACAGAGGGCATTTTTCATCGGATCAAAAGAACTGAAATACTTAATACTGTCTCTTCTATGTTTGTAGAAGTTTGTCTGTGGCACTGCAGTCTTTCATAAGGTGCTCTTACTTTTTCCTGTAGTGGGGTTGCTTCACAAAGTATCCCTCCAGTTTTCTACTTAAGAGATATCTTGGATAAGTAGATTCTGTAGCTGCTAAAGCTATTTATTATTTTCTTGGATGTGCATTATGTTTGTTTTGTTGCCTATAATAAAGCAGTCATGGAAAGAGATATCATCCCTTAATATTTGTGAATATGTAGCTTTCTTTTAATAGTGAAATCAATACTTGTCCCAAGAACAGTTTGTTTTACTTATAAAACAGAAGAATGAGCAGGATTGCAAGATAGCTTTTCAGAATCCATAAATGAAAAATATCTTCTTGTTAGCTATTTTTTTATCTACCCTTTTGTATTATCTTCTTGAGCCAGTTACACAGTGCTCATGAGAAGTCACTAAGTACATCTCTAGTTTTATCATATTCTTCTCTGTGATCACGCAATTGATTTTAAGACCTATTGCAAATTTTCCTGAAGCTTATACGTATAGATATGACTACAGATGTGTGTATCTGTGTGTGTCTGTTTATTTGTGGAACTGTCAGCCTGCAGAGAATTGCCTGTGATGTAGACAGATTTATTTATCTGGTTATTTGGAGCATAGTTTCAAAATAATTGCCAGGTGAGATTGAGATTTTATTGCTAGTCCTCTCTATTTCACAGTTTTGCTGAAGTGGTTTAATTATCAGCTATTAGAGGTGATAATTCATGCACCAAATCTGAAGAACACCTTTAAAAAAAACCCTCAGTGTGCCATAAACGGTAGAGAGAAGAGTTCTGCTCTTTATTTAGACCCCTTAAACTTGTTTTTACCATAGCAAATAAGCCATGGTGTAATGCTGCTTCTCTTGATTTTTTTTATTTTGTTCTTCTGTCATTTTGTCCTCTGAGCTGTGCTCATTGCCGTTGGTTTTCTCAAGGGGCTGGTGGCTGGCAGGTTGTGTGGGCACCGCAAATGGGGCTGTCGTGAAGAAGGCACAGGCACACTGCTGCAGAGCATTGTGGCTCATATTGACCACCCACTCATTCAGCTTTTGGGCAGACGACATCATAGAATCATAGAATGGCCTAGGCTGGAAGGGACCTTAGAGATCATGTAATCCAACCTCCCTGTCATGGGCAGGGACGCCTCTCTACTAGATCAGGCTACTCAAGGCTCTGTTCAACTTGGCCTTGAACACCTCCAGGGAGGGGGCAGCCACAAAGTCTCTGGGCAATTTATTCCAAAGTCTTGCCACCCTCGTACTGAAGAATTTCTTCCTAAGATCTCATCTAAATCTATTCTCCTTCAACTTAAACCCATTTCCCCTTGTCCTATCAGTGGACGCTCTTGTAAAAAGTCCCTCCCCAGCCTTCCTGTAGGTTCCCTTCAGGTCCTAAGGTCTCCCTGGAGTCTTCTCTTCTGCAGATTGCACAATCCCAGCTCCCTCACCCTGTTGTCATAGCAGAGGTGCTCCAACCCCTGGATCATCTTTGTGGCCTCCTCTAAACACGCTCCAACAGATCCATGTCTCTCCTATGGTGGGGACACCAGAACTGGACGCAGTATTTGAGGTGGGGTCTCACAAGAGCAGAGTAAAGGGGGAGAATCACCTCTCTTGACCTGCTGGTTACGCTTCTCCTGATACATCCCAGGACACCGCTGATAGTGCTGGCAAAATACAAACCATGTAGTACCAAAGGTTTACACTGGGGCTGCTTGCTGATGCTTTTTCTCAGCATTGATGAGTACATACAAAGTGCTGAACTTTAAACACTCCTTCAAAGATAAAGTATTTGAGGAAGGTGTGTAGCTGAAGCTGGTGGATGTGGGGAAGAAAGAAACCAAGCCCCATGAGAAGATCATTATGAGGAATACATGAGAGAGCAGAAATACTGTTGTACTTTGAAAATACTTTGAGATCATGGAATGAGGAACTACGCATCCTTTGTGGAATTATGTTAGTCTGATGTTCATGAACTTACACAGTCGTAATGTCTCAATGTTATGGACATAGTCCATGTCTGTTGTGAAGTGTCAGCAACATCCAGTACACTGTTTGCAAAACAAATAGAAAAATCATTCTGAGAGCTAAGTAGCAGGGGAAAGTCTTTGCAGATTACAGTTACTGCAATTAAAATACTTTCTATGTTAAAACAATAACACTTTGTGTTGTAAAATATTTTACCTATAGAAAATTTATTATTTTGTCTCTGTCATAAGAGTTTTGATGTAACCTAACGTAAGCATATAGAACCTGAAGGGATCCTACAAGAAGGCTCAGGAGGGGCTTGTTACAAGGGCCTGTAGTGACAGGACGAGGGGTAATTGGTGGAAGCTGGAAAAGCGTAGGTTTAGACTAGATGTAAGGAAGAAGTTCTTTACCCTGAGGGTGGTGACGCACACAAACAGGTTGCCCAGGGAGGTTGTGGATGCTCCATCCCTGAAAGTGTTCAAGGCTAGGCTGGATGGAGCATTGAGCTACCTGATCTAGTGGGAGATGTTCCTGTCATGGCAGGGGGGTTGGAACTAGATGATCTCTGAGGTCCCTTCCAACCTAAATCAATCTAGGATTCTGTGAAATTTAGAGTTTTGTGAAAGAAAATATCTTCCATTTGAAGTTTCCAATCCATAAAAAAAATATTAAAATTGAATAATCAAACTAAGAGGACATCCCCATTGTTATGTTGAAGTTTCCAATATTAAAAAAATAAATGAACTGAAGTAAAAAGAAAGAAAATCATCAAGAAGTAGAAAAGCAAAAATAGTTTATACTTACAGAATAAAACTTTTTAATTAGAGAATAATAAGATAAAAACTAACACAGAGAGTATAGAATAAAATATATATATATAAAGAAAAATATTTTAGAAGATGAAGAAGTTAAATGTATTCCTTAAACAAAAAAAGAAAGTAATTAAAAATAACAAAGGCAGAAAGGCCACATGACTTCAGTTTCAATCTTATTGATATTAAATATTAAGAGTTATCTTTCTTTTTTAATTATACGTATCTGAAACTCTCAATTCCTTTCTCTTTTTCCTCATTTTTTTCCCATCCCAAAATGAAATAATATTTCTCATCTGAATAAATGTTTTCTTTTGTCATATTTTAAACTTATTGTTGTTAAATAGTATTCCCCATTTCTTGGTTTCCAGAGCCACAAGCGGCAAGACTGGAGCATTAACATTTATTTATACTGCAGATGAGCATTCGAGAGAAAGAGACTGCACCAAATGCCTAAAGCTGCCTCAGTGACACCAGTGACTCCATCATACTGGAGTGGCAATTGTGGGAATTATTGACAGATCAGAGGAAGCACCACAATTGATACACTTGTGTAACATCGTTGAGAGCAATGAGGCAAATTATGCCCTTGACATTAAACAGAAATTACGTGCTCCATATTTTGTTCATATAGCTGACCATGGACTTGGCTAAAACCCCATACGGTATCAGATGATAGCAGTTTAAGTGTGTTATAAAGAGGTGTGGTAAAGGGAAGTAGAGGAAAAAGAAGAAATTTGTGGAGTGCTTCTATGGATAAAAATACAGTTTTATTGACTCATTTTACCTCAGATGAGTATGTTGGGAGGATTTTTAGCTTAGCTCCTTATTGCAGCAGATGGGGATCCCAGCTGCTTGTTTCTTTCCATCCTGACAATCTGGTTACATCAGTTTTCTAGCAGCTTGCATGTCGAAGGCTTTAGTCACAAAGAAAAAGGCTAGAAATGTCCTTTCTTTAGAAAATAGAACTGAAGCTAGAAATCAATTTCCAGCTTTTCTTCCAATTGAGCCATTGATAGTGAAGATAACCACTACGGGTATAGGTTGGCTTTGTTAATAGAGAAGTGACCAAAGTATGGCGTGGACATCCCACTTCTCATTAAGCAGCCTCTAGTCCTTTTCTCCTGCAAAATACAGATGACTTTCAGTCCAAGAACTTTCTCAGAAGATTGGGACAAGGCAGCCTTTGCACCTTTAAGTTGCACCTTTTAAATTTGCTCAGTTTCATAAAATTTGAGGTTCAATACAAAATTAAGGTAGTTGGACCATATGACCTGTACAGCTAAGTCTCTGAACCTCTTAACCAAAAGCTGAAATGACACTTCATTTAGCAAGAGGACTGATATTAAATTTCAGTACTGATGGCTGTGACTCCCTACTCCCTAATCAATTGTCTTGAGAAACTTTACTTTCATTTAAATGAAGAAGGATTTTTCCTAGACTAATGAGGCAAAGTCTAGATGATATTGAGTCTAGGAGAAGGACAAGGTGAATTATTGAAACATTTTGAAGAGTGGAAGAAGAAAGAGACAATGAAAGAATTTTTGGAAGCTAGATATTTCTATCAAGAGCTTCTTCTCTGACTGGAAAGTGAAATATGTAAATAAACCACAACTGCAATATGTATTTTCATGAAGCTATATGGAATAGAATTTCAAAAGATTATAGGTCAGGTCTTGAACCCTTCTTCTGCTTCTCATTTAAAATGTAATGAATAGTGTAAGGAGTGAAAGCTAAAAGGTTTGTTTAATGAAATGTTTTCCATAGGACCTTTGCAGAAATGGGAGGATGTGCAGGAAACAAAGCATACACTGCAGTAAAATGAAAGACCTGCAGTTATTTATCTACTGGTCTGAAGAAATCTGTCTGTTCCACTATATTCTCTTTTTATGCTAAGCAAGACATTTAAACAAAACTTTTTGCATATGAATTAAACCCCCCCTTTTTTTTTTATTTTGTCCCATTTTCTCCCATTTAGCTCTGATAAATCATCCAAGGTCTGCTTTTTGGAAGTTCTATTGATTCACTATCACAAGTTAAATTGACAAAATCTATTCCTTTTACATGGCAAATGCTATACAGTGCTGTGTCTTCTGAAAATATCAAGTGTTAGTTACCTTAGAATGGGCGCTCAAGGATAGTGGAGATTTTGACCTTTATACCTCTGTGTGTGCTGCTGCTGCAGTGTGTTTAACTACCCAGTATGAAATAATGACTGAAATTGCAGGAGGAAAGGACCAGTCCTCTCTCCAGAAAGTGTTTGAATAGTGTGCAGTGTGGGGCCACATATTAAACAACTCTCCATCTCCATAACACTCTGCTTCATTTTCTGTGAGAGGTATATTGGGCTTTAACTGGATGAATGCTACTGCAGAGCGAGAGCTAATTCCTGAGGGGGCTATTGGTAGCCTCTTTAGAGCTGTAGTAAATAATGACTAAGTCCATGAATCACAGAGAGAGTTAGTGCACCGAGCCTTGTGTTTTCTATATGTCCTATCTTGCATTGTAGCTGGTTATTATTACATTGCCTTAAAATTAAACAAAAAAAAAACCCATAACAGTATCTTATGACCACAGAGTACATTCTTGCCATAAGTAATAATGTTTTTCTTCAGGTCTGTAATTACAGTAATATTGTCTGACCACTGGAAGAGTGAAACTGTTGTCCAGAAAGATGAAATGGATTGTACAGACTTGCCTTGAAGAATGGTGGCATCAAGAGGAATAGAATAGAGGTCTTCAGAGCTTCAGATAAGTGTCCCAGCTATTTATCAAAACTTTCCACGGTCCTTCCAGCTCTCATAGGAACACTCAGGAAGTAAGACATTAGTTTGTTCATGCTGATATTCTGAGATTCTTAAATGAATAGCTATAGCAGAACTTGAATACATGGTAATGATTTGCCCTAACCTTTGACAAGTGGGAAGGATAAATTTGTGTTCCTCACTTGGAACACAGTACAAAGTAAAAAAAAAAAAAGCACATTTCTGTACTATAGCTTGTGAAAGAAGCTGCATTTACAAAGAGAGAGAGGTAAGAAAGTTTTAAGTGCTTCGTAAGTTAGAGAATACAATCAAATCAAATTAATGGAGTTAGAAAACAGTATTGTAGTAATTGTGACAGAAGTAGTAATGGTGACTGTATAAAACTGAAGATAAAAGTAAAAATCTGCAGTGGAATGTGTTTGCAAAAATAGACCTACTTGAAATTGTAAAATCAGCCTGAAGCTTGAAGATGAGCAAAGATAAGACTGGTTTTCCTGCAAATGCCTTGTAACACATTGTTCTGATGCTTCTCCTGTGTATGGAGTAACCTAAAAGCCATATTATGCCATAATCATTTGCTTTGTGCATCAGTATAATGAACCTCAAACCAACAAACTCCCATATTAGCAAATAATAACCATTCTAAGCAATATTTCAAATGGAAAGCAGAATATCTTTTTGGTTGGGTGTTGCTTTTTTTTTTTTTAGTTTGAAATACCAAATAGAACTAATATGTCTTGAGAATTTTGGAATCTAAATTTTTACCTGGCTTAATGAGAATGTTTATTGAATTACTCACGTTCCTCATTTTTAAATATAGTAAAATACCTACTCCTTGCAAATTTTAAATGTCTTTAAAGTGCTGTGGCAGTTTCAGAAGCTGTTCAGAAATCAGTTCCCAATTCCTAACATTTTCAGGAAATGCCTAATGAATTTAAGTCTGTATCTGAAGTAGTAACTTTTCACACCTTCTAGGAAAGGGCATGTTCATTGACCTTCCATTCCTCTTACAAATTGTGTTTGTAATATCCCTCAAAAAAAAATTAGTTGCATAATCCATAAACATGCTGATGAGAAATTAGTTATAAATGGGGAATCACTGTGAAGTTATGATTTAGTTGTTAGCTTTGATTTTTAAAGGGTCGACCATGTCATGTGGTTGTCCCAAGCACTAACACAGGCTGGACAATGAGTGGATCAAAAAAATAGTCAGATGCACGAATGGTATGGTTTGTTCATATGGAACAGATAGAGCTTCTTTAGGATTGCAGGTGCACTTGGCCTCTGGGTGTTTGTCAGCAGTGTTGATCTTTCTAATTTCCCACTGTTTTATGCATCTAACAGGCCTTTCTTGGGACTCTAAAAAGCTCCTCCCCCCGGATGCAGGGCACCTTCATGGAGCATGAGCAGCAGGCACTAGGCCACTGGGCCAACAGGGCTCAAAGGAGCCCTGGCAAAGGGCTGTGCCCAGTGCTGCAGAGGAAGGCAAAAAACCCCCCTGGACACTTGTTAACAAACTGTGGGGGGAAAAAAAGCCTTCCTTCCCCAAGCTGCAGGGCATGAGAGGCCATCTCCGTGGTGCATGAGCAGCAGCCAGTAACCGAGCCCAAAGGGAGCAGAAGAGCCCTGACAAGTGGTCATGCTCAATGCTGCAGAGGAAGACAAAAAATGCCCGGGGACCAGTGCCAATGTGTCCCGGGGGAAAATTCCTTCCTGACCCCAGCGCTGGTGATCAGCTATTCCCTGAGCATGTGAGCAAGACCCACTTCCTCGTCCCACAGGCTGGTCACGCCTCCCTGGAGATGCACAAACCCAATATATCATCCCTGCAGCCTGGAGCCATCGCAGGAGCTTACAGATGCTCCAGGCCTGATCAGTCCTGGGGTTAAGAATCCTTCCTGTGCCTGGCAGGACACCAGTAGGTGCTCCAAAGCACTGGGGCCCCTGGCACCTGCATCTCTGCGTCCCATTTCCTAGGGCTGCAGCCCCTGGCGCCGCAGGGGATGAGGAGGCCAAGCTCTGCAGTGCTCCCCCAGAAGGCATTCCCTTGCTCTGGCCATGGCTGTCCCACTGGAAAGGCCTTAGAGCCTGGGGCACATTCTGGTGTTGGTGGTTCTTCTCATTCCCAGCAGCCTTGTCCAGTCTTTGGTCTTCTCTCAGACCCTCCAAGGAAATCCACAGGCTCCTCGAGGTCTTCCTCTCGGGTGTCTACAGGCTGCCCCTGGGGCGAGCTCCGGCAGGGACACAGGGGGCTGCTCCCTTTCATCCCAGCCCAGGGCATTGTGACGGCTGCGTTGCAGGGTGGTGGCACTGTGACATGGGCGTGATGCACACCCTTGTCCAGTCCCACCCACACGACGCTGCCCCAGCACCCTTTGGAGGAAAGGCCTTGGGGTGCAGGCCCCGGGGCAGTCTCTGTGCCCAGGAGGCCCAGGGGTTTCTGATTCTGTTTCAGAGCCGATGCTCACAACCACTAACAAAAGACATGTGTAGCCAGGAGCAGGCTGATGCATCCTTCAGTTTAGCTTAACAAAAACATCCCTTGCAGTCTGGCAAAGGAAAGCCACGAAGCCATGGGAAGTAGCCACAGGAACACAGGGCAGGTAGTGCTCACGTCCTGAAAAGTGGGAACTTGATGAGTGGGGATTTGTACTGACAAAAAAAGAAGAAGATGAGAAGATATGCGTGATACTGGGTTGGGGCAGTCCCAAGCACCTGTATAGGCTGGGCAACAAGTGGATTAAGAGAAGCCCTGCAGAATAGGACTCGGGAGTGCTGGTTGATAAGATGCTCAGCACAAGTGGGCAACGTGCCCTGGCATCCCATAAAGTCAACCTTGTCCTAGGCTGCATCAAAAGAAGTATGGCCAGCAGGTCAAGGGAGGTGATTCTTTCTCCCCCTCTACTCTGCTCTTGTGAGACCCCACCTGGAGTACTGCATCCGGCTGTGGACCCTCCAGCAAAGCAGGACGTGCACTACAAAGATGATCAAAGCACTGGAGCAGCTCTCCTGTGAGGACAAATGGAGAGAGTTGGGGTTGTTCTGAGTGGAGAAGAGAAGGCTCTGGGAAGACCATAAGACCTCCAGTACCTGAAGGAGACCTACAAGAAAGTTGGTGAGGGAGTGTTTACAAGAGCGTGTAGTGATAGGAGAAGGAGCAATGGTTTTAAACTAGAGCAGGATAGATTTGGATTAGGCATAAGGAAGACATTTTTTACAGGGAGGGTGATGAGACACTGGAATAGGTTGCCCAGGGAAACTGGAGATGCCTCATCCCTGGAAGTGTCCAAGGCCAGGTTGGACAGGGCTTTGAGCAGCCTGGTCTAGTGGAAGGTGTCCCTGCCCATGGCAGGGCTGTTGGAACTAGATGATCTTTAAGGTCCGTTCCAACTCAAACTGCTCTGTGATATACTACACCAGTCTGCAGTTTCGAACAATGTTTAGGCAGTCTTTGACGAAGACTGTGTTGAATCTCACATGTGCTCTGCTTTACTCCCTGCACCCCAAAGTGTGGACAGTTGCCCAGAATTTGTTTGAACTATTCCAACATCCTTTATTTTTTCAGCTTGGAAAGAAATCTCATGGGACCTGCTTTGCCACAGAGCCGAGGTTGGTTTTCTTGTGCTATTTCACGATTTCCAGTTCTAACCTGAAGCAGAAAACATTTGTGCATGAAAATTTGGGGGTGCTTTCCAAACATAATGTCACTAGCAAAAAGGTGCAGTCTGAGCTCAGCTCACATTCCAGCTACTCTGTTGGTCTGTCTTAGGGAAATATTTGTCATTTCTGTTGTCATGATAAATCCCCACAAAGGACAACACAATCCCCAAAAGCAGATTATACCTACATATGGAGTGGGCATCACCTTAACTAACTTTATCAGTTAATTTTCTTCTCCAGGCAGGTTGTCTGTGTTCTGTCTGCAGCCAAAGGAGAGAGAGAGGAGCATTTCCAAAGGCTGACTCATTCCATCCTGAGCATCTAATGCGGGTGAGTGAATTGCCCTCTGGATGTGCCCGCCTCTCACTTTTCCTCACCGCACAGACTCTTGAATGAACCTAGATAACCGGTTTAGACTAGATAATTTTCAGATGAATAAAGATAAGTGAGATGACTCCAGTCCTCAGGTGTGCATCTGTGTGAGAGACAAAATGAAGGTGGTGGGAGACATAAAACATGGTCACAGTCTAAAAACGGTGTGACGGTTATTTTACACTGTATGTGTTTGCATGACTAGTGTCTGTAAATGGTTTTCATGAGATTTTGCCTCACTCCAGGATAGCCACAAAAAGGGGATTCAGAGCAGATGATGTTTCTGATCAACAACAGGTGAAACTGGCAGCAGTTGGATACTATTAAATAGCCCAGAGAATCACCTTCTTGAAAATCTCAGAAGCAATACTTCACAGACTGGCATCTTGGTGCACGGGGCCTTGAGACTTCAAATGGTTTGGGAGTGAAATATCTTCTATCACTCCTGTGATTTGCATGTGAAATTGATTTTATTGGATTTATTTGATTAGGAGGCACAAGTGTTTCCCCAAGGAGCATAAACAAACATGTTATTAGAAACAGAGTAGATGTACCAGTACTACTTAACATCTTTGTCGATGACATGGACAGTGTCATCAAGTGCACCCTCAGCAAGTTTGCCGATAACACAAAGCTGTGTGGTGCGGTCAACACACTGGAGGGAAGAGATGCCATCCAGAGGGACCTTGACAGGCTTGAGGGGTGGGCCCAGGCCAACCTCATGAAGTTTAACAAGGCCAAGTGTAAGGTGCTGCACCTGGGTCGAGGCAATCCCAAGCACAGGCACATGCTGGCAATGACTGAATTGAGAGCAGTCCTGGGGAGAAGGATTCAGGAGTGTTGGTGGATGACAAGATGAACATGAGCCAGCAGTGTGCGTTTGCAACCCAGAAAGCCAACCATATCCTGGGATGCATCAAGAGAAGTGTGACCAGCAGGTCGAGGGAGGTGATTCTGCCCCTTTACTCTGCCCTTGTGAGAGCCCACCTAGAATATTGTGTCCAGCTCTGGAGCCCCCAACACAAGAAAGACATGGAGTTGTTGGAGCAAGTCCAGAGAAGGACTATCAACATGGTCAGAGGGCTGGAACAACTCTCCTATGATGACAGGCTGAGAGAGTTGGGATTGTTCAACCTGGAAAAGAGAAGGCTCTGGGGAGACTTGGTAGTGGCCTTCGAGAACCTGAAGGGGCCCTACAGGAAGGCTCAGGAGGGGCTTTTTACAAGGACCTGTAGTGACAGGATGAGGGGTAATGGGTGGAAGCTGGAAAAGTGTAGGTTCAGATTAGATATAAGGAAGAAGTTCTTTACCCTGAGGGTGGTGACGCATGCAAACAGGTTGCCCAGGGAGGTTGTGGATGCTCCATCCCTGAAAGTGTTCAAGGCCAGGTTGGATGGGGCATTGAGCAACCTGATCTAGTGGGAGATGTCCCTGTCATGGCAGGGGGGTTGGAACTAGATGATCTTTGAGGTCACTTCCAACCCAAATCATTCTATGATTCTATGATGATCCGTAAAGCCGGGAAGCAAATTTTACAAAACTGTAGTTATTTTACAGGTTTTTGATTCCCTGTATCAGTTCATGATAAAGAAAGACAAAACACTGTGAAATGGCAATTTTGGTGAAATTTTGGTGGATGCCAGGCCTCGTCATGTTCAAAAGTGCACTCCTGGCCTTGAAATCTATTAATATTATGTGTTTGAAACCTAGACACATTACTTTTCCTGACTGATTAACAATTTTCTTTGAAATGATAACATTTATTATTTATCACTGTTACCCATTTTTCTCCTTCAGTTATGACAGAGCAAAGCTTGAAAGTGTTACAGTGAGGCCTGTCATCTTAAGCAGCTTTAATTGCTCAGTGGTGGCATGTATATAGACATACAATGAAGTGTATATATACAGAAAAAATGAAGCTGCTAATGCACTATGTGGCATGACTGACCTGCACGGCACTGTGAGGGGATGTCACGCTACCTGGAATGAACTAGATGATCCCTAATGTGTCACCTTTAATGTGCACAGCCATTCTGTGATGCCCATCTTGACCATGTTGTTAGCTTAAAAGTCCTGAAAATAAATTTTTTTTTCTTTCCTATTTTATAGGACAGATAATAGGAGATCCAAACATCCACTTGTTAGAGGTTCTCATAATTTCCCAGTGGCCTCACCTTTCTTTAAAACACATTAGCTCTCCTAGGGCTGCATAAGGAAGGCAGTCTCAGAGGTCAGTTTCAAGCAGACCTTGTTTCCATTGTTAGAAAAAAAAGAAATTGTAGTGTTTCATCCATTAAAGAAGGAATTAATCTCACCTAAATTTAGTGGGTAAAAGTTAGGCTTCTGGTCCTAGTCTGTCAGCCAGATCCTGCTACGGTCAAAGGAGAGGGACATACTCCTTCAGAGACTGATTTAGTAAGATGAGTCCTGTGTATGCAATTTCCATGTCAAAAAAATTGTATTCTAATATTTGAGATAGAGGTAATGTTTTTTAATGTTTTTTAATCATACCTTTCTACCAGTTCTAAGGGCAGGATGAAAAACTGATCACAACTGTGTCAAAAAGTAATCAACCCAGCATTAGCATTCTCTTACATATAAGAATTTGCTCTAAGGAGAAGCCAAATTTCCCAAAATTTCAGCACCATACAAGCTCCTCAATCACATCTGTGGAACTAAACTACAGGTAATTAGGAACTAAATTACCACATAGTGTTAATATTCCAGATGAATTGTTCATTTTTCTTATATTAAGATTTTCAGATTTGGGGGGAAGAAGCTATTGTCTGCCAAGTCCAAAATCAAGGATCATGTGGAAGGAAGAGTAGAAAATCCTACAATAAAAAGTTTATACATTAATTTAATTGGAAGACTTTTGGTTTGGAAAAGTGTCATTATTTGCATATCTGCTTCTATTTACATAAAACTACAAAATCTCAAGAAAACATTCTTATTAGCCAGAACGGAGATTCCGTCAGTAGGAGTTGCTATTACTTTGTGGGTTATTACACTTAGTCTTTAATTGGTGCATACAATTCTGGTTGCTGTGGTAACACTAACTTAGATTTTTCAGACTTGTGTGTTTAAATCTCAACCTGAAAATCAAAGTTGTTTTTAGAAAAAAATCGCCAAACAAAGGAAGACAAACAGAAGTGTTGAGCATAAAAATTTCACAAGCATTGAGCATTTTGCTTGCATCTCCAAGAGCAAAATTAAACAGTGAAACTCTATGAACTTCATAGAGTTTGCTTTGGGCATGGATGTGCCAAAGAGAAAACAAACCTTACAACAGGAAAATGGGAGTCTTGCACTTACAACACTAAACTCAATGTGTTCACTAGTCCCAGTGTCACTTGCCTTGGAAAGTCTTGACCTTCACCCAGGAAGACTCTTCCCTCCTACCAGTTGAAGGCAGTCATGGCTACTCAAGGCTCAAGCCATGCTGTGTCCTGGGTCCTGCGCTGGAAATCACTGTGGTCCACATACATTCAGTTATTTCTGACTAATCCATGTTCAAACAAGATACACTCACAGCATTTTACTTTGTTATTCTCCTTAAAATCTTCCTCCTCATTTTTCCTTTTTGTGTCATCCAGCCTTTTTGAAGAGCAGGCTACCGGTCTCCTGGAAGTGCTTCTGAGGAATAGGGTCTGTGCCATTGCTTCCTCATACTCCTCTCTGCCTAAACCATACCTCTGTCTCATCTTGCGCAGAATTTCTAAGATTTTGAGGTTTTTTGCCATGTCCATCACAAAGTGTTGAGAACTCTTAGTCCCTGGCTAGAATTTTGAGGCAATATGGATGCAAATGATAAATGTATTTTATCTTTACAGAAGGACACTAATCTTATGGTTGCAGCACTGCCTCAATCCATCACACTCTCAGCTACCCTCACGTTTAAAACCAAAACCAACCAAAAGCCAATCACCAGCAAAACCCTCTCTGATAAACAGAATGACACAGCCATCACTGAGCCACTAGAAAACAAGTCAATAGCTTTTGCTAAGTTTTGTCTCTACTTAGCATTTTTGCTGTGACTAATCCATTTTTTTTTACTCTAAATTTGTGATGGCAAAATGACACTCCCGGGTCTTTATATTGAGCACCAAACATAGCTAAACTCTTCCCATGCGCTATCAGGGAGCTGCTTGATTTCAGCACCAGAAAGGTCATGCCGGAATGGTCAGAATACAGAACAGCCTGGGATAGAAGGAACTGACATACTGTTATGCAGAAACCACCCTTTTCACTTGTTGTGTATAAAATTACAGTGTCTGTGTGCATCACTCTCTTAAATAAGACCAAAGCATATGGAGAGATTTCAACCCCCTTCCCACAGCAAAATTGCATCACGCCATAAAAATTCCCGTGATTCTCATCTGCTTTAATTCCTGCAGATATTCCATATCCAAGCCTCTGTTTTGTTTTTTTATTCTCCTATTGCTCAGCTTGTTTTGTCAGTCTCATGCACAATTCTTGAAGACTGTTTCCACATCAAATTTCTTAAACTTGAACTGGCAAGCAACAGGGAGAAGGTAAAGTTTAACCTCTTACACACCCATGACAGAAAGTCACGTACAATGAATAAATGTGGTTACTTGGGTTTTCATCTGTTTGCTTTTTCCAGAAAAATGAAAACCATGATCCTGGACACTTCTGTGGTTACTTGATTTGACATATGTTCCCACTTTCTATGAGAGAAGGAAAAGTACAAATGAAGTTGATTAGATCTTCTCCTTTGCCAAGTCCATTTCTGCTAAGACTGTGTAGCAAAGAAGCTCTACTCCTAATGTGTAGCAGAATATCCAAGGCAGACTTTTGCAGTGTGTAAAAATCTGGACCTTTTTTATGATCTTTCTCTTGGTTAAGCTTCTATGATGATAAAGAGAGAATAAATCACCCCTAGTCATTATAAAGTACAAGCTAAATCTGCCTAGCTCATAGAGCAGTGCAGAACAAGAGTACAACCTAATGCTTCCTCTTCCTTGGAGAACCTGTCAGCTCCTACCAGGACTGTGTGTGTCGGCTGTAGCCCCTTATGGCATATCTTGTGCTCCCCCATGAGAAGATCACCTTTCCCTACTGGGTATAACTGCTGCTGAGGCCTGCACATGTTTTATATCTTCTCATAGCTTGAAAAAGTATGGCACCTTCAAAATGTGCTGTTACAGATGGTTCATTGGACAAGTCTCCCTCTCTGGCTCACCAGCAGAAGAGAAATTTATGTTTCCTACATTTTTCCTATAGCTGCTCAACAGAGGTTAAGACAGAGCCCCAGGCATGTTCTAAAGCTCCGCTAATGTTTTCCATATCTACAGAAACAGGGCCAAGTGCGAGTCCCTTTGCAGTCTATGGCGAAACTTACTTTGACTATTGGGACAGATACTTGGCCTACATTCCTTAGTTTGCATTATTTTATCTGGTAGTCCCTTGTGCTTGAAGAATCAACTCTTAAGACTGGATTTATAAATCCCCTAAGGAAGAACGGGAAGTAACTCAGAATACAGAGAAAAAGCAGAAAAAAACCAAATCAACACCCAAACCACTTTATCATAGTGCTGACAACCCATGGAGGAGAGAAACGGGGTAGCTGTGCTGTGCTCTCTGTCTCAGGGGAGGCAGTGAGGGATCTCAGCAACAGGCTTGGCAGGCTCCGTGCCGCTGCGAGGCAGGGTGGAGCAGCCTGTGCCGGGTCGCACCACGAGTGGGACAAACTTGTAAACTTCTTCCTCCTTCAGAACATACCAAACCAGTGAAAGCATGCATGACCTTAAGATCAACAGGCTGTGGCAGTGAAATACTTTCTGTGATAGCTTGCTTTGCTCACTTTGCTTTTATTTCCTTTCCTGATGGTAAGTTTCAACTTAATAAAGTATGATTACTTTTATTTAGACTGCATAGTATGCAATTCGATCAATCCCCCTTCTCAAGAGGGTAGGAGAACTGATTAGATCCAATTTATCTGGCCTATCCCAGTAAGACGTCTAAACTGGGGTCATAGTTGCACACCAGAGCAGCAAAGCCAAAAACATACTGTGGGATGGTGACTCAGGGGGTGGGACTCTGAGGTGGCCAGTGGCCATCTCCCTATTAGCACACTATGTATCTGCTTTCTTAAAAGCTACAAAATGTGGAATGAGGTTGATTTCTTTGCTATAAAAGATGCTGTGTTGCTTCACATCTTGATTAAAGTACTGACAATTGGAGGAGGGAGAGGTAGGAGGCAGCTTAGTGGTTTGGTTTAGTATCAGATTTTGACTTGCATAGCTTGTCTTCTGTTTGGAGACGTATGAGCTCACTCTGAAAATCTCATTCTAAAATGTGGTCACCAGTAGAGGTGGTCATACAGTAGATGATGTCTCTTATTCCTAGGATTGGTTTGTCACCTTTGTTTGCCCAGGTAGTCAATCCTGTAACACAGATCAATGGTGATGGTGCTGCAGTGGAAACTAGGAAGATAATTTTTAGCGTATTTAGACATCAAACTATCATAAACCTCAAGATGACTGGTTCCTCCGAAAGCATCATTTTTAGATGCTCAGTCCTGGCTCAGGAAGGGAAGTCTGCCCAATGTGTAAGGGCTTCTCAGAGCAGATGCTGTTCCCAACCACCTGGGAAGTTATTTCAGGACCCCAGTTGTGTGGCTGTAGACCCCTGGAGCTCTGCCTGTCCCTCTGCTGCAGCATCTCTGACTTCACTAAAATTCTTTCACCACTGCTGTCAGAGTGTCCAGGTATTTCAGTTAGATATATAAGGCCTGTAAATTGGGTGAGGCTTTTTTTTTCTTTATTTAAGTGTGCATATTATTTTTTGTTCCTGTTAGAGAAGGCAGATGGAAAGATTTACGCCTTGCATTTGAAGCTGAACGTGTTGACATTTATTGTAGACCTTAGAGACTTTAGATGTCTTGACAGTCTCAGACTAAGCTTCAAGGAAGTCCTTGCCCATACAAGCTTTGCCTCCTCAGAGAAAGTTCTGCTCCATTAGGAGAGCAGAGCTGTTGTCAGCAACTGAGACCTCAGGCTGGACTTGCCTTTCTTTCTGCCGGCTGTGCAGAGCAAACACCACAGATCAATATGCCTAGGACTTACCCTGCATATCCCATTTTATTGAGATGTTGTTCATAAAGATTCTCTCTTTCTGCTGATGGGTTGCATCCCAGCAATGTCATCTCCACCGTGGTTGATACTTCTATGAAAGCAGCATCTTTCCTTACACTGGGTACCTCTGCTATCAGTTGAAACCAGGCAGGGATATGAATTGTGGACATTTTCTTATCGCTTACAGCTGTGATTCTATTTTGCAATATGTGTCTCTCTAAACAGGCAGAGGGATTAATTTTCATATGTGAAAAGATTTACTACCTGCAATATTGTATTGAAATAGTAATATTTTTTGACCACTCCTGGAGTGAGTACTTCAGTTAATATTTTTCAAGACTCTGAGAAAGACAGAAATCATGGCAATAAAATGAAGCTGTTTGTTAGTCAGTGCAGAATGTTATTAATAGGAATGTATCAGGGAATGATAAGGGAATAATTCACTCACTAACAAAACATGCCTGTACCAAGGGCAGGACTGAGGTATTCGAGTTTTTTTATTTCATGTTAGTTGTGAAGCTTTATGTAACAATGTTGAAACCGGAGTCCATATTGTCTGTGAAGATGGACATGGAAATTAATATTGTATTATGCAGCGTGCTGAAGTTTTGTCAAGATAGGCTGTCCTCATTGTATGAAATAAAGTGTGCCACAGTTTATCTTCTGCCCCTTAGGGCAAACAGCCTGATATCTGCATGGTCGGCACTTTGAATGTTGCAGAATAGGGTGGCCTCAGAGTACCTTTCCTGGGCTTCAGGTTTCCTCCCCCAGTGCTGCCTGAACATGGTGTGAGGCAACACTGGTCAGCCCAGACCAAATCCCAGGTCAGAGCAGTACTGGCACTGGACAGCCATGGGCAACCTGTGACAACCGATCCCCTGGGCCCTTGGCCCTCTTCTCTGTGCTGATACAATTACTTCAAACTTCCCAGTGTAGTGGATATTGATTTCTTCACTTGTTTGCTATTTGCCAACAAGCAAAGCCACATTCAAATGTGCTTCATTTGCACACCTTTTTGGACCATTGGTGGCAACCTACACGTTATATTTTGACATTCTACACGCAAATTCACATGTAACATGTACATACTGGAATTTACTTTCAACTACTTTTCTAAGATGGTCTAAGTGTTTTCCTGTAGTGCGTAGAAGGAGAGAGAAACAGACAGAAAGTAAAAATAAGTTGGGCTTTTACTCTAGAATAATTGTCTGAATGAACTTATTCTCCCCCACAGACATAATAGAGAGCATAGGGAGATGAACTTGGTTAGCTGAGGTTAACGACACATGTCCTGGAATGCTGAGCATCCCTCACTGCTGCTTTCTCCAAGACTAGATTCACAGTTAGCATAATTGCTGTTAGTCACATTTTGTGTACCGTATTTCACATTGCTGTTACTTTGCACTTACAGGGTCACGTTGCCAAAATGAATTAATAAAGTGCAATTCACAGCCCGTAGTCTCATGTGCAGCTCCAGCTGAACTGCTCTTCTCCAACACTTGCCTTTGGAATCTTTACTTTAGTGGGGTTACTTAAGTGAAAAATGTTCCCCAGAAGGAAGAAAATGTTCACAGTCAGACTTCTAGTTTATTGTATATGCTTAGAGCTAAGTACATTATTGAAGAGAAAGAATCTTTTTTTTTCTTTTCTTTCAGAATTTCTAATTGAACAATATTTATTTTCATACCCCTGGGCCAGTTATGCATGTAGCACAATTCTTTTAGGAAAAATGGTAAAATCGAGTATACCACATGAAGCAAAAAGATAAAAGAATGACCCTGATAGCAGAAAAAATATTTCAAAAGGTGTTTCACACACTTTGTATAATACTGTTGTAATTACATGTGATTAGCTGGATTAGATCTCCTCTGATGAAAACACAAGATTTTCTTTAAGAAGAGAGATGTGACGTGATGATATATAGAGGGAGACACAGTTCATTCAACATGACTACTCAGCCCATAGGTGAGGGAAAGGAAGTCATTCAAGTCAACTATATGAAGCCACATCTCTAAATGGCAACATTAAAATTTCCAGTGGTGGTGCCATGGAGAAGATAACCATCTTAAGACTACATAGCCTTCTCAACCATATCACCTTTGACATTACTGACATAACTGGATGTCAGACACTGAGTCGCTTCTTTAGGTTTCTCTGCGTATACAGACATGGGATTTCTACATGTTGTCTTTTATCCAAACACTGCCTGCATTATGAGTCTTATGAAATCCTATGGATTCCAAAGTACTGCAGTTAATAGGATTAATAAAGACTGCCATGAAATTGGCATTTTTTTACTGGCTGAAACCCAATTTTATAGATTTCCACTTTATTTTTATGTCTGACACTTTCCGTGGCTTGATGGATAATGTTATAGTGACAGTAAATAGAGTCAACAGTAGAAAGACTCCTTGTGGAAAACAAGGTTTATTTGCATGGCTCATCTGTTGGATCCCTCTCCAGAACTGGCTCCAGGTTGCAATTGTCTTCACACTGTAACCAAAAGGTCAGATGGACTGCGCATAGCTGGGTTTTACCTTGCAGAATTAGCCCATATAGAATCACGATTGTGCAAAAGTGATGCTTATTGCAGTCTGAAGAAATTTTACTGCATTCTGATTTTGTGGGGCTTTTGACTTCAAATTAGTTTTCTAATCGTTATCCACAATGGTTGCAGGTGTTTCATTTGCAGCAGCTGCAAAACAGACAAAGAAGTCAGCTACAGAGAATACAGAGGTCCTGATATTGGGCAGTAAAATAATAGTAATAAAAACCCAATCTTTTGGGAGAGGCTGCCCACTTTAACAGTTTGATTTTACATGAAGACTTACTTCACAATATCCAGCCAGGTCAAAGTGTATTGTCTGTATCCAGGTGTTTGTGTGTCACAGTAATGAGTGCCAGGAAAACACTGAAAATTCATTTTAAGTGTAAATAGAAGATGGGGAAAAAAAACACCTCAAGAACACCTTTTAAGTAATCCCATTCCTTATTACTTGCTGTAGGACTGCCTAAACCAGACTGCTTGGGAGATTGTAGCTGCCATGACTGTGACTAATTAAGCCAAAATATTTTGCAGAACAGAGTAGATTGCAGATATCCTTGTGAAAAAAACTTATTTGTTCCTTATAGAATGATAGCTTAACCAAAAGGCCTTGGAAATTAGTATATTTCTGTTTACTGCAGCTAATTTTGGCTTAGGAGATGGGGCACCACCTAGATGTTACCCCAAAGCTTGTATTAAAACACAACTGAGGAAAGCTCAATGTATTCACACGCAAAACCAATTAGCTAGCAGTATGGTGATTCGCCACACTGGATCTCCTGTGTTCTACAAAGTTCAGCTCGTGACCTTTTCAGTGTAAATACGATGCGATGGAAATGTACAAGACGTCTACATTAAACCTTGGATTCAGTCATTTTGCTTTCAGCTGAAGGTTTTGATGAGCTTTGTGAGAATGGCAGCGTGCAAAGGAACATGCGCATGGCTGGAGAGTGCCGTGCTCTTTGCGAAGGCACGAAGGCTTGCTCAAGCACTCCCTCTCCCAAGGTCCGAACACAGCTTGGAGGATTCACCTCTGGATATAAATACTCAAATGAGTTAGAAACACTGCAAATTTGCTTTTCAGGGTTAATCTTTTTGCTTCAATTCATATTTTCCTTTGACTTGCTACAAATAACCTCATTTACTAGAATTAATGGAAAACAAAGACCAAAGAGGTTTGAATGCAGAAAATCTATCAGGTAATGAGGTGAATATATGCCTTTTCACAGGGGAACTTCCTTGTGAGTTTCTCTAACCTGCACACCTGCTTAAGTGATTCATCTTAAAGTTAGTCTGTGTTTATTTCTTCTTTTCATTGCCACCTAACTTATGCCCAAAGAATATTTGGTATTTGAGAAGGACTTTGTTTTAATGAAAATTGAAGGGCAAAGCTCTAAAGTTACATACACTGCTGCATATCTAGATTAAGTCCATTTGTGCTTTGTATATTCTCATATTATCTAGAACAAAATGTTACCTATTTATACTTAATTGTGATCTTGGCTTTTTTTTTCTCTACAAGTTAATGAAAATTTTTCCAATGAGTCGACGGAGATTTTATATTATTTTAAGCCCACATAAAAAAAAAAAACACTCGAAATGACTTTCTAAAGCTATGTTATTTTAGTATCAGAGGTAGCCTTTTCCATGAACATTCTCGATTATTTGGAGTTTACAGTCACAGAAGGCTCAGCATTTGTGATGTGTCCTCAGCAGATACTCATAACTTGCTCACTTGATAGTACTGCTGGTATAGGATCATTTTCAGTAAAGATCTCAGGAAGTACCAGCATATGCACACTGATGAATTTAAGCTTTCCGACTTCTCAGCTACATATTTAATTAATTAATTATTTGAATTTTATTGTCCTTCTGTTCTTCTTTAACACTGTGTCATTTTTAAAATAGTAGAACAATTGAATACAAATAATAGGTTCATAAGTTATTGACGATTTTTATACTAGCAGCAGTTTTACCTAAACACAAGGAATATGCAGTTATTTAGCTGGGTTGAGATTAAGTGGGTTTGAAAGGAACACGTTAATTCAATCCAGTGATCAAAAAACCCTCTTAGGTCATCATTTACTAGCAATCTTTGTAGATATTTTTTCTGTATTAAGTCTAACTACTGAGCTACTAAATCTGTTTTGAAACATGTGACTTTAATTTTCTTCTAGCTGAATTCACATTCTGATAAACACTTGTGTATGAAAATTATAGGGATGATCTATGAGGTAGAGACACTGCAGGAGCTGAGAGGATTTCCCAACAGGACCAAAGCTGAAGTGAATGCTTTTCTCAAGTGAAGCGGTTTGTGCAATGACACTGCAGACTAAAAGTTTTCCACCCATGAGTGGGATTTTGGACAGCTGGCAAGGCGTGACCGGGGTCTTCTTTGAGATGATGCTCTTCAACATGTAGTTGGTCACAGGTCACAACTGCAGCCTAAAAATGTAGGAGTGAAAGCAAGATGAGGGTTCATCTGATGTTGGGATTTGCTGGGTAGAGAGTAAGGAGGAGCTTTGCTCTTATATGGGGAAAAACTAGTCCTTTCTGAAGGTAGGTGTGGCTGATTATTTTTAGGAATGTTTTATGGTCAGTTGAGGGCTGAAAACAGCAAAATACTTTGAGTTTATTGCTTGGGGCTATTTTCCCCTCTAATTTGAGCACTTATGGATTTATCTTGTGAATGCCATGGAGATCTTTGGTTTATCTGATGTGAATGTCTAGGCCTATGGGGAAGGTTTCTCCTGGCTAGCATCTTTTGTCTGCATTCGAGAGAAATTAATGATCTAGCAAGCAGTAGGATAGATGTATATTCTCCTGCCCTGCCCACCCTACCCACTCTCTCTGTTTCCACCAATTATGAGTTTAGAGGCTTTCTAAACCAGACGTAATTTCTCTGAGTGCTTTGCAATCTGCTACTCAGAGAAGGAGATCCACTTCCTTTGTGTTCAGTCCAGTTCCTCTTTGCTCCTGAACTCTTGAAGCAGATTAAGGAGCAGTCACTTCCCAAACACCCATAGCAGTAATAACTGTACAGATTATTATATTCTGCAGACTGAAGATGCCCAAGTCTATTCAGCTGTTCCTTAGAAAAAAAAAGTGAGGGGTTTTTTTTTTGTTATAGTGGTGGGTTTTTTTGCAGTCATCTTTTTACGGTCTTCATTTGGGGCAAGTGTAAAACCTAATACCTGAGATGCAGGAAAGCTATGGATTTATTCATCATGATCATGATGTCCTCTGTCTTTTTCTCTACTTCTCACCTAATAATGCCTAGTATTTAGCTGGCTTGCTTGATTACTATTAATCAGTGAAGTGATAGATCCATGAAATTACCTATTATAACCCCAAGATCCCATTACTAATTAGGAACAATCAGAAGAGTGATGTTGGATGAGTTTTTATGTGTGTTTGGTGGGGGTTTTCCCCATGTGCATTGACTTATATTTTTCTACACTGGTCAATAAAATGATTGATGAAAGTCACTCAATCCCATAAAGAAATGCAACTCTTCAGAGGTGGACCTCAGTGCTGCTCTTGTGAATAATTTAGCAGGCTTCCAATCTTTTCAGATCCCTCCAATCTTATTTTCTGTGACCTATGTGGGTAGGGAGAAGAGAATATTATTGCACTAGTGGCTGTCAGAAATAAGAAATCTAATTAAGTTTCCCTTTCTAGGTGTGTATTCAGTCTTGGGGAGGTAGATGGTCAAGATAAAGAACAGTTAAAGTGAAAATAACAGTGGTTTTGTCTGGTTCAGCAGCATTCCTAAACCAAACAAACTCCCTTTGCCCTGATGGCTGCAGATATCATCTCACAAAGCTGCTGTGCAGTGACAGGGTGGCAGCAGGAGGGGTGGCGCTGCCTGTGCAGGGGCGAGAGGTACTGGGGGAACCCCTCTGCTGTGCAAGAATTGTGCACCAATTGCCACAGAAGAAGGGAACTGCTAAACAACCATTTGACCAGGAAGGTCCTTTAGGGAATTGCTGCCTGGCTCTGCACTTGTGGGTAGGCTCTTGCTGCTTTTCTCTAAGGTGTAGGGTGTAGGAAGATACTGTGCCATTGGGTTGTTCTGTCTTTAGTTGATGTTTTTTATATACCAAGCAGGTGCAAAGGGCTGGGTGTAGAGAGTTAGTTGTTGCTATTCAGCCAGACTCAGCCTTTCAGTCACAGACAGCTGAAAACCCAGTTTCTTGCAAATCACTGTTTAGGAAAGAGCTGTTCAGGAAACTTCCATCAAAGACACCTCTGAAATTCTCTTTCATCACTTCAAATTAAATACAGTTCATTAAGACTTTTTTAATCAGTCTGGAAGAAACACCATTTTAAAACAATGAAATTAAAGTGCTTCACCAATTTTGGAACAATGTTTTGATTTTTTTTATTTTAAGGGTCCATTTCTGATGAAACTTATTTTGTCTGTATAATAAAGATGTTCAGAAACTTGGAAACAAGATCACAGTGTTTGTTTTCTGGAAGTAAAATACCCTAACCAATCTGTCACAACTTTCTGACAGCTTTTTTTTTTTTCTTTTCAGGAAACACTGAAAATTTTGTTTCCTTTCCAAAAATGAGAATAAAAAGAAAAGCCAAAATGGTAAAAATGTTTTTTTTCTCAGCTTATTGCTATAGGTGGGAATTCCTGGCATAGCCACTGAGCTCCTGCTAAGACTGTAATCAGCAACTTGATGCTTACGTCATACAAAAATATTGTCAAGGTTTTAAGGACAATAAATAAAGCAACTCATCACCTTCTTTTTTCTTACAAATGATTCAGCTATATGACAGTAAAATGTCAGTGTATTTAAAAAAAATAATAAAAGGCATCATCTGATCTTAATATCATCAAGGGATAAAAAAAATAGTTTTAGAAGATATGGTCACCAGAGATATCAGATTTAAGCTCTGGGATTAGTAATGTTGTAATTGTTCTCTGGCATTTTGTTCCTCCAACTACTGTGACTTAACTATTTCAGACAATGGAAACTATATCTCAGTGGACTAAGAATGTTTGAAATATGTTCAAACCTAAGCTAACATAGCAGAGGCAGAGACCTGAGCTTCGAGACTGATGAATAGCATCCAGCAGGCAGGGATGTGCTTGCTGGGGTCCCAGGTGGATGCAGTAACCTCGGGCTGGTCCAGTGCTCTTAAGTAGCTTTCTGCCTGTGCTACTCTTCTACTGTCATCCCACAACTTTACTCCAATGTTACTGCTGATGCTAGATGGACAACCTTTGGTAAGCTGTCCTGTGTCTCCTGCCAATTTCCTGTAATTAAAAAAAATCAAAACTTCCGTAGGAGAGTTTTTCAGTTTGTAATGCTATTTATGAATGCTGAAGTGCTGAAAAATATATTCTACTTTATCTAGAAAAGTGTTTCAAGAAAAGACAAATGAAACACAGGAGTAAAAGTCAGTTTTAATTGTTATGAATAATTCCATTAACTGTAGCTTTAGTTAAACACTTGGATGTTGCTGTAAACAGTTCAAACTTTGTTCTGAGAAGATTGTTTACCAAAAATGTATATGATTCTGATTAGAACAAAAACTGGAATTTGATAAGCTTGCAATGAAAACTTATGATATGGTTGCTTGTAATAGTAAATAGTAGAAACTGATGCCTCAGGAGGTTGCTTGAAATGTAGTGTACCAGGACCTTAAATTTATCTTGTACTTGACATTGAATTTGTTTTTCAAGTGTTGCCTTGTCATTTATTCTAAAGGCCTTCCTAGGTCTGTCAAGTACTTTACATTGTCTGGACATCTAGACTAAGTGTTGTCACCTGCAAATACCGGTATGGCTGTTTAGCCTTCTCCCAAACAACCTTATTAATTGTAATTTCTAAAATAGCTCAGCAATTTTTCACTATGAGTTTCTAATTTGGGAATAAGTTATATGCTTCTGTTTGTTGCAGATTTTTCAATCACTTTCTGAACTACAGCAGAATATTCACTCTTACATGAGTACTTTGTTTTCCTAATTGGTTCCTCAGGAAATACTTTTTCAATTAAATACACGGGCTTTCAAGTGAACTTATTTACGAAATGGTCTTCATCATCCATTGCTTAACACTCTTGATGCATTACAATAGACTAGAGAAGAACAATTTTCCTTAATAGAAGCTCTGCCAGTTTGGCCTCATAACATTCTCATTTTGGTGATTTTATACTTTTGTCTTAATTATTGTTTGAAAAACTTTTCTGGGGATTCATAGTTTGTAGCTCTGAGAATTCCCTCATTTCCCTTTTTGGAAGGAGAGGGCAATGTTTGCTATCCTGCCATTCTGTTTTTAATGAGCTCTTTTGCATTCTTTGTTAGAAACAGCAGCTATGCTTCTGAGATCTCCTGGAGGGATGCCATCAGTCAGGTGACATGCTGCTCTTTGATTTATCAGTTTAATTTTTCTATTCTTCTTATTTTGACAGCTCAACCTGACATAACATGCTCTTTATTTCCTGATAAGGGTAGGTCTTGGATAGGTATCTTGGCTGTATTTTCTGTGGTAAGGGCTGATACTGAATTGGTGGTATGTTGTAATGCTGTTTCTAGTGACTACAACTTCTTTCAGTCTTTCTGTCTAGTTTATAGTGAGTTTCTGCGTTACTCTTTCAAATTTCAACTTGGCTATAGATTTCTGAGAAATCTACTATATTGTAGCCCTGTTATACTGCCAATGTAGTAAAGCTGTTTCTGCTCTGAAGCTGTTGGACTCTGTATATGGAAGCTTAAGGGCTTCTTTCCCAATACAGGCTATATAACTATCCTTATTGAATTCCCTTTCCTAACAGCCTGATCTGTGACTGCAACCTGTCCTTCTCCACTTCATCGCATTTCAAAGCTGTCGTCTGACACATGGAGCTACCCTTGAGTTTCTGACATGTCTTGCAGGTGTCTTCCTGACCCAAGATCTCCCTGGCTCCTGTCAATGTTTCTCTTGCTCTGGATCTAAGAGATGCCCCAGCATCTCTGCCAGCAATCTGCTTGCACTTTGGTTTTAGGTAGACAGCATTTTTTCTGGCTAGGCAATCCTCGTGTACCTCCCGTAATATCTAACAGGCTTAAACGTTCTCCTGTATGCAACCTGTCCAGGTATCCACTGTTTCCTTGTGGGACACCTGGTGTAACTTGTCCGGTTTCTGCCTCTGGAAGCAGAAACCTGGTTGTGGGCACACTTGGGTCAAAGTGTTTGCCCCAGTAATCTGAACCTAGCTTCCAAGACCTCCATATCTCACTTTTCTTCACACATTATGCTGCCATGATGTTGAAATTGCTCTGTAACATTTTTTAAATGCTTGCTGTCTTTATCTGAAATATGGTCATATTATTTAATATCAAAGGTGTAAATGAATAATGTATTAAGAAAGAGTAACCTTTCAATTTCCAGAGGTCTAAATAGAAAACAATTGCACAAATAGCAGCTTTTGATGGGAAAGTCAGTTTTATGCCCATAGCCTATGTGAAAACAAAATAGCATCATTGCCTGTAAAACCTATTACTGTATAGGGAGATTGTCACTTATCCCAACACAGGCTGTGCAAAGATCAATGTTTACCCTTCTCTGAATCACATATAAAACAAATGATGTGAAGAGAAGATTCACCATCTATTTAAAAACATTGGTTTCTATTTTGGACGTAACATGTAAAATTTCTGTTTAGCAATTTCAGTTAATTGTTAGATTAACATTTTTGGGAACAGATTGCAAACTTCAAAATGGAAAAGATCATTTTAGGGAGGGGACCAAGGCAGCTGTCAGTGAGCAAAAATTAACATAAATTTGCATAACAGATGTACAGTAAGGTGTCTATGACAGACAATCGCTGAATATTAATGATACAGACCACGACATCATTTGCGTAAATGCTGTCTGCTGGGTATTGAAGCTACTGCGCTATTTGCAGAAGACAAAGGAGCACAGAGCTGAACAGATGCACCAAATACATCGATGCATCTTAATTTATGACATCCTCATGAAAGACCTTGTGGTGCGATTTCAGGTTTTATTACAAATAATTCGGAGATAAAGGAACTAAGTAATTATCTTTTCCACTACAGTCAGTTCTTTCAAAGGGGAGGGAAGCTTACTTGTGACAACCATTGTGATGATTTTTTTGTGGAAAGCCTCTTTAAAAAAAAAAATACTCCCATTACGAAGAGTCAAATATTCATCATCATTAAAAGATTAGCGCGTATTAGCATGCTTCATGGGACTTGCCACCTAACGTACCATCACCACCACAACTGGAGTCCTCCAACAGACAATGCATTTCAACAAGACTACAAGGCATAAAACTGGGACAAAAATATGAAGACGGTACAGGCTGTTTAAAAAAATATAGTTACTGATGTAATGATGTTTTAGGTCAATGTTAATCAGAGTTCACCCTTAATCTATTGTGCTCTTACTCCTTGTTATAAGATCCAGGTACAACTGGAACCACTCAAATATTTAGAGGTATTTGCTCAGTATGGAATATTCTTACTCCGGTATTCCTACAACTGGAGAAACTGATACGCTGATAACAGCAAATACCAAAATATTTAGGTCCCTGACAATATAATGCAATAAAGTTCATGAGTAACAGATAAGTATAAAAAAAAATAACCTCTCAAAACCTAGACTTGTAAGCCATATGTATAGAAAATCATGCAAAGCAGAGGATACTTCTTGTCTCTGCTATTAATTTATTTGGGCCTTAATGGATTCATCTCCAAGCCCATACTACCATCAGAAAATGAATTGCTGACATGATGAATCTGTTGGTAGCACATCCAGTTTTATGAGTGTAGTGTTCAATTTCCTTCTCGTCAGCTAATCAGCAGCAGCCAGGCTTTTTATTTCAAGGGATTTCCTTTTCCTATTTAAACAGAGAATATAGCCCAGTAATCACTCTGCAGAGGCAATGTGTGAGCTGTTATTTCCACCTGCTTTTTCCTCAGAATCTCTATCAAAGCCTTAATCCAGTAACTCGATAAAATCCTTTCAAGGTCCTGTAGGGTCCATTGTGAAATTGTTCATCTGAATGGATGGTGATATAACATGAAAGTTACCATGTCCCAAAAAGAGCCATATGCTGATTATTTTAATGGATGCTTACTGTATGCCCAGAAGGCAGTTAACATGTTATTTCACATTTTGTGTGAAAGAATGGAATAACTGCAATCTGACACTCTTCTGTCCAATTTTGCACCCAATCTCTTTTACAGAAATGCAGCTTTATTCTGTGTTTCAGTACAGTAACAGCAGGTGATAAGCTGATGCCCAGATATGCTAACAAGAGTTAATGCTGATAATCCCCTCCCTTTTAGCCTTTCTCTTGAATTTCCATTCAAACTTCACTTGCGGAAAGAGATGGAGGGCTAAGTGGGTAAGAATCATGTTCAAGATATACAGAACAGGGATGAACTATGGAACTAGAGACTTTCTTTGACGTGATGGAGATCATTTGATTGTTCTTTATTGTCTCAAGAAACAACACAGG
This sequence comes from Trogon surrucura, assembly GCA_020746105.1. NCBI lineage: Eukaryota > Metazoa > Chordata > Aves > Trogoniformes > Trogonidae > Trogon > Trogon surrucura. Next base: position 66,022,869 of record CM036620.1, read on the forward strand.
AAAGGTCTTGCTGACTACAAGTGGTTTGGCCTTGTTTAGGTGCCGTGAGGTTTTATACAACTGCAAGCAAGCAAGCTCCTGCTATACTTTACAATAATCTCTGAGCTGTGTTGGCCAATTTCAGTCAACACTTGGAGAGGAGATGAGCCTTGAAGGCAACTGAGGCAGCACTGAAAAGGTGTCTTCTCCTGCTATAAGAACTAGTTTAGGACTCTTCCTCCTAGCCAGCCTTGCTGGATCACAATTTTCTGCTAATTTTGTGAATAATCAGTTGAAGGGGTTTCTTGGACAGGAACTTGACCCATATATACCTTGCAATGAATTGCCTCTCACCTGGCTCATGAGGGATGGAGATGCTATGGGGGTATGGATCATATAAGGGTTGGACTTGATGATCTCTGAGGTCTTTTCCAACCCAATCGATTCTATGATTCTATGATTCTATATGAAATCACAAGAGGTGGGGGAAAACAAGATTATTACAATGGGGATGTAGGAGAAAACCTGCAGAGATGACATCTGGATACATTCCAGATGTTTGAATTCTTCAGGGTAAAACGCAGGCTCAACACTTCCCTCTCTGTACCAATTGCAACCATTTGGCCTTGATCACACTCAAACTTATTTCTTGTGTGGCTGTTCTCTCACTCTCCTGCATGGCTCAAAAAGAGCAGTAAACCTGCCCATACCTGAGTGCTTTAGGACACTAAAAGGGGAAGAGCTGCAACCAATTTCTCCAAATGACAGGCTTGAGTCAAAGTGGATGCTTACACCTCCTGGGACTGTCTTAGAAGACAGCAACAGTCACCTCTGACTTTAGTCTGGAAAAGAGTCCTACATCTGCATTAGGTCCTCCTGAGGAATAAATTACTACTCTTCCACTGAAGCTTCCAGGCAGCTCTACAGATCTGCTGGCTTCCTATTGTGGCTGGAAGGGCAGCCTGGCAGCCAGGGCTTTTTGACTCCTGGAGGGAAGTGGCTCAGAAGTGTCAGCGCCCTTTTGTGGAGTGACAACTTGGAGGATGCTTTCTGGATGGTAAACTAAGATTTAGGAGCCCAGCTTTTCCGGAAGATTCATTTAAAGTGTTCAAGGTCTTTTTTTGGAGCTCTATTCATTAAGCACAAATGAAATTAAATATGACAAATGACTCCATATTCTTTCAGCAAACATAGAAATTGTTAATAAATAATGCAAGTAATTTAATGCAAGGTTGAAAGCCTAACTCCAGAAGGAAATGATCTGTTCTGACTGAATAAAAGAACTATGATCCTGGGTATTGGAGTCTGGACAGAGCTTGAACCCCTGTTTGAAGGGAGGAGGGAAAGAGTAGATGACAGTTGCATGTAGTTTCTTTTTAATGCTCTTCCTTCATGTTTGGGGTTCAGTGAAAAAATTCTCATTCAATCCCAACTGTCACCTCAAAGAATGCCTTTTCCCTTACAATTCGGCAAGTAAAGTGTGTGAGGACAAAAAAACAGGGAAAGGAACCACTTTGCTCTGGCTAGGAAGTCCGGTTCTGGTAGCATTTGCAAATGGCTGCATTGTCATGGGGTATAATAGGGCTTCTTTGGTGCCTGCCAAAGGGCTTCCAAAACCTGTACATCCTTGTCACTGTCCATTTGCCAGCATAACATGAAAACATTTGGCAAATAAAACATGAGAAGCTTCGGAGCCCAATTTGTTTGCTTTTATGCTATTAGAAAAATATTGACTTCATTAGATTTACTCTGAGTTTATCCTGATATGAAAGCAAAAAAGTTTCTGTAGAAGTAATATATATTTTATTCATTCTATTTTTCCCTGAAACAATTTGAAAGCCTTAGTAGAAGGAGCCCTAGGTTGATGCATTATCTACTAAGCTGAGCAGTAACTAAAATAGACCTTTTTTTCCTCTGCTGCAAGCCTCACTAGGTCACTTTTTGAAAACTGCTACAACATATTTCAATACACAAATATTTTTGTATTCATTTGGATTCAGCTTTCAGAATGAGGTCACCTTCGGAGCGATATCCTGCAGCTCAGGCACTCTCAGCAAGATGTGCCTGAGGAATGGGCTGCAGAATTTGATAGTCTCTGTTTTGGATAAACAAATATCATATTTATTCTAAATGTCATGTGAAGATCTCCTTCCATGTCTGAACAGATGGAAGCTATAGCACGGTGATATTTTTTTGTATTTTTTTTCTCTCATTTTTTTTAATGTGATACAGCAAGTTCTTCCTTTGTCTGTAAATAATTTATTATTAGTATGATTAAGTTATAGTTAAGCTTCCCTATTTGCAGCCTTTTGTTGTAGGCTCTCAGACTATATCCTGACCCTTGCTCCATTCAGTATGTAAAAACCCTCTGTTCAGAAACCAAGGGATTGGTCTGGCTAAGCATGGGGAGTATGCGCTCTAACTGGGAGCAGAGATCCTTTTGCTAGCCATGGTCCACTTGAGGAAGCCAAGAGAAGCTAGATTTGTAATGAGGCACGGGATGGATACCTAAAATGTAAATGTTATTCAAAGCATCTTTTCAGTACTTTGGAACACACTGTCCTGATCTACAAGCTCAATAACATAATTGTTGGGAAAAGAAAAGGCTACAAGGACAAGGATCACAACAGAATGAATGGCAGAGTGAAAGGCAGGCTGGGATCTCCTTGCTCTGGTTACTCAGTTTGGTCATGTAAGCGATGGTTCTGGCTTTGGGATGAAGTGAGAATGGTATTAGTGCATGTACATCTGGAGAGTCTTACAAATGTAAGAAAATTGAGCAACAAACTACAGAACAGATTCTGAGTAAAAAGCTAAAGAGAAAAGGCATTAGATGGTATATCAGCATGATGACAAGAGCAGAAGTGCAGAAATAATAGAGCCCCAAAAAGCTCTGCAGAGGATGCAGAGATGGTGGGGGACAGGGGAATCATGGGAAGCTGGTACAGACATTCAAAGCAGGAAAAGCATTCAGTGAAACAGGAAAGGAAAATTGTGTCAGAGAAGTATGTCTAGTCGATGAATGAAAAGAAAATGGTGAAATGAAGTGAGAGAAGGCAAGCAGAGTAGTGGAAGGTGAGAATTACTGGGGTATAAGCCAGTGTCCGGAGAACGTAAAGTGGAAAAGTGCAAAAGAGAAAAAGCAATAAATTTCAGACAAGCTGTGAGAGTGTAAAGAGGAAGAGCTCTTTGGTGTGAAATTGACTAAATGCGAAAGAAAACGTTAAGACTTTTTTTTTTTAATGCAAGATTAAATCCTAGTGAAGCATGCCAACTCCACAGCTTTAGTTGAAATAATTTCCAAAACTGAGAAACTTATTCTGAAGTATCTTACTAGAGCACAGTGAGCAAAGTTTGTGGGCAAATCTTAGAGCAGCCCAACAGCTCGATGCAGTGGATTTAGAAAAATGAGGATGTGAAATGCCAGCCTGGGCCAGGAACAAGACTTTTACAAAAATGCTACTTAAAAAAATAATATTGATGAGAATAGTAAGGAAGCAATAAAGCCTTCTGAAGTAGGAAGCTTTTATTAGTACTTGTATTAGTTCCTTCCTTAATTAGAATCCTGAATCTTCCTTTCATCCAAATCAAAGAACAGATTGCACCATAAAAAGTTATCCCAGTTTTGCAAAACTGATAAAATAATAAAACGGAATATATGCAAACCTAATAAGAGTGGGCAAGAATCCACTGAACACCAACTACCTACCTCAAGCCTGAATTGACCCATGTTATTGCTATTAACTAGTGGAATGTTCATGGTAAGCCCAGCCAGGAATAAGAAATGTAGTCCTGAGACTGGGGCATATGTGTCAGAAAAGCAGCTGTGTAAATAGTGAATCTTTTCCTTTGCTACTATTTTTTTGAAGTAAAGAAAAAATAATTTTAGGTTGAGCGTAAAGGAAACATTTTTAAGATAAATGAAATTATCTTTGGTCGAGTGACTTACTTCATTTGACCTAAAGCAAAAATGCATTTCTTAAATTGTATTTCTTTTTTTTTTCTATTTTTTAAAAAAAGTTTGTTAGAAATTTTCTTAATGAAATGCTATTTTGAATGAAGAAAATATAACCACATGATTATTTTTTTTAACATCCACATGGTTTTTTTTTGGAAGGAGGACTACTTTAAGCCTTTTGCGGTTCAAACTATTCAGTAAATTCAATGTGACTAGTTGCTATATTTTGCTGTTCACTGAATAATTTCTCCAAGAGACATTTTAGCCAAAAAAATTTCAGCAAGCTTTAGTCAAAGCTAAGCCACGTAACTGCTTTGAACAATAGCAGGAGACATAAATCTTCTCATAGATGAAAATATTAAAACAGTTTTTTTTTAAAAAAAGTGGTTTATAGGTACGCAACAAAAGAAAGTCACCAGTTCTAGAAAATTCCATGTGTTTCTTCACTGACTGGTTTTCATGGGAAATTGATGCTGTTTTTTTTAAATTTCATTTGTAAAAGGCCACAAGGTTGGTGGAGAGCCTTGAGAGAGGCTGGGGGATAGCTAGGCTCCCCCCAAGAAAGGATGAGTGAGGACCCTGGGCTGGCAGAGCAGCTGGAGGGGGGCAGGTGGGACACAGGCAAGGCAGTTGTCACTGCTCAGGTCTAGTGACACCAAGGAGAGAAAGAATAGGCTATGAAAAGTGAAACATAAAGCATTTCCGATGGTCAGAAATATTAGACATTTAGAAAAGATCTCGATCTGTGAAAACACGAGGATCCAAACAAGCCAGAGGCAGTTTTCCAGCTAAAAGCAGCAAATCTCTTTCAAACAGTGCATTCTCAATTCCATACTCAAAATCTTTTCTCAGAAGCACTGTAGGATGCTTTTTCAAGCTCTATTGGTTTTCTTATGTGACAATTTTTATGTCCATGTTTTCTTACCTTTTTTTCCCAAAGAAAAAACCAAACCAAACAAAAAAAAAACCACCAAAAAACCACCAACCACCCAGGCCAGATATTTTTGACCCAAACATGCAGACTCCTCAGCAAGAATGTGCCTTGATGGGAGCCATCAGGAATACAGGCAGGTGCTGAAGTGCAGTGGGATGCTGGGGCAACCTGCAGTCAGGAGTCCCATGGCTGCTTTTCGTCCCGTGTTGTCACTGCTTGCTCTCTCTGCTGTGGTTGTCTGCAGTTTGCACCAAGATCCACGGGCCTAAGTGCATGAACTGCAGGCAAACCACAGCCTCATGAGGTTTAAAAACTGAAGGAAAGAGTTAATAAATGACTGAATTGTTCAAAACAATGAATTTGCCTGGCTGAGTTTGAGAATATACAAACTGCAGGATGTATTTCTACTTTTAAAGAGTTTAAGAAATTTGGAAAATACAGTTTTCCAGCAAAATTTCAGACATGCCAGGAATTAAGTTATGCTTCTAACTAGGGCCTTGATTGTGGTCTCCTAATGGGAATCGAAGAGTATTTTCATTTTTTATTTAATAAATACTTTTCTTCATGTTTTTCTCTTCTTTTTTTTTTTTTCTCTGTTATTATTTGAGTGTTTAACCTTGGATTTTTTTTCTCGTTCTACAAGACTAGCAGACCTCTCTGTGACAAATATTTCTTGAGCTATTCCCCAATATGCAGTTGGTGCAAGTTCAAGGTCATGGTCCTTGTTGGAAGGCAGGAGAAAGGTGAAGAGCAAAAAATTATCTAAGTATTTTTCTACTTCTTTTGCTTCAATTGAAACTAAAGTTTAGACAGAATGAGGACCTTCTGCTTCTTTTCATTATGATATGAAAGTATATTTGTGTTGGTACTAGTAGGACTAATTGTCAGATTAAAAAATATAACAAATATGGATATTGTGAATCACAGGGAACATATTCTCAGTACATGGCTAACTGATGTTCTCGTTGAAATATATGTCTAGAAATTTACTCTCTTTGTGTGCTTACAGAAGTGAAATTGGGGGAGGGGGAGCAATCTTTGTTGATGAATTAATCTTTGTATTATATGGACATTTTCAATAAAGTTCTTTTTAAAATGAGAAACCAACACTATTTAACCCAACATTGTAAAAATAAAACATTAGAATGAAGAAACAATAAAACCCAGAACTTCAGAAAATTCACACCTAGCTGTTTATCTCACCTGCAGCCACTATGTAATAGTTCTTTTCATTCTGAGGAAGTAATTTTTCACCAATAAGCAATTTTGCTGGGGGGGAGGAGAAAGATGTGTGCTCAAGTCTAGATGTTTCATTAGTTCAAAACCTGGCTGCTGAGTTGCTGTCATCTGGAACTTCATAAGCAACAACTCGTAGAGGACATGGAATATCCAGGACATTCATGCCATCACTGGACTGACTGAATTTTGTCTCTGAAATGTCCTTCTTCCAGATTATACTGCTATTTATTTGCATTTGTATGAATATTTATTTTGTTTGGTTTTCCCAGGATGAAAACAGACTTAGGCTCCAAACCTATGGAAGAGATATACTGATCCCTTTTCAGGTGCTTACCTGAGGTTTAGAAGAGTGAGGTCCCCCTTCAAAATCTATTTCAATGAGTATTTATTTCTTCAAAAGACAGTAGTTACAAGAAGAGTTTGAGAAATTCTGTGTTAACTCCCATTCTGACTCAATACTAGGATCCAGATTTCAATCTTTAATCCAAACCACAAGAATTTTGTAGGAGTAAAAGCATGTTTTCCTCCTCCAATGGAGGGGGAAAAAAGCCTTACTGGAATACTATGATACTTGTAATCATCAACAATTTCATATTAAATAAATTCTTTCCTGCTTTGTCTGTGAAAGTTTCTGCAGCATCTTGATCATCAGCATACAAAGGGTGCAGAACTTTCACTGATGATTCTAGCAAGTGGTTCAACTTTTTCTTTTCCTAGAGAAGTTACTTATTCTATTTCTTTTCCTAGTTCTAATATAGTTTGAAATATGCTTCATTTCGTTCTTGTTTTGAACTGTTAAAATAGAAAATTTAAGTTTAAAACATTGCTAATCAGAACATACTAATCTACTACTATACGTTGAAGAAATATGTGGCTATTTGAGAAAAAACACAGCAAAATACGTGTTCCATACATATATTGAATTGTTAATATTTTATATGTAGTAATTTAAAATTCTAGATTGAAAAAAATAATTACTCCTTAGTCATACTTGTAACCCACATGATGGAGTTTAAGCATAGCCAACTACTTCTCCCAGATGAGATCTGATCTATCACCTTTCCTTCGTGTTTCACAGCCCAGTTAGGAAGAGTAACTTCAAACATCAATTTCTGCCACAGAAATGAACTCCTATGATACTCAGACCACTCTTTTGAAGACCTGTAGCTGCGAGAAACCTAGTGCTCTTCATTAACAATGGATGCTTGTGCAGATGAGCTGAGGCTCAATATTGGAGGTGAATTATTTCATTGTTAATTAGAAGATTCCCTTTGGATTTTTGGTTTATTTTTTTTTCCTTTGTAGCCAGAGGAAAGTTTCTTTCTTATTTATATGTTCAAGATCTTGTATTCTAACCAATCCAATCTTGGGAGATGGTTTGTTGCTTATTTTTTTAGATGCACTGTAAAAGTTATTTCCTCCAGAACAACTGCCCTGTCAGCAGAACAGTCAGCAATATTACACATACATTTCTTTTTCCCTTCACTCCTCATGTTATATTGCAATGCATTTTTGGAGCAACCTCCTCCATAAATCTACTCTCTTCTGTTCTAGAAAAGCAATTTGCAATGTTGCGGTTTCTTCCCAAACTTCACCAGGTTTTGTTGCTTTCTCAATGTAAAATAAATAACAGGCTATGATAGAGACATCCATTTTGACAGTACTGATTAACTAGCACAGCCGTGTCCCTTCCAAGAAGCAGCTCCTTTTGAGCAAGCAATCCATTTCAAATGGTCTTTGGTCTTGTTGCTCTGCTGTGTAATCCTTTTTTTGTTTGTGAGTGCGTGTGTGTATGGGCTCTTTAATCATAGCCAGATCCATTGGTTCCAAGTGATCCTTGCTAGTGTGCCAGTGTAAAAGCAGACAGAGGACAAGAAAATTGGACGTTCTCCCTTTTTAAATTTTATTTATTTATTTATTTATTTTTATTTCCCCTCCAAGGATTTTTGTAAGTATCAAGACCCTTCTCAAAGGCTACAAGTCCATAATCTTTGCACTTAACTAGATACTCCATGCTTTTTTACATGACTGACTTGTAGCCATTAGAAGTTGGTTAATATCAAAAACTGGCAAGCAAACACCTTCTAGATATATATTATAATATAGCAAGGATTAGTACACATCTGTCATTCTAAAGAAAGTCTGATGAAATAGCTGTTTCTGTTTGCACCAGCCTTTTGAGTTCTGTTATCCATTTCCAGTAACTAGCCAAGCTGGCCATACCTGCAATGGCAGCTGCCTTCTGCCACTGCTCTTGTCATGCTTTGTTGCAAAACAGGGCCAAAATTAGTTGACCAATTTCCATTCTGCAAAACCAATTCCAAACCTCCTGCAGATCTACCTGAAAAGAAGGGTTTGGCTTTGTTTAAATAACCTCTAGCAAGATCTACTCGGACACTGTATGATCTCTTCTGTCTTTGTCTATGAGTACTCCGGAATGTCCCCAAAATGCCACCACACCTAGTCCAGGCTTTGGAGATGTGTTTATGAGTTGGTGGGTGAGGCTGATGGCAGGTGCCTGGGCAGAACCAAAAATTTCTTTACAGAGGACTTGTGATGAAATCAAGGCAGAGTATGTTAGTGCCAAACAGAGGATGAGTAGCTCTGGTAAAGAGAGAAATATTTTCTCCGTCTACAACACTAAAGGCAGGTGGGTTTGCTCTGGCGTGAAGCACCGCAGGGCACACAGTGTGCTTAAGGCTAAACAATGGGAGCACTGTGTGCACTGTGGCATGCACTGCATTTAACAGAAAGGGTGTCTTTACTGAGAAGTTTCTCTATTTCTGCTTTGGGGAATTTTTCTAATTATTTGCATAACAATTCTGGGAAAGCTCCAGTGTGCAAGCATGTAACCCTCTGCCATGGATTTAATTATAACTTTTCCTTAGTCTCTGAGAGTTGTAGTACTTTTCCTTTTTACGTACCACTATAGTGTAATCTCGCTGTTATCCTACTCTGAAACGTGTTCTCCCTCTATTTTTTTTACTCTGCCATTTCAGCTATGGCTTCCCTATCCAGCTAATGGGATGGCATGACTCCATCATCACTCTTGGAAATGGGAGGTGTGTGATACTGGGAAGTGTCTGTTTTGGTTTGGCCTGGCCGGATTTTGGCGGCAGCGGGGGGAGCTGCAGAGTGGCTTCTGCAAGAAGCTGCTAGAAGCTCCCCGGGTTTGATAGAGCCAATGCCAGCCGGCTCCAAAGAGGGACCCGCCGCTGGCCAAGGCTGAGCCTATCAGTAAGGTGATAGCAGAGGAACGCCTCTGTGAAAAACATATTTAAGAATGGGGAAAAGAACTGCGCCACAACAGCTGGCACAGAGATGGAGGAGTGAGAATCTGTGCAGACACCAAGGTCAGTGAAGAAGGAGGGGGGGAGGATGAGCTCCAGACGCCGGAGCAGAGAGAGTCCCCCGGGTCTGTGGTGAAGACCATGGTGAGAGGGTTGTCCCCCTGCAGCCCATGGGCGAGGTGCAGATGTCCACCGTGAGGATCACCGCGTAGATGTCCACCGTGCAGAGGACCCCACGCTGTGTGGGTGGATGCCTGAAGGGGGCTGTAGCCCGTGGGAAGCCCACATCAGAGCAAGTCGCTGCCGGAACCTGTAGCCCATGGAAGAGAGGAATGCCCACGCTGGAGCAGGTTGGCCGGTGGGACTTTTGGGACGCTGTGGGTGGCTCACGCTGGAGCAGTTTCCCCCGAAGGACTGCACCTCAGATTCACGAGGGGTGGGCTGCCCCTCGTGAGGTGTCTCGCGTCGGGCAGTTTGTGATGAATTGCCCTGCGTGGGATGACTCACGCGGAGAAGAGAGCGTGAAGCTTGTCTCCCGTGAGAGGGACCCCACAATGGCCCTGGGGAAGAGTGAAGAGTCCTCCCCTGGAATGAAGAAGCGGTGGAACCAACGTCAGATGAACTGACCGTAACCCCCATTCCCTGTCCCCCTGCGCCGCTCGAGTGGAGGAGGTGGAGAAACCGGGATTGATGTTAAGCCTGAGAAGAAGGGAGGGATGGGGGGAAGGTGTTCTGTTGTTAAGATCTGTTTGCTCTTTCTCACTTCTCACTACTCCTCTCTGATTAGTTCTTTTAATAAATGTACCTAATTTCCCTAAAATCAAGTCTATTTTGCCCTGGACGGTAAATGAGAGTGATCTCCCTGTCCTTATCTTAAACCCTGAACCCTTGGAAATATTTTCTCCCCCTGTTTAGCAGTGAAGGGGGAGTGAGAGAGCGGCTGTGTGGATACCTGGCGGCCGACCAGGGTTAACCTACGACAGTGTCATATACAAGTTGCAAATTCTTTATAACCTATGCTGTGGATGTGCTTAGAGGAGAGCTCTGGGTAGGCTTAACTAAACTCACTTAGCAACCACAAACAGTTTCCTCACCAACTCTCTGTGTTAAAGAGGAAAACTTGGTTTGGAGATTAATTTGGGCTTCTTCATTTTAAAGAGTATTAAAAGCCAGTCCCCCACTGATCCTGGTTTCACTGAGCCTTCAGGCCACTCCTGAAGAATTTTATAACTACAAAACAAAGTTTGAGACCTTGGGTAAAAAGAAAATTGCTGCCAATGCAGATCACCGACACAAGAATACCAAGATGAAAAATGACAACCTGAGAGTAATTTCATTAGTGGTAATACTTGAAGAGGGTTGAGGGCAGAATTTGTACCAACCTTATGCATCAGAGTAAGATTAAAACTGAGTATCTCAAGCCACATTCTGTGGTGAAGAAGAGGGAGAAATTGTTACCCATTCTGTATGGACTTGCTGGGGAGGCCAAAAGGGCTGTTGTCTCTTGTTAGGCTCCAACAGGCAGAGTATTTACTTCTAGCCACACGATATGACTATTATTTCCTCTGCCAGAGGAAATTATACAGACTGGATCAAGCCATGTTTCTGCGGTTTCCTGGATTTCAGGAGAGCTTTTAGTCCCTGGGACTCTGATCCCTTATCCTCACATCTACAAACAGTTGAGAAGCTGTCTTTGGATGTATGTTTGATGAGTCTGAACTTCTAGTTTAGTTCTTGCCTGTTACCGCTTGGGTCCAAAGCAAAAGCAGAAGGAGATAAGAAAGGAAGAAAACTGAAGAAAAAGTCAGCATAGCTGAAAAGCAGTGTAGGTGGGGTGGGGCAGTAGAGGGAAACTAGGGTCATTTCAGTTTTATTGGAGACTATCCTACCCCAGCTAGACGTCAGCTGACATCAGTTCAATCTTGGAGTTCATGGGAGTAGATCTGGAACACCTTTCATACGAGGAAAGGTTGAGTGTTGGGGTTGTTTCAGCCTGGAGAAGAGAAGGCTCTGGCGACATCTTATTGTGGCATTTAAATACTTAAAGGGGACCTATAAGAAAGATAGGGAAAATCTTTTTAGCAGGGCCTGTTGTGAGTAGGATAAGGGGTAATGGTTTTAAACTAAAAGAGAGTGCATTTAAACTAGATGTAAGGAAGAAATTTTTTTTGCAACAAGAGTTGTGAAACATTGAACAGGTTGCCCAGAGAGGTGGTAGAAGCTCCATCCCTGGAAACATTCAAAGTCATGTTGGACAGAGCTCTGAGCAACCTGATCTGAATGAAGATGTCTCTGCTCACTGCAGTGGGGTTGGACTCAGTGACCTTTAGAGGTCCCTGCCATCCTAAAACATTCCATGGTCTTTGGACAATGAGTTTCTTTCTGTGGGCTCCCATGCTTAGCTGGAACATCTAGATGTCATTTTACTACAAATAAATGACCATAACTAGTGCCAACACTTAGATAACGGTGTGCACGGCCGCTATTCTGAGAGGATGGGTTTTCCTATGAGGGTTTCTCCAATCGATATGAATGTTCTTTCTCCTAGTTTGTTCCAAATTGCTCCCTTGAACTGCTGGCACTTGAATTATCCATGAGGGGCCTGCCTGTTTGTTGGGTAGGTTGTGCCATGGGGAATAAAGTTTGTGCATTAGAGTGCAACGGGGTCAAACAGGGGAGTCTGCAAATGCTTGTTTTCAGGCTGGAGCTTTCCGTGCCTCTCCCTTTTCAGAAGTAATTGAAGTTCTCCTTTGGGAGCAGGCAGAAAAGCAAGTGCTTTATCTACATCAACCATGAGCTTCTAAAAGAAATTCACAGAATGGCACAGCTTCTGTGCCTATGCAAGGCTTGCAGCAGAAATGTGGAATTCAGGAGGGAAGTTCCAATATGCAGATGATATATTTGTAAGGGTGAATGTTTTCTCCTGCATGAGTGATGACATTAAACAATTCCTTCCTATCTACACCTCATTTCCTTATTAAGCATTGCACAAAGAGAGACAGGCATAGACTAAGAGATACAAAACTTTGCTTCAGAAGGCTCCATGGCATTGATAAATTAAATTAGAGACTTTCCTATAAAACTCATTCCCTAAATTCCCATCTTAATTTAAGTAAATTTAAAGGCTGATCCAAAGTGCAGTGAAGTCAATGGAAAACTGCCTGTTGACTTCAAAAGACATTGGATTAGGCCCATGAGGAATAAAGGACCTTCTATGTTGGCCAGGTCTTGAAGATTAATTCAGAAGAGCCAAAATTAAGTGTTTGTGAAGCAACCTCCCAAAGTTTTCTACTCAATAAGCAAGTAAAGTGCTATCCCCCTAATTCAGAACAGTTGTATTCTCAAACAAGCCATTCCATTAAATTTGGATCATTAGTTTAACAAACAACTTTTTTTTTTTTTTTATGTGAGGGTGCATGTGCAGCAAGCCTTGGGAAATTAATTCATTTCTTTCTTTTTGTTTAGGTCAACTTCTGACAATTAGGAAGCAATTAGATGTCAAGCTAATTAAAGCAGCATTTTTTTTTCTTTATATAAAACAAACCTTATGTTCAGAAGTGGTTCCAATACATTCAAAGCACTGAAATTGGGCCTGAAAGAAAGGACTTGCATCTGCCTCTCAAGGTCTACTCTCCCTGTAAACTCATGAATAATCATTGTCACCAGCTTATCACTGCCAGATTAGGGTCTTAGCATTATATTTTATTTAAACCTGATCCAGATGGCTACCAAGAGATTTTCAGGAAAATGAGCTGTGAGATGGACTATCACCAAGAAAAATTTTATTGTTCATGCATACAAGCGTGTTCTAGGTCTCCAAAGTACTTTACCCTGCAGCTGACAAACTTTTTTGGTTTTTTTTTCCCCTTTGGCTCCAATCAGCTTAATCTTCATCAGCAGTTTGTCAACGTCATTTTTCTGAAGCCAGCAGAATGCCATTTATGACCTATCTCTCATCAGATACTTACTTGGATTTACCAAGCCATTCAATTAACAAGCTGAATAATGGGGCAGTGTCATGAAGCTATGCATGTCTTTCTAGACATGCAGTGACTTTGCATAATTCGACATTGTTCAAAATATGCTAACTCAGCATGCTTGGTAAAAACGTCTGTTTTCTTTCTACCAGTTTTCCTGTTTTCTGTTACCCAGTGGGTGTGCTCACCTGTAGTGCTGAAAGCTTTTTCTGTCATAAGACTATGGAGAGATTCCTTTTATAGTGACTGACACAAAATCATTTTACACCTCTATTTACAAGTTTTTGACAGAGGCCTGTAGAATCATAGAATCATAGAATCATAGAATGTTAGGGATTGGAAGGGACCTCGAAAGAGCTGAGTTTACAACTGCCATTCGAATGGGATATCCCATTATGTCTAAACCATATCCCACTTGGTTTCTAAAAGATACGCTGTATTTAATTTCTTTTAAACAACGCTGCATGTGTGAATGTACATGATTTTCCCCTGTATAAATTAAATTGATGGTTGATTTTCATTTAAGTCATACTTTAATTTCATGTCATATTTTAATGTTAAATAATATTGCCAGTTCCAAGCCCATATCAGGAAAGGTGGCATTTGCAGAGAAGTAGTTGTTCCAAACCTCATTTTTTTTTTTTTTACAAAATTGTTTCATTGCATACAGAAATCACTTGGAGGAAAAAAAATTGTTTCTATCTTTTATTAAAAAAAACCACTTTATCATATTACAAAATAAGTTCCATTTATTCATTGTTTTTGCATATTTAGATTATTTTTGATCTTTAAAAGAGCTATATTATTTAATTGTACTAAAAGTAGATGACATCTTAATTTAGAAGAAAAGTCCTTTTATAAATGTTAGCTAATTAATGTAAAAATTTTGAAAAAGAAAATACTTCAGCTGTTACATCTTCTTATCCTACATCAATAATAGTACTATTCCATTCTAAGATTACTATGCTAAAAATAATGTAAAAAAGAGGCTTCTCACATGACAAAACTTGGAAAAATAATGAAAAATCTGCAATGAAAGTGTTAATAAACTATTTTTTCCCAGGGTTCCTTTCATAAGAAATTTTGAAGATACTGATTTAATTTTGCATTTAAGTTGGAATAAATTTCCCATGAAAGCATCTATGCTTGATATTTTACTGTGGTAAAGGCCAGCATGAATCCCTTGTGATATCTGTGACCTTCAGACTCAAAATTATCTTGTACTTAGCTTATTACTTTGTCTCAAAACATAGGTTGAAATTTTTTAAGTGATGAAGAGGACATATCCATTGTTAATGTTAATGCGTCTATGTACCTCAATGCCCTAGACAGTTTTGAAAACTTCAGCTGCAGATTTCAGATATGTTATCTTATGAGGAACTATTGTAATAGCTTTTCATTTGTACAGATAACAGAGCCGTTATTTAATCATCTTTGTTCCATGTTTCACGCTCTGCTTGAACTCATATATTAGTGATTTTTCCATGTGAAGTACATTTTTTTTTAAGATATATTTGAGAAAACATATAAGGGCTGTGGCACAGAAATCCCAAGGCAGTGAGAGGGTATAAAATCCTTGGTGGTATCTAGCCTCAAGCCATAATTTCTGCTCTTGATATCAGTGAGGCCCATTTTGCAGGAGTGGGAGAAGGCATCTCCTGGAGCATGAAAACACAATGGCAAAGGGACAGGAGCCAGGAAGAGCAATGCAGCAGATGTTCTCACTCTCACCCAAGAGTCCTATTGCAGTGTTAGTCGATGCACTCTGCCCACAGTTAATTAACCCAGGAGGATCCTCAGGTGATGAAGGGGCTACAGAGACACTCTATTGCAGCTATGACACTTGCATCCTTGCATGAAACCACAAGCTGAAAGGACTGCAACAGACTGATATTTGTAGATTACTGTATGGTTTTGGTTGCCCCAGGGGAAAATCTCTGGAGAATGTGATTTCAAAGGGACATGGCCAGCAACATCTAGAAGTCAAAGCCCTGTGTCAGCTCTTAAATTGACTCACCTTCCTATGAGAGAAGGCAGAAGAGATCAGGAACTTTCTTAATTTATTACAGTATAAACTGTGAGAGCAACTCGAGTGTGTGTGTGCAAACTAGCCATGTGCAAGTACTAAATAAAAAGGGGGCCATACAATTATCTTTGCAGATCTGGTCATCCCTTAAAACCAAAATTAAGAGTCACAGTATTGCACATAGAATGGAGATTATGCTGCCATAAAAAATTGACTTTACAGTATGTGCATCTCATTTTTCCACCATGTGCTATGTTATGCTGTTTTGTAACACTGTCAGTAAAAGGACAGAGTAGATAAGTTATCAAAGTGTATAATGCAAACTAGATTTTCACTTGTCTGTAGCTTCTAAGGATGGTTTGTGTCCCTGAGTATTGTTTACTGTTGATGTCCCTGTGGAAAAAATGTCATTCATGATGTCACTACAAAAAAGTGTGGAGTCAATTTGAAGCAGAAGGAAAGTGTGGTAATTGCAGAAACAGTGATAGAAAACAGCTCTGCTGTGAATAATCTCAGCCACTCCCTGACATTCAAGCTGCAGGTAGTACAATGGTGTGTCTTCCTCGCCAATCAATACATAAAATTTCTCTACTGATGCTCCCAGTAGAAGTTCTGAATTACTCTGTCCTTGCCTTCATTTTCAGTCTGACATCAAGTCTTGTGCCCCTCATGATGGTGATGTTCTGCCAACAAGAATATCCTAAATGTCATCTCCTCTTCATCCTTCTGCCTTCCTTTTGCTTCTATAAGGAATAATTTTAATTTCCTCCTCTTCTAGATTCAAGTCTTGTCTAACAGGATTTGTTAGACTCAGTTTCTGAGTCTAACAAATTAAAATTCTTACAGATTCCCCTTGCCATTCCAGTAAATATTACTGCACTTATCTGAGCCGATAGACTCACCAGGTAGGTTTTGTTTGAGACAAATTTGCCTGAAGCTGTGGGCACTTGACAAGCAATTACAAACTATGGCTATAAATCTATTGTAAAAGCTGGTTCTTGGTTTCCAAAAGTAGTGGAATACTTGAAATGTAGAAAGTAGCTGTTGACAGCATTGCTCGTTTCTGTACATAAGTGATTTAAATGACACTTCTTTTCTGCTGGGCTGCACAGATACAGATTGCTGTCCATCCTCATAAGCAGAGCACTGACGGGTTTTGACATTTCCCTTCATCTTGACATCATTCCCTTCATCCCATACAAGCTACAATGTTCAGTCATCCACCACTGGGCCTGTCTGTGAAACTTGTTTCTTTTACAAATCTCTCTAGATATACACTGCATTGGGAGGGGCAGGCTTTCTTCCTGCTCTGGGATGCAAGGAGAGAGCATTAAAGATCTCAGCTATGAAGCATCCTTCATTCAGAAATAGCTGCACCTTTCAAGCTCAGCACCTCTCAGGACTTGAAATATGCTCCTTGAATGTCAGGAGAGAAATGCTGTGCTGGCAACACATGCCCCGGCATCAATATTTGAAGGTGTTAGCTTTCTTTTCATTGCCTCAGCTTTTCATGCCTGCATTCATACTCTCATTTATGCGATGGGGAATCGCTGCTAAGCACACTTAGTGAAATCCTGGGTAGTACATTTTCCTTATGATTAGTTTGAATATCAAACAGCTGTTGAGATGATATGTTGATGTTGGTAAAAGTAGTATCTGACATTTACACAGCAACCTGCATCCTCCAGTATTTTCTTAGAATTATATAACAGGGAAGAACAGACAGCTCTTATAAACTCGGACTACAAAACAAAACTCTGCTCCAATAAGACCCACAGACCCAGCAGAGTGGAGCACACCTTGGCCCCACCTTGGGTGATGGATACAATTGCGGGTCAGAGCTCACAACCTTCTCTACCAGAATCCATGGCCACCTTTTCTCTCTTTTCTCTGGGTAGCTTTCAAAATGGGGAAGTCCCAAATGTTTTTTTTTTTTACAAAGCCTACAGGGTTTTTTTACCAAAAAAATTTACTCTGTAAGAAAAGTCCATCAGTTCCTAAGCACATACATAACAATACAGCCTCTGACCAACAAGTTCTTCAATTTCTGGCTGTCAAACTGTATTATACTGCTACATCTAGGCATCTACTCTTGGCCACTGCTGGAGAGGAAAACAGGCATAAATGTTTAATCTGATCCAGTACAACATTCCTTAGGTTCTTATGTATTATTTAAATATGTAAGACCCAGAATCTCAACAGAGTCAACCACCAGGTCACCAGGAAGCTTTCGCACGCATGTGAAGATCCAGTCCATCTTTTCTGGAATCAGCATTGATCCATTTGACACAATTTAAATGTCAAATTCTCCCCCAAAATTCCAGATGTCTGTTTATAGTGGAGTCATAAAATCAGAGACAGGACTGAAAGCTGTGAAGTGTAGCAGATATCTAACTAGTCTTTACTCTCTTTTTTTCTCCTCTGGCCTTTCTCAGAAAAAGTTAATTTGGCACCACCAAAGAGTGGTACATTATCTACAGAAATTCAGATAGGATCCAACTCAGCTAACATGAGCTATTTAAGGTTAGGTGTCCAGTCTTAAGTCCTCATTTCGACCCTCTCTGTGGTCAGGGAGAATAGACAGTTTCCTCCTCTCCAAGGCACTCCATCCGTCTTCTCCACTGACTCATGAAGGAGTCCAGAGAGTAACTCAGGCTAGATGTCTTGGTTTTTATGAGCTAATAATAGGTTACATGAATTTCTTCCACTCTCTTGGTTGTTCAGTTTGTTTATTTTCTGTTATAGGAAGAGTTTGCACCTTTTGTGTGTGTTTGTGTCTCAAGTGGGTTGAGAAATCCAATATATTGGATTATCCAACAGTGGCATAAAGCACAAAATCTCAGCCATGTCGTCATGAAAGCTTTCTGTTCAAACCTACCCTGAGAAGTCATAGAACACTGAGTGGTTTTAAGCAGTTGGAAGATGATCAATTAGTTCATTTTACCAGCTCACCAAAACCATTGAAAAAGGGATGGATGAGTCTACCTTGTCTCTTGTCTGCAAAAACATACTGTTTTCCATGATGAAGGGAGGGGCATACCTGCCAGGGTCTTCCGTTTGCTCATTAGATGGAGATGTCTTGCAAATCCCAGCATTTCACCTTTTCCACCAATGTCATGATCCTAGTCAGGTTATGTGATAGTAGTTACTTATCTTCCTGCACAGTTGCCTATCCTGCTTGTATGTGTCCAGCAACCACTGGCCATAGTTTGCATCCTGCAGGATGTCAGGCGTGAAGCCGCTGATTGCCAGGTAGGGCACCATTTGGTATGCTGATACACAAATAGAAACAGCTGCTCCTTAGCTCCTCTATCTCTTTTTTTCCCAAACATGAGACAGAAAACTAGGGGTAAAGGACTTGTCAGCTGAAGCAGAGGAATTCAATTTGTAACAAAAGAATATCTTCAGGCGGTTGTTTAGAAATACCACAAAGATACTACAGATTCACTTTATCCTCTGCCGCAGATGGCAGAGGAAATTAGCTAGCTGTAGCCTCATTGGTGAGTTTATTACCTAATGCCTGTCGAGTGAATATTGAAGATACTGGTGTTGCCAAGCAACTGCCTGAGGATGACAGCGGTCAGAGCACACATGAGGACTGTTAGAGGAGTAACATACAGCTGAGGTCGTTTCAATTTACCATTGCACACCACAATGCATGGTTAACAGGACGGCTAGTTCTGTCCTGGAGCTGCAAGTAGCTTCTTTCTGAATGTGAGATGTCTCTGAGAGCTGATGAAAGTAAACTAGAAAGAGGTGGAATAGCAATCCCTCGACCAGCACAATGAGCTTAAAAGGAAATCTCCTTGCACTCAAACCTGGTCTGACCTTCAATGTGTCATAAATACAGAACTGTATCCAGTGGCTGCACAAGAAGATAAAGCATGCCTAGGACAGATCTCAGCCTTTGAACTCAACTGGCAGGAGATGCTGTATGTCCATACATTTACCTCCCTTACCCTCTAGAACTGTGCAAAGAGGCAAATGGCTAATTGCGAACGGCTCCTGATCCACAGCATCTCATGAATCTTAGCCAGGGATCATTTGGGAGACTGCTGGTCAGCCCTTGACAGCCAGGGCTGTTCAACTACCACAGATGACTGATGTCCAGTGCCCGGGAATGCTCCCTGACACTAATTTATTAGTACAGAAGTAGTCTAGGATCCTGCTTCCACTGTGATTGTGGTTGTTTTCCGTCTGTAGAGTGGTGGACCCTCAAGTTCGTTTGTGTCCTTCTCAGATGACTCTTGGATTCCAGCACTTATCTCCCTGACTGAGGACTGCCACTATCTTCAGAGCTGCTTTGCTTGATAACTGGTCAAACACAGCAAGAGTGTGCTACCCCAGCAAAAACTCTGCAAAGCCATTGAGGAATCCTTGTGCACTCCTGTTCTGGAAATTAGACTCTTGCACTTTCCATCCTTTCTCTGGCAATAATGAATCACATGACCTTGGGAAAGTTATTAGATATCCCTGCTTCACCTCCTCATCCCAAATGGATGTCTCATCAGCATGCTCACAGTATTCGTTATTGAACAGATAGTACCGCTATTTAATCTTTGCATTATAGTAACATCAGGAGGTCTCAGTTGAGAGGCAGTATACAAATGCAATGTGAAAGACAATTTCTTCTCAAGACCTTACATGGTAAGCAGAAAAGCAGCATTGCAGAGTGATTTGTTCTGAATCCCCCAGGGGAGCTGTATCAAAGCAGTATCTCCTACCTAATTTTTTGACTGCTGAAATAACATAGTTGATGCAACTTTTACATATATAAATAATAATACATATAGCAAAGTACAGTGTTTATGAAATAATTTTTATGATAGCCCTGAGAGGATTGAGAGGCTTAGAGGAAAGTTTTCCAAAGGATAGGTATAGGTATAGATAAAAACATCATTTAAAGCAGACAGTTTTACAAAATATCAGTGAATAAATACCTTCTAAATATGTTTTTTTTAAAATATCTACTTCATAAAAACCTCATTTGAAGTGAAACTGATGATATAGATTTCATACTAGTTATACATACTGATGCTTCTGAATGAAGTAGGGTGATATTATTTAGTTACAACACTTTTACTGAAAATAGAAGATAATGGTGAAACCAAACTGTTTTGAAAATGCATGTCTGTTTTGCTGAAAGGCACATACTGGAAAATGCATCAGAAAACAATCAACATATTTGGCCAGGTCAGTTTGTAAATCGAGCTTCTCAATTTTACTTTCAAAACCACATTTAAGAACAGTTTAAAAACTCGATGTGCCCATAGATTTTTTTTTCCAAGTTGACTGAAATGCAGAGCTGAATGAAAAAAATATATTTGATATAAAATATTTTTTCTACATTTTTGCTTTCCTGAAAATAATTTGGTGCTGTTCCATAATGTACTGCATTTGGAAATATGTGTATTTTATACAACATTCTTTACAGAAATACACATTTTCAGGCAGACTCTCTGAGTCTCACATTCACTGAATGTTAACAGTTGCCTGAGTACTCTACTGTCTTGGTTCATAAGGATATCCCTAGTAAGGAGTACATGTTCTGAGTAGGGTGCATCTTCTTAAAAGCTTTCCTGAGATGGTCCAAGTACAAAAAAGATATTGTCTTTTCCCATTATATTTTGTATCTCTGATTAAAGTCTAACTCACATAGTCACAGAAAATTGCATTTCTCCTCTTTTGTTTCACCAGACTATGTCATGGCTTGTTCCCTGTACTCATGGCTTTGGCATCTTCCAAGAAAAACCCTGGTGTTTTGTTGGATCCAGAAGAGAACGCTGAGGTCATCCAGAGCCATCTGAGGTCAAAATGGAAACTTTATGTAATCAGGGACATTTGGATCCATCTCCACGGTCTGGACTGCACTGAAGGTGCTCTTTCACTGATAAATCTACTCTGTAAGGTAGCAATGAATCTGTTAATAAAATTGTAAAATGTAGCCTGAGAGCAAACTCTTTTATTCCTCTGGATATCAAGTCCTTCGAAGTTTATAACCTGGCGGCAGCTCATCTGGCACATAGCATATTTGGCAGGAGCCTGGATATGCCCATTAAACATAAAAAAAACCCACCCTACCAATGTCATTCTGCTGGCATGAAATGGGACAGTCATAAAAGTAAGAATTTGCAACTTTGCTGAATCTTAGACATAGTTTTCTTTTTTAGTTTATTATTTGTTGCCTTACTTAGGGTACGGCAAAGTCTACTAACTACATATAGGATAAACAAGAATATATGCATTTTGCAGTCAGATTGCAATCCAAGACCCACTCCCTCCAACAAAGATGTAGTTAACTTCAAGTTATTCAGTTGCCTTTCAGGGAACTACTCACACTTAGAGAAAACATTTCTTTGGGAAACTGTTTAGAAGACAGATAATGGAACTAAGTGTGTAAGTATAATCTTTCTCAAAGTTGCAGAGAAGGCTACCAGCAAAAGCAACATGCACCAGTTTTCGTTTGCATCTCCTGTTAGTGTACTGTTCTTTCATTCAGTTCTCTCCTCTGGCTGATGGGTTTTTTGTCTGGATACGCAGTTCCCCACATTAAGAGGAACATGGAGGAAAAGAGAAAAAAGGATTAATCCTCCGACATCTTTTACAGAGATTCTCAGTGCAAGAAAATAGCCAGGGACTCTCACCATGCAGTTGTCATAATTTGATTAACCAGCATCCATCACATTATTTAGGACTGTCTATCCTTATTGTGGTCTTTCATTGTAGTCAATGGCAATGAGCAGAATCTGGAAACTGAACACCCCTCCTGAAAATATCCCTGAACTGTGATTTGTTCTATGTTGTCACTCAGGCTATCTATCTGTGTGCATTCGTGTCCAGGATAAAAACACCAGGCTGAGCGTGGAAATGGGACACACAGGCAGTGGTTTCTGGCTTTCAGGCATCAGCCTCCCAGGCTTCCATCTACCCTCCCATTGCAGAGAGTGGTGTCTTTATAAGGCTCCCACCAGCAGCAGTTTTGCTGAGGTTCACATTATGTAATGCTGAACAGTGAATAAATTTCTTGACTTCAGGTGATTACAGAGCAACCACAGAATGGATCTTTTCCTCTTTCCATGCCTGACCGCCTTCATCGTCTGTCATTCAACATAGTTTGGGAAATAGTATTTCAGAACGTGGCTGTTCTTTCTTGTTTTCTTGCTGTAAAGCTACACTTTAAAACTGGGTTAAAAAAGAAAGCAGCTGTGAGCCTGCATTATTTAACTCTGTAATTTTTTTTTTCAGATACAGTTTATAGCACTGGCTTTGGGTATGTGAGCAAATTGTAAGAAAAAGATGCATCATCAATTCAGCTATGCTACAATACAGTGTAGAGACTGTGGCTGAAAATTAACCATCAAAGCTGTTTTCAATAAGGGTATTTCTGTATTTTCTAATTTTTATGGAGAGAGGTGTCTCAGAAAGTCAAATGCCTCCTCTTCTGAATACTTGCCTCCAAATGTCATGGAATCATAGAATATCTTGAGTTGGATAGGACCTTAAAGATCATCTAGTTCCAACATCTGCATTTTCCCTTATCCATGACAATTTTCTGTTGCCAAGAACTGCTATGATGGACCACTTTGAAAAAGAAATCATGATACATCATAGCGGAAGATGGAACTCAATAGCAAAGTGTGATGTGCTGATGACAGTCTCGTGAGGAAAAAGGTAGTATTTCCTTATGAAGGTGTCTGGATTATCTGAGAACATATTTGGGAGTTTTACGTAGATTTAAAAAGGGCATTTGAATATCTGTTAATCATCAGGGCATTTAGTTTTTGAATTGGAAAAAATATTTAATGAATGTGGATTCACAGAGCTCACATCTGTATTAAAAGTGGAAAGATGATCAAATCATCAAGCTCCTGTTGACACAGCTGAACCCATGTTAACACAGGTGGGAATTTTTCCTGAAATTCCCTAGTGTGAAAAGGATGCAGATACGCTAACACTAATATCTCAGAATTTAACACTCTCAGGCTTTTGGGAAATGCAATTCAAACATAAAATTAGATCTGTATGGTGGTTCAAAACTTAGATATGTGTTTTTCCATCCAAACTAATACCCAATTTAAAACTATTCTAGAGGAGGTAAATTTATAATTAGTGAAGTGCATTGGATTGTGGGTAAGATAACTTAAAAGCCACACAAATTTAAAAAATGAAAGATGTACCAAGAAATTAAATGTTCTTCCCTGTCCACAAATTAACTCAGTTATTCATATTTCAATTCATTGAGGAATTTTATACCAAATGCTTTCAAGGTTATAGCTAGTTTTCCCTGTTTATCAACTTTTGCTCAGCCATCAGAATTTTGATGAACCACGCAATCTATATTAGCAACTTCACATCTGGCGTTGCTGAAATTTGAGCAATAGTAAATGCTTGCTCTTTTTAAACAACTAATTTATCTATCTGCCTGTCTTCTACTTATTGTACTGTTTTCTGTTTCTGAATATTCAGGAGCATGGATTCTACTATAAGTTTGAGAATAAGTATAGTTTTAAGAGATTTTTGACAAATGCTCTGCAAATATCACTCAAAAATTTGTGGAAGAATAAATGAGAGAGTGATTATTTATTGTTATGAAAAATACTGTGATGTGGAAAAGAAAAGTGACTTGTCTTAAATTTAAGATTAACTTTATCCCCTTAACTTGAGCCTTTAATCTGTAGAAAAGCCTGAGGATTTATGAGTCTTAACAGACCTGAATTTTTTATTTCTCCTTCTTTCGTTTTACTTGTTCATTTTCCATCAGCATGTCCCCTAAGAACCCAAGAGCAATGATTGAAAGGAAAGATATGGTGATTTATTTGATACGTCTCTATTCTGCCACACGGGCAGCAATACAGTTAAAACCAAGGTGATTGTTAATGGTTTAACTGAACATAAAGTTTTGAAATTCAGTGGCAATGAGTTTGCAGCTGATAGCAACACCTGGAAGTGCAGAGATTTTTAAATGAGTGCTGTTAATCTTGTAGAACTGTGTCAGTCTATACCCTGAGAGATGATCCACATACTTTGGTGTTAAAAATTCTGGAGAAATTTTTCCTGTTGTCAATAAAATTGCTAAAGATCGTTGTTCTAAATGTGAACATGTTAAAGTATATGTTGAAATATGCATTTACAATTTCTTTAACATGCTAAATATTCGTTACTGAAAAATAAACTATTGGTTTGTAGTTCACACATTTTTCTGGTATGTGAATTTTGATTGTGATTTTCTAGTGGAGAAGGGAACTGAAGCAAAGTTGGCATGAGATTCATACTCTTAACTACTGGACTGTAGTAAAAAGGTCTGTTATGTAAAGAATCCTCTTCTAATACTTGCATTTATAGACTTTTGAGATTATTTCAAAGTGATTTTTTTTTTTTCCAAGAGAGGACACCAGCTTCTGCATCCTAATTTGAGGAGTTGAAACTTCAAAGAAAAGGTGAAGTTTAGATACTTCTGTGCTTAGTGTTTCCTATTAAAACAGCTTCCAATTCAGTAATTTGTGTTTTGGGGTGTTTTTTTGGGAGATCATTCTTTTTGAGCACAGTGCCCATATAGGAAGTTTACATCCTAACACCTGAATTAAGAACTGAAAATTATGCCTAGGATTTATTTCTTATTTGTGACATTTTAGCACTCACATTCCTTAATGAACCTGCTCCAAAAGAGGTCATATGGCCACATGTCCTTGCAGTTTCTCTGGAATAAACTAGAGTATTCCATTAAATTCAATGGAGTTGCAGTGGAAGAATGGCATGGTTAATAGTGTTGGATCAGGTCTTTCAAAATAAGTGCAATTAGCACCTGATTGATCTAGGAAAAGCAATTTAATAACTAATGAATATTTGAGAGACTTGCTGAAGGATTGCAAATGCAAGGGAAATAGATTCACTCAAAAACAAATGGGAAAACATAAATTAGAAGGGGAAAAGAATAAAAAATTCATCAACATAAAGGCAGTAATGAAGTGCATTTTAAAATCAAGAACAGTATCTTTTTTCTGAAATGTATTTTCTGGGAAGTTCCAAAAAAAGGCTTTCATCTTATGTCTTATGTAGTATCTGCTTATTTGGACCATCCCGAGCAATTGCAGGCTTCCTGTACTCAAAACTCACTTACTGAAACACCTGCAAGATTCAGTTTGCATTATTTTTGGTGAAAATCCAATAGGTGTATGGGAAATTCCAATTTTGTTATTCAGATAAAACCAAGCAGTTGCTAGATAGCTCTGTTGCAGATAAATGAATATTGGGTTCATAAGGATTTACACTTTCATTCCCCAATTTCAGCACCTCCTCCTCTCCCCAAGCTCATAAATTGCAGCAGAAGTAAAAAGAAATAAGAGTAGTTTTTCTTAATTGCTGATTTTACCATGT
The DNA here is from genome assembly GCA_020746105.1 of Trogon surrucura. Classification (NCBI taxonomy): domain Eukaryota; kingdom Metazoa; phylum Chordata; class Aves; order Trogoniformes; family Trogonidae; genus Trogon; species Trogon surrucura. Next base: position 66,048,646 of record CM036620.1, read on the forward strand.
TTGATCTTATACCCTCCAGAAGAACAGAAAGTTTAACTGTGGCTTTAGATTAAGTGAATATCCATAAAACCAAAGAAATGTCTGAAGATTCAAGTACTCTATGTGACCTGAACACCAAATGAGGGATTAATTGCTTTCAAACTGAACACATAAAACATACCTCTTTCCTGAAATAAATGTTCCTAAACTTCACCACAAAGCTGAAAAAAGTAGGAGAAAAGGAAGGGGAAGAGGGGTGGAAATGGAGAAGGAACAGGGGAAGGGGAAGAGAGAACATCTTTGCCAAATCAAACCAGAAGAAAAGCTGGAAGGAATTTTCTGTTATAGCCTCAGTGATGTTACTCTTGTAATTCTATTTGGAAGTGAGAAAGATATTGCATTTCCAGCTCTGAACCCTTGCCATTCGTTTCTGTACTATGACCTCAATAGTCTGTATGATCACCAGACTGTTGAGATAGAAAGAGCAAAACAGTGGGAAATGACACGACAGAAATCAAATTGTATGAGTCATTTTTATTTTTTTTTTAATTTCCTTTATATTCCTTATATAATTCCAATGGCAGCAGAGCTAAAGTTAATGAACAGTAGTAAAAGCATCTGCTGAAGCTGTGTCAGTAGATTCACCTCCATGTTCAAAACTGCAGCTCTGCAAAATTTATCTGAGGTCTCTTTGAAACAAGTTTTTAAATGAGGTGAAAAGTATCAGAATTATACAGCTCATGAAGGAACCATATAGTGTTGTCATACTATAAATAAATGTTGACATTTCCTCATTAGCAACTACAACAGCAGCGAGTAAAAAAATTCAGAAATTCAGGGGGTTTTCAACCACATTAGGCTACTATAAAGTTTTCCAAAGGTTAAACAAAGTGAGCAATTGGAGTACTATGAAATGTCCACTGTGCCTTTTACCCAGATTACTAAGGGCAACTATCACCTTTTTCCCCTCAGGGGTGCCCAGACTTTCAAAAGTAAATAGAAAAGCCCAATTGGATTAGTTTCTGGGCTTTGCAGCAGGAGGCATTTCTTGTATGTAATTACTCAGTTTCATTATTCACGGGCTAAGAGCAAAGTCTTCAGGAAAAAAAGAATGACGAGGGTTGGGGCAGTACAGGAAAGATATTTAAGGGTTGATACAATAAAATACTTTATAATAACTTAAGAAAAATTAATTTCCTGAAAGAGGAAATACCAAACATCTACTTAATTTGGATGCGCTGGTATTGTCATGTCCAGTCCATGTAAGGAAGACCATGGGGGACCAATTGCTTTCTCATGGGAATCACATGAGCAAGGGTAAGGTTTTGTTTCTGCTCTAATTTCAATGCTTGCTCCTGGAAATGAAGTAGTTAAAGTGCTCTAATAGCAAAAATTCCCACAAACAATCTGATGGAGTGATCCTTCTTTCTCTCACATGTATGTGACCATTGGTACCAGCAGGGTAGCGGGATGTTGGGCCAGAGGTCAGGAGCTTCTAGACTATTCTGAGTTTCGTTGATCAAGTTCTTTAGGCCTAAATCCTTAAATGACTGTTGCTTGGCCTAGACAGGCTTGGGGAGCTAGTTGTCTAAATACCTTGGCCTGGGAAAGCTGATTACCCACATTTGCCTTGATTTCCCAGTTTGACAAATAAAGATAATTAACGCAATTAGGAGTCAATGTAAGTGGCTAGGAGCAGATTCAATAAAGATTTGACTGCATAAAGTCAGGTGTGGGTCTGACATATATCTATTTTATAAATCTGTGACCCTGAGTCCTCCCTTCAGTTGCTTCTTATCGCCAAAGGAGATCAGAAGTCAAAGGCAATCAGTTGCTGTCTGCTGGACATCCAGAGCCCTTTTGAGCCCATTCCCAGAACCTCTTCAATCCTGACAGTCTGTGACACAGCATGTCCATCATAACTAAATTCATCACAGTCCAGAAAACAGGTTTATGTATTTCTCCACTGAGGTTCTCACTACAGGCATGTCAGATTGGATTCCCCTGAAAATATAGCCCATATTTTGAAAAACTCTTGAATATTTTTCTACACGCTTGAGCAAAACATACAGACATCTCCATCTGAGAGAATGTTTTAACCTGATATTTAGGGAGGTGGTGGACTTAGAGACCGAATCTAGGCAACCTACCCTCTGGCTACTCTTAGTTGGTTCAAGAGTTACCTTGTCTGCAAGACAGTTAGGGGAAAGGTTGGCTAGGAGAGCAGTGGCCTTCACTGGAAAACAACCATTCATCTTTCAGCCAGCTGTCCATATTGCATATAGTTGGCGTTAGCAACCTAATTGAGCCAAGAAAGCATTAGGCAAGTTCTCTGCTCAGAGAGGGTCTTCTTAGATTAGATTAACATTAGATGAAAGAGGATTTGGGAATAGTTATGCTGTGTGTTGGGCAATGGAAGAGGAGGCCACTCTGTGCTACCTTGGTATCCCTGCCTTTACTTGTGCATCAGCACCGAGCTGCCCTAAGGAAACTCATGCTCACTGAAAGAAAAAATAAGCCATTTGCATTCAGCTTCTTTTAAGAAAGGTCATAAGATCTTTGCTTTAATGAATTCTAAATAGATGCAGACACCTGAAAAGGGCTTTATTTAAGCGATGACTTTATTCTCAGCGTCTTCTCGTTGAGTACTTACAAGCAATTCCCTGTTTGTTGTGTCAGCCTTAGGCAATTCCCTTGCAGAAAATGCAAATTGTTTTGAATATTTCTATGGTATAACTTATTCTTCTTAAACACTGTATAAGGAACTGAGGAACTTTCCTTGGTGCTCTGGATTTCAATTTCAGGAAGGCCAAAGCATCACTTTTCTTGTGAAAGCACATGGGTGCCAACTTGGACCATGTCTCAGATTTCCATGTGGCTTTGTTTCCTTTAAAAATCAAGGCTTTTTAGCTATAAGGGCCTTAGCTTTTCCAATCAGAGACCAGGTTAGAAAAGCTAAGACCCTGACAGAGTCAAATCTGGCCAGGGATATTAGAAATAACAGAAAAGCATTTTACAGGTATGTAAGAGAAAAAAGAAAAATGAGAGAGAATGTGGGGCCTCTCCGAAATGATACAGGTGACCTGGTTACCAAGGATGTGGAGAAGGCTGAAGTATTCAACAATTTCTTTGCCTCAGTCTTCACTGGCAACCACTCGAACCACACCACCCAAATCACAGAGGGTGTTGGCTGGGTCTGGGAAAATGAAGAACCACCCAGGGTAGGGGCAGATCAGGTCCGGGAACACCTAGAGAACCTGAAGGTGCTCAAGTCCATGGGACCTGATGAGATACACCCACAGGTCCTGAAGGAACTGGCAGCTGAAGTTGCTAGGCCACTAGCCATCATATTTGAGAGGTCCTGGCAGTCTGGTGAGGTTCCCACAGACTGGAAAAAGGGGAACATAACCCCCATCTTTAAAAAGGGAACCAGAGACAACCCGAGGAACTACAGACCAGTCAGCCTTACCTCTGTGCCAGGTAAAATCATGGAACAGATTCTCCTGGTAGCGGTACTAAGGCACATAAAAAATTATCAAGTGGTTGGTGACAGCCAGCATGGCTTCACCAGGGGCAAGTCGTGCCTGACTAATTTAGTGGCCTTCTATGACAAAACTACGACACTGGCTGACATGGGAAAAGCAATGGATGTAATGTTCCTGGACTTGAGCAAGGCATTTGACACTGTCCCACATGACATCCTTGTCTCTAAAATGGAGAAACAAGGATTTGACAGATGGACCACTCGATAAAGAACTGGCTGGATGGTCACACTCAAAGAGTTGTGGTCAATGGCTCAAAGTCCACATGGAGACCAGTGACAAGCGGTGTTCCTCAGGGGTCTGTTCTGGGTCCAGTGCTGTTCAACATCTTTGTCAGAGACAGGGACAATGGCACTGAGTGCACCCTCGGCAAGTTTGCTGATGACACCAAGCTGTGGTGGTGCTGTGGACTCACTTGAGGGAATAGATGCCATCCAGAGGGACCTTGACAGGCTTGAGAAATGGGCCAGTGCAAACTGCATGAGCTTCAACAAGTCAAAACACAAGGTCCTTCACCTGGGTCAGGTCAATCCTGGGCACAAATAAAAACTGGGCACAGAGTGGGTTGAAAGTAGCCCTGAAGAGAAGGATTTGGGAGTGTTGATAGATGAGAAGCTGAACCTGATCTGGCAGGGTGCTCCTGCAGCCCAGAAGGCCAACTGCATCCTAGGATGTATCAGGAGAAGCGTAGCCAGCAGGTCAAGAGAGGTGATTCTCCCCCTTTACTCTGCTCTTGTGAGACCCCACCTCGAATACTGCGTCCAGTTCTGGTGTCCCCACCATAAGAGGGACATAGAACTGTTGGAGCATGTTCAGAGGAGGGCCACAAAGATGAACCAGGTGCTGGAGCACCTCTGCTATGAGGACAGGCTGTGGGAGCTGGGATTGTTCAGTCTTGAAAAGAGAAGACTTCAGGGGGACCTAATAGCTGCCTTCCAATGCCTGAAGGGATCCTACAGGAAGGCTGGGGAGGGACTTTTTACAAGAGTGTCCACTGATAGGACAAGGGGAAATGGGTTTCAGTTGAAGGAGAATAGATTTCGATTAGATCTTAGGAAGAAATTCTTCAGTACGAGGGTGGCAAGACCTTGGAATAAATTGCCCAGAGATGTTGTGTCTGCCCCCTTCCTGGAGGTGTTCAAGGCCAAGGTGGACAGGGCCCTGAGTAGCCTGATCTAGTTGAGAGGTGTCCCTGCCCATGACAGGGAGGTTGAATTAGATGATCTCTAAGGTCCCTTCCAACCTAGGCCATTCTATGATTGTATTCTCTGTTTCTATGATTCTATAAATATCACAAAAGTTACTAAGAGTTGTAAATCATATAATACAAATCACAAGTACTTTTGCACCCTTAAGACTGACAGCTCAAGAAAACGAACAATTTTATCTGTGTCGTGGTCATGACTGTATTTGAATCTATGGAGTGAACACAACTCTTGCAGGTGCCAAAACACTAGTGTCGACAAGAGGTGTGCAACGCAGATATCGGCTAGATAGCAGAATGATGGGGTGATAAGGGGTTCACAAGACCACTCTGTGGGGTAGAGAGGATGAGATCACATTGTCTTTTCCTTCTCATGGGTTGGGAGCTCCTGGGAATGTAGTTGACCTCCAGCGCAGGTCACAGCTGCTCAAATGTGCAGTGTGGCTCTGCTTTGCTGTAGGTGGAAGGTTGTTACAGGAGAGGAGGCAGCTGACAAGTGCAAAGTTATGGCTTCATCACTGCAGAGGTCAGGGATGTCCAGCTTTCTGGTCTATATGTTGCTAATCCTTGTAAACATAATGTTTCAAGCAGTAGCCTGGAAATCATAATGTCAATGACATTTTTTTTTCCTAAACTTCAGAAATGGTTGGATTTGGTTTGCAACTTCCTCCAGAATTCAGATTCTTAATGGAAAGGAACCAGTGTTACCTAAGAAAACTGGAAACAACTAGCATTCATCGAACCATGGCAATAATAAATAAGGGACCATTACTTGCGGTTTTATATCCCTTTCATTCAGAATTTTCTGGATGCAGTATAAGCATTCATTAACTCACAGCCTCATGATAGCACTGAGTTATAGCTATTTAACAGATAGAGGATTGATACCAAGAGACTAAGCAACTGGTTTATTTTCACAGAGGGAATGACTGCAGAGCCAGTGACGAAAAGATGCCAGCAATTCTGGTATTACACACTACTAAATCATTGTGCATCATTCAAAAGTCACTGATTTGCCTTCCTGAACCCTGAGACACACTGTTCTTCCCTTAGAGTAATGCAGCATTACCCACTCAATAGTTGTATTGTCTCCTGTAATTCATAGACCCATGGAAGAATATGACTGTGAAGGGCATCAGGAGGACATTTGGTCCATTTCCCTGGATTAGTCATTCCTGAGAGATATCTGTTAGGACAGGCTGTTTTTCAGTAGTACGATGTCCTTAAAGACCTGTAATATTAGAGATCCCCTGGTCTCCATCTGTAAAACCTTTCCATTGATTTTCTATTTCTAACGTTTTCAGTACTTCATAAAGTCTGACCCACATATTTCTTCCTGTAATTTAAAACGGTTGCTTCTCGTTCCCTGCTCAGTGGCCGTGAGCACCAGATGTTCCTCCTCATCCCTTCATAACAACCTTTCACACACTTGAAAAGTGTTATCATGCCTCTCAGCCTCCTCTTCTTTACGCCCCTTTGATCTCAGGGTCATGTTTGCTTGACTTCTGAGTGTTAACATGTCTCCGCAATACCTCTCCGGCTAGTCTGCAACTTTCTAGGAGGTTATTGCCTGACACCAAATCTGGACGAGACCTGACCACCACCTGCAGTTCACAGTCAGCCAGGCTGTTAGGTTGCAGAACTGCTGCTTCACCAGTTGCTCCTTATCTTCGATTCCCATGGCTGATAATTCCTGCCTGAGAGTTGCATTTGTCTCTATTGAATTTCATCTTGTTCTTTTCAGCCCATCCTTCCAAACTGTCAAGATGATTTTTGAATTCAAGTCCTACCCTCCAATTTACTCGCAGTCCTTCCTAGCTTCATGTCAGCTGCAAATTTAATAAGTGTATGTTCCATTCCATAACTCAGGTCAGATTGCATATATTTTTATGAGCTCTGGGAAGAGTGAAAGTAATCAGCAGACAATTTGACAAAAGCCTGTTCGCCTATGTACTGCTCAACTCTGGAAAAAGTTCCCTTTGTTTTTTTCTAAATATAACTGAGGCTTCTTTGGTTTTGGTGCTTTATTTAAAACTTCCAAGGTTTTTACTCCAGCTTTATTTTTCCAATTTTATTTGATTTTTAATAATAACTATATCTGTTAGTGGTATTCAAAAGTGTGTTATGGGATAGAGATATCAGATGTAAATTGTTGGCCACTCACCTTGTGCTAGAGTTTTTAATGTTGTATTAAACAATGCAAATCACTGATAAAATACAAATGCCACTAATATGACAGAGATTATCCAAAACTGCTGACACCAATAGTCTCCAAGGGAAAATTTCTCTGTGATCAGCTTTAATCAGGCCTTTCTCAGAAGCTTTTATGTAGGCTTCCACTCAGGCAGGTCAGGGCATCTGCCAAAAAGAGTATTTTCCTTACTGTTTATGTAGTGCAGCAAGTGACCATTTAGCTTAGAGGCAGGAACGTAAATCCTAATGTGTTTGATTTGCCAGGCCACTGTGGCACTTCTTGCATCAGAAACAAAGCTCTCTTCTACTTCAGCTTACTCAGCAGGGTTCTTAAAGCTGGATAATCCCACGAGTTTCAGCTGCTAAACCTGTTGCAGATATTTAATATAAAATGACAGGGCCACCGTTCTTTAAACTACTTATTTGGCACTTAAAAATTCTTGAGTCCACTGACCTATCGTGAAACAAAACTTAAAGAAACTTCAGTATCTTAAAGAATCTTTGATGTAAACCTTTGTGATTTACATTCATTAACAGTCTGAAGCTACCTGGGAAGCAAAGGATTGTAGCTGAGGTTACATAATAGTGTTTGTCCTGGCCCTTGTAAAAGGTGCTGTGAAAACTACTCAGATCTTTAAAAATATCTTTAGTGTGGGAAGTAACAGATGTCAGGAAAATACTCTCAGCTTTATTTTCTTTGAAATTTCACTTATTTATCTGTATCAGTGAACTTCTAAAAGTGATTGCAAACACGAATACTTGTTCTCATCCTGGGTTACTCATCAGAAAGAACTTGAATATATTTTTATACCCGTTGTATTTGACATGGGGTCTTGTGTTTCTTTTGTCTGTACAAGGCAGCAGAGTTTTCTGTGAGACTTAACAGCTGCTAGACAAAATGCATCTTCTCTTTTATCCTCTTCATACGGGAGTTCTTTTGTCAGTAACATTTCCAGTGGTGTCTGTGAGGACATCTAAAGTTCGGCCCTTTGGACTACGCTACCCAAAACTCTTAACAGGCCGTCGACTGAGAAAGCAAAATGTACTGAATTTTTAACTGAAAAGTTTACCGTCTTTTTTTCACCCAAAATAGAAATCCTAACTTCACATGTTCTTTGTCTTTAACAAGGAAGATATACCCCAGAGCACAATCTTTAATCTTTTGCTTTCAACAAAGTTTCTGGCAATGTCATTTGGTTCTGTGATAGAGACTTTTCTAGTGCAATGGCACTTCTCTTTAAACTTTGCCTGAAGTAATAGTAACTAAAGTTTGTGGGATGACTGGATCCTAAGGAACCCTGAATATGTTGCCAAGAAGGGGCATTGACATGTACTGGCATGCATTTCTCTTTCAGACTGTTGATATAACCTTAAGCAAGATAGCAAACAGTGCCAGCTGAAAGACTCAGTGCAAATAAATACAGCAGTTGAGAGAATGGAGACATAAATAGCACTTTAAATATGTATGAAAAGGAAATTCAGGCACATGAGGACTTATTAATTATTTTTTACTATTTTTTACTACTTCCTCTCAGTTGGATTCTCTAGATCATAGCCTGAATTCCTCATGTTTCTTTTGTTCTACCAAAAGGGCACTGTTGTCAAAGTCTCCCTTTGTGTGATACCTTTTTTTTCCCAAGGTCCATGAAAACCAGACACCCTGTAAAAACTAAATACTAGGTCTGGAGAGGCTCTGTCCTGGTATTGCAGGGCTGTTGTGACCCCTACAAGGGGCACGTTGTAAAACAGTCTCAGAAGCAAATGGATCCAGGGTTGCTGCTATGCTGCCAAACCACTTTGTATTCTTGGTTCTTCTCCTATATTCCTCAAGGGCTGGTCAGCAAAACAGTGAGCACGGGAGAATTGTTTTAGAGATTTGTTGTTGTTATATGTGCCATCAGCTGTCAAGAGAAAAAGGAAGTTGTCAGCCCAAAACAAAACTGAAAAATGTATCTTGTATTTCTGCAGAAAAGAATCATATGGGAAAGAAGCAAGAGCACTGAAGTTTGATTGTTATTCTCAGAATAAAGTGCAAAGACTTAGAAACAGGCTAGAAGGAAAAATAACAAACACTCCCAAACACATTCCCTGCCTTAAAATTTGTCATGATACACCATCTTAGGCATATATTTTTTCCTTTTTTTTATAATCGTGTAACATTCCTGGCCCAATCAAAGTGTGAGTAAGATCTCATTTCTTCGAATCTTCACAATATAAATCCACAAACATAATTCACTTCTCAGCTCAACACACTAAATGCTAAAGTCTACCAGTGCTTGCCATGTTCCCACAAGAGTTAACAGCTGATATATTAAAAGCTGTTTTCAGCTATAATACCCTGACTGAAAAAAAAAAACCCAAGATATTTAATATATCTATTCACAGATACCATACTGGTGGTACAATAACAAGCAATGACAGTCCTGTTGCTGACTTCCATATGTTGTCTCTCGTAAAGTAACATTGAGAAAAATCAAGGATGCCTTTATTACCAACAAAAGGTAGAACAGCACTGGCAGTGGCACAGGAACCTGCCGGCAACCAGCTTAACTTCTCCTCCACCATCATTACTTGTAGACGTGTGTGGTTATTATCTAAATAACTCAAGAGTGAGAAGGAGGGACACAATTTCCTTTCATTATGGCCACCATGGCATGTGGGCAACTGTCATAATTACCATTAGTCTCATCATAAAGTGGAGGTTCTTCTCTACATGATTTGACTGTTTACATGTTCCTTGGAAAAGTAAGATCTTTGTTGACATTTTCCTTAGAAATGTAAGATCTATGACTGTAAAAAAATATATATTCTTTTTTAGAAAGCTGAATATTTAACTGTGACGTTGCAGTGTGGTATTGGTTTTGTGTTGCAACTGACTTGCTTCACTCATCCCTTCTGCCCTGCTGATGAGACTCTTGTGTGGGATCATCCTTCAGTGACCCAGAGAGTATGGTGGACTCCTCAGCAGTGGAGGAGTGGATTATACCTTTAAAACCAGCAATTGCTGCACAGGAGACTTTGACTTTAGCAAAACCACATGGCTTCTAAGGGAAAATAAGGTGTATAAGGGGAAAGTGTGACAACACAGTAGCTTCCCTAAATCAAACTGTCTTCAGTTCCAGGCTTTCTATTCTTCTGTGAATATCGACACTTTCTCTACACAACAAGCACTTCCCATGGGGGGGACATAAATAAATAAATAATTGAAATTCCATCCAAAAATGTGTTGGAGAAATATGACGGACAAATTCTAAATCTTATGACTTGTGGTCTTGTGGCACTGTTTTCAGTTCAGGAGAGCAGGAAATAATTTGGAAAACAACTGAGAAAAAAAGGTTTTAATCACAAGAACTGAATAAGAGTCAAACATCAGACATAAGTGAAAATAGTAAGCCTGGACTAATTTATATGTGTTGTATGGATGTAATTAAAATTTTTCCATATTTCTATTTCTTACTCTGTCAAGAACCACTACTTTTCCTGATGTTGTATGACTAAAAAAAAAGAGACTTAATTACATTATATTGTCCCTCCTCAGTAATAAACAAAGAGAAAAATATTGTACATATCTCAGATTAAGAGGTTGCCTTCATCAGAGGCAACATGGCAACCTGTACTTGTGGAAAGACGTGGATGGGAAAGGGGGTTTCATCCAGCTATGAGGACTACCATCTGAACAGGCTTGAGAAATGGACCAGTGCAAACTGCATGAGATTCAACAAGTCAAAGTGCAAGGTCCTGCACCTGGGTCAAGCCAGTCCCAGGCACAATTACAAACTGGGTGCAGAGTGGGTTGAGAGTAGCCCTGAAGAGAAAGACTCACTCCAAGGAAATGTTCAAGGCCAGGTTGGATAAGGCCTTGAGCAACCTAGTCTAGTTGAGAGGCATCACTGCCCATGGCAGGGAGGTTGGATTAGATGATCTCTAAGGTCCCTTCCAATTTAAGACATTCTATGATTCTATGATTCTATGATGAGGAAAGACAACATAACTAGTTGGGCAACATATGCATGAGAAGGCAGGATTAACATTACAACAGTGTTGATAAATTGAAGAAGTGGTCTGGAAAAATATAATATAATTTAGTATGCTAAGAATTGCAAAGCTCTGCCTTTCTGCAGGAATAGTAAATCACACAAAAGCTGGAGGGTAATGCAGCAGATCTGCAGAAGGGAATTCAGATTTAAAATGAGTCACCAAAAAAAATACCAATGGTGCAAAAAAAAAAAAAAAGTGTGTGCTTACTCATTAAGTGGCTCTTTTATTGTAACAGTAGGATTTCTAATTGAGGTTATGTGTCCTGTGGCCAGCTTGGGTGGTGGAACACAAGAAAGATATAGGATAGCTGGAGATATACCAGCTAAGGACAGCAGTGAAAATGATGAAGATTAAGAAGGGATATCTGGGGAAAAATGAAGGTGTTGGATATTTTTCAGTCAAAGTCTAGAAGTTTAAATAACATGCAGCTTAGATGCGGAAGGGAATAAGCTCTTCCTTTTGTCTCCCTGTCAGGGAAAAACAAATGCTTTTAAATTACAGCAAGGCAAATACAGGTCGGACATAAAGAAAACCTTTCCAGCAAGAAGCACTGGAGTAGAGAGTCCAAGACAGTTTTGGAAACCTCACCTGAGAAATTTTTTATTGCAGTTTTGGCAAACGTCTATCAGGAATGGCATAAGAATAGCTCACCCAATCTTGAAGCAGAGGCATGACTGGATGACTGCTTCAGTTATTTCTATTCTTATTTCCTGTAATTCAAAATTTGTCTTCATTTTGACCATGCGTATATTCCATTAGCTGAGATATCCCCCCCCCCCGACTTTTAATTTTTCTGTGGTTAAGACACATTGATCTATCACTATTTCCAACAAACTGTCAAGCAAAACAAAAGAATTATCTCATCTGACATGTACCTGACATATCACAGGTTGGTGTTATCTTTTTTTTCTTTCCTGATGAATTATAAAATCATGTGAAAACCTATAAGTACTTTTGAAAAATTTGTCATTTTAGCCATTTCACCTTCATTCTGCTTTCAGTCTGCTTATCGGTTTCCCTGGGGACATCTCTCTCATTCTAGCCAGCTGAACAAGTTCAAGCAGTTACCAAAAGGTATCTGTATCCAGATAGGACCCTGCAGAGAAAATAGTGTTCATTATGGAAACATATTCTCCCTTCCTTATTCCCCCTGAGGGCAACAGGTAGCATCTCAGTTAGAAGGATAGGAGACACTTAGTCATTCTTGATCCGCCACGAAAATGTTCACTCTGGTCACACTGTTATCTCCATACTCATGCAGAGGGGTCATTTCTGTCTTTACAAAAGCACACAGAGAACTCTTTCGAGTTCTGTAATGCCCCAAACTATTGCATCTTTAAAACATTTTTATTAAATTAGGATGAAATCTAAAAAATCTATCAAAGGAGAGTCCGTAATTGATTTCAACAGGGTTAAATCAGATCCCTTACAGACAAGATTCAGAGGTTAACGTGCTGATTATGAAGTCTTTCTTTCCTTGTTATCAGTGCATTTGGTCTCATTGTAACAAGGGAACCTAGAGAAATGTATATAAAGAAACAATGCAAGAACGTTTTAGGAATGCTGCTTGTGCCTTCTTCTGCTTCCTTTTGAAATATCTGTCATACACCAACTAATGAATAACTCAGGCAACCCAGTCTCCCAGCTATAAAACCTTTACACAGAGACTCCACTATTGTGTAGTCTCTTCTTCTCTGCTTAATGTTATTTAATGTCAATTTTCTGTTTGGAAAGCACAAGTAGCCTAGATAAAATAGAAGTATTGCAATCTTGCCTGACAGTAAAACTGAATTTTTGCCTGCTTCTGAATATAATAGCTATATCAGTGATCAGTGACATTTCTGCTTTGCATTTAATACATCATTCATTCCTGTGTTTCCTAAATCCATTTCTGTTGTGTGACGCATCTGTAAAATACCAATATTTTACAGAACGTTGCCCAGCATTATTGTATGCCTAGAATTTCTTTACTGATACAAAAATATTATCATATAATATGGAAAAATAGCAACAGTTGCAATTCTAATTTAAGAATTTAAAAAAATCTCTGCTGCCTAATAAAATTATTTTAGTCAGCGATATTAGTAGTTTGCATCGTATGCTGGTGAAGCAGAGCACTGAAGTGCAATTTTGATTTTATCTAGCAAGGATCATTAAGTTAGGCGTCAAAAGAAAGTTTGCCTGAAGAGATCTCCAAAAGAAATCCGCTGTGACAAAACTGGAATGTGTCTGGGATTTTTCAGCTTGTTTGTTTCTGCTCACTGCTTTGCTTCTACTGATTAAAGCCTAAAAGATATATGGCATGACAGATAGATTTTTTTCCTACAACCCTGAACTTTGTTTCTTTGAGATTTTCTTGCTGAACCAGAAAGTTAAGCAGACTTCTCTGTGGCAGTGAACTTCTGCATGCACTATTTTTGCAGACAGATGAGAAATACTGTATTATTCTAATAATTTTTTTAGATGTACCTGAATCACAAACATCCTGGGGATGAGCTGTCATGAGGGGTAGAGAAATGAAAAATAGCACTTCCTTCAGCAACAGCACCAGATAAAAATTCATTTTTAAAAATTGCACAGCAGTGGATGGATTTGGTTCACATTCAGATTGAGCAAACACACCAAGCTCATGAAAATCATGCCTTTTACTCCTAAGGGACTTTATTTGTCGAAGCGGTGCAAACAACAAGATACCACAAAAAGCCAAAACACATAGGTGATTTTAGAATTAATACCTGTAGTAACATCTTGTAAATCCAGTTCAAGGCCTGTGTACTTTGTATATTCTAAAGACAATCCACCTTCAACCATTACTGATGGATGACATACTTGCATTCTTTCCGTTGATTAAATTTGCTACAGCTGTAGGGAAAGTTGGGTTCAGCCTTTCTTGCTCAGGAAAGCGAGCGCTCTGCAGTCTGCCTAGTAATGCAGAGCAAAACAAAACTCAGAGCAGAGGCTGACTTGCAGGCATGCACATTATCATTTCTCTAAGCTGATAACCACAGACGGCAGCATATGAATGAAGGTGCCATATATGCAGCGATTACGCAATACGTATCCACTCTGTCCAGCTGGCATTAGCATCAGCACAAGCATCTTATCAGGCTAGGCTGCTTCGCAAATGAATGCTGTCAGGCTGCTGGAATTATCTGCACAGTCAAGATACTCATTTTTAGCTTTTTCATCATGGCTGAAGACAGCTCCACTTGATCTCAGCAAAGTTATTTTAAAATCTGAGAGTTTGGCAATGTTTCTTTTTAAAGGATCACATCTAGTGTGACTCATTACTCCTGGATTTCATTTGTCAGAGCAGCCAAGTGGTCCAGCTTTTACATTCCCAATGGCCATTATCTCTGTTTGTTAACAGCTAAATGGCTGGTGCGCAAATACGCATTATTTCTGTATTTTCTTGCAGAAAGAACTTTTGCTGGAACCAAAACATTGAAACAAGAAACTGGAAGGATATGATATTCCATAGATTTTAGAGAAAAACTGGTTATTGACTGGAAATATCTGGAAGTATCTATGGGATAGTTTACTGAATATTAGCTCTAGGAAATTGATTAATTGGATTTCTTTCCTTTTAGATATGCTGTGTGTGCGGAAATATCGTCTTGTGCTACTGTCACTATATGTTAAATAATAATTTCTATCAGAAATCAATACATGAATTACAAATATAGCAACAGGTTTCCACAGTGTTGTCTTTATCCACCGAACTACTGGCAGAATCTGCCTAAAAGCAAGTATATGAAAGATCCTGTACGTATTCAGCCATCCATTTAAGCAAATGAAGATGTTTCCACTGGGCACCGAATAAAACTGATTTTAGGTGAATACTTCAGTGAGTTAGGGTCTGAATCATTGTAGAATGGAACTTAAGAAATCATTTGAGTAACTGATGTGGAGCCTGAACCATGTAATTATAAGATCACACACAGTTGGGGTGGAATTCATTAGCTAACACATTAGAGTCACCTTTTGATAAGCACAAAGAGGGAAAATAATTGTTGCTCCATACAGTTTGTGCATTTCACATCTGCAGTACATTGCTGCAGCCAGTTGTTTTCTGATTAGCAATGAATCATGATGATGATGGTGATATACAGTTGCCCAAAACAATTTCATGTGATAATTAGCTCAGCAGAGAAGATTCCTACCACTAGTTCATGGCATCAAAGCAAATATAATCCAAACACTTCCAAGCTGTTAAAAATTCACATTTATAAAAAGATCCCCTCTAAACTGCTCCATAACAAGACTAGCATCAGCAATAAAAAAAAGATATAAATATTAAAATTGTTACTGTGACCTTTAGACCATTAAATCATTTTTTTTTGTATGAGCAATGTACCTTGAGTAATGCTTGTTACCAGTTGTAGATCTGTTCATGTGAACAATGCTGAGCTAATTTTGAGTTAGTAGATGTAATATAGTCAAGATTTCATTTAAAAAAAAAAAAAATTTCTAAAGTATGGAAGCCTGGACAGTGCTGGGAGACAGCAATTGCAGATGCATGTGTGACTACATCTGCATCGCAGCTGTTGAGTGGGGCTTGCAATGAACCAGGCAGGCAGAAATTCCATTGTAGTATGGAAATGAATTAGGATAATACTACTACCATAAATGCGAATTGTCCAGCCCCATAAAACCATAATTTAATCTTTGAAAATGTTACATTTTGAGGCACAATAGAATTGCGGTAGTTGGAAGAAGGGGCAAATAAAGTACCAGTAATATTAGCTGGCTGGTTAAATAATTAACATCTCGGTTTGTGAGACATTAAATATTGTCATCACAGATTTTTTTATCATTATTTGAAATGATTTCTTGAACTTCATCTGTGATAAAGAATTATATATTTTTTAAAGAATGCTACTATGTACTATGTGCAGTTAAACTGTTTCTCTGCTTATTATACAAGCTAACATGTAATTAGAACACTTCAAACAACAGCTGTAGGTTCTTTCCAACTTGAGATATTCTATGATTCTATGATTGATTCTATGATTCTAGGGACAGCTCTAGGTCAAGAGACATTGTGTATGGTTTGGGATTCAGCGAAAATTGAGCATTTCAAATGCCAAGAAAAGGTCATGTGTTATAACATGCTGGCATATCTGTAACACTGAGAGAGCACTTCTCAGATGACCTGTGAGCATGGCACTTTCTACTCTCCCTTACATCCAAGGATGCCAGTAAATTCTGGACTTTGGGGACCGCCTGTCCTCTTGGGGTGCATTGCAAACCATCACTTGGATAGGCTGTGTGGCCTTGAGAATGGTCTTGCTGTGGCCATGAACAGGTGTGTCTGTCTTTAGATGTCTCCAGGCTGACTGAGACTGTTACATGTCTGGGTACTGTTTTACATCAGGTACTCATAATGAGGAGAGGAGACCTTAAACACTCTTCATTTCCCCTGTAAGTCCTCACTTGATATATACGTTCCCACCAAGGTCAGTTCTCCCTACAAATGGTATGAGATGGTATCTCAGCATATAATTTATAGAGAGAGCAGCTGATAAATTAATTTCTAATGCATCACCTCCATGTCGCAGGTTACAGTCCAAGCTGACAGAGGGGCAGCGTGGCTTGTGGGCAGCATGGCACTAGCATTCAGGGGCTGTGAATCTTCTTTCTGGCTACAGTGCATTGTTTTTCTGCTGAGTGACCTTGGCCATATAATTTGTACTGTTATAATACAAAGAAAATGATTCAGACTTCAACCTAAAACACTTCAAAATCTGTGCTTGAAAAGCTCTATAAGAGAGCCAGCTATTATTGAAAGCAGTGCTAGGATCTGCACTAAGTCTTGTCTGCTTCTGCATCTATTGTTCTTCATCTCTCTTTTTGTCTTCACTTTTTTGCCTCCCACAAACCGCTTTCCATAATTAAGCTTCATGAGCCCACACTCAAAAGAGACCCCTTCAGCAACCTGGAATAACTACTTCAGTTTAAGGCAAGTAAAGAGATAAAGAACAAGTCAATAAACAATCTGATGAAGATTTTTCCCAGTAATCCAAAACAATCATATAAATCTACATATAATCCTTGCGCCCTGACTCTTCCTGCAATCCTTCCTCTTTTCCACTCTGTTGTTTTGCTATTGTTCTTATTGACATGCTACACCTGCTGTAGTCCAAGTGCCCTTAAAGGCAAGGACTGTATCTTTTTTCTCTCTTTATTGTCCCTCCCATACAAATGTAGGAAACAACATTACATTTGAAATATTTTCAAAATAACACTTTGATGATTTACTGTTCTGCATCTTTGTAAACATTTTGTTTTCTCCCCTGCAGGGAATCAACTGCCTCTTTTGGATCTTTTGTCACTGATTCTTTCTGAGTGTTCCTGTTTTCTCTGTCACAGAGCTGAGATGTGTGCTTTTGAAAGCATTTGCTTCACACTCATTTATTTCTTGCAGAGTCATATCACCCCACGGCTGATTCTCACTGCCTTTTGCACAGAGTTTCTCTGACTACCTGGGGCCATTTCTGACTTCTTCCCCCTCTGTCTTTCTAAGGAGAGTGAGTTTTTGCTCAAGATCTGCACCTGGTTTCTGAAGTAACCCGAAGGCTGTATCTGCATCTGCAAGAGAAGGAGCAAGGGGGCAGTGCCTGCAAAATGAGCCTAAGGAGCCTGAGAGCAGGTAAGCCCATGGTGGTACCTCCCTGGGACACCTCTGCAGGCCAGGACCTCCGGAGCCCCATAGCTCCATGAGTTTCTCTAGCTGTTTCTTGAACCCATTTATAATTTTGGTCTCCAAAGCATCCTGTAGCAATGGCAATTTCAGTTATAGATTATGTGAAGAAGTACCTCTTGTGTAAAGCCTGCAGTCTGATAGTTTCATTTGGTGCCTCCATGTTCTTGTCTTATGAGGTCATCCCCTTCTTCCTCCTCACCATTCATCATTTCATAAACCACAGACTCTTTTTTCCCGTGCTGAAAAGTGTTATTCTGTTTAATATATCTTCAGACAGAACCCATTTCAAACCTCTGATCTTCCTTGCTGCCCTTCGTTGTTCTTTTCGCTTTCTGAACTGAGGTGGCTAGAATCATGCCCAGCATTTCAAACTAAGATTTTGTGTAGTGATATAATGACACTTTTTCTCCTCTTTTCTACTTCTGGCCTTACTAAGATATTGTTAGCATATATTATACTTCTAATATACTCAAGCAGGAGAGGGAGGCTGGATGCCTTTAACCTCAGAACTAACATTTTCAAAGGAGTATCCACCAAGACTCTTGCAGTCCAGAAATCATCATTATTAAATACCATAGTTTGCATGTAATTCTATTGTTAGAATCATAGAATGGTTTGGGACAGAAGGGACCTTAAAGACCATCTTGTTCCAGTGCCCTTGCCATGGGCAAGGACACTGTATACTACATAAAGATCAGCATGGTCTTTTCTACTACTATTTGTGTCAGAATCTGTGCTTTTAACACTTCAGTCTAAAAGATCAGAAGCTTCCACTGTCTCAGTAAGAGCAATCCAGAAGTGATGGCATGAGTGAACTCTGCCTTCTCTTCAGATCATATAAACCTTGTGCCTTTTACTAAAGGTTTCTACGGAGAAGAACAATTATGGGGGCAGCCTTCCAGTACTTAAAGGGGATCTGCAGGAAAGATGGGGAGAGAATCTTTATCAGGGAGTGTAATGATAGGATCAAGGGTAGTGTTTTCAAACTGAAAGAGAGTAGATTAAGATCAGATATTAAGAAGACAGTTTCTTCTGCGAGGGTGGTGATACATTGGAAGAGGTTACCCAGAGAAGCTGTGGATGCCCTCTCCCTGGAAGTGTTCAAGGCCAGGCTGGATGGGGCTTTGAGCAACCTGGTCTAGTGGCAGGTGTTACTGCCATGACAGGGTGAATTGAACTAGGTGATCTTTAACTAGATGACCTTCCAACCCATTCTCTGATTCTGTTGTGAAGATTAGGCAGTTTTACCATGTCATCTGGCCAGAAGGCACCAGTTAGTGGTGTTTCAGTTCACTGCTTTTCCTATAGGCTTTCACTTGAACTACGTAAGTTGGTCTTTTCTATTTCTCCGTCATTTCTGCATGGTTTAATTTGAGTCTTAGTTTCCAATATAAATAAAATTCAAAGTAAAATTCAGCTGAAACCATTGAATTAGCTTTCTGGTCAGCCACAGGAAACCATACCAAGCCTGTCTCAGAGGCTGGATCTCTCTGGGAAAGACCCACCTGGCTCTTGCAGCTCATCTGTGAACTTTCAGGGGTTTTGTCATAGGAGATCTGCCTGCAGAAAAGGATGGAAGGACGAAAGAGGACATGAGAAATCCTTCAACATGTAAAAGATGAAAACAGAAAAAAACACCATTTCCTCTTCTTGACTATGTGTGACTATTAGCTCAATTGTTTTAAAATTATGAAAATATCTAGCTATTAGTGCAAGGAACACCAGGAATAAACTACTGAGGAGACTGGTGGAATCTTTCCTTGTGGAATTACTATGAAACAGAAATACCCCTCAGTCACATTTATCCTACCGCACTGCAAAGGAACACACTGGAGACTAAGAGGTGCCTTGCTTTGAAACACAGATTATCGTGGAAGGCACTGCATCACCAAGCCATAGCTCTCAACCACATTGTGTATGACTGTAATTGGGTTCAATAATATCAGAAAAAAACCCACTTCTGCTCATATTTTTAAAGAGGTAGGCTTCAGAAATCCGTCTGTAAAATGAAGAGTGCATTCCATCTGGGCTAACCTTTTTCCCCGTATGTCAGTCCCTGTGAAATGTTTTATGTATGTATTCTTTGGAAATCATCTAGCAGAAACAGCTGTGTGTGCTGCCCACCTGCTAAAGCCTACAATCTAGTGTTATTTCAATTAGATTTGATTGCAGGAAAAGTTTATGAAACAGCTATCAATGATTTCATGCCATCTGGCTTCCGCTTTTCTCCTGTTTAGAGAAACCCTGTGTTTACATTGATTGGCCTTCTATATATACAAGCATGATTGAGTTTTATTATTCTTTTTATTTGTCTGATAGCAGTGTGCTTGGTGCTGTACAAACTTACAATGGAAGAGAAGCTGTCACAGATTTCAAGCTGTGAAGTTCGGCTCAGGCACATACGAGGCTTCAGCTGAGAACACAGAGGAAGGGAAAATTTTAAAATCCTGATTTATTAATTAGGCTATACATTTTTCACTGAGGGTAAAACATACTTCATCTTGGGTTTAGCCATATAAAAGCTAAGTTCTTGAACAAGACAGTACTCTGCCTACCTTGTGGAGTTAACTGAGGGAAAAAAACTTTATGAGGCAGAGTGGGTCCAGCCAAAGTCATGTCTCAGGTGAGGTGGATTACCTCTGGAGACATTTGCTTTCCTCTGTTCATCACCATGGTAGCTTGGACGTGCAGGTAAGGCTGAGCTTACCTTCTCACCTGCTAACATCAGAGGATATGACTCATCCTTTGACTACTGGCCTCCTTGGAAACTTTTAAACCTCCCAAATTATAGAAATAATAGAATCACAGAATGCCTTGAGTTGGAAGGGACCTTAAAGATCATAGTTCTAACCCCCC
Organism: Trogon surrucura; assembly: GCA_020746105.1. Lineage (NCBI taxonomy): Eukaryota > Metazoa > Chordata > Aves > Trogoniformes > Trogonidae > Trogon > Trogon surrucura. The sequence goes on from CM036620.1 coordinate 66,069,164, forward strand.
TTCCATGCGCAGAGATGCCTCCCACTAGGCCAGGTTGCTCAAAGCCTCATCCAGCCTAGTCTCTCTTGTTAAGAAATGCCCTCCCATGAGGTTTTTTTCCTTTAGTAATATTTAGAAGTTTGCTCTCCTCACAGGTGGAATATGTATACAAGTCTTTTAAAATGATAACTTTTTTTTTCTTCTCCTCCCAAATTTTTGGTGTCTCTGTTGTGTCTGAGGATTTGGCACATAAACATCAACCTGAGACTGGCTGTCTCACTGGCAGAACAAATTCATCTTCTAGCTTTGACCTGAACTCAGTCATGACAGGCTTTAACCCTAGTTTGGCTGAATTTGATATTTAAGGGAAGAACTGAAAAGCTGATCCCTGGCTGGCGGAACCAGCTCTAGGAAAAGAGAGTTCAACCTCACACAACCATCTTGTACGCTTGTCCCTTCTGAGGTGAACTGAATTTAGGTGCATAAGTTGACTTTGGGATTAACACCATCTGATCACACTGTGCTTGCTTAAGGTTTGTTTGTGCCAGTTGCCTCTCCCTTCCCGGAAGGATGACATTCTTGCAGGTGGTCTGGGCATACGTTAGATTGTTAAACTCAGCAGTTTGGAGGCATCCCTACTCTTTGGAAACACTATAGACACCAAGTTGGGAGGAGTGGCTGACACACCAGAAGGCTGTGCTGCCATCCAGCGAGACCTGGACAGGCTGGAGCGTTGGGCGGGGAAAAATTTAATGAAATATAACAAGGGTAAATGTAGGGTCTTGCATCTGGGTAGGAACAACCTCGGGTTCCAGTATAAGTTGGGGAATGACTTATTAGAGAGTAGTGTAGGGGAAAGGGACCTGGGAGTCTTGGTGGACAGCAGGATGACCATGAGCCAGCAGTGTGCCCTTGTGGCCAGGAAGGCCAATGGCATCCTGGGGTGTATTAGAAAGGGGGTGGTTAGTAGGTCGAGAGAGGTTCTCCTTCCCCTCTACTCTGCCCTGGTGAGACCCCATCTGGAATATTGTGTCCAGTTCTGGGCCCCTCAGTTCAAGAAAGACAGGGAACTGCTGGAGAGAGTCCAGCACAGGGCAACTAGGATGATGAAGGGAGTGGAGCATCTCCCTTATGAGAAAAGACTGAGGGAGCTGGGGCTCTTTAGTTTGGAGAAGAGGAGACTGAGGGGTGACCTCATTAATGTTTACAAATATATCAAGGGTGAGTGTCACGGGGATGGAGCCAGGCTCTTCTCGGTGACAACCACTGATAGGACAAGGGGTAATGGGCTGAAACTGGAACATAAGAGGTTCCACTTAAACTCGAGAAGAAACTTCTTCTCAGTGAGGGTGACGGAACACTGGAACAGGCTGCCCAGAGAGGTTGTGGAGTCTCCTTCTCTGGAGACATTCGAGACCTGCCTGGACACGTTCCTGTGTGGCATAGTCTAGGCATTCCTGCTCTGGCAGGGGGATTGGACTTGATGATCTTTCGAGGTCCCTTCCAATCCCTAACATTCTGTGATTCTATGATTCTATAGCCTTTCAAAACTCTGTAAAAAAAAAAGGGAGGTTTTCTTCCATCAGAGGATCCAGACCTCTTCTAAATTGACATTTTGGAGTTTATTCCATAGCAGTGTGTCTGCCTGGAAAACTAAGTACCAACAGAAATTAGACTAAAAGAAATAAGATAAAGCTATAAATACTTTGGTGAATGGTGTCTTCTTTTAATTTCTATATTGTCCACTACAGTGGGGATTTTCTCCATGACTTACTTCACTTTAGGCAACAGCAGCGTATGTGTCACGGGGCTGTTTCTATTTAAACCAGCATGGAGGCATGTGATGAAACTCCAGTGGAAAATAACTGTTTAAACACCTTGCAGACCTAGCCCTGGGTACTCTACCTAACATGCCCTGCTGTCTTTTAAGAACAGATTAAGAACTTCAGTTTTTCTGTGCGTTTTCCTTGATTTCACTATATGTTTTCCAATGTTTTACTTAGGAAAGAAAAAACACGCAGGCCATCTGGAGTAGAAAATCATGTACTGTTACCACATTTTTACAGCAAATATTTGAATAAAGTGAGCAATTCTCTTCAAACCCAATGAAAATGGAGGAAAAGTTGAACATATTCGCTTTTGCAGATTTTCTTATGAATTATTTACTGCTTCACTTAAACAACTTATGCTAATATTATTGTAATAAGCAGTGCAGCTATGACTCATGTTTGGCTGAAGAGGTATGTGAAGAGAACACAGGAAAATTTGCTGTAGCCTCCCATAATTCTCTGGAATACAAATGGTGTAATTAGCCCAGTACTGCTGAGTATATACGAATGTAGACAGATGCAATCATCACAAACCCCTTGTCTACTTATGCAAGAACATCAGGACACCTATATCTGAGAAATTTCAATTCAGGCAATTAGGAAGCCAAAGGACTTTGGGTTTCTGAATCTCCATGATTTATTCAAAGCTACTTCATGAGGCTGTGGAAGAGTCAGATCTTGACCCAGACTTTTTAAGTCCCAGCTCAGCACTTTGCCCCAGGATGAATCCTCCTGTAATCGACAATGCACTTTGAAACTAACTGCTTAGTGTCTGATTATCAGGAGATCAATTCCTTTAGGTTCAGAAATATAAAAAAACCAAATGCTATTTAGGTTCTGAAGCTGCTAAGACTTACACGTGTACTTACTGCTAATCCTCTGGGCTCGGTGGGACAGATCACGTGTTTAAAGTAAGGAACACAGATAAGACTTCATAGGAGTGGGGTTTAATTGTAAAAATGTAAAATCTCTATAATAACTGCCTGCTCTCCAACTTGATGAATGCAACCTCCTGGAAAAAAAGGAAGACACCTCCCTGCCCCAGCACAGAAAACAGGAACCCTGACAATAAGCTAATACAAAGAATCTTAAAGAACTGGGTTATTACTATGAAAAGAAAATCAGCAATACAATTGGCAATTTAAGGAACAGAGACTCTCATTAAATAAATCCATGTGCAAACCAGAGGCTAGTATTATTGCCAAAAATAGACCTGCAGAGTATGGAAGTGATTAAGCTATTTCATTTGAAAACCTTTGCACACTTTGAGCACATCTGATCTTAGATGTGCAGTGTTGAATAAGTAGTATTTGCTATATATATATGTGCGTTTATATATATGTATATATACACGTGTATATTCTGTATCTGCACGCATAATAAATGCCTGCATGCATAGTAAACTCAAAGCGTAAGGAAGTGGATAAGAATCAGAGAAATTAATCTCTGGCCATTATCTGTTAAAAAAAAAATTAAAAGCGCAAAAGTTTTCCTGTAAAACCTAAAACCATGATGGTTTTGTTAGAGACTCAAAAATCACCTCAAAATTGTCAGGAGATGAAAAATGGTTCATGAGATGTCTTGAATAACTGAAGGTTTAGTTATAATTCTCCATGGAACCCATGCAGATCTTTCTTTTTCTGCATGATTTCAGAGTGATGCGAAATTACATTTTGTGGTTTGACACTTTCATCTGTGTTTCACCCTAAGAGGTTTTTGTAACTCTGAATAGATCTTCAACTGGTGTAAATTTTATTCCAGCTGAGTATCTGGTCCTTATTTTCACTAGTTTTATATCAGCTGAATGAATACAAAACTGTGAAGCAATATGTTCATAAAATGAACATGGTATTCAAAATATATTGCTGGAAAAGAATTGTTTCAAAACAGATGCTGCATTATGCATCTGGCGAGGATTTCAAATGTCCCATTGAATATCATCTCTATCTTGTTACATTAGACATACAAAAATCTAAGAGAATAGGGACAAATGGAAGAACTTGAGGAGTACAGGGCATCTGGATGGAAGCTGAGAGTAAAGTTTACATGCATCACAGCATCTCTAACTTTCATAATATCAGTTGTTTCTACCAAATATATCATGTGGATCAGAAACTCTTAACTGCTACTGTACTTTCTGTTGCTCCCCTGTGTTAACTATGCACAGAAGAACAGAATAGCATAGCATAGCATAGCATAGCATAGCATAGCATAGAATAGAATAGAATAGAATAGTTCATTTGGAAGTGGCCTACTGAATGAACATCTAGTCCAACTGCCTGACCACTTCAGGGCTGAGCAGAAGTGAAAGCATGTTGTTAAGAGCATTGTCCAAATGTCTTTTCAACACTGACAGGATTGGGGTATCAACCACCTCTCTAGGAAGCCCGTTCCAGTGTTTGGTCACCCTCACAGTAAAGAAATGCTTCCTAATGTCCAGCCTAAACCTTCCCTGGAGCAGCTTTGACCCATTCCCATGCGTCCTATCACTGATCCCAGGGAGAAGACCTCAGCACCTTCCTTTCCATTTCCCATCCTCAGGAAGCTGTAGAGAGCAATGAGGTCACACCTCAGCCTCCTTTTCTCCAAACTAGACTAATCCAGAGTCTTCAGCTGCTCTTCACAGAACACTAATTCCAGCCGTTTCACCAACTTTGTTGCCCTCCTCTGGAAGCATTCAAGTACCTTGAATATTATTGTTCACTTGTGGGGCCCAGAACTGCTCACAGTGCTCCAGGTGAGGCTGCACCAACACTGAATACAGTAGGACAGTCACCTCTTTTGAACAACTGGTCATACTGTGTTCGATGCACTTCAGGATGGGGTTTGGTCTCTTGGCTGGCAGGACACACCCTGACCCTTTCTGAGCTGTTGTCAACTAGCCCACTGGATCCATTTCTGCAGGGCTGCTCTCCAGCCACTCCTCTCCCAAATTATATTTGTGCCTGGTGCTTCTCTGTCCTAGGTGCCATGTGATTCAAACAGTAGAGTTAAACACTGTGTTACAGTAAGATTGGTTTCTTGGTCTATGTGGTTCGGGTTGTTGGGTTTTTTTTGTTACCGTATGAGTCTAATGTGCAGGGTAATGACAGAGGAAGTGTGCTTAAACTTGAAAAAACAAACTATAAATGAGCTGAAATACATTTGGCTAAAAAAGATAACTTGGCATAGGGTGAGGACATCTGAAAGAACCAAAGAAGCAGTGGAGAACATACTTGCGTTTCTAAGCAGCTCATGCTATTCTCCCATGACAATGATGTAACATCAGCTGTCTCTGAGAGGTCTAAAGCATAATGTAGGCTCTCTGCAACTATACACATATATACACACCATGTCAACAGAATCAAGAATAGCCTAGGCCATTCTAGGATTCTCTAATTCTACAGTTATTTTTATAATTTACATTATAATTTACACTATGACTACATGTAAAAATCTCTAGCTTGCAGTAAACTTGACTGCCAGATTCAAGGCTCAACTGTCCTTAAGAAATTACTCTGAATCTTAAACTGCAGTCCTAGTATGTCAAGTTATGCCATTCAGAACTAATAAGTAATAGGCTGAAGTCCCAAGCAAGAGTGAACATTATTGTGATGACGAGCAAATTTAGGATACTTAAAAATGCAGTGAGCTTTATAACACTCTTGTGCAGATGCAGAACAAGATTTAGATAAATGTTTGTTCAGGTGAGTTATAGATGAGATTTTTACCTTCCTACATGCATCCCAAATTCCTTCAGGAACAGAACGGACCACATGTACAACTGAGGGGATGAAATTAATGTACCTCTACCAGAAGAGGCTTTCCATCTTCCGTTACTGGTCCTCCTGAAGAGCTTGCTCAGTGGGATGCGAGAAACCAGGCCTGAGAAGACTCTCTCCCTTACCTGGCATGGCTCTAACAAACCATAGTATCTAGATTTTCAGATGAGAGAATAAATTCTCTGGAGCTTTTCTCATCCTGGGAAATATTTTTCTCATGATTTTTGTAAAAGAGAGTTCCAAAATCTTTCTACAGAACACAAAAAATTAGGTTTACAACTTCATTATTAACATGGGATTGGAGATGGTTAAATACCTGGAAAAAACATATTACTCATTGCTTTTCCTCATTTGGATGTTTTCCAGAAATGAGTTAAGCAATCAAAACTCCAAACAAATCTATGCCACAATGTTTCAAAATGTTCCTCATCTTCAGCTAAAGCAAAAATCCTTCCTCTTTAAACCTCTGCCACAAGTTTCCTTTTAATAGGTGCTTCTAAGTATTTGAGTGTTTGAAGGAACCAAAGAACTTTGGACAGCATTTAAAATCACTTATTCTAATATTTAAAGCACTTCTTCTGTTAAAAGTAAGACTGTCTTTTGATGAAAATACTAAGCGACATGTCATTCTACCTCAAATCTGAGCTTAAAAAATCAATTAGCAATAAGAACAGATAATGCTAAGATGTATATTGCAATAAGGAGACCAGCAGAGAGAGGGCAATTTAGAGTGATAGCTACATCAAGCCCAACAGACTTGATTAAAAATTTAGCATTTCTGCTGATGAATATCCTAGTTCAGATTTAGAAAACATCTATGAACTTAATTTTCCATTGATTAAATAAGCATTTTATAAACTGTGTATAATTCATATAATGTTAACAGTCTTGTGAAACATGACTGCAGCTAAACAGTTAACACATGCCTGGTGAAACATGACTTGCAGCAGACCACTATCATAAACTGGATAGAGTAAAACCCTGCATCTCAGCTGCCCAATTCCTTCACATTTTCCATCATCACTGAACACAGCAGTCCATACACCATCCGAGGTACACTTTCAGAACCAGTTTCCCATTGCGAACATTTCCAGATATGGATCCTTAAAGGTGGGTGCCTGAATCCAAGGTTCAGTATCTTCATGAAAAACCTACACCTGAGAGAAGCTGACAGCAACTGATCTCAGTTGACTCCTCAAGAAGTAAGGAGCAATCATCATTGATTTAAAAGAAAATTAGTTCCCTCCAAAGTGAAAAACCCAGGTTGCTCTTCATTGACTTCATCCCAGACGGTCATGGTGGGGAATTACAGTATAGCCTGGAAAGCAGCTCCGTTTGGACTTGCCACGTCCTATCAGCAAGGGCTATGAAAGGCCAGAATAAATATATTTCAATTTCCTATTTTAGGATCATGCTAGAAAAAGTGAAACCTTAAGAATATTGGCACAAGGAAGAATTCCTTAAAAACTTGCATAACAGCAAATGTTCCTAAGTGTGATTTTTACAGTTCCTCTTTATTCAAATATTACCTTATTTATACTGCAACTTATGCGGAGCAACCTATCTTATCTTGAAAAAAAAATAGGAGAAATTAATATCCCAATTATAACTTTTCCAAGTGTTCTCAGTGTAAATCCAAACAAAATCCAGTAAAGCTGGGCTGGCTCACAGCTTCGAAATGTGCTTGTGATTTGCTGTAAATATTGAAATCACATTTGCCTTGCAGTTTTGCCCAGGTTTCATTATGAGGTGTTAGTTTCACTGATGCCTCAAGGGCTGTGAACTCAAATTAAAATTAGTGAAAACTTTGACGCGTACATTTGCAAAAGATCCTCAGCTCAGCATGGCACAGCTTTGCCTCTGCCTTGCAGCTCTGAGCAGCCTCTCTGAGTTCCAGAATTTGGAGGCACTACAGAAGCAAGAAACACAGGAAAAAAATAAATCTCTGTGTACTGCAGTTAAACTTCTCCAGAGGATGCTGTAACTGCATGTATGCGGGACTTCTAATTACCAAGACTTCCAGCAGTTCCTTTCCTGTTTTCTTCACCTCCAAACTAAAATATTTTTGCTGATCCCATAGCAGATTCTACAGGTAATTTCTGTATTCATTGTCTTGCTCTCAAGGTTATTAAAAACTTGGAGGAAAAGCATATTGACTACGAGGTTTTTCCTTGGCTGAGGCCCACAATAGTGAAGCAGTGCACCCACATAACCAGGATCTGCCCTCATGAGCTGAAAGCTCGGTCTACGATCCACCAGGCACTCAAAGGAAGAGCACAAGTCAGCATTTAAAGCATGTCAGAATTGCATGCAATACAGTGAAATATCATCTGTTGTGTGCGATGTGACAGGTGAGCTACAAAGGTGTTGCCCAGGCTGAACCACTGAGGAATGGCTGTGTCTCTTATCTGTGACTCCCAGGGACCATCCAGTCTGCAGAATCGGGCACTCAGCTACTCACTTTGTCACCTACCTTTAAGGCATACACAGACTCATAATAGTTTATCCACTGTTCACTGTCCCTTCTCTTGACTGTGTGATTTAGACCCTGCCCTGTGTTCGTAGCCAAGAACGGAAAGCAGTTTCTCTCCCCCAGAAGGTGAGGGGAAATGTTTAAATTGCAGACGTTCCTTCACCCAGCTGGGCCCCCGCTTTCAAAACCACCTTTTTGCCCATGGAGGAAGCAACACGGTCTCGGCTAAATGCTACGATGCTTGTTCTGTCACCGGGTGACATCATGTTGCCATGGCAATGCTTGGCAGCATTTCATAGAGGATTTCTGCATTTCAGATAATGGAATTTAAAAGGGTTTTGGTCTGAACTTTTCAGGGTCATTTCAAAACAGAAGATTCTCTTCTTTTATCTATTATAATGAAGGGGAGGGGGGCGGAATTCAAATCTAAAGCAGAGTGGTAGCAAGCAAGCCAGGGATACCTCATGTAAAATTGAGAGCAATTGACCTTCAAGGCACACTACATATCCCCTCCACCCTGTATGTCTTTACTTAAGCATGAACTCTTCTAATGCCGGGCTTTTCACTTACAGGCATATGCACTAAAGCACACACATCTTTTTGCAAATTAATAGCTATCATCTGTCATGTAAAATGGTGTTTCAAATTTACATCACTGGCTTTTACCAAGAGGTTTCCTCATCACTAGCTGTCATTCTCAAGAGAATCAGGAAGTACTCTGAAAAATCAATGGCTTCTTTTGAATAATGGGAACATCTGCTTTTGAAAGTGATGTAATTTCATCAGATCAACTTTTTAATACACACTGTTTGTACTCTGTTAGATTGCTATAAATTTATTTAAAGAACAGTTATGGTGCATGAAACTCCTGACTTGAAATAGTTACCATATGAAAAGTCAGGCTGAAGTTCATCAATTTCAGCACACAGTATTGTGGTAAGTTTGATTACTTCTATTAGACAATAGAAAATCTGTGAATCTTCAGTACTCAGATAATTCCTACATTATGGATCACATATGCAAATTCTGGTTTCAAGAAAAGGAAAAAATATTCAATCTACTTTTAAGTCAACCAGAAAATAACAGTTTCTTATAAAAAATTACTTCCTAAGTTTGCATGCTTTTTTTTTTCTAAAAAGCCTACCAGCAGAAAGCATGCAGGAGAACTATAAATCTATAGATTCAGTCAGCATGCAAAAGTAAATACATAATAGGCAATAATTAAAGTTAATCACCACAGTCTTGCCTTTAGGTAACTTCAGTTTATCTGCTTCTCATTTTTGCTAACTCAGGAAAACAAGGGAGACTTCAATAATATTCTATTTCCAAAGTTTGTATTAGTTTGAGCAAGCATTGTCAAAACAATCTACATGAGAGGGCACTGAATATGTTTTATCTGCCACAAAGAAGCATCAAGTAATCATTTGGGTAAATAGACATGCCCAATGATATACAGACATCAATGTCAGTTCTCCTAAATTTATTAAATAATTGCACTTTATTGCACTAAAGTGTGTGATTTTTCCCAGGCTCAGACCATGTCTTCAACATTATTTCAAAATTGTGAGTAAACATAGGAAAACTGCAAGGCATTTGCACATTAACTTATAGTACTTAAGTTTAAATAACCCCCATTAATGAGCGATATTACAAAGTTTATCACATAAAACCATGACGAGCATAGCGAGTGAGCAAATGGGAGTACTGTACGATAAATAACACTCCTTTGCTTACAAACATCCTCATAAGTTACAATAATAAAGTGTATAAAGTGACAACCCATGAAGAAGCATGGTTCATCTGGCTACACTAGACTTTCCTTCCTAGGCAATAAAAGAAGCTACAATAAATTTTTTATGTGTAAAGTTAATTTTTCATGATAGCAACTAACACAGATGCAATCAAAATGTCAGCAAAGGTTTTGGTTTGATTTAGCCCATTACTTTAAAAGATGTTACTCATCTCCAAGGTGGGTTTTGACACTCTTAATGTGTTTTTGAAAAATGTTTTATTGTCTACAGCTAAGACATCCTGAAAGTTTCCACCTTTGTAAATCAAGAGGGGAGAAGAGGGGGCAAGTGGAGTTTTATAGGTTTGTGTTACCATACATAGACTTAGAGTCAAATGTCATTGAAACCTGCTTTGATTGCTTTCAAAAACTCATCTTTTAGTGGTGCAGAGGGTAACAGTTTACTCTTGGGCCAGCACTGTCATTCCCTGGTGTCTTTTCCAAATGACAAGTCCCATTGCAGGCAGCAAAATTCACCACTGGAACAAGCGAGCAGGGTTGTCCCATGGCAAAAAAAAAAAAGAAGAAAAAAAAAAACTTCTACATTGCATTTTACTGCAATGTATAAGTTCAGGATGAGCTTTGTTACTCGGGTTCCCCCATCACATGCCCGTGGCAGGCAGAAAGCCTGGGCAGAGCCCAGCTGCTCCACAGCCACCAGTGAGCTCTAAGAAACTGGACCAGGAGCCTCCCTCCTCAGACAGTACTGCAGGACTTGAGTCTGTGTAGGATTAAGCATATGAATAAAATGGTGAACAGCTAATCCCACAAAATTTGTGTTTCCGTTCTACAAGATTTCAGGATGAAATGTCAGGATCCATGCTGCTTGAAGTTGGAAATTTTCTTTCTCAAAACGAATTCTAGGGTTTTGATAATTTTTTTTTCCTCTAAGGTGAAATTTCTCACTTTCCTGTTGAATTAATACTTTATATAGAAAGAATGTATTTGCAAGTACCAACATTACCTAATTGCTTTTTTTTTTAATTTCAGCGTAGTCAAAATCCTTTGTTTCAAAAAAGTCTCTTTGACCTTGGCTCCTTGTCTTGACCCACTTATACCTGGTAGAGGTTAGGGTCAAGGTGATTCGTTTTGATCGCAAAGGTGAAATTAAGACACAAACGGTGTCAGATGTCACAAAAGTAAAACCCTTTATTGACTAACAACCACTGGAGAGCAATAGGAAAGAAAGATAAGGAAAAGGAAAAGCGAAGCAGTAAAACGTTTAGAATAGCAAGAAGTATAGCTACCACCACAGATCCAGCGATGTCTCGCAGGTCCGCCTGTTTCGATTCGGTGGGGAAGATCTCCAAAAAATAGCTGTTCACGGTGGCATTTTACAGTGTTGCAAGAGACACTTTGCTTATCCTCTGCCTGTTTAGTGCATGCGCGTGAGGGTCATCAGGAGCGATCTTCATCCCCCCCAGCGTTGCCTCTGTCAGTGGGGCATGCATAGGTGTCCTGAGGGCCCATTTCTGATAGACATTTGGGCTTGCAGGGCAGCTGCCTTATCTGCAGTTACATCGGTGAGCTCACACACCAGTGGGCTTGCAAGACAACAGCTGTATCGGCGGTTGAGCCAGGCCCAGAAGTTGTTGTTCAGGACTTTGAACCCCGTGGTTTATCAGGGCTGGGCCCTGAAGTTATCTTTATCAATAGTCAAGTCGCGGGGCTTATCAGGGCTGGGCTCTGAAGTTGTTTTAGAACTTATCAGAGGTCCAAGCTTGTAACGGCAGCCTTGTCGTTCAGGTTTTAACAGTGTCTCTTCTTCACAGAGCCTTTTAGCGAGGATGCATGAGGCATTTTAGCAAGTTTTAACACCAGCAAGGTTGAGGCAAAAGTTCTTAAAACAGTCTTTTACACTCCCTTATAGGAGGTGCAGAACTCTGCTGCAGCCATCGTATTATTTCATCATTATACTTCTTTTTATCACTTCAGAGTTTGCAAAGAAGGGACTAGGAAAACATTAGTTGCCATCTCCTGCTCCCCAGTTGTTGTGCAGAACTACAAATTCTCTGCTGCTTTCTAATGTTGATCAACACTAGACCAATTAAAAGTACTAGCAAAAAACCACTGAATTACAGTATCTGTAGTGCACCAGCTGGCATGACGATAAGGCAGTTGAGTACAATCTACTGGAGATACACATATCCTGGATTTTAAGCCACATTCATTACTTTCAGTGTTCGTGGGAAGAAAGCCTTCCTCATAGATTTGAGGATGGTTAAAGAAAATTTGGGAGAAAAACAACTCAGTCAAAAAAACATAAAACAGTGACATTCCATTTATTCAAAGACTGTGCATTGGTATGATATGGGTCACAATCACAGAGACAGAAATATGGGGTTGCTAAACTGCTCATTTGCTCTAACACTACCATTTTTTACTTCCATATATTTAGGAACGTAGGAATCATAGAATCCTGGAACAGTTTCAGTTGGAAGAGACCTTCAGGATCATCAAGTTCAACCTTTGTCTGAGCCCTATCAACACCACTAAACCACGTCCCTTCCAACATAGGATTAGAAATCTTACCCTATTTCAGCCAGGAAAGAGTATATGGGGTTGTCCGTAGTCAACAGATAGAAACAGGCACCTTCAGAGGAACATTCACCCCACTTGCCATAAAAAACATCCCAAACCACTTGGGGCTAGATGCTTGGTTTTCAGATTAAGTCCAGTAAGATGAATTCCACCCTCAGTTACTTAAGGAAACCAGCTAAACTGGGAGTCCTGAGTTTCCGTAGCCTCTTCTAACTGCTTGATACACTTGGTGTTGCAAGTAACAGACCAGCACAAAAAATATATCATATCCCTGCCCACCACCAATTCAACTGAAAAGAACACTGTCCTGCTTAAGTGTAGCATACTCTCATTATGATGCACTTGGCAACTGTACATAACTCAGTGAGTGCTATAAGAATGCTCTCCGTAAAGTTCAAGACCTCTAATCTCTCTGCTGCTAGTACATAGTGCCTGGTGAGTAACAGCCGTACAGCTGGAATAGCCTTTCTACAGTTTAGCAAGAGGTGAAGTTTGATTGATAATAGATAGGGTGCTCAGTTCCCTTTGAAACCATTATAAATCAGTCAGATAGCTGCAAACTGAAAAAAAAATGTCGGAATTAGCAAAGGGTTTTCCAAAGGCTTTCAGAGGTTGGAGGTATTGTGTTCCTAAAAGTAAGAAGAGGAAATGGGGACTAAACTGTTTTCTTCCCAGTCTCCAAGAAATAAAGAATTGATCACAGGTCTGTAAGGAGAAAAGGACATGGGTACTTTGAACGGATGATCCAAGTTCTGTGCACCATTTCAGTCCTGCTGCAGTGCTTCAAGGTGATTCACCTGCTCAGAGCCTTAACAGGAATGGCAGAACTTGGGAATTTACGATCACAGGGATGGAGCCTGCCTATGGCTCTCCATTGCTGAGAGCATGACACTGCAAGTTAAGGAAGGAAATTATTCCTTCTAATGAAGTAATATTGTTCATTATATTTCAGCACAGCTATGCCAATCTAACTGATCCAAGAAAACTGCCAAAGATTATGAGGAATCTCTCATTTTAAATTAAGTATAGGAAAGACCAGAAATAAAGCCTTGTCAGTGAGCAACCAGGAAAGAGCTGGTAGCAGTGTCTGTTATTAATGTTATCCAGTCCTTGCCCTGAAGGGATCCCACTTTTTGTTGCTTACTCTCTGCCAAGCTTCAGCTGATCAAGCTGAAATTTGACATGGCAGGCATCACCCAAAGGGAGGTCACAAAGCTCATCTAGGGAAGAAAAGAGACTTGGTTTTGCTTCTGTAACTACTGCTTGCTGTTGTGTAACTCTAATGGTGACAGAACTAGTGACTTTCCACTTATTATCACTCTGCCCACAGAAAGCTTGCATTTCCTCTGCAAAAGGACCACAACTTCAGAAGCAGGACTGATTCCAGCTGAAGCTGTCCAGTAACCAGAAAGCTAAACCATTTGTTGCTGAATTTCCTGGAGAAGGAAAGATTTGCTCTTTTAGAAATTTGGTGGGGTTTTTTTTAAAGAAAAATAGATTCATCAGTTTAATTTGGGGGTCAGGAGGATGTGTAGGATGATGATGAGTCATTGGAAAACTTGATAAGGAAATCACTGCATTCTGCACTCAAAGTATACTAGTGGGCATCATCAGGTCTCCTGTACTGTAAGACCTGAAGAGCTGATTAGAAGAGTCAATACTTGAAACACACTCAGGCAAAAGGTTTCATTTCATTTAAATGCATCTACAATGTAGATGCCGGCAGATGAGCAAGTTGCCTAGGACTCAGTTTAAATTATTTGGTCAGAAATAGGTACTTTTAAGTAGTGATTCATCTAACCTATTTCACCTGTCTACTCTAAGAGGAATTGCACTGTGATATAAGAGTTCCTGTTTCTTTCTGGTAAGAAAACCTTAGACTGAGATGCGGACAAACTTTCTGCATAGCAGGCATCTTCAGTAGTTGGCTGAATCTCACAGTCTGCTTTTGTGTTACACATAGACCTTTGCGGATGGTGAGAGTAAGGTGGATGAGAGTACAGCAGGAGAGAGTTCTCACCCCAGAATTCACTAGATTGCAAAGACCTAGTGTCGTGGAAAGAAGTTCACTCCTACCAAGTGTAGGATGACTACAGTGTGGAGCGAGCAGCAATGTGAGTAGACTTAAGACATGACATGAATAAATACCAAAAGCTAGTAAAATAAAACAACTTTAGTGTCCGAGTTCAGAAGGAACAATCAGAATTATGAAAACTGACTTCCCTTCCACAGCAAGAAGAAATTGTTGAAATTGTAGCCCAACTCTGGATTAAGACTGTGTACTGGTTTTAGCTAAACAATTCTGCTCAGTGTTTTTCACTTTCGTGCTCAGCCTCTTCTAAAAGGCTGCACTTTCTGAAGTTAGTAGCATCGTTTTGCAGACAGTCTGTGCTACTGGCAGTGATAACACCTGATGTTTACAGTTACTGCCTGGGACTGGTACGTAGAAAGGCTCTTGCTGATACTTATTCCCATAGGGACCAAGGCCACTGCTGGCTCTTGTGTGCCACGCTGGTGGTTCCAGGAAGTAAAAGGGGTCACAAGGAAGTAAAAGGTTGCACCTCCGGGGGGGAATAGACAGGACAGGTGACCAACGAGAGTATTCCATTCCATATATGTCATATACAATATAAAACTGAGGGATCACAAGGGTTTAGCTCTCTTCTCTTCTGCAATGGCCAGCGTCCAAGGAGGACTCAGTCCAATCTTTCACCTGTAATCCTAATCCCGAGTTCCAGAATCCAACTCCCCTCTGCTGCTGAGCCTGGGACTTCCCCGGTGCCGCCTGCCCTGCAGCATCAGTGGGGATTGCTATCAGGGGGGAGTTAGGTTTGATATCGGTTTAGTATATATTTATATTTATTTTCATTATTCCCGTATCAGTACTATTGTTGGTTTATTACAGCTGGTTTAGGGTGGTTTCTTTCCAGTCCTGTAAGTCTCTCTGCCTCATTCCTTTTCCCTTGCCGTCAGGGGAGGCAGAGGTGTTATAGAGCATCTGTCAGTGTTTAGTGGCCAGCCCAGCCCTAACCTGTAACAGACTGGAACATGCCTCTCATTTTAATGTCATATTCGCAATACGGAATTACACTATTTCTAGGGCGATGTACTGTCTGTATGACACTCAAGGAGAATTGTCACCAAAACTGTAACTGTCATATAGAAGCAGACCTTCCACACCATATTCAGATTCTAAGCCACAGTGGATTGAAGGTGCATTGATTCCAAGTGGGAAGGTGAGCACAAGATATCTCTCCTGAAGTTTCAGCCTCTGCAACAGATGGCTGGAATCGACACTGAAGAGAACCAAGATTCAGATGACACAGCCAAGAGATCCAAGAAGGCATTCCCAATTGTATGATTGAGTCTCCTTGCAATGCACCTTACCGTTATGCAGGGAGTATTTCTTCTCACCACTTAGAGATCAGAGACTCAGCACCTCACAAGGTGCAGTTAGCTGCTGGCCCTGGGAGGACACAAAGGAAGTCAAGACATTGTAACAGATTCTCCATTGCTATCAGCCTAACCACGGAAAGTAAGGAAAAGACAACTACATAAATCACAGTCATTGCAAATCCAGAAATCAGAGGAAGGAAATTAGAAAACTGTAGAAGAGCAGCAGTCAGATGTCACCTCCAAAGAGAGGTCATGATGTGACATATGATCTCATCTGTCATCTGGCCTGACACAGGATTAGAAGAAACCTATATCAACCATCACGATTCCATGTCTCAGCATAAAGTCAGCAACAAGGAGGAACCAATGGCAAAAACTCAGGCAGAAAATGAAGACTGGATTAGATAGCCTGAAAATACGAAATGCCCCCTAGTTGTAGATATCATGGTACAGACATATTCGCACAGAGGCTGTGTGGCCAGCCTCAACAGTTCTTCAGTAAATATGCACACAGATTGCTAAACAAAAATACAGATATTTTCAGGAACTAGCTTCATTAATAAATTTTTATGGAGGGGAATAAATTACAGGAGAAGAAAACTAGTGAATGCATCCACAAATCCGTTTCTCTGTATTTAGAACCCTAGCTGCATTCCCACATGGAGAAATTACTTATCCTGTAATGAGATGGTTTAGCTTCATAAGCTTTAGTCTTTATGTTGTTACTTAGCCAGTGTTACAGAAAACACAGTTCAATGCACTGAGAGTATATGGATCCTGTGAGAAAAATAGGTGGTGATCAAGTGATTAAAAACTATTATACTGAGTGGTCTTGTGGGTAGTACCACTAGTTTGACAATATTTATTAATATCAGCACCTCCTACCTATGAAATGCTTGATTTACAATCTGAAGAAAGCATTATTTTAATATAATCTGTGATATTAAAAAGTATACTAACATCAATTATTAGTATGCTGGCAGACATCTTGATTAATCCACCCTTGAGGGCTGGTTTATCTCACGGTTTAGTGTGGTGCTGAAACACCAAAGGCCACGGGTTGGACTCCTGTTCGGTCCTCATGTGTTGCATGATCTAGTTGAGAGGCATCCCTGCCCGTGACAGGGAGGTTGGATTAAATGATCTCTAAAGTCCCTTCCAGCCTAGGCCATTCTATGATTCTATGATTTTGTTCAAGAATCTTCTGCATTAAAAGCCTGAGCTGGTACAGGCAGAGCTGGCAGTAAGAAGTCATTCAACAAATAAATTTGGATCCCCAGAGATCAGACAGAACGGGGCTCTGGAGTGTAAGGGTCATATTACTGTTTTGATGATTTTAGGAATATCAAATATAGAAAAAGAGCTGACTTTGGATTTTCATTTTAGTGGTGTCTCCTCAGGAGTTTAAAAAGGAGGACATTCATTGCATGGTTGTTTTCTTGCTGGCTTATACAAAATATGAACTCTCTCACACATGCACACTTACACTGTTAATTCAGTGTAAGATGCCCATGTTAATTCTCTTTTCCTAGATAATATTCTCAGATAATATCAAGGTCAAATAATAGGGTGCAGAAAAATAAAGCTTAAATAGAACAAATTTTACATTTCAAAACCTATAAACATATACAAAATAAAACTATGTATGTTAAGTGAAATAGTTCAGGAAAAGAGTTCCCAAAAAACAAGAACTGTTGTCACCAGAAGAGTCAGGTATGCCCTGCAGTCACATAATAAACTTTTCTGGTAGAGTTCTCAATGTACACAAACATTATTCTTTATTAAGACAGGAGTCAGAAAGTTTGTACTATCATTTTCTATCTGTGTCTCATTAATTATGTCTTTAAGGCTTTTCTTTCATTCTCCTTGTACACATAGTATTATGCTTTTCATCTTAAACTTTTAGGAAATTAAATCAAGAATCAGTTCAAGAGAATTAAATTTATGTTGCTCCATTTGTAATGGGTAAAAGATTCAACACTGAAGACATTTTCAGAAATGCTTAATACTGTTAAGCAGCAACTTAAGGACAACCTAGTAGTCAAGGTACAGAACCAAGCATCAGGAGATTTAGATCCACCTCACTGCTCCAGGTTTTCTTTGCAAGCTGATGCAAATATTCATGTTCTCCATCCGTATAATGGGAGCTTTATTCTTCCTCTGTCCGCACTGCCTAGGAGTCCTGCAAGCTGCTCTTCAGAGGTACATTATTCCCTCGTCTGTGAACGTTTTGCAAGAGAAAAGCCTTTCAATGTATGCTTTTGCAGGGCAGGAATGATCTTACTAAGTTTTTGAACAGCACTGTGCAGCACTGGGATCTGAATCTGTTTGTAACTTCTTCTGCTACAGAAAAACAAGTGTTAATAGTAATTAGTGATATTAGCACCTTTTAATTGTGGTGCACTTGTAAGCTCCTTCTTACCTCTTTGCTCTGGGTTAGGGAACTCCCCATTGTCTGCTTTAGCTATGGTAAATGTCACTGTTGCACAATATTATTACTGTTGTAGTTGTTAGCAATTTATTCAAAGAACATCTTATGACTGCAAATAAAGCAAGCAGGTGTCTGCGCTGAGGAGTTTATAGACTACATTAGAGATAGCACAGCAAGACATGAACAACAGAGAGGCAGCATTGGAATTCAATGCCTTTCACTGAGATACAAAGCAAGATGCTTTTCTTTTTGCTGCTCTTTCTTCCTCATTTAGTTTCTTGCTGCTTTCTTGGAGTCCTGGTGTGTGTGTGGCCTTTTCATTCTCCAAACACTGAGCAAAGCACACACAACTGAAGTTTAGGCCAAGGTACATAGGAGGTCTTGGGCAAGATAGATGGTGCAGGAAACACAGTTGTCTTTGGAAATGAATAAACCACAGAATCACAGAATGTTAGGGATTGAAAGGGACCTCAAAAGATCCTCTAGTCCAACCCCCCTGCCAGAGCAGCCCCCAGGGCAGCCACACTGGAACGCATCCAGGCAGGTTTTGAAGGTCTCCAGAGAAGGAGACTCCACAACCTCTCTGGGCAGCCTGTGCCAGTGCTCCGTCACCCTCACAGCAAAGAAGTTTCTCCTCATGTGGAGGTGGAACTTCCTATGTTCTGACTAAACCCATTTCTCCTTGTTCTATTATTGGGCACCATTGAGAAGAGATTGTCCCCTTCCCCTTGACACCCACCCCTCAGATATACGTTAATAAGATCCCCTCTCAGCTGTCTCCTTTCAAGGTTAAACAGCCCCAGTTCTCTCAGTCTCTCTTCACAGCAGAGATGTTCAAGTCCCTTAACCATCCCTCATAGCTCTCCGTTGGACTCTCTCCAGTAGGTCCCTGTCTCTCTTGAACTGGGGAGCCCCAAATGGATGCAGTATTCCAGGTGTGGTCTTTTCAGGACAGAGTAGAGGGGAAGAAGAACCTCCCTAAACCTGCTGGACATACTCTTCAACATCTCTTCAACACAAATCAGAATCTCTTATCCATCAAACCTGTAATCGCTCACCTCCTCTCCTGTGGACAGTTGCACAAAGAATGGGGACGCCCCTCAGCTCCCAGTGATGTCTTATTCCAGGTCAGAATTAACACTTTATGAGGCATGCAAATCAATGCTTGACAAAACAGGGGGACAGTTAATTTAGGTTCTGATATAAAAACTTTTGACATTAGAAGGGAGATTCGTGCTGGGCTTTTGACCAGTTCTCTTTCTTAGCCTATGTAATATGAAAAAAAAAAGACATTTCCTCTTTTTTTCTTTTTTTTTTTTTCTTCTTTAGCTATCTACCACCTCCTGTTAGATCTTGCCTTATCTGATGTCAAAATTCAAGGCTGGGCTGGCCACTAAACTGTGACAGATGCTCTCTGTGATCCCTCACAGGGGAGGATAACAGGAGAACTGAGGAGAGAGGCTTTAAGGTTGAAAACAAATCTGAAGCTGTTTAATGAAAAGAAGAATAATATTAGCAGTAACAGTGAAGGCATCAAACTGTATAAATGCAAGAATGTAAATAGGCTCAAAGATACAAGAGAATATGCTAATATGGGACCTACTCCTTCCAGATGACAACAAGGTCCCAAGCAGAAAAAAAAAGCAGTAAGCAGTCCCAAACTGAACTCAGCAGCAGATGGTAGAGCCTGAGCACAGAGTCCCAGTGACAGTCCAAAAAAAAACAAAAAAAGAAGCTGTGCTGCTCCCACCTGAGATAGGGGAGAGGGGAAGACAATTTGTGATTGCCCCCTGGGCCAGGAGCCCCAGAGAAATTCTGTCCTAGTGGTCTCAAACCAGTATACCTGGGACTGCGATTCTTACATACATATTTACAGGAGGAGGTAGAGGCATGTGAAGAGGTCTTGATCTCTCTTGTGCTAACAGCAGCTGGTGCAACATGTCCCGCTGCACCACAAATTGCACCCACAGTTGTTCTGAGGGGCGTGCCTGTCAAAGCAGAGACTGTCTGCTAGGGGCTCATTCCTGTCCGAAGCTTTGAAGTGATCCTGTGTATCCAGCTACACATACTAAATAAAACAAAAGAGTTCGAGTTGAGACTGGAAAACAACGAGAGAACACAGAAGGTCATGGGGTAGAATCCAAATCCACAGCACTTTACAGAGAGGTTATGGAAGCTCCACGTGAGTCAGAGGCACAGGGAGGGAGAAGCTGCTGTGAGCTACTTTCATTACAAGATTGTACACTGGAAATGAAAATGTCACCCCAGAGCGAAGTGCTAACTTAGTTACCCTACAGACAACTGCAATTGAAAAAGAATTACGGGTTAAAAGAAAAGAGAAGAACCTGTCACCAGGGCTAATAGCAGCTAGCATCTCTTCAAGGGTAGAAAATGTTAAAGCCTGAACTGCTGCCAAAATCTATGGTAAAGCCAAATGCAGCAGGGAGATTTGGTGCTTTGTCAATAAACTCTGGATCAGACCCTTCATTTCTCCTGCACTGAGCAAGAAATAGCAGAAAGAAAAATGAGTCTCTTGTAGGAGCCTGCTTGGCCCCCCTTGCCAGGTGGTCCTCTGACAGCATATTGCTCGGTAGGGCATGTTATATCTCTGCACTTTTCTTATCAAAATGTCAATACTTTCTCATTGCCTCTGAGTGTTCCTAGGAAAGCACATGCAGACTGCAGGAAATGAAAGTCATGAGATCCAGAGTGCTGAGATAGGTGCTCATCGGAAAAGTCCCGAGGTAGAGGCAGGAACATGAGCAAAAGGACAAACAACTATTATTTACTTATATCATATGGCTACAGTTGTGATTTTGAAAGGCAGGAATAGAAGCCTGATGCCTGACTCCCCCTGAGTGTTACAAAATCTGTCGAAGTCACGAAAAGTAACTAACAAATCCCGCTGTCAGCGCTGAAAGATGCAGCAGACTTTCCTTTCCACCATACTGTGTTTTGTCTTCTCGACTGAGTTTAGTTTAGTGAGTTACCTGTCGGTAGCAAGGGAAGATTTGCAAATTTGCTACCCACGTTTCCATTCCTGTGGGTGAATAGCATTTCTCTAGCCTAGGAAAAGAGACACATCTGCAGTGAAATACTAGGCGCTTTTAGTCCATGAAAACTTTGCCATGATTTCAGTGGGTCTGGATTTCACATCAAAACAGCAGAAGGAAACACTGAAACTTACTGTTTGGGCTTCTTGTCTGTCCAAACTTGTCCTCTCGTCAGTGTTGCTACAAACTGTATCAAAGACATTTGTCCCTACAGTCCTACCACTGTAGCAGTGCTGACAGCACAGTACCATGCCCCCTGCTCTGACACTCCTTATTGCATATTGCAAAATATTAATAATAAAAAGTTGCATCCAACACTTAATTTATTTTATAATTTCATCATCTGATTTAATGTCAGGTGATTTAAAAGTGGAGATGATCTGTTTGACAGCAAGATTATGCCTTGGCATTGTATCTGGAGCGCCAATGTGCCATTGGATGTAGTTTCCTTGAGGTCTCCCCAAAGGGGTTATTCCTTGGCACAGATGGATGACATAGAAAAGACAACACAACTTCAGGTTCCATCATGTTCTCCAAAGAAACTCTGTGAGTAGGTTTTCTGGAAAAGCAGCAGAGATCTCATTGTAATATACTGCCTATAAATGCAGCCTGTATTTGGCCTGAAAATGCATCACACCAGATAAATTGTTTACATAAAATGAGCTTTTCAAAGTAGCAGTAAAAATTGTAAGGTATACAGCAGCAAGAGACGGTGTTAGAAGCAATAACAAGGTAGTTACTAACAGTCTGGGATTTCAGTTTCAAGGTAAATCTGCATTGACATAGATGCACTGGGCTAGATTTTGTATGAGAAAGTCAATGAAAAGAAAAATCCAAACTGATCCCAGACACTCAGTTGCTATTCTGGCATATCCGAATTTTATGTGCATGCTTGGTGCGTGATCAGTTGGATAGAGAAAAAATTTGTTTTATTTCTCTTTCTGCAGCTTGTTCATTAAAATTCTACTTTACTCCAGCAACCAGTATTGTGCTGCACCCTGACAACTGCGCAGAGGGAAAGTGCCACCACAGACACATGCCAGCTGTCCCTTCGAATCCAGCAAACCATTGCTTCCCCACGTGGAAATGTAGTATTTACCCTTTTTCTAGGGAAATAACATATTCTGCAGCAATACTATAGAAGGCGGCTTGTTCATACGTGGTTAAAGCTCACGCGTGGTAAACACAAGAGCCTGATTTCCCTCTGCATTTCTTCAATTTTGCACAGATGCGTACCAAAATGATTCCTTGCAGATCCGTTTCTTTGGCAGCTGTAAAACCTAACTCCTGTTATGCTACCTCCCACATAGCTTCTGAGTCCCAGAAAGGTGTCTGGCCCCGCGCTCATTCCCACGGTGCCTGGAAGATACGTCCCTTTGCAGAGAGCTGCGAGGCAGCCTCGCACCAGCTCTGTGCATGTCTCTGTGAATTCCAGGGACATGTATCATAGCCTTATCTCCTGGATTAGGTGCAGAAATTCCTCCACCACTTCAAAATCGTTCCATTGTGCCAAAAATTCCTGGATGCCTAAAATTAAGCTTTGAGGCCATATCTAAACAAGGGCTTAGGTACTCAAAGTGCACCTTAGATGGAATTCGGGCACCTGCGTGCAAAACGGTCACGACACAGTTGCAAAATGCTGCTGTTCAGCTCTTTTCCAAGCCTAGAGTTTCCCAAGGTCAGAGATGCTCTATTTTCCTACTCAAAAGTCTCTGAGCATCTAAAGCTGCGATTGCAGTACCAATATAGAATTGTCCCAGAGCTGGAAAAAGGGGATATGCCAGTATCTAACTCAGGTCCTAGAAATCCTAACCTTACAGTTTAACACTTCAGTAAAACAGTTTATTTTCAAATAAGCACCTCTGGGGACGAGGCCACAAACACTGACACTGGTTTCTGATTCCTTTTTCTAAGTAACTTACCTTAGAGTTTCATTTATATTGTTGACAGAGCAGCAGTTTAAACAAGAATTTTTTAATATGTAGCAAAACTATTTGCTTTTAAAAAGTACCTTAATGTCTGCAACTATTGAATTCCAACATCCTTTGGGCCATATTGTTAGACTATATTATACCTGAGATGCAAAGGAAAATGTGCTCAGAAAAACTCTCTGTAGCAAGTTATGCCTGGTTGGCTTTCACATTGACTTGGTGTTTGCACATTCAGCATTAGAGAGGTATTTGGGTCCAGGCTTTAATTGGTGAAGCATCAGAACAGGAGGAGATTTTGCGTCAATGTGTGGGCTGTGAATGCAACAAGGAGGTGATTAAATAGACACTGGCAGCAGAAGATAAAGTTAGCAATTATGAGACCATTTCCAGGAAGAGCCTGCCCAGAATAAAATTGTTTTGCTTAAAATCAGTAGGTAAAAGCAAAAAATGTCTTTGAAGGAGGTCTGCTGTTGGAATGAGATTGGGTTTTCTCTCCCTTTTCTTTAAAGCTGCCAATTAAGTGGTTGCACAGTTTCCATTCGCACATATCTTGGTGATTATGGTTAATATTATTACCCCTCTTTTCAGAGCTAATAGCTCTCATGTGGGAAGTTACACTGGAGAGTGATACTGTCTGTCCCTGCTGCCACAGCATTGGGAAAAGGAGATTCTAAACTTTCTTACACCTTCCTGTCCTGATGCTGTGAGCCCAGCATGAAGGAGCAGCTGCCTCTAATGTGGTCCCTGTCACCCTCCACCATATGTAGGGCGAGGTGGCAGCAACGTCGCCAGACACTCTGCTTAGTGCCAGTTGTAATGCGAAAACCATTAGAAACTGGGCAAAGATCACAGATTTCTTCCCTAAGGTCTTCTAGATTCATGACAGATGACAACTCTTTTCGGTAGTTCCTGGCACGACTTGTCTTCTGAGAATTGAAGACCAAATCCTGTAAGCCACAGGTATAAGCCATCCGGCCCCCTATCCTTTGCTTTGTTGAGGAAATACACATACATCAATTTCATATTCCACAAGTTGGTTTATATTGATCAACAAGAGCTACTGAATATGCATTTATACAGGCTGAGAGCACTCCAGGTACAGGGAAAATTATGTTATGAGACATAAATGCATGCATTTCCACTGTAAGAAGACTGATGTGAAAGCTCAGCCTCTTTCAAATAAACTGTTACCTGTGCAACAACCTCGCTGTCCTTGCACATTTCCACCGAGATTAAAACAGCAGATACATTGAAAGTTTTCAGGAGCATCTGGCTTTGTAAGATTTTCTTACTAAAAGAATATACCTGGAAGATATCTGTTTTGTTAAGGATTTCACATTTTTAGCTGATATCTCATAAAAGTAGATACCTCATAAAGTAGTCTTTAAATGCTTCCTTCTGCAATCAAGTCCACCCCACAGAACAGAGGGAGACTGCCAAATAACGTGTATATCCCTGAAACTGGTCTCAAATATAACACTAACTAATTTCACAGGTTTTAGAGTTTGTGAGGAAAATTCTGGTCATCTGGTCTCTTGTGCATTTTGTTTAACTAGGGCTGTAGAATTTTCTGAGTGCTTCATCCATATACCTTGACTGCTTGTACTTCAGGCTTCAGCCTCAGTTTTGTTCCATCACTGCAGGTAACACAAACAACACAATTTCTATAGGAGTCTCCATAGAGACAGATTCACCACTAAACCCAGAGCCTTATCTCTGCAGTCAAAACTTAATAGATCAAACCTGGACACTGAGTCTGGAAGCTTTAATGTCTACAACAAGGGGATGGACAAAATTAGCCCAGAGTTAAGTGAAAGATTACTGAGGTACAAGGTTTTACTTAAAATTAAAGACATAGCACAAGTAAGCTCTACCCCGTACACAAGCAAAGGGGTGGAAGGATTTTGCTTCTGCGATATTTTTAAGGAAAAATCCTTCAAAATCTACGCTGTGTGGGAAAGGAGATCACAGAATTGATGACAATGATCCAGGAAACACTGCATGAATACCTGTAAGATCTGTGCATGCTGTTATTTCTTTCATCGAGTGTGTAGGCACACATGCTATGGCATAACAGCAACATAATAGCCCAAAGACTTACAAGAGCAGTCCGGTATGTGGTTAGAGGACTCGTGTGCTCCAAGGAGTTTTTTTGCACACAGAAGTGAGGTATTTTACTATTATACCAAGTAAACAAGGCAGTAGGTTTGAGTGCTGATTTTTTTTCCCGTGTGAACGAGTCCAAAGATATTTTATACAGGCTTATTCTTATTCTGACAAAATATACAAAAGAACAAATGGTTCAATCTTTTCTACTAAATACAGCTTGAGGCGTATAATTAGCAATCTACAGAGGATGATTGCAAGTGAACTGGCATGAAAAGTTACACTGTTATCACAGATGAAGTTGTAATATTTCATTATCATTTCATGATGCGTGAATTAATTGATATTTATTCACGGAGGTGCATTGGAAATAGTGGTGCCTCTTATGATAATTATACCTATTCTTCAATGTGAGGGGGAAAAAAAAATGCCTTAAATACTATGAGTTATGAGACAGACCTTCAAAGAGCAGCATAACTACTTGTACCTACAAAAATACTGCGGTTCCAGGCACTTCTTTTATATATTCATGGTTAGAGTTGCTATGCCTATATACCTATGCACAGCGTTTATGTCATATAATGATGCACATGAGAATGTGAATATCCATCTTGGAGGCAAAGAAGTGTTCTTAAGTGCTCTTTTTAGGAGAAGGAATTGATCTACCTACTAGTGAAATACATTCACCCCTCCAGTGAAATGAACAGTTGCTTGTCACCTGTGAAGGTTGCATAGATCCTAAACAGGGTGGAAAAAACATATCTCTATGGATTTCTCTCTAAGGATTGTATTGCTGTATCCTACAGGTATAATATCAGTCCTGACATTTGAATTTTTCAATTCTTAATGACTGGAAGCAAATGGCACACTGAACTAAGCTGTGAAATTTTGTGTTATTGTCAACTGCTTTGCAAAGCTCTGATTAGAAGGACAAGAGCAGCAGACGGGAGTATTTAGAAGAGTTTTTGAAAATATTTGGGTAGATTTTGCCCTGCATACAGTTAATATTTATCACCATGGTGAAAAGAGATGGAACTGATTTTGTGCTTTCTTTGCTTCCTGAGGCTAGAATGTACTTCTATATGTAATAAAAGTTGCTGACTCTGCCATGAAAGCCCAGAAACATTAGGAAACATTAGGAAACCTTAGAGAGACCAGTTAGTACCTGATCAGCCAAAATCAAGAGGAACAAAGAATTTGAAGAGAGGAAACCAAAACAGAGAAGGATGATTTCATAAGTATTGAAGGTAAAATGAGTGACACTGAATATCTTGGAAGCTTATGAAAGAGAAAGATTACAACCATTGAGAAGATAGCCAAGAGGAATAGAATATGTTTAGAAATACCCAAGTACTGCTGAGTTCCAAGTAGAAACTGCAGAGGATCTCTCTGAGGATTCAGCTGGTCAAATAGAGCTGGAAACTGTGTCAGAAACATGAGTTTCATTTTCAGTGCCACCTGCAAAATGCTAAAGCTGGGTCCAAGAGGACCTCTTCCGTCCAAAACTACTATACTAAAAGGAATGGAAAGAACAGCTTGTAAAGGAGGCTAGACAATAACAAACTGTGCTGTCTCCTTGGAGCCAAGACTCATGACATCATTCTGGGAAGGCATTCTGAGTCTGGCAGGAGAAGTTCCAATAGTGAAATTGCATATTAGTGCAAATAGCACTTCTGTATGCAATAACACAAGAAGAGTTTGGACAGGAGTTGTAGTGAGGCAATTCACAGTGATCTCTCATCCTTGAAGACTCTCAGTTTGCATCAGTTTATGATCTCAGATATAAGGCAGTGATTCGATAATGGAGGAAGCAAGAAAATGGTTGTTCAGTGTCCGTTGCAGTATGGAAGAACTTTTTTTGCTGGGGAAGAGACTGAACTGCAAAAACATAAAACTACGAAAGTTGAAGGATCAGAGGGGACAAGAGCAGAACAAGTGGTATTTTATGCCAGATCAAGACAACAAAACCGAAATTAATCAAGTCCCCAAGAAAGAGAAGACATTTTCTATACATCAGTACTTCAATATATCTGTATATCTATATCAGGATTCTGTGTAATAATAAGGAAGAATTTGAATTGTTTGTTTAAGACCATGTACTTGTTTTAGCTACTAGTACTAAAACTCTACATGGTATGAATGACTGGAATGTTAAAGCTGCAAGTTCTGGTTTAAGAGAGAAGGGTGGTGTGGGAAAAAGGAAAGGCAAATAATCATGACCTCTCCCTAGCTTTCTCATAATTTAGAGTAAATTGTCTTGAATATCTACAGAGAAAATTTCAAAAATCATTAAATGGAGTAATAATTTATATCTCACAGAATCACAGAATTGTTGAGGCTGAAAAAGACCTCTGAGATCATCAAGTCCAGCCTATGACCCAACATCATCACATCAGCCAGACCACGGCACTAAGTGCCACATCCAGCTTTTCCTTAAATACTTCCGGGGACAGTGACTCCACCACTTCCCTGGGCAGTGCATCCCAGTGCCTGAGCACCCTCTCCGTGAGGAAGGGCTTCCTGAGATCCAACCTAAACCTTCCCTGATGGAGTTTCAGGCTGTGCCCTTTCGTCCTGTCACTGGTTACCCAGGAGAAGAGCCCGACCCCCACCTGACTGTAATCTCCCTTCAGGCAGTTGTGGAGAGTGAGAAGGTCCCCTCTGAGTCTCCTCTCCTCCAGGCTAAACACCCCCAGCTCCCTCAGCCTCTCCTCATAGGACTTTCCCTCTAGTCCCTTCCCCAGCCTCATTGCTCTCCTCTGGACCCGCTCCAGCCCCTCAGTGTCTTTCTTGCAGTGAGGGGACCAGACCTGCACACAGGGCTCGAGGTGAGGCCTCACCAGTGCTGAGCACAGGGGCAGAATCACATCCCTGCTCCTGCTGGCCACACTGTTCCTGATACAGGCCAGGATGCCATTGGCCTTCTGGGACACCTGGGCACACTGCTGGCTCCTGTTCAACCAGTTGCTAACCAGTACTCCCAGGTCCCTCTCTGCCGGGCCATTCCCCAGCCACTCCTCCCCCAGTCGGTAGCACTGCAGGGGGTTATTGACACAGATCACACTGTGGAACAGCAGAAGAGAATCTTTAAAATTCTTTCTGTAATGTGTTTGTGACAAAAACGCGTGCCGTGGTGGGGGACACCTACTTCATGCAAGATGTAATAAACTGTCAACTTTGGCATTGCTGATGTGTCCTTGGAAATTTTTTTATTTTAAGGATGAACATTTAGAAATCCAAGAAAACCAGATAAAAATACAATCATTACATATTTGAAAGCTGGCACATACTGAGTGCCAAGTGACTGACTTTGTTGCATCTGTTTTATGTAATCAGAACAAACCCCATGTATTTGCTTAATGGACCAATTTGCTATATGGAAAATATGACCTGGATCAGCTTGATTTCATCATAGTGTGCAAGAACCTGTGTGGGGAGGAAAAGTGAAAATAGAGTGCTAATCAACATATCAGACAAGGGATTCTGAAGCCTCTTAACTGCCAGCTAGGCAGATTCAGACCAGAAAAAAAAAAAGATTTAAAGTTCAACAATGAACCAATGATTGAAACAATTTGCCAGAAGTTATGGTTGGAGTTTTAATGGGAGTGTGTGGTTTAGTGGTGTCAGAGCGACTGGCTGATATTTTTTCCAAAAGATATCCCTCATTTAATCTGTAGTTAGTGGGTCTGAATTACTAGTAAATTCAGGAAAATCCCATGGCATGTGTTATGCAGGGAGCTGGGTAAATTATAACAGTATTGGAATCCTGGTATGTGTGTAAAATTTAGGAAGTAGAAACATCAGATCCTACAGGGTGACTACAGCTGAGTTCTCCTTACCTCAGTGCCTCTTTTTGGACCACTAGACTCTCTGAAGGTTTTAGAAAATGGCTGTCCAAAGCCTCAAAGTTTTGTTTTATTTATAATGGTTGTTTCTCCAACTTTGTGCAACTAATGTATAAATTCTTTTAAATTTATAATATTGCATTGATGGGAGGAAATTTTTGGATAGCACAATTTTTGCTTCTTTTTCACAGAGGCCCTAGTCTTCATGTCTTTTCCTTGGTTTCTGCACTCATTAGATTTAAGTGCTGTTTCATGTGGCAGGATAGAGCTATGATTTGTTTGTTTGTAGGCAGGTGGTACTTTGTGCAAGTATTGACTATGTACTATGTGTGTTGATTGATTGATGATGGTGATTTTAGCTTCTCTTTAAAGCAAAGCGTACTTGTTATTCAAACATTTTCTCAGAGGCTTCAAATAGAAGTACCGCTAATAAAGGTATATGCATGTTTTTCTCTGAGGTCAATTGAGAACGCTGCTATTTCAGGATCGGCAAGTCCGTACTCTGTGCCTCTGTGCTCTAGGGCACACTGAATGTTTCCTGTTCTCCTGACCATGCTGTAGCCTAACCACCTCACCTACTTAGGAGACAGTAGTTCTGTCAAAATAAGCAACCAGAAAACATCCAAAGGAAATTCAGAACAAATAAAATGTACAAGGTTTGAAGTCATGTGATGGTGATTTCTCATGCCTCAGATGTAACCGAGGGATGCACTCTCAGAGCAAGAATTTCTCCTGAAGAATGGGAAGAGTTTTGCTGACAGTTTCTTGCCTGTGTGCCTTCATATTCCTCACAAATCTAGTAATACTGTGGTTGGCATTCTTCCTTTGAATGTATTAAATACAAGTGTATTTCCCACAACTGCTTAGTCTAGTGGTGATCAAATTAAAGCAGTTATTGTGGTAACATTAATGCAAAGTCTTATCCAAGAGTCTGTTGAAGACCCAGGAATAGTTCTCTCTTCTTGAAACCAGACTGCTTCTCTATGGTACTAAGTAGTTGTTCAGCAAGAGGCACTGTTACCTGTGCTGTAGCTCATTGCTGCCATAAATTGTAGTATTTATTATCAATCCAATCAATTTAATGCATAAGATATTGAAGAGAGCATATACACAGGTGCCTGTTTGTTTACTATGTAGATTGTCATCTTTCGTATACACTTCCTGCTCAAGATGAAATAATGTTTGAGCTGAAGCTTCGGAGCTGCAGATGTTTGATTATCATATCCTATCTAAGCAGATAAATGCAGCCAACATCTTGCCAGCTTGTATCATTATTCTTTTTTGCATTTCCCGCTACCTTGCATGTTTCTGCTTACATATATAAATCATTTAGAAAGCAGGGATGAGAAGTACCTCAGGTAGTCATCAAAACCCACCTACCCATGAAAGGAAGGATCAAGAATATCAAAATTATTCTGACAGACCTCTGTCTAACAAATATGTTTATTAAACTTGCTTGTAAATAAGCTCGAATAACAGAGATTCTAGTGTCTAAAACTATTGCAGTTGTTAACACTTCATGTCAGAAAGCTTTTCCTAACGTCTAACCTGAACTTTCTTTGCTTCAGAGATTCTTTCAGAGTTCGTTTCTTTGTGAAACGGGAAATGCCATTCACAATGAATGTAAGGAAGGGATTATTCTCTCCTTGCAGAGTTTTACGTATTTGAACATTACTGCACTTCTCTCCAGTTTCCTTTAGACTTAACAGTCCCATTTCTTAAAATCCTTCCTCATTGGTCATACTTCAGTTCCATTGCACTGCTTTCCTCTTCTCTTCCTCTGTCTTTCTTGGACCATAAGGCTCAAAAGTAGATGCAGTATTCCAGATACAGCTTCATCAGTGCTGAGTAGCGTAGATTCATTCCTGTATTATATTTCCCTAAATAGCTTATACACCCCAATGATACTGCTTTTCAATGGTGATATGGCTTTTAGGGTTTGTGACTCACTGCTCTTGCCAGGTCTTCCCCTCCCAAACAACTTACTGGTGAGTTGTTCCTCATTTTGTATTTGTGTAGTTCATAATTTTTGATCAAGTATAGAACTTTGTACTTGTCTTTATTGAATTGAATCCATTTTTTTCAGGACATTTTTTCAATTTATCAAGATCATTTTGCACTTTTATCCTGCTCTTCAATCTCATTACAGCCTGGCCAGTTCTGGATCATCTGCAGATTTAATAAACACATATTCTATTCCTTCATCCAACTTGTAAGTGAAAATATTGGCTCGACCCAGGACAAACCGGCTGAAATCTACTTATACATCCTTCTATTCTGACATTAGAGTAAAAATAGTTTTATATCCACTCTGTAGCAGTTTCACTTAGTTTTCCTGACTTGTTTATAAAAGTTTTATGTGAAACTGTATCAAAAGGCTTTCTAAGACATATGACCTCTACAGACTCTTCCTTAACCCTCTAATCTGTCAAAACACTTTGACATGATTTCTTCTTGCCAGATGCAAATAGACAAGGAAGAAAAAAGATGTCCGGAGTCTATAAAATCCTTCAAGGTGGGGATAAAGAATAAAACAAATGATCATTCACTGTCCCTGATAAGGCAGACAAATGTCTTCTGCCCAGGCCTCAAGGTCTCAGATGACTTCCATAGCTCTCCCAGATCGGTTCTCACGTTTCCATGTCTGGGACTACTACTGCTCTTATCTCATCCTTCCACAGGACCATCACTGAGGTAATAATTTTCTCTACAGATATTTTCTGGTGATAAATAAAATTTCATATACCTCAAAGAATTACTGAAATAATACCGGTTTTCCTCATTTCATCCTAATTACAGTAAATATACTCCTTTAGCAAGATGGTTACTTATTTACAAGGGTTTCTGAGCCTGTGATGTTTACCCAGCCAAGTTTGGGATGTTTACCAGGCACTGAAGAACTCCTTCTCTCACTGAAGAGATTTGCTTAGGTTCCCCTGAGGGCTACACAGCCTAGATGAGGACTAGCAAGCAGTGAATGTGAGAAGAGTACAGGCAGTGCTTGATTTCAATCAAGAAGTGAATATCTGAGAGCAAATGGTATCTCCTCAGTGGGAAAAAGTGTAAAGGCTAGAGGGGCATGAAGGCTTTCTGTATCTCAGGATGACCTGAACATCTATGGAGAGAGACTTTAAATGGTGTTTTCATTAAATACTGAGAGAAGGTTGATGGGTAAAACTAAGCACAAGTTCATCTGTTGGTGACAAAAACATAGACCAGTTGCTCACCAAAAGGTTATCCATGTGTTTCTGACCTATTTAAAGGAATCAAGAGCAGTCTTTCACTAACGAAAAAAAAAAAAAAAAAGGGTGAATGAAGCTGTGACCGAAGTTGAAGTTTCACTTTCCAAAGAGGAGTTTCACTTTATCTTTCATGTTTCACACGTTTCCTACTGGAATGAGACAGGAGAACTGTTCTGCCACTACTCAGTTACCACATGGCACCAAGCTAATCATATCGCTCTGCTGTTCCCTCTTTCACTGGGCAATCTTTGCCACTTTTGCTTTTAAACTGTAAGTAAAAGACTATCACACAGTGTGTGTGGTATCACATGGGAGACTGTCACAGAGTTTGTGCTGTGTGAACACACCACACAACAGTGGACAGGCTCAGCTAGGGCTTCTAGATGCTACAGAGAGCAAGCAGATAGCAAG
Source organism: Trogon surrucura (assembly GCA_020746105.1). Taxonomy (NCBI): domain Eukaryota; kingdom Metazoa; phylum Chordata; class Aves; order Trogoniformes; family Trogonidae; genus Trogon; species Trogon surrucura. The sequence goes on from CM036620.1 coordinate 66,101,951, forward strand.
CACAGATACAGTATCGTCTTCATAACTAATTAATACTCCACCAATAAGACTCCTTCCTATTTTGGTATATAATCTATTACTGTATTTATGCCTTAAGATCAGTTTTGTGTATACAAAGCTTTATAGGAAAACAAGATATATTCTTTTCTTGTTACTAATACATAATCTGGGCCCTCAGAGGAACACAGAAACTTCTTCAAAGCAGATTGGGGGGGGGGGGGCGGAGTGGGGAGGATTGCTTTTCTCAGACATTTTTTTCCCAGTAAAGTTGATTATATTAATCAAAAAATTAATAGAGGTAATTTTCTTATAGTCTACCTGAGTCATTACTTAGACTATTCCTTTATGTTTCTTTTATAAGAATTTTGATACGCTGTTTTTCTGAATTATTCTGAAATATTACCTGAGGCCAAGAATGATAGCTCTTTATTTGTTCTTCTTTTCTGTCAGTCTCATATTCTCATTAGATTCTTGTTACCTATGCCATGACAACAGTATTCTAATTTATCTGGTTTTCTATTCTGTGGTAATGGATTAACGATGATGGGAACCATAGCAACTGAAGCAAAAGCTTCATTAAGCAAGAACAAATTTTCAGTTTACACCGTACAATGTGAAATTGCTTTAGAAACAAAGTCATCCACAGAATGATCATAACTTAGAAAGTAGTTAAGCTGAACCCTGGTGGAGAGGAGTCTGTATTTCAAACTGTGAGATGTGAATAGGTTTCCACCTTAAGAACAATCATCAAAGATAGCCACTGAGTGTCAAAAAACACTCAGAAACTTCATAGATTTCAAGTAAGCATTTGGCATCATTCACCATGATTCATCCTGAAATGTTATTGTAAGCCAACAGAAATAGTTAACACAATCAGAGCTTTGTTGTAAAGCAAAGTTTCCCAGCTAAAGTAAATGCAGTTGGAATGAACTGTCTACAACATAGATGGCTGCTGTCAGAAAAGTATCTGTTCTGTTGCCCTGTGTTTTTGCTGACAGCTTTGGTATGACAAAAACATATAGGCATGGACATAAGACGTAATGCCCTGGAATATCTGGATTTTGATGACAGTTTGGCCCTTCTAAATGAAGTCTCACTCAACATGTGAGGATGGAGACCTACCTAGTCTTGGAAAAAAAAAAAAAGGCAAAAAACTAGATCACCTGAAGCAGATTAACTGATACAAGGGCGATTCTGTTACAAGTTCATTGAGTTCATTGTGGATGCTTTTTAAATATATTAAAGACAAAGGAAGCAGTCTTTTCTACTTAGTAAGGCAGAACTGGTTAAGAACATGAGACAGAAAAGCAACGTAATGGGAGTGACCATAAAATAGAAGAGCTTGTGATGCATAAGAAAGAGGGAAGAGCAAAACAAAATTACTTCGCATTTGAGGAAGACTGACTTAAAAAAAATCAGAGATCTGGTAGATATTAGCCCATGAGAACCAAGTGTCAGTGTACAAGGCATAAAATGAGATGTGGAGAGAAAGAAACACAGAAAGCACAGGAAAACTTCCTACGAATAATGGATAGATTAGACCAGGAAGGTATAATCTCTGTTGCTCAGCATGGAGGGATGCTGAAGGACAGACACTGAGAAGCCTGAAGTGTTTCATAGAATCATAGAATGTTTGGGATTGGAGGGGACCTCTAGAGATCATCTAGTCCAATGCCCCTGACAGAGCAGGATCCCCTAGGGCAGGCCACAGAGGAATGCATTGAGGTGGGTTTTGAAAGTCTCCAGAGAAGGACACTCCACAGCGTCTCTGGGCAGCCGGTACCTCTCTGGGCAGCCTGACGCTGGAGTGGTTCTTTCACTCAGTTTGCACTAGAAAGGTCAACTGCAAGCACAGGACTAAAGGATTCTATCTCAGGCAGGAAGAGAGAAAGAAGAAGGTGCATAGTGCATAGTGCATAGTGCATAGTGCATAGTGCATAGCTAAAGAGGGTGTTCTCACATTGACTAAGCTTGATAAATGTTATGCTGGCATGATCAGTGGCAGCTGGCCACAAATGGTTTTCCCCAGGGCTTAGTGTTGGAGCCACTCCTGTCTAATACCTTTATCAATGATCTTGACAAGGAGATTGAGAGCACCCTCAGTAACTTTAAGCTGTCTGGCAGAAAGAGACCTGGAGGAGTTGATGGACAGCCAGCTGAACGTGAGCCAGCAGTGTTCCCAGGTGATCAAGAAGGCCAATGACCTCCTGGCCTGTATCAAGAATAAGGTAGCCAGTAGGACCAGGGAACTGATTTTACCCCTTGGCACTGGTGAGGCTACACCTTGAGTACTGTGTTCAGTTTGGGGCACTGCACTATAACAAACACATTGAGGTGTTGAAGCATGTCCAAACAAGGGCAATGAAGCTGTTGAAGGGTCTCAAGCACAGGTCTTATGAGGAGTGGCTGAGGAACTTGGGATTTTTCAGCCTGGAGAAAAGGAGTATGAGAGGAGACAAGGCTCTCTATAACTACCTGAAAAGAGGTTGTAGAGAGGTGAGTGTTGGCCTCTTCTCACAAGTTACAGCCAATAAGACAAGAGTAAATGGCATCAAGCTACACCTGACGAGATTTAGGTTAGACATTAGGAAAAACTTCCGCGCTGAAAGGGTTGTCTAAGACTGGAACCGGCTGCCCAGGGAAGTGGTTGAAATATTGTCCTTGGATATGTTTAAAAGCTGTCTAGATATGGTGCTTGTGGACATCGTTTAGAAGTGGGCCCAACAGAGTTAGATAATGGTTGGTCTTTTCCAACCAAAACAATTCTATGGTTCTATGACTAAAGAAATCTTAGAGCCAGTAGTGGTTATTTCTGAGAATTCATGAAAGACAGCTGAGGCACCTGCAGGCAGTAAAGAAACAAATGTACCTGCCCTTTGAAGTGGGAAAAAGAGGCAGTGAACACAAAGGCACAGGAATAGATATTCTGGATCATAACAGTTGTTTAGGAAAGGAAATTTTTTTCAAACTTTTCTTTAACATACCTTGTTTTGAAGGAGCTTCAAAGTTAATTTTAATAGATAGAATCCTTGATTTTTGGTATACATGTCTACATAATACACCTTTTCCCTCTGTGATGTGAATAGGTTAATGCATTTCCCACAGAATAAAGTAGCTATGTTTCTACCTAAGAAGACATTACAGTTGCAAGACAGGACATGCTGAAATTACTTTTTGCCTCTCTTTTTCTCCATCATAAAGTTATTGTACCCTGACTTTTGTGATGAAGCTATAGTGGTCAGCTCTGCTTAAAAAAGTAAAGGTATAGAAGACATAAATCATTCTCTCACCTTACAAAAAAAAAAAAAAAAAGAAAAAAAAAACCTGAACAGCAATTTCCAAGGCAAAATCAGATCTTAATTGGTAAACAATGTTGAATGTGATCATCATGAAACAAGTTTAATTTCTAGGCAAAGCAAAAAATCTCTGTCAAAAACCACAGCAAAATGTAATATTTAGAGACATAACTGTTTCACTATGTCTTACAATATTCCTAGGCTGAAGCAGTGTAAAATAGGAGTAGAGGAAGAATAAGGACCTTTACAATTATTTATGCCACTGCAGAAGAACAAATTTTGGGTTACAGAAGTAGAAGGCATCCAACAATCACTGCAAAATGCATTTTTTTCCAGATGTTGAGCATATGTAGGAAACTAGCATGAACCCTCTTAATTCCAGTGTGTAGACACAGGTAAGATTTCATGAAAATTTAAGAGCAAAGAATATGTTTCAAATTTTGCCAAGGTCTTTTAGCAAAGCTGTTTTGGGTGTGAGGCCTCACCATGCCACTTTATCTTGAAGACATGGATACAAAACCCGAATGTTAACTCCAGAGCTTGCAAAGGTAAACTTATAAATTTGAGATCTTGTTGATGAATTAAATCCCATGAAGTTCAGGAAGATATTGAAAATTATGGGTTTTGAGAGGCCCAAAGGCTACATTCCACATTTTTAACACTTTGAAAAGCCAAAAATAAGTTGGGAGAATGCCTGAAGTAGATCTGGATGCCGTTAACTTTGTGATGTGTGGGGAGAACGCAGGTTTTCTGGGGAGGTGTTAAACCAATCAAAATAACATATTTGACCTCCAAAAAGAGCTGGCTCTTTGCAGCCAACAGGATGTAAAAATGTTGAGAAAAGCCTGCATCCTTTACAAAAAGTAATGAAAGAAGTGACTGTAATGGTGGAAGTTAGAAAACAAGCTGAAGGTTTTCTTTGGAACTAGAAGTTTTCCATGCTGGCCTCAGGCTTACATTTTTTTATCCCTTCAGCAAGAAAACTCCTCTCACCAGATAACCGACTAAAGCATAAAATGTGAGATTTTACCCAGGCTATTTGGAGGCTGCTAGTCACATGTCATAAAAATTTAGTGTGCACTTGCTAATGTTTGCTGCTGGAATATCAACAGGTCCCCAACACTCAAATGGTCTTCACTGGTAAAGTCAGACCTTGTGAATGTAACCATTAGTTTTATTCTACTATAGATGCATTATCAATTGTATTGAAAAGTACTCATGTAGTTAGGTTTTCCTGACACTAATTTTCTTACCCTACCAAGAGCTACCAAGAAAGATATAAAATAATCAAAATGTACAATTGCTATGAGCATGACTGGGAGGCTGTGGTATAACCTGAACTTGCTAGTATCCTGAAGAACTTTTTAGGTAGAGATAATACAATTGACCTATGTAACAAACTCAAGACCAGCAAGCAAATTTATAGCTGTGATTTTACATGTCTGAACCTGTCTGAAGATAAAACTAAGCTATGCAATCCTGGACACCTTGTAATCCACTCTAAAACCCCTGACTTTCTCCACAGCACCTGTGCAACTTCTAGAGTACTAGCTGCTATGAGAGCTGCTTTTCACAGCATCTCAAACACCTACGTTGTATATCTGGTGGGAGAAGGTTACTGCAAACCTCAGGCAACCTCTGGAAGCAAATGTGATTACAGAAGTGAGCAACAGTCAGCAAAACCTTAAGTTTCTTCCACAGGGCCATTCAGCTGCTGGTCAAGAACATAAAAGTTGATCTTCAGTCAAGGCAGAAAAGGTTAAGGCTTCCCGTTCAGCGAACAAATATGCAGCACAGATTATTTCTGTGAGAAAGTATTAATTTATGATGACATTGTCTGTTTAAAGTTTCTGCCAAATTGTTTCTGAATTCCTTAGTGGTAAAATTCAGATAGTGATCAAACATGTTTGATACTGGCTTTGTCAATGATTGCTATGTCTTATCTGAATGTGGCTTTTTTAGCTGTCTTCCAACACTTCATGCAAATGGTTTGATATATTTGAGAGGTATGTGAAAGAAAGTTTTTGGAAGGACTATTTTCTCAGAACTGCTTTCATGTTACTCATATGCATCCAGACATGCAATCTGTTACAGGAGTAATGTCTGAACCTTCACTCAGCTTTCGTGCTATCTGTGAACCTCCTCACACTATTTATGGAGAGGACCTGGCTATCTATACTCTCTCTGCCAGATCAGAACATCAATGTCAGCAGGGTGAGCAAATGCAGAAACACTGAATGGCCTCCATGAAAATTGAAGGCATTACTGTGTCTAGAGAGGCTAGTGAAAATACCAGTTTTGAAAACTTGAAAGCCTTAGTCTCTTGCTTAGACCCTCTACAGGAGTACTGCAGAGAAATAACCATCCAAGAGCAAGGCAGCATCAGAAATAGAAGACTGCTGATAAAAACTTAAAGGACTTTACCAACAAGTATTCGTTTTCAGGCATTTTTGAAAGTGAAGTGACAACTGGAAACTTTTCTTTGCAGAGGAAATGAAGTGAGGAAATATGAACCTGATGTTCTTTTTTTTTTGCCTAGAAATATGGTATCGGGCATTTCAATCACTGGTAATTTTGACTTAAGTAACCATTTTCAAATGGCTTTTTCTCAGTTTATAGAGGGATTTTATGAAATACTATTGTTTCCACTCAGTGTGTGAAATGTGATTAATTGTAGGTGACTTTGATGGATACTGCTTCTGAAAGCAATTAAATTCAGAAGGGACTTGATCAGTTGTGTGTGAGTATCATATCCATAGATCAGAACATATATAACCAGTGCAGAAAAAACCAGCTGCACAAGCTAAGCACAGAGTGCCTTGGGCTTTTAAAAATCCTTAGAAACAAAATGGAGATCACAACCCTGATCAGTGAGTGAACGTGTCAATCTTGAGTTGTGTCCAGAAACTTCTGAAGGTGATACCAACAAGCCGGCCAGATAGCTTTTCTGTGGCAGAATTGAGACTTCCAGGGCTTAAGAACTGAGCTATTCCCTTCAGGCTGACTAGCAACCGAGGCTTTGAAAAGATCAACAATAGAATATCAAAAGAGAGAACTTCTTTGTTGGTGGCTCCTGGGTCCCTGAAAACATGGCTTGGTTGAGAGATGAGAATCTGTCTCTTTCACACCTCTGTATCAAGGTCCTAAAAGAGCTGTGGCATTTGACTCCTACCAATTTAAGTAGTGACCATCTCACAAAAAGCCCTTGATGTCTTAAGAGAAAGTTCTTGGTGTCGTACTGTCAACACAGAATCAGACAAACAACCAAACAAAAGAGCCAAATTCATGGGGGTTTTTTAAAAAGCAATAAAACAAAATGGGCTTTTTGCAACATCCAGTAGGGTTTATCAGGAATATTTTTTTTTTTTTTATGTTCTTCTGGTAACAGGGCTTTTGACCAGATCATGTTGGAGCATGAGGATCAGAGGACACCCAGCCTGTCTGGGACCTGGCCACCAGCTGGGGCAACTAAGCCCATTTCTCTTGCAGAGGACAATACCAGAAGCCACCAGCATTCTCACCTCTGGGGTGCTGAAACAGAGAACAGTCTCAGAAGAACGGCTTTAACTGAATGCATAAAAGCTGAGTTTTTCACCTCTGTGCTTTGTAAATATCTGATGTATGTGAGGTGGGATGATCCACACAAAAGTGGCAGGAGAGATACAAGAACTGCCAAACTTAAGGAATACCAAACAACTGCAGTTTTGTTGTCCAGGAAGTATTGGGAAGTGTGGGTAAATATTACAAGAAAAGGAAACGCCAAAGTACTACTAAATAAGCTGGGCTAATCTCAAATATATTTCTTAGAATGATAAATGAGATTTTGTGTATAAAAGCTCAGTTGTTAGGTTTTTTTAGTATACTCAGACTGGGGCAGTGTATTACTCAAGTTCTTTTCACACCTAAAGTCTGGGAAAGTTTTGCACAAATGCCATGACTGTTAGACATATCTTGCCTAAGCATAACAGAAAAGGCGTTTTTGGAACTTCAGAAAAGTCTTTACACATACTTGGTGGAAGATCACTTTTGTTCTTTCCAGACTTCTCTTTTAAAAGCTGAAAACCAGAAAAAAAAAAAAGTATTCTAATTCAGTATAAGATGTAAAAATATAGATTTTTTTTTTGATACTGAGTAATAAAACTTTGCTTCAAATAAAGTGACTGTTATTCCATTGTATAATATCTTTGAACCAGTCTGTTAGGATAGAGAACTACCATGGCAGTGAAATGCAGGCACTAAGATTCTTTGAGCCTAGCAGAAATGTTTTGCTAAGAAACATGGTTTTTAAAAGTCTGTTGCAAGAACGCGGGTCCAGGCTTCCTGACGTGTTTGGGCAAATCTAGGCACATCCAATGTTTCAGTTTTACAAACTGCATCACCAGTCAGTTGTGCTGCTCAAAACCAACAGAATATAATCCTTAACTCTATTCAGAAGATAAGGCCTTGTCATGGTGATGCAGAAAACTGTACAGTGATATGCAGAGGCAACTGAGCAGGGGTCTTGCAATAGTTGAGTGTGCAGTGTAGTACCTGAGGCATTTTTGTTTAAAATTCATAGCTTTTCTAGGAAAGGAAGCACAGGTTGTGAATGTTCATACAAATCAAAATATTTCCAGCAGTTATGTTCTGCGGGGCACACAGCAAGCCACGCTCTGTGTGTGCATTCAAGTGTTTTGCCGAGGCCATGGGCAGGTTGTTTCCCAGGTGTAGCTCTGCTGACTGGAGATAGTCCTGTCCCCACCTCCCCAGCCAGTGGGAACTGCCCCCACAGCTCTGTTGGCTGAGCGCTCTTTGGATTCTCCATCCCCTACCGCAAGTAAAGCCACCTCACCCATCTTCTTTTGTGGTTTAAAGCTGCTGGCTGACTTGTGTTTAACAGACCCCTTCAACTGGCAAGACTGTGTGCGCAAGAACAGTGTGGCGATGGCAGACCACAGGACGGTACCATCTTTAGATAGCACAACTGTTGGCAAAATTAAGATCTGCCCGTGATTTCCATACGTGGCTTCAAAACAGTCATCTGTTTGGGTAGTAGAGGCAAGGAACCTATCAAAGTATATATCTTCTCTTGTCAGAGTCCACAGACATCACATGGCACACCTGTCTAGTGTCTGCACTTCCATCTTCATAGAATCATAGAATCATAGAATGTTAGGGATTGGAAGGGACCTCGAAAGATCATCAAGTCCAATCCCCCTGCCAGAGCAGGAATGCCTAGACTATGTCACACAGGAACGTGTCCAGGCAGGTCTTGAATGTCTCCAGAGAAGGAGACTCCACAACCTCTCTGGGCAGCCTGTTCCAGGGCTCCGTCACCCTCACTGAGAAGAAGTTTCTTCTCGAGTTTAAGCGGAACCTCTTATGTTCCAGTTTCAGCCCATTACCCCTTGTCCTATCAGTGGTTGTCACCGAGAAGAGCCTGGCTCCATCCTCGTGACACTCACCCTTGATATATTTGTAAACATTAATGAGGTCACCCCTCAGCCTCCTCTTCTCCAAACTAAAGAGCCCCAGCTCCTTCAGTCTTTTCTCATAAGGGAGATGCTCCACTCCCTTAATCATCCTAGTTGCCCTGTGCTGGACTCTCTCCAGCAGTTCCCTGTCTTTCTTGAACTGAGGGGCCCAGAACTGGACACAATATTCCAGATGGGGTCTCACCAGGGCAGAGTAGAGGGGAAGGAGAACCTCTCTCGACCTACTAACCACCCCCCTTCTAATACACCCCAGGATACCATTGGCCTTCCTGGCCACAAGGGCACAGTGCTGGCTCATGGTCATCCTGCTGTCCACCAAGACTCCCAGGTCCCTTTGCCCTACACTACTCTCTAATAAGTCATTCCCCAACTTATACTGGAACCTGGGGTTGTTCCTACCCAGATGCAAGACCCTACATTTACCCTTGTTATATTTCATTAAATTTTTCCCCGCCCAACACTCCAGCCTGTCCAGGTCTCGCTGAATGGCAGCACAGCCTTCTGGTGTGTCAGCCACTCCTCCCAGCTTGGTGTCATCAGCAAACTTGCTGATAGTACTCTCTAGTCCCTCATCCAAGTCATCGATGAATATATTGAATAATACTGGTCCCAGTACCGACCCTTTAGGGACTCCACTGGATACAGGCCTCCAACCAGACTCCGCCCCATTGACCACAACTCTTTGGCTTCTTCCCCTTAGCCAGTTCACAGTCCACCTCACTACCCGAGAGTCTAGACCACATTTCCTCAGTTTAGCAGCAAGGATGCTGTGGGAGACTGTGTCAAATGCTTTACTGAAGTCAAGGTAGACCACATCCACCGCTCTGCCATCCTCTATCCACCTTGTTATATCCTCGTAAAAGGCTATGAGGTTAGTCAAGCATGACTTCCCCTTGGTGAAACCATGTTGACTGTCTCTAATGACCCTCTTATCCCTGATATGCCTTGAGATGGCACCAAGGATAAGTCGTTCCATCACTTTCCCAGGGATGGAGGTGAGGCTGACCGGTCTATAGTTACCCGGGTCCTCCTTCTTGCCCTTTCTGAAGACTGGAGTGACATTTGCTTCCCTCCAGTCCTCAGGCACCTCTCCCGTCTCCCAAGACTTGGCAAAGATGATGGAGAGTGGTCTAGCAATGACATCAGCCAGCTCCCTCAGCACCCGTGGATGCATCCCGTCTGGACCCATGGATTTATGGATGTCCAGATTGCTTAATTGGTCCCTAACCCCGTCCTCATCGACTAAAGCAAACTCCTCCACTGCCCTGACTTCCTCTGGGGCCTCAGGGGAACGGGGCTCCTCAGGACAGCCTCCGGCAGAGTAGACAGAGGCAAAGAAGGCATTCAGTAACTCTGCCTTCTCTGTATCATGTGTCACCAAGGCACCCACCTCATTCATCAGTGGGCCTACATTGCCTCTGGTGTTAGTTTTATCTGCCACGTATTTGAAAAAGCTCTTCCTGTTGTCCTTGACCCCTCTCGCCAGGTTCAATTCTAGGGAGGCCTTTGCTTTCCTAGTTGCCTCCCTACACCCTCGGACAACAGCCTTATTTTCTTCCCAAGTGGCCAGTCCTGCCTTCCAAGATCTGTAAATTCTCCTCTTGCCCTTGAGCTTACCCAGCAGATCCCTGTTTAGCCACGCAGGTCTCCTGGCTCCCTTCCTTGACTTCCTACGTGTCGGGATGCTCTGATCTTGAGCACGGTAGAAGCAGTCCCTGAACGCTAACCAACTATCTTGGGCCCCTTTACCTTCAAACAGCCTTGCCCATGGGATTTTCTCTAGTAATTGCTTGAAAAATCCAAAGTTTGCCTTGGCAAAGTCCAGGGTTGCAATTCTGCTTGCTATTTTGTTTCTGCTACATGAGATCCTGAACTCCACCATTTCATGGTCACTGCAGCCAAGGCAGCCCTCAACCTTTACTGCTTCAACCAGATCCTCCTTGTTAGCGAGGATGAGGTCCAGCAGTGCTCCTCTCCTAGTCGGCTCCTCCACCATTTGCATCAGAAAATTATCATCGATGCACTGGAGGAACCTCCTGGACTGTGGCTGGCTGGCTGAGTTGTCCTTCCAGCAAATATCAGGGAAGTTAAAATCCCCCACGACAACCAGGGCCTGTGATTGTGAGACCGCTCTCAGCTGCCTGTAGAAGGCCTCATCAACTTCCTCACCCTGATCTGGTGGCCTGTAATAGACACCCACAACAGTATCTCTCCTGCCAGCCTGCCCCTTAATTCTAACCCATACACTCTCAACTTGCTCCTCCTCCATGCCTGGATGGTATTCAAGACATTGTAGTTGCTCTTTCACATAAAGAGCGACTCCACCACCTCGCCTGGCTGGCCTGTCTTTCCTGAAAAGGACATAGCCACCCATGACCACATTCCAGTCATGTGAGCTGTCCCACCATGTCTCTGTAATTGCCACCAGATCATAATCTCCTGCCCGAACCCAGGTTTCTAGCTCCTCCTGCTTATTCCCCATGTTGCGTGCATTGGTGTATAAGCATTTCAGGGAGCAAGCTGAGCACACTGATCTCACCCTAGGGGGATGGAAGGCCACCCGGTCCTCATAATTTCTAGAGCACTGCCCCGCTGCAATCCCAGCTATAACCCCATCCCCCTTCATATCTAGTTTCAAGAACGCTCTATGATTCCCGCCAGTTCATGACCAAGGATCCTGTTTTCCGTTTGTGTCATTTGAACCCCAGCTTGTTTCAGTCTGCACATTGCTTTGCTCTTTTCTGTCTATAACGCTGACCAAATCACCATGCAGGATCACTGAGTAGTACTAAGTAAGTAGTACTAAGTTCTGAGAGAGCACACTTTCACTAGGTTCCTGGAGATCACAGTCATCAGTAAATTCTTGTTCTCTAGAGATTAATAGAGCTCAGAATTGCACATCTTAATTACTTATCCTAGGTTTATACGTACTGTCCCATCTGATTTTAGAAGTCCACAAAGTTAAGACAATAATACAAAGCACCAGCAATAGAGAAGTGTTGGAACAGGGTGCCAAGGAAAGTGGTGGTCACCATCTCTGGAGGTGTTCAAAACACATGTAGATGTGGTAGTTTGCGACATGGTTTAGTAGTCATAGTAGTGTTCAGTTAATGTTGGATTAAGATCTTAGAGATCTTAAGATCTTAGACATCTTTTTGAACCTTAGTGATTCCACAATTCTATGAAAATGGAAGAAGTTTTCAGCACAGCCTTCACAAACACCATTATCCAGAGATCTAGTGAAAATCATCAAGTGGCCCACCCAAAAGACCCTTCTAGTAACTTTTATTTACCATTTACCGCTTTCAAAGACATTTTTGACTAAGGCAAAACTATAAGGAAGACAGGCCACGTCCTTGAAACACCTTTTTTCACCTACTGCAGTTTTAAATCTTTCTTACATTTAGCTAATCAAACTCTGGATAATAATGTAGAGAAGATCTTAAAATGTGGTATAGCAGCGTCAGTAACTGTGGCAATGCAATATTTGTTCTTCAATAAAATTTTTGTTCTCCAGAGGCACTGGAACCTGTATCTTCCTTCTTTGTGACCACCAGCTTGTCTGTATTAAGTCCCTCTCTCTTGCTATCCATTTTCATTGATTCATGGTCTTTGTGTAAGAGGCCAGCATAAAGCTGTGCAGAGAGGGTGTCATCACTGTAATTGAGCATCTATTATTTAAAAAGCACAGTTGTTACTTTGGTTGATGAGACCATCTCTCAGCCCGACATCAACCCTGAGAACAGAAACTTGGGGTAATTTACCAGACCCTTTTTATATCCCTTATCAGGACTGTAGACCTGCAATACTACAGGGTTGTATTAAGTCCCTGTTCTACCCTCAGTACTTTACTGAGTGATAAAGGCAATGCCTTGATGATTAGATACCTGTGAATACTGACATTAATGAGAAGCATGTAAAAGAAGCATAGGCTGGCTTTTATGCTGAAAAAAAGTTATGCTTGGTTATGCTGGAAATATTTTTTTTTATTTTATTTCATTTCATTCTTTTCCCTAAGAAAAATTCCTCCCTCTCTATCATACATCATCTCAATCTTCCACTCATGCTGACACAGAGAGGATACAAATGATTTTTAGAGTTCCGCAAGGATAAAAACCAGCAGGGATTATCAAGCTCTGTCTGAGTCGGAAAATGCTATGCTTCAGCATCCAGTTAATAAATATTTATTTTGTTTCTGATTCTGTGTGCTACTGAGATCCCATCATGTTTATCTGAGTAGACAATGTTATGGCTAAAAGACACATTTTCACAGGAGGGTATGTTTATGCGTCACACCTTGGATGAAACTGAGATTTTTTAGGAGTGAAACATCTCTCTTTTTTTTAGCAACCAAAAAGTAGAGAAAAAATTGAACAGAAAGTATAATAACATCTTGACTTTTGGATCAAGATTCTTTACAATCCAGAATGAAAAGAAAAGGCCCAAGGCTCTCCTTCCAGATGAGGGTGAACATTGGCAGGAAAAATGAATATGCAACAAGTGCCCTTACAAAGAGGTGATGAGAAGCACATCTTTCGAGGGATGACTGTTCTGTGTAACATGCTTTGGCCTTGGATCTAAACCACAAAATGGTTCTGAAGTACCTGTAGCCTTGAAAGCCAGTTACAGGATATTCACGCATTCTGTCAGTTTTCTTGCATTGCTGAAGTTGTCCTAAGTCAGTAACACCCAGAAGGGAAATTACTATTTTAACCACTTAAATACAAAAAAGATAAAGAAAATTTTGCAGTATTTGGAAAAGATACTGCTGTAGCCTGGAGCATTAATCTCAGAAGAAAACTGGATGTGAATAGTGGAGGAATGGAAAGGCCACAACAATCCCATTATAATCAGTACTGCTGAGCGACTTAAATACAGGGGTTGCTGCCAAATTCACTATAATAAATGAACTAGATGTGTTCCCTGCCTCGGAAAAGCTGGGTGGGGGAATAAGTACATCACATGAGTAAACTGAAAAGGCCTAATCTTCAGGATATTACACCAACAGATCTTTTAGAGTTACAAATGACAGACAGCTATAGGTGAAATTTTGTATGAAAATAACTGCAGCTGTAAATCCATGGATGCAAAATTGTTAGCAGCTACTCAGACTTCTATTGATAGGGATGTAAAAATAGACTATTTTCAGCTGTTGTGTACTGCTAGCTGTTTCCGATGGGCAAAATGCTGAATCTGCTCTGTGGTGTTTTTTTTATTTTATTTTATTTGTGATCCAGAATTATATAGTGCAGTCATACTGACATTTAATAATGGTCTTTTTATTGTCCTGAAATACTTGCTCACCAGCTGCAAAGCAACAACATTTTATTCACCCTTGTACACTGTGTGGCTTCCCATAGATGAAATGATATTTATGCTTGACAAACCTTCCAGTTAGTATTCCAGGTAAGATGATGTGCTTAGCAAGAGTTGAAGCCCATCAAATGAAGGTTAATCTACACCAAGAGATGAACTGTCACTCAATCATCACTAGCAATGCTGCAGGTGTCTCAGCAACCAACAGATGGTCCTTTGGGGATTGCTTGTTTTTTTCACAGAATCACAGAATTTTTGGTTGTTGTTTGTTTTTTTTCTTTTTCCTCAGAATAATGTTATGGTACAGACACTTCTTTCCCGGTGGTATAAACCAAACTGCTCCAACACAATACAGACTTGCTTTTAGGAAAACAAACAAACAAACTAACCAATTCCCATGCTAGTCAGAGAAAGCCTGGTTAGATTAGAGTCTGGACCCTGGAAAACTTGCTCAGGAGGTCATAAATCTTGGAGCGAACAAAGAAAAGACTGATGTTACAAGGGAAGAAATTGGCAGAGGGAAGCCAATGGAGCTGCTCACTGAAGCCTAGCCATTCATGTCTGTCTAGTTCTGTGTGCAGAGAGGTGGTTTCTTTGTCTACCACTGCTTTTTGTTGTTTGTTTTAGGGCTTATTGTAGGAAAGAAAGAAAGTGTGATGAGAAAACGCTGACTGTGGTGCAGCTGAAGTATTTGTAAAAGGGCCAAATTCTCTGCCAATATAATTCAACATAACTGTAGGCAATGGAGCTAGCCCAGGGGTGAATCTGACAACCCTTTACTTTTCAGTCGTTTTGGTAGATGCTCATTAGACAGAGAAGCTTGCATTAGCCCATTAGTTTACAGTATGTTTTTAATCCATTGAGTATGTATTGCAATCATTTTGGTGTAAAACTATTAATTAATAGGGCTAAAGGAAGGAAGAGTATTCCTTTTTTTTTTTTAATGCATTTTCTCTGGGTACACACACATTTACAGGTCATTTTTTCTGTAAACATTCAGTCTTAGGGTATATCCACCCCAAGAGAGTACAGAGGGACCCTTACCCACACTGTAATGTGTGGGTGCTTGCCCTGCTCATGCTCTAAGGTAGATAAACACTATGGCTGCCCTTCCGCAGGTTTCATCTGTTCAGACTTAGTATCGCCCTAATGCGGCTACATGGAAACAGGCTCATACCAGGTAAGATATACACTGACTTGTATGCTGTTACTCGTTACCACAGGTTCCATGCATCTGCCAGGCAAAGTCACGATAGCAACATTTCTTACACGTAGAAATGTTGATGAAACCTCCAGTTTAATCACATGCACATCGGTGTTCATGGAGTGGAACAGGGATGGGGTGTGTATGGCTTTGCTCTCCACTTTTGCTATTTTGGTTTCTCGCTTTCTGCATGTTCCTGGTAGACTTCCATCCCTTAACCACCTCTTTTCTCTGCTTGGTAGTCTATCCAGTAACAGCCTTTCAATGAGCTTTTACAGCATCATATTGCAGGGAGGATACAAATATCCTTCCCTTCTAGAATACATATTTCTCTCATTCATTTGACTGATTTTTCCTAGCCTGCAGCAAAAGGCTGTTGAGATGTATGCCATTAAAAATGCTTCTCTGACAGGTTTTCTTGGGAGATTGTGAAGGAATCTTCTTCCTAAGTTTCTGCTGTGTAGTGGTTTTTTTTCTGGTCCCATCCAAGTGTTACACAATCTTCCTCTTCTTACATTTTTATTTTGTATTCTTACATTTTTACCGTATGCTTGTTTTCTTCACATTACAAAAAAATAATTTTGGGTAGTTTAGAGTCATTAGATTACCAAAGGCTTGTAAATCGGAAGGAATAATGGAAGAAATTCAGATGTGTATAATATAGTGACTTATCATTACCCATTAACTAGCAGAATTATCTCCTATTATTTACCTGTAATATTTTTATTAATGAAAGGCATAAGCTAGCTTTGCCAAGGGCAAGATTTAGTCCTGGGTGAACAGAGAGAAAATGTATTTACAAGAATGTTTTTGAATTCTTAACTGTGTTTTAAATAACTGTTTTTACACACTTCTTGATCACTTTTTCCAGCTAGTCAGCTGAGCAAACATTTTCTTACAGAAACGTGTACAGGAAGCAACTTTTAGGCCTGATTATTGTTCAATTATGAAACAACAACAACAAAAAAAAAGAAATTAATGAGAAAATAATGTGTTTAGTGAAAATAAAGTGCAGGAGATAAGTTGAGGTCAGCCAAATGAGGAAGAGAAAGTCTGTCTAGGCTGACCTACCTCCAGACAAGCCAGTTCCAGTCTTGGGATCAGGACAGCCAGGTCAGCACAGAGCTGTGCCAACCGAATTGAGCTAACTCATTTATACAGCCCCTGGGAGCCGACTGAGTGCGCAGCGTGGCAACCTGCCATGCAGACGTCCCGTCCTTCTTCCTGGGCTATCTCTCCCATGACGAGGCATTGTGTAACGTAGATGTGTCCTTAGGTGACCAACCAGCACGCTCAGCGAGCAAATCCCGAACAGCAAATGCTCAAAGAGCTGTAATCATTTATGAATGCTCTCTGAGCGCTATTTTTTTAGACGAACTGCTAAATAACAGACAAACAGGGAAAATCTAGGACCTCATTTATAGACAATATATTAGCAGAGACAGGAGTTAATTTCAGCCCCCTCTCCTCAGTTTGTTTGCTGCTGGTGTATCAGCCAGCTGCCAAAAGTCTAGCTGCATTTTCCAAACCTAGTTTCAATATTCAGAGGAGTTTTACTGTGAGTTATTTTTCTTGTAACTCCTCTGTATGGTATCGTATACAACCCGTTTTGCCCTCACTGCTGAGAAGTGTGAAATACAGAACAATTCCTTCTGATATATTTCAAACATACTGTTGTACTCAACCATACAGAAAACACTTCAGCAGATGTACTCTGCTGGCCTATTCATCTTAATGCAAAGGTCTGCTCCGAGTTTCACACTCTTCAGTCATTCCTTATATGCTGCAGCACACAGCAAATTACTGAATATCTTTCAATCTTGGCAAAAAAGGCTTTCTTTTTAGATCGCAAACATTAATAACAATTCAAATTGACAAAAGCCTTTGATGTATGAGCATATTTGCACATATTTGTGGAGGAAGACAGAAGTGAACTCGTGTTAGCTTGCCATCCGAAAAGCCAGGTTATTCCATTGTACGGACAGTGTTTTGCCACAAAACGACTTTCAGTCATGTAGTAGGCTCAAATAGTTAAAGTGTTTGAAATTTGCCTGTTACATCAAACTGCTTCATATCCATTTATGACCTTAAGAAAGAATGAAACAAAATTAAAAAAAAATACTGTGCAGAATGTAATATATTGTTTGGAAAATTATTATATATTAGTCATAAAAAAACTTTTCATGCATATTCTTTTGCCAAGACCTAATTAGAAGTAGATAATTTTCAAAAACTAATTTCTAAATCCAGCAGCCACTTTTTTTGTCATAGATTTTCATAAACTGACCCATGTGATACTGGTTTTCCCTTATTTGGGACTGAAGCTATTGAACAGTGCACTGAAATGAGGATGTCTGGTTAATTTGGGACAAATCACCTTACTTTTTCCTCTGCCATTTTCTCTGTTCAGCAGGGCATATTGGTACTATTTTATTTCCTTGTAAAGTGCTTTGAGATCTGAGGATGACTGGAGCCTTGTGTAAGTGTCAAGTATAACCACATTTCTAATATCTAATTAGGCCAAATTCTACTCTTGTATATACAAATATGACTCCTGTTAAATTCAACAGAATGTCATAAGATGTAAGAAAGAACATTTATGCAGTCAGCAGCTGATATACAGATCAGTTTTCAAGCTGCATAAGAAAGAATTTTAATTCTAAGCAATACTTAACCTGAAGGATCTTGATGGGCTTCATTTTGTATTTCATTTCTGGCCCATGCTTCGGTGTGAAAGCCACTCTTGAAGAGGTCTCAGACCTTTGATGCCTGTAATTTCATTCCCAGTGAGGCTATGGGATCTGGGCATACCTTGTTCTGGGGGCAGAGGAGGAGATGGCACGCAGCATTACTGCTCCAGGCTCGACAAGACATGGTACTCGCAGCTGGAGTCAGGGAGAAGCCTCCATCCTGCAGCTGCTGAGCAGCTTTGCTGAGCCTCTCTAGACAACCTGGTACCCAGCTCCCAAATGTAGGGACAAGTCATGATCCTGTGCTGGGAAGGAAAAAAGTCTTTTGTCAGCCCCTCAGAAAAGCCATATCTGAAATGACCAGCTTGGTGTTTGTAGGATGGAGGCCAAAGTTACATAAAATTTACTGCAAATCAATATTTTTTTGCAACAGCTATATCTTGCTAGTCCTAGTAGAAAAATCAAGCTTCTATGACCCTGGTTTACAACTTTAAGGTAACACAAACCTTCAATTAGAGCAGATTTTTTCTAGTTCAGATCCATTTATCTACAGTAGAAGAATCTTACAAAATTTTCTCTCAATAATATCATAGAATAATATGTAGAAGTTGTTGCTAATATTGTTGCATTAGGTTTTCTGAGCACTCTCAGCCATTCGTCTGATTCAGCTGCTTTTCTCTGAGCAGAAAGTATTTGCAACAAGTAGAGCTGTGTGAGCTAGCAGAGGGGAAATAAAAGGGGGAAAAAAAAAAGACAAAAAGAAGACCAAAAAAACTGGCAAGCAAGTTCTCTGTTTCTTTGAAAACTCTCCAACACCATGAATCCTGTGAGAGCTTAATTAAAATGAAAAGGGAATTTTCAAAGGGAGAAAACAGAATAAGCTTTTTTAATGGTCTATTTTTGTTCTGAGCTCAGAAAATCTCTTTCTCTTTTTCAACTGGTTTCCCCAAAACATAAATATTGGCAGCTTTAAGGTTTGTTTTTCATCCTCTTGAGCAAGAGGCAGTGAGTTCAAAAGCTTTTTCCAGTCAAGCTTAGAGAGTTTGCTCACCAGAGCTTGGATTTCTGACACAACTAGTGAGTCTAGAACAGTAAACACTACCGTGAAATTAAAGTTGCCATTTCAAGGGAATGACGATTAAATGGTAATATATTCACTTTGCTGATAATTAGAAAAACCTGCTTTTTTTCAGCCACAACAACATGTAAGGGTCAAGGTCAGCCAAATCCTACAGAACACCTTAGGCTCACATGATTAAGGGTAATTTCTGCAGCCAACCTCACTCAAAAAAGCAAACTTCTCATCCACCTCCCTTTTACCAGCTAATTGAGCAGCTGGGTGTGGGTGTTGCTTTAACATAAGTCCAGATCAAGACTTCAGTGTCTCAGTCCATATCTAGACTTACCTGCTCCAACCACCTGCTGTTAAGTTACTACTAGTTGATATTTCCAAACTTAGAGAAAGAAATAGCTGGAATCTGGAACATTTTTTGGACATCCACTGTTCTTGGCCAAAATGCCTGTGCCCCTTCAGCCCAGAATAAGAATGATAGCAAGCCAGTATCTGTGCGAAATTTTTTCAAACAATCCGAGTGACAAAAAGGGTCATATATATCAATTTGCTTCAGCAATTTCTGCAGTAGACTGACACTGAAATATGGAAATTTACATATTAACTATTGATGCAGACAAGGTTGCAGAGTTATTCCTGACTTCACAGATGTAAATCAACAAATTATTGGAGTTGCTGCTGTATATTCAAGAGCTCTGAATATACACGGTACTTTTCTTCTCGGTCATGAACTCTTCTGAGCGTTGTCCCAGGCAACCAGCTGTTCGTGTACAGTGTGACACATGCAATGGAGAGTCCAGTGCCATTGTCCAATTGACGGAGTGTTCTATCCACTGATCTAAACAATGCACAGATTCAATGTGCAGATTCAGGACCTGGCCTCATGGACTTACGATCCCCACAGCACTGCCATATTCATTCAGAAGCTCCCTTAAAGTGCTTTTAAGTCAATGTATTTTCCTGTGCACTGTTTACCCATCCTATATGTGGTGAACATCTTTCCACTGGCAGAAGAAAGTGCTGTGCATGCAGTTTTTCTTCCAGAGGTCATTTATGGGACAAAAATCAGTCTTCTAGATGACTAGCTTAGGATTTTCAAAACATAGTTTGTGCTAGACTTATTTTAAACATTGATGGTAAGATTTAGTCAAGGTTGTCTGAGGATAATAGTGGCTTATGCAACTGGTCAGCACACAGATATGAGCTGATCGATTTCTCTATTTCACAGGGAATTTCTTTGTCACTGGTCCACAGACCAACACATTCGTTCCTCATTTACTTGTAATTTAACCTAGGTACTTAATGAATTACAAAAATGGACAGAAATTAGCTCATCATCTCATAAAAGAAATACATTTCTAATTAAAAACTATGAATATGGGTCACACTTTGCAGAAGGAAACATAAGTCAAGCATCATTCTTGATTTGTTCCAGGTCACTGTTTTTCTCTGCCTGGCTGCAAAACACTAATGGATCATCATGATAAAAATTCACTTTTGCACCCATCTGTTACGTTGCACTTTTAATGCCTATTTTACTTAATGTATCTTGATTCTATCCCACTTCCAGCTGCAAACACAGCACACTTTATTAGAATAAAATTTTATCCCTTTTGGTCCTGTAAATGAGAATAGAAGCTGAAGACATATTTGCAACACCAGTAGCTTTAAGTTTTAGCATATGTTAGCATAATAAATTAATTGAAGAAAATTTTCAAGTACACATTCCTGCAAAATTCAGTTTTCTAGTCATTGCAGTGGGTCCTTATAATCAGATTTCTATAGTAAAAGAGTTAAAAAAAGACAAAGTCAAAGATTTTTTAATCCTTCAAGTGATATTGAAGACAAGTACATTAAAAGGTAACTGGAGATGTTTTCCTAATAAATCAGGACCTAAGCAGATGTCTTCTAATATAAGCATCATTTGATAAACAATGAAAGATGAGATTTTTGACTACTCTGGCATTCTGTTGTTGAAAAGAAAATACTGAAGAGGAAAGAAAGACGTGCAATAATGAATGTTGAAAAGGAAATGACAATAGAATGCATGTCCAGAGCAGATGGTCTAATGCAACAATTATCAAACTTTTTTCTGATTCCAACTCTCTTGTAGATCAATCATTTTCCAGCAGCCCCAGATATAAGCATCAACAGTGGATGAACATGTATTACTATTAGGTTAACAATTCCAGAAGGAGTTATGATCCCCAGTTTGGGGAAAACTGCTCTGCTGGAATTGGTGCCGTGTATGAGTCCTCTGACAGTACCTCCAGGCCCGAGGTACATCACTGTGTTGCTTGAAATAAGAGGCAAAGAAGGAGGATGAAATATCCCCACAAACAGACTCTGCTCACAATGAATGAGTTTGTGGCAGGTCTGTTATGCGATTCCTGTGAGTCATGGCATTTCTTTGCTCTTCATCTCAACTTCATGGACTTTGGTTGTTGTCATGGCCTACAAGCTCATACAGAGCCTCTACACCTGCCAGCTGTGTCATGCTTTGTGACACATCTCTTCTTCACTCAATGTTCTGGAGGCTTAACTGGAAAACCTTTCATCAAGTGCCTGTTCTTTGGAAATCCTAGCATGTTAAACTGTATTTTACTCCTGAGAGTCGTAACAGTCCTTCAGTTCAACCCACACCTAGAAAGAGTTTCTAATTAAGAAATTAATTGCCTTTGAAAAATCATCCTAACAAATAAAATTTGCAGCTAAGCTTCCTAAATTTCCTTTTGAAGTTTTCTTTTAGAGCAGGAATAAAAAAAGGAGCATTAATTTGCTCAGGCATGGGGATAGAGCAGCATCTGGGCTGATAGTGAAGGCATTCACCCAGAATAAAGAAAACGAGTCTGCTAGGCTCTACTTCAAAGGACAAATTTCCTAATTTATAGTGCATACATCTGGGAACAGAGACCCCTTCCCTCAAGGTGAATATCTTAGCCAGAAAGTTTTTAGACTTGTATTCAAGTCCATGATTTTTTTCTGTCATCTGTCTCTATGGATATTTAATTACACCTGTGCAATCAGGGCCAGTTTCAAAGCAAAGTACCAAGAATGTCCCCATCCACAGATTTCCCTAAGTTTTGAGGCTTGGGCATTCTTATGGTAGATGGGAGTTGTGATTCCACTTTCCTTGGGAAGAAGATAGGTTTCCTTCATCTTCTGTGAATAACTTAACTGAGTGACTTTTACTGCGTACAAGAGTCACGGGATTCCTTTTCCTGTCTTTCAAAATTTTCCTTGACTTGGTGACAGTTCCTGAAAGAAAGCCATTAAATGCCTGACTGTATGGGCAAACTCAGGGATGTGAAACTCAAGCAGTGGGAAGCAGCTCCACTCAGTCCAGGCTAAGGGACATACATTTAGGACCTGTATTTTTCCTCCTGCACAGTGGGTGACCTTTTGGTGATCTGACTCTTAGCAGCTTAACTTTTTGATGCATGCTTAACCAATCCATCATTTCTGGAGCCCAGGGCTGTCGTTTGAGGGCTGTGAATCCCATTAAGCTTCAACACACCTAAAGGTTAGGAATCATGAGGCTGTGATTCATCCTGCTCCTTCTAGAGCTATGTTATTAAGGGAAGAAGCAATGGCTGGAAGGGGGAAAAAAACAGTGGTTGCAAGGGGTTGCTTCTTCAAAATTCCAGCAAATGGAACCTGAATAAATCAGAGTCATCACCCAGGCAGGTGCTCGGGAAAGCACTGAGACAGATTGGAGATTTAGAGTACTCCCACAACCAGGAGACTACCTTAGCTGAATGACATACAGGGCAATGGGATCTCTGTCCACGCCTTGACCAGGTAAGACCCCTTAGCAACAACAAATGCAAGGCAAATAACATCAGATTAAATATAACTAAAAAGGAGCCTGATTATCTTATCATCTCTGATGAAAGTACTGCCCTAGGATGGGGAATAGTCTTGGGTACCAGACCTCGAGCATTTCGTCAAAAAAAAAAAAAAACAAACCAAAAAAAAAACCCCACATAAATAGCTTTGCATGAAGAACCTGAATTCAAGACCAGACTTTCTCTTCACCCAAGGCAATGAATATTTAACAGCTTTCTTGGGAGAGGGGAGAAGCACTTTCAAGTCTGATGTGCAAGAGGCTGTAAGTGAGGTGCATATTTTCTTCTGCTGCCCTTTTGAATTTACCTTGAATAAAAATGCTCCTGGTGTGACACAGAGCATTCATTCAGTCCTGTCAGCACTTGTGTTATGTTAAAACCAATAAAGTAATAGTCGTGTAAAAGCACATTTCCCAAAATGCTAGACTCTAGTTTCAAGAGCATAATGCTGAGATTACAATAGAACTTGAAAATCTGACAACCCTACTTGCACACAAAGGCACAACAATCTGATATTTCAGGTTATGCAACTATTTGTATACGCTGCACATGTGAGAGCTGAAGCTGGCCTTGAACTGGAAAAGGATTAAATCAGTCTCATTTCTTCATAAAACCCCAGGCTCCTTGTGACGCTAGTAGATTGTCTGAGTCACAGTTTCATGTTTATAAACCATCACTAGTGTTTTCCCACATTTCAGAATAAAAATAGATGTATTTGTTCAAGGAAATTCACCATCTCCAAAGCACATATTTTTGCTCTTCTAGTTATCAATTGAAATGAAAGTTTGCAACAAAAACCTGGCAAGTTTTTTTGTTTTTATCTAAGCTGTTGTGGGTTTTGATGTTTCAGGCATTTTAACAGAATGTTGGTCTATTGCATAAGGTTCCAAGTTTTTAAATTGAATTGAAATTTTTTCATGTCTATTCAAAAATTATGCAAAGATACATTTTCAGCACTTAATGAAATCAAATTTAAATAGTTTTTTCTAAGATGTTCCAACATTCCGTTTCATACAGTAACAACAATAATATAAACCTGTGCTTCAGAGATGCTGCAGTTCCTCTTAACAAATGGCTGAAAAATCAATTTGTATAAATTCCAAAACATACTGGGAAAGAAACTACGGCTTATGAATATGAAGGTATGACTCAGACAGCCTATTAGTATCACAAGGAGCCTAAGGTTTTATGAAGAAACTGGATTAATATTTGTTCAGCACTTTGAAAATGTAAAGAACGTTGTAAGCGATTATTAATTGTTGGCTTTACTATTAAAAATGGGAACTAATGCCCGTGTGAGATAAATGTATTTTGGAGTGATTGCATGAGAGACTCCACAGGCCAGCTAGAAGCCTAATAGAGGAAGCCTCAAATTTCATAATCTGGATAAAGCAGTTGGTGGAGCTTGAACATTGCACCATCATCTGCTGACCCCTAATACAACACTTACCTGAGTTGCAGAGATATATCAGGGACCCCTGACTGAATGCCTTGAACATATACCTGCATGTGATGTATACCAGTCTGAGAGAGAGATAGCATTAAAGATCAAAGAATTTAAAACTTAGGTGCTGTCATACTTAACATTTAAGAATTTGATTCCATGAGGACTCTGTGATGACTCTGGAGGAGAGACATCAGGTGAATGCTCATACTCTGTAAAAAAAAAAAAAAATCAAGACTTTTCTTGCTCTTTCTGTCTCACAATCAATCCTGAATTCCTTTCTGTCTTGTGTTCCCGTTGCAGTCGGAGTAGTGGGGCATGTCGACTCCCCAGAAGACTAAGTCTGGTGGTGTGGGACTGCTTTGAGTCACCAACAAACCCCTGAAGAAGAAATGGCCTCAAGCTGCACCAGGAAAGGTTTAGACTGGACATTAGAAAGATTTCTTCACTGAAAGGGTTGTCAAGCAGTGGAAGAGCTGCACTGGGAAGTGATTCAGTCACCATACCTGGAGGTATTTAAAAGATGTGTAGATGTAGTGCTTAGGGACATCGTTCAGTGGTGGACCTGGCATTGATAGGGTAATGGTTGAACTTGATGATCTTAAAGGTCTTTTTCAACCTCAACGACTTCATGATTCTGAAGAAGAAGAGAGCAGAGTCTGGATTGGCAACTCTCTGCAAGATTACTGTGGCCATTAAGTTAGCAGAAAAAAAAAAAAAAAGGAGGATACCAATTTGTTTCAGACACATTTAAATAGATAATAGATGATCACAACTCCTAGTCCTGTCAGGCTTTTCTACTGTCTTGAGTTGCCCCTAAGGATTTAGGCAAGGAACACAGTTTAAGGACTATGTTGGATGTAGGAATGAATGACATGCTAACATGCTAATTAACTTGGATGAGTTCCACTAGTGCAGCAGTTCTGAGTAGTGCATTGTTCAACATTGGATACCTTCAAAACTAAAATAACAAGCTGCCGAGGAAGATTTAACACCCCTGGGGTTAAATAGAAGCTTAAAAAAGGTTTTCAAGATAACATTTTTCAGTTTAGGTACCTAAATTCTGCCTAAATTCCATTCTGGATATCAAAGTCCTTTTTGGATTTGACTTTAGGTACTTTCCTGCACTGGGTCATAATATATGGTCCTTAAAATACAGCAGTTCATCTGTTTGAATTTTACTAGCTAGTCCTCATTGCAATGATTATCTGATTCCACTGTATTGATAGAAAACATATGCTTCAGGCAACACCATAAAATTCAAAACCAGTGAGTTTTACAAGCACCAAAAAAAAAATGCCCATATATATCTCAAGTTATTTAGTGTGTACAGTAAGTAGTCGACTTCGTCATCTACTATACATTTATTCATTTTAAAAATATTGTTGAAAATAATTCTGAATTATTTGTGAGGCTCATATAGCTTAAGTGTAATGTTGAGAAAATGTTGTTAATTTACTGCAGAGAGTAGATGAGGCCCAAACTCTTGCAAGCAGAATTAGTTTTGGGGTTTTTTTAACACACACACACACACACAAAAAAAAAAAAAAAAAAAAAAATCTCATCACAGAAGACTTCTATATGCTTTTAGCTGCTCGGTAGAGAATGACTGCCAAAATCTGAATGGCTAACACCCACTTTGCTAACTGACCTAAGAAATCATTCCTGGTTTAGCAACTGTGATTTTTTGAGTTGTCTGGCTGTTGTGCTAGCATCCTAAAACATAATCCCAAACCACCAAAATTTTTATGTTGCAGGTTAATAAACACAAACCTTTCTTAAACAGCTGATGCTTCCACAAATAATCCCCAGTGAAGCACATACGCTGGTACCCCCAATAGCATTTGTTCTCTGAATGTTTTCTGTGGAAAATCAATTCAGCCAGCAGACTGAGCAAGAGAGGTTTATCTGCCTGCTTACTGGCACTATCTCAAGGGCCAAGTTCAAAACAGCACTTTGAGCGATGTGCTCAGGTTGAAATCTTCTTCCAGCTTCTGAGCACCCTACTCATCTCCTATCTGCATCTTAACAAATTTGAAAGTGGCTCCTGCCTGAGTACAGGTAAATCTGACTGTGCTCATGTTTTCTGCCTCAGAGCCTAAGGCTATTAACCAAAGTGCCAGGAACAGCGGGATTTACTTTCTGAACTGATCATGCATAAGAGCAAGGAGTTGCTGTTCACTGACAGTGTCATAGTATTAAAAGCCAAATTTTAACGCCAGCTTTGAAACTCTTTGGATAGTTAGGGGCTCTCAGGAGTTGAGGGGAATGCATTCAGGGCCCTACCACCTTCTGCTGGGATATTGCTATTGATTTCTGAGATTCCTTATTGCCTGTGCCAGGCGGTTCTGTTTAATATATGCTGTATAACAGTCCTAATTTATTTAATTTAAATATAAAGTATTTTATAGAAAATAGCCAATATTAGCCTTAGCCTTATCTTCCAGCACTTTGTTTTTGTTCTAGTATTGCTTACCAAATTGAAGAGTTAATTATCTTCCCTCCATAGCCATCAGAGATTCTGTTCAGCTAACTAAATTCAACTAAACCAAATTAGCTGCTGTAAACTTTTGCTCTCAGATTTTTAAATCATCACCCCAGTTTACAGGAGCCTTTCTAAATTCTTGGTGCCTCCCTTGAACTAACCAAGAATCCCAGCAGAGCTGCATTGACAGGGCGTCCTCATCTAACCAACTCTCCTTCTCCACATTCCTACTTCTGTAACGAGCACACTGGGCATTGTGTTACAAATCGTTGGCAATTTTTGTTCAGAACATTCTCTAACAAGACACTCTCCCTC
The DNA here is from genome assembly GCA_020746105.1 of Trogon surrucura. NCBI lineage: Eukaryota > Metazoa > Chordata > Aves > Trogoniformes > Trogonidae > Trogon > Trogon surrucura. Next base: position 66,129,095 of record CM036620.1, read on the forward strand.
AATCTTTTTTCCATTCAGTGGTTATCAGTTTAGAGTACTATACACTGTCTGGGAGTTTATGACCCTCACTCCTAGGACACAGTTCAAAGAACTCTGGATCACTTATTTGCAGACTGTTGCTTGTAATTTATCCAAACTATACCAACAAAAACCATGTTTTATTTTACTTCTACCTGCAGGGAAGATGAATGATGGCTCTGTTTTAATTTTTTTTAATTGCACTCCATTTTCAATAATGTTTAATTTGCTAGGAATATTGTCTTACATTCTTATCCTTCTACCATATATTTTAATGATGTCATCAAAAGCCATTCAAGCCAAATGAAATAAAAAAGTATAGCCAAACATTTTCCTGCCATTTGTTTTAAGAATAAAATGGCTTTTATTACCCAGTCATGCTACTTATGCTACTGTAAAATGTATAATTCTGAAGATAAATCTGACCAGATAGGACTACACTTGCCTCTGTTTATCAGCTATATAACAATACATTTAAAGGTTCACAATGAGGTGGGATAAAGTGATTCGTATCTGAAAATTGAGGTTGAGTTAACTGAAACTGTCCATAGAGAAACTGACACTTGTTTGTTAATTGTCCGTTTCATTAAAATTCATCTAAACAGAGCAACCTACAAAAACAGTTGTACACATGCACAGAACACTTCACCATTAGAGCTATGCATCCCTCCAGTCAATCGTAAGTACCGTTTACACATATTAGTAGTTATTGCTAACTCATGGCACTTCTAAGGCTTAAGATATAGCAGACAGTAGATTGTCCTTAGTGATCATTTCACTCCAAATGGAAGGTCGAAATGTCTTGGCTACATTCTTAGTCAAAATGGGCTTAATCACAATCCTAAAATAGCCTCTCCTTGCCTGTGCCTTAACTTCATAAGGGTCATCATCCACAGACTAAGCATGCCAAGATCTGTCTGCATGCCAAGATCTCTCTTAGAGCAGAGTCTCCCTAAACTGGCCAATGTCACTTTATTATTATTTGTTGTGTTGCTTGTCTTATCATCAGTTTCCACCGCCCCAAGAGCAGACCCAAAGAGCATCCTTCAAAACCGGCAAACTCAGTGCCATTTATATTGGAAAAAAAAAAGAGAATAGTCCATATTTAATCACAGTTTGTTATCTGTCTACATAAGATTTTATATTGCTCCTGTCGCTGCAGCATCTGAGTGCTTTATACTTAAAACAGTTTGGCAAGAGTTTAATCCTCGAGAGGACTGCATGGCTTTGCTCCCTGTTACTACATCCAATAGCTTGGTTTTCCAAGGAGCCTGTGGGTTTAGGTGCTTTACTCACTGAAACAGAATGTAATTTTTGCAATTCAGTCCTTTAGGCTGTTTCAAAAGCCCCTTCCCATACCCTTCCAAGCACAGAGGAAAACTGTGACAAACAGTCAGTGTGCAGCACAAAAAATATTAGTGGGCTGAAGATTTTCCTATGTGCTCCCATCAGCTTTTATTCTTACTCCTCCCTTGCCCTTCTTTCTGAAATCCATGAAGGGCATGTGGTATGAGAAACTAAATGTGTTACTTCTCCACAAATGGCAAAGTAATGCTCATTCCTAAGGCTTTACCCAGGGAAGGTGTTATTTAGAGCTGAGGAGGAGGCAACTGTACCCCATGCCCATCGTCTTAATGCCTCTAGCCCTGCTCCAGCCTAAAGAGTCAGAAAGGAAAGGGATAGTGAGTGCCTAATAGGAAAATTTAGACTAAATGTTTCCAGTGGCAGCTTTTTGGGCACACTTATCAAACAATTTAACAGCACATAACAGGATTGCACAACACATCAGGAGAGGAACAAACCATATTCTATTGAAGCTGCAGGGGGATATGTAGATAAGAAGAATGTAATTACCAGAGTGGTAATTTAGTCAGGATGCTAATACTCCTAATCTTGTCCAAAAAAAAAACCAAACCAAAAACCCTCTCACACCCTCAGGGGATATTAATGAACAGAAGTGGTTAAAACCTCAAGTTTTATGTCTCGTTTGAAAGATCAACACAGTTGTTCTGGACTAGACAGTGTAAAACTTTCCATAAAACAAAATTACAAACAGATAATTATTTGATTTTATATCCACTAGGAGCAATAAACAGAGAGGCCTCACAGCTTCTGCAGCATTGGAGTAATTCTAAAAATTTCAAGACTGTAGCATGTAAGTGGTAAAACATCTGTTCAGTGTAGAAGGTTGTATATATTCTTTGCAGTTGTTTTTGTCATCTCTGGCTGATAAATAGCTTTGGGACTCCCATGGTATAGAAATGGCTAAATGAAGAGTTTACTCTTTCAATGTCTTGTTTGACTCCTAAAAGTACAAATATCATGTCTTCAGGCTTGTTTCCACTCCTAGGTCTCAATGTTTTTAAAATGTTTTAAAAGATTTTTATGTTAAAATATTGCAGTCACTTTTACAGATAATAGATAACACGTGCAGTGACTCTGCCTTACTCCTAAGTTTTTCAGCACGATATTTCTAAAGACCTAGTATTATTACCTGCATAGACATACCCTGAAACTGTATGCAAATTTCAGAAGCTTGTGTTGTTTGAAGGGCTGGAGAACAGATTTGGGTTCTTGGTTGAGCATATTACACAAATACTGGAATAGCTTTAAAAAAAAAAAAAAAAAGAAAAGAAAAAGAAATTGGAACTGGGAATGCTATCGGACTTGCTCAAGTCCTTCCGATCTGTTTGTCTTCAGATTTCTCTGAAAAGTGATGGTTTAGGTTGGCTGTTGGTTTCACAGCAGGCTAGAATTTATGCTTTGGCGACCACAGAACCTGAGTTTATGTGACATTTATTTAAGGTAGAAATGCAATTGGTTAGTGTCACCTACTGACACTATTTCAAAATATCTCATGATCTCACTTTTGATACAGATGTTATGTTTTATAGTTGAAATTATTGCATTGTCAAATACCAAACTATACTACACAGACTAATAATGAGGCATAATTTATATTAAAAATTGCTTAACTTTCCAGAAAGGAGACTCTGCATTTTCGTGAACCAATAAGTTTACCTTGCTTTTCTCATAAAGATCTTGTTTTACACTAATAGCAAATAGAAAATGAAGAGAAAGAAAACACTGACTTCTACCCTTAAAAAGAACTTTTCACCTAGAAAAGATGCAGTAAGCAATTCACTTCCAAGAATTTGTATTTTCTTATCAAATCCTTCCCCCCCCAAAAAAATCCTAAAATTTAACACATGGCAGAAGGGAGGTACGCGCAGAAAGGATTGATGTAGTTGTCACATAGATTTCTCTTTCAAAATGCTCTAGTACTAACAACAAGGTTTGCATGGTTATAAAGCATAATCCTACACAGTGTAGCAGACTTCTTTGCTTCTGCAGCAGGCACTAGTGACATATGTTATGTCGCTTGAGACAGATGAATTAAACTTATGTTGCTATTTGGAAGTTGTTCACATCTATCTGAATTGTTTACAGGGGGAAAAACAACTTCTTGCAATAAATTTGTGGAGCAATATACTGCTACATAGGACGGAGGGAATCTGTCTTAGTTTCTCCTCTAGAATCTGAAAATATATTGTGCAGCTGCTTATAAAATCTCAGGCTCTCTTCTCTCAGGATATACATTGTCTTGGATGTATTACTGCTTGTTATTCTTTAATTGCAGCTTCCCACCAACAGCACTACCTAACAGCGTGGGAGCAAGTTTTCAATATGAAATTGACCTGTGACTTGCTGGGGTGAAAAGTTAATGAAGTCAACAGGAGTAACCAGAATGAGACGGGGCTTTTAAAACTCTCATGCTTTTAAAGTCCTCACACAATAAAATTAATTCACTGACTCTTCTCACTTCCACAAGCCGTATTGATGGCAAAGAGATGGCAGGTAAGAAAAGGAATGTATTTATTGATGTTGTGCATTATTCTGTGTACAGGTTATTCATGTTTGTGTAATCTGGACATACTGCAAACATCATATTTCAGTGTATCTAACACAAAGTTTCTCTCCAGTAGGAGACCTGAAGTGTCAGAGGCTCCTGTTGATACTGTGGCACTAACTATTTTTTTTTCTAATTTTTTTCTTTCTAAATCTGTCTAATTTCAAAAGAAGCAGAATTAGAGTGTTGAGTGGTGAGAAGATTGGTTTAGATCGGCTTCAGTGAGAAGAAAATTTAGGATGGGAATGCTGTGAATTTCATTATCTTTTGGGAGTCTGATATACTCCTAGCAATGGTATTCAGGCTACAGGCAGACCTCATGCTGAGTGAGAGAAACAGCTCTTCTGATTCTGAGAGACGAGAACTAGCTGGTGCAACACCCAAGTGTACCGAGTAGATGAGGGCAGCCACCAGCAGGACAAAATTTGTGTAACCTGACCATGTATCCATCACACCACTCTCTCCTAAAGAGATCTCTTTACATCTCGGAGGAAAATATCAAGTTGATTTTCTTAGAAGCTAATTTCTCATCTTTCTTTCCTCCTCTGGAACCTTACTAACACTATTTTAAAACATCAAGATTCAGATAGTTACTGTGCAAATGGATCCCTCTGAAGTGACTGGAACCAGAGAAGTCAGGGATTTCCATTCTGCTTCTTTTTGAGATTTACAGAGGTAATAGAATAGAATAGAATAGAATAGAATAGAATAGAATAGAATAGAATAGAATAGAATACGAAAAGGTAAATAGTATACCCAGCACCAAAATATGAAGTCAGTTATCTTTTAAAAGGTACTCAAATATACTAATCCTATTTTCAGCACTTTGCGTAATCACCACTAAGTAAATGGCCATTAGAGCACCTTTCTAACAGAAACTAATACAGGAAATAGCCACACAAACCCATTTCTTCCCAGGCACTGTGAATACTGAAAAGGAAGGGGAAAAAAATAGCTTAAATCCTATTAATGTCCTAGACTAATTCTTTCCCACAAGGGCATATAGTACACAATTTCAACCAGTTTTTCAAAAGAAACAAGAAAGACATTTTGAAGAAACAGGAGAAAAGTCCTGACTCCTTAAAGCCATTAAAGAGATCCCTGACTTTAAGTACATGTGCAACGTTCAGCAAAGCAGAAGCGTATAGATTTGGCTTTTAATTGTCTGTTGATTAAGCTCTATGCTGATTTGAAGAGGTTTGCTGCATGCAGATGTGTGAAAAAGAAAAGCAAGTTAAAGGGTTAGCTGTTTAAAGGGACAAGTTAAACAAGATGTAATTATGGCTTCACTTAGTCTTTTCATTTCACTTCAAAGCATCCATGTGTGAGAAGGGGTTTGAGAGGTTAGAGTCAGCTTTGGTGTCACATTTAACTTGACTTTTTTCAATGACCAACGCTTTTCTAATATGCCTAATTCTTTGAGATACCACAGCACAAATTCTGCCTACTAACTTCAAAGAAGTCACACTGATGCCACTTGGCCCAACCTCTTTATAAGGATGAGCCTTTATTTTTCTAATTTAGATTTTATTGGTGGCCTAAAATCTTTAAAATCACAGGCAGAAAGCAAGCTTTAAGGCATCGTAAGAAAAGAAAAAGGTCCAGAACCATATACTCTGAATCCTTTATCTTAATATCTAATAATAAACCCACAGCTAATAACGTGGCCTGTGAAACCTTCCAGCTAGGTGCTTAATTAAAAAGCAAGATCAAAGGTTATTGCTTCATTTAGAGTACTAGTCCCTCCCTTTGAAACTGTAAGGGAGGGGGCAGTGTTCAATAGCCTGAAATACAACGCTTTGGTTCACTGGTCCTGTGCTGACCCTACCACAGGGTCACCATAGCTAGAATGCACCAAGCATGTCGTCCCTGACTCTAATGCCTTTTTTGAGGATGGCGTCTTGCATTTGTGTTTTCTGAGCCTCATGTCACAAGCTGCATACTGATATCAGCTAGAGGAAGGGCTGAAAGATCAAGGCAGATATGATGAGCAACAGAGTTTTATCTGGGGAGACTGGAACTCCAGCACATGCTGTGTGAGGGTGGGAAATGGTGTTTTACAGTAAATTACCTGCATAGGTTACAACAGCAAATACTCTGTTTCTTAGCCTTCTCCTAATGGACTATAAAAGGGAAAGCAGGCCATAATCTTGTTAAAAATTTTGAGTTTAACGACAGATGTAGCACAGGTATCGTGTTATGTACAGCAGGATTTTCAGACACAGGTGGAATAGAAGACTACGCTTGTCACGATACCAAAAAGACAATCTCCATGCAACCCAAAGTCATGCAACTTTCGTCCTGGTATTCCCAAATCAGTACAAAATTTGAATGAAAATCTCCCAAACATGTTCATTGGGAGTTCATACTCTCATTTAACTCAGTCAGACTATAAAATTGCACAAACGCACAACATTAATATACACAAAATCAGAAAAGAAAATAAATCATCCATCTTTTGTTTTTGCCCACATGGTTTCTTCTTCTACTTCAACAACTTCCCACTGACATTGTTTCCCCAGGGTAAGACAAATATCAGCCATGACACAAAGGTCAGTATCTATAAAATCCTAAAACAAGTTTCAGCTATAGCTTTAATTGCCCTTGCTGCAATGTACAACAAAAATTAAATAAGTGTAGACCAACTTCATTGATCTGTCTTATCCTGATGATATAGATCTGTAACGAAAGTAGAGTTTGATCCCCAGGATTAATTTCCCACCATTGCTGACAACATTCACACTGGAAATTAAATACCCTCAGAGCAGATGGTTTGCTTCCAGAGATTTTAGAGGAATAGGCTTTTGGTTTGGGCTGAGGCTTTAAAATTTTCCAAGACTGTACATCTAAGGCAGCTTACTCCGTATCTCATTCATTGTAAAATAGCACTTCCTTCTGCCACATTACAATCCGAGGCTAGCAAGTACTGTACTTTTTCCTTTATTTGCAATTCTCCTTCCCTCAACTAATGAGATTAACATCCAGGTTTCATTACAGTAGCAGTCCAAGCCTAAGGATCTGTGAAAATCTGAGACATAAACTCTACTATTTCTATTAATTTCTAACTACACCGAATCAAACTTGTCTTCCTTCCTAACACTGACATCATTTGAGGACTGGGTTAGGGACCAATTAAGCAATCTGGACATCCATAAATCCATGGGTCCAGACGGGATGCATCCACAGGTGCTGAGGGAGCTGGCTGATGTCATTGCTAGACCACTCTCCATCATCTTTGCCAAGTCTTGGGAGACGGGAGAGGTGCCTGAGGACTGGAGGCAAGCAAATGTCACTCCAGTCTTCAAAAAGGGCAAGACGGAGGACCCGGGAAACTATAGACCGGTCAACCTCACCTCCATCCCTGGGAAAGTGATGGAACGACTTATCCTTGGTGCCATCTCAAGGCATATCAAGGATAAGAGGGTCATTAGAGACAGTCAACATGGCTTCACCAAGGGGAAGTCATGCTTGACTAACCTCATAGCCTTTTACGAGGATATAACAAGGTGGATAGAGGATGGCAGAGCGGTGGATGTGGTCTACCTTGACTTCAGTAAAGCATTTGACACAGTCTCCCACAGCATCCTTGTTGCTAAACTGAGGAAGTGTGGTCTAGACTCTCGGGTAGTGAGGTGGACTGTGAACTGGCTAAGGGGAAGAAGCCAAAGAGTTGTGGTCAATGGGGCGGAGTCTGGTTGGAGGCCTGTATCCAGTGGAGTCCCTCAAGGGTCGGTACTGGGACCAGTATTATTCAATATATTCATCGATGACTTGGATGAGGGACTAGAGAGTACTATCAGCAAGTTTGCTGATGACACCAAGCTGGGAGGAGTGGCTGACACACCAGAAGGCTGTGCTGCCATTCAGCGAGACCTGGACAGGCTGGAGGGTTGGGCGGGGAAAAATTTAATGAAATATAACAAGGGTAAATGTAGGGTCTTGCATCTGGGTAGGAACAACCCCAGGTTCCAATATGAGTTGGGGAATGACTTATTAGAGAGTAGTGTAGGGGAAAGGGACCTGGGAGTCTTGGTGGACAGCAGGATGACCATGAGCCAGCACTGTGCCCTTGTGGCCAGGAAGGCCAATGGCATCCTGGGGTGTATTAGAAGAGGGGTGGTTAGTAGGTCGAGAGAGGTTCTCCTTCCCCTCTACTCTGCCCTGGTGAGACCCCATCTGGAATATTGTGTCCAGTTCTGGGCCCCTCAGTTCAAGAAAGACAGGGAACTGCTGGAGAGAGTCCAGCACAGGGCAACTAGGATGATGAAGGGAGTGGAGCATCTCCCTTATGAGAAAAGACTGAGGGAGCTGGGGCTCTTTAGTTTGGAGAAGAGGAGGCTGAGGGGTGACCTCATTAATGTTTACAAATATATCAAGGGTGAGTGTCACAGGGATGGAGCCAGGCTCTTCTCGGTGACTACCAATGATAGGACAAGGGGTAATGGGCTGAAACTGGAACATAAGAGGTTCCGCTTAAACTCGAGAAAAAAGTTCTTCTCAGTGAGGGTGACGGAACACTGGAACGGGCTGCCCAGAGAGGTTGTGGAGTCTCCTTCTCTGGAGACATTCAAGACCTGCCTGGACACGTTCCTGTGTAGCATAATCTAGGCATTCCTGCTCTGGCAGGGGGATTGGACTTGATGATCTCTCGAGGTCCCTTCCAATCCCTAACATTCTATGATTCTATGATTTAGTAGCCAATTTTTCTTAAATATCATTTTGTGTTGTCTGACAAACCATGCTGTTCTCTTGATCTTAACAAGTAGAGCATCTCTTCCAGTACAGAATAAGGATGGTTGGCGATGGTCAATGTTAGAAGCAGCTATCACAACACTATTCTCTATTTTTGCATTTGTGACAATTACTTTCACTTTTACGCTTGTCTTGATCTACTGTCCCATCATTAAAATCAATATGTAATGACTCGTATGCTCTGTTATTATATAAGTCATCTGAATAGTTAGCTGATGATGTCTTATTTGCCTCACTTTCTGTGGTTTGCACAGTTGTGGGTATGGATGTTTTATTTTAAATAATTGAATACACTGAGTAAAATTTTTGATTAATAGAGTTGAGAATTGTTCCAAGAGCACTAGATATTGGTGAATAATGTAAAAATATATTTTTTGAATAATTTATTTGAAAGATATAAGAATTGTACATTAAATTATTCAACTACTATTATTCGACTGGTTTTCAGTCATTTTTAAGCTAGCTTGTGCTCCCTCTACTGGATGATTAACTGCTTCCAAAGGAACTAAGAAACTGTGGAGTCATGAGCTCAGAATTATTTTTTAAAACATCCAAAAATACTTGGCTACAGGACAGTGGATTTTTCAATATTGGTACTTAAACTCAGAAGGGCATTTCTTATTGTGCAGTCGTTTTTTAAAAGTCCAAGTTTTAGACTTAATTTTTTGTCAGTTTGGGTTGACTTCAGAAAAATGAATGTTCCTCCTTAAGTACTATCTGATAATCAGTGGTGAAGTATGGCTTGGCCAGGGTAGGCAAAGGCATAAGGTGACTGAGTAGTATTTATGCAAGTGATGATTGGTGGCATTCATTGACCATGGAAATGTCTGGACACATGCAGCATGTCAAGTTTTGCAATCTGAATGCCGGTCGACGTCTTCAACAAATATTTCACTATCTGAATACAATCAATTAAAATATTAATGATAGGAAGTGGTGAGTGGCTGTTGATGCCATCAGGCATGGGGTGGGCACTGGCACAGCTCAGGCTGCTCATCTAAGTGACCACCTGTGCACAAGGGAAAGCATCCTCTCCCCACCTCAGTCCTGACCATGGCATCAGGTTTGACGTGTGTCATACAGCAAGAAAAGCAGATTTCAGTCATTGTTCAAATTAGGTTGCGGTGATTAAGCTTGGAGCTGCCTGGCAGGTAACCCACAGCAGCCAGAATTACATAACTTGCACCATATTATCCATTTTCTGGTTACTCAGCCCACCTTGGACCTCCTTTCCCACAACCCACTCTGCTCACAAATGAACAACTCAGTCCCAATTACTCTTTCTGCATTGGTCCTACTTTTGTTATATCAATACAAATTTTTTTTGTGTTTTATTCTGGTTTATTTTTTTCATTTCCTGAATCATCTCAGCCTTATACCGTATTTCTGATGTGCACTGTTGTATTTGCAAGATACCACCCTCTAAAGTCTCCCAACACCCCCCTTCTATTTCCCATGAAGTTCAGCCCACTCTCACACAATCCCTGTAAGATCCAGGTATCCCTCACAGTGCTAAATGTAACCTTTGCTAGCCTCTTATGTTATTATCTGTCACATGCAGCAGTTTCCTAAGCCATGTCCAGTAGTTTTCCACATCGTGAGTGGTTAGTTTAGCCTCAGCCCTGCACACCGTCGGCAGTCTAGTCATAGTAATAATAATAAAACACTGTGATCTGCTCATTCTCCTTCATCAGTACATGATGCTCATCTTTTCTTGGCTGACCCTTCAGATCTTTTGACTACTGACTGCTCAAAGTCCTAGGTCTTTTCAACTGACCTCATCAGACTCCACCAAAACCTCTCTCAAAAGCTAGCTAGAGAGTGCTGTGAAGAAACATTGCAACGATTCTGATGAGCCTGATCCAACACATATTAAAGGACAGTCTTTGTACTTTCCTTTTCTCTAAACTGCAGTCATGCTCAAGAGTAATTTATTCTGGCAAAAGCAAATTGAATCTAATTCTTAATTTACGTTGAAATCAGTATAACTTCAGTGAAGTCAGTGAAGTGAAATCAAAATACAGCTAGGATAAATGAAATAAAAATCAAGCCTGTTTTGTGGGATAGAAAAGAAAAAAAAAAAAAAGCATGTAATTGCTAACATTAGAATTGGTTCTTCTAAGTAATGGAATAATCCAGCAACCAAATGTATTCAAAGTCTATTCACTTGCATGTTACTTTCTTAACCCCATATGCCAATAAAATAGCATCATGCTACCAATCACACTGCTATCAGCAGTCTTTAGATTACAGCTTTTATGGTGAGAGAATGGATGACATCCCTTTGGAGAAATAAAGAGAACAGGAAATATATTCATGGCTTCATAAGCAGAAATTCAGAGTGGAAGTCTTGAATTAATTTACTTAGTTCAGAAGTAGGATTGTATAAATGTTTGTCATTATTTCCAGTCTAAAAATGAAGAAAGATACATATACAGAGAATTTGTCAGAATACTCATCACATTTCCATTAGCTAGGAAAAATGTGACTTGGGATCCATTAAATACAAAAGAGTGAAGAGCTAACTCACTTCCTGATAGTTATATCAAGATTAGTTAGAGTAATATAGCAGTACAGCACATACAGAAGTGGTATAGATTTATTTATAATCACTCTATAAACGGTGCTGAAGAGATAATTTTGGCGAAAAGAATGTGCATTAAAATTAAGGGGTATAAGTTTTTACTGGCCCTTTTCTTTGTTTTGTAACTAATATAAATATTCTCATTAATATTAAGATTCTGGAATTCACACATCACTAAAACAGTCCGCTTTTTTAAAACTTTAATAACATCATTCTTGTTGTTCCTGCCTCAATAAGTGCATTAATATCACTAAAACTTCTACTCATTATTTCATTTAGCCCCGAAGCTGGGAGCATAATGAATACGCAGATATTTGTAGATACAGTCTTGTTGCCTTCTTAAAACAATATCTCTAAGAATGTAAGGACATTTAAGACTGAAAGTGATAACTGTTTTTTCTCATTCATTTAGTTTCTATTAGAAGTAAGGAGACCCATACTGAGTTCAGGAGCACCACTATTTTCACATCCAATACAAAAGCAGAACCATGGCACATCTCCAATGGGCCCAGGACATGTTGAAGAGACTGTGTACATGCATTTTGCTGTGTGCATGAGAGATCTGATGCCTTTGAGATCTATTGCAGTTGTGCACAAACAGGTTTCCCACCAGGCACATGTCCATTGAGGCCATCACATCCAACCCCGTGTGAAACTGGAAGGTTGAGTTGCCTCACCAGCAGTTGACAAGACAAGAACAAAGCCATGTCAGCCAGTTAGAGACTTGCCAGGTGGCAGGCTTTACACTGTGGTAACCATTTGACAGATGGGAAAACGCACCACAGACAACAAATCCACCACACGGAGCATTTTCCAAGAAGGTGTGCGGAAATAATTCGTGCACTCAGAATCCCACCTGAATGCCTTAACTGCAACACCACTCTTCAGCTTCAGGAGATCTGTCAGGAAAATACGGTATCGCAAATGCAGAGGTGTAAGACTCTGCATAAAAGACCTAATATGAATAATATTTCATTTTGTCCAGACTTGGAGTAATTTAAAACCACATTTTTCTTGCTGAAACATCTGAATTTCAGGAAACAGATTATGAAATATTTCAAGGAAGGAAGTTTCCAAATCTGACCTAAACCTGAAAGTTCATAGAAAAAGGCATTTTCTTATACGTTTGAGAGGCAGATTTTTTCATAGCTCTGAGGAACAGAGAAGCATTCCCTGCACAAGCCATTCTTTTCAGGACTGAAACAGAAACCAACACTACCCTTAGGTTATCATGTATTCAACAGCACTTTTTTTAGGGGAGCACTCTTTGTATGAAAGCATCAGCTCTTACTATGGTTGCTAAACATTCCTGTAAGAGTTTTATGTTTGCATGTGAATTTTCAAATCCTAATAACATAGACTGAAATGTTATATGCCTCATGACTGCCTCAGATTGAAGTTTTGTGGAGCATTTTACTTCTAACTGTTCATAGCTTTTCTCCAAATGAGGATAGGATTTTTTTCTGTGTTAGAAATGCTGGTGACCTCTTCTTTCATAAACTCTTGTCCTTAGAGAAGGCACTTGAAATTTGGCAGCAAGGTGAGAAACTGAAGATTCACATCTGCAGTGGATGTTAAAAGAAGCAAAACTCCAAACATGTAAAATACCATACTACATTACATTCTTGAAAAAAAAAAAACAACCAACAAATTATTCTCTCTTTATCCTCTCTGCATCCTTGTTCGATAACTGCAAAATGCAGGTGTTGTGAAAATAAGGAAAGTTTGTAAAAATCTGAAAGTCTATACACACAAAATCCACTAAAAAAAAAAACATGAAAAATTAATTATTTGCTTGTAGAAGAGGGTTTGAAAAGTGTACAGTAAACAAAAATAGGAACCACTACAAAGAACAAAGATGAAAAATTACTGAATAACTACTGTCCAAATGAGTCTCGTCCTCTCTGTGTACTGAAGCACAGATTTAGCAGAGAAGGCACAGTGTATGGAAATACTGATGTGTAATGAACACATGATAAAGATGTAGCATCATGGTACTTAATATATAAGACAGGCAAATGAAGGTAATACAGCCTGCAGGAACTTTGAGAACAAAATGGCCAGCTCCTTTGATGGCAGAAGGATTTCTTAGGCATAAAAATGTCAGTTGATATTACATATGGATATTACTTTCTGCTTCTCATCCAAATTTCACCAGCCTTTGATGTAAGTAGGGATCTAGACACGAATATGAACTTTATCTCTTCTCTGTAACAGATTGGTTGAAATCAGCTCCAGCAACCCAAGCATCATTCAAATTTGGAAAAATTTGTATCCGGCTCCAGTCACGACAGATCAGGTCTTCCAGTCTTTTCCAAAAACGTTAATTTTTCAGATCTATACAGACATAACCATTTCTTGAGCAAGTCCACAGTTTTTGCTTATTAGCCCGTATGAAAAGATTGCGCAACACTAAGAAATGTCTTAAAAACGTGTGAACTAAATCCTATAGCAGTGTAGTCACGTTAGCTCAGATACATACCCATATGCATATGTGTAGAGTTTGTCGTATGAAATAGAGATAAGTTAAGAATTAAGGCTTCAGTGTGTCATTCTTTCTTTTAGTATCCTAAATCGGAAGATTTAAGCACCACACCAGTTTCTCATCTGCTGCCTTGTAATCCTCTAAGCACCCAGATCTCTGCCAATAAAATCTGCTGCAGCCTGGCATACTGGCTGTATACACAGGTGTATTATCTATGATACTGCAAAGATACACAATATTCTTTTTCAAGAACTCCTCGGCTGCCTTTCTTCTGCATTGCTCATGGAGAATTAGAACCAATACAAACTAGCGAAGGAGATTTTTTGCTATGATGGGGTGTCCCCCTTCAACCATTGATGAGAACTCATGGAGGGTACGGGAAAATCAGGTTTGGCCCCTGTGCGGGGGACATTCATTTCTCCTGAAGACCCGAGCATTTCTGGAAATCCTTTATCTCTGGCAACAGCAAGCACATTCACACCACACAGCAAATTGTAACACAAAGTTAATGGTGACCCAAAAGCGTATATCCAAGAACATAACTATTCTGCTTTTTGACTCGGCTCGGCTCATGTGAAACACAGTCTGAATACCTGAATACCATGTTCAACTGCAAAGAGAGCTGTCTCAGGCATATCTGCTTTGTTTTAAACTCAGTCGCTCTCCCTTCTGGTGTTGTGTCAGCCATTAGGACAGCTTATGAGCACCAGGGAGTCCTATAGTTCCTTAGGAACAGAAATGGTAATTTTCTTTACATTTTACACATCCAGGCACACTTGACTCTAAGCCTCTTATTGTCTGCAAATAGCTTTTTGTCTGCAAACAGCAAATTAAATTATGTATAAATATAACGAAAAGGTGTAATATTTGTAAGAAAGATTTCTTGTTTTTTTCATTGTAGCTTTTCTGATGCTCTTTTGACATTGCATGGTCAGTACTTTCAAGTCATTCATGCCACCACTTACTAAATAAACATCTGAAGCATTTTTTAGATCTAGGATAAACAATATCAATTTCTCTTTCTTCTGCTGTGAGGTTGCTTATATTAACAGGTCCCGTGACTCGGTTAATCTTTGCAAAGGAACGATTACGTCGGTAATAAAATAGGAAATGAGCACACTGCAAACAACATCTTTATTCAGAGAGGCTACAGACGCAAAACAATTTCAGAGAAGTGTAGCCATTAGCAAAAATAACAATTACCTGTGACAGCTAACAAGATGTATGCACAATATCTTGACAGCTTTCACAGAGAACAGCCAGCTGACTGTAAAAAAAAAAAAAATGTACAACAGGTTTTAAAGATAAGATAACCAAGACAAACACTTTGAGATGGTAAACTTCATCATCAACTATTCAGACTACAGAAAATTCAGGGAAACTGCCCACAGCTCCCGGGTGGGTAAGGTCCTAACTATGCTATAAAACAGCTCTTGCTCTTCCTTCTTATACAAGTCAAAAGTATGAAGGAGACAGAAAGGAGCAGGAAGGGGTAGCTTGAGCCATCTTTGGGGATCACTGGCACCTTGTAGACAGCTTATGTAGATTCAAAATGCTGTCAGAAAAATTAACAAGAGAAAAAAAACCCATCACAGGTTTCCAACCACACACACACACGCACTTCCTGATCCATCAGGCTCCTGAGCCAAGCATGTCCTGAGGCTGGGAGAACACCATGGGGAAGCATCACTGTCCCACCCACCCTGTGCTTATGTTTCTCCCTAGACACCCACCACACACCACAGTCACAGACTAGACACTCAAAAAAAAGGCTTCAGGGGGTCCCAGCCTTTTTGTGAAGGAGCTGCCAAACACTGCAGCAGACTCCGGGTTTCTCTAACCCATGGCAGTGCCAGGCAAAGCGGCAAGAGAGACATAAGGAGCACATAACCCTTCATACCCAGCCAGCTCTGATGCTGCATCAGACGATTATGGCGGTGATTTTGGACCTGGGTCCTTAAAGGAATTTCTGCCCAGGCATCAGCTCCTGCTGCTAAATGCTGTCTGCGCACCTCTCCAGCAGACAACAACAGAAAATTGAGGCTGCCAACAACCTATGCTGAGAGGAGGACCTGCATGTTAGGAGAGAAACATCTAATTTTTGTTGCCACTACAATGACTTTTACTGCCACAGTGTGCTGTTTACCAGGGGTGCTGAGTTCCTCACAACACAAGGAAAAGATTTTTGCATTGCCTGCAAACGTAACTGTAACATACAGGGCATGGTGGCAAACCTAGAAGCTGGATGGAGTATAACATGTCCTGATTTATACTTGTTGTAGGTCATGCCTCGATGAGAGGTAGTCAGAGGCCAGTGATGTAGTTCAGACCTTTATACTTAAGTCTGTACAAAGAACTCAGCAGTTCTCAGACTACTCTTGCAGTAAACGTAGTTAACAATAAATACTAAAATAGTAAACACAACACCACAGATCATTCAGGTGCTCATGTTAATTCTAAAATAATTTCACCTTCACTATTGCATAGGGCTATATGTCCAGCCTTCTCTATCAAATATTATGTCAGTTTATGTTGTATAACTGTGTTGCATAACTCAATTTGAGTTTTGTTTGTTTCTGTTTTCCTGGTGACACCTATATTCATGAATATTTAGGCATTTCCGCCAGAGATCCTTGTAGCCCTAGGAGATAATTATTATATTACAAGTGTACAGGTGAATCTTGCAATGTGTAGGCCCTGACCAAGTAGACTTTAAGTGTCTGGGGTGATTCAAGCTCCTAAATGTCTTGCATGTGTACCAATGTACTTCACAAACTTTAAACTTTGTGATCTGTCTAGCACTATTCAGTAGCATTTAAGTGCTTGAGCTCTGCTCACAGTTATTCACGTAACACCTATTGTAAGTCTTAATGCCCATCCGGTCACTAGTCTTTAGCACTGAAACACAGAATCACAGGAAAATTCACCTCAGGAGGTCTCCAGTCCAACCTCCTGCTCAGACTGGGGCCAACTGTGAGATCAGACCAAGTAGCTTGAGGATATATTCAGACAGGTCTTGAAAACCCCCATGGATGGAGACTGCGTAATGTCTGTGGGCTGGTTGTGCTGCTGCTGGACTCTGTTTAAGAGGAAAAAGTTTCCATTATGAGCCTCGCTTTCTCAGTGTCTGTTGTTCCTCATCCTCCAACCATGCATTGCTGTAGAGAACCCAGATGCACTTCCTTGATGCTGCACTTGTAGGCACCAGGGGCTGCTGTTGGGTCCCCTGCAAAACCACCCTTTTTCGAGGCTGAATCAGCTCAGATCCCCCAATCCTTTCTTGCAGGGCAAGCACTCCTGCCCCCACCATTGTGGCTGTCCTCTGCTGGGCTTGCTCTACTTCATCAACATCTTTCTTATATTGTGAGTGACATAGAAGCAAGACTTAAGTGTCAAAGGTGTCTGAAATTGGGGTGCTGATCTTCAACAGTCCTTGGAAATACTTAAATCAAAGTAGCCAGAACTGGTGAAGTAGTCATGTCATAAGTCAATGCTCAAATTCCCTCTCTTTTGATTTATAAAATAAGATTTGAAAAGTGACAATGTGGTTTTGTCACCGTAAAACAACCCTCTCCTGGAGTTTCTGTACAATATCGGAAATGGAGACCGAGGCTTCCAGAAATGTATCACAGCAGCAGATCACAAAATTCTCACTCCAGTGGTAACAGAAATACTTTCAAATACTTTTGGTCAATAAAATGCCTCAAAAGCTTTCGTAATAAAACCGTACAGGTTTCCTTGCATAGAATAAGGCGGGCTTTTTTTCTGGAAATTAGCTTTCTAATGGGTAGCCTGCTTGCTGAACTTCTGATCTTTGAAGTCAGGGAAAAAAAGGGGGATAGAGGAGTGGGAGATTACACACGCTAGAAGACAGGTTTACCTGAGGGTAGTTTTGTATTAGAAACCACTATCCCAGAAGTTCATTGATTTGGTAGAAGGAACAAGCAAAACAAACAAAGAAAAGCTACATCTTAAATTGCATTTACTTTCAGGTAGCTCTAAGTAACAGTAGTAAGAAATGATGCAGCTCCTTGTCTGACCTTTCAAATACCTCCACTTCAGCTCTGGGTTTGTCCTATTTATGTTTGCTTTTTATGAATATTCAAAAAAATCCTGTTGTTGTTAGGAAATCTTGCCAAAAAAAAATACATTTCACAGGTGGAAATTCAATTCTAGGAAGTCAATGGGGTCTCATTTTTGGCATTCCCAGATGCCTGAGAAGAGCAGATTGAAAGTCATGATCAGTTACTTGGGCCTAAAACTTGCTTTGAAGAGTAATACTATCCAACGAGAAACAGAAACAGTATCATATGTCCTATGTGAGCAATAAAACCAGCTCAGTCTTCAATGATAAAAACACATGAAACCCAGCTAACTGTGTATTTCTGCACTGCATATTTTACAGACTACTTATTATAGGCTCTATCTCCTTTAAGATGTCAAGGGTGAAGACACCTTCACCTTTGCAGACTATTCTGAGTTTCACGTAGGAGCTGTATTATTTTTTTCAGAAGTATTTTTTCCTTAGTCTTAAATTTTCTCTGGTTGCTGTGCGTTGTCTGGTTGCTTTGCTCTTTCTGGGTTTTCTTTCGGGAGAGAAAGCAGAGTTCATTCTTTCTATACCTTTCCTTCATTTTTATAGCAAACATTCCAGATGCTTCTTGTTTTACTGACTTCACTTACTTTCTTGATTATTATTTTTTAACATTGTTTCTACTTATTTCGGTTGTATTTTTCCTTTGGACTGTTTTTCCCCTTCCCAATTATATCTTTTTCTTTCATGATGTTTTTCTTTGCTCTGGCTTTCCACTTCCTTCCCCTGCCAGTACGTTTGTTTTTCAGATTCTGCAACTTCTTTAGGCTATGACTTCTATCAGCTGCCAGTATGGAGAGGAATGATATACAATGGACGGGTCCTCCGGGACCACTGTTTCAATGTACTGAGAATGCACTGAGGACTCGGGCAGACCTAATCATATCGCACAGTTTGATTGCAATGTGATTACCTCTGGAAGAAGGGTTGTTTTCTTTCTCCCACCACAGAGAGGTGGGTAGTCAGCACTGAATAAGGGAAAATTTGAATGATATCAGGCAATTGAAACACTTTCTAAATAATGGATCCACATCTTTGCTATACAAACTAAGAATGTATAATTGCTGAACTCCTCAGGAGCTATATCGAGCCCTCAAAAAGGCCCCTTCACATGGGAGCAGATGTGCAAAGGAAAGCATTTAAAGAAAATTAACTTTTTTTTTTCACTGGAGTTCTAAAGAGTAGATGTAAAATGACAGTATGGGACCATACACTGTAGCAACTGCTCTGACTCAGAAATGTGTTTTATACAAATACACTCAGAGGAACGGGTGTTTATAAATGGATGGGTTATGTCTTATCCTTATTTTAACATGGACCGAGCTGAGATTCCCACTTCTTTCTAGGAAAACAGAAAAAAAGACTATTAGTAAATGGCTGTAATTTGTTTCAACTGCAAATATTTCTTTAAGGGCTGGTTTTCATTGGAACCCCCAACTGCACGTCCATATTTAGACCTTAGGTCTCCAGCCTGAACAGAGGGATAAGACCCCATGCAAGAAGTAAGAAGGCACAGATCATTCCCTATCAGCTGCCAGCACAAGTGACAGGTGGCCCAGGCTACTGCTCTCCCATGAGAAGAGGGGAGAGTAAGGTAGCAGTCAGGCAGGGAGGATGAAGGTTGTTACACAGAGTGGGACAATGGTCAAGTAGCTAATGGAGTAGCACAGAAGTTAAGACATTTAAGTTCAATTCTTTACTGCATTATCCACCATTGCAGTGGTGCTGGGGAACCCACAAGATCCTGTGTTTTGACAATATTTGAATGCCTGACTGCTACTAATTTCAAGCAGAATGAAATGCAAAAATATTTTTTTTTAACATCTGGAAGTTGGTACCAAATCTTTCTACCTCCGAGACACAGGCTGACGTGCCTCCTAGGAGTACTTGTGTCAAAGAGACATTGTGGAGATGTTCTGTATGCAACCATGGAGATTGTGTTTAGTATCTTAGATGTCAAGTAGAAACTACAGCTATGCATGTAGTTACTAGGCATGTGTGAGTAGAGACGTTTGTAAGCACCAAGCTTTCCCCACACCTCCTCCCACACACCTATTTTGTTTTTCAGCACATTTTGACCAAGCAGAATCTACCTAGCAAATAACAACTGCCTTCAGCAGAGGACTTCTGGAGTCTTTCAGGAGGAACCCTAGGTTATTTCATCTGCCTGTATCAGTCACACCATCCCTGAAGACTGGAGGAAAGTGAATGTCACTCCAGTCTGTAAGAAGGGCAGGAAGGATGACCCGGGTAACTACAGACCGGTCAGCCTCACCTCCATCCCTGGAAAGGTGATGGAACATCTTATCCTTGACGCTGTCCCTAGGCACATAAAGGATAAGAAGGTTATTAGGAGCAGTCAGCATGGCTTCACCAAGGGGAAGTCATATTTGACCAACCTGGTAGCCTTTTATGAAGACATAACCAGGTGGATGGATGGTGACCATGCAGTGGATGTGGTCTATCTGGATATCAGCAAGGCCTTTGACACCGTCTCCTACAGCATCCTCATAGGTAAACTGAGGAAGTGTGGTCTGGATGACCAGGTAGTGAGGTGGGTCGGGAACTGGTTGAAGGGAAGAAGTCAATGGGGCAGAGTCCAGTTGGCGACCTTTATCTAGTGGGGTCCCTCAGGGGTCAGTGCTGGGACCAGTGCTTTTCAACATACTCATCAATGACCTGGATGTGTGATTAGAGAGCGTTGTCAGCAAGTTTGCTGATGACACAAAGCTAGGAGGAGTGGTTGACACACCAGAAGGCTGTGCTGCCATTCAGAGAGACCTGGACAGGCTAGAGGGCTGGGCAGGGAGAAATCTAATAAAGTTCAACAAGGGCAAGTGAACAAGAGCAAGTGTAGAGTTTTGCACTTGGGAAAGAAAAACCCCATGTGCCAGTATAGGTTGGGGACCAATCTGCTGGAGAGAAGTGTAGGAGAAAGGGACCTGGGGGTTCTAGTGGACAGCAGGATGACCATGAGCCAGAAATGTGCCCTTGTGGCCAAGAAGGCCAATGGCATCCTGGGGTGTATTAGAAGGGGAGCAGCTAGTAGGTGGAGAGAGGTCCTCCTGCCCCTCTACTCTGCCCTGGTGAGGCCACATCTGGAATATTGTGTCCAGTTCTGGGTCCCTCAGCTCAAGAGAGACAGGGAACTGCTTGAGAGTCCAGCACAGAGCCATGAGGATGATGAAGGGAGTGGAACATCTCCCTTATGAGGAAAGGCTGAAAGAGCTGGGGCTCTTTAGCTTGGAGAAGAAAAGGCTGAGGGGTGATCTCATAAATGTTTATAAATATGTCAAGGAGGAGTGTCAGGAGGATGGAGCCAGGCTCTTTTCAGTGATGTCCAATGACAGGACAAGGGGCAATGGTTTCAAGCTGGAACATAGGAGGTTCCACAAAAACATTAGGAAAAACTTTTTCACAGTGAGGGTGACAGAGCAGTGGCACACGCTGCCCAGGGAGGTTGTGGAGTCTCCTTCTCTGGAGACTTTCAAAACCTGCCTGGACGCATTCCTGTGCGATCTATTGTAGGTGATCCTGCTCTGGCAGGGGGGCTGGACTAGATGATCTTTTGAGGTCCCTTCCAACCCCTGACGTTCTGTGATTCTGTGATAAGGGGTCCTTTAGGGAGTTGGCAGGGCTAGCAGGACATGACAATGGGTGTCATTTCTTCCCTGCTGTACCTTGATTCAAGGTGTGCATGTAGAAACTCCTGATATTACAGCTGGAGCTTAAAGAAGAGTCACTCAACAGCAGAACACAATGTGTTTGGACCATCTGGCTTTCAAGCCATTGACACCCCAAAGCCTATAAGCTTTAGCTCAGACAGTCTGAGGGAAAGACAAATATTTTTGTCATTAATGAACTCCGGGGCAACTGAAGTAATACACAACTCTTACTTTATTTGCCTCTTGTCTCACAGACTCCGTAGTTTTTGAGGAGAGGCTGAAGGAGAGAAGCAGCCTTGACAATTTTTGCCATGAAAGCTCATCAGAAGCTTACCACTGAATTCAGGATACAGGTGTGGTTAGTGGAGCTGATGGGACATATCTCATAAAAGGAACACGATGGAGCTCTGCGGGATGCTGAGAGGTCATGTTTGCATCCCCTCTGACTCAGGAAGGGCAGTGGTGGTCCATGAGGGCTGCTGCAGCTGAGGACCTGCAAGGTGGCAGGGGAAGCTGTGTTGAGGGACCAGGGAGAGAGGTCACCTCCAGGGAAGCCAGACTGCTACAGTCAGGATAGGATGGAAGAGCCATCCTTGTCTTCTATACTGTTCTTTAATTCCCATCCCACAGAGATGATATAGTCTTGGTGATTTATATGATTTGTGTGGAATTTGGGGCAGGGGAAGTTGTCACAAATTTAACATTTTGACATCATTATGGCTTTTACAGGAGCAACAAGACTGTAAAGAAAAACTCTGCTTTCAAAGCAGTAGCTATGGCAAATTGCGAGACAGACTGAGGAGCAAATAAAATTCATATAACAGATAAATGGGTATTTCTATGAGACCATTCAAAAGAATTTTCTTTGCAAACAAGATAATCTTAGAATGACCATGCTGGAGATCACAGCTTAAAATCAATAAGTAGTAATAAAATTTAAAATTTATTTGTGAACATCCAAGTATCTTACACATTTTCATAAACACTGCAAGCACAAAAAACGAGAGTTCATTCATTTTCTGAGTATTTTTATTATTGCATCTCTAGAACACCTGGGTTATTTCCTCATTCAGTTTAAGACCTTTCATCATCTCTTTATCTAATCTCGGAACAGCATGAGATCCTACTTCCACTCATCTATCTTGTATGTTTAGTAGAAGCTGATAGCAAGATAGGGAGAGGAGTTAAAAATATGATTTTAATGAAAAGCAATGATCAAAATATTGGTACACTATTTGGAGTACAGAATGAAGGCTACAATTTAAAATGTTTCACAGGTTTTCTGTATGCTGTTGACTGGATAGTGTCTACATAATAATGTACATTATCTTCTTGGCCACCAAGGTGGCAATTTGCCACATGGACACTATTGTTCAGTTGTTTCAGCAAGATCCTGGAATCTCAAACTACAAGACATTTTTACAAGCTTTTCTTCTAATATATGAGACTACATGTACAGAATTCTTTTTAAATGGATTTGGGTTGCCTCTGGTCATACAAAGAGATTGATTCCTATGAAATGAGAAAGCTCTGGTGTATCACTGTGTAAGACTGATGTGACAACATGACAGACATGGCTTCATATGAACACGTTATTTATTACATTATGAGCAAAGTTGAACACTGTCATGTGCTGAGTGAGGAATGTATCTCCTCTCTGAAGGAAAATCCAGCTCTGCTGGTGAGCAATAAGAGAGATCCCCAGGGAGGTGTCAGAGGAATGAGGCACAGGGGCTCTAGGTGAGAATTTTCATCGCTCATTGTAGTGTTTGTGCATACTTTATCTTTTTACGTTTTGCCTTGTAATCTTTTTTTCTTCAGTCAAATATTTCAAAAATCTGCTTAGATTAGTGAAGATAGCTCATCAAATGGATCTATTACAATAAAGGACAGAGATGTTCACAAGTCAGTTCCTCCTCTTTGAAGGGAAACTGGAAGGTACATTTCATGTATTTGAGGTAATTAATTCATAAAACTAGTGATTCAGATAACTAACCAAGCAGAAAACAATTTAGTACTAGATAGAAAGAAATGTTGCACAAAGAATGCTATAAATCCTACCTTTTACTGGAACTGAATCTGATAGTCCTTGCAGGTGCCTCCATTCCCATGAGGCAGCAGCATGAGGCTCTGCTGCCTTACCTGCACCCCTGCCCCCTGCCTGGGGACAGCTCTAACACACTCCTGGGCAGAATGCAGGTCTGACCTTCTCATTTTAACTACCTGGCACCAGAGTATTTGTGGCATAATGTTTTCTTCTACACTACAGTTTTAGACATAACACCCAAAGCCCATCTACCAGCAGTTAGAGGCATATCTACACCAGCATAAGCATGTTGGTGCCATCCAATTCATTTAATTAACTGAAGCACTGTATCACCCTAATGCGGCTATGTTGCTTCTGGGTCCAGAGTTCAGAGGCTTGCAGTTATTTCAGATCCCTGCATTCCACTACCTGGTGAAGGTGGATATACTCTGTATCCATCATTAGTCTCAGCCAAAGATTTTGTTTATGCAGCTTACCTAAGTTAGTTTTTCTATTGTTTATTTACCTCACTGTAGTTTACATCCTCATGACCATTCATCCTCATTATTGTTCTGTCCTTTTATAAAATCTCCACCAAGCTTTCTCTGCTGCTTATAGATTGTATAAAGGACTCAGGAGTGTTGAATAACTGATCGGCTGATTTCTGAGCTTATTCTGAAGTGAGTAACTAACAGCAGAGCCACTGTTGTACATAACTAATGAGAGTGAGAGCCTTCCTCTGGGTCTCTTATCATTCACTAAATTGTCCCTTATTTTCTCTGAGCATTTGTTATTCTTTGGTATTTTCTGAATAATTCGGATGAGTAACATTCAAGCTATAGACTGCTTAGTAACCATCTACTCCTGCTATCAGTGTTCATTACTCCTGTTGTGTGACTCAGCTGCCTAAGTTTCTGCTATTTGATTTTTAAATAGAAGAATAACAACAAGGGAATATGGAATAATAAAGCATTATTTTTGCTAAAGTTCATTACTTCAAGACGTGTAGTTCAGATACCTGAGAGTATCTGTGTTTTCCTCTGAAAGGACTTACACCCTTCTTGGACCTCCCAAGGAGCTGGCATTGACAATCTCACCAGCTTCATCCTTCAGTGGTGGATTTTTGATTCCTTTGCATTTGAAGACATTTCTTGATGTAACACAGCTAAGAAATTATTATGGTTATGTGTTAGAAGCATGCATGCAGCTCTCTCTGAAAAGGGAAGAAAAACGTATGTGCTCTCGAGCTCCTCTGCTTTTTCTTCTCACTCCATTAATCTAATAAAAAATGTTGCCTCTCCTTATAAACTCTATTCACTTTCTGAGGGAACAGAAGGAAGATGGGGCATTTGCATACTGAACAGAATAGAAATTGTTGCATGAATATCCCCAGAGACCAGACGAAAATAGGAGCATTTATTTGCAGCTGCCAGTGAGAAGGAGAGATACGGAAGTTTGTTAATACTTTTCCAGAAACTGGAAATCATTGGAGAGCAAGCGCCCTTAGAGCTCTTACTGACACCGGGCGCAGATAAATGAAGGAGCCAATACATTTAGGGATGTCATGAAATGTTTGCAAATGCCAAAAAACTAGGAGGTATTAGAGGTCAATGTTCTGGGCTATCAAAAACCCTGGAGAAAGGGAAATGGCTCTGTACTGGGAGTGGAGCTAAGCTGTAAGGAAGTGGTGGGGTTGTGGGATTTTTCCAATTCGTTGTGCTTCCAATGAAGTAACAATGAGGATGTAGTCAAACCTGTGAGCGAAAAATGAAGTTACCAGAATTAAAACCTGGGTTGTGAGGAAAGAGCTTTGGTTCCAGACATCTAGAGCTAGAGGAAAACTAAGAGTGTGTGAAAAAGTGGCTCAGCAATGCATCCTTGACAGTTGGAATTGATTTGTTTTTGAAAAAGTATTTTCCCTGTGATGTGGCAAGATGTCAGGGAATGAGGAGAACAGAAGTTAAATATAAATTGAATGCTTCAAGAGACATGAATGTGCTATGACAAGCTAGGGGCCATCATTTGTCTGTTGTGCAAAGCAGCACTTGCCCAAAGGAGGGGATGTGAAGGGATGCAGTGCTGTGAAACACCACCAGTCTGTGGCTAAGCACTGCTGGCAGAGATCCGCTTCTCTTGCTCACTTCTCTACTTCAGCCAACAGTAAGGTCAGTGACTTCTTCTCAGTTTCTATTCAGATCAGTCATGAAATTGTCCCATTATTACCCTTCACCACTGTGGGAACAGCTGTGTCCCTATGGTAACTGAAAAATGAATCACCAACAAAATTCATAAATTTTGAGGTAGGCAATCAACTGTCCACACATTTTCTGTGACCACATGCAATACAGGACGTTTTAAAGAAATTTCCTCACCTTCTTTTTGAGATTTATGAATCTATCCCTTGCAGAAAAACTTGTCTTTCTGCCTGGGAGAGTAACATAAGAGTTTATAAACTGATTTCTACTCCAGACCAAAGGACTTTGTTTCTCTCAGGGATGCCTCAGCTGAAACATACAGCATATTTTAGTTTGCATTTACCTAAATCTGATGGCAACTTTAGAGATGCCAGATTAAAGACTGTCTTAATATAGCTTCCTATCATCATCCAAATGATCTTAAAAGAAAACTGTATATATACAAGCCAAACCTGCATGGAACAAATGTGCAGTAAAATTTTCAATGGTGTTGTCATGACAACAATGAAAGTCGGTAGATCGCCAGTTAAAATTATCTGTGATTTGAAGCTTTTACTGAAAAAAATGGAAGCTGACTATTCTGACATGTAATGAGTTTGTAAGAGTGAATGTTTTGGTTTGGCCTGGCCAGATTTCAGCGGCGGGGGGGGAGCTGCAGGGTGGCTTCTGTAAGAACCTGCTAGAAGCTCCCCAAGATTGATAGAGCCAATGCCAGCCGGCTACAAAGAGGGACCCGCCGCTGGCCAAGGCTGAGCCTATCAGTAAAGTGATAGCAGAGGAACGCCTCTGTGAAAAACATTTTTAAGAACGGGAAAAAGAACTGCGCCATTAACAGCTGGCACAGAGATGGAGGAGTGAGAACCTGTGCAGACACCAAGGTCAGTGAAGAAGGAGGAGGGGGAGGATGAGCTCCAGGCGCCGGAGCAGAGAGAGTCCCCCGGGTCCGTGGTGAAGACCATGGTGAAGAGGGTTGTCCCCCTGCAGCCCATGGGCGAGGTGCAGATGTCCACCGTGAGGATCACCGCGTAGATGTCCACCGAGGACTCCACGCCGTGTGGGTGGATGCCTGAAAGGGGACTGTAGCCAGTGGGAAGCCCACATCAGAGCAAGTCGCTGCCGGAACCTGTAGCCCGTGGAAGAGAGGAATGCCCACGCTGGAGCAGGTTGGCCGGTGGGACTTTTGGGACATTGTGGGTGGCTCACGCTGGAGCAGTTTCCCCCGAAGGACTGCACCTCAGACTCACGAGGGGTGGGCTGCCCCTCATGAGGTGTCTCGCGTTGGGCAGTTTGTGATGAATTGCCCTTCGTGGGACGACTCACGCGGAGAAGAGAGCGTGAAGCTTGTCTCCCGTGAGAGGGACCCCACAATGGCCCTGGGGAAGAGTGAAGAGTCCTCCCCCGGAGTGAAGAAGCGGTGGAACCAACGTCGGATGAACTGACCGCAGCCCCCATTCCCTGTCGCCCTGCGCCGCTCGGGGGGAGGAGGTGGAGAAACCGGGATTGATGTTAAGCCCGGGAAGAAGGGAGGGATGGGGGAAGGTGTTCTGTTTAAGATATATCTGCTCTTTCTTACTTCTCACTACTCCTCTCTGATTAGTTCTTTTAATAAATGTACCTAATTTCCCTAAAATTGAGTCTGTTTTGCCCGGGACGGTAAATGAGGGTGATCTCCCTGTCCTTATCTCAAAACCCGGAACCCTTGGAAATATTTTCTCCCCTGTTCAGCAGTGAAGGGGGAGTGAGTGAGCGGCTGTGTGGGTACCTGGCGGCTGGCCAGGGTCAACCCACCACAGTGAAATGTTGCCTTTCTGGAAGAGATTGAACCATATTTTAAAAAAAATATACATTGAAATATTTGTAGATTGCAAGTGGCGACTGACACATTGCATCACAACCGAAGAACCTAAATCTCAAGCAATTGAACTGAAACGCAGTAGTCCCTAAATTTTCTAGAAACACAACCTACTATATAAAACTAAAACTTTTCATGGAGAACTCCGTCTTGCCACTGAAA
The DNA here is from genome assembly GCA_020746105.1 of Trogon surrucura. Taxonomy (NCBI): domain Eukaryota; kingdom Metazoa; phylum Chordata; class Aves; order Trogoniformes; family Trogonidae; genus Trogon; species Trogon surrucura. The sequence continues at coordinate 66,156,837 of CM036620.1, forward strand.
TCATCATAAATAAATGAAAGAGTTATCCTAACACTGAGTGTTTCAGAATTCCAGATCAGATTATGCAAAAGTGTAGAGGTTTTAAAAGGCCAAAAATATTCAAGTTACTTAGCAATCTGGTATCAGATAAACACAGAAAGCAGAAAGCGATGTTAACCAAAACTCATTGACTTGCAATGAGGACTGTGCAGGAGACAGACATTCCATTTCACAAAGGTTTTTGTGGTTTCCAGACTTGGTTCTGAATGAAATAAAATACGGAAAGGCAAACCCTGAAAAGTTTTCATTTCAGATTCAAAACAAATGTTTCTGTTTGCTTTTAGCCATTTTTATTTTCCCCTTTGTATCATGAGTTATCTCCCTCATCTTTGTCTATGTCCATGTCAATTATGTGTCTTAACCCTGGCTATTCATTTTGTGTTCCTAATCTCATTTAACTACTCACTCACCAATTCTTGTTACTCCATTAAGACCACTTTTGTCAAAGCTTTTATAGACCTTTATATGCCCTGCTCCATCACCAGCTCTCCAATCTCTTTCTCTGAAGCCTGGCAGCTAGTGGCTGACACTGCCAGCTGCATCTTTCTTCTCCAAAGCTTGTGTTTTCTTCACTTTGCCTGCCTTCTAACTCCTGCTTTATAGCAAAAAAAAAAAAAAGTCCTCTGTTGTTACACCAAGCTTCCCTTCCCTTCTCTTGCTATCTATCACCAGTCTCTCAGTTGTAAACACAAATATAATTGACATAACACATTGACTCATTGAAGCTATTTCTCTAATAAAGTCCACTCTGTCCATCTACACCAACAGGGCTGACTTATCTTTGTGTTCATGGGTAAAGCTGTGTCTCACCCTGTAGCAGTTTTCACCCAGTGGCCATGAAATGGAGAAGCTCTAACACAGCACAGCACAGCACAAATTTCACTTGCTGGCTCCTTAGTTTTTCAAGGACACATTTCCTTTGAAACCTGTCAATCGGCAATTTTTACGTTATGGATGATCGGAAGGTTATACAAGAATAAACATCTCATCAGTTTTACTAGGAATATTCTGAATACTGTGCTACAGCCAAGAATCAGAGCACAATATGCTTAGAACCTAAACTCACAAAACAGGGAGAAAAGGAGTATACAGAGAAGATACTTATGTACAGTCACAGAGCTGCTCAGTACCAGATTGCTTTACACCCTGCCAGAATCACGAATTACTGATTCAAACATACACAAAGAACATAACCCTGTATTACTGTATCATCCCACCAACTCTCTCCAAAGTTAAGGAAAATAAAGATATTTAAGGTTCCACAATCCATTGTTGAGAGCATTCGTGGAAGTAAAACTCTCGTTTCAGCATTTATTTTATGCCACATTGCCTTCAGGGGCAGATCTGCAAAAACGCCCAGGCATCTAATGATGCTGACAGGTTTCCAATTACATTTCTAAAGGTGCTTTTGTAAAGTCCGTCACACAGTTCTCTGTAGCATTTAAGGCCTACATTAAATTCCTTTGCTCTAGTTTTCCCTTCACTTCTTCCGTGCTATTTGGTTAATTACTTCTTTTTTATTACTATTTTTTTGCAAAATATTATGTGGCTCTTGAGAGCAAAGTCATAATAATGAATAGGAGTTTCAGAGACACAGAGAACCTGAGAAGAAATATGTCCAGCAGGCTTTTCCCTATCATCAGAAAGAAATCTGACCCCACAAAAATAACAATGATGAATGTTAAGAAGGTTTGAGGCTCAAGGTGTAAACTTCATTGCTGTGGCAGGGCTCTGGAGTGATGAATTCTCTAAATTAGAGTAGTAGGTGATTAAAAATGTTGAACAGGTCCTCAGCACACCTGCTGCAGAAGGTTTGCACACAGTTTTCTACTGTGGTGCATTATGTGCAGTGGTGCTGCCTTCTTAAGCAGAGGCATTTTGGCTCCAGAGTGCAAAAACTCAGTATTGTGCCTGTCATAATGAGTGGTCCAGATTTTCAGTCCTAGTTGCCTAGAACTGCACGGCTCAGAGGAAACATTTTGGCTTCCCAAAGTATGGAGAACCCAGAAGCTTCAAATAAAAGTGCCCTCCGGTTTACATGGTGCTCATTCTAGCTCTTACGGGGACTCATCAAGCCATAACACAGTGCAGCTGCCTGTCCTGCACGTCAGTGATATTTTAAGGTTTATGCATTATAAGTGGTGCTGGCAAAGCACCGCAAATAGTCTTTGAAATCTTCAGATGAAAGCTTCTCCAGGAATGCAGGGAATGATGATGAGTATTCCTGTCCCCATCAACACTATGGTTTTCCTCTGGAGGAGCACTGTACTGGTTTGGCCACGTGTGCATGGAGGAGGAAGGGCTGTGCTGTCTCTCCCCATGCACAGATATCACTACTTCTGGCCACAGATAATAGCAGAAAACAGCTCATAATGGGGCTGTGTCAAGATTTGGTGAGCAACCTAAACGATCAGATCATCACAATGAGGGTGGAGAAACACTGGAACAGATTGCCCAGAGAGGTGGTAGATGCCCCATCCCTGGAAACATTCAAGGTCAGGTTGAAGGAGGCTCTGAGCAACCTGATCTAGTTGAAGATGTCCCCACTCATTTCAGGGTGTTGGACTGGATGACTTTTAAAGGTCCCTTCCATCACAAAGCATTCTAAGATCTCTTGCTTGTGCAGGGAGGAAAAGAAATAATTAACTCCAAGCCAAAACCCATGTTACTGCTTTTCTGGTGGCAATATTGGCAATGTATTGGTGCTGCTCATTTATAATAAGCGGCAGCAGTCTCCTTCCATGTCCTGGCTGGGCACTTTAGCAGTGAAATTGGAATAAATACTGTCATACAAGCCCTGCTGCCTGCAGCATCTCATGGCTTTGATGCAAACAAAACAGGAAGCTGTTGCTCTCCATAGTGAACTGATGTGCAGGGAAAGTGAGATCTGTAGAGATGTGATTCAACTGTGGGAACTTTGTGGGTGTTAAATGAACCTGCTTTGGAGGGCTGCCAAGGGAGGAGATGCAGGAAAATCTGATGAGAGATACCAGGCATGAGAGTTAATTGTGTTTCGGAGATTGGAGAAAAAGCTAAAATTAAACCATTATCAAAGAAAAGCCTTGGACAGTTTGTTTTAAAACAGAGTTAATGGCTGGAGCCTGCAGAAAACCTAATTAAAAGAGAAAAGAAAACAAATGAGGTTTAGGATGGTGGCAGTGCATTCAGAACAGTTTTATACAAGGATTTTCTGATGTTCCCTGCTATATTTCTGTGGCTAAAAAAGCCTTTATGGTGAAGCACGTTAAAAATGGTTTGTGGTTAGATTGCATCAGGTTGCAGCACAAAGCCCCGTTGTTTATTTTGGTCATCAGCAAGGACAGATAGAAAACAGACTTTCATCTCAGAGGTGATTCTGAAGTAAAGGTCCCAGTCGCTCTGAGCTTGAGATCACAGGGCTGCAGCAACATCAGAGCTGCCAACAAAAAATATAGCAAAATGTAAACACTACAACTGCCCCAGGAGGGAATATATGAACCATTCTTTTCCTAAGCCCTGAGACTATAGGTGGGAGCTATACCATATAACTTTACATGTCTGTACTCCAGATGTTTATGTCTAAACACATCACCGTGACTTACCTTTATATCCGAATAAAAGAGAAAGGCATTTTCAAGGTGTGATTTAGCTGGCCTAGTTAGGTATCTACTTCAGGATGACATGAATCACACCCTAAAAGTGCTTGTCTCCACTGACTTATTAAAGGAATCTAGAGAAAAATCTTTAGTGCAACTATATTTACATTCTGTCAGATTTAACACAGTGCTGTGAATCACCTGGACAGGATATTTAACATGAATTTGAGCTAGTTTCTGGTCTGACTTCCCTAGAAATGCAAGACCTGGAGAGAAGCAAGGATTGTTTTTCCTCACCACTGCTGTGCTCTTCACTTTCTGTGCACAGTGGGGGATGAAACAATTTCCAGCAAAAGTTTAGCCAAAATTTGGGTTCCTCAGTTGCCAAGAAATACCTCTCATCTTCAAAAACGTCCTAGTCCTGCAAAAGCCTCACCCTATGACTTAAGAGTCCTAAAATTCAGCCCTATACAATTGCTTAGGTGAGCTCTAAGTTCTTGCTGTGTTTGTAAAATTTGTATGGGAATTTTGCTGGGAGAAAAACTTGTTTGACCTACCCAAAATAAAATTGCTGCCTGCTTTGTAGGCTTCCATCATGAGAGGGTTTATAACTGCTTATTATAAGTTTCCTTCTTTTTAATTCACTCACTGTTATGCACCAGAGTAATTTTATCATCTTTGGAGTTCCTCTCCATGTTCTAAGGAACATATTACAGCACCAGAGTCATGCATAGACAACTGATTCATTAGATGCCTTAAATCACCATGTATTACAAGTCTTCCGCAGAGATGAAGATAAATGTTTCTGGCTACATCAAGCCAGACTGAAATAAGAAAAAGAGGAATTAGATACCATGAAAGACCAGCAGACCACCTAATACACTGACCTGTGCCTGATACTGGTTAGTATGAATTGTTTCAAAATCAAGTGAAAGAAATGTTTTTATAGGGAACTATAGAATTACAGGTCAAGTTTTTTTATCTTCCACAATCACTGGTTATCGCAGACCTTGGGCCAGGATACATGTATACCTTTATTGTTAATGTCCTGATTTAAGGTTCTTGTCATTTGGATTCAAAAATACCTTCTAGGAATAAATTACAACATTATTTATTACAATAAAATGTTTCCCTTTATTAGCTTTAAATAGTTTGCCTTCGGTTTCATTGCATGTCCCATAGTTCTACACAGATGCCTTTGTACATCCCCACTGATTTGTACACCTCTGTCAGGCCACTGCTTCTTGAGGTCCCTACTAAATCAATCCACCTCATTCTCATTAGATATCTCTCATAAATTCTTCCTATGCCTAATAATTTTCACTGACTATTTCTAAGCCCCCTTCAATTTCTTCTGTATCCTGAGCTCACAGCATATTCAAATTGAGTATAGAATATAATTTTCTTAGTTACAGTATCAGCTGGTTTCCCATTTCCAAGTGTTCTTGGCTCTTTTCATCCTCCAGAAGAAGAAGGGGCTGAGCTGGAGAGGACAGTCTTCAGCAGGACTTCCCATGTGACTGCAGCAAACTCTTGGGGAGGATGTGCCAACAGAGTTTTGCTCCTTCAGCTCGTATCCTTCACTAGGCAGGAAAATGGGACCACACAACACAGGAGCAGTAAGTGTTGCTGGGCTGTAGCAGAGCATTCAGTCATACCTCCAACCTTGCACCCCTAGGTATGAACATGGGCTTTTATATTGGTAGATATTTGCTAAAAAAAAGGGGGAAAAAAAGTGAAATTCAACAACAAAAAAAAAGGAATAGAAAAATAATTTTGGGCAGATCTGATATGTCTTCTAATTCAAACATGAAAACAAGGCATAGGCAGAAATATCCCATAATGGTTCTCAAGTCTGAAACACAGCAACTTTGCCTACTTAATAAAACAGCACTAAGTACATCAGGTCTTCTCAGCTCATGAACTTGAGTAACTTTTTCTTCTAATAAGCAATCATGCAGATCACAATTACAAACAAATATTTTTGCCAAACTAACATTATGGCATTTCATCTTGAGAATCTCAGGCGTTGTCGACTTGTGATGTCAACTTTATTTTGAAACATTACAGTAGTGTCACATAAAATTTTTTACCTGTTATTAATCCAAATATAAATTGTCTACATTAAAAATAGCATCAATAAAATGTGTAGCAATGTTTTAAATGTATCAGAGCAAACAAATGGGTTTTTTTCAACTGGCTATGATGAATTATGGACTGGTGAATGACATTTTATCTACCCTTTTAAGACAGTCAAATATAAAATTATCCCTAGAGAGTAAGGATTGTCTCAGTTCCTTTGTCAGGCTGCAAACAAGATCAATTCAGAGGGTGCAAGTGTGTACAATCTCTAACAAGTCACACAAGAGTTAATGCAGCTGGGTGCTCAGTTTTTGTAAGGGTTACAAAAATAATAACTGTGTTTCTACCTTTCTATTATTTATCATGAAGAATTAAGCCACCTGGAATAATTATTTCACAAAGACTGCCTGTGTAAGTGCTGGCAGGCAGGGCATGTTGAGCTAGGAAAACTTCCATAGCAAACTTTGTATTTGAAGAATATGAAAAATATTTCAAGAAAAGATTTTTAGTAGATTTGAATAAAGACAAATTTAAAAAAAAGAAAAAACAAAACAAAAAACAAAAAACCCAAACCAGCAGTGATGGAAATGTATATGCCATAATCAGAAATACTTGCAATAAAGATGACATAAAATCTACAGGGAATGATTTATCAACTTTTTAATTTGCAACAAGTTTATAGTTTTCACTTTCTTCTTTTTCTTTTTTTTTCCAGTATTGTTCGTTCTTTTCAGGGAGAAAAATGCCAAATCTAGTTTTTCTTTCTTTCCCCTCCCTGAATCTGGTTCCTTTCAGTGCTCTGATACCCTTTGTTATTGTGGTGTATGCTCTGAACACATTGCGTTGTTGACACATGGAAATCTCTGGGCAAGGAACACCAGAAAAGCTGTGAATAGTGGGAGCAGCGTGGCAAGGAGAGTAGGGCAGAGGAGCACCAGGCAGTGGGGGAGGCTGTGAGGTTTCCCATGTGAGACAACAAAGTTTTAGAGTTAGGAATGTAGCTAACAGAGGAACAGAAAACAGGAAAGTAGATCGATTCTGCCATCTCTTCTGTGTCGAGACAAAAAAAAAGGTCATTCATGTGGACATAAAAGCAGCTCCACAAACCAGGAGCAGGGATACACCTGAAGTAATATAGTGAGGGCAGGGAAGGGCTTATTTGGACAAGGGGACTGTCTTCATCTCTGAGACTCTGTAATTACAACCATCCACCTGCAGGTTATAAGCCAGAACTTCTACAGAGAGCTCTTTCTTGCCAATCCCCCTTCAAAAAGGAAATTCTGGACACTACTAAGGCATTTTTTGTTTTCTCTGCTAGGTTATTAATCCTCTGTTCTCCTTCTTGCAAATTTGCCTTTCCTTTCTCTTCCTTTCTGCACACTACATCCTCTCACACGTAGCATGTAGGCATCTCTAGATTATTAATGCATTATGCCAGCAGCCAGATTTTCATATCTCTCACAGGTGTTTATGAGAACATCTCTCTAGTGATCTATATTCACTCACCGTGAAAGTATAGTTTCAAATTTGCCCTTGAAATGTGAAACAATCAATGTTGGCAGCATTTATTCCTTCCTGTCATATATTTTTCTCTTTCTAGACTCTATAATCAGTTTAAGAATAATGTCTTCTGACAGTGATGCTGCAATCAAACAGGGCCTCCTTTGCTTTCTAATTTGTCTTACATTGGTTCAAATCAAGGGGTAAGGAATCTAACAGATACCAGTGGCAGCATCTGGCTTGATCATCTCATCACTAATTGGTTCTGTGATTGGTGCAGACAAGCAATGGAGAATGTGGATACAAGCTTCTAACACTTCTAGGTGAGAGCAGCTTCCAGCCCAGCTGTTATGTGATATATCCACTAACTTAGCTTCTCATCTTGATTCGGGGGAATCTTCCTCAGAGACAAGTTAGCATTTTTCTTGGGTTTATTAAGGTGACAGTGTAGTCTGCTTCTGCATAGCTCACCTGAACTGTAATCATAGAATCATAGAATGATTTGGGTTGGAAGGGATCTCAAAGATCATCCAATTCCAACCCCCCCGCCATGACAGGGACATCTCCCAATAGATCAGGTTGCTCAAGGCTCCATCCAACCTGGCCTTGAACACTTCCGGGGATGGAGCATCCACAACCTCCCTGGGCAACACATTCCAGTGCCTCATCACTCTCAGGGTAAAGAACTTCTTCCTTATATCTAGTCTAAACCTATGCTCTGCCAGCTTCCACCCATTACCCCTCGTCCTGTCACTACAGGCCCTTATAAAAAGTCCCTCCTGAGCATTCTTGTAGGGCCCCTTCAGGTTCTGGAAGGCCACTTATAAGGTTTCCCCAGAGTCTTCTCTTTTCCAGGCTGGACAAGCCTAACTCTCTCAGCCTGGCTTCTTAGGAGAGTGCTCCAGCCCTCTGACCATCTTGGTAGCCCTCCTCTGGACTTCCTCCAACAGCTCCGTGTCTTTCTTGTGTTGGAGGCTCCAGAGCTGGGCACAATATTCCAGGCGGGGTCTCACAGGGGCAAAGTAGAGGGGCAGAATCACCTCCCTCGACCTGCTGGTCACACTTCTCTTGATGCATCCCAGGATATGGTTGGCTTTCTGGGCCACAAGCACACACTGTTGGTTCGTCTTGATCTTATCATCCACCAGCACATCCAAATCCTTCTCCCTAGGACTGCTCTCAATCCAGTCTCAATGTTTGCTCCCTGCAGCAGACACCAAACCAGTTTTCCAGAAGGTTAGTCTGCATACCTCCACCTGCAACATTACCAGTCCAGGCTGGCAAATAACCATTTGAAGTATTTTAGTGTTCTTGAAAAGTCCAAAATTACTTATAGAAAACTTAAGTTTAACTGTTGAGTCAGTGCAACAATATAGTCTGAATTTCTTTCAACACCACTGGACAGTCTAACTATAAGATTGAAAAGTCGTTTTTCATATTCACACTTACAAGAGCGCTACGAGTTAGCATTATCTCTTTTTTATCTCAATTTATTTTTGGTTGAAAAACAAAGCTTTGGGGCTGTCTCTAAGTGCTTGAGAATTTAATTCTGATGTCCTGAACACTATTGCAATTACTGAAAAGAAAAAAACCACAAAATTTTAATTTTTTAATATGAACATAGTTGGAGCCAAGCAACTTTAAGAGTTTTTTGCTCTAAGTCTGCTTCAGACAACACTCAACTCAAAAGACCATAACCAGCCATCTGATGAGAGCACCGCATTTTCGAGTCCTCTTTTAGTTCCTGCTTTTGTGTCTCCCGCCACCCATAGCCAAAGCAACTACTGGCTGCAATCTGCTTTGAAGGTTGTTGTATAAAGAAAATTGTTTCTTTTTTTACTGTCTGTTACTTTGAGCTCAACCACAATACTATTTTGAGGATAAATATGATTGATTAATTAATTAGCTACAGAGATTAAAGGTATTATACAGAACCAGATATTGTAAGAATTTTACAAATTATTCCCTATAGTTCGACCAAGAGAACATTGGCTCAAGTACAGAAAACCCCTTTTCACCTCTGAGTTTCCCACAAGTACAAATTGTCAGAAAGAACACTTAACTTGCCAGGACACATGTCTGGTTAGTAAAGTGGATAAATTAGTGTTGTAAATATCAGCCAGAGCTGCTGCTCCTTTTTCTGAGGACTATGTCTGCAGGACTTTCTCCTCCACAATGATATTCAAACAGCTCATTTTTCTGAGTTTGAAGTGGTTCCAGAAAAGTAGAGCATCCAGTTCTGCAACGTGCTGAGGAAAATCAGCAGGAACTAATAGCCGGGATAAGGCTGACACAAGTGAATAAGGCATACAAGATGTTGCTCCACAGAAATCTACCATGCTTAAAAGGCAGTATGGTAAAATTACAAATAGCACTGCAAACCCTCATAGCACAGCACTGGGATTGGTCAGTCAGACATTGCCCTAGCTCTTCATCTCTTACGTAGGTGTAGAGAGAAACCCAAGAAGAACTATAATTCAGTTTTGACTTTTGACTTACCGTTCATTTTAAGACCCTCCTTTGGAAGACATGAATGCAGCTTAACTACCTGTTGTCTTCTTCAGAGGACCAAGAGTTTAATCCGGTCTGGAAATGGGCCCTATCTCTCAGAAATGGCATAACAAATGTGAGACAGTATCCTCTGAAGGGATATTGGGTAGCCAAAGTGAATGCTATGGAGACAATACGCAATAGCTGTCGGCTGCTAGTCCTAATGTGTTTAACTACAGTGTAGAATATTTTGCTGCCCTTGATGAATATGCATTACGTGCCATTTTCAGTACATTACAGCTTTTTAGACAGCTGCTTGCCCTTATCGTCATGCCCATTGCAGTTTCCTTTCCATCGCCTATCCTGGAAAGTTAAATATAGTGTTCTAAGATACAACAGTCCTGGAAAACCTACCACTTGTTGGTTCTGGTATGTGCTTTTATTCTTGTCAATTCCTCATTCTTTTCAACCATGACGTATAAACCCTCTTAAATGGGTCCCTTTACACTATAATTTGGAGCAGTTCCACTTGATAATTTATACTATCATCACTAGTCAACATGATCCCTAATCTCAGTAGCTTTTATCATGCTTTTATCAGAGGCATTGGTTTGATTTGTTTGTATTAATACTAGTTAAGAGCACTGACTTGGAGCGATGGTGTGTGCTGCCTCTGTGCCTGCGCACTCTAGGGGATGACCTTCTCTCCCATATAAAGCAGGAGCTAACGAAAAAGCACCTCCGCCTTTTCTTGGTTTTGGGTTCACACATCCTTGAACATATACTAGTTTAAAGTTTGTTTGACATCTTAGATCAGCTGAAGGTTGTAAGTAATTTAAAGTCATTCATCTAAGTCAGCACCTAAAATGAAAGCAGTAATGGTTTATTCCATAGGGAGTTACTTGTGAGCAGCTAAAAGTGTGTAACAGTCCATTGCACAGCGCAAAGCCAAGCTCAGTAGAAAGTAGATGAAAACCTATACAGAGTTTAAAGGGCATCAGCAAGTATTCATTTTACCCCAGACAGTCAGTACAGGGGCCACTTGTCTTTTTATCAATGGTATCTGATAACATGAAGAAATTAATAATTTACAGAGGGCAGGCAGTACTTTTCCATTAGAAGCTGTGTGGAAAGGAAGAACGAATTGCTGGCACAGGCCAGAATGCTCCCTGCAAGGTCGTTCTGCCTCAGTGCTGCAAATGTATTTCTTTTTAACTCTTTCATAATCAAGAAAAAGTACTGCTCTGAATTACATGCATATTTTACCCCTATTGAGTGCAGAAAAAAAGCCCACAGACATGATGGATTTCATGTCTTTGGTATCCTCTATCTTGCGAGCTGTGCAGCTTTGGATCTAGCAGTTACTTGTGTGGGAGATCTCACAGTAACCCTTGATGTTGTTTGGGAAAACTGAAGGTCCTAGTCAGCCCTGCTGTCACTGTGGAGCCAACACACCAAAACTCAACTGCTTACTCAGTGGACAAAAGAACTAATGAAGCATGGTTTCATCCAAGGTGCGCATCCTTTGCCCACCAGTCTTGCCTTCCATTCCATCCCTTCATGTCCCTTGCAGTACATCCCCATGGAGGGGACATCCATGTGGTGGCTTCCAGCAGCTGCCTGTGTGCCTATTGCCTGTCCAATGCACACTCATTAAGGTGGGTGCTGCCAAACGGGATGAACGCACCATTGCCACCTCCAACCTGCCTTTTCCTCGGTACCAGTCTGGATTTCTTCCCTCAGCTCAGACACTGCTTCTTGAATAAAATCTGCAGTTGCAATTATCTCTGAGTCTTCAGTGGCTCACTCCTGCTCAGGTGAGAGTTTCTGAGCAAGGGGAGAAGAACAGATGAGCAGACCCACACCACAAGGACAGAGGTTTGCCACATTGTTCTAGGAAGACAGGCTAAAATGATAAAAGAATCTTATCCAGGACACACACTAATGAAATGTTATGGCTACATACTTGAAAGAGCAGGAACTGATAACATTATGATTCCTACAGAAACACTGTCCTATGCTATATGCCCAACAGAATCTTTGATTAAATCTATTAAATCTGCGCTGTTAAATCTGTACTCTATCATACATCCATTCAGGTTGTTAAGGACATACCGTAAAATAGAATAGACATTCAATACTGTTTGTAGCTATACTGTTGGGAGTTAGAAAAATTAAATAAATGCTCAGAATATGCAGAACCTGTCAAAAATTTAGAGACATACTAAAGCTGTAAGATTCACGGTTTTATGTTGACACATAGAACCATAGAATCATAGGAATGTAGAATCACAGAATCATAGAAATATAGAATCATAGAATGGCCTAGGCTAGAAGGGACCTTAGAGATCATCTAATCCAACCTCCCTGTCATGGGCAAGGACGTCTCTCAACTAGATCAGGCTACTCAAGGTTCTGTCCAACTTGGCCTTGAACACCTCCAGGGAGGGAGCAGCCACAACATCTCTGGGAAATTTATTCCAAAGTCTTGCCACACGATTTCTTCCTGTTCCTGATGACAATGTTTTTGAAAGACTGTCCTGGAAAGGAGATTAAGTGGGTAGGAGATCTGAAGGATTGCCATGCATTGCATTTTTCAATTTGTTTCTTCATTTTGTTTAATTAAGCCACGTGCATTTCCAGAAGAGTTTTTAATGCTAATTTTTTCAACAGCAATATAAGAGCAACATCAAACAGCATGGAAAATCTGTGCTGAGATACTGGCACAGGCAGGATCGGATTTCATTAGGCTTAGATAAAAACCTCCACTCATGCTGTTGGAGCGTTCTCAAAAGTGTAGCCATTTATAATTGGCCAATCAAGGTTGGTTTTTTTCTCCTTCTAGTTTAGTTACTGAAATATATTTTCATGATTCATGGAACACTCTTTATGTGTCAAGTTTTTTCCCTGATATATCAGGTTTCCTTGTAGGCTTGCTGTATATCCATCTTTTTCACACTGTGGATAGAGTGAAGGAGGAGAATTATGAAGATGCAGAGCACTGCTCCAGAGATGAGGCTGAACTGAAGTTCATACTTAAAGCAGAGATCCAGTCACTTTTTTTTATGCACAAAATATATTCTATTGTTCCTAAAATTACAGTACTTACTGACTATGAAATGGATTTTCTGGGAATTTACAAGTAAATCCATTAATTAGTTTGAGTTAGAGTTAATTGAAAATAGGTCCTTTTGCACCGTCTGTCAGATTTTTATTTATCCCTAATGAATTCTGCTATAAAATACAGACCCTTCATTATTCATATATCATCAGAATTCTTTGAAGCCTTTTCACAGGACATTTTAAAAGTAATTATTTTAGGAATTATATCTCTTTTTGCTGCTATTCATCAGACCTGGGAGTTTCTAATTTATCAGTGAGAGAAGGGAAAAGTGTTGCTTGTAGGGTCCTTGGAAAAGCTCCTCTCCTTGGCTGCTGCCAGCCATTGCTCTTGCTTTGAAAATTCTCAGAGGAAAGAAAAAAAAAATGAATCATCTATGAAACAGTTTGATCCAATGACAACTTAAATCCTTATAATGCCATAATCATATTGTTATTACACAGTGTCACACCAGGACTAAGGTTGTCCAAACAGACAGATATTGTTTGGTGTCTTAATATTACTGCATTTTTCTAAAGTTGAGGGTAGTCCTAAGTTTCTGGGACCTATAATGTTTGTTTGAGAGAGAATTCCACTTTCCCTGTCATATTTTGCCCTATCTGTGTTTATTCTTCTGATTACCACAGAGTCTAGGAATTCGCATATTCCAAATGCCTTGTAGTAAATGCTACACAAACACAGAACATCCGATATGTTTGCACTTTAATTACAAAAGACGAAATAAAGAATAGAGCAAAACCCAAATGGAAATGTACAAAAAAAAGATTAGATGGTTTTGGCCTGGATAAAAGGCAGTGACCTCAGGCTGCAGTAGCAGGCCAGAGTAGTGAAAAGTATTTGTAAGCCTTGCAGTAAAGGGTCATGTTTTAAGAAAGGATCTGAAAGAGTCCATGGGTTGCACTATGCAAATATCCTAGTGTAAAGGGCAACAGGGGAGATAATATATGATAATTGGTAAAGAAATATATCAAAGGTGCAGGGATTTGGATAACTGGAGATGAGCGGTAACATGTTGATGCAATTACAAGTACAAAAAGAAGCAGAAGTGACGGAAAAATGTCAGGTGAGAGAAGTGGCTTGCTTTCACACCACAGGGAAAGGGCTGGAAAGGGAGTGGCTCAGTTGTTAACAGAGAAAATTATTTGTGCTTCACTTTCTGAACTGATAAGAAAACAAGAGAAAAACATCTTGCAGTAAGCAAGATACAAGTATCGAGAAGCTGGAACAAAGTCTTACTTCAGTTCATGCACAGCAGAGGCTGAGTCGCAATGACTACAGACCTAAAGTCAACTTAAATGTGGTTTTCTCTGGCAACATACATGATGGCTGTTAAAATGGATTTTTGAGACCTTGATCATTCTCTCATTAGAATCCTTTGCATGGTTGTAAGTGCTGATATTCCAGCCATCTGAGGTCATCTGAAAAGTGTGAATACCATACACAGGCAAACCACTGGTTTCTCACCTCTGTCTGCAGAGCACTGGTGGCCCTTGAGGCCAGGGCAGGTGACCTACATCATGCTTGTGGTGCACCCTGCGACATACCGCAGTCACCAACTCTGTTACAGCACTGGGATTTCTTCCTCAAGCATCTTCTCAATCAGACACATCCACTGACATCAGGCTCTGCTGATGCATGATAAACCTGAAGGCAAGGAGGCAGGCAGGCAGGCAGAAAGGAGAAAGAGAAAGAGAAGAAAGAGAAAGAGAGAAAGAGAGAAAGAGAGAAAGAAAGACAGAAAGACAGAAAGACAGAAAGAAAAAGAAGAGAGGGAGAGCGGGAAAGAAAAGAATCACATATCTGTGGTCTGAGGTAGCCTTATCTAGGCCCCATCTAGTCAACTAAAGACACAGATCTCTGCCATTGCTCCCAACCAGGCTTTCCTTCCAAGTGAAATTTGGAGACGCTCTCCCTTCCATTCTGAATTCCCTTTTTGTTGTTGTGGAATTGGAGGTCCTCCCACAGAACACAAACTGCAAATTTCAAAGCAGTTGTATTTAAACTCAGTCGAGAGTATAACGCAAACAACTTTTTTTTGAGTAAAAAAAGAAATGATAGAAAATTAAAATACACACAGTCAGTGATTGTTAAAATAGTAGATCATCACATAAATTTGCATTAATTGCACAAAAGCTGAAAGTACTTCATTAAATACTCTCATAACACAGTAACCTCTTTAGAAAATTATTTCGGGGATAAGCATGTAAATAATTACATACTTTCTGTCCCATGTAGTTTTATCTGCCTAAGCAAAGGGGAACGGAGTGTTATAGCTGAAGAGCACTCTGATTTTTGAGCAATTGATTAAAAAGAACAAGCGTTTTAATGATGTTCATCAAAAGTGCTGTATATATATGAATTGTATATTCAAGTATGTGAGGATTTGAATGCCTAAGCTCAGTTCAGTACGGAAAAATCAAGTGTATAAATGATGTATTGTTAGGAATCAGTACTGAATGTAAGGATTTGGGAGTAAATCTGATTAATTTCAGTGTAAATGAGCAATGTGATACTGTCTGTAACTATGAGGATGTAATTGGTTCATGAAGGTCACTGTTGTGACATTCATACTGACAACTTTGTATTCTGTAAGGAGTTTTAGCTTAATGAAGGAGTTCATTCATGGCGCAGCTTCAAATTAGTCTTAATTCTTAGGAATTTTTATTTCCACAATATCTCCAAGAGAAACCAAGAGGTTTTTCTACAAGAAAGACATTGAGGTGCTGGAGCGTGTCCAAAGAAGGGCAACAAAGCTGGTGAAGGGTCTAGAGAACAAGTCTTAGGATGAATGGCTGAGGGCACTGGGGATGCTCAGGCTGGAAAAAAGGAGGCTGAGGGGAGACCTTATCACTCTACAACTACCTGAAAGGAGGTTGTATCAAGGTGGGGGTTGGTCTTTTTCCCAAGCAGCCTATCACAGGTTGATAGGATGAGACTAAATGGCCTAAAGTTGTGCCAGGGAAGGTTTAGATTAGGTATTAGGGAAAACTTCCTCACCAGAAGGGTGATTCTATGATTCTATAATTTTTTATTTTTTTTTTTAGTTTACCAAAACTGGCTGGATTTCCTTGACAAAATGTCTGGTGAAAGGGTTTCATTCCTAATGCAATGAAGGAATGGACAGGTTCCTGGAAAATGTTTCTTTTCTTCAGTGTCTTCCAAAGAAAAAAAAATTTAACTGCTTTTCAACACCACCACTCAGAGGTGGGACTGTGTCTTTTCCCAATTTTAGATAGGATGCTGGTGTGATCAGAGACTATATATTTCATCCAGGAATATAAAGAGTGTACAGCAAGACAAAGACAAATTGTGTTCTCCCAGATCCTACAGTACTACAGTACTACAGTACTAAACATCCACAAAGTGTACAGCATACTTTCTGTTTCCAATACAACTTTTAAGTCACAATCATAAATGCCATTTCCTCTGTGAATTTATGAAGAAATTCCAGTATATATTAGACAGATTTTCTGCGCTGTGTTTAGTGATAGCCAAACAGTATCCAAGAGATGTACCTCTGGCTCAGTATCCTCCTTAATGTGAATATGTGAAATGTCAACATGCACCATTCATCTCTGCATTACTCCTGAAGAGCATTCTTTTGCTCCTTTTCTACTCATAAAAGATTTTTTTTTTCTTTTCGTAGTCTTGGCCCCAGCACTTCGCTAATGAATGAAGCCTCCTGGCTCATATTTCTTTTTAGGTCTAACGAGAAAGACCTAATTCTGTTAGACCTTTTTTCTCCTTCTTCTAACGAACAACAAGTAAACACTTAACTCAGCTGAATCACAACTTAACAGCTGACTGTGCAGGCCCATGCAAATCAAAATGAAATCTCAGAAATGCAGATGTAGTCATCAGAGTGCTAATTAGTAATTTGGCTGCTGCCTCTCCACTCCAGATCTTCACTTTAATTGTAAAGCAGGGGGGAGGAAGTATCTTAGGGTCATATTCCACCTGGCCTTCCCAGGGGAGCAAGCATGAGCACTCTTTTTGTGCCTGGATAGGATCTGTGCTGCCTGCAGGAAATCAGCACAAAGGCCCTTTCTCCAGGATGCAAATACCTGCCTGAAGTTTCCGGCTCACAGAGGTGCATTGGCAGCAGTCACTATGGCAGAAGGAGTTGCAAACGACTTCATCTCACTGACAGCAACAAGAGTAAGAGTACAGAGGCCATGACATGCCCACCTCTCCATGTGTCCCCCCTCCCCAGCAGAACAGCACACTCCTCAGTGAGGTGGTGGGTTTATCTTTCCAAAGGGCATCCACACCCATACAGCTTCTGCATCCTGGCATCTTATGTGAAGAGGTATTCTGCATCCTGCAGGCAAGCTTTTCGTGAGTTGGCATGACGCTTCCTGCCATCGCCACTCCAGTCCTCTTCACTGTAATGAACAGGAGCTACTATCACCTTTAGTAGATTTGCAATCATTCCTTTTTCATTGTGAAGGAAAAGCTTAATAACGCTTTGGAAATACAATTGTGTTGCTGAGGTTTGTTTTGTAATCATGATACTCTTTGAGGAAAGAACAAATCATTTAGAGGTGGGAAGAGCTGACAACTGGGGTCTCATTCTTTACCCACCTCTTTCCCCTTCCCAGCCATGATCAGAACATTCCCTTATCTTGACTGTCATTGCTACAGCTTTGATTATGCCTTCTGGGTGACACCTCTTTTTTTAATGTTAAGGCTCTATCTTAATTGCTAGATCACTATCATTCCAGCTTTGTATCCATCTACCAAAAAGAAGCAATTTTTTTTAAGCGAGTTAATCATGACACTTTAAAAATTCTTATACTTTAGTGATTCTGGTGTCATTGTGGCCATATTGTTAAGACGTATTTTATTTGCGTATAAAACATACATAACTGACACACTGACATACATCGTTCTTTGTACAATGTTGACTGTACCCTCATCCTGTTCTTATCTGTAGAAGTATTTTTCTAGGCCTTATGACTGGAAAGAGCAGCATGAAAGCAAAAACTCCAGAGCCTCAAAAACAGGGGGACACCTCAAACTTTTTTTCTTAATCTTATTGCTTAGCCATTCTTATAGTAATGGTCAGAGATAGTTAGAGCTGTAGATTTAAGCAGATTGAGTCCCGCTATTTATAAAAAGCAAAGAATTAAACCCCTTCTTAAGTGAAAATCAATGCACTCTTAATGGCACCTCCATAATAATTAAGCTGTTCTGAGTCTGATATACATTTAAACTATGACCATTTTATGTCACTCTGGTAATACATGAGAGTTTCAATGATGTTGAAAAGGGGCCAGAGAGTAATGACAATTAGAGGCAGTACACATAAATTATGGAGCTGTAAAAAGACACGGGTATAAATGTCCTCATTTACAGGACTGAAAAAAAAAATTATTGAAGTTAAGTAAAAAAAAAACAGAAAAGAGCAGAAGATAGATTCCAGTGAAAGTACTTGTCAGATCAACTCTATTAATTAACCATAAAAATGCAGATTAAGGATACTTCATAGCATCAAATACTTCTCGCACAAAGCTAGTGGTCACAAAAGCCTTATTCGGCAATATGGGAGAGAATTTTCTTCCTGTCTAGATAAACATTTCATGCTCTTCCAGACAGCACAGATTGTGGACCTCTGTCTATGTATGTCAGTGAGTGATTTTTCTAACTTAGCTTTTCTGAATGTTCAACATTTGGAACTCGATATACACATACAGCAAGCACTCACACAATACATGCCAGATCAATATTTCATGTTTACAAAATGATTTTTTTCAGAAGAGTGACACTTTATCTCCTCTAGTCCTTCATCCTCCCTGTCAAATCCCTAACACAGAAAAGTCATTTTTAAATTAAGAAGTCATTTCTCTCTCCTCTTAGATACAGTAATAGTTCTCTGGTTGCTATGTGGCATGACTCGGTATGTAACAAGACGAGCAATCAGCAAACACATGCCTCTCACTTTGCTGTTGTTCAGTGACATTTCTGTACCAGTTTTGCCAAGAACCCTGTAGCTTTACTGATCTTGGGCACTGAACTTTTGATCAACCCTGAGGTGAAAATGCAGGGAAAAAATAATGGGACCCAAGGTCTTTCTTAGCTTGGAACACAACCTCCTCCAAGCAGCAAAGGAAATAAACTAAAAGGCTGCGGTAGTAGTGAAAGTATTAGTTTCGTGCCAATTTCTTCACAAGGTCAACTACAAAATCTTTATGTGGTAGGCAAGACACTTACCCTGATAGAAATAAATGTTAGAAATTCATGACAGATTGAGCCATGCGCTTGGGTGTAGAGGTTCACACAGATTGCCTGACGAGGTATGTTACACCTTGTGTTCAAAAGACTGGAGGGGGTGGATGTGCTGTGTGAAGTGTCAGGCAGCAAAATGGTCCCTTTGGTTGCTCCTGAGAGTAGTCCAAGACTGATTGTGGCCACTGGTGGAGAATTAGGGGACTTACAGGAGCACAGAGCACCTCAAACTGGAGGGAATACTGAGTTAAATATTTATTCTCCTTTCAATAGTTTCTGGGTGGTGTGGAGGGACATACACTCAACATTTTGGCTTTGGTGCATGTGAGAGAAAAAGTTTTCCTCTGCAGGAATGACCAACAAAACACAAAAGGTTATGATTGGTTTTGTATTAGAAGAAATAATCTGGTGTTATTTTTCTTGATCTTAACTGAAAAATGCATGTGTTTTGAGGATATGAAAAACTACTGACATTCCCTCAAGTATGCATGATTATCCCAAGCAGCATGCTGCAAGCCTTTAGATACAGGTGGACTATAGCACGCGATGTTGTGAACAGGCTTTCTAAAGCAGTGGCTTTAATGGGTTTTCCATAATGCCCCAGTAAACCTTGAGCCTGACTGCTCATCCACAGTACTTTAAAAAAATTCAAAATTGTGAATTTCAAGAACTCAATACCTGATGAAAAGTAAGATCTCAATAATGCTCTTTCTTTGACTGAGACGTCAGTCATGGCTTAGAGGATCTTGCTGCAGAAAGCAGCTTAAAGACAAAATCTGTCTCTGAAATTTAGTAGAACATAGAATATAGATTGGCCTAGGCTGGAAGGGACCTTAGAGATCATTTAATCCAACCTCCCTGTCATGGGCCACCTCTCGACTAGGTCAGGCAACATGTGAGAACCAAACAGGAATCGAACCCACGACCTTTGGTGTTTCAAGCAACATGCTCAACCCACTGAGCTAAACCAGTGTGTTTGGATTTTGTTCACATGATAGTGAAAGCCTGCATTTTATGAGCGAACTCCTAAAATAACCAATTCCCCTTCTTTTTTAATTTCTTCCTCAAAAATGCAGCACTTTCTTGCTTCAAGTTTCCAAGGAAGTCTTTCCAGAGGAAAGGTCTTTAAACATAAATTTAAGTATCATCTGCCTCGTGCAGAGCTAAACATTGGAAATCATCCACGTAACATTCCAATGCCATGAAAACTATGTTAGTTTTAAATACGGCATCCAAAACAGAGATAAATGAGATGCACGCAGAACTGGAGGATTAGGAGTTTCCCAAGTGGTTGCAGTGTGACACACCACAGGAACAGGCCACTGAGAGATTTGTCATGAAGTTTTCATTATTTATTTGTTTACCTGCATTCCTGATACTCTTGCCCTTAATGTCAGTAAGTTTATATAATGAACAGGGTTACACATTTTACTTCATGCTATGCTGCTTGGAGATAATCTAATACCCCAGAAATAAGTCATGGCACTGAAGGGGAGTGAATTCAATATACCTCAAAAGGGTCAAAATACATGATATTTTTCTTTTAAGGAAACTACAGTATTGTAAGAAACCTGAAAATAATATAACTAGGGGAAAAAAATAAGGTCACTCTTCCATTCTCCCAGCAGAAGAAATTCTAGACATAGAAGGAAAGTAGAACCAGCATACTTTTTTTTTAAAAAAAATACGATTCCTTTAATCTCATTTGAAGTAGGCCCATTAAACTTAATGCACTGAACATTATGTGATCAGAATAAATTGGGTCTGTAGAACTAGCCCCTCCAATGCAAAGTCATAAGGAAAAAATATAATAAACTTAAGTCATTAATTCACTGTGTCATCACTTCTCAGTAGCTTGGCACTTTCTGGGTGGTATAAATTTCTGTTGCTTGTTTTATGTGTCTTGGTTAATCTCATTGGCATAAAAAAATACAAGGATGGAGTAAGATTTCTGGAAGCTTCTAGATATCTTTAAGGAATTCCTTGCAAATTCACAAATAATCAGTTTGTCTGTTATATTGGGTTTGCATGGCCAGATTTTGGTGGCGGTGGGGGGCTGTAAGGGTGGCTTCTGCAAGAAAGTGCTAGAAGCTTCCCCAGGTCTGATAGGGCCAATGCCAGCCAGCTCCAAAGACGGACATACTGCTGGCCAAAGTTGAGCCTATCAGTGATGATAGGATAGGAATGCGTCTGTGAAAACATATTTAAGAAACAGAGGAAAAAAGAACTGCACCACACAACAACTGGAAGAGAGACAGAGGAGTGAGAATATGTGAAGACACTAAGGTCAGCAAAGAAGGAGGGGGAGGATGTGCTCCAGGCACTGAAGCAGCGTACCCCAGGCTGTGGTGAAGACCATGGTGAAGAAGGCTGTCCTCCTGTAGCCCATGGGTGTCACGGGGTGTGGATGTCCACCTGCAGCCCGTGGAGGACCTCACATTGGAGCGGGTGGATGCCTGAAGGGGGCTGTGTTCCCATAGGAAGCCTGCGATGGAGCAGGTTGCTTCCAGAGCCTGTAACCTCTGGAGAGAGAGAAGTCCACGCCAGAGAAGGTTGGCTGGCAGGATATTTGTGACCCTGCGAGGGACTCATGCTGGCACAGTTTTCCTCCTGAAGGACTGCACTCCATGGAGAGACTCAGGTTTGTGATGAATAACGCCTCATGAGAGGACTCAGTTGTGGCAGTTTGTGAGGAATTGCCCCTCATTAGAGAACTCACACTGGAGAAAGGTATGTGAAGATTGTCTCCCATGAGAGGGACCCCACAATAGCCCAGGGGAAGAGTGAGGAGTCCTCTCTCGGAGGAAGGAGCAGTGGTGGAAACGACATCGGATGAACTGACGATGGTCCCATTCCCTGTCCTCCTGCACCTCTTGGAGGGACGAGGTGGATAAACCGGGATTGACGTTAAGCCCAAGAGGAAGGGAGGGATGGGGGAAGGTGTTATTTTTTAAGATCTGTTTTTGTTTCTCACTGGTCTTCTCTGATTGGTACTTTAATAAGTTTGGCTAGTTTACCCAGAGTCAAGTCTCTTTTGCCTGGGATGGTGGATGCAGATGATCTCCCTGTCCTTATCTCAAACCATGGGCCCTTCATTATATTTTCTCCCCCTGTTTAACAGAGAAAGGGGTGTGATAGAGGAGCTATGTGGGCACCTGGTCACCAGCCAGGGTCAAACCACTACAGTCTGTTTAAAAAGAACATAAATCTATTCTTGGATCAGATGCCAAACTTCATTTCTGAGATACAACAAAAACACAATATCATTTGGATTGGAATGGTGGGTAGATTTCATTCAGCCCTAGTCTGCAGGTCACTGGATTACTCTTAGTAACAATGCACTCTGGAATGGGCGTTGAATAGTGTCACATATTCCTTGTCTGCGCTATTGGATAACTTGCTTGGTCCCAAAAGTGAGGCAAGAAGGAAACAGGGTCAAACACCCTAAGGCTTTCCTGATCTGTACCTTCTCAAAGGTAGTCATAAATGTTGCTACTTGGGAGCAGAAATCTCCTCTCAGCTGGAATAGTGAAATAAATTGTCATAATTATCAATTCAGGGATAAAACTTTATCATGCATTATGTGCTTCAGTGGAACTTACATCATCTTCACCCAGTTATCAGCTCTGCTACTTAAAACCTTGGGCAAAAATTGTAGGACTCAAACTCTAAAGGGCCACAGCTCTTGTGGTGTTAAGTGCTGTAGCGCCAATTTTTTAAATCGATAATGGAGGGAAACAAGTATTTTCCCTAATAAATTACCGGAGTAGCAGAAGATAGCCCCTTTTCATCTGCAGTTAAAACATTCACAGGTTTTTGAGATACTGATTCTTCTTTTTCACAAGAAGGGATAACTACAAGACTATGTCCTAATTACAGTAGTTGACATAAAATGAGAATAGAACAAGAAATGTCCTCTAACTCCTCCCACTAAAACCCTTTCACATGACATGGAATAATATTCAACAGGAGGGAAGACGAGGCCAAGTGTGATTACAACTGTACTTAAACTGTACAGAGCCCCCCTGGTGGCACCAGGAACCCAGATTCCAGTCTCTGCTCCTACTCTGCAATTTTCCTCCTGTGTAATTTTGCAGTTATCACTCAATGTCATTGAAAAACTGACCTCTCTCTCATACCACAGGCTTCTCTTTATATAGGTATACCATGCTTTTACAGAAGTATTGGAAATACAGCTCCAGCAGTTCCTTAAATAACATTTTACTGGGAAGCATGTGAATACCAAAGATGAAATAACACCAGACAGGGATAATTTACTACTTTTAGTTTGGCTTATGAGTATAAGCAGTGGTGATAGACATGTAAAAGTCACTGTATGAATACCTGTCACAATAATTTCCTGACATCCAATCTCTCCTCTCTTCTTAAGACTGTGAAAGACAGGTGACACGATATCAGTTTTTGTTTCCTTTGGATTTTTTTATTACTATACATTTCTGGAGAAGCTGAGCAGCTGTACTTCAAGTGACCATGAAGAAGGGAGGTGGATGGGATGCTGTGAACTGATGGCACACAGGTGTCAAGGCATGTTCAGTGGAAACTTAAGTGATGAGCAGTGAGGGTCCTTTCTGAACTAAGCTGGCCCACTTTTTCTGTTCCCCTGCTGACAAGACAAGCATCAGAAACTTTCATCAAGCCTGACTTCACTCAAGGAACACCAGCAGGAAATTTAGCAAATAATTAGCAATCAGAGTTTACTGTGAAGAATCGAGTTGTGGGGATATTTTTTTCCATCTCAAAGTAGAGAGCTGATAACGAGGACTTCCAGTCTGATACAAATCTCTACTCTCTCATTACCTCTTTCTGTCAGTCTGAAGGCTGCAACATGTGAAAAAAAAATCATATTTCTAGGTTTGATTTTTTCTCTCTTTGATGAAGACTCTCAGCATGGTTAGTCTAATTATTTTCTTCCCACTGTCTTATTGTCAGCCAAAATAACAAGTTTGCATAGGTAATGGTTTACAAAAGCTACTTACTCTCTCAGCCTTGCCAAAGTGGTACTTTGCAGAGGACATCTCCAAGAGAAGGCCATGCAAGAAGTCAAGAACCCACAATTTATACTAAGATGTTAACGAATTACAGGCATATATTGTCTCTCAGGACCAGACCCTCCATATACAGCTCAAAGATTGATACTTGAAATCTTGCCAAGTACATCATTCTCTCAACCTCATTAAACACTTAATTTCTTTCATCTTGCATCCAGGATCTTACTAGGAGGAGGAAATTATGGCTAAGAACATTTAAAGCTGCTACAGAGGTGTGATGTTTTTGTTAATGGAGGAACTATCGACCAACCCTGCATTTCCAGAGAAACTAGCAGGGTGGCAAACTGTCACCAGTATGACTGGTGGCGATCAGCTTAAAGAATAATGAGAGACCTATTTCTATTAATATTTTCAGTAAGATTCCCATTCATTTAGCAAGGGCCAGGATTTCCACAAATATGCCAATGTATTTTTCAGCACATTTGCTTGCATAGCAGGCACATGAGTTATGATACCAAAAGCATAATAATGACTGCATATATCTATGTTAAACCCTTGCCTTGGAGTTAATGGACTATTTATGGAGTGAATAACCACGAGTAAGGTTCATTTCCCATAAGGCTCAGAGCAATTTGTTTTAGGTTTGGCCTAAGGTACAGAAAAGCTACAGTGCAAATTTTACTGGGATTTGGAGGGGGGTCATCTGGAACAATTTGGTCCTGAGAGTATGTGTGGTGTAGGGCTTTGTAAAATGCGGTTTCCTGAGGACTACAGAGGTCAAAATTGGCAAGTATTGTACAGGAACTTTTGAAATATATAATCAGTTCTTTTCACACATGTGGCATGGAGTAGGGCTCATACTGGGAGTTTTTTCCATGGTCACAAAGAAAGACTATTGTAAAAAACAAAAGATGTATTTAAATTCAAGGTACATTACTGGGTTTACTTCACATTCCCACTAGCCTATGTTTTAATGATCAAATGAAAATCAGAGAAATAAGATCAATGCAGGTTCAAAAAAAAAAAAAAAACAATAACTGTCATTACTGTTCAGGAGATAACAAGAAGTAGGACAGGAAAGAAAACATTTGCATGGGAGGCAAGCTGACCAGACTTGCATCAGTGGAAGCCACAGTGTATGTCCTGCTTCCTGTGTCCTCCAGAAGCACCATTACCAGTATTATATTCTTATGGTGTCATTCACCCAAGGATCTTGAATGGTTTACAAACAATTTAGCCTATCATCACTCATTCAGTGCAAGAAGACGTGCTTCTGTCTCTACCAGCCTGCAGTCCACCACTTGGTAGGCTATCAAACCAGAGCTGTCATTCTCAGGCATGGCAGGTGTTGCCTGCACACAACCCTAAAGCTCCTTCACTGATCTCTTTCAAACTGTTCTTGAAAAATCACTTTTGCCAAGCTGTCAACAACATTAAAACAAACCAGCAATTAGGCAAATGGGTATATTGCTGGAGTGCTGAGAGCTACTGCCTGTTATACCAGCCAGTAACACATTCCTGAGCTTGCTGTACCTAACCATTGGCTCACTTCTTCCTGGACTATAAGATCCTTGAAGTAGGAACAAACTTTTTGGTCTGTGTCTACGAACTATTAAGTATCTTAGGTCCAGGTACTTCAGACTCCTAGGTGCTATGACATTGCAAATATTATGAAAATAAATAATAAATCTGACAAATGTAAATGACTCCTCTAGATGTGAGGAAATGAGAATTCAGCCTCTTAGTTAACTTACTAAGTACTTAATCACATAGCCTTCTAGGATACTTGAACATACCCAATACAGCTGAAGGTGCAATTTGAGCGATAAATTATGGAGCGTATAATGGTAATTTTTAATATTCATAAGGGCAGTCTATTCATGTTCAGAAAATCACTCTCGTTACATGAGAGAGAAGTAAATGACCCCTTGGATACGTGACAACTTTTATCACTAACCTAATATATTTCCTAGGCACATATCTCTGGAGCATTGAGGACCAGAGGTGTCATCCAATGAAGTGAATGGAAGGACTCTCACTGAATTGAAAATAATTTAAATCAGGCCTGAAGCCAAGTAAGAAAACTGGACATTGCTTGACCAGCACAGCATTTATGTTGTTTTCCAGTGTCTGTCCATATTTACTAGTTTTTAAATGGAAACACGTTTAAATTGGTGCTGACACTGCTTTAGCACCATAACACCAAAATACAGAATCATACAATTATCATTGGCATTTCATTTTGGTGATATTCCTATTAAGAGTAACGTCTATTACTTTGAAAGGTAATATGGAAAGAAATCACGTAGTTTGCATTAACAGTGCTGTTGTGAGCTGGTAACTACAAAAAAAAATGCCTTAATGAGACAATGGTGTGAATCCTGCATGCAACTATTTATTCAACCTACATATTATTGGCTTTTTATTGTTCCTTGAATCTATTATAAAAAAAAATCCAATGCACTTACTTCTTCTCTTGTTTAGCATCATACATTTGCACGTTTTCAGGCATTTTCTTTCCTTGACATATTAGCCCTCCATGACAGAGGAAGGCTGTCTTACTCTTCCTTGATTCATAGTTCACAGCAGACACGTGATATTTTTAATGAAGAATATGTATTTTCCTAGTCAGGTTGATAGACCTGAATAGCTAAAAATGTGCAAAGGAGCAGAATCTAACTTAGGTCATTAAGCATTTAAAAGATATCCATTGTTATTAAAAGGTAATTATTTGTATCTTGTATCTGTAAATGTCCGTATGCAACTCCCCATATGAACCTCAAACTTGCTGTCTGCATGTGGATAATTACAGAAAATTCATTTGGAAAGTGAGGGCAAATGTCATATCATAGTTACAAAAGCTGGCCACAAAATTGTCCATGAGATTTCTTAAATTAGAGATCTGTGTGACAGAGAGGGCACTGATCAAGATGTTTTACCATGGACAGAAAATCAAGGTAATATTAAATCTGCCTGTAAGATTTGTTTCCTCTGTACTTTGGGGTAGATGCCTGACTTATTTTGAAAACTAGAAAGCTGGAGCTTTTAGAAAGTTTCTGGATTTTGATTCCATTTTCTCTGTTTCAACATATGTCACATTTCTTACTATCAGTGTTGTGTAGGTCATGGCACGAAGACAGTAGGGAAGGAACCCCATACTATGAAAGGTGCTGTTGGGACAAAATGTTATTTTGATCAGAGGCTTTAGACAAAGTGTGTTCTGCCCCGTAAAGGTATGCTCACATCAGTCACATGCAAACAAAAGTAGATCATAACATAAAGTGAGCTGGTGGAGGTGGTTTGCTCATCACGGCAATTTTTTCGGTTTTGCAAAAATGTCTCATTATTTCCTGAGCAGAAATTAAGACATTTTCTTCCCTATTTGCTTGATTTGAAGAGAGCAAGTAAGTGGTCACAATGCTAATCAGGAGGCCGAGTGTCCAGGCAGTCATCTAGAAAACAGGAAACCTGGCTTCTGTTTTTATTTTAAACCTTGTTCTACTGGAACTGAAATGAAAATCCCCATTGGTTATAGCTTCACTTTCACATATCCTGTACTTATTTTTCACCCTGTGTTCATTAGCTTGTTTAGAACCTGAAGTCAATGGGAATTTCAACAGTGACTTCAGTGGGAGCAGTGTCAGATCATTACACCTCAGTACTTTTGAAAGTGTCTTTTAAAAGCCATCCAGAAGGGATCCATGGGAGAGAAACTAAATGAAGTGATTTTACCTTACTTCGAAGTTCAGGGGAAAAAAAAAAAAAAAAAAGAAGGAAAAAATAGAAAAAAAAAGAGAGAAAACCTCCTCTTTTTCTTCTTTAAATGCAGCATCATGTACAGCCTCAAGGAAATATTTTAGGAAGTTAGAGAACTGAAATCCTGCCCCCCGTGGTAGTGTTTGGTATGATATCAATCAGGTCTAATCGATGGCATGCTTACAGTAGTTCTGTTACTTGTTTAATTAATTTGGTAATGTCTGGTGCTCTCCAAATCTGACTTGCTTTCTTACACTCTGTATTTTCTGAAAATGTTTCACTTATTGTTTTTACTTAAATCATTCTTGTTGCGTATGGTGTACTGCTTTTCCTCCAGCACAGTGCAAGCTTGTACAGCTGTCCTAATCTTCTTCCCCCAATCCTTTGCAGCTCCTACTTCCTACTGCTCTTCTGCTTGCACATCACAATCATTATTTTGGCTGGCTTTTGTTCTAATAATAGCTGTATTGTCATATAGACTTACACTGTCCCAGATCATGTCTTACTCCCTGTACCATTCGCAATTTCTGCAGAGTATTCCTCTATCTGTATGTAGTGGTTCCAAGAGCCCCTGCCTCTATCTGTTGCTTCTGCCTGTTGGGAAGGATTGATGCCTTCATGCAGCCAGAGACCTCAATGTACTGTTCTGCTGTCTAGCCCACCTAGCTTTGTAAAGGATATGAAGAGTTATGCAGAAGCAATCTGCCTGCAAAGTGCTTTACATGCCAGAGGCTGAGCAGCGAATTTGAAGGAGGAAAAACAGGGAGGTCGGAGCTCATCTGACATCAGCAGGGCTAGAGGTGGAGTTCAGCTTCAGCCTGACCTTGCAGTATTTGGGACCTCCTGGGACAGAGGAACACCTCTTGCTGCCAGTGTTCACCAGTTTTCTATTGGTTTCCTTTTGCATGTCCAAAGGGAAGAGAGGAAGGCAAAACCACACAATTACCTCTGTCTGTTCTCACTTAGCTGTAACACTGCCATGGGCCTGAGGACTGCAGGCAGACAGCCAGATTTCCAGCTTCATTGCCCTTCCGCCCTGTGCTGTGGATCTACTTATGCAAGTGCTTTCTGAAGCAGCAGCCCATCACCTTTAAGTGCTTCCTTGATCACCAACTGATTTCTCCAGTCTGTCTTTTTTCAACAGTTAGGGCAGCATTAGACCTGTGAGTGATTTATAAATAAAGGAAATGCTAATAGAGAGACAAATACAGATGGAGGTATTGGGTCTATTTTTTCCCTTTCCAAACCAAAGGTCAAGCATACATTAGAAGTCTGAATAACCTTCAGATAAAGAAAACCGCTAGCTGGGAAAGCAAAAAATAATGCCTTTAATATACTGCCTTGACATCTGTAAGAGACTGTTTTAAGAACTTATGCCTCAACCTTGCTGGTGTTAAAACTTGCTAAAATGCCCCATGGAGATATATTTGTTTCATCCTTGCTAAAAGACTCTGTGAAGAAGAGACTGTGTTAAAACCTAAACGACAAGGCTGCAAGCTTGGACCTCTGATAAGTTCTAAAACAACAACTTCAGAGCCCAGCCCTGATAAGCCCCACGACTTGACTTGACTTGACTATTGATAAAGACAACCTCAGGGCCCAGCCCTGATAAGCCAGGGGGCTTGAAGTTCTGAACAACAACTTCTGGGCCCGGCTCAACCGCCGATACAGCTGTTGTGTTGCAAGCCCACTGGTGTGTAAGCTCACCGATGTAACTGCAGATAAGGCAGCTGCCCTGCAAGCGCGAAAACTCAACGGTGTGCAAGCGCAAAGGTACACAAACCATCAAGTCATCCTACGTCTGCAAAAAATGGGCCCTCCGGACACCTATGCATGCCCCGCTGACAGAGGCGACGCTGGGGGGGGTGAAGATCGCTCCTGACGACCCTCACACGCATGCACTAAACAGGCAGAGGGCAGGCAAAGTGGCTCTTGGAACACTATAAAATGCCACCGTGAACAGCTATTTTTTGGAGATCTTCCCCACCGAATCAAAACAGGCGGACCTGCGAGACATCGCTGGATCTGTGGTGGTAGCTATACTTCTTGCTATTCTAAACGTTTTACTGCTTCGCTTTTCCTTTTCCTTATCTTTCTTTCCTATTGCTCTCCAGTGGTTGTTAGTCAATAAAGGGTTTTACTTTTGTGACATCTGACACCGTTTGTGTCTTAATTTCACCTTTGCGATCGAAACGAATCACCTTGACCCTAACCTCTATCAGGTATAAGCGGCTCAAGACAACATCATCTTGCACAGTGGAGACTAATACGCCTAAAGATACCTTGAAATTTCAGTGTTGTACCTGAAGGAAAAAGTCCTAATTCCTCCGACCCAGCTGAGGGCTTGTTAGCCTGAAAGAATTATCTGCCTATGAGAAGAATTTCTACAAAGTGTAATGGTTGATCAAATAAAACCTTACCTCCTCTATATATGTTGCCTAAAACTTCATATATGTGCAGCAATGGTTACAGAAAGGTCTATGGGTATACAGAGGTGTGTATACAACGCATAACAGATTAGAAATCCTGAAAAATGCTATTTGCTTTATAAAGCTCTGCAGAAATTTGCAATGGGAGCCATTGGTAAGAAATGACTTGTTGGTGTAGGTATCACCGTGATGAGCTATGGCTTAATATTATAGAGATTGATGTTACCCAAATGCTGGGATCTTGTCTGGATGCAAGCCAGCAGATTCCATGTTTCTTACTACACTACATATTTCTAATGAGAAGCGTCTACCTGTGAATGCAAAACATGAGCCTGACAGATCTGGGCCTGGGACACTGCCTCCTCTTAAATTGGTGGTAATAAATATTAGTTGGTTTGCTCTTGCTGTTGAATAGTCATTAGTCCTGTTCATCTGGTGCTTCCTCTGCTGACAAGTACCAGGAATAATCTCCGTGAGATACTTTTCTCAGCTGGTTCAAAAGCTGGATAAAAACACGTTATAAGCATTTATGCCTCTCAAAACAGGATCTTCCTCTGCATTTCTGAAATAATAACATAATTGTCCTCTGAGAACCTGCTTCCTTCAGAGCAATCGTGGCGTTTTTGTCAGTGACAGAAAGAAAATACCACACTAGTATTACAAAACAGCAACAATATTTCTAGATGATTGATAAGAAAAGCACTTTCTGAGGTAATTTTGGCAGGTGCCCGTTAATTCTGTTCTCCAGCTGCCACTATGACTCATAAACCTGCCAGCAAGAAGGGACCTCAAGTGGCCACCTACTTCCTCTTCAGAAACAGACTTAAGCTTACACTTTGACCAGACTGAACAGAGTGTTCATGCTTGCTTCTACATCCTCCCACTGAAGGGAATTCTCTTAGCAGCCTCTTCAGTTTTATTTCTTGTGTTCAACTTAAATCTTCTTTGCTGCCAAATTACTCAACAGGCATAGCAGGCAGTTGTTCCTTCTTTGCAATAACTTACTTTTTCCAAGACTGCTATCTTGTCTCACTTTTATCCTGCCTTTTCCAACCTGTATACACCAAATTCTTTGAATGTGTGTTGATTCTGTGATAATTTTACTGTTCTTTTCTGGGCTATCAACTGTTTGTTGTGGTATTTTTTTTAAATGAACACGTTATTCCAAGCAACAATCTCTCAAGACAAATGGAAGAAAACAAATGTCTTCTCTGTCTTCTGTATGAGAAACTTACAATGACAATCACATAATGATGATGTCCAGTATGTAAATGTTGCTCTTCCACACTGCTCTCTCAATCTCTGTCTTAAGAAATGTCTTTCAGTTTAATCCTAGAATAAAACAAAATATTAACCTGCACGCAGCAGGCCTATTTTCAAGTCTGTTGAGAAACTGCAATTAGGTCTTTGTTACGCTTACAATCTTTTTCAAAATTACAGTAATTCTCAAAATGTCATGACAGAATCTCTGTGTTGTAGGATTTTAGGAAAAGTTCGTTCTATTGTCGTTCTTTGACTTGTTCAACAAAAGGCAAGGATACTGGACTCTTTGTCATCAAGGGCAGCAGATCTCATCCCATGATGAACACGTGGCTTATAAAGCCAACATCGGTAGCTCTAAGAGCATGAACAGGGCCATTGAGGTGAACATTCATGTCTTTGAAGACCGGATATAAATGAAGGCACATAACGAGCGGTAATGATCAGTAACAGATGTGACATCCAAAAGCCAATATAAGTTACTAACCCTGTTCTGTTCTTCCAAGAGAGAAAGTTTTGTGGGCAAAGTGTTGCATATCCATCTCTCCTTTGCACTGGAAGAGGAACCTGATGCAGAACAGCAGGGGATTTCCTGCTTCTAGTTGAGCAAAGAGACACTGTGAGATAGCACTCACAATTTCAGTCAGATTACTAAAGGAGCAGTGCTGCTCAAGGTATTGGCTTGAGTTAAAGAGGTTGTGCTAAAGATTAAGGCAAAGAACAAACTATCCTCATGCTGTTCTTGTGTTTTAGCCTTCATGAAAAAAAAAAATCCAACAACCTAACATTTCCTCAGAGATTAATATTGTCTGCACACAGGAAAAATACTCTTGGGAAGGTGAATGCAATGGTACAACTTCTTGCCTGTTTCTATCATGATCCATAAATCGGAATTCTTCCCTGGATCTGCCCTGCAGAGAGTGGTTACCAAGGAAGCAACCAATTTTTCACTCTATCTGTCCAATCAGATGCAAGGCCATGGGCTTTTAGCTGAAGTGCTTCAAGTGTGACCCCAGGATCTGGTCAGATGCCAGTTTGCCTGCTACAGATAAGTCTTTTGAAGTGCTTGATTTTCTCTAGCTGGACAGGCAGTGAAAGTTACTGTTTTGTTGAAACAGTAATGAGGATGGAATCATCGTTTGAGAGGCTTTTGTTGAGTTGAAGCTATAGATTGTACCTTTCCTTTTATTCTGCAGCAAACTCATTACTGTGGCATTGGCCACAAAGTAATGCGTTATCCTTTTCATCCTATTCTTTGTCTTGTTAAGACAAAGTCCCATCTCTTTCCTATTATTTCTTCTTTTTGATCTATGTAATTAATACTCAGGCCCTTGCAATGTCCTGTTTCTCACAGCATATTGGAAATCAACAGCCAGAGCCACAATCTTGGGCAGAAATCCAGGTCCCATCATCAACCATCAGGCCCAAAAGAAAATTTGTTTGCTAATTTCACTGGAGGCTACGTTCATCATTGCTTCCTGCTGTTCAATCACTTGATTCCATTTTTACTGACTTTCTTTCTTTAACAGTGCCCAGCCTCCTGCACCACATATTGCTCTGGTGTACCTCATACGTCTTGGACTTGCTTTTGACTGTAAATATTTCTAGCTCTGTCTTTGTAGAGAGTCACTTTGCTTTTTTCAGTTAGCTGTTAAAATATATGCTTAGAAAACCTATAAGGTTTATATGAGTTCTCCCATTATCTATAGGCTGAAGACTTACCCTGTAGTAACTTCACCACATCTGAACAAGCTTCAAATGGCCTTTGGTGCCAGAAACTTGCCTACCTGACAGCAGTATTTGAGGAAAGCAAGAAGGAAAGCTACAAGTAGGTGGAACAAAGTGAGTAACTACAGACATTTAAAACTATTTGGGATACTTAGAACCCTGTTTGGAAAGCTAGGGTTACTTTATATTCCATATGTTAATAATTTAGGACTTACTGTGATCAGTATTCATATTAACTTGTAGAAATCAAAACTGTGATAGCCAGCATGTTTTAAAACACATTCAACTTCCTCACCCAAAGGAGGGTACCTAAAGTCCACACAAGGTAAATTTTATACAAAAAGAAGGTCAAAATAGGCCGGATGTACACAATTTCAAAAAAATTCAGCATTACAACCTGGTAATGAAGATGGTTTTCCAAGTTGCTTATAAGCAATGCCAACAGTGTTAATTAAAGAAGTTTTATTAAATAGCAAAGAAGTGGAGTATTGCTTTCCTAAGAGGGGCCTGAGAAATTGTGTGTATATGGTAGGGGGTGTTTTTTTCCAGATTATTTAAGGTGTTAGACACAAGGATAGACAGATTTAAACTTACCTTGATAAAAGAGTGCAAGTACATAAATCAAACATTTTGTGTGAAGCAAAAAGCATCTCCTCCACATGGAGATGTTTCTAAGTTTGGCACTGTGGGAAAAATTAAGCAAACCATTGCCCACAGAAAACATGGCATAATGAATAAAATTTATCTTGAATTATTTATTTTTAGTGGTTTAGTTTATCTCCTCTGTCTTACAAGGCCTGGAAAATGTTCTTGATGAGAGTTTTTTTTTTTTTGTATCTGAGTCTCAAACTAAAAGAACACATTAATGTCTTCTATATAGCATTGAGGTAGGAAGATTGGATTGGAGTGCTTAGAAATGCACTGGATTCAACACTTTCCACTAATGGGACCACTAGTGTGTACCACTTTAATTTACTGCCTTAAAGTACGTACATAAGACACAGTATTCTTAGATGTATGATGACTGAATAAAATTTAATAGATACACAAGTGGCAGAGCAGAACTAATCCTTTCCAAGGTACCAGCTCTGTCATAAACTGTATTTATTTTGGAATCTGATTAAAAACATGTCTTGCAGCACTAGCAAGACCTTAGAGAGAGGGAAATCAAATGTAGTGTGGGCTGTAAGAGATTTCAGATGGTCACCTATAATCATAGTGGGGGTTTTTCTTATTATTAAGGAAGGATTTTCTTTTTCTTTTTTTTTTTGTCTCAGAGCCTGATATCTCTTTAATACCTTTTTAAAATCAGACCTTCCTGTCTGTGAGTAGCAAAGAAGAAGCCATCCCCCTGAGTGTGTCTGTGCTGGGCTTTATATACCAGAGATGATGATGTTGATGAGTGATCTTCAGTCCAAACTGCCACCACACCTTAATATATGATTGTGTCAATGCAGCTTGTGTGCTTTTAGCCCATGCCAAGTGCCACAACAAGGTTAGCTCTTCATGAAAGGGGATTTAAGAAACATGTGCCATGAGCTAAGAATCTATCTGTAAAGAGTTATCTAAGCTAATGAGGAGTAAAGGTGATGACAAAAACCAAGGTAAATTCATTATTCATTTGGGCCCTTAGTCTATCTACAATGCTCCAGTGTACTGTTGATCTGATGGACTGAATGGAGACTCAGACTGAGATCTGTGCTCTCCAGATTCCCTCCCAGATATGTCACAATAAATCTCTAAATATCCTCTTGTTATTTCAGTGCTTTTCTGCATATCAGACTGCATTAGGGCACTATCTCATAAAGGGGAAGAGGATAGAGAAAGTAACGCAAGCAACTTATATTTGCTTTTGGATGCAAAACATTTACCGGTATCTAGGGGTGATACTACAAGCTGTGGCTATATCAAGCTAAAACCCTTGGATGAAAACACTGTCTAAAATTGGTCAGGATAAGGAAAACCACAGAGAAAAATTCAGTTAAGAGTCTATACTGAATTAGTGCTCATACATTGCATGGTGTGATGTAATGAAAGCGAACTAAGCTAGCTTTAAACTTATCTTTAATATGGTAAGCTGTCCAGCCAACATAGTTCAGGCTTAGTTCCCCTACTATCATGTCTAAATAGGCCATATGGGATATTTCCTTCACTTCTTTTCCTCCTGCACCTTGAAGAACTCAGAAGAACGCTGAGAGCATCTTTCTCCCAAGTGACACAGGAAGGTGACAATAGGGGCCAGCCAACAGAAAGCTTATTCTTGCCCAAGAAGTCCAGACAAACCTGCTTCTATAATTTTAGTTACTGTTTTCTTCAACATGCCCTTTGTTATCACTGCAAGTCCAAACACATAAAGTAATTTGCTGATGTTCTATAATAGAACTACAGAATGCCGAGATTTTTTCTTTTTTTTTCTTTTTTTTGAAGAAATCTCTTTTCCAGTAAAAGCTGATCTTTTGTATGTTAAAATGTCTATTATTTCAAGGACTCAAAATCCTTTCTGTGGAAAAGACATTTCATTTTATTCTTTTTATCAGGTAAAGTAGAACTAGAAGATCACACACAGAATATAAAACAAGGCCAGACCTTCGGCTGAGACTGTGTCCTGACTATAGACACTGACTAGGTTACACAGGCTGAGGGTTTAAAGCAAGAAGATCTGTAGGTAGCTTGTAAATCATGCGTCTAAGAGAGCTCAGACAAAACTTTCATGCTTCCTTAAAAGAGATACAAAAGTCTGATGGAAGTCTAAGGAAAAGCAGGAGGGTTTGCTCCCTTCAGGACCCACCATCCCAGGGAAGGTGCCCTTCAATCACAAAGATTTACCTCCCTCTTTTGAAGCTTGCAGTTCCTGTCCATGTCCTCTCTGTGGGGGGAGAGGTTGAGCTCTGGTAAGGTTTACTCTGTGTTCAAGCACCACACACTGATTCAGAGACAGAACTCTGCTGTAAGTTTCTCTCAAATATTTAACTTTCATTTTTCTGAGGAAACTTACTTAGAGTGCATGTAAATGGAATTGCACCTCCAGCGTAGATTACTTTTAAAACCAACCCTCCAACATCTCCCATAGCACAAAAGGGCAGAGCAGAAATCTAGCATCCTGAGCCAGATTTGTCTTATATATCTCACTTTTGTGTTTTGAAGAATACTTATAAACCCTAGGAGGAACCAAACTCCTCAGGGACCTTCTACTGACTTCTTACAGGCACTGAAATGCTTTGCCTTCATCTGGTCTTCCCTGCTTCCCTAGCCTAAGTCTGTGGTAGCAATACAGGACTATATGGGGAAACAGCCATTTTTTACATCAAAATCCTTATTAACAGATGAGGAAGTCTTCCCTCTCTCTCTGTAGTAGAGAAGCAATCTGTCCCCTTACACACCACCCTGTCAGACACTGCTTCTTCGTACTTAATATATTGTGTGCATTGAGTAGGACATTCTAATTTCAGCTTCAGCGATAGAAAAGGAGTTCCTGCCCATAAAAACCACATGCAATAGCTTACTGAAGTCTTAGAGGGGAAACCAGTCAGACTGCAAGATGCAATAATAAGTTTCCCTCAAAATATATCTGATTACGTAACGGATTGCTGTATTAAAAATTAAATAAGGCTTGAAATACACAGCAATTTGCAGGCACTGGGGAGTGTGCCTAATAAAGAGAGTGCATTAGCTGCTTCTGCTTTTTGAAATCCAGTCTATAAATACTGCAACATCTTCCTATTTACTTCAGTGTGGGAGGACCAGACTTTGTGAACCTGCTTGTTAAAATCAGCACTGAGTTCTGTTTGGCTGACTTTTTTGTCTCTATGCCTCAGTATTAATATTGGTCTAATCAGCATCTGATGATTGCCAGCCACATCCCTGGGGACACTGTATATTATGCATGCTCTAAATGCAGCATGAATGTGGAACTTGATCCTTCCAGGAAAAGTAATAGGACCTGAGCAGGATCCCAATCTCTCCCAGGGGCCATGCAGCAATTCATGGCAGTCAATAGTGTTACACTACTTTGGCAGTGGTTATGCTAATACCTGTATTAACCCTCCAAGCATAGTGAACACAAATCAGATATTTCTCAGAGTTAGATGGAGTTGCTTCCCAACGTGAGTTGGGAACACAAAGGCACTTCAGAGAGATCCTACTTGGTATCACCATCTACATCTTACAATTCCCAAACAAACTTAAAAATCAAGCCCTTAGGGGCACAGTTCTCGCTGAAAGTCATACATTGGCATTAGGTAAGATATAAATCCACAAGGACCCAGTTCAAAGAAGGCCCTCCATGCTCACTTTTCATGGAGTAATTATTCACTGGCAAGTTGAGAGGGAGAGAAGAAGTCAGTAGATAAGTTCACAGGAGACTGACCTCTAGGGTGGAGTTCCAGTCCTTCTCACAGTAGCTACTCAGTATTTTTACCCAAGGGAAAACCGCCTTACCAAGGAAGACTGAGAGCCCCTTGATTCATGTCCAAGCCTGGAGGCTGAGATGTCCACTGAGGATGTGGGCATCCCCTTCCCTCCAGGAGGAGAAGGCTTTGACCCAAGAGTAAGCCACCAGTTAAAAGGAGGCATTGCAGAGGATGACCTGAGGAACAGAGAGGGACCACCATTCTCCCACCAGCTACTGTAGGACTGGGTCAAAAATTTTTAGGGCACTGTCATGTCATTCTGGGGATGTGATTCCATGGCATTGCTCTTCTCCAGCCATGCAGAAAGAAGTCATCAGTCCACCACTTTTCAGAGGTACTTTGCCCTTTGCTTTTGTAAAGCTGCATGGGAAGTGGTAGGTAAATGAATGTGTCTCAGAGAAGTTAAATGAAACGACTGTGCATTGGGTTTGTGCAGTTTCCTTCCTGTCACATTCAAACACATCAGCAGCCCAGTCCAAGCACACACTGGGCTAGGTTAGCAAGCTCATCAGGCATGCTATCCTTGCTTTCTGACTTCCTCTTGGAAATAAAACCAGTGGCCCTAATGAGAATTAATTAGGGCTGGGGGTGGAGAAGGGGGATCCATCGTGGTTTTGTTTGTATTGTTTGTTTTCTGTAAACCCATGGAGGGGAAAAAAATCATATTACTTCTCCATGCAATATAGTAAACGTAATAAAAAATGAACACATGGTAATTAGCTCCTCCATTAAGTATAGCAAGCATAGACAATAGCAATCGTGCAGTGCTGATTACAGACATTATCCTAGCCTGGTTTTTTTTTTTTCCACCATTCAATCAACACTGCTAAATAGAAACTTCAGTGTTCAATATTATAAGACACTAGCTGGCAGTTATACAAAGATGCCTCACACAATGTCATCTGGCTGCTTGCCTGATTCTCATATTACCTTCC
This sequence comes from Trogon surrucura, assembly GCA_020746105.1. NCBI lineage: Eukaryota > Metazoa > Chordata > Aves > Trogoniformes > Trogonidae > Trogon > Trogon surrucura. The sequence continues at coordinate 66,195,398 of CM036620.1, forward strand.
TGTCTTGCCTTATACGCTATTACGCATGGCTGATTAGAAGAAAAATGCAGAAGCTGCTTCCTTCTCTTCTTGCTTTTTTCCCCAGCTTCACGCCTTGAGGGAAAAAAGGAATCACATTTGCTAATTTCACCAACAGTGCTTAACCTGGGAATGGCACAATTCCCTTTCAATTCCACATTAGTTATAATTCATACACAAACACTGCCTTGCACCAGACTAATTGGGCAGTCTTTGATTCCATTCTGAGAGAAACGTTGGTTACTGCTGTTGTACAGAACTTCTCTAGTACTCGGTAAAGAAAGCCTCAGAGTTCAAAATTAACATTTTAGGGGGTTGTACAGTATCCAGGGGTTAGATGTCTGGAAACAGGATTTCAGACTGAAAATCCCAGAAGCTCAAATGACTCTAGAAAATGTCTAGGAACTCCTTAGGTGACTGCTTTTGGGTGGATTTGCTGATATCAGCAGACCCCTCGGGGAGTCACAGTACAGCTTATGCCAGTTTCTTCACAAGAATAAACTTTCTCACAGGAAGAATATTTTTCACATGTTGAAAAAATGCAGTTTTCTGTATTCTTGTTTATACATATCTGGTTTACTCTTTGATTTCTTATGGTAAATCTATACCAAAGCAAGTGTTGTACATCCAGATTTCTCTGACAAGCCTTCATTTTCCCTTGGATATTTTAGCCAGGTTGAATTTGAAGTCTGGTCAAGTGTCCAGGATTTCCAGATGTCTAGCAGTCACATCAGAGCTACTTCTATGTATTTAGAAATCTTGGGTCACTGAGCATACATATGGACACACTTCATACACCTAGGATGCCTCAAACAGATGTCCAGGTGCAAGTCACCTTCACAGCAAACACATCACAGGTCCAATAATTCCTGGTGACAGCACACTCTCAGTGAACCTTTCAGGAAAAGCGTGGGGGAAAAGGTGGGACCTCTATGTTAGACACAGGAATCTTTTGACTTTTTCAATTGCTATAGCTATGCACAGCTACAGATCAAAGCCTGCAAGCTGAAATCTTACCTTGTAGCTCAGCAATCAGTTTTGGAAGCAGACTGGCTTGTAAAAATGTGGGTCCTGTAACAAATGACCTGAGCACATGTGAAGCAGTTGGCCCTCTGTTGAACAGGGACACTAAGATTTGGATACTAAACACTGCAACAGAAAGCTTGAAAAATAATTTTCCGTAATAGGCAAATATGCCTATTGATCTAAGAATTTCAGGATGGACTTTCAAATTAACACACACACACACACATATATATATATATACACACGTATAAAAAATGAATCTATGTTAGTATACATTAAAATATATGTTGCCCAGAATGGAAGAAACCTTAGGCCACCCACAAACCTTTTCCTTTTCTAGCTTTGTGACTACACAAATGGTGCGATACATAGACAAAGAAAAGGACTAGAAACTGAGTGCTAGGTGAGTGGAGATTCTCCTTGAAATATCCATTTCTTCAAAATGTGTGCCTATGAAGCAAGTTTTCTACGGCCAGAACGCGAGATGTAGGATTGCCAAGGACCACGGTAGTTTCAGGTGCTACTTTAGCCTGTGTTCAACAGCACTCAGCTGCGGACACCTCCATCTGTCTGTGATGGCCCAGGAATCCTGAGCAGGAATTGCTCACAAGAGATAAGAACAGCTGTAATTAGGCCCTCTAATCAAAGGAGGTGGCAGCATCGTATACCTCTGAAGGAAAGGAAAGGAAAGGAAAGGAAAGGAAAGGAAAGGAAAGGAAAGGAAAGGAAAGGAAAGGAAAGGAAAGGAAAGGAAAGGAAAGGAAAGGAAAGGAAAGGAAAGGAAAGGAAAGGAAAGGAAAGGAAAGGAAAGGAAAGGAAAGGAAAGGAAAGGAAAGGAAAGGAAAGGAAAGGAAAGGAAAGGAAAGGAAAGGAAAGGAAGAAGGCTGCTTTTAAAAATGTATTTTTTAACCCAGTCCAAATACGACGATACTAGCAGCATCTGGACTTTTTTTGTTCCTGTGAGCCAAGCAATAAGCAGGACCTCAAAAAACCCATCTGCCTCCTACTATTAGAGGACAAACAGCCCAATGCTTAGATAAAGAGAGCTTTAAGGGGTGCCAATCTGCTGTGTCAGTCACCAAGTGCTGGTTGTTTTCTTAAGCAGAGGCTGAAGAGGAAAGAGATTGACTGGGGAAAAGAAAACTATAAAAAATAAGTTCACACTATGGTTATGAAATCTGTCTTTTTACTAATCTCCTCTCACTTCCCTCAGTTGCAATGACTGCAGCACTGATCACAAGTTCAGTCTGGCCCTCCATAAAGATCATTTTCAGAATTTGGAGAGTATGTATTAAACACAAGGCTACTTAACTAGATGACCTTTTAACCCATCAAGTGAGAAGTTACTGGTGTCACCTAAGAATGCTTCAGACCTCAAACCCAGCCCCATTCCACTGGAGAAAATGGTCAAATATTCAGCTTTGATTGTGGCATATGAAGGTATGAGCGTATTCCTGCAGAGGAAATACCTGGTGCTAAAGTGTTTTTCAATGCAAAAAAAAAAAAAAACCCACTTGGGTCTGCAGTGAAAAGTTAAAGTGACAAAATGTATTTTTTTGCTTCATTTAAAGCAAAACTATAACAAACTGTTACAGAAATCCATTTATTATCCCTCTACATGTGTCTTCAAATGAAAGCTGGATACTTTTATGAAACATATCTACTAGCAAAACACAGGTTACTGGTCTCAGACAACAGGTAACTGAGTAATAGTTTGTAATGTGTGTCTTACAAAAACTGCCATAAAATGATTCTTCCTATTCAGAAAGGTTGGATTCTGTAATTCAGAATAAAAACATATAAGTATGCATGTGTAGAGCATGAATAAATAAAGCACAATGTTTATAGAGACTATGGTCTGAACAGCATTTATGTCCCTCAGTACAGGTCAGAATCATTTCCACAAAAGAACTTGCATCATGCACCTCCTGGCTTCTCCACCAGTACCACCATGGTTCACATCTTCTTGCATGTATGCACCTACAAGGCTAGAGAGTAAAACAGCCCTCATACGACATTAACCCTTCCAAAAATACTCTACATAAATGTTTTTGAAGGTCAGCTGTCATATTGCTCAAGCTCCACAAGCAGGTGAGTTCATGGTAGCCTGTTGACCATCCAGCTTTTGATGCCGTCAAATAAGCAGAGTTACTGTTCCAGCTATCTACATGACTTACTGTGATTTAGATGTCTTGTACGTACTTGGTTAGAGTCTTAGGCTTTAGTTTTTCAGTTTAACAGGAAAAGAAAGAGGGAAAAAAATGAAGAAAAGGAAATGCAAGTTTCTCCTAGCTGGATCTTTCTGCGACTTCAAATGATTTTTAATAGTGCTTTCCTGTGCAAATGGTTGCATCTTTGTATTAGCTAATACTCAAATTTCTCCAAAAAGCTTTTTAAATGTGCATCAGTATTTATTTCAGTAACACATTTTGAAGTTCCCTGCAGCCTTTTCATGGTGAAATATCCTACTTTTGTACATCTTACAGTAATATTATGAAGTGATTTGCACCTCTGATTTCTTAACACATGGCTGTCACGTGAAAGGTATGTGGCTGTGAGAGGCACGTACCCCAGGTAAGCACTTGCTTGTTCAAAGCCCCGTTAGGTACTTGCACTGAGTTTTCAGAGCCCCACTAAGGGCTTGCACTGAATTTTCAGAGCCCCGTTTGAGGACTTGCACTGAGACAATTTGCAAGGTAACTAACAATAAGTAATTTATTGAAGCTACAGATACAAGGTTCGGAGTTGCCGTTGATAAATTCACTCTCTGCAATAGCGCTAATATACGATACTAATGCCAGCAAAATACTATCCCGGGTATTACACACCAAAAGGTGGAAGCGCAATTCTTACCAAGAAGGCGTCCCTGTCTTGGGTGAAGGAGAAGGAGCACAGCCCATCCACTGCCTCTTCCTCTTCTGGGGTCTTGTCCTCCCAATGACACATACCCTCTATGCTCCTTATATACTATCTTTCACCACCCCCCCCCGGGGTGGCATTCAGCATGACTTGAGTGAAGAGTGGGTGACTATAGTCATATATATTAGGGTAAAAATTTCCACTCTGGGCCCTGTGGCCTTCAGGATTTTATTTTGCAACAACTTATCTATGTGCAGGATGATGTTCACATCGTTAGTCTCCATGCGGCCTTGCTCCTTAGCCAAAAACAGGGCCGCCCTCTCGTCACAAGATTCCCTCCTTCGGCTGGTTCTCACTGTGTAGGCCTTGTTTTCCTCCGTTCTCAGGGTCTGCACAACACATAAGCGAACACCTGCGCTCAACAAGTCTGAAACCCTCAGGCTAAAATATCACAATGGCATAATATGACATCACAGAATCATAGAATCTTATCGAATTACATCTGATCTTCTCTGTTCCCTCAAAATTACACTTCGACATAGAGATATGTGCATTTCACAGTAGATACCTTCTACTTTAAAATGTGGTCACAAAAAGCCAGAGGTTGACAGTATTATCTGTCTTATCTGCAGAGCAGCTAGTAAATGCATGAATATCCAGATTGTTACAGTCATTTTTCTTCTCCCTATTTTCAAGCTAAAATAATGTTATAGCTTATAAACTACAGCCAAATAAGGCAATGAACTCAGATAAAGATGAAGGGGGATGATAGATAGGATATCTTGGCATAAATTAAGCAGAGTCTTTTAAGATCTGTAATAAAATCTGGCATTTTGCCAGTTTCCTGACTGTTAAATTAAGGGTCATTTAAGCCACGATAAAGATATTTTTGACTGTTTGTTTTAAAGAAATAAAGAACTACTTTGAATTCTTGAGCTTAAATCAGTAGCAAATACTTGTTCGTGTTAAAAGAGGCATTTTTGTAGCAAGCTGGCCTGGGCACGTTGCCCTAACAGACTGTTTTCACGCTGTGAAGCAGATTCTTTTGGGCAAAGTTTAGCACAAGGCTCTAAAGTATCAGACCAGAGACAAAAATGCAGTGAGGTAATGCCATGTGATAACACTGAAATACTAGCGAGGAGGAAAGTTAAGTGCTGGCAGCCTCAGTGGCTCAGGCTGGGGTTTTATGAACACCTGGGAGGACGGAAGGGCTTGCCAGTGCCAGCAGGCAAAGCATCGCCCTTTCTTTCCCCTGCCACACAGTTCTCCCCCTGAAAGCACTATGTGCTGTTTTTACACCTGTCCTTTAAGGAGTATTTGTCCCTTGCCCTGTGCTTTGGGTTGGCGAAGCAGAGGCTGTTCCAGCTGTGAGCACAGCTGCCTGACTCTTCTTCACTCCAGATCCAGCCTTAGGTTACACCAAGATAAGAGCCATCCCTCACGCAGGCAGAGCCAGGATCCACCCCAGTTTGGCCATTTTTCCTGCCTGTCCCAGCACACTCTGAACACAGTCGATTGATGGGAGAAAGGATATCCCTCTGTGCCAGGCAGGAACTTCTTCACTCCCAGAGAAATGGAGTAAACACAGCGTTTGTAACAGGGAGATGCAGTGCTACAGCTGGTAACGATAAAAGAGGCTTCACTGAATGAAATTATCAAGTTTTACATCTGTATCATCTAAATCAGGTAGGCTTAAATGTTAATGTCTTCAGTTCTGCCACATATCTTCTCCTTAGTTTAATATTGCCTTGGTAGCATGACCTTCAGCTTTTTTCACAAAACTCCTTTCTCCAGTCTTTTGGTGAGAGAAAATTAAGAATAAAGCTCCTGTGTAGGAGGAATCATGGTATGAATAAGCTTGTTCAGAATGTAGTATTGAATTTTGCCCAATTTGCGTGAGTTTCTCAGTGTATTTTGTATATAGGCCTCGAGCTCTGCATGTATTTTAATTACATCTCAGTATATAAAGTGCTGGCTCCCATTGTTAATGTTGTCATTACCATAAAGTCAATGGTAGGCAACGCAACACTGAAGGAAATTTACCTCAGTTTGGGTTTTTCTGATTTAGATATAACTCAGTTGATTCCTTGTTCTTTAATGAAAGGTCGTCCTTTACCAGGGCTTTAAATCTTATGGTCTGAAAAACTAAAAGAAAGAAGCTACCACAAATATGCTAAATTATTCATTTCAGTAGTAGATTTGCCCTGAAGAGAAGGATTTGAGGGTGTTCATAGACGAGAAGCTCAACATGAGCCAGCAGGGCGCTCATGCAGCCCAGAAGGCCAACCCTGCCCTGGGATGTATCAGGAGAAGCGTAGCCAGCAGGTCAAGAGAGCTGATTCTCCCCCTTTACTCTGCTCTTGTGAGACCCCACCTCGAATACTGCGTCCAGTTCTGGTGCCCCCACCATAAGAGGGACATAGATCTGTTGGAGCATGTTCAGAGGAGGGCCACAAAGATGATCCAGGGGTTGGAGCACCTCTGCTACGAGGACAGGCATCCCTGCCCGTAACAGGGAGGTTGGATTAGATGATCTCTAAGATCCCTTCCAACCTAGGCCATTCTATGATCTTATTTAAACAACTTTCCCTCTCAGATAGCTTATTTCTAAGATTTTTTTTTGCGTAATTGAATAAGGCAAAAGAAAAGAATGTTGAGTTGCACAGTTGCTTTCATTTAGTAATGCCATTTCTTATTCCTTTTCCAACTAACCTACTCAGATGCTTTCCTTGTTTATTTATTTTTATGTTTTATCTTTTATATTTATGCCTTTGGGCTAAGGTCTAACATTTACCCTTCGGCTGTACAGCATCTACATATCAGGGTACTGACTTAGTGAGTATGCCTTGTACTTTAAGAGCATTATTGCAGCACTTGTTTTGGTTATTGTTTTTTATTAAGGAACAAATGCTCTTTGGCTATTCCATTAATTTGATAGGTTGTTTTTTTTCAGTCATTGTATAATGTATTCTTGAGTAACGATTTTCATTATTCTGGTCACCACTCCTCTGAGACATTAACAAACATTTTTCCTTTGAGAGTATAGTTCGGTAAGCAACTAACTATAAATACATGAACTAGAGGAAATGTAGTTGAGAGAACAAAAGCTCCTGTATAGCTGGTGGCTACAGATATACTTTTGAAAGTGAATTTGCAGTTGGACTAGATAATCTATGCAGTTTGCTGTAGCCCCAGGCCCAGTGTTTCATCTAAATTGTGGTGCTTACTCAGCATTTGCAACATGCGTGCATGTGGGAATTCAGCAGAAATGTGCCAAGGAGCTCACTGAACCAGGAGATGTCAACCTGAGTTCAGGCTGAAGAAAATGAGTTTGTCGTTTTAGGTTTTAACATGGCAGGGAGTTAAAAACGTGTCAGGATATGTGTCATGTAAATATTTATTGGAGGCTGGCTAATTACAGACAAGCTGAGGGTGGGAGTGGGATGCTCACTTGAAGTATGGCTTGCTTAAAAGCAAAGTTGGAAAAAGGCAGCCAACACTAATATCCTTAGTCACCGTTACCAGTCATAAGGAAAAATGACCTTGTGAATGAGGAACTGGTCAGGAGTCAAGTCTGGGTTTAGTTCCCAGTTTTGCTGCAGGGGTTGCATGTGACAGGATTAGATGGTAATATCGTGACTCACAATGACAGGTGATTTTTCTCAGAGAAACAGCAAATGAACAGGCACTGAATAGCAATTCAGTGCAAGCAGCACTGATTATGTGTGAAATAAGGTGCTAGAATAGTTATTAAGTGTATGCAAAACAAAGCTTGGCCCCAGATGAACCCTCATGAATGAAAAGCATTAACAGTAGTATTAAAACAAGACCTTTAGCTCTCTCATTTGCAAAGTAGCACTAATATACTGTTTTGAATAATAATTATGTCTTCTGCTTTGTCAACTCGGACACTGCATAGAGTCTTTTCTAGTTGTACGAGCAATGCCAATAGCACAGAAGCCTTGATTTCATCTGGAAGATAGAAGCTATGCTACCATATAGACAATATTAATAGAATAGAATAGAATAGAATAGAATAGAATAGAATAGAATAGAATAGAATAGAATAGAATAGAATAGAATTTATCCTTTATCATTTATTTCTTATTTAATCTTTTTTTTATCTTTTCTGTTATTTCACCTTGTATTGGTGGCAGGTTAGCTATTCTCTATGTAATCTTTGTTATCCCTCTTGGTTTTTGAGTATTATCATAAATTTAGGACTTTTCCAGCCATCTGTCTTTTCCCTGGGTTTCTGTAATATATTCCTAGCCAGCTGTTTTTGCAGATCTTGAAAAAGTTCTCCTAGTTTTTAAACATTTATATTTAATAGGCACTACCATCTTCCTTAGTCACTCATGGACTGGAGAGTAATTCTTAGCACTAATGCAATGAAGTACCTCTTGCTTCTTCTTTCCAAATTCTCCAGAGCCTGTTTGTCATTAGTGGTCAGAAAATGTTCAAATACTTTATAGGCCATCCACATATTTTGCCAGAATACTCTTCCCATGGTTCTTTTTGTTGTTGAGTCATTGGATAAATAGAGTTCGGTGGGTTCTATCTGCTGCCCATACCGGATGTGAGGGTCTTCTGTTCCTGTTTATTAACCAAAGTCACTTTTTATCAAACATTGATAAATGTTTTTTATCAACCACTGTTTTATCAAACATCACACACCACGTGACCTGAACTATGAACTCAGACTTCTGTTTTCCACATCTTTGTGAGATTTCTGTCTCTCAATCTGCTGTCCTTGAATTCACCAAGCGTTATTGGGAGGGTATACACAAGTATGAGCACTGCAGGCACAGCACTGTCAGATTTACTCCAGGTGGAACCATCCAGAGTGGTGTTGGGCAGAGGGTTCAGATCAGCCATACAAGAATAGACATGAGATTTTGGCTTCTTTTGCATTGGCAAAAGAGTCTGAAATGAAATTTTATGTTATTGAATTTAATAAATATGTCTTGGGAGATGGGCCATGTGAAGGAGAAAAGCTAGTTAGAGTAACAATGTTGACACCAGAATAAATGGGTATAAACTGGCCAGAAATAGATGTAGGCTGAAGTCTCTGGTGTGACGTGGCACACTGCAGTGTCCTGGCCCTGGCCCTCACGCCCAGCTGTTCCTCTCAGTGCTGTGTCCTGTGTTTTCATGGTTGTACATAAAAAACACACTTTTTGAGAGTTACAACAGTCTACACCAATCTGTAGAAAATAGACTGGGTGGCAAAGCAAGGATCACTTTTTTTCACTTTATTTATCAAATGCCATAAAATGTGCTTGGGCACAAGATAATTTCTGAGCAAAAATACCAAGAATGAGCACAGAATAACTTGTCTGAGGGCTTACGCAGTGCAAATAAGGATTTCTATAGAAAGAGAATCAGGAGTGTTTTTCATATTTTTTACTTTTGCTTGCTTGTTGTTTTTTCTTGTTAAACCAGAAAATATTTTTCCTTTCATTTGAATAATCATGATTACTGCCATACCACCTGTGACAGCTGTAACCATTGTTTAATAACAAAATAGGAAGAAGGTAGAAGTAATGTGAAACCGCTGTTACAAGCACAAAGAGAAAGAAAGGAGACTCCCTTTAGAACAGAGGAGTGAAATGAGCAAATGAGTATTTGTACTACATTTCATGCATATTAGAGGTGACCTTTTTTCTTCCTGAGTTGTATCGTTTCTCATGGTGTCCATCAGGTGTCTTATACTAAATCAATTAAAGTTTGGGGACATCCAGAAGGCAGTATCAAAAAAGCTTAAGTAAAATGGACTTACAAGCCAACAGGAGAAAGTACTCAGGTTTGAAACACATTTTGCTCTTGCTAAACTAAGTAGGGTTAAAAACTCTACATATCAAAAGAAGAAAACATGTAACTGCTCCCTATGGTCTGTAAAACAAAACTAGAGTATCACAAAGCTGTTTATTATTAGCATTGCAAGGGCAAGAAGAAACTTTAAGAAAACTTTGCAAGTAGCTTTTAACGTTTTGTAATTATTACACCATTTTTAATCATTAACTGACTACTTTTCTACTGTAGCTTTTGCCCCATATCTCACTTGGAAGCTGTTAGCTGCAAATATTAGAGATTTGAGGATTTTTGGTGAGAAACAACCTCCATGTTTTGAATAAGAGGAGCAGGGCCCTTAAATCACCCTGAAAAATACCACTGATATGAACCCTTCCAACTTGGAATGTTATAACTTTTATAGTATTTGTCTTCCATGAAATTTATCCTGCTGGAGTGATCAAAATTGCCCTGAATTCGTCAGCAGCGCATACAAGTGTCCCAGTACTTTCTGCAGACAACAGGATAGAGAAAAGTATATTGGGACTTTTTCTTTCCATGTAGGTAACTGTAGGTATCCATACAGCTACACTTGAAGTTCGGTTTTGACCCCTGCTTGTGTGCAAAAGTCAGTATGAGGCCTTCACCTCACTAGCCCCGTGTTTGATGACTGCAGAAAAGCAAAGGCTTTGTAGTATCATTTGTATGGCTGAACTCCACTTTCAACACAAAAAGCCCAGTAAAGAAATATAGCATCACATTTTGTCTCAAAGTAATAATAGCACAAGTTACAAGATGCTGAGGTTGTGTCACAGACCTGAGTAAATTTCAGATCGTTTTGGTGTCTCTTTTCTTCTGCCCAAAACAAGACCCTTGCTGCTAATGCTACTTTTCATAAAGCACTGTATTTCCAAGATGTGGATATCCCCACATGTTGAGCATTTTAATTTTTATCCCTCCCAAATGTAGTCAGATCATCATGGCTTTTTACTGTAATGGCAATAGCCTTAATTATGTATAGCAACAGATAGAAAATTAAGTTACCACAAAATAAGCATGTTAACAGAGCAAGAAGAATCCTACTTGCGGAGTGCATCTAGTACTGCTTTGTTCTTGGATTCAGTCTTCAGCCTGGCTTCATGTTCCCCTCTCCCAGATGACAAGGCTGTGTGGCACTACCAAAGCAAGTTGAATATTCACTAACCATCCCAGGCACCAAAGATCTTAGGGCTCTGTAGATGATGTTCTGTCAGGGGAACATAGAAATGAAGGCTAAAAATCCCACCAAGCCATAATGCAGCTCAGTAGCAGAGTGCCTACCAGTTTGCTGTACCTACTGACATTTATTTTGGCCATCAAGATTCTTCAGCCAGTTAAGTGGTTCAGCCATTTGTAGACTTTAAGACCAGAAGGTATTTCACTGTTCATTTAGTTGACGTCTACAACATTGATGAGGACAGGGGGTCTCATGCAGTGACGTCTGCATAGAGGCTGTAACCTCCAGGTGACTTCTGGTTACAGTGCATAACTTTGAAGGACATCTACCTCCTGAAAGATTTCAAATGAGGGAAGTCCATCTATCATAGACCAGTCTTAGGTGTTCAAATATATAAAAAAAGTAATACAATACATACACTATATCTTCCCTGCAGAGCGACCCAGAAAAAGAATGAATCAAAGTAATGTACATAATTTGCCTTGCTTAATATGAAGGCAAGTCTGCTGGGCACTGAGCAGTCTTCTGAACAGAGACACATCAGGCTCCAGCAGAAAAACTGAGAAGTGAAACATGTTAGTTCTCACATAGCAGCAGACTCTTGGGGTTAAGCTTTCCACTACCTGTGTCCATCTGACAGATTTACCTTCAGTACCTATGTACAATGAGGTCCTGTGCTGTATGTACCACCATTGTCAAAGGATTCTTTCTTCTCTATAACTTCTGACTTGTCCAATACCCACAACATTTGTTTCTTTCTTCTCCTGAGACAAGATATACTGACATTCAGCACTCAGTCATTCCTCTCTCAATAGGCAGGACAATTATCAGTCTTCTCCTCTCCAATGTACAGGGTTATCTTCATGTATTCAAACATTGTTCACCTGCTCAAACATAAATGGGTGAAATATTGAACACTGTAGCACAAGACACAAAAGTTGCTAATATATTTTCAATTTTCACCCATTCCCCCCTGCCTTCCTAACTCTCACATTCAGCAACTTGCAGGTAGCAGAATTTAATTACTGAAACACATCAATCACTGTTTTTAGGTCCATTGTGAAAAGCAAATTAGATTTCCTTGTGTATTACAAAGGCCTTTCCTTTGTTTTGCAGTAGAAATGACATAGCACAGGCATGAAAAACACAAATAGAAAAAAAAAAGACAAAAGAGAAGAACTGGATTGTGAACATAAAGGGCGTATTTATACTGATGGACACAAGAACACCTCTGGAATTGAAACTTTATTGGCCTGGCACATAAAGGCACATTAGGCAGTATATACGTCAATAGGAGTTAAATGTAGTCTAGCAACCGTATTCATGTAAAAAAAAAAAAATAGAAAAGCCAAGAACCATAGAATCATTTAGGTTAGAAAAGACCTTGAAGATCATCAAGTTCAACCAGTAAGCTAACACTGCCAGGTCCACCAGACTTGAAGAATCCTCCCTTTGCATTGCAACTCAGTGAACATTAAGAATAACCAAACTGGTGAGAACCAAGGTCACCAGGAGATGGGGTTCATGGTCACAGCTGCCATAAGTGGGTAAACTAAGGAGGACTAAGTTAAAGGCAAGAATAGACTGCACCCCTCCATGATACTTTCCCAGCCACCACCTATTTTCAGTTCAGGGGGTTCCTGGGTTAAGTCTGGCTTCTGTATAGTTGGTATTCCCGAATGCATTTCTCTTCCATTAACCTGTCCAGTCTCTCCTTGGTCCCCACTAAACCTTTAGTATTCACTGCATCCCTTGGCAGGCAGTATCACTGACGTATTACCTGCCGCATGAAGAATGACCTACTTCTGTTTGTTTTGAAGCTTGTTCCTACTATCTTACTCCGATGAGCCCTAGTACTTATAGTGGAAGAGACAGTGAAACATCAACCCGCATCCATCCTCTCCACTTCACTCCTGATTTTATAGCCCTCTAGCATGTCCCCTGTAATTTGTCTCTTTTCCAGAAAGAAGAATCTTAGCTTGCTTAGTTATTCCTCGCACAGCACACGTCCCATATATTGATAGCCCTTGACAATCAAGGACAATTGAACCTTTTTCCAGTTCTACTGTATTCTTTCTGAGATGAAAAGAACAGAACAGTACAAAGACACAGACGCACCATGCATTTATATAAAGGCATAATGATGAACTCTGTTTTATTCTCTATTGCTTTACCAATAGTTCCTAACATTTGCAATTCTGTTGTTTCTGTTGTTCAGTGCCAAGCACTGGGCTGTCTTTTTCATGGAATCATCAATTGTGTCCCCAAAGTCTCTCTCCAAACTGGCAAAGGTTAGGTCAGAACCCTTCATTTTACAAATGAAATTAAGGTGAAGTCTTTCCTACATGCATCACTTTAGTTTTACAGGCATTTGATTTCACCATCTACCCAGGTTGTGCAAAGCCACATTTTCATTCAGATCTCTATTTTCTGTTACATTCTGTTCTTAGCAATGTTTCAATAGCTGCTAGGAGCACAACGCATGAAAGTGTGCACACAGAAGCTGGTGTATCCATTTCTCCAATCAGTCCTGCTGAAACAAGGATGTGAACAGAGACATGGAGCCTCAGGAAAAAAATTTTAGACAGGGAGATTGAAGAACGAAGCTGAAGGAGCTCTCTGTCTATCAATCATTAATAACACACCTCTTTTTGGAAATCTAAACTGTAACTTGTCCAGTCATTTTATAAAGGACAACGTGAAATTCAGCATCTGTGAAATCGAAAAAGAGGAAAAAATATTTAAAGATATTTAAAGACTTAGAGTCCTTAAAATGAAGTTTTCTCTGGACTTATCTAGTTCATGCCATTGCTTTCCTTGTAAAAATTGATGGCGTTTTTTATTAAGATTAGAGGGCATGTTTATTACGCTGTTATAAATTGGGGGGGTTGCAGCCAGAGATCTTGAGCTTGTTTATTCTGAGTTTAGTGAAGAGGCATTAAAAGTTTTATAAGTTTGTGTGAAGTCATGACACTTTGCTGATCATGGTAATGCAAACCTATCTTATGATTCAAATTCTGTTTGAAAGCACAGTCTGGTTTCTGGATCTAATTTTAGTTGTTGTCTACAATAATATTACTATTTACATATTTTTATTCTTTTTTTTGCTCATATCCATTACATGTCTCAACCAAAAGACCTGGGAAGGTTATATTTTCCAGTGTTGTGTGTATACTTATTTTCCCTACATTTTGGCTCCAGATAAAATATTTCCACTATAAAATTCCACCAGACAGCTTTGTGACAGGGTTTAAATGTTGACAGCTCATGCAAAGAGAATTACTCTGCAACAATTTTTTTACCCAATATAGCCATTTTAGCCAAATTCCACTGTTCTTGTCTAAATACCTTTCTCGCTCTGTCCTGTCCTGTCCCCCACATGCTTCAGAAGGTCACTTAACATTCCACTTGTCCTGAGTTATTGTAGTGCTGCTGCCCACTGTTACAATTACTGCATTTCATATTTCTCGGCAGCTTTGCTGAATCCTTTTTTATGTTAACACAAGTAGCAATACTTAGGGATCCATCTACTTAGCATGGTATACATGTAGAATCATTACCACCCCTAATAGTTAATAACCTTCTACATCCTCCCAGAAATACCTGTATTTATTTTGTCCCAAACTCATCTTCAGGAGACAAGATGGCACAATTCATCATGGTCCAAGTGTGCAGTTGTGTGCTTAGGTCAGAAAAAAAAAAAAAAAAAAAAAAGCAAGGCAGTCTGGGAAGGCAGCCCAAGAGCTTCTTAAATGCAGATGGTATCAAGGCTCCAGGGTGGTGGCAGAGCAGGGTCTTTCCAGCTCGAGCCTGTCCCATCATCTCAGCAGGGACCAGGGCAGCTGGGGAGCAGCCGAGAGCACCACCAGCCCAGAGCATCAAACACCTCCCTGGGCATAGGGTTGAGGCCATGTTGGGATGACAGCCTGCAAGTGGGGTTCAGCTGGGCTGAAATGGGGTCCTGGGCCACAGGCAGGGCTGGGGACACACCAGAAGAGGCTGGCAGGGACAGTCCATCCCATTAGTGCCCTCAGGCCATGGCAGTGTGCCCTTGGGTGAACTCCAGCAAAATTCATTATTTATTTCCCCATCCTCCACCTCCACCACCTCCTTTAAAACTCTTGGAAACCAGTACCAACAGGTTGTAGCATATTAATACATATCCTGGGGTGTTGGTAGGCCAAGTTTTAACTGGTGCATGACCGAGTGTTTCAGTCCTGGCTGCATGTTCTGATATTAACTGTGTTTGTCATGCTACGTAAGGGACGTGATCAGTGCTGGCCTCAGGCAAAAGGAAAGTAATCAGTCTTTTGGAGAACTTTTCCAGTGACTGCCAAGAATTTTCTGCATGAGGAAGCCTATTAACAAGCATCATGTGAGAGAGTGTTTACAGAAAGTCAGAAAATGCTGACCCAGGATAAGGAAAATGTCCCCTCTATGTAGTTTCACAGCTGAATAGCTCCCTGATATTTCATTGAAGGGATTTATAGATAAGAGTTACAAAACAACTGTACAAAAATGCTTTTTAAACATGTTTAGACCAACAGCCTAGTCTAGTATAGTAATTTTTGAGCTGAGATTACACTGCAAGGGACAAGGAATGTTCCTGGGGGGTAACATCTGTGAAAAGTAAGATCTGAAAGGTCAGATGGAGTATCTGACCCCATGAGCTCCTTACTCGCTGTCTCACCTTGTGACTGAGCCGTAACAATAGGCCTGCAAAAGCCTCATGCGCAACTTGACCTGATGTGCTCCTAAAGGAAACTCAATAAAACCTTAAGTCATGTAATGAAAATAAACTACACAATTACCAATGGCAGATATTCTATTATTTATAACTCACATGGAAAAGGGCATTTTAAAATTCCTTTCCAGGAGCTTTCCCAGGGGAGCAAATATTCACATAAACTGTCTTTTAATTCTGTTAGAATTTTGCTTTTTTTAGGCTATAAAAGTCTGTTCAGAGCTTAAATGCAGAATTAAGATGTTTAGACTGAGAAACTCATTTTTCTCACAAAAATATATATCAGAATATTTTTGTCAGACCAAATATTCACTCATTATATCAGATCAGCTGTTTTCTTGTGCTTACCTCTAAACGTTCAAATGACTGAAGCATAGCAAGCTCTCAGTTGCCTGCCCTAAGCCCATCACCAGGGATTTGCAAAGCCCTCAGTGGATCAGTGCCAATGATCTCTCATATCATGCTGATACACTTCTGTCACCTGTGTGATCATTCTCTTGTCACTGAGGTAGAGTGGGGGGGGCACAGGCTTTCTGGCCCATCTGCTGCTATTTGTGCACAACTGCTGAGACTTTTTTTATTAGCCTCATTTAAACTCGAAATGAAAATTGAACCACTTGTGACAAAAGATATTAGTCCAACTTGTTGCCACATGACGTGTCTGAAGTTGATACTCAGCATTGCTGCTTTAAAATAGTGACATTTCCATTTAAAAAAATCTAGTAATAAAATCACCCCGAACTAAACTGTCTGCCTTTGTAGCTGAGATTCTATCTACAATGGCATTTAACATAAATTGCAAACACAAAAAATGAATTTTCTCTTTATGTATTACCTTGTGCTCTTAGTAGATAAATTTCAAAAGGTTGTATATTTTATCTCTCTTTCAAACTTCTCCACCTTGTGCCTGTCTGTGCCTAGAGAGACTGACGCACATATCCTTACGTATATGCTCTGTGTACGCATACAGTGGTGATACTATAAACAAACTTTCAGTGCAATTTAATATACATCCATTAACACTGCAGGCGAGCTCTGCCAGCCAACTGTTCCTGCATGATCTCTGAATGTACACAGTCTTCATTGCAGCAACAGTCAGAAATAAAAAATGCCTGATCCATGTTCCTGCTTTTCTCAAAAATGCCAAATATGAAATTTCCTCAGAAAATTATACTGGACTGAATCTTGAGGAACCTTGCTTGATTTTAAATAATAAAACTGCACAGATTTATGGTTTTGTGACCTTTCTTATGTGTTTACTGATGGAAAAAACATATAAATTACCTGTACTCCACACTGTTCACGTGACACCGAGCAGTGTGTCAGTAGGTAAGCAGCTACATGCCTGTGACAGCAGAGATGACAGAGCCAATGGCTCATGGGAACATACCCTCAGTGGACGATGCATCCTCTACCACCTCCTAAAGAAAGGTGTTGACTGAGCAAGCGCTGCACAACCCGGTGATGCTCTGCTTAGAGAGTCCAAAACAAAGCTGAGCTCAGAGCTCGTGGATTGAGCAGGTGAAGGACTCTGTAGCCCGGCAGGTGATGTGAATTGCCGCATGTGGTTCTGCAAGGAAGAGCTGCTACTGCTAAATATTAATGATTAACACTACTGTGGAAAGGGAGGAGGCCAAAGCAGCAATTCTAAACGACATGGAGAGGTCAGAAATATTAGAGAAAACATCAGTCCCCAGTGCAGTATGAACAGACACACTTCAAAACAAGCCTGAATGCTGAGCTTCAGGAAAATGGAGAAAACTCAAAGAGCAGCTTTATAAATGTGACCACAAACAGCAAACTAAAAACTGTGAAATGGCAGCAACAAATACAAAAAGTAATTTAGTGTGTCACAATTGTATGCCAGTGCATTTTGCCCGCTGACTTCTAGAGGTTTTCATGTACACAGCCAAGGTACAGAAATTCTGCACTCTGTATATGCAACTTATGTATGAAGCAACTGGAGCTTGATGGAAAATAAATAAAGTTTTTGTCAAAAAATTTGAAACACGTTCAGTGAAAATTCTTGTGAGGATTAATTCTTCTGACATTATTATTTTTAAACACAAGTTTAAATAATTTTTAAAAATATTGGCTTTTTTTTAATACATGAAATGATAATTTGCACATCTCTACTGTTAAAAAACTCCTTATGAAAAAAGTGCTTCCGTGAAAGCAAAATAATCTTTTCCAGGAAATATAACTCAATCAAAATTACAAATTCGTTGAACACACATCTGATTCCTACAAAATATTTTAACAGAAACCATTTGTCAACTATAGACAACCATTGCCTTTAAATTCCTACACTACATATTACAGAAATAGCTCATACTTTTTTGTCCGAGAAACACTTGAACATAGCATGAAACAGATATCTGGACATGAGCAAAAAAGAATTAATTTTTTTAAAAAAGAAGAAAACAATACTAACATGGATGTCTATCTAAGAGTTACACGACTAGTTATTCCTAAGAGTTGTACGTTTTCCATCTGACCCTAGAGATGGCCCTCATGACTGGCCCTACTTGGCATCAGAGTAAAATTGCTGCCCTCACCAGGGTCTCTCAGCTTGGTAGCCACACTGAAATGTGTTTGCCTGAGAGCCTTTCCAGGGACTAGTCTGGCCATCCCAAGCACAATCTGGTGTTTGCAGGCTCTGTATGGCATTACATGGACGGGAGCGATTCCCTACTCTTGGCAGAGACATGCTGGAATCTGGGATGTGCCACCTCATTCCATCCATCTGCTTTTTACCTCCAGGAGGAAATGACCTCCCATTTAAAAATGCCGGCAATCTGCAGCATCATACTGGCTCATACAAGCAGCTCTTCAGGAGTGCACCACGGCTAAGGCCTCAGCGCAGGCCACATCATCCCCCTTGCTCTGTGTTGTATTTCTCATCCTGTAACAAAGCACTTTTTTGCTCCTGCTTCCTGCCCACTTCCCACACATTTCTGTGATGCCTTCACATCAATATATACAGCCTATGGGATCACAGGGCAAGTCAGGATGGTAAGGACTTCAGGAGGCCTAAAGCCCAGCCTCCTACTTAAAGCAGGATAATATGGAAGATCAAGTTGCTCAGTGCTTGACCCATCTGGATCTCAAAAATCTCAGATGGAGACTGCACAGCCTCTCTGGGCAAGTTCTCCGTCCCACTGCTTGCCTGTCTGCATGGAGAAAAAGGGCCTAAGCCACAGGGGTTTGTGGCAATAGCTTTTTCTCAGAACAACTTAGGGATATACATACAGTCAGAAGCTGAGCTCTCCTTTCCATCCAGTGTCCCCAAAAGTTGCGTACTAAACAGCCTGTTCGGCATGCTCTGGACCGAGCTCACATCAGTGTGACTCCTGTGTAGCAGCTTTGGGGGGTCTGTGGCCAACAACAGAGCCCTGACAAAACTCTGCACACCTTGTGCAGTGCTGCTTCTACCTGAGACCTAAAAAATGTCCATTTAGAAGACAAAACTTTGTTTCTTCTCTTGCTGTTGCTTTTTCTCTTTGTTGCTATGAGGACGTGTTTTTTAGTGCTGAAGCAGTTAAATGAGCAACTCTAAGATCCTTCCCAGATGAAGAAGCACAGCAAGCACAAACGGAGCTGATATTTAAGGACAACACAGAAATTTGCAGGCTACAAGGCTCAGTGCACTGTAAGAAGAGAGGCTTCCCACAACTATTTGTCACAGGCTTGGCAAGCTACAACTGAGGGAGATGCACAACAATCTGACTGACCTTTTGTGACCAAGACCACACAAGTGCATGCAATGCAATTACCTTGTGTTATTGTGATGAGAGAAAATTTCATTTCAGCTCTGGACCCAGACAACAAGTGTTCCAATACCTTATTTTTTTTCAGTCATGATGTCTGAAAGAAAATCTGAGTCATCCAGAGAGGGAAGAGATTAATATTATCCACCTTGAACTCTAGACATAGATGAGAGATTTCCAACCTGATGTTGGAAAGAAAATCTCTGTTTACTTCCTGTAAAAGGAGAGTGGTATTTTGTGAGAAAAAAAAATGGAACAGAGGGATACAGAAGTTATCTCAAACCTAACTTCTCAGTTATTTCATGGTTATATCTTCCAGCACCTTCCAGAGCAACTAGTTTCAGCCAGTGTCAGAATATTGGACTGGTAAATCCTCAGCTTGATTCAGTGTACCATCTATCTTGCATTAGAGACATGCTGCAGGGTAGGCAGATTCATATGAATGTTCTGCTCTGTATGTGTTCTGCCACAGGGGCTTGAAAGAGAACCACAAAGCAGAACACTGACTGACTTGTTTGCAAATACGGGAGCAACTCTGCAGGCAATTTTGCTGTATATTCTCTCCTACGGATTAAGAGCACTGCTATCAGGCACACATTGCACAGCACGTATGGGTTTGAGCTGAGTCTTTTCATACTTCTTTTGGTTATTTAGCTTCCTTCTGATTCTTAAAAGCAAGAAAAATCTCCTCAGAAAAGGTGGATTGCTTTAGTTGCTAGAGCACAGGGTAAACCAGGTTTGCTCAAAATCAGTTCCCACAGTCTGTCTGGTTTGCCAGTGAATGTCTGACAGTTGCCAGTGAAACCGTTGAATTTTTTGTATTTTTTTAATGGTTGAAAACAGGATTTTCAGCACAGAGAGATCAATTTGCCTGTGGGAACAACCTTTGCAGCATTCTAGATCAATTGGAGCTGTTGCATGTGTGCAAAATATCTGAAAATGTGCAGCATTTTCTGAAGGTCTTGGATTTCTAAACCCAAAAGAAGCAAGCCTGAGGAAAACACAGGTCCTACAAACTGTCATCTTAAAAGTCTGTGCTATAGGAAAGAAGAACAAAAAGGAAAGCTTTCACACAGGTAAAATTTCTAGACCACTTCTATAAGTCATGCCCAGCTACACGCCAAAACAGAAATGCCAAATGGTCTCATTTTGTTCTCTCCATTTTAGGCTCAGAAAATCAAACCTGACTGAGCCTGAAATTTGTGGCTACGGTACTCCGTTCTGTATTATCATGTCCAAAGCAAAAGGAAAGGTTTGAGCAAAAAGAAAGGTTACCAGAAAACCTCTCACTCTCTTCTTCTACCTAATTCTTGCATGATCCTAGAGAATAATCTAACAGTCTCCAGCACATACTCAAAGTCTGGTTTGAGCCTGTGCCTGTAATTCCATGCCATTAGTACTCACAAACCATATCAAGCCATGATCTGTCTCATTTGGGTAAGTACTTAGTAAGTGCCCCTTGGTCATGTCATCTGTTATTCCACTAAACACTGCAACCTCAAACTTTACTTGGGATATTTAGGGGTGGCTACATTCCTTGTATGACACACTGATTATATGAAAGCATCGGTTTACCCTGTATGGTCTCTGGGTTAAGCTGATCCAATCCAAATCATGTTCAAACAGATTCAAATGCACAGCTTTTGGTTCCAGTACAAATGAATAAAATTGAAATAGTACCTGTCATAAAGACAAGTGCTCTCATTAGCTTCTTTAACAAGGCCCTGGTTGATGCTGATTTCACCTCAAATGTCACAGCAAGATGAAATGAAAATTAGATTTGGGGTTTTGAATGGAATGAAGTACAGGAGATTTACACCACTACAGTCCACAAAACAGCAATGGCCTGATCTTTCTAAGCACTGCATCATCTTGAAGAATTTGTAATCTTGGCTAAGTCAGCAAGACAGGCAGGGAGTGTTTTAGACTAGCCAGATAGAAATGCTACAGAGAGGGACAGTGCCTAAGCCTGTGTGGCAGGGACAGCAGTAAATCTGGAGAAGCAGCTTGAGGAGGTGACAGCATTGCTAGAGGAGAAAGGAAAAGTGACTCCCCCATTCTATTCCAACCCTTCCTAGCTGGCAGAGACGAAGTCATGATATTTCATGTACAAATAGTTATTACTCTGTCTATGGACAGACAAACTAGTCCCTGTTAAAAAATGGTGATAACTCTATTTGGTTTGTCTTTGTCTTTGTGAAACCCTTTATTATTTTTCTTACTCTGAAAGACAATTAAATAGGCTTTACCTCTTGGTAGACATGGAGCAAAGCCATTTCCAAATCATGAGGAGGCAGCATAATTTTTTGTGGGCTTTGAAGAGTGAAGGTAGAAAACCAAGAGATTGGAAAAGCTTTACATGCTGGTGAACACAGGCAGAATTAAAGTGAATGAAGAAAATTCCTGGAAGAGTCAATGCACTCTCTCTGAACCATCAGACATTTTGGTTCACTTAAGCCCTGTGTTTATGTTACTATTGTTTCCTAAGTTCACCTTGGTGAAAACTAACTGACTCTGTCTTGATGCAGCAAGAAACAATTGAGCAGGATAAAGTGAAAGAAAATGAACAACGACCTTTCCTTCTGCAGAGCCCATTGCTGAGAGAGACAGGAAGAGATCTATCTGGTAATGTTCATCTGACTAAGGCAATTTACTGGATGATAGCTTTCCCCAGAAGATCTAAGGACAAAAATGGCATAATATCAACCCACAAGGGACCCACTAATATGAGCCCTAAAATGAAGCCCTCTGTGCTGAACTAACTGTATATTTCACGTGTAAGCCATGCCATCAAGATGTTTAATGTTCCTCTGGAGAGCAATAGACCAGTGACAAGAAAAATAAACAAGAGCTAAAGATGAAGATGTCCTTGAACTGAAAGTGCTTCACTTTAAGAAACCCAGTAAAGTGAGTGAGAAACTGTGAAGCATGATTGCATTAAAATAGGCAATATTTTTTGCCTCCTCGGTGGGATGACTCAGGTATTTTATACCATGGGTCTCCATGCAATTGTGAGGACAGTGGTTTCAGCTCACTGTGTACTACTGAAAGGTAGAATTCCATCTCCTCATGGCCAAAAAATTCATTTCAATGGGAGTGGAGGCTTGACCTGTGGCCTGTGTCTGCCCAGGTATCCTCACCACCGGGCCTCAGTGCCCCTCTCTGCTTTCCTCCTCACACATGCATTCCCTGACATTTCAGCTTGTCCATAAAAGTGTTGCTGAATCTGACTTTTTCCCTTAGAACATTTGATTTTTAACCAACAATTGCATTGTCAGAAAAATCCCTGCAAGCACCACATGAAATGTACTAACAATCAGGTTAATCTAATAAATATCTTTATTCTCATGCAGTTCGTGCCCACAATATCCCGAGCTAAACAATCCAAAAATACACCCAAAGGTTTGCTGACCTTGTTTTCAAATCCCTGCCTAAATGTATCAAGCCACTAGATCTGGAGTAAATAAAATTATGTGAGCAGAGGTGCAAGGGTATGGTTGGTTTCATAAGGCATGTGCACAAATAAACACATATAATGGTAAATAACCTTTTACTAGGGTGAAACAGAAAGCACAAAATGTCCAGAGGCATAAAATGATACAGTTCATATGTAAGTGTATATATACCAAGATTTTAAGTGTAACTGGTTCCTTTTAGGTTGCTTGCAGAGAGAAAACATCATTTCTATAAATTAAAAATTGTCTAGAAAGGGTTTTTTTTTCCTCTAAATTTTCAGTTTTCCATAAGTATTGCAGCATTGTAGCCAAATTGCTACAGAATCACCTTCTGTGATGTAAAATGTATTTCCATTTGTCCTCTTCACTTAAAAGTTAAACAAAAGTCAAAGTGTCAAGAGTAGCTTGAGTAGTAGAAAATTCATATTTTTTTCTGTTCTAAATTTAAACTTGGAACTTGTGGCTGTTCTTAAAATTAAGGTATTGATCATTATTTCCAATCAGTCATGCTACAGCCCTTATTCTCGTGCCGAGGTCTTTTTTTAAGCGTGTCGAAAAGTAATCTGCACTATTACTTTCAATTACAGTTTAATAATTTATGAAATTACTTAGTATCATACCTGCAATATGTCAGTCAGGCTTCATTACATTGCAATGAGGTCTGATTTAACACAGTCATTATTGCTGCTGGTAAGGGTTTGTGGGGAAAAATTCCTGCAACTGTATTAATTTTAGCCATTTTAGACTAAAACAAGCAGCTACAGATAAATGACAGTATACAGTGGGATACTTAAGCATACCTTAGACTAAGAGATCTCCTAATTGAAAACACTTGCATCTTGGAATAGCTCCATGTTTTACACTCAATTGGGGAAATGTTCTCCTCATTTCTTACAGCAAATTGTTTTACAAGCAAGCATGAGCTATGAAAACTCATGAAGAAGGCAAGGACTCGCATAACATTCCCTGGAAGCTAGCAGGTGGACAGCTTAACTGGCACAAACTTTTCTTGGAAGTGCTGATAAGGAGATCATCTTCATAGAAAGCACGTTCAGGTCCATCCTTGGTCTTTGGCTGGCCCCCACGTTGTGGTTACACTGACCGTGGGCTTGAGTTTATACACCTGATGCCTGATACCATTGGTGATACAAGGTGAACTGGTGTGCCAAATAACAAGGAAAAAAATTCATTCAGAAGCTTTGACTAAGACAGCATTTGGGAAGGAAACACATGAGGCTTTTTCCTCAGCATTAGTTCTCGAGTTTACCTTTAGGTGGCCAAGACTAAGTGTTTGCTAACTTTGAGATCAGGGATTATTCCAAACTTTGAAATTTACTCAATAAAACACAGATATCTGGGTTTCTCAGGGCACCTTCTGCTCTGTATTGAGGCATGAAATCCTGCAAACATGTAATTCAAACTAAGCATCATGCCATGCTTAGAAAGTTGCACTGATTTTTCACCGTTAATATGAAAAGCTATTTTCTCAGGTCTCGGTCTTTCCACAAAAGGTAATCTAATTTTCTTGATCATGTGTATAATGCCAGGCCAAGGCAAGGACCACTTTCTTGCCTGAACGGATCCTAGGCACAGATAAAGTAGAGGAAACAAAGCAAAACAAAAATTGTCTTCATTTACTTGGGATTTCAGAAAGAAGAGAATTAAATGAAAGTTTAACCCTCCCAAACAATTGAAAACAGCCTTTACTCCAAGGTTAATACTTCTGACTGCAAACCCCCAAGGCAATATTGTCTCCAGTTTGTATTTGATACAGCTCCAAGCCCAGTACATTGGAGAAATAATCAGTATAATTCTTTGCTGTTGCTTTCATCTCATTAGGAGGATTTTTTTTCTGAGTTAGAGCACCAATGACTGAGGATGGTTTGAGGCATCAGTCAGAGGAGCCTTTCGGGTGCTGTGATGTTTGGGAGCCACAACAGTCTGGCGAGATGGGAAAGGTTAACTGAGGCTTCTGCTGAGGAGGGAGATGGCAGACTTGCATGTAGAATAAGAGTAGAAGCAAATACAAGGGGAAAAATGAATCACAGTATTGATGTCTGGGAAGAAAAATATTATGACTGTATGGATTTAATGACTGCTGACATCTAGTTCAGTGACAGGTAGTCTCATCCACGGGGACAAAAGTACACAGTGTGCTTCGAGGAGACCTGGAGGCAATCCTTCAACTCAAATCCCATGATAAAATAATATGCTGTGGCTCCTTTTATGCTGGAGGTGGCATCCTTTCTAGATCCCTTCTGAGTATGTCAGTTGATGATAACAGCATAATTTGCCTTAGAAATTTTAATTCCCCACACACACCCTTTTCCTTACAAAGAAGAGAAGCGTGAACATTTCCTTTGAGCTGTCCTGAATAAATACTTTAAGAATATTAAAAATGAGAAGTGGATTAAAGCTTTCTGAGCGAATTCCAAACCATGTAGGGCACTTTGTTAATTTTAAAAAGAGGGATGTTATAAGCTTCAGTGTTCACACTGTGTGATAGACAGTCATCGTCGATGTTAAAAACAGGCAGAGTGTATCTGCGGTTACAGCCAGATGTATAATCTCTCCTGGAACAACATCTGTCTGTCTTTCCCATTTCACAGAGGAAATTTAGTGAGGAGTAGGCAAAGCAGTTCTGTGACATCATGGTTGTTCTACAGAAACTCCTGGATGTCATTAGCTGTTGCATTTTGTTTGTTGTATTTTATATTCAGCATGCATTAGCGGTTGCTTGTTTTGAAGTTCTCCAGGGTATTCTACAACGAAGTTGCCTGGTAGCAGAACAATCTGTGTTCCTCAGATATGCAAGTGACTAATTTTCCATCAATCAGAGATGAGACTTAAATAAATAAAGGTACTTCATGGGGCTGCTGTGCCTAATGATAAGCAATTATATAAAGTCAAATTAAGGCAGTTCTTTGTGAAGGTCCTGTGAAATTGGTTAAGCAAAAAGAATAACTGCACCATTTCAGTGATTCATCCTATTGCTCATTTCAGTGGGAGCATTATCTCAGTTAACTGATGCAATTAATATGAAAATGAGGAAATCATTGTTTAAGGAGATGAGGAGAGAGAGGGGGTCTTAATGCAGCAGCAGTGAAGAAAAAGAGTCACAGAGATGGAAATTTGCATAGGTCAATGGTAATGTAATGCATTTAGCACATATTCAGAGCTTAACTTGCATAGTAATACAGATCCATTAAATTCTCATTATGATGACCTGTGTCCAACACAATTCAATTTTTCTGAATCTTAATGATAAAAAGTTAATTACGGTAAGGTGAAAACCTTTTGTACTTGGTCTTAAAATAAAGCATTGAAAGGGCATTGAGACTATCTTTTAGATATGGCAGGTAGTTTCACTTCTGCTTAATTCAATATTTTATTAAGCATGACAAGATCTGAAGTTTGGCTTCTGTGTGCACTGCAGATTTTTAATGTAGTCAGCGGCAATAAATAAGCCTTTGTCTGTACAACTACAATTTAGTGCTAGTCGTTTCCCACTTACAGACTTCTGTTACAGATCACGTTCCCAGTTTACCCTGGGTTTCTTATTTTTAGCAACCAGAAAGCCTAGCCAAATTTGGGAAAGAGAGGGGAAAAGACGTGTTTTCCCTTTCAGCACTATATACATATTGTAGCTTTTGTTCACCAGACATGTCATTGAGCCAACGACTCTTAATATGGCACAGTGCAAGGTCTCCAGCAGCTGTTTCTTGTCATTACCTGATTTTGCTCCTCACCACAGCTACAGGTGGAAGATAAGTGTCTGAGTGCTACTCAGCCTCACACCATTTCCTTTCACTTATCCCACATTTGCAGATAATGGTCATTCTTTGACCTACTCATCTGAGACAGGGAGCAAATGTGCCCGTTTCTGAGTGCTCTGAATCATGTTTTGGATTAAGCAGAAGGTGTGGAGATACGCTATAATCAGGTTCAACAAGGCAGGCTGCCATGCGAAACAGGTTGTTGTTCTTAAAAGACAAGCATGCCAGAGTGGCACCTTCCTTACTCCTTTTCATTAAAGCTACCATGCATCACTCAGGCCATGTCAGGCTGTTTTAAATTGTGATTAATTTGCATTTAATAGATGTGTAAGGCACTTTTATTAACATCTGTGTAATGTAAGTCAGGTTTAGTGCAAACAAGGCCAAATCCTGTACATATTATTCTCCTTGTCAGGTTCTTTTATCCTGAAATCTACATTACACTACAGTACATGACTGGTGTTTGTGGAGAGGGTCCAAGTGATGACTTTAGCCACCTAACACAGAGCCAGACCTCAGGATTCACGTGACAAAATGCAGACATCCGCAGAGAAGATGCCTATACCTGAGCTAGTCATGCAGGGCTCTCTGTGCAGGCAGTGAAGATACCTAGCCTCAACACATCACAGAGCAGACAGCCACATGTGGTTCTGGGCAACAGCCTGGCCCTGAAGATGCTAAGCTACATGAAAAAAAGTAACACTAATTCTCTAAACTCAAGCCTGAGATCTAATCCTAGCCTCACTTTTAAGGCTACAATTCATAGTAGGTGAAATTGTCACAGTCCTCTGAGAGCTCCTAAATTTTGCTTTTTACCTCCTCTAGTGCTTGTCTGAGTCCCTGAGGAGAGATTTGACCTCCCAGGGAGCCAGTTCAGCTCTCTCAGCCAGTGCAAGTCTAATCCAGCCCCTGCCCATGCCTACACACATGCTTACAAAAAGAGATTTATTTCCCCCACAGAGTGGGCACTGGTCACAGCATCTCCAGTGCAGGTGCAAAGCAGGGCACAGGTTCATCTCTCCCAAACACTACCCTATGCTCCTCATCTGATCTCTCATCTCCCATGATTCAGTTTCTTTAACACCACACAGGAACTGCACTTTTAAAGCTATTTCAATGCTTTTACATGCATAGAAGTCTCAACATCTAAAAGTAAGAGTTAGGTGGCTAAATATTTTGTTGGGCCAGAATCCTGTTAGACAATAATTGATCTCAGTAAGAGGTGA
Organism: Trogon surrucura; assembly: GCA_020746105.1. Classification (NCBI taxonomy): domain Eukaryota; kingdom Metazoa; phylum Chordata; class Aves; order Trogoniformes; family Trogonidae; genus Trogon; species Trogon surrucura. Next base: position 66,223,281 of record CM036620.1, read on the forward strand.
ATGTCCATTGTGGTCCAGCCTTAGGCATCTAAATACCGTCACAGGCTTAAGCATATGTGCTTCAAAGGTCTACATTTTATGGACATTTTTAAAACCACATCTTTATGTTTTAGAAAAGGTAGACAATAGATGTGACATGTAAGCTGCAAGGTTATACAGTGATTCTTCTGGCTGCTCTGGCTGTTTTCATCTGGCTCCTCTCTGGCACCTTGCTGGCAGTCATTTGCTGGCCCCCATGAGGTGGCTTCATGTGTGGCTGGCCAGTGAACAAAATATAGTTGTAAAGTAACTCAGAAAAAGAAAGTCACTCATTAATACCCTGCTGTAATCTTTCCTAGTTTGTCATTTCACACCATAAGGAAAGTAAGAAGCGCTGGATGAAACCACATGGTCAGTGTTGGAGTACGCAGAAAATTTTAAGAAATGGTTACGTAAAATTAATTGTGATTAAACCTACTAGGAGAAATAACTTGTAGATCACACTAATCTTGCTTAAGGACAGCATATTCACCATGCTACTTCACAAATACCACTCTAATTAATAAGCTTCGGTTAAAGTAGAATCAATAAATACCGCTATTCATAGAAAGTGGAAATTATGTGAGAAGGAAGATTGGATTTTAAAATAGGTCATTTTTCCCCAAGGACAAATTAATATTCTTTTAGGGTAAAGAGAAACACCAGGTAGTTACAAATCAAGGAATAATCCAACTAAAGTTTCACTGGTTTCATTGTGTATCTGAGAAAAACATTTTATCTCCAGCACTGATATTTACCAAAAGGGGAATTCCATTTTTAAAAATAGAGAAAATCCATCTTTCAATGCAAACACCAATGCATATTGCTAAAAGAACCTTGGAAGGTCGTGGGTTCAATTCCCATTTGGTTCTCACGTGTTGCCTGAGCTAGTCGAGAGGCGGCATCCTTGGCTATGACACAGAGGTTGGATTAAATGATCTCTAACGTCCCTTCCAGCCTAGGCCATTCTATGATTCTATGATTCTATGATGTGCTGTATTAGCAAAGCACCAAGCAAAACAATGCTAGGAAACCCTGATGACTACAAATGGATATCAACAAATTCACATGGCATGCCATTTGATATAAAAAACTTTGAGATGAGATTGATTTCCTTTATCATCACTACCCAATATTACAAATCCAAGATGTCCCAGAATGAGAATAGACTATGGTAGAGAATACGTTTTTTGGTCGTACAGGTGCTTTGCAACAAAAATAGCAATAATTTGCCAACAAAAGAAGAGACCTGAAACATGTTCTGTGGTTCCCCACAGCTTCTGCAAAAGACATATTTTATAAACCATCAAAATCCTTTCTTTGTATCATTCTTCCATGAGCTGCTAATGTTGACAATGTCATGACACATTGCTGTCCAGTCCCACTTGCAACCTCCACAGAGAGTGAGGCTCTGAAGCCTTGCTGGTGCAGATGATCCACTGGGGTCAGAGAAGCTATACTGAGGACACGAGAAGAATCTTACGGCTGACAAGTGAAAGTCCAGCTGCTTCAGTAACATGTTTGTAACCACAGTCTGTGGTCAGGGTAGCGTATAAGAGACAAGAAATGTTTGAAGAGAACATTTCCCCTTCACAGCTTCTAGGTTTCAAGGTCTTCCTGAGCTGGACATTGGCATTGGACTTCCTGTGCAATTAGTTCTGTGCAAGAGTTGACTGAATCCCCATGAACTGATCTCATTTCTTTGTAACATGCTTTTGGCCCTTGCAACACCTGGTAGTGAGGAGATACTCAGCATCTGCAGTTTAAGTTCCATGAAAATGCTTCTCTTGCAAGCACTATTTTGGAGTTCTTGCCACTTTCTTTTGCATCAACAAGTTGTCCAGGTATTTCTTCTCTAATGACCACTATGGTATCCAGATCAGTCAAGGACAATAAGCTATTCTGACATGCCAAAGCCCTCAGGAAGTTTTTCACAATGTGCCCACAGCACTTTGGTTCTTCAGTACTCACCAGCTTCTACTGTAATCTGTAGTTGCTCTTACGTAGACTGACATCCAGCTTCAGCTGTATTTTCCACGCCTGTTAAATATCTTTGATCATCAATGACCCCGAATAGATTTGTCTCCCCTAACTTCAGAGGTCTGAAATTAAGCCTTTTGTCTACACTTCTTGTCTGTGCTCTGTCTTTTGTCAGATAGATCCCTCTAGAGGGGTATTCAGATCACTTATCTCAGGTCTCTATTTTAGAATTAGATTAATTGCTGCCTGTGAATGCCTTTCCGTCTCCATTGATGAGGTGACTGGTTTAGATCCGATACACAGTTTTTTGATAGCTAAACTAGGAGAGATGACTCATGCTGAGTGCCTTCCAAAAGTCAACAAAAAAAAACCCCAAACCCACAAACCAACCTTGTCTTGCATTTGCACATCGTTGCAAGTATTAGAAAATGATGTCAAGCATTGGCATGGACCTATGTTTACAGGTTTCCTTAGCTCCCAATACCTCAGTTATAAAATCAGTACAAGCTCCATGCAGAATTTTCTAAAGCAAAAGATGCAACATCATCATTTATATTTCAGGACTAATAGGACACACAGACTCCAAGTGTCTAAGCAACCCTCAGAAACTGACTTTCTGCCAATCCCGTCAGCATCTGCTCTCTGCAACCCTAACCTCAGAGTGTGCCCTTCTTGTAGACACGAAAAGTTTCATTCAGCCATTAGAACCACATTCAGTTTTCAAGCCCCCTCACAGCCAAAAGAACAGGTCACAGATTTAGGTGAGACCCATTCCCGTCTCTAATGTCATAAGTAAACTAGAGGTGACAGATGCTACGTCCCATTGCTACCGTTGTGCAGCAATGTAACCCCTTCACCAGTACTGACCCTGGGAAATCAGAGTCCTTGCAATCAGTGTTTCTCAGGGCAGTATCATAAATAGGATAGCTGAGTTTATCAAAAAAGGGAAAAAAAAAGAAAAAAAAACATGAAAAAAGCCCTTGCCTCACTACAGAAGTCCTAGAAAATCAAGGAGGACGAAAAATGGCATCTTGCCAGGCTGTCAGTTCCCTTCTTCGTTCATTCCCAAGCTTTTGCTTTTGGCAGGAACACATCCCTCTGCTGCAGTGATCCCTGCATAAAATTTAAGTAATCATCCTGATAGTTTGCTAGACTAAATTTTGCTGGATATGCATGCAAGAATGTGAAGAGCTATTTTTGCGCAACAAATCTTGCTCTGTTCTAACTCAACAACACAAAGAGGAGGGTAGAGCAATAGGGGAAAAAGTTACTGCTGTGGCAGTGTGAGGCAAGGGGTCCTATTATTTCACTTACACCAGTATAATGCAGCTGCCTCCTTTGATAGCTTTAATGCAGCCCCTTCTAATTTACATTGGTGTAAGTGAAATCAAATAAAACCCATTATGTCCCTGAACCCCAGTAGGCGATCAATGTAATGCAGACTTTTACAACCCCAATTTCTTTCTGTAATAGCAAAGGAACAATATGGGTTTACAGAAGGGCCAGGCTAAAGATAAACCTCCCCTCCCTTCCCTTTCTTTGGCTGCAATCAGAAGAATCTAAATGGCCATTTGAGTGTGAACACTAAGGTCAGGAAGGACAATAAAAGATCAAATGAGAGCCCGGGAACTGAACCTGGAGTTAATCTTGAAATAAAAATGCTCAGTGCACAGAAGATCAGCTACCAGTTATACAAAGATACTGAAAATCAGAACATTAATTAAGATTATTTTATTACTTTATTAATGATTAAGTTAAATTGAGTTATAACAAGTTAGAATGTGGTGATGACTTCCTTGTATTTTTAAATGTACCTGTCAATCTACTGCTTCAGAATTGCAGTATAAAATGCATTTCAAAAGGAGTAAGCTACACTTGTATTATAGTATAGGGACACACTCAAAGCCCTTCTAAAATAATGCACTCCTTAGACGTGTTTCAGTATCTCTTCTCTCTGCGTATTTTTCTCTAGTTCTGTCCTAGCACTGTCATCTTCACTGTGAGTTGGCAAAACCCCCACCATTTCTGGTGCCAAAACCGCCTCTGCAGTTCTGCAAGTTAAAATAGTCTTTCTGAAACTCTCTGTTTCAGCACTTTTCTGATCTCCTCAGAAAAAAATAGTAAGATGGATCCTTGGCTGGGGAATCTACAACAGGGCTCAGGATATCTCCATTGGTCTCAGTGTAGCCAACTGTCAGTTTAACCCACATGTAAAATGCCATTCTCCATTACCTCCTCATTCCTACCTTCTTTGGTCATTTCTCACTTTGCTGCTCTGTTTAATGCTAGAAATGTTGTGGGGACACCGTTTGTATGAAATACAAGATATTAAATAAATTATATGCTGAAGACAGCCAGAGATCCAGCTTTCTGGGCCTGGTAGTGACTTGGCTTATATTATGAACTGAAACAAGATGAAGGTATCTTAAGAGTAGTTACTTTCACAGTCAGATTGGAGTGTCCTTTTTTGACAATGCAGCACAGCAGCATCCTAGATGAAGTGCTCTGCTCCAGCACAACAACCTAGGAGACGGGTAAGGGAAGAAGGTACCTCAGATGAGGAGACGGTGGTAGCGTTGGTCTCTTCAGTCCACAATTTCACCCGTGCAAATGGAGAGAGGGAAAAATCCCCAACTATGAGACCCAAGCACTCTGAGGAAAGATGTTTCTTGATTCTCAGTCCTGAATTTCTTCTGAAATGAAATACCATCTACTCTCACAGTCTCCTGCTTCAACCTTTGCATTTCACTGCAGATATTGAAATCGCCATTCTGTTTTGACACTCAGAGATGCTCTAATCAATATCACTGGAAATGTCATTTAGCTTTTCACTTGGATGAAAGGTGATGCTGACATTCTACTTTTCCTGAGTTTCCCAGGAGAACGTTTAATCTCTCTGACCTTGCAGATATTTAAGGAACCATTCACAAGATAACATTGCATTGTGACAGCCAGCAGGGACTTTCTCACAGACAGAATTTTGCCTACAGGGACCATGGAAAACATCTGGATTCAGACAGAAAATAATAATAAAAAAGAACACATTATTGTTGTTCATCAGTATCACTCAGTGATATATTATTATTTCTGCCCATTGGAAGCAATGCTGTTGCGTTTTTAAAGCAAAATGACTGTGACCTATGAATCTGACAACGAAAAACTGTGGTGCTAAGAGCATATGAATAAGATTTACATGTTGCTGAATGCATTGCAGCCCCTGCCATCAGTACTAGGTTCCTCTTTCCATTTCTCATACCTTTGGAGGGAATGTGAATACTCTACGAACGGGCAATCAGATTCAAGGATCAACAGGGATGGCAGTCACTGGCAGCTATATCTAAAGGACTCCGCCATAAGCCTCAGAGGAAAGCTGTTTGCTTTGCAAAGCAGTAGGAAGAGACACAGGGGTTAAATAGCAGAGATCAGTGAGACCCTAGTGAAGCTGCTTTGGTCGGTCAGGTGTGGGCACAGCAGAAAGCAAAATAAATTAAACTTCTCCAGCTGGAAAATAAATATGAAACAGCAAGTGAATTTGTGCACTTCATGACTGAGTGAGCAAAGCTTAATTCTCTAATTATTACCTCTATTCTACCCACTGAGATAAAGAGCAAGTTAGGAGAGATAATCAGGTTCTAAAGCACTGTGCCCTCTTGAATTCAGCCCAAATATAAGAGTCAGCAATCGTTCCAAAACTGATGTAGTCTCTTGAAAGATCTATAATAATATGATACAATATTTGCTATTTTTGCAATTTTATATGTCAGTAGCAAGTGAAGAAAAACTCCATTTTTATTTATTTTTTTAACCTGCTTTGCTTATTCAAGTATTTGAATCACAGACTCATGTGTCTATTGCCCAAAACTCTGGTTAAGTATTCTACATTGCACAATTCTAAATATTCATATTCTTCTAATTTAATATAAATTCTGCTAATATTGCCCAGATGTCATCTTGCATTCACAGTCTTTAGTTATGTCAATAGCATATCATGTTAGGATTGATCATAAAAGTCCCTGGTTTCACAAAGGCACTCTGTGCATGTAGCTACTCTACAAAAAAAAAGGAAGAGGTGGGTTTTTTTCATTTTTGCAATATGAAAAGAATAAAAGATATCAATAGAATAATTCAAAATGCTACTTGCAGTCAGATTATGCATTAATTATCCCATGACCCTTAAAAGTGGCTGATAGCTAAATAACACTCTAATCATTTGTTTCAGCACTTCAAGATGAAATTGCATTCGTTCAATACTTGCACTAGATAAAAGCAAAAAAATGGAAGAGATTTTATTTGAGTCCGTACAATTAAGAAGGGTATCAAGGAAGCTGATCAGTTCCTCCTTCTTATCTTGTCCCTTTCTTTATGGGGAAAAAAAATAAGTGGTTAAGAAATAAAGGTCTGACTGAATAGCATATAAACTGAACACAAAGAGGAAGACAGGCAGGTTCCCACAGGAGGTAGTCAGTCAGCAAGTTAGCTACCATGGGCAGCCAGAGAGCAAGTCAGACAGTGGAGCTCAGTTTTGAGGAGGTGACACAATTCTGAGCATGAACTTGCTACCACAGTAGACTCCTTTCCAAAACTGCTTGTTACATGTGTTTCGCGCAGGGAAAGAAAAAAAGAGAAGGAAATTTGTAACGTCAGCAGCCATAGGTGACTGGAAGAAGGATCACCACTCTTCCAGCCAATGGACATATAAAAGAGACAATGTCCTCAGCTTCCTCAGCAAAACCATATGAATTAATGGTGCTCAGAGCAGCACCACAAGTTGCTTCTTGGTGGGCTGACTGTAGGAAGAATCATAGACTTATAGAATCATAGAATCAATCATAGAACATTTTCGGTTGGAAGAGACCCTCAAGATCATTGAGTCCAACCTTTTCCTAGCCCTACCAACACCACTAAACTATGTTTCTCAGCAAAACATCTACCTGTCTCTTAAAAACCTCCAGGGATGGCAACTCAACCACCTCCCTGGGCAGGTTGTTGCAGTGCCTGACAACCGTTTCAGTAAAGAAATTCTTCCTAATATCCAACCTGAACCTCCCCTGGTGCAACTTAAGGCCATTTCCTCTTGCCCTATTACTCATCACTAGGGAGAACAGACCAACTCCCACTTCACTACATCCTCCTTTCAGGCAACTGTAGAGAGTGATAAGGTCTCCCCTCAGTCTCCTCTTCTCCAGACTGAACAGCTCCAGATCCCTCAGCCATTCGTCGTATGACACATGCTCCAAATCCTTTACTAGCTTGGCAGTCCCCTTCTACCCAGCTTCCACCCACTTCCACCCAACTTGATGTCATCTGCAAACTTACTAAGGGTGCACTCTATCTCCTCACCCAAATCATTGATGAAAATGTTAAACAGGACTGGGCTCAGTACTGAGCCCTGGGGGACACCTCTCACAACCAGCCACCAACTGGATTTAACTCTATTATCCACATCGAAGCCAAGGGCAGTCAGTTTCTCTAGGGCAACAGTGTCAGGTGCCTTACTAAAGTCAAGGTAGACAACATCCACAGTCTTTCCTTCATCCAACAAGCAGGTCACCCTGTCATCGAAGGAGTTTGTTGAACAGTATCTGCCCTTCACAAACCCATGCTGACTGGGCCTGATCACCTGGTTGTCCAGCATGTGCTGCATAACAGAACTCAGGATGATCTGCTCCATGAGCTTCCCTGGCACTGAAGTCAAACTGACAGGCCTGTAATTTCCCAGATCATGCTTCATCCCTTCTTATAGATGGATGTTATATTGTCTGACTTCCAATTAGCTGGGACATCCCCAGTCAGCCAGGACTGCTGATAAATGGTGGACAGTGGTTTGGTGAGCACCCCTGCTCGTTCTCTCAGCACTCTAGGATGAATCCCATCTGGCTCCATAGATTTGTGGACATCAATGTGGAGCATTGTGTGACCATCTCCTCCTGGATTGTCAGGGGCAAAATTTTGCTCCTGGCCCCTGTTCCTTGGCTTGTGGGAATGAAGTCTGAAATTACTTTATGAGCACAACAGAAGTGGATCTGCAGAGCAAATTGCTCAGTGCTGCACAATGAACATCTCGGTGTTTGACTTCAACAAGCTCTAGGGGTGCCCCTGTATGTTTGGATCCAGTGCGACAATGGGCAAGGCATGCTTCTTGAGATCACCTTCGAATTTAGTTGCACTTCAGAGGAATCCATTTTTATGTCTTGAGGCTGCTCAGTGATACTAATCAAAGTGTTTGATTTGGAATAACTGGGAAATGCAAGGTGAAAAGATGCCTAGACATCTTTTAAATTATTTAAATATTAATTAATCCAAATAGCCAGATAAATGGTCATGAGTTACTTAGTGCAGTGTTTAGTAGAAGGTGTCTCCCATATGTCCTTCTCAGCACAATAAGAAAACTTTTTTACTTTCATCCTGTTGATTCATACTGGTTTCCAGAGTCTGATAAATCTGAAGTCTCTACGTGTTCTTTGTTCAGTACCTACATTGTTAAATTTCTCAGGATTTTCCTGAACAAAAAGCTGAAGCAGAGTTATCCAAACTTTCTCCACTTGCTATGTGACATGTTGCCCAGTGGCCTCCATCTCTGAGGTATGGGCACTGCTATGTGGAGATATAGGTCTTTTGAGAGCAACCCACCAAACAGGGAGCCAGAACTGAAATACAGAAGGAAACAGCCCAATGCTGACCATCAGCTCACTCAGTTAGTGAGAGGTGTGGAGGTTTCTCCTCTTGCCTGGGATTACCATCCATAAGCCTGGAGCTAAATGTTTCTACCCCATTTGCAAAAAGAAAAGCAAGGGAGGTTCCACCTCACAGGATCTGATAATCCAATTAGAGCATCCTTGTGATGTCAAAGAGCCAGGTTCAAACCACTCTTCTGGATGATTTGGTTTTTGCCTCTTCTATGCTGGGGATCCCTCCTGTGGGAGCTATTCATTGTGCACACAGCATTAAACATTTAGCAGGGACTGAGACCTCAGCTTCCTAGATCTCAGCTGAGTGCACTTACCAGAGGGGTATAGACTCAGTCAGACCAATTAGCATTTAACTTAGAATTGACCTGAATTGAAGCTAGCTGAACAGCTTCAACAGGAGGAATACCCACGGAGATTCACTGACAATTATTTTTCTGGCACGTGAGACACCAAAGCCTGCTTTGAAAATAGAAAATTGAGTCAGGGTTTTCCCCTTCCTAGACAGCACTATGCTGTTTCAGGAGCCAAGGATTGTAACCTGTAGGTTACAGGGAATCTTTGTATCCCTAATACCTCAGGTCACATTGTTAAAAAGTGTGTGGGAAGGGCTATTCTGAGAAAACAACTCTGGGTCTGTATGGGCAGGGGATGGGCTCCAGGTGAGGTGACGGAATATCTGAACTTGGATAATAAACTCTCCCCTTCCACGTTTCAAGTGAATCTAGCGTTGCTGTGCAGTCCAGAACAGTCCACTGATCAACAAATAAATGGAGCAAGCCAATTGGAGAAAAATTGAATTCTTGCCTCAGTAATGATACAATTCCCCAAGGTTTCTGATGCTGTCAGTCATTTCAAGATTACAGGTTTTCAGGACAAAGCAGGTGGACGAATATGACACCAGTGTTAAAATGTCAGTATCTGCTCCCTGCTGTATTGTTGCAGTGACAGATATGCATTTCTGCCTTAAAAAGAATTACAGAAACAGACAAGTCGTGCTGACAGGACAATACATATATTTTGTGGGAGAAGCTAACAGTGCCAAAAAAAAATGCTCCTGCTATTTCTTTAAATTTGAGTGATTACACAGATAATCTCGTGTCTCTTTGAATCACAGTTTACAGGTCCTCACTGAATCATTTAATCTCAGCAGGCACTGTGTTGTTCTAGCATCCTGATGGGCATTTTCTCCCTGGCATATGTTGAAATTCAAATTCAGTCCCTGCCCCGTGCCAAAAAAAATTATCTAGATTATGAACTGGAGCTGTTTATTTGTCATTATCAGCTGACATTTAGGCATGTTAAGAATTTTCATCACATAGCACATAACCAGAGCGCTCACATGTCAGCTGTGCAGCGGAGACAAAATCCATTCTGAAAAAATACAAGCTCTCCAAAGATTTGCCCTAAAACTTTCTTATTAATTTACATTTTGTTATTTTATACCTTCCCATTTCTCTCTAACTTTGGAAAGAAAATGATAAAATCACAGAAGGCTGCTGTTTCAGAAATCAGGAAATCTTAGCAGCTTAAAAAAAGAGCTTTGCTGGGTGACGTATTCAGCTTCACTTTTAGGCTGCGAAGTCTGAAACAGCATGGGACTTCTCTGGACTTCTGAGTGCTGCTCATTAAAACTTAGTATAAACTTTGTACCATTTTGAGATTCTTTTGTATTACTGCTGACTGAGGTATTAAGCAGCTGTAAAATATGCCACATAAAATTCTGAGCAATATAAACTACTAGCATATAAAAACTTGCATTAATGTAACATTTAGGTTACAAATAATAATGCTTAAAGCTCAGGAATAACAAATTTATGTTGAAGTCAGTCATTAATTCTCCTCCATTTGCTCCATTATATGGATTATAACATAGGATTTTTCTGCCTGTTGTTTTATTCTATCTTTATTCCCATTGATTGCTGTAAAATAAGAGCATTACAGCAAGTTATCTGTAATCATAAGACTACCTATTTTTTCCCTCAAATAAAATAGTGTGATCCCATAAATATAGTTGGGCACACACTGGATTTCTCTTATACAGAAAAATCTTTAATTAAAAAAAAAATCCTAATCCAAGATAGAATGAAAACCAAAATGATAAGAGAAAATAAATTCTGAAAGAAAAATTAAAATGTATGGGTCTTTTAGCATAAAAATGAAAGCATTTTGTCTGGAGTTTGACTTGCTGCAGGATGTTGTAGTGGCGAGAAGTTCATAGGAGTGCAAAATGCTTTTCAATACATTCACAGAAAAAGAATCTGTTGAGATGCATTCAACACAGACATCCCTGCTCTGCCTCACAAAGTTTCTGAGCAGAAAACCGTCAGAGGCTGCTAAATATCCTATGAAAGCATACCAAAGTGTTTGCTGGAGGTGGAACAGTTAAATTTTTCCCCAGATATCCAATATCACTACTGTGAGAGAGGAGACACAACATTCTAGCATCCCTGAGTGAGATTGGTGTGCTGTTCCCTTGGAACCACTAATGCTGGTCTACAGTTAATTTCTGTTACTTGGTGTTTCATTAAATTAAAACAATTAGAGGGAAAAACCAATCAAAAGATAGAAGTGAGTTGTTCTGTGCTGACAAGACCAGAACACTCCCTTCTCAATTAGCTTTCCAGAGCAGAATGACCAAAAGCTTTCCAAAGTAAAATGGTTACACTAGGAAACATCTTACACTCAGTGTTCTCCATCAGTCAGATTTGATTCATAAGCCTAGCAATTAGCAATACAGAAACTCTTGAAGCAAGACAAAAATAAACAATATTTTTCTTCCTACTGGACTGGATTTCCTTTCATTGGTGTTTGTAAATGGCTGGAAACCACCCAGAAAGAGAGCAAACTCTAAAACTTCATAAATAAATTTTACATGCTAGGGTCATACTTAAAACTAATCATAGGTCTTTCAAAAAAAAAGAATGCTCAAATTTAAGACCCTACTTTCATAATTAGTCTTCCAAAGACATGTCCTATTTTTGTTAAGGTGCTGTAGCTGGCATTCATCTGCACATCCATTCTGAAAGATTAAACTAGAGGCCATGGATAGAAGTACATGCACAAAAATGTGCAGATTTTGCAGTAATTGTTTCAATTATAGTCCCTGTCCATTAGAAAAAAAACAAGGTGTTTAGTACAGGAAAAAAGAAAAAAAAAAAAGAGAAAAAAAAATGGAAACCAGGCTTATCTGAAAGGTCTTAGAGTAACAAAACTGGGATGCATTAAGCATCCTAAATGGAGAAAAAATTTGGAGACTTTTCCTTTCATTCTCATTACTTTTAGTCTCGTGAGCTTTGTGGAAGATGTCAGTGTTTAGAGGTCTCTAGCATTATGCTTTAGTCACTATTGATGAGTTCTTAGAGTTCTCCAGGAGGGAAATAAAGTGTTAGACAACAGTCAGTGCTGTGGTCTCATGATGGATGAGGTACTTTCCATCTCCAGGATCCAAATACACTACAAATGGATAACAACCCAACTTTCCACAGGCAGGAATTTAAGAATTTGCAAAATATGATGGGTTTTCTCAATGAAGGATAATACCATTACAGTTAATGGAGAATTAGAATGATTTGTTAGAGCTGTTGGGAAAATTATTTCAGCTGTAAACATTGAAGGAAAAGAACAGGAACTAATGAATGTAAAACTGTCTATGCAACTGTAGAGCCATGCCTCAGAGTGCTATTGGCTTGGTCCCAGAAAATGCCATTTTCAAGACAGAAATTTACACTCAGTTGCCTAACTGTTTTCCTCCAGAAGAAACACACAAAAGAATAAAAATGAATCAAGCTGCAATCCAAACATTACTCATATGCCCACCTTAAACAGTGACTATTGCAAAATAAAAGAACAAAGAAAAAGAAAGTGGTTTTCCATCTCAGCCCTAGCTGCCAGTCTGATTCTGGCCTTGTTCTACAGGCTGTTTCAGATGAAATGTATTTTTAATGCCTTTGAAAGAGGAACAGATATACAGAATTTCTTTCCCTTTTGTGAGTACCTCTGACCGTGCTGGTGCAGGTCTTCTATTTTTGATACAATTCATTTTTAATTAACTTATGTAGCTTCAAAGATGAAGGTGCAGAAAGATTTCTTCATCTCCAATACTGAGATGGAGAACCCATCCTCTTCTCCCCACTCCTCTCCAAATCCAAAAGGGGACTAAGGCTTTGGTGTCTCTGTCCTGGCACAGGAGATGGGCACTGGGTCTCCTCCTCATTAAGAGCCTCCTGGGCACTGGGTGAATGCTGAGCATTGGGCTGGGGTGTACACGGGAACCACCAATGGAATAAATATGTTGTCTTTAGAGGAAGACCATGCCATGATGGTGAGCAATTGAAGAGGCTATGGTACATAAGTTTGTATTCACAGAAGACAGAAGGAAAGTTCAAAATCAGGATGATCCCAAGATTTGGGGCTCTGGAGGCAATTGACAAGTCCAAATCTGAAGAATGTGGTGTGTAATGCCTCATAGAGTATGTAGTTGAGAAAGAAAAGATTTTTTAGTCTTAAAAAAGGAAAAAGTAATACTGTAAAGAGGAAAAAAAAATAGTTCATTTATGCAGCCAAGCCTTACATACCAAGAAGAAAATAAATTAGCAGCTGACATCTTACAGTTTTGTGGATGAATCCCCATGTATGAAGCACCCACAAATAAAAGCTTCACATCCATTTTTAACTTCACTTTTTTAGGTGCTGAAACTTACTGAAGCAAAAATAAAGCAATGAACTAAAGTAGAAAGAAGCAGACTGAAGCTGTTAACAGGCTGACAGCATGGCCGTTGCCTAAGGCCAGAAATAGCTGATGGATGATAGGACAACAGTCAACAGACAAATCCTCATTACAATTGTAAATTTTGTGTCCCAAACAATTTACTCTCTTCACTATCATCCCTACACTCACTTCTTTCAGCAGCTGCACTACCACCTTTCAGCTGGCATAACTTGCTTGTTCTGTATCCCTGGCACAGATCATAAGCTCTGAGATGGCCACTGTCAAAGTAAAATGATGGTTCTGGAGGAAGATCATGGCAGAGGGACCAAAGGAAATGTCCAGGTGTGTACTGGCCAGCCTACAGTATGCTGACAAGAAAGAATGCCCGGTGGGGAAAATAAATAGGGGAAGGGTGGGTGCCCATGAGCAGATGTAGCACACAGCCCGTATCACATGGCACAGAGAGGATGCACAGCCACAGTCTGTCAGGCTGAACTATATTCTCATGTCCTCAGTTCACAAGGAAAAATGTCTTCAGAAGAATGCAATAACATTAGAGAAAAAAAAACAACAAAAAAAACCCACAACAAAACAAAAAAATTCCAACTGATGGAAAAATCAGGCACTTGGAAAAAGCCACAATTGATTTTGACCCAAAAAACAACTTCTTGCCTATGGATGCATATAAATATGTGGTCACATGCTCTTCTTCACCCAGTACTTTTTTACATATAGTCACATAATTATACGCCATAACATAAAGCACACACAAAGGGGTAGAAGTAAAGATGCCTGTACAGTCTTTACTCCTCCTTCCCTACGCATCTGGTGGTTTTATTTGCAACCTACAAAATTCTTTTTACATGTAGGATTGGTGTTGCTCACATTATAATTAGGTGAAGCAGAATATAACATACAGAGCTAACTTCCAGTCTGCTGTAAACTCACTGGAGCCACTAGACCAGCACAAGTTGCAAATGTGGTCTGCATTTAAACAAAGAACGTCTTGGTGTTTTTTTTCTCAACTCATGTATATTCTGGTTTGGCACAGACAAACCAGCTCTGTGGAAGAAACTTAACTTACTTTCCTTTAAAAGTAAAGTGGTGAAGGTAACTATCTAGCTGCCTGATTAATGAAAATAGTCTTCAGTGTGAAGCCTCTGACTAACATGTTCAATAGGTCTCTCTTTATTGATAAATTACCATATATCTCCAAATGTGGTATAATTAGGTAATAGGGCAGAGCTGTAAATCTAATTCAATTATTATTGATGTACCTCAGCTCTGTATCCCATCCTGTGGGACCACTAGAAAACCAAACGGTTGTTTTTAAACCTTTCTGATTTCAGAGAAATGCATGTACTGCACTCAAAGAAATCTTCCAGCTGCAAGCCATTGCTGGGTGCTTTAAACAGGGAACTCATTACTCTTGCAACGTTTTTTGCTACTTCTTCACCTCTCTTTGTTCCTGCCTTGTAAGCTCACATGAAACAGAGACAAAATGAGAAGGTACTTTCTCACTGCTTAGATGTTTCTGCCTGCGCTTCTGTTTCCCATTCTATTTGAGCTTGGATTCAGCTCACCTGTAAATTCATTGATATGTTGAGTCTGCCTAAAACACAGGGAAGTGTCTGTGAAAGAATGGGCCTCGCAACTTATCGAGATCCTAAACAGAAAGATATCAGCCTCCCTGTTCCAGTCGGAAGTATTGAGTCTTTCTTATTTTATTAGCCCTTAGTTTACAAGAAGTGCTGCAGTTTGCTCATGTGCTCAGGAAGATAACATGAAAAGAATTAAAATTCACCTCTGGGATCTAATTATCTCACCCTGCATGTCATTTTGCACAGTTCAGGAGGAGAAAAATAAAATAAAATAAAATAATCAAAATTTACACATTGGAATAGAAAAGTTACTGATCCAGATACCCCTCAATTTATATCACATGTAAGAAGTAATGACCTGAATCATTTCAAAGGTGAAATTCAAGGATGAAGCAAACTTTTGACTAATCCTAGCTTTACATATTGCCCCAGCCCATGAACGAAAGTGTGTTGCCATTCATATTCCCCCTCCCAAAGGCAGAGTTTCAAATAACATTTTTTTGCGCTCCACAATTCTTTTGCCTTTTTCTGTGTTTGCCTTTTCTTACAGCCTAATCATTCCCCCAGGTTGTTCTGTGGCTAATTAGTGGGAGACAGGTAACTAAAAAAATTTTTTTCTGTGAACTTGGAAGAAGCCAAGGCAATGCCACACACCTACTGCTTGAGAACCTGGGCACTCTGTACATGTCTTTCTCAAGCACTGGGATCCCGTGGCACACTCAGGGTACTTGAGTAATAAGTTCCAAGGCAAATATCAAAAAGGTTTGACTGAATTAGCTTCTCAAATATTACAATACATTGGTATTTCCTCACAAAAGCAGATTCCAAATTTTAATTGCTGAATGTCTAAATTCCCTCTGAGAATTAGATGGAAATAATTCTCATCTCTTGCAGGAGTGCAGAGATGTGATTTTAGCAAAGTTTAACATCAAATATTTAACTATTCTTTCATTTGGCAGTGAACAAGCTAAATACTCCTCAATAAAACTCTGGATTTCTTTAACAATCTATATTTTTTCTGCTTCAGATCACTTCAGATATTGATTCATTTATTTATGAGTTTTCTATTGCCTTTCCATAATTCCTTGCCTATTACTCTTTGGAAGCCTTGCATATTTTTTTCCACTGATTGGCTAAGTTTAAGGGCTAATTTACAGATAAGTCAGACTCTTCAGAAACTGTGGCTGTTGGTCATCAAAATGTCTTCCTCAGAGCCACTGAAACTGTGTTCCTTTCTATTACTATGTCTAACGGCTTGTGCACTGAAATACACACTCCTTAAGTTATGAGATGTCAGAAGGCATCAAAGATAAGGATTATAGGTATTAATAAGAAACTACTGAGAAGATGGCCATTGGCATAAAAAAAATCACACTTTCATACAAGCACTAGGAAACTTGGATTTTACTTGCTGGATGGGAAGACATATTATAGATAGGAAATAATTTTTATTAGCCATTTTATGATCTGGATTCTTTTATTTCAAGACTTGTAAACTGATAAACAATAGCAATAAGAGAGGACTGGGAATTTTGAATAATATTGCAGGGCTTATATTATGGTTTCCTTAGTTTGCAGGAATGTGTGTTATACTGTCATCGTGAGGTAAATCTCAGCTTTTGCCTAATTTATGGAAAGATAAAAACATCACTGGTTAGAACCAGGAAGCGTTTTTCAGAGGAGAGCACAATAAATCCACAAAACTCCATACTTTTCAACTGACAACACTAGATGACTGAAAAAAACATGGCTGTTTCCATCTGGTCAGCATCTGTTAAGCTATGTGTCACTAAAGAACTTGTAAGATTTTTTTTTATTCTAGCATTGGCTAAATTTGACCCAATTTAATTTCAAAAATCAAGTAAATGTACATCTTAGAGAGATTAGAGAAACAATCTTCTTTATACCTGCCCTCAGAAATACCTGTACTGACCATCTCTTGTATTAAATACAGCTGGACTACTTAGCCCCTTCTACCTGCTGATTCCAACAGGGATCAGGGACACTGTCTTTCAATGAAAACCACTATGCAATAGATGTTTTATATCTCTTACTTATTATTAGCTGACTTCATTGGGCAGTGACTGTGCAAAATATGTAACAATTTCTTTGGCGGAGGACAGTCTCCTAAACTCATGAGAAAAACAAGAGATGACATGAGAAAACTGGCATGCCCAGGATCCCATGCTACGTCCGGGGCAGCGCTAACTCACCCTGCCCCTATGTCCCAGCACAGTCCTCTGTCCCCTCACCCAAGATCATAGAATCATAGAATGTTCAGGGTTGGAAGGCACCTCAAAAGATCATCTAGTCCAACCTCCCTGCCAGAGGAGGATCCCCTAGGGCAGGTCACACAGGAACGCATGCAGGCAGGTTTTGAAGGTCTCCAGAGAAGGAGATTCCACAACCTCTCTGGGCAGCCTGTGCCAGTGCTCTGTCACCCTCACCGTGAAAAAGTTTCTCCTCATGTTGAGGTGGAGCTTGCTATGTTCTAACTTAAGCCCATTATTCCTTGTTCTATTGCTGGGCACCACTGGGAAGAAATTGTCTCCTTCCCCTTGACACCCACCCCTCAGATATTTATATACATTAATAAGATCCCCTCTCAGCCGTCTCCTTTCAAGGCTAAACAGCCCCAGTTCTCTCAGTCTCTCTTCACAGCAGAGATGTTCAAGTCCCTTAGTCATCCTCATAGCTCTCCGTTGGACTCTCTCCAGTAGGTCACTGTCTCTCTTGAATTGGGGAGCCCAAAACTGAACACAGTATTCCAGGTGTGGCCTTTGATCATGGTGAGGTACAACTAAGTGGTCACTGCACAAGCCACAGTTACTGTTCTTTTATCTCTAACAGCAACCACCAGGCCTTTTGGTAATTTACTTGATTGTCCTCACATGAAAGCTAATCACAGCAGTGAACAATGCCAGGTTTACCCATTAGCATCATCTGATTTTCATACTTGTTAAACATCTATCTTCATCTTTTGTCACTTCAAGTATTGTAAAATTTCTCCTTCAATAAAACGCAGGTGACAGAGATACATGTGGAATTTATGTCTGCTCTGTTAGCAGACATAGCACATTTTTTGGCATCAGTGGGTTCTCAGCATGGCAAAGCAGTAAATCCTGTGTTTAGATGAAATGCATTTTTATCCAGAATGCCTCCTTATCCTGTTTATTGGATCGCTTTAGCCTATTTTATACAATTGTTATTCCACTTTCCCCAGGGATTCACTACCGATCCGAAGCAGTGTTAGATAAAGACAAGGCCGTACCATACCTCAGAATAACTTCAAGTTTTCCTTATTACATGAAAGGATGATTTAGCATTAGATCAAGTATCTCTTGAGATCTTTTCATAAGATTGAAATTCTACTGAAATATCATGTTTTGAGATAATCCCAAGCCTTAGAAGTCATGGATTATGTGTATCATGTAAGATATTAAACCTGTCAAGATGTTGTTTTTAATATGTCTTTTAGTTAAGACCATATCTTGACATGAATTATTCCTAGCATAGTTTCTCACACACTGGTTCAGCAAGCAATCATCCGCTACATCCATCATTCCTGTTGCCATCTCACCATATGTCTCAGAGGGGGTGGAGGGGGAAAGTTTCCAGTTAATCATTTTTTTGCATTTGGTATGCAAATCAGTTAAAATTGAATGATGTGGCAATTTCAAACAGCACTGTCCTAAGGAAGACTGAAGTTTTAGTACTAAGTTTGATAGGTTTACTGGGTGGTGGGTTTTTTGCTTGCATCTTAACAAAATTTTGCAGCTAGAAAAAAAATCTCATTATAATCTCTAGTCTATTTCCTCCTCAGAGATATGTTTGCAAAAATTGGTTTTATATTATCTTAGTGAGAGGCTTTTGTCCATAATATTTCAAACCTTCATCTGTCCTTGGCTGCCATGACAGTCATCCGTCTGACAAAATGGGGGAAAAAAAAAAAGTGCCAGCCAACGAGTGAATGCTCCTTTAAGTAAATTTGTTATCCAGGCATAAAGGGTACTGTGCTCACTGAGCCTACATTGGCAGCCGCATCCTCGAAGGTCTTGTGATTCCTACAGGCAATGGGTAATACAGGGCAGCAAGACTCACAACGAGACATTCAAACAATAGAGCTTTTGCTTTTAAGAACAATCTGTTTTCATCAGCCGTGAATTAATCCACAGAACAGTGGCGCTGCGTAGGTTGCTCTTGGCTCTCTGAAGATGCATATAAAGAGACAAACAATGGTTTGTTAAGTTTCAGATTCATTTTCCAACCTCATGAAAAGCTCTGGATACTGCTTCTCTAATACTGGGAATTGTCCAGCCATAAATGCACATCAGTAAAGTACAAAAAAAATCAAATTTAGGAAACGGAGCAGAGCCTGAATAAAATCTTTTCACAAAACCAGCAAGGCACTGAGACCTGAATTTCTTAGCTGTATAAACCAAGATGTCTGTGCAGTCAGGCCTCAGCTGGACACAGATCAAGACAGGGATGAGGAGAAGAGACATTACAAATTTTTAGCCTTCTGAGGTGATTTTTGAGAGGTCTGTGCTTTGCATAGACTACCAGGTAGCCTTTCAGGCTGCCTGCACTTTCTTTCTCCGTAGACAGTAGCAGAGATCCATGGAAGCTATCACTATCAACCACAATAGTTTTTTATTTCATACTTAATCTTCAATTAAGACATATTTTATAAGCAGCTCTTTGTTTTGTGGGATCATCAAGTAGCTTACTGAGCATGTTTTCATCTTTCCATTCAGCAAGAAAAGCTTCATACTTCTCATAAGGGTTCCTCCTACACAGAGCACTTATATACAATCCAACTAAACAAAAAGTGGAAACAAAGAACATGGGGTCAGATTTTTTTTTATGTTACCCAATGGGGTTTTTTCCATATAAAAGCATGCAGATATGTGTAGGAGCAAGGTGGTATGCAGATTTCCTTATGCCGGGCGACTGTACAAACTGCTAGATAACACAGTCACATTTCTTCCTGATCCCTCTTCAATCTATCGAATTTTGAAGGTTTTCTGTGCAGTGGAAGAGCTTCAGAGATACATCAGATTCCCTCTGTCACCTCATGCCTCACTGCAGCATCATAGTAGTTGGTCCTCTTCTATAGGGGAGAGGTGAAAGATTTAGGGTTGAACCATCTTCAGCAAGGCTGGAAGCTGAGACAGAGTCTCTAGGACTCTTCACAAGTGATCTAGCTGTCACTGTAAAATAAAAAAAAATAAGAAAGACACAACCCATATAATATCAAGCAGCTGTGCAGTTTAAGTCTCTCCATATATAAGGACTGAGAAAATTACTTCAAACTTAGAGTTTTCAGTGTATATACTTTAGTTTTGACACCTACATCATTTTTGCAGGACATATTTTCACTGTGTCCTGCAAAGCAGTCCCATTAATTCCTGACCAAAAGAGATACAAATGCCACATTCCTCACTAGTGACAAAGAAGTGGCTGTTTCTCAAGCTGCCTGGATATTACCGGTGACCAAATTTCTGAGCTGAGAGTATTTCTGTTATTCAGAAACAGGAGGTCTTGTGGTTTAGTGCCTGTGAGGGACATTTTATGCAGCATAAAGTAGTTCTTTGGAACTAAGCTGTGCCACTGCACCCAGCAATTATTAAGGTATTTCCCTCACACATAGATACTTTGAAGCTGGGCCTGAATGCTGCTGAGTCACAATATAGGGCTCCAAACCTCCAAGTCTTCATTAAAGTATTACCTTTTGTTTAGCACAAAGAATATTTGGCTGTTGAATGGGCAGCTGGTGCCCTTCAGAGATACCTGTCTGGCTCCTCCTGTCCACAGTCACTGAACCACCAAGAGTCCCTTTAGTGAACCACAGTTCAGAAACCGCTGACAGAAAACTTGGCAGGTCATACTGGTGTTTGAGTCTCAAAGTATTTGCCTTTCAGGTGTACAGCAGGTAGGTGCAGAGCAGCTTGGTGCAGAGGGGTTTTCTCCCACAGCATTCCTGTGCTCTGTGCCGGAGGAGGATGTACCGTCTTTGTCCTAGATCAGCTGGAAAATTACTGTCTCAATTCCCTAAAAAATATGGTTCTTTTTTATTTTACTGTTAAAAGTAGGGCCTGTGGATGTGACCCAAAGCTTGACTCACCTCTTACAAAAGGAACAAAGAACCAGATGTGGATGGAAGAGATGGGATAGACTTTGGCCAGGAACCTCAGCTGAGGAAGGTCTGTGGAGGGTTCCGTTTCTCACCACTCCTAAGGGGAAAGGACAATTCTTCTTCAGCTGAAAAAATAATGACCACTTTCTGAAAAACCATGTATTTTATTTTCCCTGGATAACTCATGGACATTTTACAATGGCAATAAAATTTTAATTTAAAGCACCAATGATGCAATCTTTCAAGAGGTAATGCTTGGTTTAGTCTCTGGCAGCTCTTTGGTCCAAATGTCTCGGTCTTCACTTTTCATGGGCCATTAATGAAGAGATGAACTGCAGAAAAGAAACTTGATCCATTAAATCCATGCCACTACTTCTTTTGTCCTCTATCAATCGTGTCCAGGCAGTGTCCGGAATTTTCCATAAACACTTATTGCTTCTTCCATTTTTTTTTCCTCTTTGGGCAGTTCTTACTTCAGTCTAAGCATAACTTTTGCCTATAAGTTCTCTTGCACGGAGAGGAAACTTGCTATGAATACTGATATTTTATTGACTTATTTTATTTCTCAAAAAATGCTATGACTTTGCATAACTCTTGATCTGGAATGTATTGTTTTGTTGCCTAAAGAAACATTAATCATAAATTCAAGAAAGATAGGGGAACAGAAATAACAAAGATGAAACTGGAACAAGAAATGCATAAAACATTGGAAATATGTAAATAAATTCACCAAACATGCCTGTTAAATCCTAAGAATATCAATGATTTTATGGAAATAATTGCTTACATGCTAAAGCAAAATGTTTCTGATCATAGCTGTTGTACTCTGTTTTGATAGTCCAAAATCCAACGTCTGAAGCATTGAAGTAATCTTCCTTTCAAAGTAAAAAGAAATATGAGATCCATAAATAGAACTAACAACAAAGGCTTTTTTTCTACCAAAAAAAACACCCCAGCAATCAACAAACCAGAACAATACTAACTTATTTTAAAGAAAGGTAATGTAACCATATTTTCTTCTATTCTGAAAAAAAAATGGTGTTATGAACATTTTTAGCACAAATAGATATTCATTTCAAAATCCCATTATTGACAAGCTATTTTCTTTGAAATAGAACCCAGAAAATTCTCAATCATTTCAGTATCTGAGATCCTGAAAGGCAAAAACTTTTGCTTGGTGGTAATTTCTCTGTGATAGCCATTTTCCTATGTATAATATCGTGCTAGTTTCTTACGCTTGCTTATCACCTTTGAAGTTGAAAGTTATTGAGCAATATTAAGAAAGGACAAAAATTGTCTTTCAGATACAACAGGGGACTATTTTGGATGTTCAGTTTGAATTCTTCCAAGTTAAGCATAGAAAAGACAGAGGATCTGAAATTAAAGGGCCTGTGTCAATGACTTAATCATGGACACTCTGAAAAGAAAACTGAAGAAATGCACATGAACTCACTCGATGCAGGACCATTCCCCATCTGCCTTCTCCTTCCCATCACAGTGTGGCAGGAGGGTCAGTCAAAACTGGCACTCATCCTTCTTCACCACCCTAATGGAGGGTAATTTACCCATACCAATGCCAGGAGGAACCAACAGCTCTTACAAGGGGTTGGCCAAAATGTCTCTGACCTGATAAAAATCGGCCAGTAGCGGAATTTCTGTCTAAACAAACGGAGGGACAGTCTGAGTTGAAATATCACTTGGAGCTTGTAACCAGGGACACGGTCCTTCTGTGGTGGTCCCTTCCTTTCCTTCTGGGGCAGGAGGTCCTGGGCATAGGGCTGGGAGAAGCAGGACAGAACAGCTGGCAGATCTCTGATGTCAGACCACGTCAGCATCCTGCTGTGTGGCCGGAATCACGAGGGATGTGTGAAAGACAGGGAAGGAAGAGCTGTGACCATTCGCTCTTCTGGTGCCTTTTCTGTATTTACCCACATGCAGGAGTTTCAGCATCAGGTCCTTAAGTCCACCACGTTTGTTGCTAGGGACTCTAGCACTGGAGGAGTTCAGAAAACACACACCAGAAAAAAAAAAAATGTTTCCAATGTTAAGAAAAAGAAAGATAAAAGGATTATAAGGGAAGTGAAAATGCTATACAAAGGATTTACCTATTCTCTACCTGTGTCACTTGTAGAGGATTTGGATGGATTTTAGCTACATGCTGTCAACTACAGTAAGGACTGCATAAACATGCATAGTATTCATTAAGATAATACACTCAATCTCTTATTCGCTGGCACTACAGAGCAGCACCAGAGGCACACGTTGTCTCAGTTTGTCACACAGCCTCCGTGCTTCCAGGCTTCATCCAACACTCTTCCTCTGTCAGAAACTGAGCCACGGTCGTCTTCAGCATATGGAACATCTTCTTCCCAGGAGCTGCTAACATCTCATCAGTTAAGGCAGGATGCCAAGCAAAAAAACCATAATGTTTTTCCTGAAGCTGAAGGAAAAATAATCTATCAGCAATAAAACTAAAATTATGAATTGTATCCCATTTATTAGTTGCTAAATTTCATTGTAAAGAAACTTCTAGTCTCTGTCACTCTTTCTCTGTCTTCTCTACAAAGACATGAGTAATTCACCTCCTATCTAATATGGGACTGACCTGTAAAAAAACCACAAAGAATACATTTAACAGAAAGGAGATAAACACTAAATAAATACATATTTATGTTGTTTGTCTCTCACAATATGCACACACATACACACAGCTTTCAATGCTGTTTTACTAAAACAAATCTTCAGAACCCCAGCAACAAACAGCCAGTCCCTTATTAGCAAGAATCCAAATGAATATTACAGAGCCTCACTACTTGTACTTTTGAGATGTAAATATCAAAATTGCTTTTTGAAGAAGTAAAATGTAAAAGCAGTTAAAGTTCAGGATTCATTTTTTTCCTCTTCTTTTGATAAATGCATTTACATTTTAATTTTCAGTGTTTTCAATTTTCATCAGTGAAAGGCTGTATTTCTGGATGAAAAGCACAATAATAAAATGTTCTCCAGTCCATAATTTTCTTGTAATTCACAGAAATTATCTGAGGGCATATAGCTCACGACAATATATATTATAGTGTTCAGTGCAGAGAACTCAATTGTTAGGGCTGCAATTTCAAACATATGTATATTAATGAACTGGCTGTGGCTTCATTAGAAATTCCTATAGAGTTTTTTGCTGACACGGAATCATCATCGCTGTAATCTTACAAATCTGCAAAGATTGTCAGAACCATGCATGTTATTTCGTTTATTCAATCAATACACGTGTCAATGCCAATTACACTGCAGAAATCCATATAATAGTCCTATTTTTTTAAGTCCATATGGCACCATAGATTATGAAAGGAACAGAACAATGCAACATGCCATGTCTTACATAATTTGGCAAAGCAGTGTGGCTTTACTTAGAAGAATAAACTATAAATCCTGCTTTTATTGCAATCAGTTTCCTTCCTATGCTTGAAATAATAAAGTAAATTTTGCTAATGTGAAAAAAAAAAAGTCCAAATAAAAACTGGAAACATTATTCGTCCTTATCTCTCACATGGGAGAGATTTTAGCTACACACCTTAATCACTCTGGCTACTAGAAACTGAAGAAAAAAATATTGCAACTTGCTGAACAGACAACAGCATCTACAGTTAACGACTGTTCAATGCGGTGCCATTATAAAATGTAAGATTGGTGTGCAGAGCTATAAAAAACATACCAGCTCTATTCGCAGAAAAAAAAAAAAAAGGTACATCAATAAATAACATAAATTGAGAAACCGGAGTATAAGGCAAAATACGTAGGAGGTCAACAAAAGCCTGGTAGATAAAGCTGAAAAGCAAAGCTGAAAACCAGCACAGAATGGAGAATGCATTCAGCATGCTGCCGAAGAATAGAGACAGGCTGCAAGTAATAACAGGCTTCCCTGGGGCACCCTGCGATTTCATCTCAGCACGGAGAGCTTGCTGCCGTGGGGAAGTGTCCCTCTGCCCGTGCCAGGGAAGCCTGGGGAGCCGTTTGAAGGCTTGCTCTTTTGGGAGGCTGCACTCTTCTTTATGGCAGATACTGCAACGGCGGCGGGGGGTGGTTCTGCCTGTAGCAGACACCTCGTCCTGCTCCCATTCACTTCCCTTTCTTTCTGTAAGGCTTTATTTCCCCTTGCCTAGGTTTGCAGAAGCTCTCACTAGCACTCCTTGCACCTCACTTATTTATATCTTCTGATCAAGTTTTATTTTTCGGGTTTGGTCAGCATTCTCCTCTGTACATGGCTGCCAGGTTTGTTACTCTCTTTCAGTGAAGAGAGGTAAGACTAAGGTGGACCCAAAGCCCTTCCTCTTTCAGCTCTGGTGCTGTTGAAGGCACTTCCCACGGGCATCCTCCTCCACCTCTATATCACCCCATCTGGGTGTGATAGACTCTAGAGAGACTATCACTAGAGAGACTCTTCTAGAATAGGAGATGAAGAAGCCTGGCCTTAGTAATCCAGTGACGGAGAGCTGGCTGCTTTCTGGAAATACACCTCAGGATAAGCACTGGGAAGACCTAATTTAGCTAGAAAGTTAGAATTGACCCTAACATCACAGTTGTAAGGGAAGCATGAACGACATAATACTGGAAATAAACACACACAAAAAAAGGTTGGTCTAGGAGCCTAACCTCTTTTAAGAGAAAAGCCAATAAACATAAGAATAACGTTATGTAACATACTGCCTGCTTGCTCAAATCTGGAGTGTCCCCAGGCCTGATGCAACTGATACAATTTCAAATGCAAACATCATACGAACAGGAAAGTACTTTAAAAACAGCAAGGAAGTATATTCACTGCTACAATAAATATTCCTCATTATATTTACAAAATTATACATATTATTCTAAACATAATATACATGTGTATTTATTGACATAGAGATGTTGTCAATATCTTGTTCCTGAGAAAGTATCTACTAAACCAGTGCAGAAATCTGAGTATTTTAGTGGAAGTAAATACATTGCACTTGTTCACTCGCAAGATCACATCCTTCCCATTTTTGGAAACTTAGTCAAGATTGTTGTGTTCGCTCATCCTAAATTTATTTGACCTTAATCCATGCTTGATGATGCACTGAGAAAGCCAAAAGGCATATAGCAGACATAATAAGAGATGTGCCTCACGGCAGGGAACAGTTTATTTTAATGATTATTTATAAACCCCTTCAGTTCCCCAAGATGTGCTTTAGCAGTTGATTATAGCTTTTTTTCACCATTTTAGAAGCTGTTCCTAGTAATATGGCAGATTTTTGTAGCTGTTAAAATTGTTTAAGTTTCTGATTAATTTTGTATCAGTTGTGAGACTAAGAGGAGATACTTGCCCCTAGTCAGAGCCCATACAGCCAAAGGAAAGGAACTTTGCTGCTGAACATCCACCCTAGTACAAGCAGGCAGTTGAGAGGCTCTCTAAGATAAAACTCCCTTTTATTTCTTCAGCTGAACTGAGTTTTACTACTCCATTACTCATGTGTCTCTATTTTTCCCCAAACTCTTTATATAGCTGCCAGAGTGTCTGTGCACCTTGCAAGAGATGGATGAGCCAAGAAACACCTCTTTAGCAACACCTGTAGCACTTGCCAAGTGCCAAGTCATCTATTTTCCGTAGGATATAAGCAGTAGCTCTGTGCGCTAGACCACAGGCCAACTGTCCTGTAAACAAATCCTGGTCTTTCCAAGCTGACCCTCTGTGCACATTTAAACACTTCATTCCGCAAGACCCAGGGCCACCCCACGATGCACAGTGGCTGCAAGAAGGAGTCTGCAGCCACAGGCAGCCCTGCAGTAACGCGCTGGGGACATCAGCAGAGATGGTATCCAAAAAAAAAAAAAAAAAAAGTTAATTACCAAAGCCAGGATTCAAATTTGACCACTTCTGCCTCTGACCAGGAGGTTGCTGCTCTCTTCTCTTGCCCAGGTTTGACTCTGGGATTACAGGAGCTGAGCTTTCCCTCGCAGCTACCTCGCAGCCCATGGTGGGACAGAGAGAACAAGGGAAACAAATAGTGGGATAAACCGAGGCTTGCTGTTACCTGTATATTGCATTCTCCACTACAAATGTTTGGCAGAGATGTTTGTTTCTTAGGAGCCACTGAAGCTATTTGTACGCGCTTGTACCGCAAAACAACTGATTGCTCCTATTCATAGGCAGAGCTAATTTACCTCTCTGTCAAAGCAATTTTCATGGAAAACAGAGCATTAGAAAACAATTGCAAAAAAATACCTTCTTTATAGAAAGACACAACTGAGAAGCAGTAACCTCCCTGACCCCAGTCCAAAAATGTAGCTTTTGTGAGGAGCCTGAGAAAATCTGTAAAAGGCGAGGAGAGGGAAATCAATGCATCCTTTCAGGATTACTTTTTTGCTTTTCCAGCACCTACTGCTGCAAGGGGCTGGCTCCTGCAGGATGACAGCAATTGCTGTAGTTTCTGTGCACACCGCAGTATCACCAACAGCCTGACAAGGTGACATAAACTACATTGTGCTGACCAGCGGTCCCACACAAGGGCTGTGACCATTATGTGCAGAAAGACACTGAGTGTTTGACTTACAAAATCCTGAGGAGGTTTTATAACAGCGTTTCATTACTGGCTGTGCAGTGACATCGTTTCAAGATCAGGTTCTCCCACACTTGGGCAAAGCCATACCACAGCAAACTGCAGGACTGGGCTTATAATATGGAAATAGCTCTCATGGTCAAAAGTACAGTTCTGCTCCCACTGCAGCCAACCAAAAAACTACCCAACTTGAGCAGGCTGAGCATGTGTGGGACTGAGTTTAACTCCCTCTTCTGTAGCACAGTCACTTTGCCTGTATCCCCTCCGCTCCCATTTAAGCGCAGGCACAGAAGATCTTTTACTCAGCCAAGAAGTCTCCTCGACCCACAGCCACAGCTGCATAACACCTCAGCATGTCTGAGCAGTGAATGCCTGCCCTCCCCACGACCTTCTGCAGCACACACTACCATGCCCTGGCTTATCCCCGATACAAAGTGGAGGAAAAAAAATACCTAGAGTGGGCTTTGGTTTTCTTAGTCTGTAGCTTCTGGATTTGGTAGGCTTTTCTGCTTGCATTTGAGCTGACTTTCCCAGCAAATAGCATAGATTAAGTTCTGTGCTCTGAGCAGGGATTTCTCATTTCATACATCATTTATAACTTTCTGCAGTGATTCCACAAAGTCAGTATCTCTCCATAACACAAAGATGAGAAGGATGGAAAATATATCTGAAAAAGTGACAAACCTGCAAATTGCATTTATGTAGAGTTCTGGGGCCACAAAGCTTCTACAGCAATTTTATGGAAACCTAGCAAATTCAGTATAAATAAATTTGTAGTTTAGGAAAGTTATGCATTTATGGATTTCAGCACAGTGCCGTATTACAGCTTAGCAGAGATGCTAAATATCTCTCACACTAAATGGAAATTAAATCTGCTGTTCTATTTTGTGAGATCAGGTCTTTGCCTATGGTACACTGGGCATAGATTTCACTGCTCGTCACTCACAGAAGTTGCAGTAGCAGTGAAAAATCACACAAACAAAACCCAATTTTGCACAGGTTGCAAACACTAAGTACATCAAATTGCTCTATAACTGGCAAGTGATGTCTTTTTTCACTTTCTGCTTCCCGGGGAAATACCATCCATCACTGGATACCTGAAAGCAAACAGAAGCTGCTGCAGAAGAACCCCAGTACATTTTGGTGGCATCCTGACTTCAGTGAAGTAAGCAGCAAAAATCCCACAGGTTTTACTAGAGCCACAAATTGCTCCTTTGCACTGAGTGCTTGTTTTTATAGTCAGAGCCAGTTGCCAAAATGCTGGTCCTGATCCTGCTACCATAGCTGGATAACCAGGATTTACTACAACCTAAATCAGTGAAGTCAGAACGGTGTAAATGAGAGAAGTGGGGCCATCTGCTGCGAATTTCCAGGCACCAAAAAGGAGCTGAAGAAATAAGAGATTTTCTTACCAGCCTTCAATTCCTAATGGGCAAAGGTTTACAAAGAAAAGTCCTATTCTGCCTGTCACCCATATTTAACTGATCCCAAGTCAGTAAGAAATAATGTCAGTAGTACACACACACTCACAAACACGCGCATATGAAAACACAAAATTGAATTCAGGTTGAAATGCTTTTCATTTCAGTACAGCATATTGCCATCAGATAAAGCAAAAATATATATTATTCTCTGTCTAGCTCTTCCAAAGGAAATAATACCAAAGGTTTAAGAACATGCACTGGCTTCCTTCCTGATAGGATTTGAAATGTTCTTTTCTAATGTAAGTGCAAAACCAAACATTAAGGTTGAAAATCAAGCACACTAGTCACGCACATTCAAAACTGATGTGAAAAACCTGGACCTACTGAAGCCAGTGGCACAACTCCCATTGACTTCCATGGGGCCAAGATTCCATCCAGCGTTCCTAGGAGAACATTAAATTGGCCGCATTATGTATCTCATTTAATGGACTACAGCAACAGACATGATTTATGGAGATCTACATTCAACAAAGAAATCAACTGAATTGTGGAAAGTATTTAAATTAATGCATCTGTAACAACATGACCTCTAAATTAAGGTAGCACTCAAAATTTTACTTTTGGTACTGCCTGACTTCTTGCTTTCCCAAGAGGTATTGCAGCAAGGGAATTTAGAAGTGGACGTCTCGCTTTTCTCACAATAGAAGAGCAAAGGAATCATCTAACATAGTTTTATCAAAAGCTTTCTTAAAGACAAATGAAGAAACTTCAAATCAGGACATATTCAGGTACAAAATGTACAGACACATGAGTAAATGTTTTTGTTCTGATTTTTCTCAAACCAATTCCTTACTTATTTTTAACGTGATTACAAGTCTACTGGCTGCCAGTAAAATCTGGATCCAAAGTTTTCTGCTAAGCAAATAAAATTGTTTGGATAGTAAAGTGAGAACTTCTAGCATCTTAATCAGGTTGCTTTCTGACTTTCTTTAGTAACAAAATTAATTGGGTACATTAAAACCTTCAATTCTTTAAAGCCTGAGACAAACATCATAATAAAATACCCATTCCTTTAGGGAAAATTCTAGTATAAGAATGAAATCAATAGGATTTTACTGAAATTACTTCAAAAACCTACAGCAGTTCAGAGATTAATCTACTTTTTGTAAGTTTTGCTGCATCTAGTTTTACGGGAGGACTGGAATTAAACATCTGTTACGTAGTCGCCACACCCCTTAAAAGGTTATGAATTTCTTGTCACTTCATTGTGGCCAGAACAGACAAATAGATCATTTAATTTGCTATTCTGTATTGCAAAGCTGGAACAATTTATTCATTTTGCTTTGTCCAGTACAAATGAGACAATGCTTCTGGGTCCAGGGGCGATGCTTCTGGGTGCGGGCAGGGGCTGGCACAGGAGGGGATCAGCCCTTAGTGCCAACGCACCGGGACAGAATGTGGGGCACCGCAACAACGAGATGAGGTGGGAACACCTTTCTCACCCCAAAAATTGCTGTCAGAAAGACCCTGAGCATGTGGAAAGCACACACAAATCAAACACTGATTTAACTTTGAAACGAAAATAATTGCTACCCCCATCCAGCCCCCCCAAAAATATTTCCAGGCAAATCTGTACTGAAAAGTAATAAAGTCTGGCCATTGCAGGCAACTGTTAGGAACTCTAAATATAATGAGATTCGGTTATAGGCATTTCTTAATGCAGAACAGCAGTAGCAATGAATTTGTTGGGACAATGCAGGGTTTTTTATTTTCTTTCTGTGGAAGAAAATAAATGGGGAACTTCAGAGATTCACTGTTTCCAAAGCCAAGAGAAAATAATCGCGACCATCCAGCATAAGCCATTGCACAGGCAAGTTGTATAACTTCTTCTGAGTGCTTGATTAAATATTCTCCTTAAAAGATGTGCTTTACTTTTGCCATAAACACATCAAGAGATGCTGAATTTACCACATTCCTTGATAAATTATTCCTTTTCTCCCTGCTAAGAAACTGCATCTTCTTTCAGAATTCATTTTATCTAACTTCAATTTGCAGCCATCTTGTTATGCCTTTCTCAGCAAGATTGAAAAATCCTCAGCACAAGCCTTGCTGAAGAACCGTGCTGCATTTTTGCTCTGCGTTAAGCACCCTTCCTTCGAGCCATCTCTCAACTTTCCCTTTGATAACGAGTTCAATCTGTTTGCAGCTTCTCACATCATGACACTTCACATTCAGCCACTGGATCTTGTCTGCAGTCCCTCTTTGCTTCATAGCCCTTGCAGTCCTGTCCTTTAAATGATATTCCCGTCTTGTCTTGCATATGCTTGCAAGCTTCACCAACCAGGAGCCTCCTGACACACCATCGGTATACTTTGTTCAGCAAAACTCTCATGGAAACTCACCCGTTAACCAGTGAACGCCATCTTCTGCTGGGTCTCCCCTGTACTCCAAAATGGCACAAGAACGAGAAACTTTCACAGCAATTTCAGCACCCAGGCCTATTTTAAACAGCATCAACTTGTTTTAATCCTCATCCTATGGATGCACTGGATCTCATAGAATCATAGAATCACATCATCTGGAAGACACCTAGAAGATCATTGAGCCCAGCCTTTGTCCCAGCCCTATCAACCTACTAAACGATTCCCCCCAACACAACATCCACCTGTGTCTTAAACACCTCCAGGGACGGTGACTCAACCACCTCCTTGGGCAGCCTGTTCCAATGCCTGACAACCCTTTCAGTAAAGAAATTCTTCCTAATATCTAACTTGAATCTCCCCTGGTGCAATTTAAATCCATTTCCCCTCGTCCTATCCCTCTCCACTAGGGAGAATAGACCAACTCCTGCCTCTCTACAACCTCCCTTCAGGTAGTTGTAGAGAGCGATGAGGTCTCCCCTCAATCTCCTTCAGGCCAAACAGCTGCAGATACCTCAGCCTTTCCTCATAAGACTTGCGTTCTAAGCCCTTTACCAGCTTGGCAGCCTTGAGGTAACATGGGAAGTACAGACCATCACCACAACTGCATAGATTCCCTTCTCCTTTCCGCCACTCTTCCCAACCCTGACAGCTTCCCACCAGCATGATGCAAGGGGAGGTTTGTCCATGGGGCTGGACAGGTACTGCCCACCCATTCTCACCCACCTCCTCCCACCCCCTAGGCCTTCACCTGGCCACAAAGATTTAATATCATGCCTCACACTGTAATTTTTCTTCATATGTGATTTTTTTTTTCCCCCGATGGAAAGAGAATATGGTTTACTAGTTGGATCCTGTGGGTTTTTCTCAATAATACTAGAAGAAGCCAATATTTTATAAACAGCCAATTTCTAAATGAAACAGATGGCTTATTAAAAATGAGCAGTCGCTGCTTTGGCACACAAAACCAGTTTTAACTCTTTTTGTATTATAATATTACTGGCTTTGTGTATGTAACAAGTAAGCAGAGTGACAGTTATCATAGACCCACCACATTAAGCAACACATAAAAAAATCAGTTGTGTTTTTGTTACAAATTTCAAAGATACCTTCACTTACATGTATGTAGCAGAACTAAGTAAAAAAAATCAAGCTAGTACTGAATTCACAAACAACTGGTTTCATTTATTGCCAGACATTTTCAAAACTGATCCAGACCTGCGAGGCAGAAAAATCACTGTACTGGACTTCTGAAGGGACTGCTGATGCCATGGTGTCCCTTCTTCAACTAACTCAGGGTTAGATCGCTAACCCTGAGTCTGAGTAATCTAAGTTAGCCTGAGGTATGGAGACTTATTTTCTTCTTGACAGTCAACAAAAACCTCAGTAATTCAGATAGCTCAAAAATCTAGCCTAAACAAATGATCACATGTGAGACAGTCTTCACTTCATAATTGCAAAAATGAACAAAGACACATTTTCTTGCAGCGCTGGACAAAAAACTGGAGGGCTTTCACTTTTCATCAAAAATTTCCAAGAAAAGCTTCACACAAGCTTCATGCAAATATATATGGACATATATGTATTAGAAATTACATTAAAATACAGCTTTAATTTCTCAGAAGTTTGGGGGACTTGATTTCTCTCCATTTATCAAGTCTTATCAGAAAACTGGAAATGGCATGCTAGTCTGAGTCAAAACCTCACATGTCAAGTATTTCCTCAGAGATTAAAACAAATAAAGAGAAGCTTGCCTACTGCTCTTCCAAAGACTGTGGCTGTTCATCTGAACCAAAGTCCTGAATCCAGAAGCTTGTGAGATTTCCTTTTCTTCATCAGTGTAATGTATGAAACAAGCAGCTCTGAATATATTTGTTTGAAACTGAAGAATGTTACTCAATGAGAATATTAATAAACTTAAAGAACATTAAAGCATCTATATCTAGGTGAAAGGTATGCTAATTCATTATCTGAAATCACTATTTGGATTTTCTTCACAGATACCAAGCAAGCAAGCAGAAAAAGGATGCACCGCAAAAACTTGATACGTGTCAACAAGGCAGCATTTTTTATGGCCATGGATTTGCATGTTTGTCGATTATCTAGCATGTGCATCTTTCAGAAACTTTAATCAAGAAGTCACCATGGCAGAAGAGGAAAGGTTATCACCTTACTCACAGATATATTTCTACAACTGATAGCTTCCCGAATCTTCCCAAGTTAGCCTACGCTGTACTTTTCTAGAACAATCCTGAGATAGTGGTATATTTAACCTAAGTCTGAAAATTTAAAAAGACTGTCAAAGAACAAAACTTCATGACTTCCTACAACTGTGTCTCTGCCTTGATGTTATGAATAACGAATCTGCACTAATTTCATTTAGAGAGAAGTAGAGGAAAAGACCACTTCAAACATGGGAAATTAGGCAATGTGATTCTATCAGAAATCATTTCAAAAAGATTCATCTCTTCAAAAACAAACTAAAAGAGCACCTAAAAATATTAATCTTGTTCCACAGATGTTTGATAGAAAAGAACACGTAAAATAAGCCCGCAGCCTGTAACAGATACACTGCCGCATCCAGTCTATGATTCAATTAGACAAAGAAAACACATACATGTAGGCTGTATTTTTCTTCAGTTGTTGCCTCCCTTCCATAGGATATTACATGTTGGAAAAGCTGCAGCTGCTTCGTGCCGCACTGAAGGAAGCAGCGTGGGCTCCCATTGCTGCAGCATTATGTCCAGAATAGCTGAAGACACTGAGGCATTGTCTTGCTGCCTTTTCCAGGCATTAGCAGAATACCAGAGGGAAACAGAGTATCAGAAGTCCTGACACATCACACATACAGTAATTTGATTTTTGAAATGCCTCTAGCCAGCAGGACAGCAACTGAGGGCATTTCTAATATCCATGTTTTATCAGATCATCCACTTCAGCCACCAGTAGTTTTAGACTCTGATATGTGTCTGCACATCCTTCAGTAGCTGGCCTCTCCTGTGATAAAACATGGTATTTTCTATCTTGTAGCTACTCTCCACCCTAAAAGGTTGTCATTTGTGCGTTGGCCATACTGGATAACATTTATCCAGAGTAACAGTGATTGATATTTTTAAGTCTTAAAATATTAGCAATGTGGCAAGCAGCTAATAGCTGTGCTTGGTCTAAAACCAGAAATAATATCCAGTCTGAGCTGAATTAAAAGCCAGACAGTGACAAAACCAAGAGGATTTGTGTGTGTGACAGTGCACTTGATTTATTGCCTCAGATTGCAAGCAGTAAAAGGCAGTGTCAGTACTCATTTTCAGGTGACAAAAGATAAAAAGAGGTTATTATAAGGACTCCAACAAGTTTCTACAGGTCTGATCTAGAAGATAGTAATGTTTGGTGTTACATAGGGACGGAGCAGAAACAGAAGAGACTGAGAATAACAGGCCATGGAGGAGCTTCCCAGAAAGCAGCTGAGGGCTTCAGCCCTTGAGAGTCATATACACCAAAAACCACAGATTTTCAAAGCTTTTATCTAGTCCTGAGGCATTTCAGCTGCTGACAAATAGTAAAGTCCCCAAGGCATGTAATATTTAGCTTCTAGGCAAAAAACTGTTCTCAGAAATTAAGAGCTCAGCACTGAGCTCATGCCTAATTCCCAGCAGGACTGGCACAGTAAGGTCCCTTGTCTGTCTCCGTGGCTCAGCCCCACAAGGTCACACATCCTGGCAACACGTATCCCAAGTAGAGCAGACAGCATTCCCCTTGGCTAATTCACGGGGGACGTCAAGGGAAACGTGCTCAAATCTCTGATGCTTACACAACACATTTCTCAGAGCAGGACCCCAGCATCCAGTTCCAGGGCTTGCAGCAGCAGAGGCTTGCTGCTGGCTATAAAACTAAATGCAAAATCCCAGTAGTCACATATTTCGCATTTGTCTCTTTTATGCTTTCAGTAGGCTACTGAAAAAACACAGTCGGTTCTGGTGGGTTTCACGTTGTCTAATTCCAGCTCTCTGGAAGTCAAGAGCCTGTTTAAGGGCATGTTATCAACACAAGGAGATACGTGCAAGGGGCAGTTTATCCCATGTATCTCAGACACTCACCTTAGCACCAGACAGCTCACTGTTCAGAGGGATCTCTTTCTCTTAGCAATTTGGGCATGTTTGTACTGCAAGACAGTGCAATCCACGGAGTGTCCTGCAGTCCAGGTCATGCTGTCATTAGCCTGGAGAAATGTCAGGGCTCCTGGGGCTCCCCTCCAGCCCATGGGTTCAGGCTTTTCTGCAGAAACAGCCAGGGCATGCAGAAGGACAGCAAAAACTCCTGGTTTACCCTTACATGGTTGGGCTGTAGCTGGAATAGACATCTGAGGATGCAAACCATAGAGGGTATTGCAGTACTATATATTTTAATATAAACACAGCTGGGATTTGTAGCTTAGGTGAGAAGCCCTTTAGCTAGATAATTAGGGGAAATGAATCCAGAATTTAATGACACATACCTTAATGATACTTATAATGGCACTTACAAACTAATAACACCAGAATAAACCTTGAACACAAACTCTATCTCACTATCTTTCAGACTGAACTCACACTAATGTTACATATTTTTAAATTTAATATATTAAAGTAGGTTCTATACAAATATAGGATTTGAAATAACCACGCTGCAAATGAATATTCATTGAAATCTCACTTAAAGGAAATTACACACAAATAAGAAGCTGGTCATATTTGGTCTTTTTTTTTTTTACCAACTAGAATCAGCCAAATCAGAGATTAAAAGATTTTTGTCCATTCTGTTTTATTCTCTTCTGAAAACAAGGTCTTAATAGGTATTACTTTTCAGAACTGTTATATGTCAGAACTAAAAATAAGCATGCGCTGCTTTCAAATACATACCATTAAAATGGTAGCATTTAATAGTACAGTGTTGAGGTACATTTAGTAGTGCTTTGTTTGTCACTATTAAGTCTTTAACACTATGCTACCCTAATGTTTTGCGGATTCTACAAAAAACTAATGGTATTTTGCATATTATATTCTTTACTGAGCATCACAAAGAGGTTGACTAATTGAAAACTGGTCTATTAACCAAGTACACTTATTCCCAAGTTTCTGCAGGATTTATGAGCTTAGGCATGGAGCTATTTGCATGACATAGGGTAGACGGGAGAGGAGACGTGCACCGTCAAAAAGCATTATTTTCACTTAGAAATGCTTGCTAAAGAAAATGCTTCAAAAGGTACTAGAATAGCTAATCTGTTGAAAAAAGAGGAATTTAGCTAACGTGCTTTGTTTTATAAGCATATAAAATAAAACTAATGGATGTCTGACATACAGCAAACAATGAAATATGGGCTGAAAACCAACTATTCTGAGCAGATAAAAAAATATTCTCTTGGAGCTGTCTTCTGTGATCAAAATTTATCTTAGTAAAGCAAATTAGGAACTTCATGGCCTCTTAGAGAACTGAAGTACTTGTGCAGCTCCCTCATCCAGCCCATTCCATAGGTACAGTGCTGTCACTCTGTTCTTGATCTGGGATATGTCTGTACCAACAAAACACTGTTCCAGCAGCCTTTTGCCTAACACCTACAGGAGTTTCATACCACATTAGGAAAGAGAATGAGCAAGTTTGAAGATATTTGGTTTTCAATTACTACCAAACTTTGCATTTTGTGGAAAACTGGACAGCAGTGGAAGACTTTCTCCCTTATTTCTGCCCTTTCCTTGATTATTTGGGAGTTTGTGACATCTTTCAACTCTACAGTCTCCTTCTCTTCAGAGATGTCTGGCCACTAATAAACAGAATTGACATCAGCCTTACCAAAAAAAAAAAAAAAATAGTTTGACAAAGTGCCTGGCAAATTCAGTCAGCAATGGTAGTCAGAGCTATCTCAAAATGCTGGACAAATGCAGATTTCTGCTATGTAAGTTGACTCTAAAGTGTCCGTACACAAAGGTCAACACTTTTTGCTCTGTTGCTTATATCCATTGTCTTTGCTGCACTGGATATTCTGCACACAGACCTGGATTGCAGTGTTACTGTCCTCAGCACATCAACAGATGCAAAACCTCTCTTAATGCAGTAAACTTTGTGTGCATGCTACATGACACACGTACACATAGCCTTGCCCAGGGAAAAAAGGGCAGTCCAGCTATGGAACTGAGCCCCTTAGAAAATACTGACTATGAAACAATCAAGTAGGAAGGCAATCGGTTCTAGGGCTTAAGAAAAGAAGTGAAATAGGTGCCTATGCTGCTGTCACAGCTTTAAGAGAACATTTTCTCCTCTGAGGATGCAAACAGGACAGAGCCCTGCAGGTCTGCACCTTGACTGGCCCTGCTACCGGCTCATCATTTTGAACCTTTGTCTGACAGATGCTGTATGGAAAAAAAAAATAGGTTTGTACCATCTACCTACAGCACGTGCCATCGTGAGTTCACTAGAGCAATTCTGATTTAGAATGTCTGGCCAGTGAACGGTACAGTGAGTCAGGCAAGTCTTTGCAGCCAGGCGAGAAGCAGGACAGACCCGAACCTGGTGAGGCAGATCATTCTCAACAATGGTCTCTAATGCAGAATGAAGTGGCAGAAACAGTACATTATGGATATTATCATCATTATCTCTTGCTATCTCTAATAGGTTTTTATATCATTTTGCTCATTTTTATAGCTTGCTGGCTCAGAACCGACATTCTTCGTAATTCACTGGAAGAAATGCTTGATTTCAGATCCCCTTGTTCTAACCATCCACAGAATGGATAAAATAGGGATGTGTCCGCTGGGGTAGAATAACCCTTTCTTGCATGATTCAAACTTAGACATTTCTAAAGCATGGTATTTTTCACACACAAAGGGATAAAGGAAGCTTCCTTTTACATTTCTTTTTGACGAGACTTTTTTTTTTCATTTCTTTCTGCTGATGAAAAAGCTACAGAAAGGCACAAACCAGGCAAACTGTGGTCCTCATGAAGCTGCAAGGTAGGATTCAGAAAAAAATTCAAAAAACTATGTACAAACCTCTGAATCAATATCTGTAAGATTTTTCCCAGAAGATACTGCCCAAACTGCCTCAGGACATAGAACAGAATATCTCATTATGAAAATTTCATCAATTGTTCCAGCATTTTTTATCATCTGAAAATGAAACCCTTTCTATGAGAAGGCTAACAACAGGTTAGCAATCTGTGTTATGATATAAACCCTGCTGTAAATACACAATAATTTTAAATCACCACTATCCTGGGGGGGTGCCAAGAGCCTACGTGGGGGGCAGCTCTAGGGAGCAGATAATGTGTGCTGCTTTCTACCTCTTCCTTTAGCAGTTTATTGTTCTTCTCATGTATTTGCTGATATAAACAATGCCTTGGGTTTCTGCGTGCTCTGCAGGGATGCTCACCACTAGGGGGAGGAATGGGGAAAGCAGGGAGGTTCCAGTTTAGGAACAGAGAGGGCACAAGAGCCGAGAAGGTGTTGCAGGGCAGGGGTGGGGAAAAGCAGAAGCGCTGGGGCTGCAATATGAGAGCCAGACTGGAAGGAACATGACAGCAAAGGGGTCCTGGGGCAGGAAAGTCTGAAAACATGGTGCAAACATGGGAGTTCAGTGGGAAAAGGGGATTGGGCACGACAAGTCTGAGAGGTAGGAGATCTGAGATGAAAAATCATGGGTACAAGAGAAAGCAGGGAGACAGCCACCAACAGCACTCTGCTGCAATGCTAATGGGCACCTGCAGCATGGGGATTGGCTGTTTGCAAAAAAAAAAAAAAAAATCAGTTGTCATTACTGAAAGAGGCAGTTTCAGGCATCACAGCCACTGCTGCTTCACACTGCCAAATCTTCATTAACCTGCCCACACATTTGCCTTGTATACCCCACTCATATTGTTATTTCTGAGCATCCTGCTGGCCCTGTTCTTATTACACTCAATAAGTATTTTTCCAAATGGTGGGTGCTTGGTCTGTTATGGGAAAGGTACAAGAACTCACTGGGGAATGCAGGTGAGTTTTCTGCCTCACTTGCTCTGCATTCTCTTCTAGACCACCCATTATTCTCTTAATGTCTTTTTTTTAAAAAAAAAGAAAAAGGTAA
Organism: Trogon surrucura; assembly: GCA_020746105.1. Taxonomy (NCBI): domain Eukaryota; kingdom Metazoa; phylum Chordata; class Aves; order Trogoniformes; family Trogonidae; genus Trogon; species Trogon surrucura. Next base: position 66,262,920 of record CM036620.1, read on the forward strand.
GTACAGTCAATTCCTTACAGCCTCTCTTCTGTAGAGATTTTTCTTATGTTTTTTATGACTGTGTTCTTTGCTGACCCCCTCTAGTCCTGATTTCACCTGAGCTGGGCCAGTATTGCTTCAGCTGTTCTAGATGAGGTCCAGCCAGAAGCATCCTGCATGAGAAGACAGCCATCAAGCACACATCCTCTGAAACACTGCATACACATACATGTATATGTGCTCAGTCAGTGTTCAGTTTTGGTTGGAGTTTATATACCATCTCTAAATGTTATTATGCCACTTAGACAAGTACAAAGACTTGCACTTGAGGGGGAAGATAGTAGGCTTGGGATTATCCTCATTTCCTGTGGGTGTTTGGTTTAATCTTAGACAGGCTGTCAAGAAACTTCTATTCCCAACACAGTTAAATGTAAACTCTATCTGTAGGAAGTTGTTATGCCTGAGACATAGAAAGCTTGAACACAGTCTTTATCACAAAGCTCTAGCAAACATGTAAACGGAATGCCAGCCATCGGGATTCTGAAGCACAAGGTCCAAAGGCTTGATTTTGATTTGCGGCTCTGCACGTTGCTCTGGGGAAGAGAAAACACATAGGTTGTGGAGGCTCATGTTTTCTGCATCTTGCTGGAATGGCCAGAGTTCCAAGCCTTTCCAGTGCAGGCTTAGGGGATTGCCACTGCCCACAAGAAAACAGAGTCACATGGAATGGGCTGATGTTTCTGAGATGCAGTGAGTCCTCAGAACGGCTGGAGATGGTAGAAAGCCTTCTACACCACTACGCTGCTATGCCAGAGATTGTTTGAAATCTGGTTATTTAGCTGGCACTTGGCTGCCCATCATCTAAGCTCTTGTCTTGTGGTTGCAAACCACAAGTTAAATAAGGCAGAAAAAAAAGAATTAAACCTTTGGGGACTCTGCAAGAGAAAGAATATCATAGGAACACTGACAGGTCCCAGATACAGTCCTCAGGGCTTATGCTGTTAAAGTCTGTATATACTACATGCTCACAGGTTGATACTTTTAAGAAGGAACGAAAAATACAGTTTTTTATCCCTCTTTGGCAAGTGGCACCACTACTATGCTTCCTATATATTTCTCAGAGATAACACTCTGCTACACAGTGCTGCATTTATTCTGGAGTGCCTGTATGTAAATTAAACCATCAGCACCAAGGAAGCAATATATCAGACAAGTATTGCTTTCTTTTCCAAGTTCTGGAAAAAGCTATATTTGATGAACAAAAATTGATATGATTATTACTTCAAGACCTTTTATTTCATTTAAGAACTGCAAGCTTACATAAGATCGCATTTAAGATTGTATTTAAGATCCATAGTTGACTCTGCTTTTTTTCTGCATGCAACCACATTTTTCAAAAGAGACAGTGAAAACCTCATCTTTTCCCTTTAAGTTTTCTATACAGAAAGTGGATGTAGAAAAGTGGATGTAGAAGGTTTAGTTCCTCCAGAGCATCGATGATAATTTTCTGATGCAAATGGTGGAGGAGCCGACTAGGAGAGGAGCACTGCTGGACCTCATCCTCACTGACAAGGAGGATCTGGTTGAAGCAGTAAAGGTTGAGGGCTGCCTTGGCTGCAGTGACCATGAAATGGTGGAGTTCAGGATCTCATGTAGCAGAAACAAAATAGCAAGCAGAATTGCAACCCTGGACTTTGCCAAGGCAAACTTTGGATTTTTCAAGCAATTACTAGAGAAAATCCCATGGGCAAGGCTGTTTGAAGGTAAAGGGGCCCAAGATAGTTGGTTAGCGTTCAGGGACTGCTTCTACCGTGCTCAAGATCAGAGCATCCCAACACGTAGGAAGTCAAGGAAGGGAGCCAGGAGACCTGCGTGGCTAAACAGGGATCTGCTGGGTAAGCTCAAGGGCAAGAGGAGAATTTACAGATCTTGGAAGGCAGGGCTGGCCACTTGGGAAGAATGTAAGGCTGTTGTCTGAGGATGTAGGGAGGCAACTAGGAAAGCAAAGGCCTCCCTAGAATTGAACCTGGAGAGAGGGGTCAAGGACAACAGGAAGAGCTTTTTCAAATACGTGGCAGATAAAACTAACACCAGAGGCAATGTAGGCCCACTGATGAATGAGGTGGGTGCCTTGGTGACAGAAGATACAGAGAAGGCAGAGTTACTGAATGCCTTCTTTGCCTCTGTCTACTCTGCCGGAGGCTGTCCTGAGGAGCCCCGTTCCCCTGAGGCCCCACAGGAAGTCAGGGCAGTGGAGGAGTTTGCTTTAGTCGATGAGGACTGGGTTAGGGACCAATTAAGCAATCTGGACATCCATAAATCCATGGGTCCAGACGGGATGCATCCACGGGTGCTGAGGGAGCTGGCTGATGTCATTGCTAGACCACTCTCCATCATCTTTGCCAAGTCTTGGGAGACGGGAGAGGTGCCTGAGGACTGGAGGGAAGCAAATGTCACTCCAGTCTTCAGAAAGGGCAAGAAGGAGGACCCGGGTAACTATAGACCGGTCAGCCTCACCTCCATCCCTGGGAAAGTGATGGAACGACTTATCCTTGGTGCCATCTCAAGGCATATCAAGGATAAGAGGGTCATTAGAGACAGTCAACATGGCTTCACCAAGGGGAAGTCATGCTTGACTAACCTCATAGCCTTTTATGAGGATATAACAAGGTGGATAGATGATGGCAGAGCGGTGGATGTCGTCTACCTTGACTTCAGTAAAGCATTTGACACAGTCTCCCACAGCATCCTTGCTGCTAAACTGAGGAAATGTGGTCTAGACTCTCGGGTAGTGAGGTGGACTGCGAACTGGCTGAGGGGAAGAAGCCAAAGAGTCGTGGTCAATGGGGCGGAGTCTGGTTGGAGGCCTGTATCCAGTGGAGTCCCTCAAGGGTCGGTACTGGGACCAGTATTATTCAACATATTCATCAATGACTTGGATGAGGAACTAGAGAGTACTATCAGCAAGTTTGCTGACGACACCAAGCTGGGAGGAGTGGCTGACACACCAGAAGGCTGTGCTGCCATCCAGCGAGACCTGGACAGGCTGGAGAGTTGGGTGGGGAAAAATATAATGAAATATAACAAGGGTAAATGTAGAGTCTTGCATCTGGGTAGGAACAACCCTAGGTTCCAGTATAAGTTGGGGAATGACTTATTAGAGAGCAGTGTAGGGGAAAGGGACCTGGGAGTCTTGGTGGACAGCAGGATGACCATGAGCCAGCACTGTGCCCTTGTGGCCAGGAAGGCCAATGGCATCCTGGGGTGTATCAGAAGGGGGGTGGTTAGTAGGTCTACTCTGCCCTGGTGAGACCCCATCTGGAATATTGTGTCCAGTTCTGGGCCCCTCAGTTCAAGAAGGACAGGGAACTGCTGGAGAGAGTCCAGCACAGGGCAACTAGGATGATTAAGGGAGTGGAACATCTCCCTTATGAGAAAAGGCTGAGGGAGCTGGGGCTCTTTAGTTTGGAGAAGAGGAGACTGAGGGGTGACCTCATTAATGTTTACAAATATATCAAGGGTGAGTGTCACGAGGATGGAGCCAGGCTCTTCTCGGTGACAACCAATGATAGGACAAGGGGTAATGGGCTGAAACTGGAACATAAGAGGTTCCGCTTAAACTCGAGAAGAAACTTCTTCTCAGTGAGGGTGACGGAACACTGGAACAGGCTGCCCAGGGAGGTTGTGGAGTCTCCTTCTCTGGAGACATTCAAGACCTGCCTGGACACGTTCCTATGTAGCATTATCTAGGCATTCCTGCTCTGGCAGGGGGATTGGACTTGATGATCTTTCGAGGTCCCTTCCAATCCCTAACATTCTGTGATTCTGTGATTCTGTGATGTGCTGAAACTGTTATTGACCATATATTAAGGCCACACACCAAGAGCAGTTTGTTCATGAATACCACAAAACCAGCAGAAACGTATTTTTAACCTGGCGGTTTCTCACACCACTGGTTTTCTCTTCTAAAACTGGGAGTAAATTTTGATGAAAGGCATGTACACACGCAGTTACTAGACAAGACCTCACACCTGTACAAAGTAATGGACCTCTGCCCACAGAGTTCTTCCAGATGTAAGTGCACCAGCCTGTGCATTTTTCTTAGAGTTACTGTTATAGTGTTTTTCATAAATGAAGATACCTATGAATTTTGTCAGTGGCACAGTGTGACAGATACAATGTGCTGCCAATCCAATTTCTTGATCACAGTTGACTGTCTCGGACAATGCTGTGAATAGTAAGAAAACAAAGCATTTCTGTTTCATAGTAATGCCATGGTACTTTAATTACAGGGAAGATTGTTGCTGAGAATCCTGCTTATAAAACTGATTTCATACAGTTCCATCCTAGGATATACTTTTTAAGTTATAATTATCTAATCATGCATTCATTCAACATGAACTTTGTCTTCACATGAAAGGATACTATATTATACGGTTTACAATAAAGAGTGGAACTGCAACCATGTATTTTAGTTCTACTTGCAGTGCTAGAATACACACAGTCATGCTACCTTTTAAGAGGAAGCAAAAATTTAAAATGTGTGTTATGAAATGCATTTCAGGTGAATAAATGGCAAAATGGCACGCAATTTCACCCCTTGACTAAGCTAAAGAAGTCATTTCATATAATAAAATGAAAACATATAAATTACCACAGAGAAAATGTTAGCGGAGTATCAAATTCATATTATTATTACCTGCTATCCTACAGAGATTGCCTAAAAGTGAAGGCTTCCATTTTCCTGTCTTTCTACTTCAACCCACCATTCATCCTGCTCACTTTTTGAAATTGTACAGTTTGACAAAGCTGTGCTGGGGTGGCAGATACAGCCCGCACATGCCTATGGGTGAGCTAGTGATGCAGAGTTGTTAAATCAAGGGAGCGGATCTCAGGAGCAACACTGTGCGTTACAACCTCTGCATCACACAGCCCCATGCCGTCACTGCAGGGATACTGCAGGCTGGGAGCACACCAAAGGTGCAGCCCTGTTTAAAAGTCCTTCGCAGTACTTCACTAATAAAAATTATGGTTGGACAGAAAGGAAGAAGAAAATACAGGTTATGCTGCGCCATATTAATGAAATTTCCTATAGCAATGTGGGTTTTTTTCAAGGATAGACAGAATCTGAAATCTGCTGTGATTTTTAAAGGCAAGGAGAAAGAGCTAAGGCATCTGCAAGCATACAGCAGGGAGCTAATCTGGGAGTCCTTTTCCCTACCTGTATTTGGGAAAGACAAACATAAGTGCTCACTGTAGAAGCCCCATTTTGGAAGCTTTTTGCACCACAAGGAAGTATGTCACAACACTATCTCACGGACACTAAACGCACATATGAGATGTGAAAAAGCCAGAGAAAACAGTACGATTAATAGGAAAACATACTGAGTTCAGCCATTCCCCTCACAACCCTGCATTCCATTCAATCCATTAGGTAAGGGCACAAATAGTTAAATAATAGCACTTACTGATGCCTCAGGTGTGTGGCTTGCTCAGGGGTGATACAGGAGAAACTATTCAGCCAACAGCCTTTTGTGCCTTCCTCCTGATGTACTTACTGAAATGTTTTTCCTGCTGATAAAGGCAGTTAGTCGTGATTTTCCCTGCACCTGCTTTGGGGACTCGCACAGCTCTGTAACCAGTTCAGCTACACAGGGGGAAGGCTACATGAAACTTGCGTTTCCTTGTTTAAATTTTTTAAGCATTCATTGGCGTTAGGTGAGATCAGATCTCAACCCAAGAGAAAAGGAGACCAAACAAAGGTTGCCAAAAGATATGAGTATTTAGGAAGAATAGACTCCTCACTTACAAAAAGCAAACAACAGAGACAGAAACTGCTTTCTGCTGGAAAAAAAAATGCACCACATATGCAAAATTGGAAGATGCCTAGGGGAAAAGACAAAGTTGATATCAGTGTGAGTGGCATCTTGGGGAAAACCCCAGCTGACAGAAGGAGGCTACATAGAGGGAAGAGTGCTGGGAACTACTAGACGACTGACTGGCACATATGTGGTTTCTGGTGATTAAAATAAGCCATTTAAAAACAGACCTGCTTGAAAAGCAAAAAAGTAAATGACATTATACTGGATGGAACAGTTACCAGATGGTCCAGTTACCAGCAGCTACTAGATTTTGGTTTTGTTTTTTTAAATACACAAATGCACTCACACGAGCAAATGCTTGTGGGCCAAACTGGACTGTAAAAGCCATCTGGCACTGCCTGTGTAAGTTTACTACTTACAAAATGTGAAACCTCATTCTCTCTGACATTATTTGTGGTTAGAGGACTAATTCCAGTTTCAGTCAGCAAGTAGGCTGCAATGTGGAGCAAGAGAATGAGAGGGCATGGAAACAAAGCAGAGAGACAGAGGGAGGATTCTCAGCTGTAAGAAACAACTTCCACAAGGAAAATGAGGTTCACTTTCTCTGTTTCTAACATGAGTAATGGGGTGGCAAAAATAAGATTTCCCTCATTCTTTGCTATAAATCAAGACCTGCAGAAGCCTCCCCCCAGTCCCTTTACACATGGTGAAGCTTCACAATCCTTTTCCAACTAGGATTTATTTTTTTACAGGGACCCACTGCTTTCTTCTTTCTTCTCCAACTTCTGTCCATTAGGACATCACAGTACTTTATGAGTTTCTATTCTCCATGCTCTCATCTACTCCCAGTTCATTTCCACTCTTCTGTTTCAGCACATTGAGTTTGTGATCATCTCCAGATGTATCTTAAAAATGGAGAAGCATTTGCCACCTTGCATAAATGACATTTGATATGTCATGAAGAATTTATAAAATATGCCTATAGCACTCATAATTTTAACTTCTCCTGTACATCTTTTTCTTAACTTTTAAGGAAGATAAGATTAACAATGTATATTCCTAAAGTATCTCATTCTTGTAGTAACTGGGCATTATTTCTATAAAACAATCAAAGTGTTTAAAGAAATGCTGAACACCTACGTATCATTGTACTAGAGACAATGTCCTTGCCTCGGGATCTAACCTGGCAAGTGACTCAACATAGTCAGCATTCAGTTTAGTTTCATTAAATACTCTTCCTGGCTACAATGTAGAATTGTTTTTTGGTGTAAAGAAGAAAAAAAGAAACTAATGCAAGCAACAAATTTCAGATCTGTAAGCATGCATCAACAATCAGTATAGAGCTATTTTTCTAGCACATTAAAAGCTACATCTGCATCAAAAATGTTAGATACTTATTCCCTCCTAGCTGAGACCTGTATCTGAGGATGCAATAACAGTAATACAACACTGTTGCTGGACCAAAGTCCAGAGCCCAAACTGAGGCTTAACACATGGCACACATGTAGCTCAAAGTAAATCCTTGGCCCATGTTTACCTCACAGTCTCTAAAATTCACTGTCAAAGCTTTGAATTGTGAGAACATAAACTAACTCTGATCTACTAACATCTTGACAAAATTTCAACCATTGCAATCAATGTCCAGGCTATTTACATTGCCATATAGTCCACTTGTGAGGGCAGAGAGGCTCAGGTTTATTGAGTTTATCTATACAGACTTGCCCTTGATGTACTTTGCCAAGAAAATTCACGCCACTTAAATTGTGGCTGAGGGCATTTACCCGGGGATTGGATGTGGTTCAGTTTGTTTTCAATATTCCAAGATGGCAATTCAGAACTCTGAATTAGGAGGTTGTAAAATTTACAAGTCTTCAATATAACAAGAAAAACACTTGTGAAGGAGATGGAGGAAGCTGCAAGCTCCCCTCTGTAAGGCTGCTAATAATTCAACCCAAAATGTTCCTAGGAGAGTAGCGAGTCAGGGAAAATGTTATGAAGGGCCAATTATCACTACATAACCCATTCTAAAAATTAATTCAAGTTACAGATAAAACCCAGAAATACTTTGATCACAAAAGATGACACCTGCAATGCTGCGTAGCCATTTCTCCCACAGAAGCACTCCAGAAAAGTAAACCAAAGAAATTAATGTGAAAGCTAGGATAGCTCACTGGGATTTTGATAATCCCTTTTTCTCTCTCCCCATCTAAAATGCATTGTTTTCATGCTTGAAAACATCTGTTGAGGAGGCCAATCCACAGAACTTCAGCTGAATTCCCTCCAGAGGTCAGGGACAATAGTTCATCCCCACCTCTGATTACTGGCTATATATTTTAGAATTTAGGTATTGGCTGTGTATTTTAGACTAACTTTCGAAAGTAAAAAATACCAGTATTTTTATGAATATCATTTGACTGATTATAATCAGGCTGTTAATAAACAGAAGTGGAAACACTAAGCTTCTGTTATGATAATTCTGTGGAATTTACAGAGACAGATCCATCCCCCGAGGACCTGTGTATCTCTCCACTACATATTAGGGCAGACCTCTGAACTCTGCGAGACAACCCAAAGCCCACAAAGCCTTCACACATACTTACAATGCCATTAATGGAATTTCACTGATTGAAGATAGCTCTTCAACACTTCTTGTTGTAGGACTAGAGGATGACAAATGTATTTCTTTGCCTTGATTCCCAGGAAGCTTTATACAAAAACGCTCATGAGTCAGAGCAGAATTTCTCAACCCTTTCTCAACGCCATTGCAAACAAAAAATTGTCCAGAAGACTCACCTCTTCAACTTGTTATAACCATGCTACTTAAAAACAGTAGCACTATAAAAATACACTTTTGCATCAGATTTGGTATATTTTAATAATTTCCAGTTCGTTTGGACTCTGATGGAAAATGCAGTTTTGCCGATGGTACTGTAGTATATAGCTTAGCACACGAATGAACAGACATTCCTTTGGATTTTTCAGCTTTGAACGAAACTACCACTGGGGTGCATTGCTAGACACATATCATTGGCAAATCCTACCAGAAGATGAGGTCTGTGAGGCTCTTCCCAGGGAGGACATAACCAAATGTGCCATAGCACTGCATGCCCTGTTCCTGTGCTCCTGGATTCCCAGGTTATTCAATATGTTACCTCCTATTTACAACCAAATGCTCACACTAAAAGCAGATATATACATCTACAGTTACCCACCCCCTTCTGCAGGCACCTGCCTTACCTTTTCTGCTTGTAGTTACAGCACATTTTCTGGAGGGGAAAGAAAGCATTAAAAGAAAAACAGCCTAATCTCCACTCACACATTTGTCATCTTGCCCAAAACAGCTGAAGAATTTGAGCATAGTATGCCATTTTCCTTCCTGACAGGTTAATCCGTTTATTATTCATTCATTCATTTAATGAAAATACTGTGTCTCCATGCTAAGAACAAAACAAAACCTTCAGCAACACTGGTTGTCCTTAAATCATATTCATAATCTTGCGAAATTTCATTTCTCTTTGAACTCAGCTTTATTTTTTAATCGTAAATTAGAAGCAGAAAACCTATTTCTCCTTCTGTTCCACATTTGTGGAATGTTTTCTGGGTTTTGCAAAATTATCAACATTTCATTACCTGCTTCTGCAACAGCCATGTATCTACTGTGAAAAGGTCATCCAAAAGTTAATGAACCTCATGCTTAGCCAAACTGCTCTTCTCCTGTGGGACAGAAATGTTCATGAAACTGCAAGGTTCATCTTGCAAAGTTTCTTGAACACGCTCCAAAAAAAAAAAGTAAGTCACAGAGCAAATCTGTCCCCCTTTCACAGGCAACTGGATCCATCAAGCTTTCTGCAAAAACGTGGGTCTAGAATTCTCAGCAGCATCATTGCTAAAGGAAAACTACTGCGGTGTTTTGAATCAGTCCTGGAAGTATTACAACCACATAGCTGTACAGAACAATCACATTCCCTTCCAGGCTTTAAATCTTCTAGAGGATTCCGCCTCCACTGGAAGCACCTTTTCTGATGCACTACATCTGTGGGTTATTTTTAACAGATTCATCATATTAGAAGACTGGATTCACGATCCATTCAGGTAGCATGTCTAGATCTTTCTCCTCCTGAGGCACTTCCTCATGATATCTACCCTGAGTAGAGAAAAATTGTATAATATTGTGTTATGAACTACTGAACTTCACACCACTCCTCTTACTCCAGTCCTCAGTTTGATCTTACATCCCAGACTTTTTCTGCATGGACAGTGCCTCCTGTCTCTGGTCAGCCAGCATGCTCTCCTATGTTTCAAAGAAAGTATTATGGAATGTATGCAAGTGGGAGAAGTCCCATGAACAACTTTTTATTCTCTCTCTGATACTTCCTTTCCCAGCAGATAACTGTTATCATGTTCTCTGTCTTCCAGTTCACTCAAGTAGCCTCTACTCCAGCAGCTTCCACTTTGGGACAATACTAAATGCTTGCTTTTATCAAGCAGTGACATCAGAGGTGTCCAGCAGCATCCATTCTTCATGAGTCTGGTTTACTATACCCCACTTTGCCTTTCGTAGGTCCAAATATCAGAGAAAAGGGTTTGGGGTGTTTTTTTAATGTATTCTTTTTTAAAAGCGTAAAAAACAAGGGCAGTTGTTTTGGGATTGTTCTGCTTTGCATTATAGACAAATCACTCCAAGAAGAAAAGAGATGTTTTGTCTTCTTACTCTTAGAGGGAATGATCACAGCATCAAATGTCTGTAGTCAAACTAGAAATAGAACAAGACTTGAGTTTAAGGGATATTAATTCAACTGAATGCAAAATTTGATAGACTTTGTGGTGTCTGGATTTCATTCACTGATAACTGGAGTTGCTAGTTCAAGCAAACTGTGATTTCCACCTACATCAGCCACTCAGTTCAGACAATGCTATTCCCAAAAGAAAGAGACTATGTTGTTGAATGCTTTCAGCTCATGATTAGGAGTTGGTGTTTCCCAACCAGATGAGGTTGTGGAATTTAATAAAAGGCACGTTCTGATAAAAAGCCAGATTAACAACAAGAGAAAATGTTAATAGGACTATATTATTTCGCAGGAGGAAACCCAAAGAAGTTTGTAGAAGCTGTAAAAACTTATGGTAACCACCGGAAAAAGACTAGGCAACCCCAGAACACCTAAAGGTCAAAAAATATGCAATGTGCCTCATTGGTCCAGAAATAATAACCTTGTCTCTTAGATGTCCCACAAGTCCCCTCCTCAGTTAGTTATTGGTTGTTAACTCCTTTGAAATGTCCTGGTTTTACCTTAGTACAATACAGAAATGGAATTTGGGGTGGGAAAATAGTTCCTTCTCCATCTGCATTGCCAAACCCTGTCAATCCTCATGGTTTCCCCAGCAATAATATGAGATAATAGCTCACAGAGTTACTGGAGGCTAACTGTTGTTTGAAGCACACCTTGGAAATGAATAGTACCAGCAGAGGGCTATCTCTTAGGGCCAGGACTTGTAGAGGTATCACAGGGCTTCACTAGGTTCAAGCCTCGAGGCATTGCAGCAGTCTGTGTGCATGGTCACAACGGTTCAGGCTGGAAGGGACCTCCAGAGGGCTCCAGTCCAACCTCCTTATCAAAACTGGCTCAACTCTGAGAGCAGACCAGGTTGCTCACGGCTTTATCTTGTTGAGTCTTAAAAATCTCTGAGGATGAAGATTGCAGAACCTCTCCAGCCAAAATGTGTATTTTAAAACACCTGTTGTTCAAGTGCTGCCTCCTAACAGCAGTTTTTCCAGGCCTGAATATACCACTGGGTTTAAGTCAGCAACTGTTCCTACTTATCTGTCCTGACAGAAGTCATCACCATGGCATCCAGGCACCTGGAAAAATTACCTAAGGGACATCAGGGAAATTGCAAGGCAGCTTCCAGCACAACTAAGAGGACTGAAGAGCAATGCAATGCCCAGTGCATCTGCAGGTTGTCAGGGGCTAATGGTACACCCTTATTTCACCTTAAACTCGGGTGACTCTGCTCCAGCGTGAAACCTCCAGCTGCCCACCCACAATGAAAGCAGGCAGTGCTTCCCAAGCTGCCAGAGGATGCTCAGGTATCATCACCAGTAGCACATAAATACATCCAGGCATAGGCAGAACAATGAGGCAGGTCACAAAAAAAGCGGATGAGATGCTTAAAAAGAGTAGCTCTCTCGGAGAGGTTACACTTGAAAATGGAATGACCTGGTCCTCTTACTTTATCTGTTACTGCAACTACACAAACTCCACAAGACAATGTTTCATACTCTGCTTTCAACCAATAGACATAATGAATCTGTGCAGGTTCATTTGTTCTGACGGACTGCATGCCCTCAGCGTAATTGTTTAACTTAGCTGTAACTTAATTTCCTAATAATCGCCATCAAATTTCCTCAACCTGTCAGAATAGAGACCACATTTAAACAGCAGATTCTAAGTATTAATAGTCCAGAGCAAATGGCAGTTAGACAATGAAAAACTTTTTCTGTTCTTGCCATTGACAAGAGCCAAGCAACCATCAGGGTATTTCAGCTTGCATATGTCTCTCAGGTAACAAGGTTTAAATCAAATTACCTGTTGTGGAAAGATTTACACATCTCTCTTGATTTCAGACATTCAAATTTCCCACAAAGCTTAGGCAAAAAAAAAAAAAAAAAAACAGTATTCATTTACTTTCATATGAAACCACTCACTGCTGTACATTTTGGTATGCAAAGAAGAGGTCTTAGTATGGGGCAGGGAGAGGGGATGTCAATGCTGAAATAGCCTTAGACTGGGCTGGTTTGCAAGACTGGCACTTACACAGCAGAGAGCTCAAGGACTTGCTGACCTTCGGTACATTACTGGCCGATTGTTCCACAAGGAAAGGACATTAGATTGCTTGGACATAATAAGCAAGGCAAACACCTAACAACAGGCATGGAAATACCTGTATTCCTTTTCTCATTCTATCACCTGTTTACAAGATTGATTTGAAATATTACTAAGTGACTTTAAGTCCAGGTGTTAGAACATGCAATTTTATGAGGTCTGAGTAGTGGCATATTAATTAATATCTATGGTTCACAGTAAAAAATATGGTACACACAATTCCATTTATAAGTTCAATTTTGAGTTGTGGGAGTTCCTCTCTGTAATTGAAAACTGCGGATGGGAAAGGAACAACTCCAACTTGCAAAGCAATATGCTTTCTAAGTTCTGCTTTTGGAAATACTTTGATGACTAAGTAAGCGTTTAAATGTTAAGGGAGATTTCGAATGAGATCTCGCCCAGCTCCCAGTCAGAACACCCGATGCAAAACAAAGCAGGAACAGCTCTTTGAATAAAGAGTTCGCGTTGTGCGCACAGAACTTTTCCGAAGTTCAGACGAAAAGTAGAGATTGCCACCTGCTGACCAAACGAGGGGGTAGCACCGGGGATGAGCAAAGGATGTTTCATTTGCAGTGAAATCCAAAATCAACGGGGATTTTGCCGCTGGTTTCAGCAGAGTCCGGCTCCCACCCTTGTTCTTAACTTGCCTTGGCAGTCAGACCATGTGCACCCATAAAACTGCGAAGCTGTCCACTTTATCTGCGGCAGAAAACTGCTGACAGAACAAGAAACACGTTCAGCCAGCAGGTCTCTGGTTCTGTCGGCTTCAGCTGATGAACTCGTATTATCATAAAGTCATAGAATCACACAATGGTTTGGTTCGGAAGGGATCTTAAAGATCACCTAGTTCCAATCCCTCTGCCACAGTCAGGGACACCTTCCACTAGACCAAGTTCCTCAAAGCCCCATCCAACCTGGCCTCGAACACTTCCAGAGAAGGAGCATCCACTACTCTTCTGGGCAACCTGTTCCAGTGTCTCATCACTCTCACAGCAAAGAATTTCTTTCTTATGTTTGACCTAAATCTACCCTCTTTCAGTTTAAAATCGTTTCCCCTTGTCTTGTTACTACAGGCATTAGTAAAAAGTCTTTCTCTTTCTTTCTTACAAGCCCCCTTCATATATTGAAAGGCCACAAAAAGGAGCCTTCTCTTCTCTAGGCTGAACAACCCCAGCTCTCTTAGCCTGTCCTCATAAGGGAGATGCTCCAACCCCTTGATCATCTTTGTAGCCCTTCTCTGGACCTCTCTAACAGGTCCATGTCTTTCTTGTACTGCGGAGCCCAGAGCTGAACACAGCACTGCAGGTGGGGTCTCATGAGAGTGAAGTAGAGGGGGAGAACCAACTCCCTTAACCTGCTGGACACGCTTTTCATGTAGCCCAGGATACAGTGGGCTTTCTGGGCTGTGAGCACATGTTGCTGGCCCATGTCCAACTTTTCATCTATGAGCTGATCAAGTGAGGGGGAACATCTGATCAGTGGGATCCCACAGTGGCATGAGAATCCCCTACAAGGTGGCTGGTGGAGACAAGAGGCAGCATTGGACTGCAGCCAGGGGCATGCCTCGGACAGGCATGGAGGCAACTCGCCACACCAGAAAGATGGCCAAAAAAGCACCTTGCGTAGCCATAGGCCCCTGAGAACACAAGGCCTGTACTGCATTGCATTTTCCATTTCCCAATGAACAGAGGGTAAGAGAAGAGAGATTCCATAGTGACAAGAGAGAATAAACAATCAAGAAAGTATTTGCTTTGTTTTCTTTCTGAAGCACAATAGTCTATTTCAACAAGACATGCATTGCACGCACTATTGGAGATGTAAAAAATATAAATCCTTGAACATAAATTGCAGCACGCTCTCTTTTTTCTTCTTTTTTTTTTTTTTTGTGTGTTTTGGAAATGTGTTTTTCATTCAGGGTTGAACTGAAAGCAAAACGCCAGTTTTCCACAAAACTAAAAATCCAGCCTGATGTGCTCAGGGATAATTACAAGAGGCCACAGGACAATCACCTAGGACCAGAGGAGTTCGCCTGACTCCTAGCACACAGCCAAAGCCATATAAAGGAAGTCAAAGCATGTCTGGAGAGACAGTATCTTTGTACAGCCTCAAAAGACCTTGTCTGGACTAGTACCATGCCATTAGCGTCTACCCTCTGCATTAAACTAAGCTGCAGGAACTATGCCAAACTCCTAACCATTCTGAAGTGTCCCTCCCTGTCTCCCACATCTCAGCCATAGTTGCTACCCTGGTGCCTGCAGCGTGACAGTCTTGCCTGGTGAAGATCCATACTGAAAACTGGATCAGCACAATGACCCAGGCTTCTCTTCTGCAGAGGAGGGGGACTTTTTTTACCTGCCTCAGTTCAGAGGTTTGGCCTGCACCAAAGACCCACTAGCAGTTACGTGTTGGCAGATAAAAAGAGTGATGCTGTAAATGAGCAATCTGAGTTGGCAGAACTCCTTAAATTCCCTAAGTCAGCCTCAGTGTCAAAGTCAGAAGAACATCACGGAACTACGGGATCAAAAACTTGGGGCTGGTGTCCTCTAAGCTGGAGCAACGCCATCAGATTTACCCCACATTTCAATCACGAGTTCAGAGACGTAGAGGCTATTAACAAATCGTTTCAGCAAAATGCTTTTAGACTGTATATAAGATAAATTGGATGGCATTTGTATCAGTTACTTTAAAATACACAAATCCAAAGAGAAGCGAACTAGGCATTGCAATGCCATGAGCTTCACATGTATGTTAAGCAAAACCAGGAGTTTCCAAATTGTCAGAAAAAGCAAATTTTTCTTGTGAAAAAAAAACCTTGCTGCAATAGTGCTCCAAGTGAAAAGAACTTTTCTGTGCTGCAGGCACAAGCATAAGTACTGAAGCAGTAGGTTTCCCAGCACCAGCTTGTGTTTATGACTTTTAAGCAAGTTATTTACGTTGGATACATATGTATTAGTCATTCCTTCACCTACTCTCTTGCTTTCTCCTTCCCCCCCCAGCCAATGCACTTACCACCCACTAAACAAGCTGCTGATGCTTGTCTCACAATTACCATTTCGCAGCAACCAGCACACAAATCCCAAATTGGCTATTATACGTGGGTTTGATGAAGGCCTAAAAATTCTGCTCGCTTCACTTCAGAGAGTCTAGCCAAACTGTGTAAGTCACACACTACTGCACAGAGAGCTTTGTCGTGGAGATGGATTTGGGACTGAGGAAGGCTGGATGATCTCTGTGGATTACTGCCTGCCTCTTGTTGCAGGGACTGTGGGAACACTTCCCTCAACAACAAATTTAAGTTTTCTGGCTCAGATATTCAGGCTACAGGAGGGAATGTGCCCATTTATATAAATACTGGAGAACTTTCTGCGCTGAAAACCTAAGAAATTAGGTTCAAATACACTTAGCTATTGAATTACACAAGTGTCCTCAAGGGAAGACTTTGACACAGAATCTTTGAGAAAACATGAGAAAAACCGTAAAAGGACTGTCAATCTAGTGATGACCACTGTTACGGACCAGAAGAAATTGAATTATATGGTCCTTGTTTAGAAAATTACTGGACTGGAAAAAAAAAAATACATCAGTTCTAAGCCTATATGTTGGCAGAACAAATAAATCAACTTATGATAAATTGACATGCAAATACTATCAGTATAGACAGTAGTATATCTGAACTGTTTAACTTTGTTACTTTATGTCATACTGAGGGAACTGTGAAAGGAGAGTTAAATGAGAAAGCACAAGGAAATAAACAATTGCAAAGTTTTAATGGCTTTTGCAGTCCGTTGGAAAAAACATGAAAGACCGCTGGAGATTAACAAGGAACAAAGGCAAGATAGAAAAGGAAATCAGGTGCATGTTAGCAGAGATAAGAGCAGCATGCAGCCAAACAGCACATACTTAACAAAAATTTTCACTTCATTACATTTAAACCTTTAAGAGAAAATTTGCTCTTTTACACTATCACAATATGAAACCTAAAAGTAAAATTGTGCTTTGAGACTTTAAATAGATCATGTCTCTGCAGCAATTTTAATTAGCATGCTTCTGTTTATACAAATGTGTCTGTGGGGAGCTGGTTTGAAGAATGGAAGAATAAGCATAGACGAGTACATGGAATAATTTTACGATCCATTCTTTAAGTTTCCTTTGTCTGCCCAAGAGCAAAAGGATCCAAAAAAGCATAAAATTAATATTTTTAAATCATCCAAAATCCCTGTTCATTTAATGCACTATTTACATTTTCCTAGCTTGCTCATATGCTAGTGCAAATAACCATCCCAAACAGCATCACAATTATACAGAGTATTTCAATAAAACGTAACTGTGAGCAGCAAGTGCTATTTGCAGTTAAACTGGAGTTAAAAAAGAAAGAGGGGGAAAGAGAGAAAGAGAGAGAGAAAGAGAGAGAGAGAGAAAGAGAGAGAGAAAGAGAGAAAGAGAGAAAGAAAGAAAGAGAGAAAGAGAGAGAGAAAGAGAGAGAGAAAGAAAGAGAGAAAGAGAGAAAGAGAGGAAGGAAGGAAGGAAGGAAGGAAGGAAGGAAGGAAGGAAGGAAGGAAGGAAGGAAGGAAGGAAGGAAGGAAGGAAGGAAGGAAGGAAGGAAGGAAGGAAGGAAGGAAGGAAGGAAGGAAGGAAGGAAGGAAGGAAGGAAGGAAGGAAGGAAGGAAGGAAGGAAGGAAGGAAGGAAGGAAGGAAGGAAGGAAGGAAGGAAGGAAGGAAGGAAGGAAGGAAGGAAGGAAGGAAGGAAGGAAGGAAGGAAGGGAGGGAGGAAGGAAGGGAGGGAGGGAGGGAGGAAGGGAGGGAGGGAGGGAGGAAGGGAGGGAGGAAGGAAGGGAGGAAGGGAGGAAGGGAGGGAGGAAGGAAGGGAGGAAGGAAGGAAGGAAGGGAGGAAGAAAGGAAGGAAGGAAGGAAGGAAGGAGGGAAGGAAGGAAGGAAGGGAGGGAGGGAGGGAGGAAGGGAGGGAGGGAGGAAGGAAGGAAGGAAGGGAGGAAGGGAGGGAGGAAGGAAGGGAGGAAGGGAGGAAGGAAGGAAGGAAGGGAGGAAGGAAGGGAGGAAGGAAGGGAGGAAGGGAGGAAGGGAGGGAGGAAGGGAAGAAGGAAGGAAGGGAGGGAGGGAGGGAGGGAGGGAGGGAGGGAGGGAGGGAGGGAGAGAGAGAGGGAGGGAGGGAGGGAGGGAGGATCTTTGAAATCTTAGTCAGAAAACACTGCTATTTTGTGACAGGAAACAGATCTGGGAGCTCTGCCCCCCGCTTTGCTATCAGAGGATTAATTTATAATGTACATCCCAGGAGAATATAGAAATACTTTCACCTGCCCCAGAGGTTTGGATTACTTGTCTAATAAGTTATTTCAATCCATCCCTCAGGCAAAGTGAGAAATTTGGCATATGGCAACTCTGTCCTTCCCTCCTCTGCTATATATAAAGTAAAATTCCACTCCCATTTACATTCAGTATTCTGCCACTACAATTAATGGAACTGTGGCAGGAAAAGTCTAAGCATGCTCTAGTGCTATAGACATTTTTCAAGAATGGTAGGTTTCACAAATTTTCACTGTTACCAGGCTTTTTTGGAGTTCTGAAAGATCATGTATCTCTCCTGACTCCCTTCCTCTCTTGAAATATTTTACTGCAAGCTTGTAAAGAAAGTTCTGTTAGGCTGTTAGGCTATAAGGGATTTTAGTTCATGGGGAGTGTGTGCACATCATCTTTGTGATAATCTTGTCTCTTCAGACTCTTTTCAGCAAGCACTAAATCACAAACTTGGCTGAAACAAACAAGCACAGAAAGATATTTAAAATGATCAAGAAATTTTCCAGGTCTGGCCAGGGATATCTTTGTATTAGTTTTTAAATAAAACTGATTTTAACAGTCACTTAGCAATCAAAGCTGGAAAAAATACTTCCCGAGCTCCTGCCAGGACAGACACACAGACCAGAATACAGAAAGTTGTTCTGTTCTTATGAATAGACAGACTGTGGGACAAACAGACTGGCTTGGAGGCAGGACTTTGTAGCACCAGTCCTGAGAATCTCTTTTCCCTTTTAGCACTCTCAACTGCTACACGGTCTCTCTCCTTGTTACTTTAGAAAGCAAGAAAAAAGAAACTACAGTATCCTTGTCCAGTGTGGACAATTATTCATCCTGTCTCAGTGGAGGGAGAATTGGAATCTGGTCCTTTTTTCATTCATGGACACAAGTAGGTACAATCAAAACTCTGGAAAACTTCCAACTCTGTTTTCTCACAAGAGAAATCAAACAGTCCTGGGAAAGGACTTCAGACTTCTGGAGAGTCAAAGAAATAAATTTCCATCTACACTCGACATTCAGACTGAGAAAACCATAATGACTTTAGATGATTTCTTTTGATGTCAGGAGCCTTGGCAAGACTGGAATATTTTGTTATCAGTGATAAACACTGCAAAACATCCCAGTGCGTGTATCACTTGAGGGCAGCAGTCTGAAGGCCAAGGAGAGTTGTCTTTGTTTCTCAAGCTAGGTGCCACAGCTACCAGCTTCTAAACCTGACACATATGTCTTCAGCGGGCCTAAAAACACCTTGCCACATGCAGGAGCACTTCCTTCCCTCTGCAAAAACATCTAACACTAGCTGGAAACAGTGGTGTTATTACTCTGGGGAAAAAGAGATGGCGAGTATGTTCTTGCTCAAGAGTCCCTAGGATAGAGGAGCAAACAGAGCTTGGGCTGTGGAGGAAAGCAGAGGGTTACAGTTTGATTTTTAATTCTTTAAGCCTTTCATTGCTTTTCTAAACCTGTCTTTCTTGAAGTATGAACTGCCAAGACACTTCAGAGAATCCTAAGCAAGCAGGTACTTTGGATGACGAGGTCTCCTTTCGTTGATCCACCATCACACAACATACAGGAGAGAAGGGCATTGCCCAAAATATTCCCAGGACCTTACAGCTAAAAGTGAAGAATATGCCTTTTAAGTCAATGTATAATAAGAAAGAAATTAAAACTGCCTTTATGTAAATCATGCCACACAGCTGGTTAAAAAAGCCTGAGGCAAACAGAAATAGCTCTAAGACAAAATAAACCCGCTGAAGTGCGATGCCGCTCTCTTAAGAATTACTTTTAGAAAACAAGCTGTATGACATTAACAAAGCCAGTCAGGTGATGATCATTAACATACAGCAACAAAGACCATGGGGTAAAATAAAAAAGAACAAGTTTGTGATACCTGAGGCAACGTCTGTTGAAGAGGCTGCAGACAAAGCGGCCTTGCCCTCCGCACTCAGAAGTGGCTGCACACAAGCCGTCTGGATCCAGCAGCTGTGTGACAGTAGTGCCCATCCTCCTTCCAAACAGCATACTCGGAAAACAGGAGAAAAAGCCTCTTGCAAAGTTGTTTTCCCTCTTTACAGCCTCCATAGGTCCTTTTTACTGAGCACAAAAAAATGTGCAATGTTTTTTACTAATCTCAGTGCTGGAGCAAACATTACACTTCTCCATTTCACGAAGGCTTCAAGCCTTGCTAGGAGCAGATAAATTAGGGCAAATAAAAGCTAAAAATGGCCAATACATTCACATTTCTTATTTTCTTACACATTCTTGAGAACACATTTTTAAAATCCTTTCTTCCTACTGTAGGATCAAACTCAAGATGCTTGAATGTTTGGGGTTAGCATTGATAATACTGTTAATACTCTTTTCTGACTTCCCATTTTCCTGCAGTTAAATAAATGAAATGGAAAACCTTTCATTTCTCAAGCTCCCCAGTGAGAGTGAGCAGGCACACTGGTCTGGGATTGTTTCCCCTTGTCTGACTCCTACATCAGTTCCTATTCAGAAAGCAGCTGGTCTCTGAATATATTCGGAGCTGGTTATCTCCATATACAATATATCCTAGCAGATCCAGGCTTCTATTCTTTTTTTTTTTCTTCAACAGGAAACACTTCTTTCGCTATTTGTCAGTCTTTTTCCAACCTCTGCCCCATAACTTTTGAAACGATTGGCCAATTTTAATGAAATCTGGCAGAAAAGCACAAATCTTAAAGCCATTAAATTCCTATCATGTCTGTGCAAATCAATAGGTGAGGAGAAAGGACTTTGAGTAAGTTTTATTATTTCCGCTGTTTCACTAAAGATTTTTTCTCCCATGTTCCACCTTCTTCAGAACAAGTCCCAAGGGATGCCCTTGTGCAATAGTTTGGGATACTTCTCTGGGTAGGGAGGAAATCTCTGACCACCTGAATTTACAGTGGGACCAACCTAAGGTGGGCAACAATCTCTTCCCCTCTCCTCGCTTCACGGACAGCCAGGTGAGGATGCCAGGCATGCTACTGGGGTATCCAGTGGGATCTGCAGCAGACTGGGAATGGAGGAACACACTTGACAGCACTGGACCCACAGCCTCTACTCGCAGCCAGACCCAGTGGAGTGGTGTGTTTTACCTCCATTTCTTTCACACCAGCCCTTTCTCTGCACAGTCCCGCCTTACCAATGACTTTGGATGGAGTTCTCTTAATTGCCCAGTGGTATGGGGAACCAAGCATGGGAAGCAGGTCAACAACCACAAAATGACCCATCTGGTTCCCTCCCTTCACCTCACGTCTCCTAAAAGCATACTGTTGAAAGGTGACTCACCATTCCTTTTCTTCTGAATGTGTGGCACCACCAGCACAAAAGAACAAGGCAAAAGCCTGAAGTAATTTTTTCATTTATTTCATTTTATTGTCCTAAACAACATTTTCAAAATTTTCCACAGAAAATACTATTTTTGTACTACATACAATAACTCGGTTTTACTTGAGGATTACAACCGAGGTTGCAAAAATGATGGCATGAGCAATTTTGAGCACCCTATTATTTAGCAGCAAAGTCCTGCTTTGATCCATCTCCCTGCTGACTTCAATGGAACTACAGTAGGTATAAATTAAAGCAAAATTCAGTCCATCAGCTCTACTTTAGACTTCATGCATCCCATTTAAGCAATGCCTCCACCTTGATTTCACCTTGCTGCAGTCAGCAAAGAATGCTGATACAAAAGGTGTCGTGCTTTCATGTCTCCACTCACTGCTCTCATGTCTAAGCTGTACCATTTTACCTTACCATTAAAATCACATTCAGGCAAAAGTGAAAGAGTATAGAAAAAGTGTGTAATTTCTTGTGCTTTCTCTGGAGAACAAGCCTCTATCATAAAGTTTTTCTTCATCTCCCTGTACACAAACAGCAAAAACATGACTTTTCCAGTCAAAAACAAACAGCAAAGTAAAAAGCCTATTAAAGTGAGCACAGTCGCTCATTCTAACAATTTTCATCTGAATGGAGAAACAAAGTGGTATTTCTAGCAGGTAGGAACTAACATTTCAAAAAAAGGGAAAAAAAAAATATGGTGAGATCATCAATCACATTAGCGGGAATTAGATGTCCAGTCCCTTAGAAGCTAATAACAATCCCAACCATATTGCATCAATTAGCCCTCGATTGCTTGTGAAGAGGTAAGAAAGCTTTAGTACTTCTCTCCCTTCCCTCATTACCATGGAAGAGTGCAGCAGAAAGAGCAGCACCACGAGTCACAGCCATGGCCACACGCCACAAGCGTGAGCTTTCTTCCATGGGAAGGTCATGGCTTCATCTTCCATTGAAGTCTTCTTCCTGGTTACAGAAAAAAAGAATCAAAAAGTCTGCGGATTAAAGCTATTTGTGACAATAATCTTCTTTGCTTTCAAATGTCATCACTAAGCAGGCTCTACTCAGCTTCTTGCAAAACTAGGGGATCCACAAACTTATTTCTTGGCCAAGCCATAAAATGAGGAAAAAAGGGAAAAGAGGCACAGCTGTACCTTCAAAATAATGTACTTTAAAAGCATTATGTGCTAACTGGGTGTCACATTGAATTTCTGAAACTGGAAAAAATAATCCTAACCTTTCAGACAAAGTTACATACAGAAGTGTAACTTTAAATCAGTTTTACATGCTAAAGCGAGATAAAGATTAGTTCATTTCTCTGCAGTTCAGTGAAAATGCATCACAAAAGGCAGTTTGTTGAAATGTAACTTAGAGGACTTTGCAAGCTTTTTTTAACTTTAAACAGATGATCTTTCCAGCAAATGTAGCCAGCAGTATTAGCTACTGGACACGGAAACCTTAGTATTTTTAAAGACCAGTTCAGACTGTCTATTTGACTCACCACTTTGAGAAGCCATCACATGCTGTCTCCATCAAACCCAAGCGTCAGTGACAACATTCACCCTGCTCAGCTTCAGCAGGAGAAATAGAGTTTTAGTTTTGCTCAAGGAATCTCTTTAGAAGTGACCAAAAAGTTCTAGAGATGTTAGCACAAGGTCACTACAGGCTAGTTTAAATAAAAGCTCCCCTTTCATCACTTTAAAACATGTTGTCCAGTCACTGTTTTCATTTCTGCCAAGTCTTTCACTTGCAAAGGTGGAAAACACTTAGGACAGGCAGCCTCCTACTGAATGAAAATACATTTGCTGTTCCATGGATAATATACTTAAGCCACCAAAACTCACCTTTTATATAGGGCCTGCTTGCCGGTGCCAAATTAAAAAAATATATGTATATGCATACATGCTTGAACAAATAAAAATACTACTAACACCTGGAGAGAAACAGGGTGGTAAAAAGAGCCCTTCAAGCACGCTTTATTAAACTACAAACAGTTTATCCAAATGGGTTTTTTTTACCTAAAAAAAGGATGGCAAAACCATACTCTCCCATCTTGGAAGTCCAAGTTACCCACCGCCGTGTAAGGAAATGGACATCACTCTGACCACATCACAGCTGAAGGTATAGTCTGTGTCTTGCCTACATTTTAGTCCTGCAACAGAGCATTTCATGCTGCAGCTCAGCTGAAGCCACATTTGCTGTTATCAATGAAGCATAAAACTTGAGCAATGCTGGCACCATTTCTCCTCTGTTTCAAAACAGTGTGGACTAGATTGTGTTTACTGGTACTGCTCCTCGGCATAATAATTTTGCCTTTTTTGGAAAAAATCCCACATCGGCAAGCTGCAGAAAATCTGAGCCTTTCTTTAACTAGAGATGATCATAAAATACAGTTTATGCACAGAGAGAAAGAAATGCAAAATACACATAAGGACATGTACAGTTATGCAACAAATCATCACCGATGGTTCTGGGTTTTATTGTGCTGCAATGAAAAAGCATGTAAGCTACGCACCAATAGAAAACAAACCACAGAGAAGGGAGCAACATAGACAGTGCGAGGCACAGACATGTAACCACGTATGTTGAGGAAGGAGTGAGCAATTGATCCAGGACAGATCTCTAGCTGGTGTCAGGCAGCTTTAGAGTTTTTCCTGTCCAAGAATCTGCTCCAGCATTTCAGTCATTCCTGGTGAAAAGTGTTTATTTTCCCTAGAAAACTCAAACTGCTTCTAAACAGCTTCTCCTTCAGTGTATCCTTGTTTGTAAGACTAGAGAGGTTTAGAAGGAACACTACTATCTCGGTAAGTTTTTCAGACTTGTAACTCAACACTGCCAGCAACACCTTTAGAGAGCACAGAACTCTGCAACACTGAGTTCGTCACAGAGGACAGGCATCTTACCAAAACCAAACTTGTTCAGATTGGTACTTCACTCCTATGCAAAGTGAAAGATTGTTACCTTCTTTTTACCTTCTTAATCTAAGATGTCTCTTGGATTTCAGATGCTTCGTAAATTTAGATTCATTATCAGCATATGCTGCACAAAGTTTTTGAGATAAAGGTTGCACAAAGAAAGTGTTTTACTGGGGAACAAAAAAGCAAAAAAAAACCTCCAAACACATGAGCTACAACTTTTATCAGCTGTGTTATGAGATGGCTTATACAGAGTTTAATTTTATTAGATTAATTTTATTAGATTATGAAATCAGTTGGGAATGTTGGCCACTCTGAATCTGATGCTTGTGGTAGGCATTCACAGAATACTACTACTTTTCCAGCCTCCTCCTGCAGCCACATAAAACTTTTGTTCCCTGACAATATCATATAAATTTCCTTTTTGTTTATCTCATACCTCAGTATTTCTTCAGCAATCTAGACATTGTCTGAACTTTAACACCTCCAGCAGGAACTAAGAAATATCTGTCAACCACTTCATTAAGAAACTTGCTGAGACTTTTCATATTATGTGCAAAACATTTTAAAATTAGACTGTTTCCCTAAAAGAGAATGCAAAAGCAACTGTAGTCATTAATAGTTTGTAAATAGGCATAGCAGGAACTGCAGGTTGCAGGATATGAAAAAAAAACAACCCAACAACTAACAATAGCACGGCTTTTTTAAAACAAAAACATTTCACTAGAAGTTCCAGATATAGTAAAATGCACTACAGGCAGAACCCAAAATATAAAATGAAGATACATATACTGTGATTAGACATCACAGATTTTAACATCAGTAATATTCCAAACTACTTTAGAAAAAAATATAATTCAATGTACAGGAAATTTGCAGTGTGAGATGTAGGCCAAACAGACACTGTATGTAATTCAATTGTTCACATAAGTGAAAACTGAGGAACGAGATGAATATGGGAAAAGCAGAAATTAAGGAGAGGCACTCTTCATACCGTCTGGGAAGAGAATCGTTCCAAGCATAAGGGAAGAAGCATGTGCAAATTCAAGTGATAACAGAAATACAGGTTAGGAAAATTAATGGAGACTATGATAGTAAACAAGGTGATTATTCAACTCAGAACGACAAAATACTGGGGAAAAACCACAAAATCTCTGTATTCACTCCAAACTGTTTATCTTAATTATCTGACAAGTCATTTTCAATCTGTTATTTCACAAATAAAAACATTTTAAGAGCACTGGATATCAGGCATCACTAAGGGACTACATCAAATGACTAATAACTACAGTAAACTACAAAGATAAATACTGAGTACAGAATAAATAACTACAGGTATTGAATAGTTCTGGAACAACTACACTTAAATATTTAAGTTCATTTGTGAGCTCAATGAAAACAGGAATACGGCTTAACATTTAGTCATGCATTCGTAATTCCTTGTATAGCTATACTATAGTGCAACTAAGAAACAATGTGTCTTTTTACTAGCAGGCAAGACTTCATGCAACCATATGTCAGTTAATCATAGAATCATAGAATGGCCTGGGCTGGAAGGGACCTTAGAGATCATTTTAATCCAACGTCCCTGTTGTGGGCAGGGACGCCACCTCTGGACTAATACATGACTGCAAAGCATCCTTAAAGCAAACAAAGTGCTGATTTTGGTTTAATTCAAATTCAAGTTTTGTTTACTTTCAGGAGGCTTCCAGTTTCCAATGTACCAATGTACAGCTGGACTCAAGACAAAAAAAAAGCCATTTTCATACAGCATTTAGGATAAAGATATTTTATTTGATCAAGGAGATACCCAACAAGCCTGCAACACTCAGTAAGCTGCGCGAAACATGAGATGGTGCATAATTCAGAGCGCAGCTGTTGAATCAACTAGAGTATGGACTGCTTGTTGAAAAAAGTTTCAGACCACTGGGCATAACTGATTCCTGGTAGCCCTGAAATTCACAAATCTCACTGTAACAGATTCCTGTTCCCTAGTTTGCATCCTTCTCAGTGCATTTGCTGACACAGTCCGAGACAAAGACTACAGATATTCCAGGTTGTCTGTGACATCTTGTGCGTGTATGATACACCGCTTGGTGAGGCAGGTATCTTGATCACACTGTTCAAATAAAGAAGCAATTTTTTTTCTCATTTTCTTGAGGTTGTCCAGCCTGGAGAAGAGAAAGCTCCTGGCAGACCTTGTACCAGCCTTCCAGTACACAAAAGAGAACTGAGGAGGGACTGTTTACAAAGGCATGCAGCAATAGAATGAGGGGCAATAGTTTTAAACTAAAGCAGGGTAGATTTAGACTAGACATTAGGAAGAAGTTCTTTACTATGAGGATGGTGAAACACTGGAACAGGTTGCCCAAAGAGGTGCTGGAGGCTGCTTCCCTGGAAACATTCAAGGTCAGGCTTGATGGGGCTCTGAGCAGACTGATCCACTTGAAGATGTCCCTACCAGGGGGCAGGACTAGGTAACCTTTAAAGATCCATAAGTCTATTACAAAAAAAAAAAAAAAAAAAGAGCTAGGAAGTTGCTGTGCTTTTTCCTAACACCTAATTCCGTAAATGTTAACATCTCAATAAAGTCTGAAATTGTTGTTCACTATTTCACTGTCCTACTCTTTCACAGACTTTTAAAATTAGAAGATGCATTTACTAAAATGACACCCTTTACTTCTGCCCCTTCTTGCTTACTACTATATGACCTTTAGTCAGCAGTGAAGAAACTTTTCTTTATGGAGAAGAGATGTAACCGAGTCAGAGGATCACACATTGGCATATACCAGTACGGACTGTACAAGGCTCTGAGATACATTCCCCACCCCTCTTAAACTTTGGTGCTTTAATTATTCTAGACATCTGTGTAGAAAATAGAAAGCTACACCAAAAGGCCAGATTTTTAAATTACTGCAGTATCCAGGTAAAATCTTAAATTACTTTTAAATATCCATCAGGTTTGTTTCCTTCTGTGGAGGTCTAAATAGCGTACAGAAGGAAAACTAGGGGCAAACTTTACACTCTTACCTTTACAATCAAACTGATTTTTAATGATTACTGCAGAGGTCGAGTCCTAACATTTGTAGCTGGACACAATCTTCAGTCATCATGCCACATTTGTATAACCTAAACACAATTCCTGCCAAGTCACTTTTCTTTTGCTGTAAGCAGTCCCTCTTTCTAAGTCCATTTTTATACCTCCTTTCATCTTTACCCATCCTGGTTAAGACAGCAGCGTAGGCACCTTGGCAAGAAGAGACAGCAGAGCCAAACTATGCCCATATGATAGTACCGTCCCTCAGTTATTGTCCCCAGTACGTTGAAATAAACTTCCCAGTATCGGTATTTCCAAAAATCCCCATTTCCAGACACAGTATTTCTCAAAATTTTTTAGCCATCAGTGTGCTTGTAGCAAGTGTGGGTAGAGCCATATCTTCATTTGCAAAGCCTAGCCATGATGATTTCTCAAAATCAGTATCTCCAGATTTTGTTGACTGCCTCTGGGGTCCTGTTTTAATCTCAACAGGTCAGCCCCTGAATCACCAGCCTGTGGCCTGCACTGAATTCAACTTCAGAGACTGTGGAAACAGAATATGCCCAGAGAAGTGACAAGAGCCACTGACAAAACTTCAGGATGGCATCTGGAACAGTAACATGGAGATAAATGAAAGCTTAACAAAGTCACTGGCAAGCAAGAGACAACCCAAAAACGTTTGTATTCGAAATGCACGTGGGGAGGCACTGAAACCTAAAGAAAACACGCTTAAACTGAAGTATTTCAAGTGTCACGTCCCAGCTGTCTCAAGGCCCGCGGAGGCCGAAGAAACGTTAAGATCCCACCCCAAGGCCTCATCCCACAGTTATCCTGGGAGCGACGGCACCAGCGTCCCTTGAGGCAGAGGAGAGCGGAAAGTTGGGGAAGTGCCCACTGGCAACCAGGAACGGCTCCGGACGCCCTCAGGGGAGACACTCGTCCCAGCCCTGTTCCCACCCGGCCCTCACGATCGCCCCCCGCCTGCTCTCGGTCTCGGTCTCGGTCTCGGTCCCAGTTCCGGCCCCGGCCCCGGCCCCGGCCCCACCTCCCGCCGAGGCCCCGCCCCGCGCCTCAGGGAGGAAGCGCGCGGCTCTGCCTCCACCATGATGGCGGCCAGCGCAGGAAGGGGCGGGGCGCGGGGCGGAGCTGCCGGGGCACCGCCGGAGAGGGCGGCAGCGGCGCGGCGCCGGGCGGCGGGCGGACGGGGAACGGGGCGCTCCCGGCCCGTCCCGCCTTGCCGTGCCGCAGCGCCCAGGCCGAGGCCGCGCGGCGCTGGGGGGGGGCTGCTGGCGAGGCGGGCGGGGGCCGAGAGCCGCCGCGGCCTCCCCTCGCCCCCCCCCCCCCCCCCCTCGCCCAAGCTTCCCCCCCACCCCCGCCGCAGGATCGGGGCCCCACTGGAGCGGGCCGCGACCGGCTCCGCCCCCCTCCGTCGCCTTAAAGGGCCCGCGGCGGCTGCGCGCGGCTCCGCCAGTGCCCGCCTCGCGCCGATGGCGCCGCTCTCGGCGGCGGCGTCCTCCTTCCCTTCCTGTGGCGCGGCGCTTCCTCCCTCCGTTCCCTTTCGCTTCCGGGGGTCAGCGCCGCCGCGGCCGCTGCTCGGTAACAAGCCCCGTCCCGGGGTCCGGCCGGCAGAGCCGGCAGCCGCGCCCGGCGCAGGCCGCGCCGCCCCGCCGCCCCCATGGCCAGCAACCCCCAGCCGCAGCCCCCGCCGCCGCCGCCCCCGCCGCCGCCCCCTCAGCAGCCGCCGCCGCTGCCGGGGGCCGGGGCCGCCGTCGGGGGCGGCGCGGCCGAGCCCGAGCTGGTCTCCATGATCGTCAACCACCTCAAGAGCCAGGGGCTCTTCGACCAGTTCCGCCGCGACTGCCTGGCCGACGTGGACACCAAGGTGGGGGCGGGCGGGCCGTGGCGGACGGCGCCTCGGAGGAGGTCCCGGCGGCCCGCCGGTGTCTCTGCCCGGGCTCCAGCGCGCCGGGGGCAGGCCGGGCCCGCGTGAGAGCGGCGGGCCCGACGGGGGGTTGGCGGCGGATTGCGGGGGGGGAGCGCGCCCCGCTCTCGGAGGAGGGGAGCGGCCGCCCGGGCCCGTGCGGAGCTGCGTCGCGGCCCGGGGCGTCCCCCGGGGGCAGAGCTGGAGCCGCTGTTTTCAGAGGGGAGCGTGGGCTGGCTGGCGGCGGGAGCGACCCGGGGAGTGTTTCTGGCGATAAGGGCGCGTTTAACAGGCTGTGCCCGCCGCCGGGGAGAGAGAGAGGGGCCGTGCAGTTACGGGGAGTGGGGTCCGGACGGGGCTCCCAGCTCGTTCCAGCCCGGCTTGCAGGAGGATGACTGCTTGTCCAGACCCTCCTGTCCAACCTCTCTGTTGTTGCTTTCTAGCCCGCCTACCAGAATTTGAGACAGCGCGTTGACAACTTTGTTTCCAATCATTTGGCAACTCATACCTGGAGCCCTCATCTCAACAAGAACCAGCTGAGAAATACATAGGCAGCAGGTTCTCAAGTAAGTGACAAACGTGGGGCTTCATCTGTTTTGAACATGCTTATGTAGCACGGTCAGTGACAGAGGCTCTTTAAGTCCATTGTAAAGTGTCTACTTTATTCAAAGGAACTTCTGGAGAAGCTCTTTTTGTGTGTGTGTGTGTGTGTGTTTAAAACGTGGTATTATTTCAGATAGCAACTCACCATTGGTCAGAATTAAACTGCAAATACTGTTTTGTCTAATCCAAGCTCATGCGGGGTTGGAAAGCTTGTTTCCGGCTTGGGATGTAGTGCCCAGCTAAAACCTATCTTTACTGATTCTTTAAGGGGGTTATTAATAAAATTCCTGTTATCATTGAGTTCTGAGTTAAGGAAAATTAAAAGCATTGGACAAACCAAGCTCTGCAGAGCAGAAAGCTAAATTCACAAAACAAAAAAATGCATATAAATCTAGCTAAACAGAAGAGGTTTTTCGGAATGCTGTTAAGTCAAAATTATGTCAAACACTTACATGGTGCTACATTATTTGGTGAGGGTTTCTCTAGTTTTTCTTCTCGAAACCTAGAGTCCTAAGAAATGTTAGGGAATTTCTTTGAAGTCGCATGAGTTTGGGTAAAAACAAAGAATTTGGGAACAAGCTTATTCAGTCACGCTGTCACTAGTACCCTGATTATTTTATATGGAGGAGCTGTTTTGTTTGTGGGGAAGGAAGCAGTTGTTTGGGATTGTTTTTAAGTACTTTTTAAAGAGCAATAAGGATAAGAGGCAGTATACGTTCCATGAAAGATTACAGGGTCTAGGAAGAAACCATAGATATAAAGCTCTCTATTGCTGTTTATTACTGACTATTAAGAGTGTTCTATAAAGCTGCAGAACTCTGAGCTGTCACATTGTATTGGGCAGAATGTAGCTTAGGGTGATGATAACTAGTCTAGTAGATGTTTATTCCTAATGATTTCTATATTTCATTTGTTTTATGCTATGGGAATTGATAATGTCAGGTTTCTTCTTCATTTTTTCCACAGATGTTGCTTTTACAATTAGATAAGACTTGTAGGCATAACCAGTAAAGACATAACAAAAGGCTGTTTGTTGTGTTAATCCTTGCAGTTGGATTGCTTTGTTTCTCTAGCATTTTTTTTCTTAGGTTTTAATGCATAGAGAAAGCTGTTGAATACAAGCAGCGAGGTAAATACATAGCTGCAGTGATGCTCAGAAAGTGTTAATGTTTCATTGGAGGTTCTTAAGAGTGTTTGCGTCAACATCTAGATGAGCATATTTCATAAAGATGTTCTTGAAAAGTAATTTTTCTTATTCGGTATTCATGTAACTTTGTTCCAGGTCTGGAATGTTGGAATCTGGAATTGAAAGAATTATATCTCAGGTTGTGGACCCAAAGATCAATCACACATTCAGACCTCAGGTGGAGAAAGCTGTCCATGAGTTTTTAGCCACATTAAATCACAAAGAGGAGGCAGGCCCCAGTACAGCTTCAAGCGTAGGAGAAAACAGATGCTTCTGTTACAGTACAAGGTATTCTGCCATTTCTCTGAGCAGTCTACTAACACAATTTTGGTTTTTTCAGGAGAGCAGAAACATTGGCTAGGTTTGCTACTAGCCAGAATTGTTAGCATCAGTATGGACAAGCTGAGCTCCGGGCAGCATACTGTAATTCTGGTCTCTTAGTATGTGTATAAAGGTAGAAGACAAGAGATGTTGCCATGTACCATCGTGTCAC
This sequence comes from Trogon surrucura, assembly GCA_020746105.1. Taxonomy (NCBI): domain Eukaryota; kingdom Metazoa; phylum Chordata; class Aves; order Trogoniformes; family Trogonidae; genus Trogon; species Trogon surrucura. The sequence continues at coordinate 66,294,406 of CM036620.1, forward strand.
TCTGTCACCTCTGCTTGATGTTACAAAGAGATCAGTTTTATTTTAGGGGAAGAAGTTTGGTCTCAGGGATTGGTCCTCTATTATAGCATCAGATAATGCATAGGTGTAAGAGAAGACCGATTGTTTTTTTTTTTTATTTGCTGGTAGATGAGACAAAAGTTACCTGTGAGACAATTACCTGTCTAAATGCAGTTGCTGTGTGTAGTAAAATCTGAATGGCCAAGACCCTCTCAGGGGCTTAAGGTTTGCTGCAAATTAGCCAGTCTTTAGGTTGTTGATAAACACAGCACTTCTTCTTTACAGTTTTCATTTATGTATCAACTTCTGAACACTTCTGCAAGTAACTGTCCATTCTTGCCCCTCCCGAGAGACTCCACAGCAGTCCCATCTATTTGTAACCAGACCCTTTATTTAAATCCTGACCGTTTTCCTGTGAGGCCCACTTCCCTTAAAGTGGGTTAACAAGCCAGCTGTGCTCTTGGTGCTAGTCCAGTTAACCCTTTCTCCTTGATCTTCAGAGCTGCTTCTAAGAGGCTGGGAAATTGATAAGGTATTTCTGATAGTCCTATTGGTACATAACCAATATGCTGAGTCCATTTTGCATGTCATTTATGGAGAGACTCGCGTTATGAAATACAGACTTTCTGCTGCAGTATTCTGTATTGTGCTTCTCCAGAGCTGTTGTCCCACTTGGGATGATGGTAAAGTTGAACAAGGGTTGTTTTCAGAGCATCCTTCCCATAGACAACACCTGGTTTCTTTAGCTGTTCTCAGGGACAGCGGTATGTCACAGGGCAAAATGAATCTCCAGTAATCAGGTCATAATTGCTGCAGGAATGCAACTTCTTGTTCTTTTTATTACTAATTTTTTTCTTTTCGTTAAACCAAAATCTCTAAATGCAAAACTGGTCAAACATTTTAGTTACTTTTATTTATTTTAAATAGAGTAATTGTTCTTTTTCTTTTCACTTGCTTAACATCCTATCTGAGTAGAATTATAGAAATTAAGATGAACTGAAACTTTTCTTTCTTACTATTCAAGGTGTCTCTTCTACAGCTTCTAGTGGCAACGTAGCTAACGATGCCATGTCCATTTTGGAAACAATAACTTCTCTTAACCAAGAAGTCAAGTGCTGCCAGGGCTTCAACAGAGAACTCAAATCCCAAAAACAGTGACAAAGTTGCAAAAAAGGCTCTCATCACAGCAGAGTGTGGATGGTAGCACTGAGAGAGAGAGAAATGTAGAGGACTTGCCGGACAGAGAGAAAGCATTGTGATCTTTCTGAGAGAAGGGTCTATGAAACGTTAGGCAAAGTGTGAAGATTTTGAACGAGCTTCCCTGCCAAAGTGAAGAAGTAAAAAATTCAGCAAAGGATACTAATAATTTGACTTTTACAAGTAAAGAAATTCAACAGGAAAATGAAGAAACAAAAGGGTAAATTATTAGATAAATCTGACAAGAAACCAGACAGCAGTGAAAGAAGGAAAGAAAAGAAGGAAAAACTTGACAAAAAGTCTGACCATTCAAGGAAAGTGATGATACCGCAAAGTCAAAAGAAGAAAAGCAAGGAAGGAGAGTCCAGAACCAGTGAAACAGTTAGTTCCAGAAAAAAACAGCAATAAACATAAAACAAATGAAAGCACTAAAGAAGGTATGGTATGGGCAGTGCTCTTCCCTAAAATATGGATATTTGGAGGTTTTTTTTAAGTTTATTCAGGAGTAGAATCAGAAGTGTGTTTGGAATGTAAGTTCTCTGCTAGTTCTGGCAAATTTTGCTTAGCTAGCCACAGCTAGGTCTTGGTTCGTGTCCCTTAACCAAGGTGCCCACATTAGGAAGCAGATTGAGCTTTGATTCTTCAAAATGTGTGATTGATCATCTACCTTACTGTGGACAAGTTCCTCTCAACGATTCAGTCTGCGTTTAAGTGTCTAGTTGTAGCTCAGGGTGATTTTTGTTCTGAGTAAACCAGTTGGCCTAATAATATTTCATTAAGGTGTTACTTTTTTTTTTATTTCCTGTTACTAAGATAATTTTGTATTCAGTGGCAAAATCACTGTTCTGTTTTGATAAGACAAGTTTGTCAAATACAGAATGCTGCATTACAGCCCTTTATTTCTGTTTTTTCCATTGCAAGAAAATATGTCTGTAGATTCAGATATGGATGTACTCAGTGACATCACTGTCAGCTCTGTCCATACCAGTGACCTTTCTTCCTTTGAAGAGGAGAGTGAAGAGGAGCCTGTAATTTCCGACAGTACGGAAGAGGGGGAGATAACATCAGATGGTAAAATACCTACGTTGTTAAGTAGCAAGAAAGGTTTTGCAGTATGTTTTATTGTACTTATTTATAAGAAGATTTGAATGTGGAGCGGATACTATTTGTGCAATTACAAAAGATGATTAGTGGACATTTTGAAGATTTTAATAGCTTGATATATTCTAAACACTATAAATGTTGTATGTGCTACATATAACATAGAGATATAGCATATTTCATAGGCAACAGAAGCACTTAGAGGTGATGAATATGTCACTTTCCTATGTTGTTTTTTTTTGGTGTGTTTTTTTTCCCCTTCCCTTCTTGGACTCCGGTGATCTTGAAGGTCTCTTCCAACCAAAACTGTCTATGATTCTGCCATGAATCTTCTGTAACATTGGAGTACTTTGTGACCACAGGGTACTGGTTGTAGCTGACTTTGCACATCAGGTTGGTTTTTGAGCTTTAGGATTGCAGGAATTTCCAAATTCTACCTGACCACAATAGATGAAGGAACAGAAGATGGATATACCTTTAAGAGTCTGGAAACACCATACATCTTTGCTGATTGGGCGTTACCTTTTTGTGTCCTCACTTGTCCAGAGCTAGGCAAGCTGATTGACCTTGATTTCTGCAGATATAGTGGCTTCTGCAGTTGAATAAGACTTTCCACTTCAGAATACAGAGGGACTTGGTACCAGTGCATGACTTGTCTTTAGTGTACTGTGAGCTTACCTTTCTGTTCTAAAAATATTGATTAGAAGCACTGAATATCTTGCTTAATTGTTCAGCTTTGGTGTTACCTTTAAACATGACAGATTACATTCAGTTACCACTAAATATTTGTGAAGTATATTTCAGGGATACAGATAATTTTTACAGTGTGGAGCACAAGTGTTTTTGCTCTATTTAATAATCCTGATATAGCTGAAATAGATTTATTTATTTTTAACTGAATAATACTTAGATGAGTATAAACAACATGTTTTGTGTATGTGTTTCAGTAAGCCTGTCTAGTTTTTACATACACAAATATTGTACAAAATTTTTTTTCTGTAGTGAAGAAGCTTATTTAATACATAGAAGTCATATTCTAACTTTTTATGTGGTGTTAGCTACAAAATACTATATGAAAAAGACAACATGATTACAGGCAAGAAGATAAACCCAGTTTATTCTGGGGTTTGTGTCTTGCAATTTTTTGGCTAAATGATGTGCACAAACAAATGAGTATACCTTTCAAATTTTCATAATCTACTGATATTTTAAAGGGTTTAATTTTAAATGTTTGTTTTTAGAATTGTTAATACACTTTGAATAGCTTTGTCTCTTTGGTAGTTAATGTTGAAAGCACTCTCCTGATTTATCCATATACCTCTACACTTCACTAACGTTTCTTCAGATGAGGAGAAGAACAGTCAAAGTAAGACAAAGCCTCATGCTAATGAGCTGAGTGATGGGAAAACCAAGCCCGTACGTCACGCTTATGTTCGCAAACCTTTCTTGTATTCCAAATACTTCAGTGATTCTGATGATGAACGAACTGTAGAACAACGCCGCCAGTCCATCGTAAGTGTGGATTTTGTTCCTGCTCATGTTCTAGCTCCTTAAACTTTTCAGCACAGAAATTCCACTTTTTGTTTGATGGTGGTTTGTGAGGGGAAGTCTTCTGTTTCTTCTTACTTCCACAATAATGCATGATCTGATCTCCTGTAAAGCACTCTGCTGGTTGTAGTGTTGAGGCTACTGGTGGTGAAAGCAACAACACACTTTTCTGTATTTTTTCTCCTGCTCTAAAGTGAACAGTCTTTTGATTTTGACAGAGGGTTTACTAATCACATGCAGGATTTTTGCAAAGTCACAGCAATAGGTGGATTTTTTTTTTCTAAGCTGATTGATCTGATAGAGTAAGAGCTGCTACACATAAGAAAAACCTGGTCTTCCACAGACGTAACGACAATTTGGGTGAAAAAAGTAGCCTTTGCCTACCTGCAGTCTGTCTTCTATGAGGTTTTGTGTGCTTTGGGCTTGTGTTGACTGCTTAAGGCTACTTGATTACATCATCTCTTTACAAATGTAGTTCTTATGGCCAATGAAATCAGTAGTTTGTAGCATGTCTGCAGACACAGAGAATGGAAGAGAGGTTTATGCATGTTCACTATGTTCTGCAGAAGAAAGACCAGCACACAAAAGAGGAAGCACTTGTTCTTTTAGATTTTTTTTCTTTGGCAAAATATAAAAAAAAGATTGTATGGTTATATATTATATATATACACACTATGTATATATTTTATGAACATAGTACATATATATGATATATTCTTTGAGAAAGTCTCATAACCTCAGTCTTTGATGTTAAGTGGTAATAAAACTCTGGAACTCAGCTAGTTTCACTTCACAGAAGTATTCCGTTAACATTCATATAATTCATTTCATATAATAATTTCCAAGGACTATTTTTTATTTTTAGCTTGCTTCAAGTTACAGTGTTTTGTTTTCTGTGAGTTTTAGACATGCGTTTGTAGACAAGGAATACTCTTTGACCTGATGATAGATTATTGTCTTTGGTTTTGTATCTCCAGGCCAAAGAAAAAGAAGAGAGACTCCTAAGAAGACAAATTAACAGAGAGAGACTTGAAGAAAAACGTAAACAGAAGGCTGCAGAAAAAACAAAATCCTTAAAGACTGGAAGTCAAAATCCTAAAGGTATGAGAAGTGTAACATTACCACCTGACACTCTGCGCTCGTTCATTTGCTCTCGCTCTGGGGAAGAAAACATACAGCTTAAAATACTGGTAATAGGTCTCTCTAGTAATTTCCCGTAAAAGACAAACATTTCAACAGGGGGCTGTAACAGAAAAATGTATAATACAAATTATTAATACAAAAATTCCATTATCTTCACTTTTTCATACATCCTTTCATATAACATTACATTGCTTAAATGCAGTGGATACCTATATACACTAGTATTCTGTTACACATTAGTATTCTCTGCACTCTTGCAGTCACATTTATAGCTGAAACAGTAATATAGTTACATGTTTGTGTTTCGCCATTTGTGTATTATTTTAGGAAGAAGTGGCTTGAATTCAGAAGATGCTTCATCAAGAAGTCTTGAGTCAAAAGTTACTGGTACCAGCATTAAGGATGTGCTTAAAGAACAGAAATTTTTAGAAAAAAAAGTAGCCTTAAGCAGAAAAAGAAAAAGAGATTCAAGGTATTTGTGTGTTTGCTCAAAAGAAATTAAGTTTTTGAATATTCATTTTTACAGATGGGAAAAGATTCTCTTCAACTTTGCAGTTAGCCTTACCCATTTCAACAATTTTGTTTTAAAATATTCATGTAATTCCATTACTGATAAGCTTGAAGTTCAGGCAGAAAATCGAATTATAGTTGCTTAAGTGTATTGCAGCTCAGACTGCAGTAGCCACCTTTATGTGACTTTTCATACACAGAATGGTAATAAAGACATAAGAATGAAAACTTCTAGGTGTTTGTAATTCTAATATGTCAGTCAACTTGGCTTTGTATTTAGATTGATGTTTTACATGGATATGTACACATGTACGTACCTGTCTACATATGGGCATATGTGTGGGGCAAGGAGATCTTACCAGTTTTACAGGGACAGCTGTAGTACTAATACTGTCATAGTAATATTCTCTGCTTCAATTACGTGGTGTCCAGAGGTTATCTTTGAAGTTGGTACACATAATTTTCCAAGAGAAAAAAAGCTTGGACAAATTGGCTAGTCAGAAGTTGTGTGATCATGTTCCTTGGCAGTATTCTTAGTGTGCATTTCTGTCTATCTTTCTGCTTTAAAAGCAGAAAGTTTACAGACTAATGTTATGCTGGTATCGATTTTTCTTTTTTGTTAATTGTCCAAATATCTGTTGCAGGCATGCTGAAGATGGCTGCAAAAAGAAATATGAGCCAACTGAAGAAGATCTTAGAGAAATGCAAAAGACAAATGAGGTATGTGTCTTTTAAATATAAACCTTATAACCTTCCTTTTCTTAGTTGTGATAGTGATCTGATGTTACTGTAGTAATCACAGAATCATAGAATGTGTTGGACTGAAAGAATTCCAGTAGCTCTTAGAATATACAGTCTATGATGCTGATGGATGTTGTAGTAGAAGACAAGATATAGTTTAAGCCCTTTAAGCATGTTGGGTTTTAAAGAAAGCTAAGTATGTCTTACATGACAAGACTTGAAGAGCTTGGTCTATTTAATTTTCTCATTGGAAAGTTAAAGGAAAACGGAATGTAGTCTAAACACTAAAGGAAAGAATTTTTGTGGTAAGAGTTTTTACTAACGGCGTTATTAACACCAAAAAAAAGTAATAGTTGGAAGTTCACGCAGAAGTCTTTATCTTTTATGGATTTTGGGGTGTTGTTTGGTTTTGTGTTGTTATGGGGTTTTGGTTTGTTTGTTATAAACAGACAGCATAAAGGCTGTTTAACTTATGGAGTACTTGAAATTGTCATCGTCCATTTAAAAATCCATTTGGATCATTTTAGAAAGAAAAATCACTTTATAAAGAAAAGATACTCAAGTTTGAACAGACTCCTTCAGGTTAACTTTGGTTGCTTTGGATTTTCTCACAATCGCAGGTAGTTGAAATGAAAATGGCAAGTTTAATTTTCTTACTAACTATATTTTAGATGAATTTTTATTATGATGTTAAGTGTATTTGCTGGTGTATTGTTTTTATGGAAAGTTGATGCTTAGCAATTCTGTTCAATCATATAGTGGAGAAACTGTAACATTTGCTTATATATAAAAACTTTTCTTTTGTAGACTTGTGAAAAAAATTCTTCCAAAGAATTGAAACATAATCATGGGAAAAGTGAAATCTCTAAACAGCTCAGAAGACTTTCAGAATCTATGCATTCAACTGAGGAAAGCAAAAGTGATTCTAAAGCAGAAAAAGAGCATAAAAGAAAAACCTCCACCTCTCTTCAGGCTGAAGGAGCCCAACAGGACAGTGAAACAAGGGATCCAAAAAGGCAACTGGATAGAGCAGAAGGCAATACTGAAGAACTTCAGAAGCAGAAATCCCTATTTAAAAATGAAAAACACACGAAAAAAGATAGTGACACAGAAATTCAGCATGTTAGAAATGCTGCCAAAAAAGAAGCCAAGTCTTACAGAGATAAAAATGAGAAGGACAGAACTGTTTTAGAAGATAAACTCTCTTTAAAGCACAAATACAAAGGAGAAAGTGTGCATAAATCAACTGAAGATGCTGAACTCCATTCATCTGAGAGAAATTTGAAAGGAGAGGATAGTGGTCAGAAACATAATCAACAGATAAAGGTTTCCTCAGATGACAAATCTGAAAGAAAAAGTAAACACCGAAGTGAACGTAAAATATCAGTAACAGGAAAAGATGGAAAAAATATTTCTGAATCAACCCCAAAAGCTGAAGAATTGCTGCGCAAGGAAAACAAAAAAGACAGACATCTGTCAACAGAAAAATCAAGAGCAGAATACAAGTCCAAAAGGTCCCTGAGTGATTCTAGGCCGCAAAAGGATTCATTAAGTGCCTCAAAGCAACTTGCTTCTGCATCACACAGAAGGAGTGAAAGCTACTCGGAAGATAAACATGAAATAGAATCAACTAACTCTGACAGTAATTTGAAACAAGATGATGGTGTTCATAAAGATAGACGACGATCTAAAAGCCTTGTAGAAGACAAAATTTTGTTAAAGACTAAGTCAAAGAGTCATAGTAAACAATTCAAAACATCTGAAGCAGAGCTACAGGAAAATTTAACTAAAGAGACTGGTCAGAAACTAGACAAGGAGAAGAACACAGAAGAAAATGATTCAGATAAGCAACACAAATCCAAGAATGAAGACAAAGTTTTTGAGGAGAGTGGTGCTGAGTTTGAGCTTGTAAGTGGTACGCAGTCAGCTCAGGGATCACGAAAAGATTTTAGTCACAAAGTTAAGTTGCATTCTGGAGAAAGAGGATCTGTAAAAGAGAAATGTAGAGGTGATAAAGATTTAAGCAGTTCCAAACTAGAAAGAAGGTACTCTGCTGAAGGTCACAAAAGCAGAAACTTAAAGCACAGCAACAAGGAAATAAAGAAGAAGGAGGAGAATAACAAACTGGAAGACAAAGATGTTAAAGAAATGGATAACAAGCATGAAAAAGTATTGAGTGTCATGGTAGCGATGGATAAAAAAACAAAAAGAAGATCTTGTGAAAATAGAAAAGGCAGTATATCAAACCAAAGTTTACTTGGAGAGGAAAAGCAATCAGCTAACACCACTGAAAGTAGCCGTGCTCCAGCCTCTCAAAAGTCAAGTATGAATAATGATGATTTGCATACTGGTCATGAGAGAGAGGTGATGGAACTTGATTTGAAAAAAGCAAAAGTACAGGAAGCATCTAATGTTGAAGGAAAAATCATTCAGAACTCACTCCAAGCCACAGATGCTAAGTATGCAGCAAAAGAAAAAACATCTCTCTCTCTTTTGAATAAGGAATTAGGACACATCTTGGCAGATCCCGAAGGTTGTGAATTGCAGTTTCTGCCTGCAGCTGAAAAAACTGTTAAAGAAGATATTTCTAATAAACAAGTTGGTGCCTTAGACACTTTGTCCAAACAAGCTTCCATGGATCAAGGACCCAATAAACAAGGGGCTCATAAAATGAGTGTTGTGTATAAAACAAGTGATAGAATATTACTGAATGTGCCCAGTAAGGATCGTGCTTCAGAAGATAGCAGAAGACCAAAGAATTTAAAAACTGCGATAAATTCTAATTCAAATGATGTTCCTTTAGCAATTAATTCTTCCGGAGAAGGTGATGCTGATGCAAAGTCCACGGATATGGATATCTCGGGTTTTACAGATTCCTTGCGTAGTATGTCTAAAGAATGTCATAATTCAGATGGGACTTCTTTATTTGAAGATGCTTCCACTTTGAAGAATGATGCAGCACAGGTTGTACACATGGAAAAACAAGGTAGTGCAGTGCCGAGTTCTGTCGTGAAAAGTGATGGTGACAACACCACTATGACAAACTGTATAGAAGAAGATAATGAGGTGCCCCAGGCTGATGAACAGGCAGTGGAAGACAATGCAGCTGAGTTACTTAGTCAAGAAGGTTATTGTGAAGCAGCAAAATTAGTAAGCACTCAGGGAAGTGAGTTGAAAGTGAAAGAGGAAAACTCAGTGACTGATATTACTGAAGATTGTGGCCATGTAACAACAGAAGAACTTCTAGAAAGGAAAGAAAGAAGGCACTTGAATACAGATCATTCCACAGAGGGAGAAAGAAGCACAGTGATGGATAATGTGGAAAAGAACGAGGCACATGATATTGATGCTGTGATAGAATCGTCCTCTGTATTAGTGCCTGAAAGAATTCATGAAGAAACAGTCGAAGGCTCTGCTATAGCCAGTGGGCAAGAAAGCACCAGTGTGACTAGCATGGAAGAGAAAAATGAAAGCAATGCAGTAGGTACCAGTGCAGGCAGTAGTCAACATAGTTTGTTGTACAACAGCCTACAAACAGCTCCAGCCACGGTGATAGGAACTAGCACAAAAAAGGTCATTGAGAGCACTGTCATGGCCACTAGCACAGGAGAAGAAAGAGCTGAGGGAGCATCACATTCTGAAAAGGACAGTGATGCTACAACCACTTGCTCAGAAGAAGAAAGTGAGGTGACGGTAATCTGCACAAGCATAGAAGCTGATGAAGGTTTCACAACAGGTGTATGGGTAAAAAGTAGCAAGGGCAGCAGCTTCGTGACAGGAGCAGATACTGGTGAGTGTACTGTTGCAGCAGCTGAAGAAGGTGGTGGCAGTGTTGTCACCGAAGGATTAGCAGAAAGGGAAAGTTTCCTAACAAGTACGGAGGAAGAAAATGGTGACTGTGCCATGGTTGATGCCGAAGAAAGTGGTAAGGCTTCAGTCAACGCAAGTGGAGTAGAAACTGAAGACAGTGTGAATAGTGCTGGGGCAGAAGAAAAAGATGATGCTGTGACTAGTGCAGGTTCTGAAGAAAAGCGAAAGACCTCAGTTTGTGTAGATACAGGCAAACTTGAAAGTTCTGTATCCTGCTTAGGTGAAGTGGAGAGTGATGGAGCTGTAACTAGTGCAGGGACAGAAACAGGCGAAGGGTCAACAAGTGGTGACAGTTCAAGTGAATTTAGGGGCAATGTGAGAGCTCACCAAGTTAAAGAACACGAAGGTACTGTGACTTGCACAGGTGCAGAAGAAAGAGGTCGTAACTTCATCGTCTGCTCAGTGACTGGTACAGATACCCAAGAAGAAAGCACTGTAACTGGTGCATGTATTGCGATGGTCACAAACAATAGTGCCACAACAGGAATTAGTGGTGACAAGTCTGAGGATACTGTAAATGGTGAAAGCACAGTGACCAGCACAGGCATAACTCCAGAAGATGATGCTGAAATTTCAGTAGTCTGCACGGGACTCGAAGACAGTAACGAGGGGTTTGCAGTTTGTTTGGAAACTGAAAAATGTGAAAGTCTCATGGACAGTACAGAAGCAAAGGAAGAAGCCAGTATCGCTACGGTCAGTGTAGGTCTGTGTGATGATGAAGGGTTTGTGACTAGTACTGGCTCAAAAGAAGAAGATGAAGAAGGTGAGGACATTGTGACCAGTACAGGAAGAGGAAATGAAGAAAATGAGCATGCTTCTACTTGTACAGGAATGGAAAGTGAAAATGCGCTAATTTGTATAGGTGCGGAAGAAGGTGAAAGTTCTGTTATCTGCATAGTCGCTGAACAAATGGAAGCTGAGTCAGGAGTGGCTGGCACAAATACAAATAAGCTTACTGTCGACAGCATGACAAGTGCAGAGAAAGAAGCTAATTGTGGCACCAACTGCAAAAATGATAAAGGGATTGTTGAAAGCAGCGTAACCAGTGCAAGTGCAGCAGATGAGGGTGCCTTGACTGCATGTATAGGAGAAGGTGAAGGTACCTCGATCCCCTCAGATACTGAGGAATGTGAGGGCCCCATGACTAGTGCTATGGCAGTGCAAGGGAAGAGTCAGTCTGGTGCTGAAGATGAACGTGAGAATGCCATGACTTCCTTTGACAGCAGAGAGCTTGATGCCTCTATAAGTAGCGCAGTTCCAAAGGAAGAGGAGAGTTCACTTATTCCTGCTGACAGAGAAGAAAAAATAAAAGGTGATATAATCTCTACCAGTATGGTGGAAGAAAGTGGTGCTCCATTGCATTCAGCCATGGATGCTGAGGAAGGTCCACTTGCTCCTGCAAGAGCAAATGAAAGCGGCGAAAGCTCTACGATCTTAGTAGACACTGAAGACACGGAGATGCCTATGCCCAGTACAGCTACAGAGTTTAAAGAGTGTGTGCATACTTTTAGCATTAAACAAGAGAAAGATGAGTGCACTATGATTTCCACCAGTATCATGGAAGAATTTGAGGCTCCTATGTCAAGTGCAGCTATTGAATATGATGGTCAGCTCCACTCTGTGAAGACAGAAGAAACAAATGAGAATGCTATGGTTTCTATAGATATGGAAATATATGAGGTTCCCATGCCTAGTGAGTCTAGTGCAGGAGGAGATGGTGACAATGATGATGAAAGTCGCCCAACTGCTAGTGGTAAGGAAGAAAAAGATGAGTGTGCTATGATTTCTACAAGTGTTGTGGAAGAACAAGTAATCTTAATGTCAGGTGGAGTCACAGAAGAGGCGATTCAACATGTGTCAGACATGGAGTCAAAAAATGAAACCATAATGATCTCCACAAGCACAGCAGAATGTTTTGAAGCTCCTATGTCTAGTGTAGCTATGCAAGATGAAAACAAAGTCCCTGCCTCAGAAACCGAAGGAAGATACGAAGCTGCTGTCATCACCACAAGCGTGACAGAAGAATGTGAGATAGTCCTGATCAGTGCAGCACCACAAGCTGAAGGTCAGCTGATTGTAGCAGAAGGAGATGAAGATGCCATTCTCTCTCCAAATGCGTCAGAGGAATGTAAGATTGTGGAGACTACTGCAACTGTAGATGAACAGTTTGGACTAGCTGCTTTCAATGCAGATGCAAAAAGCAAAAGTTCTGTGATTTTTGTGGGAGAATGTGGAGCTCCTATGCTGAGAGTTGCCAGCGACAGTGAAGATCATCACGCTGCTTCAAGTATAGGAGATAAGGAGGAGGGGGCAGTGATCGCTCTGAGCACAATGGAAGAATGTGATAGTCTCTTCACCTTTACAGTCATAGAAGAAAGCCAACTCGCTGCTGAGAGTACAGAAGTAAAAGACAAAAGTGAGGAAATGTTTAATACTGCTGACCAGATTGAATGCATGCTGTCAACTACAGTCCCAGAAAAAAGCAATAATTCTTTGCTTGTAGTTGATAGAGAGAATGAGACTTGTGAGAATGGTGTGAAGGGAGAGTCCGCAGCATCTCAGACCACAGTAGACAGTGAAATCACAGAAACAAATGAAAATTCAATGAACATCATGAATGTAGATGAAGCCCTTTGTGTAGAGATTAGTACAGAGACTGCTGTGAGTCCGAGTCCTTCCTCAGAGGCAAGTGAGGATGATGAGCAAGCTGAAGATGTTTTGCATGAGGATGTTACATCAGAACTCTCTTGTGTGGCTTCAGAAACAGCGACAGAGAGTGAAACTCAAAGAAATGTAAACTATACATTTAACTCGGACTTGCTTTCAGAAAGTAACTTTTCTGAAATAAGGACTCCCCTGCCTAGGACACAAACTCTTTCCTTAGTTTCTGGAAGTGAAGAGACTTTAAATACCAACCATAGCGAAGGGACAGAAGAACCAGAATTAGGAGAGAAAAGTGGCTTCCCGTTGTTGCATGCAGAAGAGCTATATGGCAGTAATGATAAAACGAACTTGGTCAAAATACATGATAATGGAATTGAAGTTACTTTCCAAAAAAGTAATGCGAACTTTAATTCAGGTGAGATTTACTTTTTTTTTTTAACTCCTCATTTAATAAGTATCACAAATAGGTGCATTTTAACATAATTATAGTTAGAAATAATTTACACTGTTCAAATATACCTGATTTATTTGTTGGTTGCAAAATAACTATTTGTAATATATTTAAGAACTGATGGCATTTAAATAATGTAATTCTTGGAGTATAGGAGGGACTGAACACAATTATCTGAGGTACGTTGGAGAAGATTTAAAAACGACTAGAGTCCAAAAATGTTATTAAAACACATTGACTTAAAATTGCAAGTTAATATATATATCAGTGGTTTGCAAGGGGTAATTACTGTGGAACTACAAATGGATTTTGTTATTAACATGTCTTGAAATTCAGAAATGTTTTTGTAGGAAATGGAATGCATTTCATTTAGACATATGTTCAACATTTCTTTAAAAAGGTAACTTCTTACTAATTTTGAAGGTTAAGAGTGGTCAGCCTTAATCATAGCTGCAGATTTTCTCCGGATGATTGTTTAATAGTCATATTAATATTCAGTCTCCTATGCTGAATTGTGTTGTGAATACACTTGAAATGGTCCTCTTTGTGTTAAAAAGGAATCAGACAATCATTCCAAATACATATTTTAGGTGAGCAGTGATGCTGGGTGTCTATTTTAAATAGAGAAGTTATGATTGTATATGATATTAGTGATATCATATTTTATTTCCAAATCTATTTTTCTGGAAGCTAACATTTTAGATCAACTTGCATGGTTGCTAGTTTCTAAAATAGCACATAATGAACATCCTGCTATTTTCAACCTTTCTTCTCTTTGACGCTTCAGAGTAGTTGAAGCACCAAGTTTGTGAAAATGAACAAATTCTGTAGATGCCATAATGAAGCCAAGATCATGACTTCATTATAAATTTTGGAGAAATTGGGCTGTAGAAAAAGAGTAGAGAAATCTGCTTATGAAATGGAATGATGCCGATCTCGTACTACTTTTAAAACCTTTTCCTTCTCATGTTTGTCTTTATTTTAAAAAATATAATGTGAGTTTAGGTCAAGGCTCAAAGGCTGGCTTTATTGTCTGGTCTTATTGATATCTGGGGTGAGAAAACTCACTGTGCAGATTTTGGGATCTTAAGAATTTGTCAAGGAAAAATACCAACTTGAAAACTTGAAAAATGCTATTCAGTATTTATACAAGAGACAAACATGAGCTGTGAAAATGTAAAGTGCTACACTAACAGGTTTCTGTCTTGGTGCTTTGCTTAATCCTTGTTGTCCATTGGTGTAGCCTCTCTAAGTACCCGTGATAATGGTAGTCTTACTTTTGTGGACCACAACCACAATTTAATTGCTTCACATGCATCATTGATGAGTTATCATGTTATAACTGTTTCTTTTTGTTTAGGAAAAGCTGTATAAACCGACTTCTGAAATAGGTGTCCTAAAAGAAGTCGTACGAAGATGCTGTCTGCACGGCCTGGTTTTCAGATGTTATAAGCATACGGCTGTTCCCATGGGCAATGAGTTGGGGGGGGATATTAAGATTTTACATAGAAGTACTTGTGTTCTTGCAGGTGCCAAGTTGGGGGTTTTTGAGCTGACTTGCTGCAGACAGACTTGCTGTTGTTTCCTTTGCCTAAAGGAAGGGATTAAATTCATGTGCTGTGTTCATGAGGTGGTACTGCGAAACAACATCCTACTGTAGCATGAGATAAATACAGTATAATGGTATAATGTAATCTAATAGTTTTAACATATTTGTATTTCATTAGGCAATAATGCAGCTTTACCAAAGTTGGCAGAAGAACTAGAATTTGAAAGTAACTTGAGAACTGATGAGGTATTTATGTTATTTTGAAACTTTTGACTGTACTGTTTTTTGTATAATTATACAACTTGCTAGGGCTTTGTACTATGCCTTTTGATTTTTGTGCAGCAGAAATGGCATTTGAACTTCACAGCTTTTCAGTGGTCCCTTTTCAGACTATTCAGCTGTACATTTCTAAGCAGCTAGCATTTACATTGTGGGCTGTCCATGTTGTTCTGCGGTAGAACCGTTTCCCTCCCTCAGACGTGCTCCTGTGACTGTGACATCCAAGTTTGCTTTTTTTAGAATTGGTCATGTTGCGTGCATGTTCCTTGTGATTGTACTTGTAAAATAGTCGTACATGCCTTAGCTCTTAGCGTTGGCAATTGTCAGTTCTGTGCTTTGAAACAGCAAATTTACACTGCTGTTTGTTTCTTCGTATCACTTCCTCGCCAGTCTTCAGACTCGCCCATTCTCTATGTGTTGGAGGAACATTTGCTGCTGTTCTATACTGTGATAGCTACAGCCCGTTATCTGCTGTAGCAGAAGGGTGTAGGGTGTGCTGGATAATCCAGGGCACTGGGGCTCATCGTCACCTGTAGCTTGTGTAAGGCCAAAGTTGAGCCTGTCTGTGTCCGTGCTGTAACCCATCCTAGCCGGGATTCCAGACGGGTTAATTCATCATTCAGATGCGGGACTGGATCCATGTATTTTTATCTTGCCGAACTCTAATAATCATTTTGAGGGAGAATATGGTTTGGAAACTCTCAAGAATCTATGGAAGAGTAGATTACACAGGCTGCTGGCTGAAGCTTCAGAGCAGACCAGCTGAGTATTTCTGAACCATGGTTTTGATTCCTGGGATGCACCTTGGGAAAATCCAAGTCACCTTCGGTCTGGTGGGATTTATTGATTTGAGCTGAGTTCTACCTGCAACAACTGCACTGTTTCCCAGCATGAGATGGTCCTAGAGTCAGTCATGTTTGCGTAGCACTGTATCCAGTTATACTATGTCCAGATCTTACATGCACATAGATAAGTACATTATCTATGCATCAGTAAATACAGCTGATCTACAACTTGAATTTAAAAAATAATAATAAAATAAAGCCCCAAGCACATGAGTTAAAAAGAGTTCATTATGCCTCATTATACGTTGCATGTGTTTCTGTATATGTGAACATTTTTTAGAATATTGCTCTTGTTTGGATCGCAGAGTACGTGTTAGACCTTGACTGATACCACTGTTAACTCTAGGATCAAGGTTAGATGCTGCACTGTTCAGCAGTAATTTGACTTAGCTCTGCCAGTGTTCGGCACTAATATTTGTACTGCTGTCTTAATAAGAAAGCTTTTGAATACTTCTATAGATCATGCTAAGACAATGTTCATCATGGTATGAGGGAGGGGAGTGAGATACACTTGTTCTGGATGTCTGCAGTATTTTTTCTTTTTGTGTTTAGCCACAACAACCTGAAAGTCTGCAAAGTGAAGAGGAATATGTGGATCTTCATACTAAAGAGCCTCAAAAAGGTAATTTTTATACCGATAGCAACTTGCTTTTCATACTGATTTGACTATTGCTTATGATGGGAGGGTTGTAGATGTGATATATACTGAGTGTAGAGGGATTGAAGCAAACCCTGCAGAAATCTTCTTTGAACTGTTTCAAGGCGCTCACATAGCTTTGCATTTGATTTGTGGGAAGGAAGGAGAGTCAGCCTTTTCTTCCAATACAGTATGCTCAAAGAAACGTGAAAAGCGTTTAAAAAAGTAGACTGCTAACTTTCTATTTAAGATCAATAACCACAAAAGAACATTTGCCCAGGAAACATACAAAAGCATCCGCAAAGAATGACTGTCTTCCTTATAAACTTAATCCTTGTTTTGGGTGTTGTGACAGGCCCTGTGAGCGTATGACAGGAGTAATTGCTATGTGACTTAAGTGGCAGAGGTTTTACAGAAACATTTTTATGTTTTTTTACCTTACTCTCCAGAAAACTTATATCTGGCTATGCACATGAATTTGAAGAGCACTTACAAGTAGGTAGTCACCGAGCTAGAAATCTCAATTAGTCATCTTGGATCTGTGCTCAGTAATTCCTTTTCCGTGTCTTAAATTAATCTTCAATAGGAAAAAAATCCCTATTTCTCAAAACCAAATTATTTTAAAATGTGTTACAATTGTTTGGCTTTCTTATTAGAGCAGAAACAAACCCCTACTTTGTTCCCATCTTGATGGATTTTGTGCTCCAGATGTGTTACAGAGATGTTTATAACACTACCAGATGAGAGTTAATCCTCAGTTAATGGAGTAACAAGCAAATCTAAGTGAATTCCAAGAGGTTCCAGCAGCCCTGCTGCATATAGAGTCCAAAGAGGTTAAAGATGCATTTCCTCTTATGGAAAGTTGCAACTGAAAGCCCAAATGCTATGAAAAGACACACCGTCAAGCTCACTTCTAAATTTTTAGAAATGTATATCAAAATAACAATTTACCCAGCAAGAAGGAAAAATAAAGAGTAAGGTGAGAGATGAGTATTGGTATAAAATTTTGGATTTCTTTTTATTCTTGGGGTAGGTCAAATTCACATACCTGGTTTAATGTATACTCATGTAAGTGATAAGAGACTTGCTCTGCTCGCTAGCAAGAAAATGCAAACCCTGAGAAGTGAGTTAGAAGAATGTGGTTTTCAGCACAATAGCTCCAAAACTTGGACCAATTTTTCTGTACTGTGAAGTTTCCTTGAAGTGTGTGAAAAACTGTGCCGCTTCATGTCACTCAGTCGCCCAGACAGACAGTACTTAAATTTTAAAATGCACAGATTGAATTAGCTGTGATAATCTTGCTTCATGTAAAATGTTTAACAAAGATCCATTTATTGTGTAAATCATGTCGGATGTGACACATGCTGAAGAATAATGCTTTATAGCTCTTGGTAGAGAGTTTTTTCTCCCCCAGCACACAATAATCTCTCTTTCTATATATATACATGCGTATATACATATAGCTCAACGTACGTAAAAGGAAGTTGTTTAAAAGACAAATGTGTGTTCTGTCATGAGTATGAACAGCAGACACAGTAGTTTAGTGGTCCAAAATTCCTTGGAATGTAAACAAATCATTGCTGTTGAGTGGGCAGGATCTAGCTCTTCATTTGACACTGCTCTAAAATTTGGGAGATGTTGTGCAACTAAACGGTATAGCTGGGGAAGAAGTGTTGCTAAAAAATATGTAGATTTTAGAAATGAACTGCAAACTATTTAAAATTCCGTGTAGAATAGAGTGGGTTTATTAGATCATGGGTATATGTTCTTACTGCTTGGAATGTTCTAGCAGCCTTTTTTTTTTAATTAAAATATTAGTTCATTACCTTTATGAATCAGACTTTAAGGGTTTTGTAGAACGCTCAGTGGAGCAACTTCTTTATGATTCTCTTTATATATCTTTTTGAAACAGCTTTGAAAGTTACAGCAGGTTTTCAAAAGTGCAGAGCACTCATCAGCTCTTGTGATTCATAATTATTTTCCATGTTTTTGTGGTATGGAAGGCCAGGGCTCTGTTCTGTCTAACAATTAGACAATTTCTTTATGTGTGCTGTATCAGTGGCAGGTCTTACCAGTACAGTTATGCAAACTTTAGTTCTCTTGAAGCATAATGTTACAGCATAGTTCTCATCACATTTTACTTCATCCTATGATCCATTATCCAGGGTTGTGATAGATAAGATTGATTCATTCAAATGCTAAAACTGTTTGAAATGTCAAAATTAACATATTTCAAAGGTGACGGCTCCATGATTGCCTGTATTTTATCCATAAAATTATTCTTGCTTATCATGTGCTTTAGAAATCCATAATCTTTATTTTTATCTTCTTGTTCGACATTGTTAGAGAAGATTGGATCTCTCCGATTTCCAGCATTGAAAGTCAAGGATACTACCGTACTTTCATCTTGCTTAGTTTTTCTAATTATTTTTGTAATTATTTTTCAATAGATTTGCTGCAGAGGAATATTACTTTAGAAAGAGAAACTTTTCATGTAAGTTCTTGGTTTTTAAATTTACTAATTGCTACTTTTTTTTTTTCTTCTATTTACTTATATTTACATTAAGTATTTTCTAAAGGAAAATATTTTTGTATATTCAGAACCTATGTGTGTTGAGACTATGCAGCTGTGTAGGTTGATATGTAATTATTCTTTCAAATTTGCCAGTAAATAAATCTTCTTATATTGTTGTTCCACAATCTGTGACTATTTCAAGACTGTTGTTAACTGGCAGAAAAGCACAGCTTGATTGTCCTTGAGAACAGAGGACAAAAATAGGTGTTGTTCTTAGGGCTTTTGATCAGGACTAGAAACCTGTCATTTTAGTGCAATCTGCTGTGATTTCACAAGTACTTGGAGCTTACGAGTATAAAAGGGGGTGACTGGGAAAGTTGCATTTGTGAAGTGTTTCTTACAGAGCAGAAACAAGACTTTTAACACAGATTACAAGCTAAAAAATATTTGAGGTTTCTTAAACTTGAGTAGCAGATGTATGCGTTATTGTAATGCTGATGGGCCACATTTCTGGTGCTAGTGAGCTACTTCTGTTTCTGTGTGTAGGAGAGTGTCCATTTAATCCAAAAAATATTTTATATCAATTGCCATAATGAACTGCTTTTAAAGCACATAGTAGGCTGCTTAACTAAAATTGGGACTTTTTTTTTTTTTTGGTAAAAATACCAATTAGAAATTCTGTAAAATACTATGAGTCAGAAGTTCTTTCTTGATGCTGTCCTAGAGTAGTAACATTACTTGAGCTCTCGGAATAAATTGCTTTTGTAATACTGCTACTTTCCCTTTTAATGCATATTGTACTTGAAAGTACAAGGGAGAACTTTCTTCCCTCCGTGTCTATAAACTTTATGAAACGAAGGTAAGGAGTTATCTTTGTGTTTTATGTTTAGGTGGAAAACTTGGATACACAGATAACTGAAGAATGTAGATCTAGAGGAATACAGTGTAAATCTTCAGAAACAACAGATAAAGAAAAATGTAAGTGGTGCAAAACTACATGAATTTGTGTAGAGCTTTTTTTTCTGCAAAAACAAAGTTCTGCTGTGATTTGTGGAACATGAGGAATTTAAAACTCCAAAGCAATTGTTCTTCCCAGAACAACTTTTAGTATCACACTTATTATATTTGATAAAAATGTTAACCAAATTTTATACTGCATGGAAGAGAGTATAGTGGCTTTTTCAGTTGCAAATGAATAAACTTTTTTGCTTAGTCTTTAAAATCATTACTAATTTTACCCTCTTTAAATAAAACACAGGGAAGGAATATAACGCTGAGGAAGGCTGATCATCAAAGGAAAAGTTATAGCTGTTGTGAGGCTGGATGCTTTCTTCTGTTAGATTAGAAAGAACTAAGTTTTAGTTTAACCTTTTACCTGTCTAGAAGCGAAAAGTGAGAAGGAAATCAGTCCACTGAATGGCATAAACATTTCTAAGTTAAAGTTAGGTAAAGGTAACTTAGAAATAAGTCAGACATTTTATTGACATAGTGAGACTGCCCATGTAATATCTATTCAAGCTCTGCTCTCTACTGTTTTTTTTTTTCTTTTCAGCATTAGAACAATTGGGGAAAAAAAGCAGTATCGGGATCATTAATAGTGTCTTTTTTTATAACAGTTTTTATTCTACTTTTAAAAATTTTTCTTTGAAGTAATTAGAAGCCGTGCTGTACTCATTATAGCGTCCCACATAGCATTAACAGCTTCTACTGTATCTGGATGAGTTGAAGTTAAGGTTGATGTTTTATTTCTTGGTGTAGTACCTGTCAAATTTCAGTTTTGAGCTTAGCTTTAAAAACAAACGCATGAATACCACAAAATCCTACTCATACAAGAAACATGGAATTCTTTTTTAGCAATTGTTTTGTCTTCCCTTTTCAAAGAGGAGTTAACATAACTTCCTGTTCATATTTTTGTAAATAAGGTGTTGCTTTTCAAAATCATTTGAATCACACTAATGACGAGCTGATAGAAAAGTGGCATCAAAATCTGGCAAATGCAAAAGGCACTTCTTTTAACACTTGAACTGTTGTTTGGCATTACAGGCAACCAGGTCATTGGTCAAGATGTGAGAAAAGATGATGAAACAAGTCGGTGTTCCAAAACAAAACCTGATAATGTGAAGGTATTTTGAAGAACTTTTTATGTTCTACAATTATAGTGTAAATAAGGCAGAAGTCTCTAAGTTTTTATTTCTACAGCAGTTTACTTTGGAAGATATTTTCATTATGAGAGGTAATGAAGGCCCCATCCCTGGAGACATTCAAGGTCAGGCTTGATGGGGCTCTGAATAGCCTGATCTGCTTGAAGATATTCCTGCTCTCTGCAGAATGGTTGGACTAGATGACCTGCAGAGGTCCCTTCCAGCCTATTGCATTCTATGATTATTAACTATAAATTGCTTTTGCATTGTCTTGAACACAAAATAACTGACTGTAGAATGTTAATCAATTTTCAAAGGGCTGATAAGTTAAAAAAAAAGCACATGTAGAGTATTAGGAGCTCTCTCACCCATTTTGATGAAAAATCTTGATGAATAAAATAACCTCTTGTGTATTGGGCTGTGGGAGGGGTTTCTTTCATATAAGTAACAGACAATGATCTTTAATTTGTAGTAAGACATTCTTTATTGTTTCAAAATACTGTAGGAGGTTATTTCGAGTGATACAGCAGAAGTGTCCAAAGAAATTGATGTAGAACATACACCTCCTAAAAGAACTGTGGAAGAAAAAGGTAATGAAACCGCACATTCTGTGCAATTTTCTAAACCCATGCTGAATGTTGATTTCTGTTTATTTGAATGGTTCTGAGAGATTAGGAACTTGATCCCAGTTTAATCCCAGCAACTTTGATAAATACTTGCATATATTCTCTTGTTGCTGTCAGTTCTGTTACTGCTATCAAATAATGCGTTAATCCTGATTCCTTTAACAGTGACAGCAGTTTCTGCTGTTCTCTCACCCGTCCACTCCTTTATTACTGCAGTATGTACCTTCAGTTCCTACCTTGAGTAGGAAAGGTAATTGCAGATAAACAACAGGGATAGGAAAATATTGATCAGGGTGTGTGACAACGAGAACTTCTCCTGACTCTGGCCAGAAATAAGAGGTGTCCTTCAATGAAAAAAAAACAAAAAAAAACCATTCACCGTCAAAATCAGTCCTGTTTGTTTCCCTACAGGAATCAACAAGAAGGTGCACAAGTTGCATGGTTGTAATTGACTTACCGCACTAAAATAAATCATAAAAGACTGTGTGTCCACAGTGTTAATATTGGCTTTCGTGTAACTGCAGCCTGTGTGTGAACAGTGTATCTTCCTTTATGCTAGTTTGACTTACTAATGGTTTTATCTCTCCAGTGAGCATAAAACTGTTGGCTACAATGACCTTGTATCCTCAGCTTCTCGTTTCATGGAATGTGGGAGAAAAATTGAATAGTGGCTTGTACTTATCTTGCCATTTTACAGTGGGTCACACTCTTGAGCTTTTGATTCTTACCTTAAATTAGAAGACCTGTGTAACTCATCGAGTGTTGGGGAAGCATTCTGGCAGACCAATATACTGTTGCTACAAGGCAAATAGAGTTAATTTCTGTCAGGTGTTTTTAGGGAATCTTAGGCTGCAGAATAAAATAATGCTTTCAGTGCAGATGTTATGGCTTGTACCTTTGTCTGATAATCCTTTGTGTTTTGTTTGTTTTTTTTTTTTTTGTGTGTGTGTGAAGATGAATTTAGCATTGAACAGGAAATGTCTGAAAAGGAGAAGCATGGTCTAGAATCAAATGAAAATTCTCCAGAGGTGAGTGGTCTTATTCATCCTGACTAACTGAGATAATGCTGGACCACACGGAAAAGAAGTACTTTGTATTTTGTCAACAACAATATTAAAACTTTGGCTTCACCAACACAGAAATAGCTGTGAAAATTTGTTTGGTACTGTCAATTACCAAAGAGTTTGAGAGACCAAGTGATACAGTTGTTGGGGGGGGAAGGAGGCAGAAAACACAGTATTCTCAGACATGCTTTGTGCCTGAGGCCAGCCACTGAGAATTTTCTATAACTGGGAGTTGTCTTGTTTCTTTTCAGCTATATCAGTGGATTTCCTAACAGCACAGTGTCTTCTCCTATGAAACCACCCTCATCTCTTTTTTTTCAGCTGACGAGCACTACTTCTGCCACTATCACGTTACGAAGTTAGCAGCAGTCTTTGTATTATGTTTCTTAAAAGCTAAATGTTAATTACATTTTTTTCCCTTGCTTTTAATAGGAAAATCAACCTGTAGTAGTGAAACGGAAAAGGGGGAGGCCTCGTAAATACCCACTTGAAGCTGTACAGCCTGGTGGTAAGTAGTTCATATTATCTGTGTGGAAAAATAAGGAAAATAGTGACATTCAAGTTCTGAATTCGTATTTCTTCCCTCAGGTGGGGAGTCAAAAGCTGATATGAGCACTGGGAATGTAAGTGCCTTTATTTTGTTTGGGTGCATTTAAACAGTAATTCAAGAGCTATTTCTCTGATTAACAGTTAATGGTATATCAGAAACATCTTATGGAAAAAATGATAATTTAGTTCAGTCTAAGCAAACAAACTCTTAGTATCTCCTAATATAACTGAATCTTGCAACCAAAATATACTATTAAGTCAGAACACAGCAAATGACCTAACAGGATCAAATTTAGTACAACATACTTAATATAAATGTAAGTGTTATACTGGCTAGCAATATACTTGTATGTAGTGTGAAATTCTGATTGTGTGCCCACATGTCTTATAATTTGTGCTGAGAGTTGTTTTGGCCTGAAGATCAAGGGTGGCCTTGTTTTGAAAACATGAAATATTACTAATTTTTAACTGAACCTGTCATAATAATAGCTCATAGTATCTCCTAGTCTCTGCAAAATGAAGTATTGTGTAACGCAGTTTTATTATCTATATTACAATGTGTATGGTTCATTCAAGAGATAGAGACGTTCTGGTTAGTAAATTAAGAGCCCATGAAATATACTTCTGTCTTTGAAAGCTCAGCAATGTCTTAATTTCTTAACCCCGTGAAGTATTCTCACTGCTAAGAAGGGATTTCATTGGGAATGTTTCTGCAATCCAGCTGGATTACAGCACAGGGTACTAATGGATCAGGTATATTTGTGGAGTACAACTACTTGAATTTATTCTGGTGGTAGACTTCTTTCCTGGGAATTCCTCTCTGTCAGAATGAACGCTATTGCAAGAAAAGAGCTGGTTTTGAAAACTAAGTTGTGTTGAAAATCACGTTTTCTGCCTGCTTGCCTGTGAGACACAGACTAGCATGGGTGTCAGGAGTTCCCAAGGCTACAGGGAGCAGGAGTTCTCATGCCTGCGCCTTCTGTCCCCGCAGCATTTCAGGCAGCCCTCTGAGTCCAGTCCCTTCTCCAGGTCTGTTGGAATTTTGTTACAGAATTCCTGATCTTTCCTAATCGATTCCCTCCCCCCGCCCCAGTATGGGTGTAATGAAATGTAATTTGGACTGGAACCAAATCATGTTGTTCTAGTTTGACTATTTCAAAGGTCTTGTACCTCTTAGTGATGACTGATTGGTGTGTCAGTCAGGTACAGGCTGGCTCCAGGAGGAGCAATATCTGCTCTCCATCTGACATAATGCTCCTGTCAGACGAGATGTGATCTTCGTGTGACAGTTCCCCCTAGGCTGCTTTTGAGAACATGTTGCTACTTCAAAGGAAGCTTGGATATTGTAGTGTAGTTCAGTGATGAAAGCAACTGGATTTTTTGGACAGTGGTCATAGACGATTATGTAATTGTGCATAGCTCTTTCTTCGTTCTGAGTAAACACAAAATTCTGCTGATTTATAATTCAGCAAATCTGTATGTGTGATTACATAAAGTGACTGCACTAAACATTTTTTTGTGTTATTGATAATTAAGTTTTCAGAAATGTGTTTAACTGGAACTGCTTTTAACTTTGTGTCTTTTATTGTCATGACTTTAGTGTCAAATAGGTTACCAAAACTGCTATGATTTCTTTTGTTTATGGGCTGGTTTTTTATTTGTTTCATTTATCATAAATGAAAAAATGCATGCTACCGTTAAACTGAGTACAGACTTTCTGTATGCTCATTGGAATATTCATGCTTTCTAAACTTGCAGATAACAATGTTCTACTATGAATGGCAACGAGTTTCTGTGTTTAATGCAATCCTGAATTTTCCTGATTTTCTTTAAATAAAAAAACACCTTTTTTGTTTTTATTTCAGTTGCAGTTTCCTATCTTTGCAAGTAGAGGAAAACCACCTCAAACAGGTAAGCAAATTATATCTGCTTTAACAAATAAAACAAAAGATGGAAGAAATAGAAGAGGGTTTTCAAGAAGATCACATGAATCCTTCTTGAGCATCATCCCTGGCAGTCAGTATTATCAGTATGTGAAAATTTCAGAGTAAACAGAACAGTGAGGACTTGTCCATAATTCTTACTGTGATTTTTAGTTTCAAAAAAAGAGCAGCTTGATAAGGATTTATTTCAAAGACAGAGCAGCACCGTTAAGTGCTGAACAATGCATTGCAGAATACACCACGTAATTTATTTGCGTGAATAGGCACATGGCAGAGCTTCAGAGGCAGGTAGGTACCACATCAAGCTGGTTCTTGGTGACTGTTTTCCATTATCTGCTTATTGTATTCCATACAGCAGCTGTCAGTCACACTTATTGTATTAACTGTTTTAAAATACGTATAGCAAAAAATTCCCGATTTTGTTCAGCTAATTGGATTATCTGTGGATATTAAAGAACTTAGTGGTAGCTTGAGGGGATGTTTCTTTCCCCTTCCACAAATGCTGTAAGATCTTTAGATGGTGATCACTTAACTTTACTCAGAAATGTAATTTTAGTGCTCCAAACTAAAGCCAAGTAAAGTGAAATATCTTTCTGCTTGTCTTTGCTATTTGAACATATGAGATCTGCAGGAGGCCAAACTTGGGTGAATTTTAGATGGTGTGGTTAATTTTTCATGTGTGTGGAGTCTGAACTGCGCTGTTTGTTTAAAAGCATCTTTTTGATTATGGCTTTTCGTAAAATAGACTTCAAAATCCATTGAGGAATCAGATGAACCTGAAGGGCAGGTTAAAAAATGATTTGTAAACAAATACAAACGTTCATGCAACAAAACTGAGAAAACAAGTCCTCGAAACAAATCTAGAGTTTCCAAATTGAAGTTTCCACAGAGATGTTAATCACGTGGACTGTCTCTTTCTCCGCATTTTTATACTTATCTTGAGGCGAAGGCACAACATTTTCACATCCTAAAGATGTTGTTGGGGGCGTATCTGTTAAGAAGGGCATGTCTTATATGGAGTATTCTTCAATCAAAAAGCACTTTGCTACAAATTTGCCAAAACATACCAGGATTTTCAAGTATATCTTTTTGAGCACAACAGAACTAATCGGTGTTGGTTATATGTTATAAATATATATTTTTAATATTTATTTTTATATATAAATTTATATATTTATGTATATTTATAATAAATATATATATGTTTTGTGTAAAATACTTAATACAGTGGACAAATGCAATAATGTTTTGTTGCGTTTTCGTATTGAATAGTTAAACATCTCTGCATTTTGTTTAATTTGCTTTTGTGTGAAAGTTTGGGGTTTTTTCTCCTTGTAACCTTAACAAAGGAACTCCAAAAAAACTTTTCTCTGAATTTTAAAGTGTTTCTGCTCCAAGATCTACCTTTGGTCAGTTACATTAACATTCTTCTGTTTGTTGGGTGAGTCTGGATTGAAGCAGTATCATGAGATAAATTTATTTCGCCACGTGTATGCAACAAAGCAATAAATAATCTCAACCATATAAAGCCTTACTATGGAAAAAAAAATAATTGTTGTCCCAGTCTCTGTGTATAACGTAACACAACAAAGACATATTATAAATTAAATAGAGACTTTAAATGTTTTCTGAGCTTGTGATGTTTATGCAAAGTTGACAGAGTTTGAAAGAACTCTCTTTTAAACACATTGGCAAAAGATTTGAAGTTCAGGATTAAGTTTTGTTCTTTCCTTTCTTTTTAGGTACAGACATATCTAATAAAGAAACAACAAATGTAAGTGCAAGCATTTTAATTCTTAAGTCTCTAAGCAGCATGTAAGGAAAAATGTCTCTCTTTTATTTAAATAAAATTGTTCTAGCCTTACTTGCTTTCATTTTAATTTTCAGGAAGATGAAGCTGAGAAAGCAGAAATGATTGTGCGTAAAAGGGGAAGAAAGCCCAAGCGCTCTCCGCTTCAATCAGAGGAAACTGGTAAAAAACATGAAACAATGCTGTGGAGTGAGAAGATAGTACTGTGCTTTTCTGTTTACTAATAGCAACAAGATAGGCTTTATGCAATTTTCTTTTCTTGAGGAAAAATCATTGAGTTACAGCTAGTGTAAATATTATGTAAATATGTGTAAATTGCTGTAATCTCATGTCAGAATTGCTACATGCCAGATGCTTCTATAAAGCCTCATGAATTTTCTATGAATTCTGACTATGAGCTGCATAAGTAAACTATGATGAATGTGTTAGCAAGATTAAGTCAAACAAGTGTGAATTTAAAAGTTGAAGCATAAAGGAGATGGAAAATTACATATTTAAAGTGGGATTTGTGAATAGAATACTTTTACTAAACTAAGTGTCCGTATCCTTTTGGAGGGCTTTTGGAAAATTATAGCACATGTGTAAAATTTTACATGGACAGAAACCCTGGAGCCAGAAAGAAAACGCCGGAAATTAACGTCTTCTGAAGACGAACTAAAAGAGCAGGAGGAGGGTGAGGAAGATGATGGTGAGGAAGATGATGATGAAGCACATTCTGGGGCCACAACTAGATCAGCCACAAGATTAGAGGCTCAAAGGTAACTGTGTGTACAGACACTAGTGGCAGCAGGTTTTTTCTACTTTTTTCTTAGTCGTCGTGGGGTTTCTTTGGATTTTTGCATTGCTCATGAGTGGTTTTATGTTTTTTTTCTTTCGATTTTTAAGTTGATGAGAGCTTCCCAAAAAAATTTTGATACTAATTCTAGTACCACTCTCCTAGGGATGAAGAGACAGAAGCAGAGGTAGGGAAACTGTTAGGGTTTCAAAAGGCATACTTGAATATGTCAGAAAGGGAGAATTAGAATTGATCCTGCTGACAGTCTTCATCCTAGTGATGTCTCAGAAGTTGGGTCTAAAGGCGCTTAGTTCTGATATGTAAAAAGGGACCTCTGATTTGACCGTGCAATTCACCATTTGATGTTTGGAGCTGGAAATGTAGATGTAATTTTCCATGTCTCTTTCCAAATATTAAATACATGAATCTGCAGCGCTGAAGGGTTTGATTTCTAGTGTGATTATCTGCAAGCTCAGAAAGCAATCTTACTGCAAAAGACTAGTGTGGTAGCAAGCGTTCCGTTTTCAAGAAGCTGCTCTTCATCACCCTTAGCATAGGTCTGCCTTTTCGTAGGCAAACTGAATTATGGCAGAGATATCTTCTTGACTTTGTTGTGGAAACAAAGATCGATACGAGCTTTGGGAAGCTTTAATTTGTGTTGCTGCCTTCCAGAACAGAATTGGAGTCCAGGCTTTGTTTTTGTGATCATGGTGACATTTGTGTAAATTCACTGGATTTACTTCATTCCTAAGGTTGTCATGTAATATGTTAGTCTTTGGGGCTTATTTGAAGTGCTGTTCACAGGATGCTCTTGAACTCGTGATTTTGGACCTGAAACAGAAAGTAGTTATGTGAAGGTTTACCACTACCACTTTGCAAACAACAGCATTCTTTTGGTAAAGGCAAATTATTAACTCTAAAACTGTCATGAAAGTTTAGATATTACTGTTTTCATTCTAATCGCTTGTGGAAACATCTACTTTTTTATTTATAGATGTGTGTGTGTCTGTGTGTGGGGTTTTTTGTCTCATATTTCCAATACTATCTTTTTAGCTCTGACAAAGCGTCTTTAAGTGCTGCAAACAGTCTGCATCTTATAAGTAGCACTTGGGGATAATTGTGTAGAAGAGGCTGCTGCTTCATCTTCAGCATTGTCGGATTATCAGTGTTTCTGACTTACATGACCTGTTTTCCAGATTATGAAGTTGATCACCAGTAACCAGTTTTTCATGTTTCTGAACTGGTGGATGCTGAAGCTGATATGAGTTCTTTCTTTACACTGCATAAGCAAATTCTCTTCTTCTGCCTGTTTGCTTCTTTAGTTTATCTGCTGACACTACAAGCTTATTTTTTAAACATGGACACTTATGTACAAGAATTATTGAAGATTTGGAATTAGGATTTTTGTTTAGTTAAATACTAAATATTGTCAGTAAAATAGCCTTTGATTCTATATTTGATACAAAAATACACAGCTTGGCATTGCAGTTTGTGTCTCAAAGTATGCATGTGGGTGTTTTTCACTTTATTTTGGCAACTTCAGTTTACATGTTGCAAATACTGTGCAGTCTTAATTTTCTACACTTGGAATGCAAGAAGAAAGTGACTTGGTGGAAGTATTTTGTTAAACATTCATCATTTGTTATACATTCATCACTCTTTTGTCTTGCAGAAAGCAGCCCAGCAAGCCAACCACACGTGCAACTTCTAAAAGCGGCAGCCCAAGTTCAATTTCTCCTAGAAAACGACAGAACCTGGTAGCAAAGAAAAGATCTCCAGGTGATACGAAAATTAATAAATCTCCTCCATTGACACAGTAAGTGTTAGAGCTGAATCCACTTCTATTATTTGTTTTGGAAGCCACTGTATGGATCCTTTCCTTATATGCAATATACTGCTTCAAAATCTGAACAGCAATCTAGCTTTGCTCTGTTCTGGTCTCTTGTGATACATAAAAGCTTTTAAAGAATTTTCTTCTGTTTACATTCTTTCTTTTTCTTCCTTTCTATAATATTTGGAAGATGAGATTTTTTTTTTTCTTCCTGCCCTCAGAAGCCTCTTGGGAGAATCTGAAAATGCTGTTCCTCAGTATTTTAACTTGAGCTATGATTCCTTCCTGAATGAGGGGAAGAGCAGCTGTAGTTCAGGTTAAAGCAACATATGATGACATTATTCTAATGCTACAAAGATCTTTCTAAGATCAGCTGATAAAAGAGAAGAAACTCCGAGAGTCCTTACATCGAGTTCTGAAAATATTTCCTTTTCCCTCTCTCCTTAGTACGCTTTTTAATTTTTAAAGTTGAGATCGCAGTGTAAGGGAATAATAATGTCACGTACAGGTTGTTACTCATCTTGTGGTTTACCTGTGAGACAGGTTATATGCCAAATACATTCAGCTGTCATCCACTCTGAAATGTGGCACTGACTTCTAACTGCATCTCAGGAGCATGTGTGTGTCGGTCATCACAGTTCACCTCATGTTAATTACTTTGCATAGTTAGGAATTGCCAGATGTTTAAGCCACACAATTGGTTGCAGCTGAAATGTGGTGGGCTTATACATGGATGCCTAAGTAGAGATAAGGTCACATGATATCCTCCCTTTACTCCCTGTTATGTATGTGGAACTTAAGCTTTTGTTGCTATTTTTTTGTCTTAGTGAGACGGAGTACAAGGTAATGTAGTTCATTGTATTCTGTTAAAATCCACAAGTCTTCCCAAAAGAAAGAGAAGGAGAGAGGAGAGCTCTAGCCCCAAATTCTACGTCTGGAGCACTCTTCAACATACAGAATTTGTATGCAGTATCCTGCTAAGGTGTGACAGGAGTGTGCAAGGTCTCCCTGTGGTCTGTGCTGCTATGGAATGTTTCAGTAGTAAGCTTATAAGTAATATATCCTGGTAATTCATCAGAGGTGGACAGGTCGGTTCCATCCTCTAAACAGGATTGTGCCTGACCACCCTTTCTGTTTTACAGGACCTACCATTGTTAAAATAATTATTAATAATGCTTTTCAGGTTGAAGGTGCAGTCTGCCAAGCGTAAAAGGGAAGAGGACAGCCCAACAGTGGTACGGAGAAAAGGCCAGCAGAAAACAGAGGAGACACCAGTAAAGAAAGCAAAACGATAGTCTTTACCAGCTAGTACTGTTTGTGGAAGAGTCAGAAGTAAAAAAAAAAAAAAATCTGTGCTTCTATTTTTTTTTTTTTTTAAAGCAAAGGGATTTGCACGTGCTTGTTTCAGAGCTCTGAGTTAATCAATGCAGTACTTTTAAGTTACATTTTAAACAGCTTTATAAACTATTGTTTATACAGAATATTATGTACATTTATTTCAGATGAAAAATAAGTTTACTTTGTATCTGAATGAAAAACAAAGTAGTTATATATTTTATCACTGACTTGGAAAGTTGGGGTTTCCCAATGTGACATGCTAATGCAGATGCTTCCAACCCATAAGGCACCCCTGGGCCTACTAATACACTTTGTATATAAACTTGTAAAAATAGGTTGTATTTTACTCTGTGTATGAATCTAATCAATGATGGACATTTTATTTATTATATGGAAAGCATTGGTCTGTAAACTTTAGTATATACCTTAGGTTTTTTTAATTATATATTTTACATTCTATGCAGATGTCAGTAGGAAACTTCCCCTCTGCTCCCCCAGGGCTGTCTAAAACCTGAAGTTCTCCAAAATATGCTCAGACAGTTGGTAAAGTATTTTTCTCGCATGCGTTAAAGTAGTTTAGTATAGTGAAAGGGACTCGGCTCCTTTCTGTTCACATTTGTGACAAAAGTATGACATTTAAAATGTAATCTGACTAGATTATATTTTCACTTATGAATTTGCTACCAATCTCAAGAAATAAATAGTACTAGGTTAGATTTATTCACAGTCAGCCAATACTACTCTGAATCAAACAGTTTTATTTTGCAACTAAATGCCTGTTCTTTCGGTATTTGTCTTTTTCAACGAAGAGGGACCCATTGAAATCAAATTTCACTTCTAACTGTAGAGGTTCAACATTTTGTGTTACATTTTATACACAGGTATTAAAAATAGAACCTGGTTTTATTGCCAGAATCTTTTTTTAATGTATATTAACTCTGGTAAGAGCAAATGTTCAAGTGAAGTTGTATATAAAGTTAAACTTTTCTTATGATCAAATGTGTCTCTTGTTATGATGTGATGAGTTGCCAAACAATCTGAGATTATTTTAAGTGTTTTGTTGATATTCTGGTTTATAATTAAAAAGGATTCTAGGGGGTTGGAATTTTTCTTTTTTTTTTCTTTTTTCCTCTCTTTCTTTTGTGAGGTTTTCTTTTTTGAACTTGTTGTAAGGCAGATGTTTCCGTCAGATATTCTGCTTGGTTTCTTACTGAGATTTTTATATAAAAAAATTATAAAACTTTTGCCAAAAAACCTGAGTTGCCATATTTTATTATCCTCTAATTGTATTGCTGTGGTACTTGTTTTTACGAATGTATTTGATTGGAGCCATATCTACAAGCTTTACCTGATGAGTGTCTTTAAATGTTTACAGGTGCTTATATTCTAGATATGTAAACAGTAGGGAGGGGACCTAACCACTTATCAGACTTGGTACGCTATAAAAGCAGGTGCATGCATAATTTTTTTCTCCTTAGGCAAACTTGAGTCTAAAAGAAAGCCTCTTTGCTCTGAAAATAACTCCTTTTGATTTCTACCCTAGCTCTGCTAATACATACCTTGCTAAGATAGCGCCGATCTGTACCTATATATTACCAACACTAATGTTTATGCACTTCATATGCAGTTGTAGAGTAAGTTGAATCTTTTTTTGCTTTTTTTTCCTTTTTTTCCATTTTGCCCCTTGCACTATGTACAGACCAAAATGGTAAGATTTATTCTCAGCCTTTGTTCTGTAAGGCATAACAAACTGAACTTTTTTTTTTTTTTTTTAGTCACTGCTTTCTAGATTTTTGCTTATATTTTAGGTCCTTCCCTGCATCTCTTCTGATTTTGTTCCCTTAGACCCAAATTCAGCAGTGAGATTGCTCAGGAGCTCCCTAAGGAAGCCTCTTTGCTGGTAGCACCTCTCCTGCTGCAGTACAGTTTGTGTTTGCGCATTTCACAGGCACATCTCTTGTGCTCAGGAGCAACCTGATCTAGTGGGAGGTGTTCCTGCCCATGGCAGAGGAGTTGGAACTAGATGATCTTTAAAAGTCCTTTCCAACTCAAGCCATTCTATGATTCTTCTAATGGATTATCATGACTGACACAACTCCTTCTTGTGTCAGATCCTCTTGATTGTGCGTGTTGTCTGATGCTCTCAGTAGAGAAATACAGCCCTGCAGATCAGTGACAGTCTCAGTTAACGTGCTTTAGAGGGTCTTCTACCGTCCTTCCCCTTAGTGATGGATTACAGTTAGGAAAATCCTCTTGTCTGTGGAATGTGTCTTGCGTCGTTCATTAGATGAAGGCACTAAAGGAAGTATCTTCCACAAAGAAGGCAACTTTAAATTAAAGGCAGGGCGAAAAGTATCACTTCCACAAGCTGTTTTAATATGGGCACTCTTCACTCACTGTGACAAAGTATAAGAACAACGTTTTCTTGTTCTTTTCCAACAAAACAGGCGTTTCTGCCGGGCCACATCCCTGTCAATTCATGTTTGGATTTTTTTTTTCTTAGTCATTTCAAGTGTCTGTCATCTAAATTACTACAATACTTTACAGGTGCGTTAGTGGTCTGCTGTATCTAAGCATAATCTGCGCATTCAGTGTTTACAGTCTCCCAAGTTTTTTTACACACCGTCTCCTAGAGCCCTTCTTCAGCACAAGGAAGGATGGGAGGCAGAAGGATCTGTTTTCCCTTGGGTGCAGCAGGAAGGACATCCATCTTGTTCAGAAGCTAAGCTGGTAATCCAGTTTGAAGCTTGACATATGTATAAAGCCAGATGTAGAGAACTGAGGAAGAAAAATACTGTTCTGCACTGTGGAAAAAAAACCAGAATGTCCTGGAAGTGTGCTATGGAGAGATTTGCTCAAGGCAGTTTGTTGTCGCCTTCAGTGTAAAAACATGGCTACCCTGCGACCCAGATAAATTTTTAAACCACCTGGCGATTTTTTTCTATGTTATAGCAGCTGTTTTTTCTTCTGGTTCTTTCTCTTGGAACTGCTTTGTTTCTCTGAATATCAAAATAGAATGAACCAGAGACATTCTGGTGGAAGGTGGAGTTCAAGTTACCCCACTGAGTTTTACTCAGAATGAGTCCTGCTTATGATAGATACCTCAGCTGCCTGTGCTAACCAGGCGATTGTTGCCTAGTTGGCACAATCTCTTTACATTTTCCAATGCATTCTACTTAAAGGTTATTTTTTGTCTTTACTGTCTTCCCCCTAAAATACTTTGGGACTACCTCCAATATAGATTTAAAATCATACAAATGGACGGTTTGTTGGGTTTTGGTTTTTTGGGTTTTTTTTTGCAATGGTCGTTTTTTAAAACTAACTAAAGGGTCATCAGTAAAAGTTCATTTGCAGTTTTCATTTTTTATGGGTCTAGCAAGCTTATGACTCTTGTAAATGGCAAAATTTCCCTCTAGAACCTGATCCAAAGTCTGTAGGTGCACTCACCATCTGGAGCAAAGCTTTTTGCTGATGCTAGTAGATCTCTGAATACCTCGGTTTTCTATTCCAACAACTTCTTGGTTGGTGGTTTGGTTTTAGCCTGTGGTATCCATCCCAAATACATGCATCCACTGTTTCTTCTCTATCAGCCTACGTTCTGAGAGTATCGTGAGTGCAGAACAACCTCTGGTCCTGATCCCTCAGGACCTGCATGCGGTTCTGGGCTGACTTCATCTATCCAGAAACAGTAAAACTTCAACCCATAAAACCTGGCAGCCAAGAGCAGCGAGTGCTCCTGGTCAGGGTGAGTTTATCACCAGCCACCCACTATGATGCAAGTCCAATATAGGCTTAGGTGTCAGCAGTAAAAGTAGTCAAAGTCAAATACCTGTATCTATTTCCGCACTGGGAAAGGATCGTTTACCACCATAGACTCTTGTCAACTCCTCGCTTTTAGAAGAGGTAGTGGGACTGCTGTGATGAGCTGCTGGTCTGAAGAGAATTGCTGCCCTGAAGCTGGGATACACTGAATGACTTCTATATGTCCTTCCAAGGCAGCATTTGATTTCCTTGGAGCTGTACCTGTTTATATTGTAAGGAGTGAATTTAACTGGTAGATTTTTGGTCTCTTCCCATAAAAATCATAACGTGAAAAGTCATAACATGAAAAGTTTTCAGTTTTAAGATTTAATGTGAACATCTTAACAAAAGGCACTGCACATTCATATAGCATGCACTTGGTCCAAGCTTTTTATAACTTAGGTACTTTTAATGTTGGCTGCTCAGTTGCTTCATGTACCAGCTCAAAAAACTCCGATCTTTTGACTTCAACAGCCTTCCATCTATTTCAGTTGCTTGTAGCTTCAGTTCAGAGGAAATCGTCCATGTCAGCCTTCTGCAGGTTTTGGCAACTTCTTAAAGATACTGTGCTTGCTTCTTCCAGTAGATTCCTTGTCCCTGTAATGTACGTCACACTCCATTACTTCCATCAGTTTCTCAAAAATCCTGGATCTGTTTCAAGCAGGGTGATTTTCTCTACTAAAACATGGAAGTTTAAACACCAAGGAAATTCTATTTACATTCTAGTTTTTGTTTCCAGATTATGATGTTTCACCAAAATTCCTTGAAAGGTTATTTCTGATTTAAACCCCCTTCCTCTTTAAAATCTCAGCTTTTTCATTCTTATCCTTGCTGGTTTTGTGAATAAAGTCCAAAAGAAAAACATAACAAAAAATAAATGTCTCTCTAGGAGTCCCTAGATGGCTGTAATTAAAGCTAGGAACATAACGCTCTTGCCAAACAACCAGGGAAGTGAAAATATGGTTTGAAATGGCCGTAACTTAGTAGGGCAGGAATAGATTTTTGGCCCTGATGGTGCAATTAATTAGTTGAGGGTGGGGTTTCATGGTCATGCTGTGACTGCAAGGCACCTTTCACCTTTCCTCTTCAGTGCCTTGGCCAGTGCTTTCCCTCCGTGCCAGTGTTGACCAGTCACAGACTCATGGAGTGAGAAGCCTGCAATGTCCTCTACAAAACAGAACTGCAGATTAGTTTTTAATGTGGTCAGTTTACTAAACCAGCTGTTGATGGGGCTGTGCACATACACAAAGATGATGCACAAAGAAGATGACCACGTGTCAAAGAGGGGACACGGAGTCACCCTTCCATTGTACCATGGATTTAGGTACACTTGAGTCGGTCATCCAGGTGCACCACCAGCTCTCACATGCTTTTATGATACTTCTGTATCATAGAATCATAAAATTGTCAGGGTTGGAAGGGACCTTAAAGATCATCTACTTTCAACCCCCCTGCCATGGGCAGGGACATCTCCCACTAGATCAGGCTGCTCAGAGCCCCATCCAGCCTGGCCTTGAACACTTCCAGGGATGGAGCTTCCACCACCTCTCTGGGCAACCTGTTCCAGTGTCTCACCACCCTCATGGTGAAGAGCTTCTTCCTAAGGTCCAATCTGAACTGATCCATCTCTAGCTTTAATCCATTCCCTCTAGTCCTGTCACTACCCGACATCCTAAAAAGCCCCCTTGAGATACTGGAAGGCTGCAATAAGGTCTCCTCAGAGCCTTCTTTTCTGCAGACTGAACAACCCCAATTCTCTCAGTCTGTCTGCATAGGAGAGGTGCTCCAGCTCTCTGATCATCCTCGTGGCCCTTCTCTAGACATGCTCGTGCACGTCCATATCTTTCTTGTGCTGTGGGCTCCAGAACTGGACGCAGTACTCCAGACGGGGTCTCACGAGAGTGGAGTAGAGGGGGAGAATCACCACCCTCAACCTGCTGGCCCCACACCTCTTGGTGCAGCCCAGGACACGAGTGGCTTTCTGGGCTGCAAGTGCACACTCTGCACACTGTAATTTGTGTGTAAATGGACAGTGAGCTAATTTGTGAGTTTTATCTTTTCCTAGTGACAAAACAAGGAGGCTTCTTGCAAGCATGGATTATCCAGCTAGTCAGGGATCCTTGCTGTCCACCATGTACCAAGAAGAGATCACGCAGTTTTTGGAAGCTGAAGCCAGACAAATTTAGACTAGCTCTGATGTGCTGTCACTTCCCAGCAGTGCAGGTAGTTTAAGAGTGAAATGACTTGCAGGGGTGCGATGGGTCTTCCCCTGGTGGGATGCTTTAAATTCTTACCTGGGACGAGATTTTTCAGGGTTCTTTAGGAACTAGTCATAGAATAGTTTTGGTTGGAAAAGACCTTTAAGATCATTGAGTCCAACCATCTAACCCAGCCCTACGAAGTCAGGTGCTAAACCAGATCCCTAAGTACAACATCTACTGATCTTTTAAACACCTCCAGGGCTGGTGACTCAACCGTCTCCCTGGGCAGCCTGTTCCAATGCCTGACAACTGTTTCAGTGAAGAAGTTCCTCCTAATATCCAACCTAAACATTCCCTGGTGCAGCATGAGGCCATTTCCTCTCATCCTATCACTAG
The DNA here is from genome assembly GCA_020746105.1 of Trogon surrucura. Classification (NCBI taxonomy): domain Eukaryota; kingdom Metazoa; phylum Chordata; class Aves; order Trogoniformes; family Trogonidae; genus Trogon; species Trogon surrucura. Next base: position 66,331,949 of record CM036620.1, read on the forward strand.
CTACTAGGGAGAAGAGACTACCTTGCTACAACCTCCTTTCACATAGTTGTAGAGAGTAACTATCTGAAGTATCCAAAGGTGAATACTACTTTCTCTCCTGTTAAGACATTTCACACACTATGACATGACCTGCCTGCTGAAGCATGAACTAGGGACCGGGTCTCACTGCTCATGTTCCAGGTGACTGTCCTATTCCATAGCATATTGAGGAAATGGATGTCAGGGGCATACGTGTACCACAATCTCATTCAGTGTTTGCCAAAAGGAAATACTTAGGCTTTAAAGTCCAAGGTAGGCTTCATGTCTGTGGCTCCTAAACAGGATGAGGCATCTCCTTCCACCCTGAGATTGGCATTAAAAGGGACATTGAAGGTTCGTGTGTCCAGCTCTTAACATCTCACCAGACACCTGGTTAGCCTCACTGCTTCCCTGGGCACTGTGCAGGATTCCTGCTGAGGTGGTGTGACACCCAGTGGGTATCTAGCTCCGAGGAAGATATCACAATATTCATTATTATTAATGTAAATCCTCTTGTAATCACAGGCCCTTTGTTTCTCTGGGACCTCAGCATTGTGGAAACTTTTCTTTTGCTGCTTTCTGGAAATATGATCTAGGGCAGAGCAGCTCAGTTTTCCCATGTTAGAGACAGCTTACATGAAGATCATTTTTTGAAAAAAAAAAGTGTAGGGAAAAAAAAAAGAAAGCACCACTAACAATGAGGTTTATTTATTTGTTTTGTGTATTTGGTTTGGGTTGGCAGCACGGTAAAGTGGCACTTGAAAGGTGAAGTAAGAGCAGCAGGGGAGACATTACTGGCTTTTCATGTGCAACTTTTTTCAATATCTCACAACCACGGCTTGTGAAACTTGCAACCTCAGTGTGGATGTGATGTGGAAATGACAAGAGAGGCAACCAATGACCCAGACCATGCAGGAGGACAGACTGGGTTACTTTACTGAACACTGCTAGACCTTCATTAGCACAACGTAAAATACTTACACTATGCAGGATATGATGGGTAGCACAGACACAGACCAGGAAGTAGAGGTGAAAAGCAAGTACTGAAAAATTATTAGAAGTACTTTGCGGGGACTGGTGGCTATTGAGAATTAACAGTGAGCGTAAGGTGCAGGTGTAGTTGTGGGTGTGTGTCTGTCCTCACCACCAACACCTCTTATCAGCAAGCTAAGGTACCCTGTAGTGCAGAAAAGCTGTCTGAGAGACCTGATCTCTAATGTCACCAAATACATTGAAAACAAATATAATTTCCACTGGGGAAATATGAACCTTTCTGTCAGTCCTGAGTTTGATTTGCAGATTACATACCTGCTGCAGTCATGGCAAGCCCTCTTTGGGGCTTTTCCTCATGGGATACACGTGTCCAGCTAAGCCACACATGAAGTGCAGCTCTTACCTGTTACCTGGCTAAATCAGCCAGTGGGAGTAGAGCTAAAGTATAAAAAGCTTTACCTCATATTTCAGCATAATTTGGGCTCTCCCTCACTACCGAACTGCATGAATGGGCCAAAATTTAGCCATGTTTTTAAACACTGGCTGTACCTCTGGCATGTACTGAGGTCGTAACCTAGAATAACAGAGGAACACCAAAGCTATCAATTTAATTGTCACCTGGATGACTTAACCCTCTGATGATGTCCCTTCCTTTTCTAGATTTTATTGTAACATGTCACATGCTATGCAGTGATTTATATAAGTCAACATATACTAAGATGACTGAATAAAGAATACATAAGAGAAAAATGCTCAGAGATCACATTCACGATACTCCAGCACCAATTCAAGTATATAAATTTTACAATGTGAAAATTAAATAGTTATTCCTGCTTCAGTGCCCAAAGCAAGCAGAGATCTGGAATGTGGCTTTCCTTTCAGACAATGATAGGTTCACTCTGCTCTTTTTATGTAAACAAGAACTAAGAATTGTTCAGTAATACAGTGCTTGTTTAAGTCTGTTCAGCCAGGATTTTTCAGGCTAAGTAAACAGGCAATATAAGGCCATTTAGGATTAAAAAAAAAAAAAAAAAGAATTTAAACTGATGGTAAAACTTCTTTCAACTGATTTCAAACTTAGAATTCTCTTCAGGCCTCAAGCACAGGAAATATTCCTCTTTTCTCACTGAAAAAGAGGAGAGGAGAGGAGAGTGAGAGGAGAGGAGAGGAGATGAGAGGAGAGGAGAGGAGAGGAGAGGAGAGGAAGGAGAGGAGAGGAGAGGAAGGAGAGGAGAGGAGAGGAGAGGAGAGGAGAGGAGAGGAGAGAGAGGAGAGGAGAGGAGAGAGAGGAGAGGAGAGGAGAGAGAGGAGAGGAGAGGAGAGGAGAGGAGAGGAGAGGAGAGGCAAAAAGAAAAAAAAAGAAAAAAAGAGAAAGAGAAAGAGAAGAAAGAGAAAGAGAAGAGAAAGAGAAAGAGAAAGAGAAAGAGAAAGAGAAAGAGAAAGAGAAAGAGAAAGAGAAAGAGAAAGAGAAAGAGAAGAGAAAGAGAAAGAGAGAAAGAGAAAAGAGAAAGAGAAAGAGAAAGAGAAAGATAAAGAGAAAGAGAAAGAGAAAGAGAAAGAGAAGAGAAAGAGAAAGAGAGAGAAAAGGAGGAACGGCACGCAAACCTCAATTTATAAGGAAGCATAAAGCAAAGTTTTCTTCTGTTTTGAAATAAACAGATACATGATACAAGAAAAGTGTTCTGCGTTAAAAAAAAGAGGTTGTTTATTTCCATTGTTAAGACCTCTATGATTTTTTTTTTCCTGACTTTTTTTTCATATGAAAGCTTCAGATTTTTGCCCTGCAGTCAAGCTTTGCAGGTATACATTAGTTTACCTTAGCCTGGAGCTAACAGGAGAAGGATCCTCTTCAAGTGTAACAAGAAAGGAGAAAGGCAGCTGTGCCATATAACATATCCACAAAGCTTTATTGTTACAGACATATCGCTGGATTCATTTTTCTTGTGTGAACAAAACACTGTCTAGTTACCGTTATAACTTCATAATAGATGTTAAAACAATTTTACTCTATTTTCAGAGTTGGGGAAGTTTTGCTTCTGAAAACAATCTAAGTACTAAATACTTAAAGTACAACTGGATAACATATGCTACTATGGTTATAAACCACAATGGCAATAATCCAAAATGGAATAATGCATCATAAGCAAACACAAAGACAAGAAAACACTTCCACAGTACTGGGTGTAGGAATGTGTTGTACTGAGGCACTCTATGAGACAGAGAAGGAAATTCCCTGATTCCTTCATAGTGGTCTCTCTATTAAAAAACTAATAAAATGTAATTATTTTTTTTTCCTTTTCTAAGTAAGTTCACCTAATGCTTCTCTTGCAATTTGTCCATTTGATTTCTCAAGGTAATTGGATTGTTCAAAGATACCAGTGAACATGAAGCATCCTTCCCAGATCTCACGCCTTCACCTCCTTCATCTTTTCACACCTTTCCCAAATCTTCTCAGCTTTTATCACCTCTTGTCTTCTGGGAGGAAAAAAAAAAAAAAAAAAAAAAAAGAAAGAAAGAAAGAATGGGAAAGGGATAGACAACTTTTAAAAAAGGGAAAGAAGTCCAGTTACTTTGGACTTGGAACAGATGGAACAGTCCATCCGCACTAGCTCTTCAGTTTTCATTGACCAGGGGAGAGAGATGATGTGGAGCCAAAATGCAATACATCCTTTGGACCACTATTTGCTCTGTGCTCACTCATCAGCCAGAATACCGTGTCTTCGTCCTGTTGGAGTCTGGCAAGGTTGAAATATTAAAATACTAAGATAAAATTAAGAAAACTTTCAGCTTATTCCAGTAACTTGTTAGCGACCCAAATCACTACAAGCAAGAGGTAAAAATCCTGGTGGTGCAGAACTCCTTGGAAGCGCTGCCATTTCGCCAGTAAGGGAGCACGGCTTCTCCTGGCAGGACTGAGTTGTCTCTCAGCTGGTTTCGAGACTTGCCCAACCTTCTCCTGCCTGCAAAGCAAGGCCGAACTGTGCACGCTACAGGGAGGGAAGCCTATTCTCCTCTACTTGCATTAGCCCCTTTGTTTCTACTCAACTTGCTCGGGAAGTTGTTTTTTTTTTTGGGGGGGGGGGGGGAGCAAATACTGCAAATCTTCTCAGGAAAAGCAATTTCTATGTTGCAGGTTGAGCACGGAAAAAAATGTTTTTGCAAGTACGGCTAGTTCTAAAATAGCCACTAGATGGCAACTGGTGCCTGCCCGGTGGCGCAGCCTGCACCCCGCACCCCGGCAGGCACCCTCGGCCCCGCTGCCGCCGGCGGCTGCACCCAGAGCCGGGGCTGGGGCTGGGGGGCTTCAGACCAGACCCATAAGGGCGGGACAGAGGACCAAGGATGAGCCTGGGGCCACCACCGCTGCCTGGACATCCTGGCCTGCCTGTCCACCAGCTCCTCCCGAGCTGCTGCACACTGCACAGGCAGGCTGCCACCAGTTCCAGCAGAGTTTTTTTAAACTCTAGATCCATGAATATTCCGTATGGCATTACATGCACAGGGCTAAATCCATCTTGTGTTATGTTTACAGATACTGTGTATGTATATTAACTTCTATATGATATGGGTCTATGTTTATATGCACACCAAACTTCTTGAGGAGAAACACATTTAACATTCTTTTCCTCAAGTGTAACGAGTCAGATTTGGAGGTGTAATAAAAGCTCTTTATTCTAGTCACAGCTTCCTTATCCAGACCTTCCCATTCCTCTCGTTTTCCAGCTCCCTGTTCCTAGTACTTTTCTAGCCTAATTCCCTCCATCCTCACTTCTCCTCTGACCTGTCCTTGGCTACTGAGTATCCCATTTTTTCCATCCCATGTGCTCCAGTTCACTCGCAGGGTCTCTCTCAGTTCTCAGTTCTCCTTTCCTTTCCCTCTTTCTTTTTCTTTTCCCTTTTCCTCATCAGTTTGTTGCATACTCTTGGATCAAACAGCTCTGTCCTCTCCCTTTGCACTTGTCCTCCCCCTTTGCCCTTGTCCTCCTTTTATTTCTTCAAAAGGCCTTCCTTGACCTCCATTTTTTTCTCCTCTCAATCTTCTTGCCATAGCCAAGAACTTTTGTGGATGGCAAAAGTCCATAGACATACCGACATCCAAACACAGGCTAAGGGGTCTTTACATTTACTCTTGATAGCTGCTGAGAGTAAAGATGATAAGAGAAGTTGTGAAAATACTGAGTAAAGCAATTGCAATCACCTTTTCATTAGCCATCCTTATTCCTCGTATTTTATAGTTAACTCCAGTGTGACTGGAATCATCTTTCAGACTCCCCAGACCCAGCAAGCAAGAACTGGGACAGAGTCAACATCCAACACCAGCTGAGCAAGCAGATGGGAAAATACAGCCTGTTCCTGAAGGAAGAACCATCAAATATTCTCTGCATCTTGGAGAAAATGCACAGGGGATTTCTCTGTGAAAGAGAAATCTGTGCTGGAGTACAGATGCTAGGGTGCATGATCAGGGGGGCATACCAAAGCTAGCTCCAGCCAATGACCACCCAGTATTTTTATAAGCTGCTTTTATTGTGAGACTCAGAACAAACACTTTTTGAAAAGGAGTTTAAATGCAAGAGTATAGCAGTGTGATGTTCATGAGAAATACCACTACCACATATCATGTCCAAAGGGCTATTCAAAATGAAGCAATGCACAGACCCCTGTCATGACATTGATTTGTAGATGACAGGCTACTTTTTAAGCTCCATAGCTGGTGGTCTTATCTTCTCCTCACTGCAAGGATCTCACTGTCTCATTATCCAGGTGTTCTGATACTTGATATGTTCTCCATAAAAGCAGTTGTTACCTTATACCAAAACAGTTACAAGAGCTGCCCAGGCCTGCTTCTGAAGTCACCATGTATTAGAAAGTACCTCTAAGAGCTGCCTAAGTGCACCTGGCCACATGCAGGCCAAGGGGAAAGGTATTTGGGGTTGAAAGGTGGGAGCTCTTCCATATCCCCCATAGACTGCAGGGATGTCAACTCTTCTTTCCCATATGCTGCAGCTCTTCCAGACGTGGCCAACAGTTCTTGGGGCTTCAGGGTCAACACACCATATGGCTGCAGAGGTTTCTTACAGTTAGCTCTTGAGGACCCACTAAAATAGCTAAATTAAGCCCTGTGAATGAAATATGATTGTACGTGAAGGTCCTTTGCCTTTGGAATACTTTTTTCCCTCTATGATAAATAATAGGTTAAGTCAGAGATACAAGTATCAACATGGACACGGCTTGATCCATGTGCGTATATACCATTCATGTTTGGGATATTGGGTCAACCAGACAATCACTGTGATGCTACAAGGAGGTTAGACTGCAAAGGCTTTGTTACATATTTTGTGGAAGACTATATCACAGGCATCTTTTTAAAGCTATGGAGCATAACACTTTGGTTTTTTGAGTTGTATTTCCTGATGAGGAAGCGCATCTAATGCAAAATAGCACATTGCCCTGCAGAGTCCTTTGCAAAAGGAGTTCCTTTGACATGAAGGAGTTGCACAAAGTGTACACTATGTGAAAGAAATATATCCATATGAGAAGTCCTCCAGACATATGGGGGGACAGCTGATAGCAAAATGTTTGGCTGAAGATTGGGTTTTAACACTTCCTACAAGCAGCAGTCTACCATGGTCCTACATGGGGTTGGAACGCTCAAAGTATGTAGAGAAAAGCACGGGATTTTTAATCAGCTCTTATAAAATACAGGAAATACTATAAAGCACCATAAAGCCACACCACACACTACCCTCTTACCAAAGCAGGGAGAGCAGAAAGTTCTCGTTCCTTCTGCCAAAAACAATTTCATCCATAGCACAGGAAATCACAGCTTGCCATCTTGAAAATATTACCAAAATGTCCTTCCAGACAGCATGCCTCTGCCTTCCCTGTTTCACTCACAGGCAGATTTCTGCCTCCTTTTGTTGTGAAAATCCTCCTGGAGCAGTAAAATTACTTTCCTCATTTTCCAAGGGATTCCTAGCTGACATTTTGTTTACCTGCATGACTGCGTTGACACGCTCAAAGTCTCTATAAGATATAGACAGAAAATGTGAACGGCATCTGTATTGCCTGCAGACAACTTGTGTCATGTTTGCTGATTCTCAGGCAGCCAATTAAATTTGCATGTAGACCCAACAAAACAGAGTCACTAACTTATTTGTGAAGTTTATGTAAGTATTTCTATTCTGACTAAGCAAGCCAAAAGAATTAGTGTTTTAACTTAAAAGCTGTGTTCAGATTAAATGTAGAGTCACTGTACATACAAAACCATTGCCAGTGGAAACAACTCACACCGTGAACCTGCTAATTGCCATAACTTCATATACCAAACACTGGATCCAAGGTCTCCGTGCTCAAACAGCCTGGCTTAGCTGCTCCAGCAGGGGTTATCAGGCATGGATCAGGGCAAGGCCAACACCACAGCCGTGTAAGGTGGCTGGAGGCATGGGGTCCCCTGTCACACAGAGCTGGGGGCATTGTTATCCACCAGCGGTGTCAAAAAGCTCTCAGAGAAGCTGAGGTACTGTCAAAGACGGGAGCTACCATGGATCAAGACACTCAGTTTAAACTGCCTGGCTTTCCTGCCTGCTCAACAAAGGGATGGGCACTCCCAGGTACCAGACCAACCACATTGTGCAATTAACTGGTGAACTCACACTGCTGATTTCTCTTCAGATGTATGAATTCAATCACATGGCCTGGATCCAAAACAGGCCATATGTACCATGATTCTCATCTCTGCCACACATTGTGTTTGAAGCACCTGAGCCTAGTACTGAAGTTCCTGAGTCAAGTCTGCTTCTCTGAGCAGGCACCCCAAGAGCCAGCAACCACAGACCAGAGGTGCGCAGAAATGCCACATCCTCTCTCCATGATTCCTATTCAGTGTGGGGAGGATGAGAGACAAACCATCTCACGTTCACCTGACCCCACATTCTGAATTTTTTGAGGAACTGGTGATCTGTGTAAATTCATAGTCGATGAGTCCCACACACTCCTAGATACTGCCTTTGGTGGGTGTCTACTCCTGACATGAATAATAAAGACATAGAAAAATTAATATAAAATGACTGCTGCCTTGCTATCAATAAAGATGTGACTCTTAGACAAATATGTGAAATCACTTTACAAAAGTAAACAGTTCCAGTATCCTGAGAGGCCGGCAGGCTTACTTGATTTACCTAAGTGTCAGAAGCAATAAAAATATTTAAATGTTACCCCAATGCAGCCATTGATTTAATTACCAGGTTAGTCCATCATATGTGAAAAGTGAGCTCAACTATTTCAAACAAAAAGTAGGAAAGGTTATTACTTATTTATAGATGGAGGAGCAATGGTAAAGGAAACCTGGACTTCATATGATGTTGTACCAAATAAACATCAAATGATTAATCTGGGCTATAAGTGTTCTTAAAAGCCTAGATACCTGCACACAGCAAATGCATCTACTGTAATATGGTGAATATTCATTAAAATGTTCTAGTAAATAAAAAGGAAAAAATCAGAACAAGTAGATAGTGTAGATACCCTATGGATGACACATATATATGACTTCGACATAAGTCATTCAATCTGTTTCTACTTCTTTCTATCAGAGAATGCAAATAAAGACTACTTCTTCCTTCCAAAATTGCTTGAAAGAGATAAAAAGCTAAGTACAGGGTCTAAATATCGCAGTACTTATTTCACAGAAAAATTCAAGAGTTTTAATCAGTGACTGTGAGATGCATCTGGCCATTTGGATATGCTGGCTTGCTTTTTATTAGTAAATCAAGTTAATTTTGTCCAGGTCATGTTTTTATCCTAGAGACGAACACATCAGAAGGTGAGGAATATATAGCCATTTACTGTGGTAGTAGGAAACCTAGCATTAAAACAAGGAAAGGGTCAAAGGGAAGATTTATTTCAAAAGATGGACTCGCCTGAATGCAGTTGTGGGACAGGGCTCTCAGCACATACACAGCTCGTGAGCTCCTGGCACCAGGTGGTGGAAATGACCATACAGCTTTGCTCTTTCTCAGGAGTGTGATGATTAGATTGTCTGTCCGTCTTTTCTTTTTCAGAGTCTTGGAAGGAGGAATAATTCAGAGGAATAACTGCTGTGCAGTGAAGTGAAATGCTGGTAGTTTTTTTTTCGTACTTGGTAGTCTGCATGCCAAGCCTTCACTTTTTGTTGTAAAGATAAAGCAACAAGAGGGACATTTGGGTTGCTTTTCCCAGAAACAGCATCTTTGAGCAATAAAACTGGGCCAGATTGTGCCACCATATACATGTAACCAGCAAGATTCAAATGATCCTTTCAGTTTGATTGTAAACTCCTACAGGAGTCTTTGTGTTTGAGTCTCCGAGCCTTAAAGGAGACAGGCTTTTCCCCATATAAAAAATATAAGCAGAGAAGGTGATGGCAAACCAGCTATTAAAACCCACTGAGCTGATTTGCTAAGAGGTTGTCAAGTTAGTAAGATTGAAGTTCTTGTTGTCAGCGCTATATTTGCACATTCTCCAAGTTTAATATTCACCTGGTTTCTAAAAATCATTCAGATTTTTCTCTTAATTGTAGGTAGTATTCCTTCTCTCACTGAAGTCCAGAAGCATCTTAGAATTGACATCTCAGCAGCAACACCACAGGACCCTGACAGCAGCTGCAAAAAAAAGCAATTTGAAGTCTGAGTGTTGCAGTAGTTACTTACGTGAGGTCCCTCACAATATGGCTGGAGAAATAGTGCTAGGAACTTCTTTTACATATGTCCAACTGTCACCTACTGTGTACAGTTACATCTGCTTGGAAGTAAACCGTTGTTATTTAAGAAATCAAGCCAAAATCTGCTTAAAAGCAGACAACCTGAGATCTTCCCACAAAGACAGCAAGTTGTCCAGGACAGGTTTACGTTCTTTCCCTGCACAGCCAGAGAAGAGCATATCTGAGGTAAAAACCATGAATCAAATTTTCCCCATTACCAACAGAATGACGTGGGATTAAAATTCCTCGTAGGAGGAAGCACTGTTTGTACCACTGCCATCTTCCACCTAAGTCCCTGGAAGAACCAGCAGGAGACTCTGCAAGTATTTGCTTCACTCTGTGCATATTGGGAGGCAAACTAGGAACAAGTATGGGGATACAGCTTCTGCCTAGAAAAAAAAAAAAATCACCTCCAATTACGTTTGGCAAAGGTATTACCTACCACCATGCAGGCTTCAGGAAATGCTGCCAAGAAAGCTCCAGTGTGGGGTAGCCCTGGGCTGTGAGATTTTTTTGGCCTGCTGCAGAGCTGAGAAGGGCTCGGGAGGCAGATATAGTTGGGACAGAAGTGGGACTGAACTAGCTTGGCTCTGCCTGTGAGCTAGCACATGGAGGCTAGATTTCTAATTAATTTCCCATACTGGGCAAATCCTACCCTGAAGGAAAGGTTATAACATTTCCTTTTCCCAGCACAAGCTACTCCCACCCAGGGGACCATCTGGGTCTTTTTGTATAACGTTATATATTGTATAAAAAGTGTGTGCTCTTTACATGGGCTTTTTTAAGGTTTTGCACCTTCATGTACGTGCGCTCTGTCTTCCCCGTTGGGTCCCCATGTGTTGCCTGATCTAGTTGAGAGGCGTCCCTGCCCATGTCAGGGAGGTTGGATTAAATGATCTCTAAGGTCCCTTCCAGCCTAGGCCATTCTATGATTCCACATGTTTGTCCAATGGCTTCATAAGACAGAAGCAGGGGGTACTTTTCCCGTGAGCAGGACACATCCTTCCCTGATGATGAAACATCACCCCATACGCGGCGCTGTCGTGAGCGAGTGTCCTCACACCTGGAAACAAAAACGTCTCAGGTGTCTACAAAACAACACCTCAGGCCGGCTCCGCTCCGGCTTTCCCAGCCCGCACCATGGTTTGTCACGGGATACTAGGATCGAGGCACTGGAGCTGCGCCTTCGCACCGCTGTCCCGACATCGGGACTTTCGCTGGTCCAGCCCGGAGCCACTGGTCGCCCGGGGCTAGGCAGCGCGGCCGAGCCGCCCTGGGCCCCGAGGGGCGGCCGAGGCCGAAGCCGGGCAGTGCAGCGGGGACGCCTCTAGGTGGGGCAGCCCGTCTGCCTGCAGCGCCGGGTCGGCTCCGCGGCCGCAGCCACCCGGTAACGCGAGGGCGGGGTGCGGCGAGCCGAGCTCCCCGGCGGGCTGTCGCGGAAAGAGCCGTCGGGGCTCCGGTGGGCGCGGGGAGAGGCACTTACGGGCAGCGGCGGTTGGGCTTATCCCCGGTGCGATGTAATGCACACCTGTAAAACGGCGGATCCGACACGACACACGGGTGCCCTTATCAGGGATGGGGGCTTCCAAGCAGGTGGAAATCGTGCCCCCGCCGACATGCCCTGCCGGCTCGGCTGCCCACCCCACCGCTTTCTTCCGTCCCCTCCCCCGGGCCTTTCCCTTCGAGTAGGGTTTGCTCTCGGTTTCTCCCACATACGCACGGAGGGGGCTCTGTGCCCGCCGCACGCCGCGGCCAGGGAGCCGCTGCCCCAGCCGAGTGGGACCGGGGGCCGGCTGCGAGCCCTCCGCCCGTGCTGTCAGTGCGGAGCACGGCCGGGCCGCCGCTCTCTCCCCCATCCAGCCTCCCTCCTTCCCTCCCTCTCTCCCTCCCACTGCCCGTCTCCCCCGGCAGGGCCGAGGGGGGAGCGCGGCGGGACCACCCAGCTGGCCCCCGGCAGCCGCAGCCCCGGGACTGCCGGCCCTGACCGGCCTCCCTCCGCCGCTCCCCTGAGCCTTACCCCCGCTGCTGGTCCCTTTCTTCCCGGCCTCCTCCCCAGGCATTTCCTCCGCCAAACATTAGTTTTCTGGTCGGGAAGAGGTGCAGAGCTCACCCCGGGGGGCGATGGAGGGAGAGAGAAGAGAAAATAAGGGAAAAAGAAGACGAGGTGGCAGGGATGGAGCTAGGTAAATTAGCAAAGAATTACAGCCATTGTAAACTCACCGCAGGTATTTCCAAGAGCGAAACGAGGGGCTTCGCGGGTTGGAAACTGCCTGTGTCGGAGCTTGGAGAGAGGCTGCACCCGAGAGAGCGCCTCTTCCTCCTCCTCGCCTCTCCCCCAGCCCCAAAGCAGCTGCCTGCTTTACCTCCTTCTCGGTGGACTCCGAAAAAAAAGGAGCTCAAATCGGAAAGCTGCCCCGGCCAGTCCTGCCCCTCTCCGGCCGTCAGTCCAAGCCACGGCTCCCGCGACCCGCACCTCCAGCCTTTCCCTTTGGAAGCGCGGAACCCTTCCTCTCTCCACGTCTGCGTCCACGCATCTCTTCTGACACCCCAAATTTAATCTCTCGGATGTTTAGCACCCTTTAAAAGGCCCACACAGGGCACCCTTCCCGCATCTGCTACACATCTCATCGCACATAAATTTTTCGCAGCTTCTTCAGATGCCTCTTATTTCCTTCCAGCCCCTCAAAAATATTATTTTTTTTTTAAATCCTCTTTGGATATTTCCTAAGTGTATCGTGTGACCGAAGACTTGGATGGCAGAATCGATGTATTTCCCGGAAAATATCCAGGTGGAAAAAAAAAAAGTATGAGTAAGTCCAAGGAAAGTTATTAAAACGAGCTGAATTTGTTCAGAAGGCTAAAGCCTGTTCTCGTGTTGTCAGACAAAGGTGTTCCCGGGCTTCGTGTCGAGTGTGAAAGCGGGATTACCTATTTCATTAATTTATTTTCCGCGTAAGAATGAACACTGAAAACATTTAGTTCGTGCCAGAGTCGTTGATAATAAATTGTCGTAGCTTCGTGGTCTACTGCAAACTGAAACCGATCTCGGAGGCATCAAGTAAGGAAATGCTGGAGGTGCCTGCACGCCTGTGAAGGAGCAGGTTAACACCCTGGGAATTCGGCTCATGAAGCAAAGCCGAGCCTGGGGGTATCATTTTGATGTGCTCTAGCTCGTTACTTTGCCGCATCTCCCTAGCATCGAAAAACCACGGTTGTGAAGCGCTGGCATGTCACTTCTCATGTACCTGCTTAATGCCCTCGCCAGGATTTTTCTGTTAGCTCTGATAATGGCAATGATGTCTGAAATAAAGAGAAGGGTGATGCCTGGGAGCACGTTGTTGTTTAGGCAACAAGTCCAATTTATACAAATTACGTGCGTGTAATAGTTTCCTAAAGCTTCTTGTTTAGGGTCATTTTCCTTAGGAGAAAGAACCACTTAGAGAAAAGCAGCCTTTAAACTGGGAGAAACTGCTTTCCTAAAACGGTTTTTAAAAGACTCATGGACAGGAGACGGTCCCTAATGTAAAACGGACCCTGTTTCTAAACAAACGGAGCGGTGAAAGCCCATTTTCGAAAGCCAGTGGAGGCTATTTTGCATTCACACCCACAAGGCGAGCGCCCGGTTTAGGCGCGTTCCCCGAAGCTCACACGCCCCGACTCCGTCGTCTCTGTCCTCGACGGACCCTGAAATAACCGATTTGCCGAGGCTCTACCCTGAGCAGCACGCATCAGCTCCTGCCGGCCGGCGAAATGTTCGCTTTAGCCCGCGACGTTTCCCGCTGTGACCAGGGGAGAGACGGAAAACCCCCCCCCGAGGCTCTTACCACGCGGTAAAGCCAAGGAGAGGGACGCTCCCTCCCGCGGGCGGGCAGCGGGGGGGAGTCCCGCGGGCCGCAAGGGGTTAACGCGCGGCGCACCCCGCCGCGCGCCCCGCGGAGCCGCATCGCCCCGCGGCCGGGAGCCAATGGCCGCGCGGGCTGCGCGGGAGCCGCCCAATGGGAAGGCGCGGGGCCGGCGCTGTCAGGCGGCGGTGAGGGATGACAGCGCCGCCGGCAGAAAAAGGAGAGGGCGGGCGCGGGGCGGGACAGAGCGGGGCGGAGGCAGCGCCCGCGCCGCCAGGGATCCGCGGTAGCGGCCGGCGGAGCGCGGCGCGGCGGCCCCGGCCCTATGGGCGGGCGGGCCGGCAGCGGCGCAGAGAGGCTGCCCCCGCTGGCGCCCGCCCTCCCGGCGGCAGAGAAGGGCCCGGCACCGGCGCGGCCGCGGCCGGCGATGCGGTCGCCCAGCTGAAGGCGCGGCGCGGTCCGCTGCTCGCCCGCGGAGGGCCGCCCGCCCGCCGCCGGGCCATGGCCGTGCGCGGCGGCAACGCCCTGACGCCTTTCTCCATCCAGGCCATCCTCAACAAGAAGGAGGAGCGCGCCCGCCACGCGGCGGGGCGGCCACCGCCCCCGGGGGCGGCCGGCGGATGGCGGCTGTGCGGCGCCGCCGAGGGCCCGCCGCTCCCCTCGTCCGCCGCCGCCGCCCGCGCCCCGGCCTCGCGGACGCCGGCGGGCTGGGACTCGGACTCTGCGCTCAGCGAGGACCCCGAGGGCGAGCGGCGCTCCGAGGAGGAGGGAGCCTGTGGCAGCGTCCGCCCCGCCGAAGCCGCGGGAGGGGGGCACCCAGCGGCGGAGGAGGCGCAGCCCACGGAGGCGGCAGAACGGGACGCCACCGGCCTCAGTGACAGCGAGATGTCGGCCGCCGTCTCAGGTAGGGGCGGCCCCGGCGGCGACCCCTCCGCACCCGCACGGAGAGGGTCCCGGGTTCGGTATGGGGTGGGTGCGCTGGTACCGGGAGACGACATGGGCTTTCTGCCCGCACCGCAGGGCTCTGCCGGGGAAAAAAAGCCCCCGAAACTTCCCGCGGGGCGAGGGAGGGTGGATCGGGGAGAGCCCTTTGTCGGGCTGAGCCTGCAGCCCGGGAGGGCGCCCGACGCTGAGAAATCTGGGCTGCCGTCGGCGAGTGTCCCGGCGGCGGGGTGGGCAGCGGCTCTGCGGGGTCTCCTGGCCTCCAGGAGCGCGGATGCGGCTCCTCCGAGGAGCGGGGCGCGGAGGTGTGGGTGTCCCGGTGCCTGATCGCCCTGCTCTCGCCCTGCCCGCAGATCGCAGCCCGCCACAGGAGGAGGACGGAGCGGGCAAGTGCGGAAATCTGCTGCCGGGGGAGGAGGAGACGGCGGCGCCGAAGCCGCGGAAGAAGCGCTCCCGCGCAGCCTTTTCCCACGCGCAGGTCTTCGAGCTGGAGCGGCGCTTCAACCATCAGCGGTACCTGTCGGGGCCCGAGCGGGCCGACCTGGCCGCCTCCCTGAAGCTCACCGAGACGCAGGTGAAGATCTGGTTCCAGAACCGGCGCTATAAGACCAAGCGGCGGCAGATGGCCGCCGACCTGCTGGCCGCCGCCCCCGCCGCCAAGAAGGTGGCCGTCAAGGTGCTGGTGCGCGACGACCAGAGACAGTACCACCCCGGCGAGGTGCTGCGGCCGCCCTCGCTGCTTTCCCTCCAGCCCTCCTACTACTACCCCTACTACTGCCTGCCCGGGTGGGCACTGTCCACCTGCGCCACGGCCGCTGGCACTCAGTGAGGGGCACTCACACATACACCCCCTCCGACCCCCCAAACACACACACACACTGGCAGCCAAGAAACCCATTTACCCTCTGCCACCCCACCATCCATCCATCCAGGTCCTCAAATCCAGAGCTCCAGCTACAGCTCTAAGTGCCTCGAACAGTATTTATTATTATTTTATTGTTATTTTTTATTATTAATATTATTTGGATGGTTCTTCACCCTCTCCTCTTCCAACGTAGGACTCCTCGGCCACCCCCACCCCAACCCTCACCCTGTCCCCACCCTGCCAGCCGAGGACTCTCGCGATTTGGCACGATTGGTTCATGGTATCCATGTTGTCAGTGTATGTGGTTTAGACTTTTTGTTTGTTTTGTATTGCTTCGGATTGGTAGAGACTGGATTTTGTGTGGGAGAAAGAGAAAAAAGGAGAGGAAAAAAAAAACCCAGCATCCCGCAAAACCAAATGCAACTTAAAAGAGGAGATCAAGGACTCCCTCGGTGGATTGTAAGGAAGATTATTTTTGACGTCTGAGTCCTTGGTCTTCCAGCTCGTTGCAAACCGAGTGTGCCTTGTATGGTGCTGAATGTAAGGAAGCCTATTTCAGATCCCTCTGCTCTTGTTGCCCATTTTATTCCTGTACTCCATGATCCCTGGCAAAGGATAAATATGTCACAAAAGGGTGAGACTTATATCAAAACTCCAGACTTGTTCTTTTCCTTTTTTTCCTGAGATCTTTCCGTGTTCGGGGAGGGAGGAGCTACGGATTTTTCGCACTTTCCAGTTGTATCAAAGTTGTTGTTATTATTATTTTTATATTCAATGTGAATATTTCTAGTCAGGCTTTTTAAGAAATCGATGTAATGGGAAACTTTAATACCGTCAGTGCCTTTTATAGTTCTTCTGCAGACCTCTCCTTCAGGGGCGGGGATTTCTGATCTGCTCAGCAATGTAATTACAGTTTTTCTTTCAAGGTAACTCGTTGCTTTTTTTCCTTCTGCTTTTTTTCTCCCCTCCCTTTGTCTTTTAATGGCACTGTGCACTCAATCAGATTATTTACTTCGAATGAATTGTGAATGTTTGTAAGCTACCCGCTGTACTTTTTTTTTTTAATTTATAAACTTTAGTTCAACACTTAGGTCTGCCGCCTGTGTCGTTTCTACAAGCAGACGGGATTTTCCCTGCCACTCTTTCCGCGCAGGCTTCAGGCTGTAGCTCAGATTCATGGCCCTCATTTTCCGACTCGCACGGAGGGTGGCAGCGGCTCTGCGGGGAACTGGCAGCTTCGGCGGTGGGGATAGCGAGGCCTGGCGGAGATCTGGCCCTCCGACCCCCGGGACGGCTCTGCCCGGCTGCACCGAACAGCGCCGGTGCCGGTTTGCCCAGCGAAGGGACTCGGGCCGGGAGCCTTTAGGACTTACTTGATAACGCGTGTCCAGGATGCAGCTCTCCCCCTTTCCGCCGGGGAACCGGGATCACTGGTTTGATTTTCGGCTGCACGGGTTACGGTGAAGGTGCGGCGCGGTCGGAGGAGCCTCGGGGACGTCCGATCGGTTTTCCCGGGCGAGGGTGGTCCCGCTGTGCGGGCTGGGACGGGCAGTTGCCCGCTTCAATCGGTTTAAAGCCTCGGCAGCTCCCGGGGAACGTGCGTGGCTCGGCGGGTAGTTTTTCCTCTGCCGGAGCCTGGCGGGGAGGCCGGGCCCGGGAACCGCGGGCGGGCGGAGGCTCCGGCTGGGGCTCCAGGATGGGGCTTCTTAATCCTCGGCGAAACAGCCAAGCCCGTTTCTATCCCGACACAACCGTGATAGCCGCTTGGGGCAGCCTACTGCCTTGGACTTATTCTCCAAGCCTCCGCGGCGAGCCCGGGCCCTCGGCTCGGTGCTGGCAGAGCATCCCGCCGCCGGCCGCCGTGCTCGGGCCGTCCCCGCTGGGGGCCAGCGCTGCCAGACGGGGCGGACAATCAGCCCTCCAGCGGGCAGCGCCTCACGGGGGGCCGACGCCGGGCGGTGGAGCTCAGAGAGACCAATTCAGGCCGTGGCTGCGGTACTTTCTCCACGCCGATGGAGCCGGGCCCGGGCCTCTTTCACAGGCGGCCGATTCCCCGCCGCCGCCGGCTTCTTTCCTTCCCCGCTGGGTCGCGGGGAGCTGCCTCGGGCTCCCGACCACAGAGCGGCTGTTCCATCTCCCCCCGGGTCTCGCCGGTTGTTATTTCGCCCTCCCCAGGCTCGGGCAACCCGCGCTGCGGGCTGGCGACGTTTGCTGTGCAGGTGAGCTGCACCCCGGTGGGCCCGCCCATCCGCCCTCGGTGGAGGGGAGAAGGGCGGCGGTGGGGGCTCCCCGGGGGCTGCTCTGACCCCGGTGCGGGCTCAGGGCGAGCTATCTTCTCCTAAAACCGTCAGTCGTCCTGGCATCGGGAGGCGGGAATGCTTCGGTTTCGGTTTGGTTTTGGTTTTGATTTTGTTCCTCCGGGCGGGTCGGTAATGCTGCCGGCGAAAGGAGCGCTCCAGACGTAGCGGTCCTGGCGAGAAAGGTGCTCTATAGAGCAGACCTCGGCTGATGCGGAAGGACTGACACTTGTTGGGCTCGATCCTGAAACATATATTTTTTTAAAAAACCTATTTTCTTCTGTATTTCCCGGTAGAAATGAAAGTTTTGCGCGGCAGGAGCAGGGCTCCCGCGCACTTTGTTAGGTGAAGAAGGGCCTCTGCTACACCGCAGACTGCTCAGTTTGCTCGTTTTCTTGCCTACGGGGATTTTTCTCTGCCTGCAGCCCCGTGTGAGGCTTGCACTCTCATACAAGACAAAGAGCTGTTGACTCCCGTCCCAGCTTCGATGGGACAGTTTACACCAGAGGAGAGTTTGGATCCGGTGGGGATGGGGAGGCAAGGTGGCCGGGATAGCTTTTGGGGAAGTTGGTTATGGATCCTATCGGGTTCCCTGTTGGAAAGAGAAGTTTATTTCGAAGCCACCGTTTTCCCGCAGGTCACCCTGTTTTATTATTTTTCTTCATGCTTGCTGAGAGATGTAGCACTGTAGGGAACGGCCCGATACGAAAAGAAAACGTCGGTGATTACAGCTTCTCCGGGGTTTCCCGGTGTGTAACATTGGGTGTTATATGTGCAGAATAAAATGTCAAACTCTTTTTTTTTTTTTTTAAGTGCAGTAGAACTACGATGCATTTTACTCGAGATAGAAATTGCTGAAAAAAAAAAAGATAATCCGAGTGAAGTTACTTGGAATTTTAGGATTGTCTTTAATATCGGATGCTTACGTATCGAGTATGCTTTCGTTTGGCGTTGACAAATCCGATATTTGAGAAACGTCAGTGTTTTGCGTCGGGAAAATTTAGTCGTTAATTTAATTTAATTTAACCGGAATTTGGAGGCGTTTCTATTCCTGTCTTTAGTTATAATTTTATTATTTGAAACACAAAACAAAGGCTCTGAGTATTTTTGTCTTTTCTTAACGACCAAAACCCTAGTAACTCGCGTGTAACTATACCAAGGCCAAAAGAATTAGTCCGGCTTTTCGGTGTTTAAGTTATCGGCAAAACCTGGACTCTAACACGCTCTCTCCATTCCCCCCGAAAACACACTCAGCTCGTCAGCACGTTCATGGCTGCAACGTGAAAACAATCTCCCTAACGATATGTCCCAACTTCAGCGTCTCTCCCAAACCCCGAATGAGAAACCGTGGGAATAATTTTCCATCCGGCCATGGACAAGCTCCAGTCTTAAAGAAGAGGAAAAAAAAGTTGCAAAAGAAAGAGTAATTACTGCAGCTACAAGAAATTCGATTGTTGAAATGTAATGTAAATTGTGTATATCTTCGCGTATGTCTCCGTAGGCGCTTGTGTTTGTATATTAAACACTCCCACAAGCGCAGAGACCAGCTCTGCAACCGGGAGGCTGCCTATATTTAGATACCTCCTGCTCGCTCGCAGGGTAATAAAACAGGAAACCACGTAGAATCCCCCCCCCCCCCTCTCTATACATACACGAAGTTGTCAGGTAGAAACCAGCGACGCATCCCCGGGAGGAGGCGAAGCAGGAGCAGAAGATGCCGGAGCACAGGCAGTTCCACTCCCCCCCGGCAGCGCAGCACCTGCCCGGCCTCCCAGGGGCTCCCGGGTGCAGGGGGCAAAGGTGGCCCGGAGGTTAAGGGCCTCTCCCCGGCAGGCTTGGGGCTTGGCAGGCGTTTTTTCCGCTCCGCTTCTCCTGTCAGTGGGAAGGGGACGCGCCCCGTGGGCGGTCGCCGGGCCGGGTGTACGGGGAAAGTCCAGCTGCCCTCCCGGCAGCACCAAACCACCCGGCCCCGGAGCACAAGGCAGGGATGCTCCTGCCTGTCAGACGGGTCGGGAACGCTGGGAGCCCCACCTGAGCGAGGGCTCACCCAGGCGGCCGAAAGCCGGATCGCTGCGGCCAGGGGAGCCCTAAAGCGGCGGCAACTGTGACTCCAGGGAGCACCCTGTTTTTTTTTCCCCAAGTGATGGGAAAAATAAAGGGCAGGAGTTTCTGCCCCGGAGACATCCCCGAGGGTGCTACTGCTGTCTGAAATCTTCCCAAAAGCGAACTCTTCTTCGGCGTTGTTCGCTGCTGCGGGGAACAACGTGATTAACCGGGAAGAAACAGAAACACTTCTCAGCCAAATCGCACGCTCCCGGCACCCCGCACCGCCTCCGGGGGCGAGGAGAGAGGCCGATGGGCGAGGAGGCTCTTCCCGAAGACCCCCGGGCCCACTGGGGCTGTCGCCTGGCACCGCTCTGCCGCCGGGGACCCGTGACTCCCCCCGCCCCGCGGCAGCTCCGCACTGCGGCTGGCCGATGACTTGCCGAGGGACCATGGGAGCGGGCGGCACGTGGGACGTGTTCTCCTTTTTTTTTTTTCCCTAACATGCATATTTATTTTATTTATTATTTTATTTATTTATTTATTAAAGTAGAGGGAGAGAATTCAAGCAATTCGCACGCAAACCTTCACTCTCTCCGGAGAGATGGAGCGAGTTCACGCCCGGGCCCGCCCGGGAGCGAGATGTCGCGGTGCCCGGCGAGGGCCGGCACCAGCCCGGGACCGGTCGGGGGCGAGGGCTACACTCCTGCCCCCGTCACCGCAGGCACCGCCCTACCCAGTTCCCAGCCGAGTCCCACGGACCCGAGAGGAAAGCTCTGGCCAAAGGATGAAGGTTTTGATTCTGGTGCCCGGAGCCCTTGAGGCAGCTGAAGAACCACCCTCGCCTCTTTTCCCGGCCCTGTACCGGGGCTGGGAGAGGTGTTAGCCACAAGGCCGGTCCCAAGTGATGCTGGCGATGAGTGCAATTGTCGGGGCACTCCGTGAAAAAAAATAATAGCTCGGAGTGGTGGCTGCAGGTTACGCTGGTTTGGGACTTTCTTGTGCTTCCGTGGATTTTTGCCTAAAATCTGACTCGGTAGTAAACCAGCCGGTGCTCGGACTCCTGAAGTACACTGCTGGCAGCAAGCTACGGAGCCTCCACTGAGATAGAAATGCATATGACCCAGTCAGGTCTCTCCTCTGCTGCGGCAGTAGCTTGGTTCTGGGAGTGGTAGGCAATGGGGGCTGCCCGGTTGGTGGCCAAAAGCGAAAGGCGACCTGCAGGGACTACCTGCTGTCTTCCAAAGGCTACGGCTTGCTACCAGGACTGGTGACTTCCCATCAAAGTAGACAGACAGCTATTAATAAAAACCTGTATCTAGGTAACAGTGCTCGTAGGCAATCAAAACCTATTTTCTTTTCTTTGTTTAAAAAGAAAGAAAAAAAAAATAGCACGGGAGCTAAAAAGCTACACTCAGCCTTTTTGATGCACGGCCGATTGACAACCAAAACAGTGCTTTCACACAGAGCAAGAATGGCCAGAAAACCAGAAAATGAGTGGAAAGGCAAAGAAGGGTCTGGTTTTCACCTTCCCGGGAGCAGGGGCGCTGGCGGGCCGGGGCAGGGGAGGGGGGTGAAGGGGTTTGCCGGCGGGCCGGGACCGGGACCGAGGCGAACACCCGCGGATCCGGAGCCGGCTGCTGGCGGGGGACGCACGGGTTACTGCTTTGTCTCCTGAATTCCTTCGTGGGGAAAGCAAATGCTGCAACCGGTGATGGCTCTGAAAGACACTGTCTCCCTTGACCGCTGCTTCAGAGTCCGACCCTGCCTTTCGGCTCTGGCGGTTTGAGGACCCTGCTCGGCACCAGTGATCTGCTCCCCGTTAAAGCCGTCTGACGGCGAGACACCCCCTCCCCCTCCCTCCCACTCCCCTTTTCTCTCCGGAAGGGGTAAAACACTTCGCCCGTGGATCTGCGCTGTGTTGCGCGTAAACCAGTCGGGGAAATTCTGTGTCACAAAGGACTCGAGTGATAATTAGGGATGAAATGCACATGGAGAGGACTAATATTATTTTTGGCTTGTGCGGGAATAATACAGATTTGCGAACTGTACGAATAAAGCCGGAGAGACTGAGAGGGGAGTGAGTTCTGCGGACTGCCGGCAGCTCTTTGGCTGGATGGCGAGGTTCGTGCCGAGCTCTTCTGCTCGGGACAGCGAAAACGAGGGACGGGTCGCGTCTGGGATTTGCGTTTTGGCACTCCCGTGCGGTAACAGCGAACAGCCACGGGGTGTCTGGGGGGTGGGGGGGGGAAGAGAGGAGATGCAACAGGGCGAGAGGCGGGTGTGTAGCCCGAAAGGCATCTCCGAGAATCCGCGGGGCCGTTTTTCTCGGTGAGGGCTGTCTTGAGCGGATTTACTGAGATGGCGGTGTCGCCTCTCTGTCCTGTACGGTGGCACAGTACTTCTAAATGTACACAGCAAACAAGCAATTTTCACTTGGCTAATTAAAAAACCAAAAAAACAAAACCAACCCAACGATTCGCGAGTTTCTTTATTCAGTTAAGGCTAAATAATCGCAAATTTCTACGGACGTGTTACATTTTTCCCAAGGACCGCAACAGGAAAAGAGCATATGCACTCATTCGCTGGTGATATGCACCGCTCTGCAGGGGTGCAGGCTTGTCATTTTGTCAAGTGACTCTGAAGGTTCCTTTAATTTGTGATATTTTACTAATTTATTGGATTGCTAAAATGACTGAAATTCAGAAATGGACCATTTCCCTCGCTCTTAGGAATACAGATTTTTTTTTTTTTTTTCCTTGATGTTGCTTCAAGAAGTGCGGTCTGCCTCGTGGATTCGCGGACCCTGGGAAGTTATGCTTAGATATCAGTGTCAGGCTACGGCCCAGGGAATAAAAATGGCATAGTTTTACCAAAAATAGCTCCGAAAGATACTAAAATATCCGTTTCGGTTTTTTTGGGAACAAATGATTTCGCCGAAGAAGTATCAGAAACGAAGGGAGAGGGTGCCGAAAAAATAAATCTATCGGGACCCCTCGCCGTAAGGGGCGAACTTTAAAAGGAAAACCCCCGACATTTTATCTTAGGAAAAAAAAAATACATGCAGCCTTTGCAACGTGGAAATTACCTGTAAACATATCTCTCCTCGGGAAGGGTCTCGTTTTCAGAGCGCTGGCAAAAGCCTTTTGCCAGGGGGGAGCGGGGCTGGCGGCGCAGACTGCGAGCAGGAGAGCGCGGCGGGGCCGGGGCGCGTTGCCCCCCCGGGGGAGTGGAGAAGCAAATCCCCAGCCGTTCCCTCCCGCCAAGGACTGGTGTAACTACGGGAGATGCAGCCGTTTCCCTTGCAGAGGACATCTTTCAGAATCCCTTCCCACCGTTTGTTTCCTCCGGGAGGTGCCTGCTGGCTGCTCGAGACAACAGCCCATCGCCGCCGCATCCTGCTGGCCTCCCTGTCCCTCGCCTCCCTCTCTCTGCAAACCCTTCTCTGATCGATCAAGAGGCTCTGTCCTGTCCACCTCCACCGTGAGCAGGGCCAGTCAGTCTCGGGGCAGGGCTCCCACAGTGGACAGCGGGGCGGGAGAGCCCGGCGTCCCGGCTCCGACAGCGCGGTCGCTCCGGCGCCTCTCCTGGGCCCTGACAGCGCCCCGCCGGGCTGCTCCCGGCCTCCCGCGGCCCAGCAGGGAGGGTCTCCTCAATGCCAGGCCTGTGTATTTGTAGTTTGATTTCGCACGTCAAGGATAATTTCTTCATACAACTTAATGGACGTGGCTTGACATCCATAATGATCGCTAATCATTTAAATTATTTTTGCTAGCGCCCAGACATGTTCCAGTTGTTGTGATAGATCGCGTTTCACCCATAATGACGGACAATTACCATTTCTAATTCGCCGGCTTTTGACACCTAAATCCACCCACCATATGTGGCTGAAACGCGCCGGGCTCGGCGGCGGGGGCCTGATGACATTTGCAGCAAGCCCCTCTCCTCTGAGAGAGGCACCTGGGATGTCACTGCCCAGCCCCTGCACCCTCGGCCCTTTTCCAGCCCGCTGGATCTCGGCTGTTTGCCATGGCAAGCCCCCGGACGGCAGCTCCGTAGCCGTGGGCGTGAGCGAGGCGAGCCGGCCGGAGGACCCTACCTGGGGCAACCGAGCTGGACTCGGCCTCGGGGCGGTCACACACCTCCGAGAAAGCCCCGTCTAGGAAAGTGGCTTGATCCGGCAGTCAGAAGCGTCTCTGCGGGATGTAGCCTTCCCGGTACGGCCATTGCCAACGCGGCTGGGGAAATTCGTACGTTTATTTGTGTTCTCAGCACTGGCGAAAAGCCCCGACTCACCTCGACGTGAGGACATATGGCCTTAAACTATCATATATAGGAGAGATAGAAAAAGGTAGAGGGGAGGTTTAGTTGTTAAAAAGGACGCTCAGTGCCTTTCCATCACATCCATCAGCTTTC
The DNA here is from genome assembly GCA_020746105.1 of Trogon surrucura. NCBI lineage: Eukaryota > Metazoa > Chordata > Aves > Trogoniformes > Trogonidae > Trogon > Trogon surrucura. Next base: position 66,356,102 of record CM036620.1, read on the forward strand.
CTGGGGTATTTACCTTCACGGTTCCTCTGGAAAATCGGATGGAAGGTCTCTCTGCGGGACCCGACGCATCCGACGGAAGCAGGACCGGCAGCTCCGCCGCGGCTGCTCCAGCCCCGCTCGCCCGGCCTGGCGGGCGCTGCGCTGGCGGGCGTCCCCCGTGCCCCTCCGCGCCGCGACACTTTTTGCCAAAAGCAATCGGTAAGCATTTAGTCTGGGTGATTCCCTTTTTATTTTATTGTTATATGAACGAAAGAACGAACGAAGCCATAGCGTTTTGTTTTGATCCCCGCACGACGGAAGCGACACCTCAAAGTCCTCGATGCAACGTCCAAGACACAAGGTTCCTGCCAAGCTCTGCAAGGCGAGAAATTCCGCATTTCTTTAGGTCGGCAGGCATCGCGTGCTTTATAAGCCCTAAGTATTTCTCCTGCAGTAATGTTTAAAGAGCCACATGAACCATTTACTTCGGCAGGAGTAATTGACTGTGGATATCACAGTCACAGCTGCAAGGAAGGGTAGAAAAGGAACAAAGGAGATCAGATCTTGACGTTGTTCTGCTCTCCTCCGCAGTGCAATGCTCACCGACGAAGCCCAAAGTGTAGTTAGAGAGACAGAAAAGCACAGAGTCACTCAAAGACGCGCATATCTCCAGAGGGACAGGTAGATTTGTCCGAGGGCTGGTGATCACCGGTGTGAGGGTCAAATGTCCGAGCATGTCAGGGCATTAATTTGGGACTTCTTAGTGCCCTCATCCCACTGTTGCGTTCTCTGGGCGCCTCTACAAAACCCACTCGTGAACTCAAGCCTTCCCGCGAACAGCCCTTCCCCGCTGCCTTGGACTTCATCGCAAAAGCTCAAAACCCACTCAAATTCGACAGCTCCGGTTTAATACCCTTTTATATCTTATTTTATTTTCCTGCTGTTTCTTCGCTGGATACCCTTGAAAAAGCTGCCGGCGGCGGCAGGGCCGCCGTGTCCTCCAGAGGCGAGGCGGCCGGGGGGATGCTGCGGGGATGCAGGCGGGGGAAGCTGCCGGCACGGCTCTCGCCGACGGACCCCGTCTCGGGGGGGCGAGAAGGAACTGTCATCGACCTGAAAGTGCTGAATTCGGCCTGACCGTCGCCCCAGCCCCGGTCCTCTGCGGGAGGCATGAAGTCCGTGTTCCACTCTCTCTGAGTGACCGCAGCGAAGCGGCCCCGCTAAGAGCAAACACAACGAACCCGGCTTTGGATAGCTGGGGATGAGGAAATGTGGTCCTAATAGTCTTTTTAAAGGAGAAAGTGGAAAGATTTCTCCACCAATATGCTTTAAAATAAGGACTAGAGGGACTGCCTGTCTGAGGTTTCTCAGTTCCCGGCGAGGTATTTTGTTTAAGATGTTTATTTCTAGTTAAACTTTCATGGCATGTCTGAGGTGTTACTGCAGTTTCCCCAAGAACTAAACAAAATACTTTCTCAGCCCTCGGTCTCAAGGTAAGGACGACGGAAAAAACCACCAGCCCACTACATGTTAAAAATGAGGATACTGCGTAGTTAGCTTGTACCGACTCAATACCGGGAGAGAGAGCTTCCTGCCTGGGAAAGCGAGATTGCTCTGAAACACCCCGGTCCTCAGGCGGAGCCAAATACATCGTTTGAGCTCACGAGTGGGTTTTTTTTGAAGGCGACGAGGCGGACAGGGAGTCTGCGAGCCCGATCTCTCCTCTGTGCCCTCGCTCTCCCCCCCGGCGTGCGGGATTCCAGCCAAATATATTTGCCACCTTCCCTGCCCACCAGCCCTTATTTCTGCAGGGCCTCGAGTAACACTGAGCTGTCCCACCAGTATCTGCACCACGCGGATCCTCAAACACCTTCTCATCCTTATTCCACTCGCCCCCAAGGATTTTGTTCAGTTTTAGGTCAACCAGAGAAGTGCTCGACTTGAGGGTCCTTGCTCAAGTCATGACTCGGTTGAAGTTTTACGTGGTTGAGCCTGGCAGGTTGAGGGGGGTCCAGAAGTGCACCATGCAAAGGAATAGACCCATGTCCCTCAGTGGGAGCAGGACTGGGGCTCAGGCACTCCGCAGTGCTAGGAGAGTTATCAAAGACACCCCGATAAGAATTCCCTAAACTCATCAGAACAATAGTTGTTAATGACCTTCACTGGGCTTGGACATCCTGATGTGATTAAAGGGTCCTTATTTTCCCCACCGAGACCCTGCCCGGTGTCTAGGCTTCACAAAACTCAGCTTCTGCCTGGTTTGGTCTGGGGATTTTGCCATGTTTTAGATCACACTTGCACCTTCTCTGCTCTGACCCTCATCAATTGTAGTGAGCTTCCTAAAACAAGCAACCAGACAAAACTTTAGAAACCAACAAATATTTTTTCCTATATATCTTTAAAAAAGATTAAGCTCTTATTGTATGCGTCATTCTAGCCAGCTACAGAAACTGGTGCTATATGAATGTGGAAAAAAAAATAAATTAACCTATATCTGCATTCTCTGCTAGGATAACACCAGGGAAAGAAAAACAATATTCCAGCCACAGCAGGTCCGTTTTCCTTGATAACTTTGCAAGATATGTAATATTTTGTGCCTTAACACACCATCCTAAACCTGGAAATCTCAGCAATCTACATAAGAGCAAGACCTGTTCTGTGGACAGTATTGCTTCTTTATACCTTCTGAGGAGTATTTTCCAGGTATTGTTGGAACAGAAGGGTTTCATCTTCTTCGAAAGCCTCCCATAGGGGTATCAAGGAAAGCACGAAGACATCAGCACTGCTTGCTTCTGTCCCCCCAAGAGACCCAGTGGAACCAACCCTCAGTCCCATGCTGCCTTGGGCACATGGTGTCTGACACTGCCATCTTGTGTTCTAGAGTTCCATCTATTATTTACAAAACTAGAGTATCTGTCACTAAGTTTCAATGAAAAGGTGTAATTTGTAAAGAAAAAGGTGTAGCTGAGTCTGCAGACAGTTTAACACATGCTCTGAGGGGGGTGTCAAATGTCCATTTTATTTAAAAGGCTAAATTCCAACATTTTAGCTTCTAACTGAAGAACAAATTTAAGCATAATTATGCTTGCTGGAGCTTCTCAAAGTATGAGCAGTTTTTTTCTGTGTCTACCGTAGTAGGATTCAGGCCTTTCTGGTCTCTCAGATCTCTCCAGTGGCACTTTTCTTCTAATCATATTTACCATTCTCCAAGAAGAAACTAACAGTTTGTTTATCCTTTGTAGACACAAACATGAAGGTCATGTCAATAGTTTCCTGCATATTTTCTGCCTTTGCTGTCACCACTGTAACCTCAGACAAATCTCTGCAGACTCACCAATGCAATTTTGGTGAAGAGCTTTAACAGGTAAAACTGCATGAAAGAGAAAAGCTCAGGGAAATAATTCAAACAAGACAAGACAAGGAAACTGTACCTCAGCTTAATAATTTGAACTGGCTGGCACAGACATCTGGACAGTGAAGACAGATGGACGTGAACTGAGGATGATATATCCATTTTATACCCATTAATAAAGATAATAATATTTTGCAAAACTGAAAAGGGAAAGGTAAATTTGGGACAATGGAGGCATCTCTGGAAATGCAGGAGGGCTATTAAACCATGTATTTACTTTTAAATAATCTATTTTTTTCCTTACAGAGAAGGCCTAGTGGCATGTTAAAGATAATGATCCAAAGTTTATTTAATGTTTCCTGATTTTTCTATGTGTGTAATGACCTAGATTACTTAAACACAGTTTTCTTTTTTAATTAAAATAAGTATAGATTACAAATCACTGTATCCTTTCAAAAGTATTAAAGTCATATAAGAATGGTGTAATTAGAGTAAGTGATGAAAACTTTCTGGTCAGGACTTCAAAACATTTCAGATTAATAACGAACAACTTGAGTAAGGTGTTGCAAATAATGTTAATTAAAAACGTCCGTGTGCAGTCCCTTTGAGGGCATGTGAATAAATATCTAACAGTTTCTATTGGGGTCTCAGTTTATACTGAAAATGAGGAAGTCTTTATAATTCATAACTATTACAGAGTCTTTATGAATGGTCTTTCTCATATTTCCCACTGGAAACCATTAGATAATCTGTTTTTATTATACAGAGCCAAACATTTGGCTTAATATTTCTGCTTTAGAACAGACCACAGAATCATGGGGATATTAGCCATCTCATAATTTTTAGGGGTGCCTTAAAACCATGTACATTTATTCCTGTCTTGAGAGTTTCTTAAAGTTACAATCTTTGATCCTTGTTCTCTTAAATGTTACCCAAGATACATATAAAACAGGCATTAAGGGAGTTTTCTACTCTATGTTTCTTCATTAACCATCTACCTTACCACCCACCAATGCCGTGGATTTAAGAGTCTACATAATTGAGTCCGTAAATTAACAAAAGTCCAGACAGCTGGAGCAACCAAGGAGTAGATGCTACGTTGGCCTTAATGTTCTCATATTAGTACTTTAAACAAGCAGAAAAGGAGCTTTTAATTATACTGGGTTTTGTTTGTTTGTTTTTGTTATTTTTTATGGTGACAAGATACATGTCTTTACTTGACCTTCCCGAAAAGTCAATATGCTTTTGGGGCCAAAGCTGAGTTAAGAGAGAAACGAAAGTGTGTGGATTGAAGGATTATTCTAAGTATCTGAGAAAGACTGTAAGTAAGAAGCAACAAATTTCAAGTGCAATCCAAACAGGCGTTCAGTGTTCTAAACTATGAAGTACTCAGCATTTCAAAATGACAACTTATAACCATAAATTTTATTAAATGCGGAGCAATAAAATTTTGTAAGTTTCTGTCATTTTGAACTTTAGTGGCTCAGATTGAAGCCTCCAGCTTTTTAAATCACAATTGGTATGAGCACAGTTCTAAAGCACTCACCATTCTTAAATGTGTGCTTTTCAAAACGTCATTATTGCATTTGCACACAAAATATCCTTGTCAGGATCCAGGTATGCATGTCTCATGTCAACAACAGGCTGACAGAGGCTCATGCCCTCCGTTGTGTTTGCATTGTATATTGTACAAAGCTTTCTTCTCTTCATTTTCACTAGGCAGAAAACAAGGTTAGCAGTGATATCACCCTTTAGACCAGCCAGATTTTCTCCTTTGATTTCCAAAAAATTTCTTTGCCATGTGCATGGCAAGAGTCTGGCGCAAGGATCCTTATTTTGTACTTGAGACAGACGTTCAATGATTTGGGACAAATGAAAACATACTAACATCTATCAGCTGAAATCTAGCAAGGAATATTTTGGAAAAGCTCTTGCATGACAGAGTGAGATCAGCGGAGATCTCTGGTAACATTTTAATGGATAAAAGAACTTGAGGAGAAGGCAATTTTGTGCAGGTAAAGGACTGCAGGAACTTGGCCAAACAACTCAGACATATACGAAACAAAAGCTTCCCCTCCCCCCCCCCCCAAAAAAGATTACAGCTGTCACTGAAGCACCAAAGTGAGTGCCAGAACTGCATAGCTTCCAACAGGTTTGTGTTTGCCAGTGGGGAGTTAAAATCCAGTCACTTCACTTGATGTACTCCAGAGGTCACAGATACATACGTCAGTGTGTGTGGTTGTGAGTGTGAGTGTACATTTGTACATTTAAAAGGAATCCTATCAACACAAGTATCATATTTTCTTCAAAAAACATGTACTCTAACTACAAGTAACCATGGAAAATCACTCCAAACATTTCGAACTGTGTTGTATGGTGAGAATGATTAAGGAGTCAGCACATCTAATTGTAAATCTGAATCTCAGTTCTCATACTATTCTAGATGTGTGTTTTTCATTGTATTCCATCAGGTCATGCAACAAGCTGTGCAAGCTCCTAATTAACTTAATATAATGCTAAACTGAACATGAATTTTAGTCTGTTATTAACCTGTAAGAATTTTTCCTGAGTAAAGTAAAATAAAATCAACAGGATACTATCTGCTATTAGATGTTAAAAGGATACGTGGTGGAACACTGGAGACACTGAAAATAACACCTAATCTCTCATTAGTAATAGTTGCACATCCTTAAAACCTTAATTGCAAGGTTTCATCTTGGTCTACTTGAGTACAGAATTAGATATGCAATTTCTGTCATAGCTGTTGCTTTTAATTTTTCCTGGTGTGCTTCTTCTATCTTTTCCTTCCTATTTTCTAGATTTACCAGGTTGCTAATACATCTCTATAGTTTGGCTAAATACAGATCTGAGATAATCATGCCGTTAAGCTACTCCAGCTCCATCAGGAACGTCTATAGTTTTGGCAGTAGTAAACGAACTGCCCTCAAAGATGTAAAATTTCCTGGGAGGAAATTAGATTGGGAGCACATAGGCTAGCACTGAGGGAAAGCACTTTGAGTGAGTCATAACTTTTGATACCACATCAGAAGAAAATCAATATTAAGTAGGGTTTTGAAAATCAGTTATCCCAGATATGTAATTCTGCTGGTCATGCTCATGGATTCTTGGCAGTTAGTTCTAATTTCAGTTTGTCCTGTGTAACAAGAAAGATGGCCAGGAAAAGTAACTGAATATTAGCCCCTTGTCATTCCAACTGAGACACAACACCACTGAGCTGTGAGACTTACTGTGTCAAATAATAACAATAATATCCAAGAAAGTATGTTTATTAGAGCTACAAGAGGCCAGCTGCTGAATCAGATCGTGATGCCCTGCTGCCCAACCAGGACATCAGCTCTCCAATTTTCTGGATGCCACAGTAGCTGAAGTGGCAGCAGGGATTTGTGCCTGGCCTCACCACTCATGTCATGGCTTAAGTCATTGATAAAGATGAGTTCATGCAAAGGCATAGGGCTCTGGTGTGGGTGAGGCGTGGGCACAAGTTCATTGTTGCCAAATCTCTTGCTGTGGTGGTAACTGCGGGCAGAGGTGCGGTAGCAAATAATGGAGGGTGTGGGGATGATAATGTGGTGAACTGCTGCAGCTGTTTGCTCTTGGAATGTGAGTCAGAGCCCTCTGCCACGCTGGGTAGCGACACGAATGCCTGTCGGGCACAATAGACATTTCAAAGCTGATTAAGACATGTTACATTTCGTTATTCAAATGGGGATCATTTTCTGGCAGAGTACACTGACGTAGTTGGTGCTTCAGTAATTTTTGCCTTCATTTGCTGACATGTTGCACCAAAATGGCACAGCTGATGAATGGCTGAATGCCTTGTGGAGGTAACTCCAGGCTTCATCCTCTCTGGCCTTGTATCGTATATAGTCTCTAACAGCAGCACGTAGCTGAGTAAGAGGCTACTAAATGACACATTACAGACATTTCAAATTAATTTTGGGCTGGAATAGTTGTCTACTCCAGAAAATCAGACTCAGGTGTCTGCAGTCAGTGCAAACCTACCTCTCCCATTTTCACAGGCAAGTGTATATCCAGTTGAGTAATTCCAGACCAAAGTGTGCACCTGACTGCATTGCTCATATATTCACAGCAGCTATAATCTGTAGTCAGGCATGAGGGTCTCAATTCAGTAAGTGATGTATACAGATACAGCCAACTGATCACATTTGTTCCTTAAAAATTGCAAATTGCAATCTAGGGATAAAGAAAGAAACAGAAACTTGCTGCAGTCATGGGGAAGAACCGAGAAACAATAAGACAATTTTATACAATATGACAGATAACTGTACTGGATCATCAGTACCTTCCAGATGCCAAGATTCTTAGAGGCAAGGAGGTTGAGCAGTGAAGGAGCAGAGGACTAGGCTCTTGTCTCTTCACGTCTGAGTCCTGGACTGGTAATGTTTTTTCCCATACAGTATGGGAGCTTCTTGAAGAGCTATGCAGATGCATAACCAAAATAATTCAAAGTCTACAGAGATCTCTTTCTGGAAGAGAGCTCCTGGAATAGGGATTCAAGTTTTGCCGAGTGGATCACAACCTAGAATATTTTTCTGTGCTATACAGAGACTAGTAACATAAAGCCTAGGAGGAGCCTGGGCAACTAATTAGGTTTGAGCACACTGAAAGCATGGTTGGTATGTGCTGCAGTGAACATAGAACTGCATGTTTAGGTATAACAGTCATGACTATAACATCTGCTCTTTAGCATTGAAGATAAATGTATTTCTGGAGAGGTTGAGGTACAAAACCCCGAGTGTTAATCTTACCTTTGAGGCTGACATCATATATGACACTGAGCAGATCAGTTAGACTTAGCAGAAAGGGGATTAAAGTGGGTTTTCCATGTCAAGATTCATTCAACCCATATATGTACAGTACCTTGGATGGACATCCATAGCCAATGACTATTGTTGGAGAGGCTGATCATAAAAATGCTGAAAGCGATATATATTGTGGAAGTCTTAAAAATTATTTACAGTTAGTAATTTATTCATAAAATTGACTTCATCTTCCTGTGAATTGCTCACAAGCTGATTGTATCTTCACAGATTGATGGATTATATAAAGGCATTTACTGAGGTACTTCCAAGGGACTTCTCTTGTTCAGTGTGAAAAAGAATATTAAGAACCTCCAGGCAAGTGGAAGACAGGACACATCACAACACAGGTTTACTTCACGTGTCAGATTAATGTGACAGTTTTCTTTGCTGAAAGATTTTTTAGACAAGGGTGATATGACAGTGTACTGGGTTTGAGTGGTAAGGGCAGTGGAGGGGGGGCTATGGGGAGGCTTCTGTGGGAAACTGCTAGAAGCTTCCTTTATGTCCGACAGAGCCAATGCCAGCTGGCTCCAAGATGGACTCACCACTGGCCAAGGCCAAGCCTATCAGCAACAGTGGTAGAGCCTCTGTGATAACAACATTTAAGGGGGAAAAAAACCTGTGCAACTCCAGCTAAAGACAGGAGTGAAAATACGTGAGAGAAACATCCCTGCAGTGGCCAAGCTCATTGAAGAAGGAGGGGGAGGAGGTGCTGCAGGTGCTGGAGCAGAGACTCCCCTGCAGCCCATGGTAAAGACCACAGTGAGACAGGTTGACCCCCTGCAGCCCATGGAGATTAATGGTGGAGCAGATGTTCACCTGCAGCACATGGAGGACCCCACATCAGAGCAGGTGGATGTCCAAAGGAGGCTCTGACCCTATGGGAAGCCTGCACTGGAGCAGGCTCCTGGAAGAACTTGTGGACCCATGGAGAGAGAGAAGCCCATGCTGGAGCAGGTTTGCTGGAAGGACTTGTGATCCCATGGGGGATCCAGGTTGGAGCAGTCTGATATTGAAGGACCCAAGCAGTTCATTAAGAACTGCAGCCTGTGGGAAAGATTCACACTGGACAAGTTTGTGGAGGACTGTGTCCTGTGGGAGGGACCCCAAAGCTGGAGTAGGGGAAGAGTGCGAGGAGTCCTACCCCTGAGAATGAAGGAACAGGAGAAACAGTACGTGATGAACTGACTGCAATCCCCATTCCCTGTCCCTGCTGCTGCTACAGGGAAGGAGGCAGAGAAAATCAGGAGTAAAGTTAAGCCTGGGAAGATGGGAGAGGCGAGGGGAAGATGTTTTTAAGATTTTGTTTTATTTCTCATTATCCTACTCTGATTTCATTGGTAATAAATTATAGTAATTTCCCCAAGGTGAGTCTGTTTTGCTTGTAACAGTAATTACTGAGGGATCTCTCTGTCCTTATCTTGATCCACAAGCCTTTGTTTTCTCTCCCCTGTCCAGCTGTAGAGGGGACACCTGGTGTCCAGTCACAGTCAACCCACATATAGATATCACCTGTGTGGACTTTGACATAGTGGCTACTCATTAAGTCAGACAGGTGGAAATCAGTAGATAAAGCAAAGATGGCAGAAGTAACTTGCCCTGGTTTGTGAGCACCAGGATAAAAGCTCTCCGGGACCGCCTGGCACAGGGGCCAGTCTCGGGGGGGGGGGCAGGGCAGCTGTGCCTATGGGAGGAGAGGATGGGTCAGGTGACCCCAGCTGGCCAATCACAGCGTTCCTTCCCATGGCGCTTGGTACATAAGGGCCCGCAGGAAGTGCTTGGGGTTCTTTTGTCCTGCTGTGTTGTTGGCTCTTTGTCATCCTTCCTTGTGCTGCTGCTGTTTATGCCTTCTATTTTCACACTGCAGGAGAGTACCGTTCGATGGAACAGGTTGCTTTTTTTCCTTGGGTGGGAGAGGTGCAGCTACTTTTCTGTTGTTTTGTTTGGGGTTTTTTTTTTGATGGACTTTTATTGGGAATTTGGACTCAGGTGTTTCTGTCTGCTGCCGCCTACAGTCTGGGAGTCTTTTTTTCCCATGCTTGGGACCTTGTCATCCAGAAGGTGTTGGGTCCTATATTAACATATTCTCCTGTATATGCTCAATTTGCATGCTTATATATATCTGTATATAGCTTGACATCTGCATTGTTATTGTTAGCATTATTCTCTTTTTCATTAAACTCGTTCAAGTGGGTTTTTTTCAACCTCCGAGGCCCTCTCCCTGGCTGTTATTCTCCCTCTGGGAGGAGGAGACTGAGAACATCTGTCAAAGTTTAGTGGCTGGCCCAGCCTTAAACTTCAACTAAAGAGAAAATGATGATGGATATTGCCGAAGGATGCATCAGATTGCAGGGGATGGGCTACCTCAATTATAAGCATTGTGTAATACATTTTGTAATGAGCTGACCACAAAGTGCAATACAGGGCTGATTAACCAGTAAGAGGATGTTGGAAAGGTGTAGAGGAGGCTCAAGATATTGAGCCAGAATAACTAGATAACTCTATGGTCTATAACACTTGATGCAGCCGCATAAAGTGCAGGGACATACACATGGGAACTAGTAAGTAAATCTTCAGACGATATTATGGCTAACAATTTAAGAGGAGAATGAGATGCCTGAGAGATCTACTGGAAATGTGGTTTATTAACGAAAAAAGCAAATGCAATTGTAGTGCTCAGTAATAAAAGCTGGGGGAAATGAGGAGGAAAGGGGACACTTGAGGTTATGGCATTGTTATCCCAACTAGCTTATGCATGCTGAGACTTTGCCTTCCAGGAAGCATCTAAATATTTACTTTCTGATGGGAAGTAGTGAATGAATTCCCCCTTTTTTTTAAATGTGTGTAACTTTCCAATGCCATGCATTCTATGATTATCTCAACCTTCACTTCTTGCTTTTGCCCTTCTGATCTTCTCCCCCATTCTGCTGAGGGAGAGCAAGTGACTGCATGGGCGCTTATCTGTCAGGCGGAGTCCACCCACCACATGAAGCTGCCAGGCTCTAGAACAAGCTTTCAGAAAGAATGTTGGGAGGGAAATGACTTTGCTGCTTTTGTGATGGAACTTGATGGTTTCTTCAGGAATTCAACAACAAGATACCAGTGAGGTGCATCCTTCCAAACCTGCGGTTCTAGATGCTAGAAAATAATTCTAGAACTACCTTCCAAGTTGTTATAAAAAGAAGAAAAATAAATCACTCTATTGGACTGGTAACAACAGGTCAATACCATGAGAAAGACTACTTTCTCCGTTATTCTAACAAGCATTGTGGTTTGGAGACAAGAATGGAGAGTTCCCAGTGCCCCTCTGTTTAGGTGGGAAATTGCAAATTTGCGCAACTCTCTCAGTAGATGTACTCTGTGTGAATTCCAGTTGCATCATGTGTAAATTAGTTCTTATTCTGAAGGCCTTTTTGATTCTTACTCTAACGGTTGTTATTTAGCCTGTCTCTGGATTTTTCTGCTCTGAGTTGACTAGTGTACTTTCCTTCAACAGTGAGAAAAAGTGTTTACCACACTGAAAATGTGGTGTGGCTTTACTAGCAAGTTTGGCTAGTGGAAAGACCAGATAACTTGTTTGTACATTCACACAACTGGAAAGCCAGTCTCCAGTGTGGGTTTTTCATGTCGCATGTGGTTGGAATTACTGTTCATGTCTTAAATACTAGCCAGGCGTCAGTTAGCTATTTCCCTTTCCACAATGCAGGGAAAATTTAACACCTTACACAAAGAAAAATGTTGCTACTTACTTGACTCTTCTCTCCACAGCACAGATGGTGCAGAAAGATACTTTGTTTGGGACCATGTGTCTTGGTCACTTCTGCGGGAGGGAGAATGCGGTCAGCCTTCTCTTAAACATTTAGCTTGGCCTCTATAGTCTTGTACTTGGTGAACCTCACTGGTCCTGTTTTACTGGGTAGTTTGTGGGGAACAGCTGGCTAGTGGTTCATCCTTGATTTATTAGGCAATGTAGTTCATAAAAGTTGTGGCCTTCAGTTTAACCGTATTCCTGTGTGGAAAGTCTTGTTCAATGCAGCATCTGGGCCAGAGACGTTTACATCACTGTAATCAACAAGCACTTAAAGCAGTTACTCCTTAAATGACCTCAGGTTAGCAGGAAGCAAGATGGAAGAATGCCCTTCCAAAAGCAAGGATTTCCAGCTTGAGTAGGAACTGTTTTTCACATGTATAAAAACAAGTGATTATTTACCATTTCCACTCAGTTGTCAGTCTAGTCAGCTGCATTAATCACTGAGTCTGACTCAAGGCACAGTAATCAAGCAGTGCAGAAGAAAAGACTATCTGGTAAAGACATTAGAGATGATACGGATGAAGAAACAGGATTTTATTTGCAAATCTCTAGTGCAATTAAAAGTAACAGCTGTTTCTACTCTGCTCCAGAGCTTAGGGGCAAAATCAACACAATAATGAAAGTAAATATTATACATATAATTTTTTAATGCACATTCCACTTTTTTTTTTTTTGCAACAATTTTGCTTTTCAAAGACACTTTCCTTGTTCAAACAAACATAATGGCAATTTCTACCTTGAGGAGGACTGTCTATGGGTCCCACCCCCAGAGACTTGAAATAGAAAAACCGATATGAATGAAACACAAAAGGAAATGCATGTGTTTGTATAAGAACATGAAGAAGCAGCAGAACAAAAGTAAAAGAATGGCTTGTATTGTCAACAGAGGATGCAGCTCCTGCCCTTCATTCTGAGAAATGTGTTGTTTCCATCAAGTGCTAAAGACAGCACAGATGACTTGTTAGCTAATGACTCTGCATTCCTGACAAGGATGGCAAAAAGGTTGCAGGCTGCACACATGTTGTTCTGTCAGCCCAGGATTCCACCTCATTCAGCTTGATTCACACTTTTCTGCAGAGCTTGGGAAAAGCACATGGTTATTTCCTGTGTAGGTAGTGATTTTGGGCTCTTTTATAGATATTTGCATGTAGGAAATGCAACCTTATATTTAAAAAATTTCACACATTTGTAAAAGTCTAGTTTGCATTTGTATGATTTGCATTTGTAAACATAGTAGAAGTGTGCACCACAATTATTTGTCAGGGTAGCTTATGAAGAAGGAGGCAAAGGAACTGTGCTATTTCTTCTCCAAACTGAAACTGATTACCAGCAATTGTTTTCTAAGTAAATTGGAACAAAATATTGGGAGAGGGGGAGAAGGGGAAGAAGAGTATTTCTGATTGCCAGCTGAAAACAGGAGAAATGAAAGGCAATGTTTTGCACTGAAAAAATGTGACCAGAAGGGTATAGGGGGAAATGTGAAGAATTGGTGGTATCCAAGAGAGGTACAGAAATAAGCAGGCGCCAGGAAGGAAAGTTCCTTTTTACTCAGATGAGTAGTGAGCAGGGCATGTGGCTCGGTCTTCTGTGAGGAAGATGTTGTACAGGGAAGGTGGACTGTGGAGAGTTAATAATAAGTCTCCCACACCTATCCCTAACCTTCAGAAATTCCCATAGATCTTTCCCAGCACCAGCTTCCTACAACACTCACTCAACTTTTCTGGTCCCAGTTCCCTACCTACATAAAACTTTTGATTCCTCCACCACTGCCTGTCCCCTCTTCCAAACCTCTCTGGCCCAACCTGTCACATTCCATTGCCTCAGTCCCCCCAAAACTCCCACTTACGGAGAGCTGCCAAGCCTCCAATACTTGAGCCTTTTAAGCTAAAACTGAACCGGAACAACTCCAGTGATAAATGTGAAGATGAAGAATCAAACTGAATGAAAGCATTTATTGAACTTGCTGTCCAGCTGATAAAAGTGAAAGATTTAATAGTGACCTAGATAGACCAGCATCAACAAGTGGTCTTAGACTCTTAAAAGTCTTCAGCCAAAAGTTAAAATATATGGAGGCTAAGCCTCCTGGGTTTGTTTTTCTCAGCAACCTTCCATTGACCCCTGTGAGGTGTTTCAAATACCAGAGGCTCCACTGATCAAGAACTATTAGTTCAAGGAATTGAAATTAAGTCATACAGCTCTTTTTTTTCCTTTTTTCCTGAAGTAGAGAGGTAGGAAACTTTCTATACCATTTGGTTGCACATATTAAGAAGTTGATTTAATTCAGTAAAAATTCTCAAGCCAAGTAATTGGCCAAAACTTGAGAATAGGGATACAACTGCTGTCTTACTTGGAGCCTAAATGAACTATGAGATTTTTTAAATTGTTGCTATCTCGCTTATTGACAATATTCTCAGCTACCAGTGTATTACCAATGAAATTTCTTCATAAAGAAACAATATAAACTATATAGAAAGTATAACGAAAACCAAAAAAGTAAATATCAAAATACTGACTATCCACTAAATTATATATATTTTCTGGGTCACTGGCTCATCCAGGCATTTTTCAGTGCGTGCTTTTAGTATTCTAAAAACGCAGAAGAGTTTCAAATCATTTGCCTACCGTCACCATTGAAAAAAATACTATTTTGTAGTTTTACTCTTAACTAAAGCATTAACTCCACCAAGCAACTTTAATTCTATACACTGATTTTGTTTGTATAGTAAAAAAGGATTTTAGTACATCCCTGTCATCCATACACTTAACACCTGCAAAAAGGTTCTTGAGGGCTGAGTTGTCCAATTATGTTACTCTGCTGTCTCCTGGAGTAATTTCCATTCATCCTTCTTGGTAGTCAACAGCGAACATGCATGTTTATCTACATCAAGTATTATTTGTATTTCCAAAATTGTGCTTTAATACATAAGAGCTTATTTAAATAGATCAGATACACAACCTCAAGACAACTTTAAACCCATGAATGACGTGTTCAACAGTTCTTCATCATAATTTAAAGGATGATGCCGACCTTCAATAAACTTGAGTTACTTGTGGAAGAAAAATGAATATAATCTAAGAAGAAAGTTAAGTTTGGGGATGCGTATTAGACACATTTATTCGTCGCTGCTCATATGAGCCCTGATGCTGGTTTTGCTGAAGTTCCTAGTTCAGAGAACTTGCAGTACAACTAGGCTAAAAGATGATCTGAAACGGAAAGTAGCTGATGAGTAACACATTTAATTTGTTTTGAAGTATGAAGAAAGTGACAAAGATGTGTGTCTGGTTTTCCGTTAGAAATTAAGGTATTTTCTGCCATTTTCCTCTCCTTTTTCAGAATGTCACTGGGAAAACATTTGGCCTCAATTCTACAAACACTTGAATACATGAGTAATAAGGAATCTTCCTGATCCTGCTGAGTAAAACAGTGTACTTATATTGGAAATTTCTGACATACATTTCAAAAAGAAAACCTGAAAGAGACTGAAACAGTAATGATTTCTATTCAGGCATTACACATACTTGTTGTAAAACCTCGTAGTTTAATATTGCACATCTCTAAAGCACATCTATAAACAGTTTTAGCTGTCCTTGTTCTATTTGTGTAAATTATGCCTGAAGAACTTATCACTCATCAGTTGGAAGGATATGTCAAATAGGAGCTTGCAGAGATCTGGAATTATTGGATGTCCTTATTAATAACGTTGGAATAAAGAATATGATTTTTAAAGTTGCACATCAAAATAACCAAGTCGGATGGGTTAGCATGTATTTTGGAGGACAAGATTATAAATAAAATTATGTTGAAAAGTTGTGCAAGTAGCCTGAAACGTAGGAAGAAATTCAGTGGGGAAAACCCCAAAGCTGTAATAGTTAAACTGGAATAAACCCTCAAAGTGTATGAAATTCTGATAACAGGAGGGGATTCAGAGCTGTTTTAGTAAATCAGAAACAGTATGAGTCAGCAATGTCATACCGTGAAGAAAGCAAACACCATACTGGGATATATAAACATGAGTCTCGTATGTAAGACACATGAAGTAATACTTCCACTCAGTACTTGTAAGGCCTCAACTGAAGTACTGTATCTAGTTTTTGGCACACTGCTTCAAGAAAGTGGAGAGAGGCCAACGGAAAGCAACAAGAATAATCTGAAGTCTAGAAAAGACAACCCAGGGAAAGACTGAGGGAAGAGGAGTTGTTTAGTCTGTGGAGAAGGAGATGGGCTGAGGACACGCTAACAGTTTTCAGCTATGGAGAAGACTGCTGCAGAAGAGGAGGGCATAAACCATCCCTCATTTTCACTGCACGTAATAAAATATTGGTTTAAAATTTAGTCAGGACCATGTCGACAACTTTTCTTACTAACTGCCTGTATGGATAGAAAAGTGAGTAGATGATGCCAGAAAACAGCTGGTGGGTTTAGGAGATTGTTAGGAGAGCGCTGTCAAGAACGGCTGAGCTGCCAATCATGCCGGACTCCGTGCGGTGCTTGCTGTCGCATCTGCTTCCGTTCGTACATTTCTTAAAAAATATAACCGTCCCTTGCCGCTGTGTGAAATCCCACCCAAGAAAGGGCCTTGGCCAGAGAGTCAGAATCATGTACTGTCAGAGGTTGGAAGGGACCTCTAGAGATCATCCAGTCCAACCCCCTGCCAGAGCAGGATCCCCCAGGGCAGCCACACGGGAACCCATCCAGGCGGGTTTTGAAAGTCTCCAGAGAAGGAGACTCCACAACCTCTCTGGGCAGCCTGTGCCAGTGCTCCGGCACCCTCACAGTGAAGAAGTGTCTCCTCATGCTGAGGTGGAACTTCCTGTGTTCTAACTTAAACCCGTTATTTCTTGTTCTGTTGCTGGGCACCACTGAGATTGTCCCCTTCTTCTTGACACCCACCCCTCAGATATTTGTATATATTAATAAGATCCTCTCTCAGCCTTCTCTTCTCAAGGCTGAGTTCTCTCGGTCTCTCTTCATAGGAGAGATGTCCAAGTCCCTTAATCATCCTCGCAGCAAGCCCCCGGGTTGAGGCGCATCGCCTCTGCCAGGCAACACCGCGGGCGACCGGTTTGCCATGGGAAATCTCTCTCGGGGAATCGCCCGGTTTCTCCGTTCCCTTGGCAGCGGCCGCCGGCGCCGCCCTTTCCCGCCCGGAGAACCGCTGGCCGGGGCGGCCGTTGGGCCGTTAGCCCCGCCCCGCGCTCCGCCCACCGCGCGACCCCTGACCTCCGCGTTCCTTAGTTACCGCGCGGGGCGTCACCACCGCGTCGCGGAGAGTCGGGCTGAACCATTTCCCCGGCCGCTGGCGGGGGGGAGCGGGGGTGACGGGACGGAAGTGAGGGCGTCGCGGCTGCCCCCGGCTTGCGCCCGCGGCGGCTGTTAGACCTGTTGCTGCAGCTCTCGCCCGCGAGCTACCCTCTCCCCCTTCTCTCCCCTCTCTCGTTGGTTTCGTCCCGTGCGGGCCATAGCGACGGGGGGCGCGCTGGGGGAAGATGGCGGCTCTGGCCTCCGCGCCACTGCCGGCTCCGTGAGTGCGGCGTTCGCTCCTTTCCCCCCTCGCTCCTGCACCCCGGTCCCGCCCGGTCTGCCCTCCGCCTCTTCTCCTGCCCCGCCGGGGGCGTAGGGACCATGTCAGACTCGGAGGAGGAGGAGAGTCCGGACCGCCAGCTCAAGCTAGTGGTGCTGGGGGACGGCACCACTGGCAAGGTCAGTGCCGGCCGCTGCCGGCAGCGCCCCGCTCCGTCGCCGCGGTGCCCCGAGCCCCCACCCTGGCCGTTCCCCTCGGCCCTCTCCCCGACTTATCCCGCCGAGGCGGGAGCAGCACGCGGCGGCTCGCGCTCCACCGCGCTGCTGCTGTCGCGATAGCCGGCGGCGTGACGCCGGCTGACTGAGCCCCTCGCTCCCGGCCCTGCCCTGCGCCCTCTCCGTTGTCTCCCCCGCGAGTTTGGGGCGGGGGTGTAGCGGAGAGTCGGGACGGGCCCCGCCGCTCCTCGGCCGGCCGAGCCGGGCGCCTCGCCGGGGAGCTTCGCCCCGGAGGCCGCCTGTGTCCGCCCCGCGAAACCGCCCGTCGGGGCTTCCGCTCCCTCGCGGCACCCGAAAGAGGCTTGGTCAACACGCAGAGACGTGTGCAGCTTTAATCCCATTTTCCTGAGCCTCAGTAAAAGGAGCGGCTGATAACGTCAGTACTGTGGTGCTGCCTGGCATGGAGGTTCCCGCCGAGCCCCGTGCCCTGCGCACCGGCACTGGTGACGGGTAATTAATTAATTGCTCGCTTGGAGCCGCTGGGATTGCCCGAAGTTGTTCTCGGTGCCTGGGAGTGCGCGGGAGGGGCTGGGGTCGGGGCCGAACACGTGAAGTCGCTGAAGCGGCGAGCGGAGCCGGTCGCTCTGCTGGGTCTGCATTTCAGCTTCGGAGCGAATAACCTCCTGGGGCGGATAGAAGGGTTTGCATCTGGTAAAGACGCTTCTGGGTGGTTTAAGTTTTTGTTTGTGACTTTTATGCGGTTTTATTTTTTTCTATCTATAATCAAATGATATTTATAAAAACTTGTTTATAAACAAGTTGTACTTGTCTTTTTAATACAGAAATTTTGACAAAAAGAGACTGAAGACAGCAAAAGAGAGGCTGCTTTGTTATCCATTAAAATAGTTACTAATCTTTGTTATACACGTGTGAACATATCTGTTGCCCTATGTAGCTTGAATCCCTTTGTGACATACATCTGAAAATAGTAATCTTATTGTATATTTGAAGAATACATTTCTCCCTCTTACCGGCTTTTGAAACTGTGAGGATGTGGAAAGTCTGCCTGCCTCACAATTCATAGGAAAAGTAGAAATATTCTTGAAATGGTTTAAATGAACTGCCTGCCATCAATAGAAATGAGCTCTTAGTAAAAGTACATACGTGGTTTTGGTCACTTACTTATGCAGAGCTCTATGAAGAAACAAAACATTTTTTTTTTGTCTCCAGTGATTCTAAACCCAGTCTGAGTCAGTAGAGGAGCAATTCCAAGCGACTATGTGATGAGAGCATAATAAATGCACAGGATTGACAGCTGAAGTGCTGTTTCACTCACTGGTAGCATTACCCAGGAGTTTTCCATTCAAACTGAGGAATCCTTTCACTACTGCTGTTCAGCACCTCGTGGCAAGACCTCTTGCCAAACATGGATTTTTCAAGTGTTCTTGAGTTTTGATGTATATTCCTGCTGGTTCCTACCTCTCACACGGGAGCTGCCACTCACTGTATCTCCTGCTGGCTCTAGGAATTCTGTGTTTCAAGTGCAGTTAATTTTGCATGAGCAGCAGCTATGCTATGGTGGGCTGCTTTTCCTCATGTTCCCCCTAGATGATGCTGTAATAGAGGCTTCTTCCAGCCATCCTGATGGCATAGCAGCAAACCTTTGCAATAATAGATTCATTGTAAGATCTTATAAAAATAAAGAAGTGTTTGGGTAGTGGAAAAGAAGGATCAAATGTACCTAGTGCTGCTTCAAGTACCTCAGAAGACTAAATTGTTGAGGTTCTTCTCCTTTGTTGGCTACTCGTTCTGCTTGCTTGTTGAAATGTGTATGTCTATATGTTTTCAACTCTAAATAGCCTACCTCTCACATCTGGTTCACAGCTGGTCTTTATACACATATATACTTAGCCTCTCATTTACTGTGCAAGACATTGGGTTTTTTTTCTCCTCTGTTGCTGGGATCATTGGACAGGAGGAGTGGAGGAAATAATGCATTATATCTTTGAAAAATTACGTCTCATGTTTAGTGTGAGTTGTTCACATT
Organism: Trogon surrucura; assembly: GCA_020746105.1. Taxonomy (NCBI): domain Eukaryota; kingdom Metazoa; phylum Chordata; class Aves; order Trogoniformes; family Trogonidae; genus Trogon; species Trogon surrucura. Next base: position 66,375,872 of record CM036620.1, read on the forward strand.
TGACTTCTTTCCATTCCTTCCCCTACCGCCAAAAAAAGAAGAAGAAAAAAATTTATTTCCTTCCGATGACCATCTGGGACTGTCTGATCTTCAGTTCTCCAGGGGAAAAAAATTCAGGTTTTTGTCAGTCAGCTGGCTGAAGGTGTAAGCTTGTTTTCTTTTTCCTCACCCGTTGTTTAGAAACAATGTGATTCAAATTTTGTGCAAGGGTTGGTAGCAGTTTAAATACAAATCAGTGATGGTTCAAGCTGAGGACAGTATTTGTGTTTCCACTAGCTAGGAATTGCTCTGTCCATAAGGCAAGACAAGAATGTTGTTTATCTATTAATTTGTTTTGTGGTAGTTGAATGAATAATTGGATATTTAGATTTTAAGGGTAGGAGTAAGCACTGCTGGAGCAAGCTCTAAGGAGGGAAGAGAGAAAACAGAACAAGGAATGAAAGGAGCGAAACAGAGTTGAATCTAAAAAAGTATTGGGATAAAATAAAGACAGTAAAGAAATGGTAAATTGTTTAAAAGAAAAATTGAGGAATCCAAGATTGGTTACTAAGAAGATAATAATAGAGAATGATTTTAATTAACTAGGTAAACCAGGAGAACAATCTGAAAAATCAGAAGCTGGGACAATGTGAGATGAAAATAAACAACAATTATTAATAGCAGTTGATTTTTGGATTTTGATTACAGGAAGGAAGGAATATATATACACATAGCAGCCTTATGCATCTAGGTTTTAAATCAACTCATTCTTCCTGAACCAAAATGATCTTCCATTAAAATAAACTAGCAGTACTAGTATGGATTGAAAAAATGATGCTATGATCTGGGTATTTCTACTCTTACAATGCACTGGTTGGCTTAGTATTGAAGTATATAATGATGCTGATTTGAGCTAGAACTACTGTGATTTGATACCTTTAGAAAAAGTTTTGGACCTCTGGAAGCAAATCTTGGAGCTATTCATGGGAAAGGAGGTCCTGAAAAATAGGTGTGCTGGAGGGTCAAAGCAACCGAGGTTCTGTCTTTCTGTCATCTGTTGCAAGCTTGGACTACAGTATGGAATGTTTTCCTTCTCTTGACAACGGATGATGAAAATGAAAGAGTGAATCCTCAGCCTAGTGAGAATTTGCAGGAGCTGAAATGTAGGCTGGAACACAAAGTGGTGTCCTGCTTGCTTTAGGACTTATTAGGATGCCAGATTTTTAAGCATGGTGCCAGTTCTGGATCCTGTGGTTACACATGGGCTCAATATTGACAAAAACATTGTTGTCACTGCTCTGTATTGCAAATGGGAAATCACATCACACCCTGTGCAGATTGGCCTAACTTTATAGATCTATGTCTAGCATCAAAAAGTGTTGATAATTTTCTATTTTGTGGTGAAAAGAGTTGCGTCATTAGTTAAAAGTGGGCTGGAAAGATGTCAGCTTTAGATGACAGAACTATTTCCTTTGTTTATGAAATATCCCCTCGCTTTCCCAAGCTAGATTGTTCTCAGGGAGAAACTCTCTGTGCTGTGCAGTTATGTGGTTTTTATATTATTAAAGCATTTTGTTGTTTAGCCTAGTGTTTCTTTTCATTCTCTCTGTCTTAAAATTCTTGCCAGTAGGGATCGGACATCACCGAGGGGTGACTGTTGCTGTGCTTGGAGAATGGCATTGATATTCTAGAAGGCAGTGGGGGCAGGGATAGATGGGCCTTTTTTTTGGGGGTCGGGGAAGTGGATTCTCAGCTGGCTGGTAAAGTTGGTATGTGAATGGAAATTAATGGCTTCAGAGCTATCCCATTGAATTTTGTTTCTAGTTTTTCTTTCTTACAACTATGATAGTACACTTTGGCATTGCTTTCTGAGAACTGTCTTCTGAAGGATTTTTACACAAAGAGTTGTCATTTGCAGGGCTTTCTTACAAGCTCCTGTGTTGTCCTAGTGAGTACTTAGTGTCAGTCAGGGCTGGTTATCATTGCTTATTCTGTTTGACTTTCAATTTATTTAAATTTATTTCTCAATTAATTTAATAAATATTGTTTGTTTTGTTTCTATTCTATTTACTCAGTATGCGGCTGTTTAGGAACAGCTTGCCAGCAGTTTATACTATCAATTGTTGACACTGAAAAATAGGAGCAAGAAATTGTCTTGCCTTGCCTGTGAGGTTCTATTGCCTCTTTGTTTCCAAAAATCCTTTCAAAATATCCCACTGTATTTTGCACTTGGCATACTGTAATTTTTATGTATTATTTTTACTGTCTTGATTACTGTATGTTAGAACCCAAACACTTTTTTTTTTTTGTATCTGAAAAGAGGGAGTTTGTAATGCCAACCTTCAATACTGTATTGCTATTCAGAAGAGCATATAAATATTTGCTTTGTAGTATTTAAGACAGACGTGTGACCTTGTCAAACTGAGTCTAATGGAAAGTCTGCTATGAAAGTTGGTGGCCTGGTTGTCTTAGTAGAGATGTGAAGGAACAAGACCTTCTTGGTATGATACTCTCCTCTGATCTCTACATGAATGGCTGAAACTTTATGAATGGAGCATATTCTTTTTTAAAAGCAGTCACTGGTCACTTATTTTTACAGCTACAGTTGTGTGGAATCATTATTTGACTTTACTTTTTTTTTTTGCATATATTGTATGCAAAACATACCAACAAATCCTGACAGACAAAACTGTACTGCAAAGTCTTCTACCGCAGATGTGATAGAACAATTTTAGGATTTAAGCGACTATTTGCATTGTAGAGGTACTTAAATATTCATTGACATAACTGCTTTATTTACTGTTGCAGAGAAGTTTGAGCTGTTGCTCCTAATATTTTGTGGATAAATGCTTGTTCTGTGAGTAAATAGAGGACTCTGGTAATCTAACATATTCCTTGAGCTCTAACATGTATTAGAAAAAAATTAAAAAGTAGTTAGTCAATAATTTTCTATTGTAAATTCCTTTGCATTCAAGAGTACAGAAGAGGAAAACTGTTTAAGAGAACTTTGACGTACGGTTGATTACTTGCTGTTCTTATTGGTCGGCTGTTAATTGAATATATATTGTTTGTTTTTGCTAACACCCCTAGAAGCCTTCAGGGAATATTGAGTGTCACAGAGTGATAAAGCTAATATTTACCGAGTCCTTAAAACAAGAAGGGAGTGGTTGCTTATTTAATGGGGATCTAAATTAGTGTGGATATATAATACTATGATATAGTCAGATGATATTTTAATCTGTACTGTGAGTACTGGTTACTTTTTGGAAAAGGAACATTTCAAGAACTGTATGTTGTACTCCTGCAATGTTCTTATTCTTATCTACATCTTTAAAGTCAAGACAGATTGAAAGTAATGTCTTTGTAATCTTGACATCGTAACTGTTGTGATGAAAAGAATTGGTTCTACTGACTTTTTCAGTAGTACAGTTGAAATTTGTATTGATTTTTTTTTTTTTGTGCATTTTGTTAGTGTTACTGTTACATAGCTATAGGCAGAAGAATCTTCTCATGATTCATCCTCTGTGGTCTTCACCCTTTCCACAGTGATATAAATATACGAACATACTCAAGCTATTTCTAGTTTACTTGCTTTTTTCCCCATTTATTTGTTATTTATTTTTAATCCTCTTGAGGCTTAAGTTCAGTAAAGTAAATGAAGATGTTGTCGCAGTCTTTAATTATTTTTGCATTATTTCCTAAACATGTCTTCTGATATCAAAATATCATTTGTTATAATATGACAGTGATAGAAATATAAATGTGATATAGAAACAAGTGAATAGTAAATTTTGTGTTATTTACTTCACATGTAATTTAATAGTTGAATAAATGTCTATTAATACTAGAGCTTTAAGGCTGTAGCTCTGGCAATCACGTTTTTAGAAAAAAAAATTACATTTTTTTCTTGTGTGCATTTAACATTATTAGCATAATTTAGATCTTTGTTATAACCGTTCTGTTAATAGAACTTGCCTATTCTCATTTTTCGGAAGTATTGACGTTATTTTGCTATTGTGTTTTTGACTAAATAACACTCTAACAGCAATTTCTAATAATGATATGACTCATACCTTCAGGTCTTAAAGAACAGGAGGCTGGCAAAAAAACTTCCTTCTTGCCCATTTTGAGTTTTCTCAGTGTAAGGGTTTTGTGGGACTGTTAGGCTTTTTTTTTTTTTTGCCCTCTATATGTGTAAATGTGATATTTAGATTTTTTTTCCCTGCAGTTACTTTTTTTATTTTCAAATATCATGTCAACAAGAGATTTGTAATTGTACATCAGTAATTTGGTGTAAGATGTATTATATCTATGTGACATTCATTTTCAAGATGATATTTAACATTTTCCACAGTATGAACTTCTGTATTTATAATTGCATCTCTCGTTCCTTTTTTTCCCTTTAATTACATGGGAATTTTTTTTCCTTCTTTTTTTTTCCTTTTTTTTTCCCCCTTGCATGAAGCTCTTAAATTGGTAGAAAAAGAATATAAGTGCCTGGCTTCGTTACTTTATTTAAGTTAGTTGTGCATCCTTTTAGCAGTGTGTAGTAAAAGGTGATTATTAGGTCAACCTTGTATTGGTCTACTTTCATAAATGCACAAAATAGTAATTAAGAAATAAGTTTCCAAAGTTCTGCTTAAAGGAATAATTATGCAAATATGCATTCGTAACGTGAATGTAGTTTTTTTTCTGTGTACAAGAAAGTACTCTTCCTATCTTAGACTTCATATAATCCCTCATCCTGAAAATTTGATGTACAGTGGCAGGAATCCTGTTGCACGTCGGAGCCGCTGTGGGACTCTGCTCTATGCAGATCTCTCTTCCCTCCCAGAAAGTTTGGGATCATGGTGTTCTGTACCAGGGAAAGATCCTTGTTTGCAAATTGAATGCTCTTGAAAAATAAACTCTTAAGATATGGATAGTGTCATTTAGATTTGTGTCAGTTTGAGTGTACTGACGATAGCTCATTCAAATCTGTGTAGTATTTTGTATGTGAATATCACAGTATCTTTGAGATACAAAGGAAATACGCACCTTGTTGCTTTTTTGCACAAATTAGTAGCCTTTGTCACTGCCTCTTAGTATATTGAAGTTGGTTGGAATGCTTGTCAATCCAAATCAGTGAACACTGTCAGCATGTGTTGATTTAAAAGAGTTTAACTGTATTTCATATTTCTGGTTTAAAATATTTTTTTTTCTGTTTAAAACTACAACTTAATTTGATATTGTTCTGTTTTAGACATCCTTAGCTACACGTTTTGCCCAAGAAACATTTGGAAAACAGTACAAACAAACCATAGGACTGGACTTCTTCTTGAGGAGGATATTACTGCCAGGTAAGAGGATAAAACCTAACGCTGAAAGGTTGAGCAGCAGTAAGACTCACAGAAACAGATTCTTCAAAGTAATATATACTAAATAAGCTCAGTACAGTGCTTTATATGGCAGAGAAAATTTTGTTACTGCTTTCTTGCCAGACAACAGAGGGTTGTGCATTTGCAACTTACATCTTTAAGTAAAGCACTGAATTCAAATAAAATAAATGCTATCTATATTAATGATTTTTATTATCTCCACTTGAAGGTACTTGCTGTCCATGTGGATAGTGTAACTTGCAATGAAATGGAACTTCAAATATATTAATTGAGAAAATATATGTGTTTTGAAAGAAATATTTTTTCTTTTTAAAATGAAATATATAGCTTGTATTTGAGTTGTGTGAGAGAAGCATAATGCAGCTATGGAATTGCAGTGCTCTAATATGTGAATGCTGTTTTATGCAAGGCAGCATGAAATTGCTGGCATTTAATAGACCACTAAAATTTAGGATCCCTCGACACTCATAAAAATACAGTTTGAGCATTCAAGATGTTTCACTTCACGACGGCAAAGAAACTATTTAGATGCCAGTTGCAGCACACTGCATAGAAAATGTAAAGAAGTAATTAAAAAAGAATAGTTGCTGGTAGAAGTTTGTCTCTGAACAATTGGGGTTTTGAAATAATTTTTTTTGCTCGGTTTCGCAGTACGAAAATATTTCATTAAATGCATTTTCTTCTGGCTTCAGAAATCAGGAGTTAGAAAAAAGTATGTGTAATTATTGAAATTGTAGTGAGATTTGATAAAGTTGATGGAAGTTGTAGCTCTGTTGTTTTTACTTGTGAAGAGTGGGAAGGGAAGTAAACTCAAAAATTAAGCATTCTAGCCTGAAGTTATAAGTACAGTTCTTGAACTTATTTTGTTAAATTTTTATTGCCAATAATTTTTTGACTATGTTTATATATTTTATGAAATGAAACAGAATAATCTTTTTCAGACTATTCCTGCATTCACTGTTTTGGTTTGGCCATTTTGCTGTAGTTTTTTAGTATCTGGTGAGTGATAAAGTACCAAATTTCAGTGCTTACTTCTCCATAAAATCAACAGAATAATTTTTGTATTGTCCTACTCATGCCTTTAAAAATACCAGTGTGCATAATACTTAACAGCAGTACTTGGAAGTGGAATGTGTACACAAATCATGCAGTGTGCCTGCTGAGAACTTGTATTCTGCAACGTTTTTTTTTTTTTCCAGCTGTTAGGCATACAGAAGCTATTAGTACATTGCTGGGATTCTAAATATTCTTGTTGAGTAGAAAATTTGGAAAATTATCAACTATTGATTCATTCATGTTTTACTTTCTTCTAGTTTATTTTGTAATAAAATTGGAATGTGGATGAAAATAGCACCAGAACAGCAACAAAGTCTGTACATCTATTTTGCTCGTTTATCATTAACAAAATAGTAAAGTTCATGGAATGTGTTTGTATTCAGGAAGAAGCATATTTCTTTAAAATGTCATTCTGGTTTTGCCTGTGCCTCTATACGTGTTTAGGTATATATGGATTTCTGTGTTTTATAGGCAAGCTGAATTGATGGTGGAGAGTGAGAGGGAAGGAAGAGGGAGGGAGGTAAAGTTTCTAAATCCTGGAATGGGAAGCATTACTTACTTAAGCGGATTTTTCTAATTTCTTGATTAGTTCTGGGTTTGCAGAGCTGCTCGGTTTACTTGAAATGTTAGTTCATACCACTGCACAGAAATTGTAATGTGTATATCAGAAGGAAAAAAAGGCCTTAATTTCTCTTATTTATAAGGGAATTAATGAAGTAACTATGGTTCAGTATTTTATTTTTTCTTCTTAAAATGTAAGCAGAGATTTCAGAAGTTAAAATTACTGATTTCTAGAATTGCATGGAAGTTTACATTAGGCCACATTAGAAATACATTTTAGCTTGTAAAATAAAGTACTGTTTTCCTATTTTTTTGGCTTTTAAAAGATAAAAACTGTGTTTATCTCCAGTTATTAACTGATGCAGTTTTGCAGTGAAAAATAAATATTTTACATGGTAAAACAATATTTTAATACAAATAGGACATCCACTGATTAATTTTGAACAGCATGACTCCTAGCGTTCAACCATCGACAAGTTCTCCTCATGCAGTTTTCAATATATTTTTGTCAAATGTAAATCATTATTGATGCAGTATCTTGTATAGTCTGGATGCAACCACGGTGTCAGTTTTACTGCTTAAATAGTGTATGTGTTAGTCAGAGGGCCTGCTGATAGAGATTCTTAAGAAGCATAGTCAAATACTTTTAGGAGGGTTGTGAATGTGGTCCAGTAAACAGGATTCTTCTGTTAAAAGGATTTAAGTTGTCAGTGCAGAACGTGGGCAGACTTGTGGTTTTAGTTCTGTCTTGACTGTCCAGCACTTTAAGATTTACTGATGCACCAAGTGTATTTCTGCAGGATCTCTCCTGAATCAGCCCGGTGGCTTCAGTTCATAGCAGAACACTCTAGATACTTGCACTGCGTTGCCTTAGTCATTTCAGCTTTGCACTTGTGTGCATTTTCTACAGAGTCAAGAACTGCTATTGTTTTCCTGGTCCTTATCAGTATATTATATATTGTTGTTATGGGATTCTTCAGTTATTTTTATTGATATATTAACTGTGTTTCTAAGAACTGTCTAATTATGTGTGGTTTATTTTTGTTTTTTTTTTTTGTCATTCTCTGGTTTGTGCATTCCTCTTAAATCTATCGAAAATCGAAGATTTCAAACTCCTTGCAGAAAGCTTCATGTGCTGCTATCATTGAGTTGTTAATTAAACATTTGCTAGGCAAATTATCCAGTTTTTTTACTTCTCTCAGCATAATCCAAACATCCTTCTTGCTCCCTGAAAATCAGTCTGAGCACAAAACCATTATTACAGGACCTAAATGAAAAAAAGGAAGAAGGAAGCCTTTTGCACTCGAGATGATCAGCATGAATTTCAGTAGTTGGTGAGGTCTTAATGAAGAGCCACTTCACCTTAAATGAACATTTCAACTTTTTTCCCCAGTTTTCTCTTTTCTATTGGTAGTGAAGGATAGTAAATAATTCATAATAGTAGATTTTAAAGTTGAACGGTTACTGTTAGACCATTTAATTTATCTTCTTGCATTAAATTTCTCAGATGATTTCACACGGTTATCCAGGTCCTAAGCCCAGTATGCTATGCGTGATTAGTACTCTTAGGAGGGAAAATGAAGTAAGAAGCTGTTTAAGCTATTTGAACACAAAATTAGGCACCTGGAAATTGCTCAGTTTGAAAGTGATAATATTTGTAAAGCTTTTTTTCTAAATAGCTGGCCTGAATTACATGGTAAATTTCCAGTAGAATAGGTACAACCAGATTAGAGGTGGAATACTGCAGCATGGTAAGCTCTTGAACATGTTTAGTTTGCTTACCCAATGAGGATGCACAGTCATTTCAGACTGAATTTGCCAGTTTATCCACACCAGAAGCTTTTTGTAAGACTTTCCTGCATTATTTGCAGTTATGTCCTAAGCTTTAAAAATAATTCATTAATACATAGCACATGCAGTGTCAAAACAAATAAGCTTTTTATTCTATGAAAAATTGCCTTTATGGAACTGCAGTGTTTGTGATCTATTTACTAAGCTCCATGTAGAAATTCTTTATGTTAGATAAAACTCGGTGTAGCTTAAAAGTACCTGTAATAAATTGCCTCACACGCATCTTTGTGTATCTAAGACCAGAGTAGCAGTTTAGGAAATCTGTTTTTAACCAGATTAAAGCAAGATGCATTGTAAAAATATGTGGTATATTTAATACCATAAGTAGGATATATTCAGCTATATAGTTCTAATTTGCTATTTATAGTCACCAAACACTGGGATATATTTCCATGGAGCACACTCACTTGCATAACTCATGTGAGTGTATTAGTTATAAACTGATGGCTGAATAGGTCACACTGTGTAAAATAAGGTTGCTAATAAGATAAAATAGTTGAAATAAGAGTATATCTTTCTTAGCAGTCCAAATAACTGTGTTCTTTTTTTAAATTCGACTCTCAGTAGTTGTGATGTGCAGTTTGTCTCAATTTTTTTTTTAAATCTAGGAATAAAATTAATAGACAGTTATGATTATTTGCTAATATGTAGGATTGTTATAAACATTTAAATTGCATGAGGTTTATGTAGATCAGAAAAATTTTTATCAGACCTTACTGTTAGAGTTCAGTGCTCACAAGTAATCAGTGCAGTTGTCAGCAGTTCTCACCACGCAAGATGGGCCAGATGATGCTTCAGTATGTTTGTATGCATGTGGTGACATGCATTGCTGTGCGTGTATGTTTAGTCTGTGGGTTTCTCAGTTATTAACTTGCAGAATATATATGACCTGCAGTATATTAAAGACCCTACATTTATACTGATTTTTTTTTTCCTTGTATTTGAAAACCTATTAAGAGTTTAAACCTGTAAAGAGTTTCAACATAGCTTAGAGACAGTTTAGAGTAGAAAGGAAGAACTATTCTTGGTGCAGGTTTTTTGAAGATAAATTTGCATAAAATATGTCCTATTTAGTTGATTGCTTTGAGGTGGTGGGGAGAAAATAATCGTAGTTTGCAACCTTAACTTAAATATGTGTCAGTATTTCCATTTTTTTAATGTGTGAACTGTAATTCCCTAACTGTGTAGTACTGAGAGCATCACTACCAAAATACAGCTACTCTGCAGATTTTCCCTTTTCTAAATCTATAAAAAAGATTTGGAGCAGGGGAGGATGAGACGCAGACTATGAAATAATGTGGTTGACATTATTACCTTTCAATTCCAAGTACTGTGCTCTAGAACTTTCTCGGTGAAATTTTATGTGTTTCTTCAGCGATGTATGTTCTGTAATATCTAGTCAGGAATGTTACACTTTCTGCAATTCCAATTATTATCTGTTAATAATGATATTTAGCTATCGTTTTACTGCCTCTTACTGATGTAGCTGGACACAGGTGACTTTTTTTTCCAAGTGATACAGTCATGTTTTTGTTGAAATGCAGTTATTATTTATTATATACTTGTAAAAAGCTATTGTTGTTGATATGCTAGAGCTCTATTACCTGCTGTGATATCTTTAATTTTATTTGTATCTAAACTTTCCATGTCACACAGTATCTGTATAACTTTCTTTTTCAGGAAATTTGAATGTTACTCTTCAAGTGTGGGATGTAGGGGGGCAAACAATAGGAGGCAAAATGCTGGATAAATATATTTATGGAGCTCAGGTACAGTATAAATTATGATAATTGTATCTCTAGTAATTATATAAGATTAATTGAAAGTTTTTTCTTAAAAATATACATATTTTAAGGGTGGTTGTTTTGTAGATTTGAAAAATTTTGAAGCTCTGTTTAACCTAAATGATTATTAATATGCAAATCTAATTTGGTATGTAGTTAATTTTTAGAGCTGCTTAAAAAGCAGAGTAAGGGTGCAAATTTGTAGATCTGAATAACTCAGGAACAGATGTATGTTTCCATGCTTAAGAAAAGCAATCATAGTAAACAGTAAAGGCTGTTTGGATATCCGCGTGGTAGATATAGTGACTGCTTTTAGAGCAGATGCCTCCTGGGGGGAAAAAGTAGAAGGAGGAAATTAAGAGCAATCCTACACCATTAAACTCATACATGCAACTGGGGTTATAAGAGGGCAAACAAAAGGAGACAGCCAGGTAGCTAAATATTTTTGCAGAACTCCTATCCAATGAAAATTAATTTTACCTTGAGGTTAACTAAGCAACTTAAAGTGAGTGGTAGGATTAAGTAAAAGCTACATATTATAATAGTATCTTGAGTTATGATTTAGGAGTATATGCTATATGCCCAACTTCTTAACATGAGTGATCCTAAAATGTACTCAGTGCTTTAATTTGGAATTTGTAATGAGAACAAAACACATAACATGTTATTATATTTATCTGAAAAGAAGACTAAAACACCTATTTTTCTCCCCAATACATTAAGCAATAAGAGCTTGGAATCCTGAAAGTTTTATTGGACAGAAACTTTGTATAGCACAACAATGGCTAATTAAGGAGATATGATTTATTACTTAATAAGATAAAGACAAACTTGACAGTTTAACATTTTGTTACTTTGAAAAACTGTCTAAATGCTTTTAGCTTTTGCATCCGTTTTATAGTGCTTTTTTATTTTTTAATAAAAAACATTTTGCTGCTCTGTTAAAGTTCTACCAAGCAACAGGAGAAAGCGGCTTCCATGACAGAGGGATTTTGATTAATCACAAATTGTTGCCATATGCCCGAAGTAAACTCAATGAAGGAAATAAAAGGCTGTTAACTTTTTCTGCATTGAATTTGGTAATAAACCTAGGACTTTATCAGCAATACTAGGTTAAAAAAGTTAATACCAGTGCCTTAGAGAAAGAGTTGATATCAGTAAACATAAAGTTACAAAACTTCGATTTTTCATCATTCTAAGCACAAAAAGCTCTATATCCAATCTCTCGTCCTTTAATCCTCCCTCGACCCTTATCGTAACACTAATTATTTTTGATAGACTAATGCTTGTGCTCTGTTCCATTGTTGGCATGTACTGCCAAAGTCTGTAATAGGCTTTTTATCATCAAAACTGCCATGTAACACACTTTCCTATTAGCTTTGTAACAGGATCTGTTAAAGATGCATAAAACTATCTTTATTTTCATCTATTCGTGAAACACCATGAGTAATTTGGAAAGGCACTGCTTTCAGCTTGTTTCTAGGCAGAAGCTTATTTCCTATTGAACATCTGTAGCTTTGTAGAAGAGGAAACAAAGTAGAACAAGTTGGACTGTTTAGAAAGAAGAAGCCTTTTAAGTACATATAAAAATTCATATGAATGAACAGCAAAGCAGCAAGAAAGTAATAAGGAAGAGCTAGCATGAATTAACAAGGGTAAATTGTGCCCAAGGAACTTGTTTGCCTTCTGTGGTTAGATGATTTGCTCTGTGGAGATGAGAGCAGTGAATATCGTTTACCTTGACTTCAGCAAGACCTTTGACATAATATCCTGTAATATTACAGATAAAATGTAGAGATACAGAATGTATGGGTGGACTGTAAGTGACTGGAAAACTCAATAAACAGCTCAACTTCAAGGGAGGTGGTCCATGTCTTACTGGTGCCTGATTCTAAGTTGTATTCCTTAGGGCTTGGTAGTGGGATCATGTCTTTTGTTAACTCTTTGAACAGTGGAGCAAAACATTGTAAGTTTGTGGAGGAATGGGTGATATGCTGGAGGGTAGGGCTGCTGTTGAGAGGGACCATGACCAACTGAAGACTGTGACCAACAGAAACTGTGTGAAGCTCGCTGAAGACAAATGCCAAGTCCTGCACCTGGCATGGAATCATCTTTTTTAGGCTGGGAAACAACTGTCCGGGAATCAACTGGACAGCATCCAGTGAAGGGCCACGAAACTGATTACTTGTTCAGAGCTTCTCGTCTATACGATGAAAAGCTATGAAAGCTGGGACTGTTCAACCTGGAGAAGGCTCAGGGGGATCTTATCAATGTATATAAATACATGAAGGGAGGATGCAAAGAAGAGAGAGCCAGGCTCTTCGCTGGTGCTCAATGGCAGGACCAGGGGCAGCAGGCACGAACTGAAACAGGACATTCTCTCTGAACATCAGGAAACACTTTTGAACTATGAGGGTGACCAAGCACTGGCATAGATTGCCCAGAGAGGTTTTAGAGTCTCCATCCTCAGAGATACTCAGAAGCCATCTGGACATGGTCCTGGGCAGCCAGCTCTCGGTGACACTGCTTGAACAGGGGTATCGGACCAAGCAACTTCTACAGGTCCTTTCCAACCTCAGTCATTCTGTGAAATGTCTTTGGAGAAGAGGAGGTGGAGGGCTCTACTGGAAAAAATAAGAGTTGAATGGGAGTCAGCAGTGCACCCTTGCAACAGTAAAAGTAACTGAGTAGTAGGCTGCGTTAGTAAGAGTGAAATAGGCAAATCAAGGAAAGTGAGTATCATCCTCTCTGACATTTGGAGTACTGTGTTTGGTTTTGGACTCCCCAGTAGAAGAAAACCTTTAAAATACTGAAGTAACTAGTGAAGATTGCTACAAAAGAACTGGCTGTACCTGTGGTGTGTTTCACTTGGTCATTGTGTGTGGTGCAACTGGGATTTTAACCATCTTGTTTGTAAAGCACACAAGCTGGACATGTAGAGTACATGATTTGGATCTGTTGCAGAAATTGTGTTCCTGTGCATGGATTCTTAAAATCGAAATAATTCAGATTTAAAGAACCTGTGCAGAACAGCTTGCAGCATGCCTACAGTATGCATCATGCTTTTATCAGGTATTTGCTGATACCCATAGGCTTGTATAGATTTCATCTGGTTGATCATCATGAGATTCAGAAATCGCAAGTGGCTGAATTCTTGGTAGACCTGCTTACAATATGACCAGCTGGAGATGGAAGCTTTGAGAATCTACAGCAACTGAAAAGGTTACCTACAGTTCAGTTGGTCTCCATTGATATCTGATGAGGATACCAGGAGGAGTAAGTGGGGCATCCATCTATACTTCACACCTTGCCACTGGAGGTTTCATTCTCTTTGAATGAGAGCTGAATCTGTTCTCTAGGATAGATCTTTTGGTTAAGTTACTCTTAAGGTGCCATTTTTTGACTAGGATTCTTGGTTTCCTGTACCATGTTTTAAAATGAGTGCTGTATTTGAAGATGAGAACTTAATTTGCTTTTGTGGTTGCAGTTGAAGAAGTTACAGTTCATTTGATGTCTTGAAGCAATTGGTTCCCCCCACCCCGTTTTCTTCTCTGGTGTTTCTCATCCACAACAATATAGTTGCCGTATCCCATCCTGGTAGCTGAGTTTCACTGATGGGTCAGAAGAAGTCTAGAAGTTGTGGGGAAAGAGAGCTCTCTAATCTTTATTAACAAAAGGTCCTAATAAGCAGCTTTCTATTAGTGTTGATTAAAATGGATATATTTACCTCAGAATTGAGAGAAGCTTAGAGTAGTAATGTCAGCTACCATAGCTGAACTGATAGACAGTAGTTCATTCAGTTGTGGCAACTCACTTGAGTCACCATATCCTCAGTATCAGCAAAGACAACAGTGGCAGAGTACATGTAGACTGTAAACTGGTTTGACTTGTAGAAATAGCATTTCTGCAGATGTGCAAGGTATAATGAAGTTACTCTTTGCTAAAGTGAATATTCTGTGACTAGAAAAAATATCTCAGAATTTTGGTCTGACATATTTAATGAATATTAATGAAAATTTGAAAGTTAATTTAGTTCCTTCATAATAAAGTCAGTCATAGGATGAGGGCAGCTGAGGATAAACCTGAAGAAGAAAACATATGGTTTTAATTAGTGTTTTCTGTAGCTTTCTTTTATTGTGACAAATCTTGACATAAACTTGACACCTCTGAATATTGATTGTCCAGTGTGAATATACTGCCTGGTTATAACACTTCCATAGCAGCAGTTCTGCTGTATAATAGCGCTGCTGCTGTTTGCATGATAAGTATTTCAGAACTGCTCCCATCTCTTACCTGTAATTGCTGCCCCTACCCACATACCTAGTGTAAAGTATCTTTAAGAGCTGGCATACACTACCTCGTAAATTGACTTGTTAAGAGAATAAGAGTACTGCAGACTCTACCTTCTCCAGAGACCAGCAAATAATTTCTGCAACATTCTCAGTTTCCAGTGACCTATTTTTGAAAATACTCTATAATTCCAAAACAAAAAGCACTCACATATGCGCTAATGTAGGCAAAATGTCTCTCTTACTGGAGTGCAATTTTGCAAGCAGGAACTATTTGCCACGTTGCTAGAGACTAGAGAATTAACTTGCTGTTCTTGGCATGTTGTCCGCCATGTGTTTCAAACCTTTTTTCATGGCAAGGAAGTGTGCTACTTTTGTGTAAAAAGACCAGTGTTAGTTTTCCACCTTAATTCTTCATGTATAATAGGGAAACAACAGCTTTGATACTGTCTACTTGTTCTGTACTCCATATACTGTAAGTTTCTGGAAAATATGATGTATTTTTGTGGAAGCAATGGTGAGGTTTCTATGTTAAATTAAAAAAAAAGTGAAATAAATGTTAGCTATGAAGTTATGTCTAGTCCTTCATTAATTACCTATATCACATGAAGTTGCTTATCACAGAATGTCAGGGGTTGGAAGGGATCTCAAAAGATCATCTAGTCCAACCCCACTGGCAGAACAGGCTTACCTAGAATAGGTCACACAGAAATGTGTCCAGGTGGATTTTGAAAGTCTTCAGAGAAGGAGACTCCTCAGCCTCTCTGGGCAGCCTGTGCCAGTGCTCTGTCATCCTCAATGCTGTTGTGGCACAGACCTAAGCAAGAAGTATTCTTTATGACTTGTATGCCATACTGCCTTTTTTTATATCTCTAAGATGTCATATCCATCATCTTTGTTTCTTAAGTATAGCAAATATTGACAAGGTTCCAAAAAAGAATGGTTAAGAAAAGAATGTGCTTTAGAGACAATGTTTTAGATCATGGAGAAGGGAACCAAAAGGAAGTTAGGTGAGTTAGCTGCTAACTTTTTTCAGTGTTTTCTTTCATGGTAAATCTACTGTGAATACCCTTTATTCCAAAAGTATTGGTAGGCTGCAGTTGGCTAGAGGATATGTAGCAGAGTAGCATTTTGATGAAGATATAGTTAGAAACAGAGTTGGCCAACCTTAAATGCTCAGGTTCTGTTGTCTTTCTCTTGCATCTTACTCTTACTAAACTCCTTTGGAGCTGAAAGTGGTTTAAATAGTCTGCTCTGCTTTTCTGCAAGCTGGTAAGAGAACTTGACCAATGGTGAAAGAAACCTGTCAGGTGCTCTGATTTACCACTTTCAGCCTTTTATATTCTTTTTTAAACCTTTACAATACCTGTCCTTCAGCTTGAGTTTCTTCTTTTCCAGTGAGCATGTAGTAACATCAATATGTCTTTCTTATAGCAAAGCTTATATTATGTGTACATGCACAGGAATTTGAGTAGTTATAAAAATAGTCAGGAGAAGTTAACTGAGATGCAAGTATTAAGGAATAAATTGTACAGAAGTTGGAAGAGGGAAGTGGCTTGTTTAATATTAGATTTGATCAGTAAAGTAAAGGAGGAAAGATAGCGAAAGAAAAGATGAGTGCCTTAAGTCTTAGTTTCCTTGAAGGAATTGGTGAAAGCTGTTTTTTCAGAAATTAGTAGCAGACATAAATATAAGGAACAAGAACTGATTTTGTCAAGGAGTTGGTGACATGGAAGGAAAAGAAATAGGTTTGTATTGCTGTCATAGGGAAGTAGGAGTTGAAGAGATCTCGATAGGATCTGTTGCCCTCTTCTGAAGCTACACCTGTATGATGTCTATTTCATTTTTATCAATCTTCAAAAATCCTCCAGTGCTGGTGACTACTATCCCTGAAGGTGGTATATTTTGGAGTATTCTAATTGTCTACATGTTGTTTTTTTCTAATACATACCCTTGTTATAATCTTTTTGCTGTAAGTTAAACCTACTACTGCACGTTGCAGATCACAGAATTGTAAGAACGTTCAGGGTGGAAGGGATCTCAGGATGTCTCTCCTCAAACCTCCTACTCGGAGTAGAGTCAGCTGAGAGATGGGACAAGGCTGTTCAAGTCTTTATCCACTTTCTTCTTGTAAACCTCTAAGGATGGAGACTGAGCAACCTCTTTGAGCAACCTATTCCATTGCTTGATTCCCCTCGTGGTGAAAAAAAACTTTTCCTTATGTCTAGTTTGAATTTCTCTTGTTTTGACTTATGCCCATGATGTTTCATTCTCTTGCCATGCACTACTGTGAGAGGCCTGGCTCTGTCTCCTTCACAGCTTCCTCATGGGTACGGGAAAGCTGCTTTTAGTTTCTCCCAGGGCTACTTCATTTCCCTCATCTTTTCCTCACAGGACAAGTTCTCCAGCCTCTGATCGTTTTGGTGGTCCTCTGCTGAACTTGCTCTGCTTTAATGACGTCTCGAGGAGCCTAAAACTAGATATATTACTTTAGATAGGATAGGACAAGTGCTGAGTAGAAGGGAGTAGATCCTTTGGTCTAGTGGCTGCCAGCACAGCCTGGGATCACATTGCTGATCCTTGCTGCCAGGGAACATTGCTGGCTCACATTTGACTTGCTGTCTACCAAGACCAACAGGTCATTTTCAGTTGCTCCCCAGCTGGGCAGTGCCCCCAGCCCCTATGGCTTGTTCCTCCCCAGCTGCAGGGCTCTGCATCTGACCTTGTTCAATGCTGAAAGGTTCCATTTCTTGAGCGTGTCTACCTATTTCTGAATAGTAGCCCTGCCCCCAGATGTATTGGCTGGTCCTCCCAATTTAGTGTCATCTGCAAACTATGTGTAAGAGCATATAAAAGGAGAACTCCTGTTAGCTTCTCTTGAAACTTTTACCAGCATCATCGCGCCTGCCATCAGCCTTGTGTTTGTTGCAACAGTTCAATTTTTTTTCAATTTTTTGATGCCAGTCATGGTTTCTAAACCTCTGGTATTGTTATTGGTCTCTTCTAGTCTACCTTTTTCTTGACATTCAGTGTCCAAAGCTGGATGCATTATTTCACCTGGAATGTATCACACCAGTGTGATATTTGCCTTTTTTTCTACAAAATAAGCTTGACATTCAACTATGACCTACTATAATTCCTTGATCCTATTGTATAGAGTCTACTACAAAGCTAGACGTTTCCTATTGTGCAGCTCATTATTGCTTTGAACTTATGTTACTTACTGAATTGAATCCTGTTATTTTTAAATTGTTTCTCATCATGTAATCTAAATTATCCTCAAGTAATCTTGCAGTCTTTGCCAGTCTGTTGTCATCTGTGAAATTAAATTATCTGCACTCTATTTTATGATTGAACACACTTTTCATGAAACTATCAAGTAAAACTGAGTCCAGACAAATGTCTGAAAAAATGTGGAAAATTTTTCTATTAGCGGTGCATCACTGAACCAACTAATTTTCCAGGCCTTGTATTGGGATTTTTCAGAGTATTTGTGAAAATTTCATGTGAGCAACAGTGTGCAGTTGCAGGGATTTTTTTTTTTCCAGATGTGAACTCCGTGAGAACATGTGCAACTGAAGCAAATTCTTACTTTATTCTTCATTTACAAAATACTTACTTTATTAGGGTGTAGCACAAAACAGAGGCAGAAGATGCAGTAATTGAGAGGAGATTGATTTGTGAGAGCTGGTCTTAGAATAATGGAGGGGAGAAGGTGGATATTTGGGCTGTTAATAGGCGGTGCTTTATCATATTGGATATTGGCCCTGAGGAATCATCAGTAGTGTCTCCGTTGAGTATTTGTTACATGTAGCCTGGCCCCAAACCTCTGAAATACAAGGCACTCCCTTCTTTTTGACTTCTGACCACATCTTTAGTTTCTCCTTTGAAAGTTAAAAGCTTGCCAGTTCTTCTTGCTTGTCTTCAACAGCGAAGGAGGAGATCTGGCCTTTCTCCCTAAAGGAGAGCAGAAACATGACAGTCAGGCAATGTGGGAAATGCATGATTAAACTGCTTTTATTTTCCATTTTCTTCAAAAAGGGAACAATGAGACTACAAATAATATTAGTTAAAATAGAAGTCTTTGTCCAGTGTGGTTTTAGTTCTTACTGTTATTGTGACATGCTTTTTGGATTTTTGATAAAGCATATGTAGTTTGGAATATTTCTAATATAAGTAATTGTGCTCTTTACTGAATTGCCTTTTTTCTGCCCTTGTACATCAATTAGCATCTGAATTTGGAACACATGAAATGCGGGAGAAATACTACAGTAAAATGTGTTTATTACAGAAACTTACGATTCCTTTAATTATTCCTTAAAAGATACAGTGTCATTATTTGTTAATGCTCTATTTTATGATAATAATAATTTAGGCTGATGCAATTTTTACCATGTTAAAATATTTTTACAACCTGTAATGTTTTAAATATATCTTTTTATTTAGGGTATTCTCTTGGTTTATGATATTACCAATGGCCAGAGTTTTGAAAATCTAGAAGACTGGTACAATGTGGTAAAAAAGGTGAATGAAGACTCAGAAACACAGCCGCTTGTGGCCTTGGTTGGAAATAAAAGTAAGTTACTGATATATTAATTGAAATACTCCGAATGTGGCTGTCTGTTGAAGAAATAGCACAGGGTATGTCTTTAGTAAAAGGAAACAGTACTGTCTTGCATGTCGTTGCTCTGTACAGATGACATACTTGGGTCTACGTCAGGATTCTGGATCTGGGCAGTTAGGACGAGTGACTTGCTGCATCATGCATTGCCTGGCCTGCAGCCCTGCTGCCTGTGTTCTCTGTACTTGGAGAGCAGCACACGGGAGTAGAGAGATCCCTCTCACCCACGTTTGAGTTTGGTAGGGCATCAGGATATAGCCATGGTGCGCATCTAGAACAGAGAACTGGGAAGCATTCCTGGATCTAATAAAAGGTATATTTCATGATTCTGTATGCCAAGAGACTGCTAAATTAAGTGCTGGTATATATTATTTAAAATAACTATGCTATGCACTAGGCATAGTATTTATGAGTTGCTTATTAGGCTTTTTTTGCCTGCTCTCTGTAGTTTTGCACAAGATTACTCCTTTCCTGTCGTTTTGGGTACGTTTTTTTTTTTAAGCTGTCCTCTTCTTGATCACGTAAGTGTGATACAATGATTTTCTTCTGACCACCAAAATATTCTGTTTGCAATAAATATCACCTAGTTACTTTCCTGATTAGATGGATTCCAAATTCCCCCATTTCTAGCTAAGAAATCTTGCAGAAGCATCCTTACTAGTGTATCTGAGGCCTTGATCCTGACTTTATTACTCCTTTTCTGTTGAAGATAATAAAAACAACATAAAGCAATTTTAGAAACAAAGTGGTGGAAGAAGATACAGATATTTTTTAACAGTGTAAATGTGTTTATTTGAACAGCAAAAACAGATTCAATTTTTTTGACTTTCAAGTAATTTGTGTCCATGTCACAATGTCTATGTCATGAATGAACCTGAAAAAAGACCTCATCCAGCAAGTTAGTATTGTTTAAAAACATTTGAAAACAGTGTAGAGACAACACATTCAGAAAAATCAACTGTAGTGTTGCTACTGTGATTCAGTAACATTTTATAACATTGATTATGAAAGACTACTTATTTTCTGGGAGGAAAACAGAAACTCTTAAGAGTTACAATATATAAATAGCACTTCTGAAAGTATAACATAGACAGTGTTGTACTCTAGGAGACCAGAGTCAATAATATAGATTCTACTGAAAGTCAAATGAAAAATATTTTTCACTGGTTTGTATTTTGCCACAAAATTGGACTTCCTAGCTGGAGTTCTGCAAATCTTAGGAAGTATTTGCAGTAAGATACACTGTAACATAGGATAATGCTCTTTTGCTGGAATGACACCACAGAGGTAGAAAATCAGACACTGGTTTTCATTTGAAGGAATTTTATTTCTCATATATATTCTTGCAGTTCTTTAAAATCCAAATATTTTCTTGGAAGCATCTGCAAATAGAATATGGTTTTGTAGGTAGGCTTCCAGATAAGGGCTGACACTGACTCATGAAAGTGGTTTCATCTGATGAAAATAGCAGCTGAGGAAACAGAGTGCTTGCTGCCTTGTTTTCCTCCAGGAGCTGTGTATAAAGAAAGCAAGCAAGCTATTGCTTTCATGTGATCCTAGGGATGTTGTTGCACATTGCGTGTGCAGAGGATGCTGTTTATAAAGGTCATATTTTGCTTTATTTTTACTTCAGCATGATAAGAATTAAGCCTTCAGAAGCGCATTACTTTTCTGAATTCTATAATAGAAGAATATGTGATATATGATAAGATGCTTGTATGCAATGCAAGAGCTTTATAGGTTTATAGCCAAGGAAAACTATTTGATGAATTAATGAACTTATTTGCCGTCATGTATCATACGGGAGAAATACTTTTAGCCAGTAGTTTCTGTCTCAGGATTGTATTTGAGTTTTGAGCTATACATGTCTTCTAGGAAAATAGCCAGATATGCTGACTTAAAGACTAGAAACATCTATATCCACAAGTGAGTTATTCTGACACTTTCTTTCTGATAAAACTTTTAAAAAAAATTGCTAAGAGTGCAGTTATTTTCATTCATAGCATCTGGAAAGCACTGGGTTGGTATTTGTATACCTAGATAAGAATTTGCAAGCCCAGATAAAACCACCCATTTTGAAACCTTGGCCTAAATTTAGTGCTGTTGTTTTAAGTAGGCTCTCATTTAACTGTTTTCTGTTACTAATATGGTTTGAAAGAAATGCATATATTTCCATTTTGGGGTAAATGCAGCTGAGATTTCTGCTGCAGTGCTTCAGAGGTAGGAATAAATCTATAGTTAAAAAAAAACTTGGAAGAGAACATTGAAAAATCTTTTTCTTCACAATGTAGTATATAAAACTGTACACATGAGTTATATAGGATGGAAATAATTTCCTTTGGTAATTTTGTCACTGAAAGCGAATGTATAACCAGATATACAGGTATATAGTAGTATATGGTGCATAATTGAGTACTAGCTGTTAAATTATCTATAAAACTGCATGATTTCTCAGTGGGCTTCTTTTTTATCAGTTTGTAGTCGTTCCGTTAAATGTGTTAAGTTTGCGAGAATTTCTTCAATGGTCCACCAGACTTGAAGAAATTGTTCAGTGATTATTTAAACGAATCAGTGCTAGTTTTGACTATTCTATTTTATTGTACGTTGCAGTAGTTTAGAAGTATAAACACAGTAAGCTACTGAGTCTGTTTAAAGCATGATAATTAACTTCAGAGTGGTATCAGCTTATTAAAATGACCAGTTTATTATCAGTTTATGAAAATTGTGATTGAAAGATGAAGATTTATTCAAGAAACGTTGGAAATGTAATTTCTCCATACATAGCTCCAGCGAGTCTCTGATCTGTCATCTGTCAGAAACAGAGCAGCATAAATTGAGATCTCCTAAATTCTGGACCTTCCCACCTCTCTTTTTTTTTCTGTTTTTCTCCTCTTTATTTTTTTTTTCTTCTTCATGGCTACGTAAAATTAAGGACTGTCATTGCCTATAATTTATGAAAAATAATTAGGAGAATAAGAGCTTCAGAGATGCAGTCCTCCTTTATGAAAGTGATACTTTATTTAAGGTGACTGTCTTCCTCCTGGGTGCTTTGTTTTATTTTTCATTCTTTCCTTCCCATACATTTTTTTCCCGTAGCCTGACCTACACATTTGGTCAGGGAGAGTAGAGAACTGATTTGCATCAGGATCTTGCACTGACCTTCTTCTTCCACTTATGTCCGATTATCAATTAATTCTCTGTCTTTCCATAGATTTTTGTTTGTATGTTTGATAAACAAAAGGAATCATAAAATTTAGTGTAGAATTTTTCTTTTTCCTATTAATTGTAAGTCGTAAGATCATAAAAATCCTAAATGTAGAATTGGTGTTGAATCTTAAATATAAATTTCCTTATAACTTACATTGTAGTATTTTAAACTTATTTAATACAAAGTGTATTTGAAGTGTGCTTATTTCTGTGGTGTTAATACCTCTTCATTTGCACGAGAAGTAGGGGAGTAAACCTTATTGTTAAGACTAACAAATGCTTTTGAGTTTTTTCAGTTCTTCAGCAACTTAAAACTTTTGTAGATATGTTGCTGTCAAATACTTTGACTTATATTGTGTAGCATAAATGAAGCTATAGTTACCAAGTGAGTGAATTGTGTTTTGGGTGCTTAGGATCTTTGCTTAAGTTTGGTATTGACAAAGTTCAGTAATCGCAGTGGACCTTTCAGTTGTTAGGGTGAATTAGACAGATTTTACTGTGTTTCTTCTCTTTCTACCTTGACTACTTCATATATTCTCCTCTGCACTAATCTATAAGCAGTCTCCTCAAGTGTCGTACCAACGTTTTCAGTGGATATATTGTAAACAAAAATTAACCCAGGTTGCATGGGAGCTACTCTCATTTTGATTTATAGCTACCAAGATGGTCTTAGGGTGGTGGTTATCTGTAGTTTATAGAGGGGATAGGAATTATCAGGTACCAGTGTATAGTGGATGGATGAATGATTTCTATTCGTAGAGATATTAACCAGGTCCACTCCTCAATAAAGACTAATAACTCAGATTTTTAAACAGTCTTCATGACAGATGAGGGCACAGAGGAGAATACATCAACGCTAATTAAAAATGTTGATTGTTTCTTCGTCTTAGCCATGATTAATTGACCTTGGGAGTTCTATCTCTGAACAGGAAGTGGTGTGCTGCTACATTGAGAAGTTTAAAGGTTACATTTTAGTGTACTCTTTAACTTGCATTTACATACAAGGTAAAGTGTTTTTACCTATCTTATCTGAGCACAGAAAGAAATATTTTTCAGCCCAGATACAAAAGAATGTTTGGTGTACTGTGAATGGTGTACTCATGTGAATCTGGCCAGTAATGACATACTCAGTCTGCTTTTGGACTATTACTACCTTGTATACTTAGTTTCACCAATTGTACTCAGAAAATTGCTTCATTCGTAGTCATTTTGAGATTCTGGCTTATTGAAATTCAGAACTATGCATTCATTCTCTTGTCCCTCCCAACCTCCCGCAGTTGTTTTCTGTTCTTGTTTCCTGTGGGTTTGCACTTGTTAGGTCCTTCACCTGTAATTAAGACAAGTGTTAAGCAGCAAATGCAAAGACGCCTGTCCTTCTGAGTCTTATGCCTGATTAAACTGAAGTTCCTGTATATCTGACAGCAGGTCCAGTCACCTGAGCCTCACTCATGCTCCTGGGATTGGAGGGTAAACTACTTACATGTAGAGACTCTCTTAAAAAGAAAACCTTGTCCTATGCTACGGTCAATTTACCAACTCATTTGAATAAATGTAGAATGCTACCCTGTTTTAAAATATGTATAGAATGTTTTCCTCAGCAAACTCATAAGATTAATAGAAAATTGCAGTTCTATGGATTTTTTTTTTGGTTTCAGTGATTGAGTAACTTTTAAAAAAATATTTTTGATGTGAAACCTAAATTAATGAAAGGGAAGATCACAGGTGAAAACGGTCTTTTATTTGCCATAATAATGGCTGAATAAGTGTCTGAATGTACTCTGTATTACTTTAGGGATGGGAACCACCTAGAAATGCCCACTTTTTTGTGATAAAATTACTTTCCTTGCCTGAGAAGACATCTGTGTTGTGAGATTTTGATCCTAAATGGTGCTGGCTACCACCACAGCTGAAGTGATCTATTTAATTATGTCTGTTAAATTGCGACGTGGGCAAGTTTACTAAGCTGTGATGAATGCCATGCAGAGATATGTTCTTTAGAAAGTAGCTGAGCTCACAGAAAATCATACAGAATAAAAGAAGGAAGGTTTAGTGCTGTTGTGTGCTGTTTACTTAGATGTATTCCATTGACTGAGAAGGAAGAACACCTGACAGGATAGATCACAAGGATTTGGGCATGTGTACTCCTTTCTGGCCCCAATCTTGATGAAATCTGCTGTTATAAATGTATCTGTTGCATCTGGTTGCAAATCAGACCATGTTTTACTCGGACCCTTCTTTTAGAATCCTTCAGAAAATGATCTCTTGGGTGGGAAGTCACAGTGAACACAGCAGCTGCTAAATCATCTGGTTAAAGGCAGATTTTTAGACTTTGTTCCAGTGCTGCAGCTGTTACTGGGGCACGTGTATGGGATAGGTTTTGGTGGTGGCTCTCAAAAACCAAGTGGCCTGTGCCAGAGTACTAACAAAAAATAGAGTAGAAAGGGGGATTTTTTTCCTAACATGCTGCTCAAAAGGTGATTAATAATCATAATTTTCTGCACTGCCTGCCTTAAGACCGGTTTCTGATGTTCACAGACAGGATTAGTTAGTAGTGTGCTTGCCTTTTGATTTGTGTTCTGCTGCAGTATGGGCTTCAGTACGGGGATGAAAGTGAGTAATACGTGTGTCTTGCACACAGAAGAAATATTACTGTTACACCACTTGTCTGAGCTTGAGATTTATACAGCTAGACAGAGCCTGCATATAAGCAAACGTAATTCTATGAAAATTAATTTGCATTTATTTGAACCAGGACAGATTAAATATTCTACAAACCATTTGCTGAAATGAATGGTTTCTAATTTGAATCATGTGGTGCTTTAACAAGACAGTGAACATAGTCGTGAGCTAGTCCAACTGATGGACAGTTCTCTTTTTTATGCTTTTTTTTCCCTAGTAACTATGAATAACCTGGTTTCTTCTTCTTGTACTTAAAATCTTGAGTCTGCGCTTCAGTTTTTTTTTATTTGTGCACGTAAGTTTTGCCTGCTAAGATCAACCAAGAACTAAGACCAAGTTCAAGGATCTGGCAGAATAATGTTAGTGTAGTTAGAACTCAAACACCTGTGTGACAGAAATGCCGGTAAATAATACATTCTCATTCACTAGCAGTTATGCTTAAATTCAGGAAAATCTTTAAAGATGTCATTGAAAAATGGAAATAGAAGTAAACCATTTAAATACAAAGGTTAGAACAGTATATGTATCCTATTTTTGTAATAATACACAAATGAAATGCTGAGAGATCTCCTACTGTTTCCATGGATTTTGTCTGTAGTTTATTTAGCAATGTAGACACATGTCTAATAAAAAAGATGCTGCATAAACCATAGTCCAGGCTGAATGTGCTTCTGTTTTTGGTTTAGGTAGAAATGTTTTTTCTGGCTGCGTCCTTCATATTTAGGTCTTCTTACAACAAATGGAAAGCCCTTAATTGTACCTAAGGGAATAGTTAATCTATGGTGGACATATGGTGGACAAAAGCCGAGTCTAGTAAATGAAAAAAATTATAAACAGAAAATGTGTGAATGTCTGCACAGTCTGAGAGTCATGGGAGATATTGTACTGTTGGATCGTAGCTTATTTTAAGTTCATTTGCTGTTTTTTTCTATTAGTATATTAATGGAGGTCAGTGCAGCGTAAAATACGTAGTTTTGAAGACCAACCCATTTCATGCATATGTGTCATTGGACTGAAGAAAAAATCCAGTTGTTAAAGACATGACAAGATTGCTTTGCTTTGCAAGTTGTCTGCTCCCACCTTTGCCATATGACATGAATGCAGTTTGATTTCATTGGTGGAGTGAAGCTCTCTGAAATTTTTAAAAGTTATAACATTTGATTGGGGGCAGTTAATCAGTGTTAACCCTGAGTAGCTCTTGGGCTTTATGGATTCAAGCATTATATGTGGTTGCACTGCTCCAGCAAAAGGTTAAGTATTAATGGAAAATGTTCACAGCTCTTTTACTCAAAGAAAACATGTTACTTGTAAGTTTTCTTTTGATTTTACTTTTACAGTTGCATTGAATGTCTTCATTCATTTAGCCATCCATAAAGCAAATATTGTTGCACATGCAGTGGATAATAAGTCTTTTTAGGACTACTTGTGTGGTATGTCACAGATCATTAACTGCAAGTAACCACCTGACTTGAGGGAAGTCTGGAAGCATCATTACAGTGAAATAAGCTTTTATTTCTGTATCACTGCAGCACATTGATTTGTAGGAATGTCTCCTTTAGCTACTGTGGAAATATACTCTCGTATATTATTATTGAAGGAAGTTGATGAGAGAGGATAACCAAATTTCAAGTGTGAATAGGGCATTAGTATTAGGATTTTGGATGCAGTGGGAAAAAGACAAGCGCTATTGTAGTACTGTTTTCTATTTGAAAGCTAGGTAACCCAGTAAACTAAACTTTTTGTAATGCTTCAGAGTCAGACTACAATACACAGGTGTTACTATGTTTATATGTGTGCATTGCAACTTCAACTGCAATGTTTATAATAAATGGATATATTTACTATTCTGTACAGGCAGAAAGTGTGGAAGAGAAGTTTCCTCCTAATCAGCTGGGAAAACTTAAGCTTCTTCTATTTATTTCAGTGAATCATAAAAAAATTAAGATTTTTGTTGGAAGTAGCTAGGAATTAGTTCAGTTTAGAGGATGAAGGGTAGTCTGTGCTATATGGGGAATAATCATAATGGTTAACCTTCATGAATATGATTAATAAGAGTTTGTAGTATAAAAAGTGCAATTCTAAAACATTGAAAATATGTTAGAAAACTGGTACTTCTTACAGAGGTTAAAGTTAGGGTAATACTATAGGATTATCTTGCTATGTTGCTGTTTTTCAAAAATAATTTGGTGTGAGATCCTTTAGGAGCAAAATACAGTAGAAAATGGATGAATGAGTGGAATGTTCAAATCAGCCTCTCAGTGGTATAGTATGAACTATGTGCATGCAGATTGAAGGATGAGGAAGAAAAACTATAGGTAATGCATTATATGTATATTTTTAAGTTGTGTGATTGTCAGAACATTACCATGTTTATTGGGAATTTGCAAGAGAAGAAGTGGAAATTCTACTATCTCAAGTTTAATCCATGGTACTCCATACACTCAATATAATGAGATATTCTGAGTTTATGATGCCCATTTCAATATAGGAACATGTATGCTGTGGTAAATGCATGCCTTTTTTTATACATCTTTAAGCATATTAATGCCTTCATGACATTAGCACCTTTTGGTTATGAATTCTTCATTGTTCCAGTATTTGAGAGGGTATGTCTTGATGACGTTCTTGAATGAGCTGCTGTTTCTTTCTGCTGTCTACTTTGGTTTATTTTATAGGTCAGTGGTTTCTTTTATTTTATTTTTAGGAAATAAAGGTATTTGAAAAAAGATATTTCATTATTTTTCTGTGTAATATGAGACTGTGAAGGTGTTACAATGGGAGTAACTACTAGAGCCAGTATCAAACTTTGTTCACTGAGGTAAGGAAGGTAGTTTAAATGCAGACAACACTGTTGTTATTATCTTTGCTATTTACACTCTGTGCTTCCAGCCCTCATGATAAGGAGGATAACCTCAAAATATGTTTGTTGTTTTCAAAGGAGAGATCTGTGATTCTGTAGGGCCAAAAAGAACAGTGTTAAAAATCAAATAATATTTGCTGAAGCATGTTGATTAAGGAGGTGGAGTACAGTGATGATGAATGGTAAATTAGAGATCTAGTTTGTTTATTTAAAATAAGGTCTTAAGAGGACAGTTTTATATACATTGTACATAGTTTCTATTTAAAAAACCTGTTCCCTATGGAATTTTCATACATATTTTAGCTTTTTCAGCTATTTTTGTTTCTTGCAGAACTAGTATTTTCAAAGTTTTATCTCTCTTGTTTAACAGTGCAACAGTGTATTTTGTGAATATGACAGGGAAATCGTAAATATGTAACTTCTGCTGAACCTTTTGAGAAGGTTTAATTTAATTTAATCTGTTTGTCCTTTGATGCTCTGAACACAAGGAGTAGCCATCCCGTCTCATCCACATTAGTATTTTTAACACTTGAATTTTTACAACTGAAAAATGAGCCAGCTCTAAGTGTCTACAAAACCACCGACGTCTATCAGGAACAATTACTGAAACTGTCTGGACTTAAAAATGTTTGAACTTAGATGTTCTTTTTTTTTTTTTTTAACATGAAACATTTTGATTTCTTAAGTTGTCTCAAGCTACAAAGTAGAAGGAAACAATGTAATGAAAGAATAAACTACAGTCCTTGTAGAGATCTCTGTTGACAGCTGATACATTGGCTAATTAATAAGCAATTTTCTCAGACTGGTTTTTTGAAGTACATACATTAAGATGACTTCCTCTTACACTGTAGGTTTTGCAGTTTTGTTATGGGAATGGTTTATCTGAAAGATTCTTAGAGAATAGTTACTGGTGTAGTTGCATGTTTTAAGTGGTTGATCACAAGGGCAATAATGCTGGTTTCTGAGCACAACCAGTACTTTTTCCAGCTGCTTTATAGTGATATCTTGAAGCTTAAAATGTAATCTATATGGGTAAGCCACAAAAGCCTCTATATATTAAAGCAGACTCTGACAGTAAATCAAAATTGAACAGCTGGCAACACTACTAGAGTCATAAATGTGTTTGTTAAAAAAACTAAACAGAAGAATTATATTAAAAAGAGGGGAATATGTTCTACAGACCAGTGGATATAGCTTAAAACCTGGAAAGTGCTGCAGATTAAGGACCCAGTTTATGAACATCTGTTCTGGCAGTTTCTGTGAGATTCTCATGTTCTTTACAATAAAAGTGTGAAACATGTTTTTTCCCCCATACTAATCATGCTTTTCTGCAGTTCATAAAACTTGCATTGAGCCTTATGCAGAGGGGCCTGTCTGCGTTACACACTTGCTGGAGTAATTACTATTCGTGAACGAGTAAGTACTGGAGCAACGTCACAATCCCACGGTGTAACGCTTATCCTCGCTTGTTCCATGAGGTATCACTGGCTTCAAAAGCAATGAAAGAGCACTGAAGTTTCCTTCATATATTTAAACTCGGTGTGGCAGTGAACTAATAACGAAAGTAGGTCACTAGAGAGCAATATGAACAGAAAAACGTTCTGCACGCGGTTTCTCTAAAGTTGAGGCATACTCACAAATACGGTTGCTCTTTAACAGTCACCAAAACAACTGTTAACTCCCCTCGTCTCTTAATTTTGAAATAAATGATCAGCGAGTGGTTATATTTTAATTGTGATGTTTACACTGAAGAGCACACCACATTTTTGTCGTATTGACAGGTACGTGAGGGTAAGCATTAGGATATTCTTCACCTGTTTTGAGAGGGAACTGAAAAATCATAAATTCAAAACTGAATGTCTAGTTCCATGGTACTGTTTTGCCTTTGATGTCAGTGTGAGTGAGATTTGTTTTGGAGATTTTAGCTACAAGCCCTGTTTTGTAATCAGGCTTGATCTGCCTGGCACAAGTCATAATATTTTGCTCTTTAACTCTTGCCTCATGTCTAGTAATTCAGAATGAGCTAGAGTAGACTGTTGTGAAAGGCCATTAGTTTTGCCCTGAAGCAGTGCGTACCCTAACATCCCCAGCCCTGCTGCCATGAGGAGACAGACAGTCTCTCAACAAAGTCAGAGCTTAGGAAACCGAGGTGCACAGAAAACACTGAGGAAACATTCAGCAAAACCACTTTTCTTGTCCTGAGCAGATTATATTGCTTTATTAATGAAAATTGTTATGCTTTCTTTCCATTTGAATATGACTGGTTTCAGTGTGTTAAGCTTTTATTTATTAGGTCGCAGAACCACATGCTTTTGAGGTTGTTTAACCTGAAGAGAACATGTCCAGCTAAGATTCTCAAGATGGGAGAAGCTCTGTGTTCCTTTTGGGAGCTAGCTTCTGATACATTTATGGTTGTACAGAAAGAGGATTTCTAGTATCATTTAGACTAAGAAATACCTTATGGGAACAAGGCATTTTCTGTTTCCATGCCTTCCATTTTTGAGCATTTTATAGTATGGGTGCATCCCTGTGATCTTACTTGTGTATCCATTTCTGAGGCTGCTTGACTAATTTCTTTTTTTCAGCTAGATTGTGGAATATTGAAGAACTGTATTTCTGCCAGATCTGTGTTGGTCATTGATAGTTCCTCTTGTCTTTTCATTGAGTGATACATTTTTAATTGATTTATATACATTTGTATTGTTGAGGGCAGTACTATTGGGCAGCCAAACAAAAAGTGACTTATAGCCGTTTCACAGTTACAGAAGTTGAATTTTCTTTCTGCTTGATTTAATAGGAAACATGTTTTATTAATTGGTGCACTATGAATCATTATATCTCAGCAGTGTGCAGTATATTAATCTGAGTTTTTAAAGTGTGGTCTTATTTGTAGAAGGTTCAGAAACATTAATGCTGTATTTGCTTTATCAGTGTGTTTGCTTGTGGCATACTTTTTTTTTTGTTACATTTGATGAGTTAAAGTGCACAAATGCACCTGCATAAAATGTTATTTGTGACCTGTTATTTGTCAAACTGTGCCTTGTATTCAGCAAAGAACTAACCCAATAGAAAACAAGGCTTCATATCATCAAAGATAATATCAGGTTATGTCCCAAGGGAACCCTAAGCAGGGGTCTAGGTTGTGGTGTTTTTAATTGGACCTGACTAGAATATTCTAGGTTCCTGGCTTTGATTAGCTCAGATTTTTGTATTTCTTATGAGTGCTTTGTTTCTCATCCTTGAGTCTCTTGTATGTGGGTGGACAAGGAAGGCAAACAAATGACTGTATCACTAAAATTTTCCACCTGCCTCCCTCTGTTAGGCTCTGCTGTCCAGCCTGGATTACATGTCTATTTTCTAACACTTTTTTTATCCTTTCCATTCTCTTTATACCCAGTCCCTTGCTCTTGGTGCGAAGGGAATGCTCATAACGTTGGTTTTCTTTTTTGTTCATACTTCTTCTGGGAGTGCTGCTTCATCAGCCCAATATGGACACCAGGTTTTTGTTCTGTTTTTAAAAATAGTTTTGTTTTGAGAAGTGTGGGTTACTTTGCATGCTTTTTTAGTATATTAGACGTCTTATAAAAATTCTAGCAGCTTCTCTGGCTGAATAAACTTGATGGATGAATTACTAAGGTCTTTTCGTTTAAATAGTAGCTGTACTGGTAGACTGGAGAAGATTTCTTTTGGAGCTGTTACTGTCTACAGGGTATGTAATCCACGTGGATTAATATGGCATTTCCTTCATAATCCTATGAATTTTCTGCCTTAAAAATACTTTTATGTTTTTCCTAAGAGTTTTGGTAGAAAAGACCTTTTAAATATGTGGCAATATCTAGAATTATTATATTGTCATTGTGCACTTTTGTACTTAAGGTGTACAAGTAGAAATAAAATGTGGCATTTTTATTCTCCTTTCTGTGTTTTTTTTTGTTTTGTTTTGTTTGTTGGGTTTTTTTTTTTTAATGTAGTGTCTAGTGGTATGCATTGAGTAATGAGGCCAAGAGGGCAGAATTTTTGTGAGTGTGCCGGTGCTTAAAAATGTAGGCTGTTGCCTGGTGGGATTTTCAGGTATGGTTAAACCATTGCCTAGTTGCCCACTAACTGCTTTGGTACTTAAAAAAGTCACCCTAGGAATGCCTGCTTGCATCTTTCAGTGTCTCAGTACCATTGCAAATCTGCTTCAAAACATTTAATTATTCTGAGAAGACATCTAAATGCAAGGGAAGTTAAATTATTTTGAGAATCAAACCAGTAAACATATGGCAGTATTAGTGAGCTAGCTCTGAATTGTGTGGGTTTTCTGAGTTCCTAGATGTGTTTGGGAATAATACTGGAACCTGTGAAGTGACTTTGTTCTGGAATTAATTTTAGGATTGCTCTGGGGAAGAGCATAATAGTAGATAGCCAAATTCTATTATATTTGCAAAATACAATTTAATTTAATTTTGGGAAACATTTCTGAAGAAACAGAGTTAATTTCCCATAGCCAATAAAATCACTTGAGCATTGTGTGCACTTAGTTTTGTGAAAATTATTTTGTGTGTTTACTCTGCCTCACTTCTTGTTCTGGAATTCTTTTCCCTAGTATCAGCACAGCTGCATCATCCATTTCCACAGTCCTTTTAACCTCCGCTTTTAATTAAAAAAAAATTAAATCAGATGCTGTTTAAAGCTTCCCATTTAGTTTTGGGAAAATAAAAGTTCACATCTAGCTTAGGCGTGTGTGAACAGCTGTTAAAAGCCACAAGCAAAACGATACTTATAAAAGTGGTGGGGGGAATTTTAAGAGCAAGCTGCCAGTTTGACTGCACTTTTCAATAGCTCCTCACTTCCAGCCAAATGGTTTAAACAATAATTTTCTTTGAAAAAAACCCTGTGTTTTATAGAAGTGGCAGCCCAGGCAGTTAGGCCAGTGGTAATAGGAGGCAACTTGCCATTTCTCTTTAACTTTTAATGAAATTTTTCTTTGAATCTGGGGAAATTGCTCATTAGAGAGGTTGGAGGGGCAGATGTCCACCCATGCCCACCCACCATGTAGGTACATCTGTGCCCGTCTGATTCTAACGAGGGATCTTGTTCACTGAAATTCCCAAGTTCCAAGATTAAGCACAGAAGGTTAATACTTACCCTGCACCATATTTTGCAGGCTTTATAGTCCTGCTCATGACTTAAGCATTTTGAGGTAATCATAGGGTTTATTTTTTGAGTCTGGGTTACCAAATCTGAGTGATCAGTTGGACAGAAGCATGCAGGGAATTTATCAGATGTTGAATATTTAGCAGAAAGAGGAGAGACCTAGGCTGTTCCTTGTCCAGTTCACCTTCTCTGCTGCAAGGAGCCTTCAGAAGGAAAAAAAGAGTAAAGGTAATTAATTTAAGAAAATTTTGTCTTTACTCATGGGGGGAGGGCAGAGTATAAAATGCTCTACAACCTGATAACTATGTATATGTATCTCTGAAGTGTGTTTGGGCAGTTTCCTTTGGGCCTGCCCCAGCTGCTTCGTTCTGTAAGCAAGATGTCATCGCTGCAGCGCCTTCCCGGGTGTATGGTGGCCGCGTGTCTGAGCAGGAGACATCTGTCCCACCAGGTTACCCTGTGGCAGAGGGACAGTGAGTTCACTTAGGTCGAGCTTACCATGTCAGCGTGTGCTAGGACTCATTCAGAGCATGCACCTGGATGTAGAATTGTCTTCATACGGTTTGGAAACCTGGCAGATGTGTGGCCGCAGCACAGCTCTGGGCTACATGTGGCACAGACATAACCTTCTAAGTGTGAGTGCAACAGAACAAGATTTGCATGGTAACTTCTGCTCATCAATTGAGGTGAGGTGTCCCCTGAGCCACACTTTGTAATTAAATCTTTTGACTTTTTCGTGGGGGACCAGAATTATAATAATCATAAATGCTTTTGAAGCTTCTTCAAAGCTGGAAATTTTTTTTTGCTTTGAGGTTGCTGAGGTGTCTGTTGTCTTTCAATTTTACTAGATTGCACCCTGTGTTATCTGGTGCCGTCACTAAAATGGTTTGTCTTGGTATTTGTTGCTTTGTTGCACTTCTGACTGCTGTGCTGGGGTTTCCACACTTGTGTTATACCTTCAGTATCACTTTTGTGCCTAGCAGCATAGCCTGCAGTGGGCAGCCTAATGTTCCAGATTTGAAAGTTTGGTGTGGCTTTCATTTGACACATGTATCTTTGCAACATGCCGATGTTTTCTTTGCGTGGGCAGCTAGTGAAGATGAGATGGGTAGCAATGTAAATTTTTTTAAAGTTATTTTGTCATTGTTTTCTGTTTATAAGTACATTAAGACATTATATTGCTAGCAAGCAAGAACCAAAAAGCATGTTAATCACTTCTGATTTCCTGAATGTCTTATTTTTTGTGTTGTTTAGTTGAATTCCCTAAAAATTTCCCACTATAATTTCTGAAAGGAAGGGAGAAATAAGTAGGACAAACAACATGCCAAGTGGGTAATTTCCTTCTGTCACAATAAATATGCCTGATGCCAAACTCTAAAGCTCTCATAGGGCTCTGTCTATGCTGGGATTAAAGTTCTGGGTATTACAGAATTTTGCTCAAGAACTGGGAAAAGTTTAGGTGGGCGTATATAGGAGGGCAATAATGACCATGGGAATGAAAAACCTTTTATGTGAAGAGGGATGAAATAGACTGTGTTCCTTAGCAATAGGGAAAAGATAAAACAGGTATATAAAACCGTGAGAAGTGACTAGAGAGTAATTGTATAGCATCCTCTCAGTACAAACCCAAGGAAATCTCTTGCTTTTTTTTTTAGTAAACAACGAGCTTAAAATAATCAGATGAAATTACTTTTTCACATTGTGAATAATTAAATTGTGGAAGTCCTACCCATTGATGTTGTAGAAGACACAATTGCACACAGGTTCTGGAACTACAGAGATTTGTGAAGGGCTTATCCCCCAGTGGCTATAAAACATTTCAGGTGTATTCCTAGCCACCTGGAGATGTAGTGTCTGGCTGAGGAACACAGACCGTTTGAAAGTGAGGTCTATATCAAGGAAAGATCATTGTAGTTGTACTGTTTCTTATTTTCCTGCCTCAGTACCTACTGTTGACTGCTCCTTGAGGTGGGTTGCTGGCACACGTTATAGCAGGCCTTCAAATATCCCTTTTTAAAAAAACCAAATTCCTGACCTTGAGCTGTTAGAACTCGTGCTTCCTCATTCCACTCTCCCCCCCCAAAAAACCTACAACAGTGAACAAAACACCTCCCCACTGTCGTTTTGCCCTCAGTGCCTCAGGTTGTGTAGCTATATTTATGTGCATTGCATCATAGCTGGTTGGTTAGAACAATGCAGGTGAGAGAATGTAACCTGGATTCTGGTGGCTGCTCCACAGTCTCATTTATTTTTCAGTATAACAGTCTTTGGAGAAAGTAAGTAAGAAGTCTGTGGGATAGGGAGAAGCACTGCGTATCTGAGTAATCCCCAGTGATTAATTTTAGGCCCTCAAGGTCTCTAAAGTATCTACTCTTAACAAATTCAGCTGTGTTAGTCATGCAGACTCGTGAAAACCACACTTCTTGCCTAGACTTTGTTAAATGAGCTTGTTTTGCTGAAAAATTGTAAAAACTAACATGTTGTTTAATCTATTTTTATAAATATATTTTAAATGGAAGCAAGATGGTGGCACAGTTTTCAAAGAGTGCTTAGTGATGGCCTAAATGAATGTTTAACCATTAACTAAAGTCTCTTTACTATACTAATTCTGAAAACCTCACCCATGGAAATGATGCCTGTGGAAACTCCATGCCCTCTTAATGTGTATTAGAAGAGGAGGAGTGTACTAATTCGCAAAGAAACTAGGTCATCATCAGGGCTGTGCTAAAATTTTAGTAGATAATGTCTTGGGGTTATTTACAAAGGACTTGTTAACTTCCTTGACTCATATTCTCCCTTTCCTTTTCAAATCTAGCAAATGAAGTGCTGCTTATCCTTGAGGACTGCTAACTAGAAAAAGTAGAGTGGATTTATTTAACTGAGGTCATGACTGACCAGATGATCTGGGAAAATACTATTTCAGCATTTAAATTCTGCTGCAAGTCAGATGTAGCTGACTTCCCTGACTGCAGTAAGAATTGAACAAAACAGGAACTCTTAAAATTGCCTTTGGTTTTAGGGAGTTTTAGAAAAAAGGTGTTAAAAAGTTTACAAGAAGAAGTCACAGCAGAACCTCAACTTGCTTGCTTAATATTTTCAAATGAAAGTGAATCCTGACAATTTTAAGAGTGTATGCCTGTGTCCAAATTCAGCCATTCTCACTGTTGCATTCCCCACAACATTCAAACCAGTCTGAGGAAGTTGTTTTGCGATTAACTTAACCATTTGGCTTTTGTCAACTGTAGTGATGGTAGCACTGCACAGAGGGTTGGTTCAGTTCCTGATCCAGCCTAAGCTGAACAGAACGACGGGAGGAGTTCTTGTTTGAATGAACTCATGGATTCCTTTTGTTCTGCAGTGATGCTATCACATGAGAAGGTTTGGAAATGCTTGGCCAGCAGCACAGGGCGGGCCAGGACCATCCATTTGATTTGCAGTTACGATAGCTTAAGCTGCTAAAGAGAATACCACATTTCTCACACTAGTCTCAGGCCAACCCCTTCCACTTTACTTCATAAAATTTTTTTTTGTGGGGTTTTTTTTTTTTTTTTTTTTTTTTGGGTGTGAAGATGTTAATTTTTTCTTCCCCCTTTTGTGTGTGTGCGAGAGAGACAAGAAGAGGGAGTTGGATTGCTCTGCGCAGTCAGTTGGCCAGATTAGCTCTGAGAATAGTATGAACCCTGCTTTGTTAGACCTGAACAATCAAATCATGTACAAAGTACTTTTCTTATTCCTTTGTGTCCTTTATACATTTTATAGCTTTTTAAGTCTTGGACATAGTTGTTAACGACTTTTGTTCAGCCTGATGAGTTGCTTCCTCTTGCTCGTCTGGGACTGGTTAATACTGTAAAGTTGTGTATTTTGTCTTAATGTGTCTACTATTTTAAGTTTTAAATTTGTTTGGAAAAAATAGATATAAGTATTGTAGAAAAGCTTTTTCTCAGTATCTGAATCAGAATTCTAACCTTCTATTAAGTTAATGAAATTTTGTTCACATCATGATCGAAATTTATGTCAGGAAGAAACAAGATATATCCTCATTCTACTTGGAGACAAGAGCAGTTCTTCAATACCATGATGAACCAATGATTGATGCATTGATTAAAATTCAGTTGGTTTTTCTTTTTTGCCTAGGTGGCTAGTTAGTGATAAATATGTGAGTTGGCAAATGTGAAAGAGGATTGCACAGTTCTACTTCTACTGTCTGGTTTGAAATCATCGTATTGCTGAAATACAAATAGTTTGAATTCAGCTCTTTGTAGTCTTTGACATGCTGTGGCTCAATTTAAGAAATACTTGATAAATTTACTATCAGTGGTTGGAATATGTTTTGTTTTCCTTTCTTTTATAGTTAATTGAAGTATGTTATATTTCTTTACTAAGCAGTCTTACAAAAAGTAATGTAATATAAAATTGAGTTATACTATTAATTTTTTAACTTCCAGTTGAAAACACTTTGGCTTAGTAATAATTAATTAAACAAGTTTCCGAATGGAAGAACTGGGCTGCTGTCAAACAGGATTTGATACACATGGAACAGTTAAGCAGTAATAAATTGCCTAGTAACTGAACAATTTCACTCAGATATGTGCCAATCTTGCCTGTACACTGAAAAAAATTTGGAAGAAGAACTGATGTTTGAAATTGCTTAATGCTGGAGGTTTATTGTAATAACGATAATACTGACTTGGCCTGATCTTTGAGCATTTAAGGCTTGTTTTTATATCCAAGTGAATGATTTCATGTTCACTTATAATTTTGTCGTGGGAGAGCTCCCAGAGGGTTATGTAGGAGAAGCACTAAGTGTCTCCAAGTCTATGACATCTGCTGGAAGCAACAATGGAATCAGGCATGGAAGGGCCCTGGAGCTGACCTGGGTTGGCTCTGTTAGGAGCAAATAATTCAGAGTATTGGGTAAAAGCATCACACTTGAGAGAATAGCCAGTTTTTTAACATGGCATTTTGGCGTTAAGTCAACAGAAGTATACCTGTGGAAACAATCTCTATATGTGCATGCAGCAGCATCTGTCAGGAATACTTCAGTGAGTCCTATGAGGATTTGTCATTTGTTATGTAATGCTTTTTATAGGAAGAAGTTTTGTATTAATAGGTCATTTCCATGGCTTCACAAAACACATTACTGAGATACGTTTCTACGCATTATTTTGAGAGCACTGTTTTAGGAACTGCTATGTAAGGATAAAGCATTTTGCTTAATGTTATCATATATACGGATCTACTCATTTTGAAACAAATTACCTGTGCAACTGTACCTAGCTTGCAAGGCTCTGAAGAATGTTTGAATTATAGATGGAACTGCAAATGTGTCTAATGTTTGGTGGGGGAAGGTAGATAGGATTTGTTTTGTACTCTAATTACAGTCTGCACCTAATCCCTTAATAAGGAGAAAAATTTAGTTTTTATATGCAGTAGTGAAATTGACTGTTAACTTGCCTGCACGCTTTTGAATGCTGACAAGGAGTTCAGCCCTTCCAAGCTTACGGAAGCTGCAGTTCCACAATCAGTTGGTTTTGCGGTGAAACCAGTTAGAGCTCGAAGCTAGCGTCACTTGCCCCCCGGGGAAATCGGATCTGTGACTTGATCTGGGTTAAACAGAACATTGCAAAAAGAAATGGCTATTTTTAACACAGATCAGCTCATTGAGCTTCATAAGCTTGTACGAGTTACGTGGCCTCCTAAGTAGGTGAGGAGAGAAGGGTGTGCTGTGGCATGACGCTGGGAAGGTATGACCGGGAGTGAGGCAGGTTGGTGAGATTTTCCAAGCTTTGGTAATGGCATCAGTCTTGAAAACGTGATCAGAAACTCTTGCTGTTGGCTTGCTGGAGACAGTGTAAGTGACTGAAGGTAGGATGTAAGAAATGTTTAAGTTTTCATTAAGATCCCAAGATCTTGAGTTTATGAAATTATACTGAGCTTTATATTTTATGGCTGTCAATCCACTAAATTTTTGTGAATTTTAGAATGGTAAACCATTTAGTAGTGTTCTTAGTATTTAACTGAAGATGACTGTACCTTGTCCTGGGATTGATAGATTCAGTGATGATCTAGTAGATATATAAAAATTTGAGAAAATTTGAGAGAGTTGAAGAAAAGCTGATCCATCTATGGCTTGCAGATGCATTGGACTAGCACCATCTTCTGAAGGTTTAGTACATTACAGCTTTATGTCTTCGCTAAGGTATGAAAGAACATTTTAAGCAGAATATTCACTCAACTTTGAATTTCAGTAATCACAGTACTGAAATATCTTGTTTAAACTCTGAGTTTATGAAATTTTTAAATCAAAAAAAGGATATCTGTAACTGAATTAGTGAGAAATTAAGTGAGATTTTTAACAGTTTTCAAACCTCTGTCCTAAAAAGTAGGGAAATTATTTTGTGGAAAAGAAAAGCTATTGAAGTCCAGAAATTTGTCACTAGTAGCTCTGCTAAATCAGTTTAAGCAGTTTGTTATAAGTTTCAATAATCCTGATAAAAAATGTTTCATGTTGAATCAAAGAAGGGTCTGTTGTTATTTCTCTGTAAATAAGTTTTTGTTTCAGAGTGCTTGGGCAGTCATTAAAATTCTGTATAGGGAAGTCTGAAAACTACTGTCAAAAGTGGTCATGTGCAATTTAAAGAGAAACATTTTTTTTAAGTTAGGCTCGTTGAAATTAATTTGTCCAGAGGAGATCATATGGACATTTAAAAATATGTATTGCAGTCATTGTGGTGTTAAAAATGTTCTTACAAGTTTATGCATCGAGTAATTCTGTTTTTCTTATATGTGGCTGTGTAAGGGGTGGTGTTATACTGGTGAGAGAAGAATGTAATTTCTGAATATTATAACTTTTTTCTTGTTAGTGTTACTAAAATACTGCCAAATAAAAAGTGACATATCACTTGAAACTTGGGGGTTGGTTTTTTTTTTAATGTATATGTTCAGTTACTGCATTTATGAAAGATGCTGGATACAAAAAGTGAAATATTGCATTTATTACTTTTTATTATTTTTTTTATCATTACTTTTTTATTTGACTTTACTATTTAGTACTTTTAACAAGGTGAGAAGAAATGCTGCAGCTATAGTTTCAAAGATACAACATAATTATTACATATTTTTGTGCTCTGTTTTATTTGGGTTATGGTACTTAATTAACAGAATTGCCATTTGTCTGTGATTGTTACCCTAATGCTATTGCTGTGTGATTTATAACTTCATTAGACATTTCAGTGTGTACTGCCAGTGTGTTAGGGTGTGCTTGTGGGGACTGGGATTCCAGCTGTTGTTGGGCATCCGGGATTATGGTTTGTGTGAATACAGGCTGGTTGGTTTTGTTCTGCTCTGCTCTCTCAGTGCCATTCACTAAACACGTTCGTGTGCTGTGCTGGTCACTGTGACTGCCCAGTAATTTTTATAAATGAGTTAATATAGCAAGAAAAATCCATCTGGGGGGTGTTCTCCTGCCCCAGCCATTTTCTTCTTTCTGCTTGTCTCCAGGAAGTAGCTATTTGAGTTCAAATTAACAGCTTTAGCTTAAGAAGGAAGTAAAACTAATTGCCATCAAATTTCTTACTGGCACAGAGATTACGAAGCCTTGAGCGCAAGTGCTGAAGAAGATGAAATGTGGTTTAGTATACAAAGCAATAAATTCATGGTTCAGTGAAACTTTATATGATCTTGGGCAAGGCTTTGAATTCATCTTTTCATGTCTGTTTATTTTTCCATTTGTAAAAATAAGAAGAGCATTTACCTAATTTACTGGGAAGAGGATTAGTCAGCAAATGATCTGTTAGTAATTGCAGGTTGCTTATAGACTGGCAATAAGGGCCACACAAGAAACTTACTGACTGGATAAAAAGCAGCAGTAAACAAACTTGTGTTCTTTCCAGGAGGAGATTGTAATCTTAGGACACGTTTCTCTGTGGAACATAAAATCTAGTTAACCAAAGGTGTGAAACTAGAGGCCATTAAAGTCTTGCGAGATGATGCTTTGAGAGAGAGTGGCATTAATTTGCTAAAGCTGGGTTCATTCTCTATACCAGTACGCACAAAAGTGTCTCATGTACTTTCATTCACATCCCCACTTGATCTGTTAAGTACCGTAAGGGTGTGTTTATTTAGGTCTGTACACTGCAGACAGTAAACAGATAAGTGGTGAAATCATCTGCACAGAAGTCGGTCCTGCCACATCTAAACTCTCTGTGCCCATATGAATGCGTTTCAAGTTAGCTTGGTCGTCTTTGCTGTGCCCCTGTCTGATGGCTAGATATGTCTTCAGAGTGCTACTTAGTCACTTGAGTTGCAGGGTGGTAAGATGACAGTTGACACAGCCTTTCTTCCTCCTCTTTTGCTTTTTGTGTTCTTATGATACCTTTTTAAAAAGCTGAAAAAGGGCAGAGTTGTTCCAGTTATATTTTAATCCTAAAGTAATACTAGAAGGTGACTTAATTATGTATTTCTTTAATAATACCTTCTTTTTTGAATGATTGTTTCAGAAAATGTCTGTATTAGGGGTAAAGATAAGAGGTATAGGTACCTCACAGAAGGGATCAGTTTTCATCTATCAGTGTAATCTTGGTCTGTTCAGTCAAATGATAAATGGTTGCAAGGGTTTCTGCCGAGAATGTATCAAAAAACGAAATGGGAAATGTCTAGCTGAGAAAAATATTCTTATTTTCTCTTTAACTGTCTCTTCAAGCTGTGTAAGCCAATCATCTGTGATATTACTTTTGAAAAAAAACTTGAGTGTATTTGTTTTTTCTTCATAAGAAATTTTGCTCTGGTATGAAAAGGTGCCTACTGTTTGCATTTGCAAAGGTTAACGTATCTTCTTAAAACAACCTGTCATCTTCCAGACATTACACGTGCTTGTTATTAGGCGATAATCCTGTCACATTGTGTCCTCTGTAGTTAGCTGCACTCGGTGGGCTGAGATGGAGATGTTTGCTTCTGGCTGCTTTTCTTGTTTTTTCCTTAAAATCTTGGAAACATTCACTTCAGAAACCTTTTGTCTTCTAAAGATGCACAAGAACCAATATGTTCTATAGCTTTAGAAGAAAAAAAGCTGTGATCCTCTGTTGTTTAATAGTATTTTACAATCTCATTTAATTTTTATGTGGAAAACTTAATATACAGACTAGAGCTAGTTCCATAAATACAAATCTAAGACAACTTGTAATGCTAAACACTTTCTTACTATTTCCTGTGTTGGAACAATCTAATTAGCATCATCAACCTGATTTTGTTGTGTGAAGTACGCTTATTCTAAGAAGCTCACTGCAGATTTTGTGTCTTCTCTTTCCTCCCGAAGAATGACATTTGAATTCGACATGGGCTTTGTACAAGTAAGTGGAGCCCATAAGAGAGATGTGTGTAAAACCAGGCAAACCTCACGTCACAGGCAAGGTGCCTTTGTGTTTTTTAACTGGAGGCCTACGAATCGATCACCTTTCCTTTCCCATAATAGGCATGCATTTTCTATTATTGTGTCTGTAGGAATTTGTCTTTTGGTTTAGAAGGAACTCAGATTACAGATTTGGCATTTAGTAAGTTTTATTTTTTTGTCGCTAATTAAGAAGCATGTTTGATGATAACTATTTTTTTTTGGAGCAGGAAGTGTTGCAATGTTTTGTATAAATTCCAAGAGTTTTTAAGCTATCTCTTTTTTTCCTTTCTGAAGCCAGTAATTTCCTGTTATAGCTGGAAATGTTAAGTATAGTTTTAAGTATTAAAGTGTAGCACCAGCTATTGTTATCCTGCCTTAGCAAGTCTTCTAATACAACATTTGATTTGTTACTATGTCCTCATAGCGAAGCATCAGCAGTAGAGTGTACATGACAGTGAGAAAGTAAACACATGCTTGCAATCAAATTAATGTATTTCATCTGTCTTCAACTAATAACAATCTGTCATGCTATCTATCTGAGAAGGGGCATAAACAGTTTATTTTGTGTTTGGAATAACTTCCTGGAGGTAGTTAATGTGACATGTAGTTTGTCTGACATGAGTATAACCAGATCAACACTCTAGATGTTTTCTTGATAACCTAAAAAAATTACTGAGAAAATCTGTAGTGGAACTATATTTATATTTCATTTTGAGCTTCCTTAAATCAGAGTAGTGGCACAGTTTTCAGGACTCCCATGAAAGGGTTTTCTTTGCTTGACAGTTATACAATTTTAGTGGGAGAAGAAGGTTGCAAGTATTAGCAAAAATTTAACTACAAAAAGCTGCAGTTTGCACTCCAACACTTAGGGTTCAGTATTTGAGGATATATGTAATGATTTAAAAGTACCGAATCAAAACTGATTTTTGAAGACCTAGGTAATACACAAAGTTTGATAGTACTGCAGGCTCAGTACAGTTTGTGGTAAAATTAGTGTATTATTATTTCTGCATTGTAAATCTTCATTATATCAGATAATGATTATTAATAACATCAGATATTTGTTATATCAAATGATTTTTTTAATATACACAGAAAGAGCTTTCGTGTCTAATGAGAAAATGAAAGCACACTTGCTTGAAGTTTTAAGTAACCCACTCAAATGTTCTTTTAAAAACGGAGGCATAGTCAAATAGCTTCAGCTGTTATTGGGAAAACAGTAGGTAACTGATAAACTGAGCAATAAAAAAGCTAGGTGGTTTTGTTTTTGTTTTTTCCTTTGGGGTGATGGCAGAATTAGAATTAAAACTGGTGGCAGGAGAGGTCTGAGAGGGGGATCCCTCCAGTCAGAACGGTGAGACCTGCTAAGCTACTCTCTGCTGAGGTGCTGTGGGACAGAGGTCGGACTAACTGGGCAGTAAAACGTGTTGCCCAAAATTCTGCTCCCCATGTTCACCAGGATTTCTCTTTCATTCTTTAGAATAGTGGATATTTGGCAGTCTTAGAGAAATCCTTCTTTTATTCCCTTTTCCATGTGTTTTCACTTATATGTAGGAAAAGCAGAAGCTTCACACTCTGACATTAAACTGACGACACTTGTTGAGCAGCGTGGGTTGTGTGAGGATAATCCTATATGAACGTATTGTCATTTTCAGCTGGTTAGTTTTTCAGGTGCTGAAGCTAGGTTTGTTCTTAAATCAGCCTGAAATTATACCAAAAAATAGGATGAAAAAGAGCTCATCATGTACAGCCCCTTTTTTTTATGACCCTGGAGTCTTTTCAGAAGAGTAAATACATACATAATTTTAAGCACATGTAAATCAAATTAATAAATTATTAAAGCATTTTACTTGTCATGTCTGTGTGGGCTAATCATGATAGCTCATTATTTAAACATTATGTAATTGTATAGCTTGTGTGAACAGCTGCAAATACTTTGCAGAAAGATTTATATTTAATTTTTCACAGCATACTATAAAAGAATATATTTTTGTATGGTACCGTAGACTAACAGATATGTACTCATAACTTTAAAGCTACCCTTAATTATATCAAAATATGAAGTAGTTATGATATGCATGCTAACTACAAAACTAGATAGTTATAAATTGATTTACATGTGAGTATTGGTTT
Organism: Trogon surrucura; assembly: GCA_020746105.1. Classification (NCBI taxonomy): domain Eukaryota; kingdom Metazoa; phylum Chordata; class Aves; order Trogoniformes; family Trogonidae; genus Trogon; species Trogon surrucura. Next base: position 66,420,797 of record CM036620.1, read on the forward strand.
TAATGGAAAATACTGTAATTACCAATTTAAAAAAAAAAAAGAAAACTTTAGCTTCAGCAGAAGAGCCACCCCCTTTGTAACAGACTCCCTCGCAGTTATTACTCTTGCAAGCTTTGAAAGTGAGAGATGGTCAGATCTGGGTGGAGAGGCGTCTCTTCACTGAAATTCCCCAAACCGTCTCTTTCATGTTTCTTTTCATACATAGGGTTTAGGAAAGTGGTTAGGTTAGTTATCACTGGTATAATCATCTAAAATGTCTGGGTACTGCTTTATAGTTTGCAAGTGTAATCTCACCATCCAGGAGAAATGCCAAAAAACTATTAAACAGTCAGATTTACTTAACAATGTATTATGCATGCCACTCAGCTGTTTGTGCCATTCTGAATGGCACTATTTTTTCAGCTGCTTGGAAGTACCTGTGCAAGTTATATATTTGTGTTTCTTCCAGAATTACCTGAAAGGAAGATTCATGCAAAATGGATGTTTTCCGACTTAAAAAACCCTGTATTTTTTACATGAAGTTCTTCTCCAGTGATGTTATGAAAGAAGAGACTGGCAGTCCTGTGGGAAAGGGAAATAAGTAGCCTGAGTAGCAGCCTTTACGTTCTGTATAATTGACGTTTTGTCATCTTTTTACAGTATGTGCAGTTATTCGCTTGTGTGGCAATACTTACATCAAAATATAGTATTACTATGTTTTCAGCATTTTGAAGGTTATAAAACCAGAACATACATCATTCTTCTAACAGGTGATATGTATTTTAAAATACTTACTGACTTTGTGTCTATACCAGTTGTATTACTCTGGTAAATTATTAAATGTATTTTATGATTGCCTGAATTTTAAGACAATACAGCTCTGGGATTTGCTATCACACTTTATTCATTGAAGCAAACTCTAGTGAGCTAATTTTATTTTTTTAGTTAATTTCAGTGAAGCAGGTGAGCTAAGGTAATATTTGAGCTGCTTGACTATTGGTTTTCCACATATATATGGTGTATGGAATGGTAGATACATCTAAATAGCGTAAGAGAAACAAATTTGGTATTAATTTATTTACCATGAGTGGTTTCAGAGTCTCGCGTCAAAAATGGCAGATTTATTTAATCAAGACCGAATTGCTGTTAAACGGTTGGTTGTGTGTGGGTAGCTTGTGAAGCACCCATTTGTAATTTCTCAATAAAGTTATATAGAGATTTTACTTTGAATAACTATTTATAATGTCTCAAGTGTTTGCTCAGAATTTTTCTGTCATTCGATACCTAGCCTTGCAGTCATTTAAAATGCGGTTTTCTTTTACATTTTGAGTTTGCACTTTTCACTGCAAATAAGTGATGTATAGCAACAATTCTGAGGATAATGAAAAAGTTGTTGGTATAAATCACCTGAAGATGTGACCCAACAAATCTCTTTGGTCCCAGCTAAAAATGACTATTTTGTCCTTGTCTTTGAAGTGTCGCTTGCTCCCCACAGAGGTGATCACGATGGTGTTTACATCTTTTTCCTTACCTAAGTTCTGCAGTTTTGTTACCTGTTTTTCTTCTCACATCTTCAGGAATGCCTTAAAGAGATTATCCTTGGGATTTCTGTGGGAGTTCCGTACTTCTCTCTTAGATTCTTTTTTTTTCTTCTTTCACCTCACTAGATCTCTGTTTAGTCTCACTTAAAAACTCATGAACAAGTATTTTAGTAAGGCTTACCATCTTTTGCTATCAGCAGACACTGATCTGTGCTGGTTTCGTCTTTGGAGGTAGATTTCGCTTGGGGTTTTTATGAAAATTATGGGGTTTTTATGAAGTTGTCGCATGAGCTTTCTTGTGTGTATTTCAGGCGTATAAATGAACAGATTGCAACAGCTGATTTTTGGATGCCTTTTCTTAGAAAGGGACTTCAAAATGACTTTGGGGACTGATGAGCCTCTTTTTCTGTCCTCATCAGGGAAACAGTACTGTGACTTATCTGTGTATCCCCCATTGCTCGTGATGTCTATTTGCTACTCCTGATTTTGATTTTCATATGGTTTATTTAAGTATTCCATTTAATGCAAATATGCCAACTGGTTCCTGCGTAGTCAAGGAATTAGCAGTGTAATCCCCAACATTTAAACTATTGCTTTGTTAACTTTGACTGCCTGTTGGTCCCATTTTTAAGACCTGTTGAATTTTAGAAATGATAGATCAAAGAGATACTCTCACTGCATTCTGTAAAATTTACGTATCTCAGGATTGCTTTAGCTTTTCGTGATAAGAAGATGTAATTTATTAAAGTAGATAGCCGAGTTTGTATCCAAGCCTAACTTGACCCAGAGTACTGGTTTGCGGAATTTGTGTGCTTTAGAGATTCACTGTTGCAAATGACTAAATCTAAAATCCTTGTGTCGCCTTTAAACATCCAATTGTGAATTTCTAGGCATCAGTTTGTATTCTACTTTGTAAAAATGAAGCTAGTAATTTTCCCCTGCTGTCTTCCTTCTCATTCACTTCAGCTAAGGAGGAGGACTGTACTATCTGGCATGTATAAAATTCACTTTGGTCCTTTCTCTAAGTGTTTGTGTTTGAGGTGTGTCCGAATCTTGCAGATTCTTTCTTTGAGACCTTTGTCAGATATGGCCCATCATAGCCATTACCAAAGTTAAACTGTTCTTATTTTGCATCTTAATTTCAGTAATTCCTTTTTCTTGGCCAAAGCAATGTTATCTAGTCATTTATAATATTCTTTAAGATCATTTTCCTCATTTGTAAAATCAAACTGTGTTTATGTATCTGATTCTCTTTCTTTCTATCCAAAACTTGTCTTTACTTTTAAACTTTTCATGGCTTAAGTGCATTCTGGTATCATCCCTTCATCCCAAGATATATATTCCTGCTGTTAATTGGCTCATCATATGAGTCCACATTGGCCAGCTGTTAGTTTTCTTTATAGAAAGTCCCTGCATTCCTTATAAACATCTTTTTAGAAAATCATTTTTCTCCTCCAAATCCCTCCTTAAAGTCTTTTTGCTGTGATGTCTAAATAAAGGCTGGACAAGGCTTATCTCCTGGTGTGCGAAGAATTCTGTCTGTTGAGCTGACCAACGTCAGATGTTGAGGGGAAAAAAAAAAAAAGAACTGGAGGACTATTCACTGTATTGTAGCTGATCTTCAGTAACTATCTGTGACTGTACCCTTAGCCTGTGGCAGTGCAAAGTAATTTGAGTTTGGTAGTCATCTTTCATTGACTGCCAACTGCAGCTTTTGTATAGTTAAATATTTATTAATGCTTGAAACCTTTTTCTTAAACTAAAACTGTGCCCTCTTTCACTGAGAGCTAACGCAACTTAAATTGCCTTGCATTTACTGCGGGCTGAGAGCGTGCAGGCGGACAGTCACCTGGCAGTTATCTGGCATAACAGTAGCTGTACAGTTCATAGCAGACTGCCCATCATTCTGAAGGCATAAGGTGAAGTATTTCAAAGTGGGGAGAGGGACTGAGGATTACACAAAATTCAGAAACAACATTTCACCTTGATTTTTTGCTTCCAGTCTGTTAAATTTTAGGCGTGCTTTTAACTTGTCTGCTGTAGTAAAGTATGTACTCCACTGACCATATATTATTCTTGATGTTTCTCTGAAAAGAAATAGGAGGCATCTGAGGATATGACTTCCAGTGTGAGAGTGGCATTTTCTTCCTGAAAATTCATAAACTTTTTATAATATAGTTATGTTCTTCTGCTCCCTGTTATTGTCTTGTTGGGAAAGAGAGACTGTAACTTGTGAGCTTATCTTTTTGGATTTGCATAAGCATGTCATCGTATTTTAGAAGGATACAGTGTAAATGCTATCCATCTATCTATTTATTCATTTTTATTGTAATTATATGTAGGTTTTTGGAGTTTGGGTATAGCTGAAGAAATACAGTGAGTGAAATTTAGAGGTGAGATTAAGGTTGCTTTAAGAGTTCATCAAATTAAAATAAGGAAAATATGTATTTTCTTGTGGGTTTTTTTTTTATTTTTTCCCCATAAGAGTAATTTCACTGTTGTGTTTTCCAAGCTACACTTAAAGCTAGTATGTGAAGAGTAAAATAATAGTTAATAATTATATGGTTTAGGCAGTATGCTCTATTTTATTCCTAAAAGTGTTTCAGCAGAGGTTCTCTTCTGGTAGGTATTTTTCAGAGAAAAAAGTTAAGTAGCTGTTACACAGACTGCATGAGTTTTTAGCAAAATTATTATCAACTTTGGGTTTTATCTTAGTAAATGTATTTGCTCTTCCTATTTTTTTTATGAGACTGTATTCTACATTGAGTATTTTGAAAAACTGTACAACAAACACGAGTGTTAATAGCTTAGTGTTTTAGTCCTTTGCGAATTAATGCCTGTGGTAACTGGATGATTTTAGGCCTGTTCTTATAAACAAGGCCTTACTGATGTACATGGAACAGTAATATGTGGCAAAACCTCCACATTAACCAAGGTAAGCAGTATAAATGGGGTGTAGGAATCCCTGTTAGACTAAAAATCTCCAAGAGAAAATCTCCAGAGCCTACAAATTAAAGACCTCCAATATCATTTTAAAATAAAGCCTTTTATGTAGTAGGAGAGCATTTTTTCAGCTGATAATCAAATGACACTATTATGCAGGCTTACTAGATTTGCAAATTTACAAGTTTTTACAAGTCAGTTGGGTCCCTTCCTCAGGAAATCAGTTTAAGTTTTTTTTCCTGTATTGACTCAAAGAGCCTGGTTGTCCTTAAATCCTTCTGAATATATTTGCCTTATAATTTGACGGCATTGAGTCAACACCCTTATAGGAACCGTAATGCAATAAAAAGAGAAACTGTTCAATATAGTTTCCAGTTACCTTAGGATCAGATTTGGAGAAACTGGAATGTACACAATAAAACCTGTGCAAGACTTGAGTTCCATGTTGTTTTGGAAGCAACCACTGCTTTTCAACATAAAATACCATTTGAAAGCTTTGCTTTGCTTCCAGTGGTTGTAAAATGATAAAAATGAAGATGTGTGTGACTCTTGAAATATGCGTTTTACAGTTTTTTAATTTTCTGAACCATAACTTTGTGGAATTGAAAGCTTAATATACAAGTAACTAAACATCAAGTTTTTTCCTCAGTTCATTTTTTTGTTATAGTGAATGTTTGTGCTCTACCATGTTCTGCAATAAGGTTCTTTAACTTGTTTACATTTTTTACTTAGAAATAAAATGTAGATTCATATGTGTTTGGTGAGCTCTATTTCGTAAATGTTTTTACATAACACTGGAATGTCCAATATGCATCATGCTTGTAAATATAATGTGCAAATTTTAGTTCTGTCTCAGGTTTTTGTATGTAGTTAGCAGTAGTTACAAGTTGTATGTCCAGAAATTAATTTGCTCTTTATTTCAGGTAAGAATTAGTGGCATTTGACCATACAGTTTTAATTGTGGTTTCATTTCAGTTTTGCAAATAAAATTAATCTGATGTAATTTGTTATTTTTATTTTGGCAAGTGATTTTAATAAGAAAGGAGCTTGCATTTGCATATACCTGTAAAGGAAAAAATTACATTTGTTGTGTTTCCAGTGCATAATTTCTAAGATGGGTTACTATATGGGCCCCATTGTAGTAATTTTTCCTTTCTTCAACTTATTTTTAGTTGACTTGGAGCATATGCGCACAGTGAAAGTTGACAAACACCAGCGATTTTGCCAGGAAAACAATTTCAGTAGCCATTTCGTGTCAGCCAAGACAGGAGATTCTGTAAGTAAGGAAAATAAAAAAACCTTGTGGCTTTTTTTTTTTTTTTTTAATTTTAGATGCAGCAGCTTTTTTATACTTTGCATATAAAACCATTGAGAACTTTGGCTGCTGCAGGTCATTTTGCCTGCTTAGCTGCATGAGAAATAGATCTTTGTGTGACTGTATATATTCTTTATTAATTACAGTGGCTTCTCATCTGATTTGCAGTTTGAGGTATAGATTTTAATATGGAAATGGTCTAGCTTATACATCAGCATGAGAACGGAGACCAGCTGAATCTCTGTTTGCAGTCAGACTGTAGTTAAAAGTATTCCTCTATTCCAGGTGGAGTCCCATCTATAGACTGTCAGTATAGAAACTTTCAACAGTTTAGATAATGTCACAAGACCTCGTTGCAGTCAAAGTTTTTGATGTGAGTCATGAGCCACGAGAGACACTCCCTCTGCAGGTCCATTGAAATTTGAACATTCTGGTATTTGCAATGCTTTGCAGAGCCTTTTGACTCTGAACTAACCGGGTTATTTGTTTTAGTTGAAAGTGTATGGAAGAAAAGATTCTTTTCTAGTTGACTGTATCAATCAAATCATGTTGTATTTTTTTTGCTTGATTTTTGTCACATGCCTAATAACTTCTGGCATTCCCATAAAATATCCCTGTATCTGTCTCCTTAATGTTACTTAGGACAACATGACTTATGCTATAGAATGGTAAGACCGTGCTCAGTTATATTGAGGTATAGTTCTGTAACACAGATGGAATCACTTGTTTTAAGATCTTTGTTGAAACTTCTCTAATGAACTGCCTAATTTTATAAGATAGTAATTTTTCTTTATAGTCTAACAACGCTGCTGTAACAAATAGTGAGTCCTGATTCTTCTTATAGTTTGTGTTAAATCTTTAGTATTTTTTTTATTTAAAGCTTTTTATAATAGAAACAGTTGTAAAATTTTACAATACTTCCCTCAATGAAGTGTGTGTCTGATAAAATGTAGTCCTTTCTCAAGTTGACAACATTTATGTGGGATTTGGTAATAGTTCTTTTTATAAGGTTGATGTATTTCACATTACAAATTATGAAGGAATCTTTATTACATCTTTTTTAATTGATTCATGAATTACAGCAGTGTCCTACTGTGTATACCGATCATACTTTTTTAACTTACTGTTTAAACCAAAAAATCTGAACATACGTAGAAAACACTAACCAGAAGTCTTTTTTTAAATATCTGCCAACAAGAGAAGGTATGAGGTGTAGTTTGCAATAGTTCATTTTTAGTTTCAGTATAGATTTGAATTAACTCTTTCACTGTTACCATATGATGACCTTCCAATATCTTTATGTATTTGGGTAGTTGTGCAGGATAGACAGGATGTTTACCCTAGACAGTGACTTAAGAAGAGGCCATCCTTTGCTACTGTGGACATAGTCTAGAGGAGTCTTATATATGCTCAGTTAAGATAAATGATTTGTTTTGTTTACCTCAGATCCTTCCAGCAGATGCATTTGTAAAAGATAATTTTATGTGCATAGAAATCCCAAAATTCTCCTCAGTGGGGAAAAAAAAAATCATGCAAGATTTAGTATAACTAACTGTCCTGTCATCCAATAAATTGCATAACTGAAGGACTGAACTCGTGCCTGTTGTTTTGTGCACAAAGCATCCTCATGGCAGGTGATCTAGCTCAGTACACCTGAGAGCTTGGTAGGAGTTTAGGTCTTTGGAAAAGGTGAGCTTGTTCAGGATTTCCTTTCTTGCTGTGTGGATCCTAGTAGAACAGTACAGTGCTAGACCAAGTAGTTCAGAGAAAGAGAAATTGTTTTGGAAACTACTGTGATTTGTTGGTGTGCCACTAATTTATTGCTGGTTTCCATCTCAAGTGTAAGAAGAGAATGTGTAAAGGTGATTTTTTCAAATTTTCATTGAAAATTACTAAAATCATTAATGTAGGCATTACCTTTTGGGGATGGCAGCTGCATGATGAAAAGCAATGCTTGTTAGTAGTTTAGACTGTGAACTCAGTCGAATAACGATACAGATAATGTATAATGTGTAGCTTGACAATATGGTATTCAGCATCCGTGCAAGCTTAAGCTGCCTCTCTTGAACATGTGTTCTTGAATCTCATTTAAAATGCTGCTGCCTGAGCAGTAAGATTGGTGCACTAGATGGAAGGAGTTATTTAAGATAGCATTGGCACCCAGTGTTATTTGTCAAACCATATCCGAAGCCTAACCCTGCCAGGCTCCTGCTTGCTGTAACATGGTTCTTCTTTCTTGGTTACTTTTGTTCAGTGTAACCCGCATAATGTATTGTAGGGCTCTTCAGGACGAATGTGTCATTGCTTGGCTTTTGTATTGCTAATGTGTTTTTTAATATGTGCAATAAGGATTTCGGTGATGTTGATGCACAGTTCTGTTCTCAGTTTCGGAAACCTCTATCTCTGTTGCGCAACACAGGAATAATATATTTTTGTGCTAAACATTAATGAATACCCTTATTCATATTTTATAGCACTGAGAGTAGTATTTGAGAGGTGGGTTGCATAAAAGCTTGTTTAAACTTAGGTCTCTGGAGGCAGAGTAAAAGTGTTGCTTAACAATCCAGCATACTGTTCATTCCTTGTACCATTGTTGAGTTATATTCCCCAATTTTTAAACAAAAATGAATGTACCAGATGAGGTTATTTTCAGATCTGTTTTGCACAGGTCATAATTTTGTATATCTCATTGTTTACAGTTCAAGAATGGTTTGATATATTTGAAAGAACCTCAAGGATGTCTGTTTTTAATCATTTAAGTGCAATTTAATTTTTTTCCATAGGTCTTCCTGTGTTTTCAGAGAATTGCTGCTGACATACTTGGCATCAAATTAAACAAAGCAGAATTGGAACAATCACAGGTGATTTTCCACAAATACATGTTTTTTCATAGTATTTCGTTTAGTTTAAAAAAGTCTCATTGCAAAATAGTAACTCCACTTTAAATCAAGCTGCATCTGTTGTTCTGAAGGCAGTTATTTACTTTCACAACAGCATTTTTAAAGTATAGTAAATCTTTATTTATCCGTTGTGGTAAACTTGCTGAAATAAGAAAATATACGTTCAAAAAATAGGGAAAAATCTTTAGTTTGAGAGCTGTTTGTTTAAAAGTAGTACTTGAAATTGTTTCAGAAATGAAACTTCTCTGTATGTATGCATATACAGGTAGCATGGAAGATACTCTTCTCTATACATTAAATACTGTACACTGATATCAGATACAGTTTTTATGACAGTTCTTTTTTAATTCTTTGCATATTTAAAAACAAATTTAATTTTTAAAACAGTACAAATATTGAATGATAGAAGGCATAAGCTTCTGTGAATGAAAATGTTCATTGTAGTTGTACAGGAAAAGAAAACATTTATCAGAGAACCAGAAATTAACTATGTCAAATCCTACCTTTGGTTGATCTCTGATTTTAATCTTCCTTGTGTGCCTGTTTATAATGCAGGACCTCAATAGTGATCTGTGCCTTGGAGAAGGAATATTGGGTTTGTGAGGTCATTATTTCTCATTTTTTTTTCTGATGTGCAAATGAGGAATGGATCTGATTCTGATTCAGTATACTCATTCTCAACGACAAGCAGACCTGTGGAATCCTGTGTTTGGGTAGCTATTATGGCTCCCTGCCACCTGCAATTATTTTTCTCACTGTACCACTCCCAAATAATCTCTCCCCAAAGAAGCCGCTAGTTTCTACCCTTGCACTTGTGTTTTGTTCTTTGCGTTGCAAGCGTTATCTTGGGGTTTTCCTGGGCGGTAAGAAAGGGCTGAGAGAATGTTTCCCAGCAAGAGGTGGGAAAGTTGTCAAGATTGTCCCCATTTCTCTAACACTGATTAGCAGTGAGTTAGGGATGTCAATGTAGTGACTTCACAGTGAACAAGTGCAGAACCCTGCTGCTGCCTGTCCCGCTCCAAACTGTAGCAGAGCTTGGTTGTTTCAGTAGCTGCTGTGTGCAAAATGGCTCTAACGAGAGCGTTGGCTTAGGACTTTACAAATTACTGGGGAAAAGATGTGTTTGCTTTTTTGTAAAAATTTGAACTGGCACTTTATTAATTAAAGTGGGGAAGATGGTACCAGATTTGGAGATCACTCAGTTTTTATCAGTGAAAGTCAGAAGATCAAAAATTTGTTAATTGTTCAATTAAGCAAGTAAGCAAGAGGTTTTCTAACATAACCCCTTTTCCCTTACCACCTCCTTCTTCCTAGTTCCTGCTTCTAAAAATATTTTTCCTGCTACTGCGTCGTAGGTTTAAACCAAGAAGATTTTATACAAACCTGATTTCAGGAGCTTCTAAACCAAATTATATAATGAAGTTTGAGATTACGATACACTTATTTTAAATTTACTTACTGACCTAAAAGGTGGCTGTTCTAGTATTATATCCTGGTATAATCTCCTGGAACTGCTAGTGACTACCAACTGTAAACAAATATCACAAAATGAGTCAAGTTTGTTGTGGTTTTTTTTTTTTTTTAAAAAAAATCAAAACATTTCTTACCTACGGTTTGGTCTCCTGTTTTTTGAAATATACAATAAATAAGAAATTTCAAAAAGAGTTTTGCCACAGCAGTGTTTACAATCTGTATTGAAGTGGTTGACTAAAAAACTGTATTGCAAACAGTAAAATGGTAAAATATAGTGCATACCTGACAAGCAAAGCTAAGGAGCTGTAATTTTTAGGTATAGAAATATTGAGTGTGTCTTTTCAATGATCTTTTACTACGAAAGCTCCATCCATCTCATTTTCTGAGCTCTATGATTATTTTCATAATCCAGGACATAGAGTTATTTAATTTTTCTTTAGTTGTTTAGCTAACACTAGACCTCTCTGTGCTGTGTGGTGTTCCAGTAACTCGGGGGTAACCTTGTAGGTAGATATGCACACACCTTAAAAAGAAAATAGCGTAAAAGGGATTCTACAGGAAATTGTAGCTTTCCAAAGAAAGTATCTATTTTTAGGTTGTTTTTAAAGGAAGAACCTCTATATAGCCTTGACTTGAGAGTACATAACTTTGTATGTCAAATTGGTATCAGCTTTAAGGAGGCTTCCTCCTACCTTAATATTGTAAATACAGTTTTTAATTACTCATACAAAATCGATACTACACAAATTGCAGTAGCAATTTCCTATAAGTCGTTAATATGCATAAATTAAATACTCACTGTGGCCCACACATTACCACTAGTGTGAATCCCAGCTATCAGGATTTAAAAAAAAAAAAAAGGTAAAAAACAAAAAAGCAACAAAAAGCAACAATGGAAGAATATATAATGAAACAAAGCCAGTAAATAGAGTTGGACAGAAAAGAAACTTTTTTTTTTTTGCCATTGACGTACAGCAGGAGTCAGCTCCTGGGGTTACGCTGTGCCTGTGGCTGAAGAGTGAGAGCTGAAAAGCAACTGCCCGGCTTTGCAAAGTTCTGCTAATCAAGCTTAGTTTCGATCTACTCCGAGCAAGCAATAGTTCTTTGTTACCAGTGAAACGTTTGCTTCCTTTGAGAGTGCCCTTTTGAGCAGGCTGTAGGAATTGCCCCAATTTAAATCAGTTGTAAACCGATGGGAATTGTATCACTGTCTGTCTGTTAGCTGTGTCTTAAGCTTCATTGTTGTATGGAACCAAATACCCTGGTCACTTCTTAAGACAGAAAAGAGAAAGTCTCTGCATAAAACTAGAGAAGGAAAGCTTTAACGTTCATATCCTGAGGGAGATATTTCTGGAGAGAAATTTATTAATTGGCAGTGGAAAAGCCTAACTAAAGTAATGTGTTGATGCTGTTTCCCAAAAGCATGGACCTGGTCCCTTGGCTAGAAGGAGTTGGTGTTAGATGATGTTGCCATTACCAGGTTTCTGGTTTACCACAGACTTTTTTTTTATGACAGGTACAGGTCCCTTAGTGTGGTGGTGTTTTTTTGTTTTTTTCTTTCCATCTGTGAAATGGGCACAGGGCTTCCTTAAGTTGTGAACCAGTTATGTAAATGTGTTCCTTAAAATTTTTAAGCATTTGATACTCTAGCTATTTGGCTATAAAAGTAAACAGACAGACGGATAGATGGATAGATAGATGCATGCTATTAAAAACCACATAAAGCCAATACAATAGTGAGTGTGATTTATCCTTAAATCATGAAGTATGCAAGTGTTGACTTGGACTTAATCTTTAAACAAAGAGTAAAATTCCTTTTATTTTTTACAAATGTGCATTGTTTAAATGCTGGATTGTATCTTTGAATTTTCCATTTTTTGTGTAGTGTGCAATTTCCTCATTTTGAAAAATGAGCAGGCTACTGTGTGACATCAGTTGCTTTCATTCAGTGTAGTTGTGACAAAATGTTGGTTGAAATACTGAGTTTGCGTAAAATGCCAACGGTGATATCCTATATGTGAATTATGTTTTATTGTGTATTTCTCCATTATTACCGATTGTCTAATATTGAGAATATGCTGTAAAAAATTATTTCTAGCACTTTTGATTTTATGCCTGAAGGTCATATTTCTTGTGCTTAAAATCAGTTATAATTGTCACAGTCACTAGAACAATCTTAGAAGTGACTCACAGGTGGTTAGAAATAAGTAATAGGAATCCCAAACACATTATTTTTACTTGTATGAATTTGTGGGGCTTGACATATGATTTTTGAGCTTTGATGACTGGCAGAACTGCAGAAGTTCTTGTGAAAAGTGGTTGGGGTTCTTCTTCTTCAAACCAACAACACAACTTCTATTAATTAACTGCAAGAACGAGCCTTAGAGAGTGATTTATGTATCATGTGTTGTTTTAGAAAACTGCTGCAGCAGTGTAAGATGTTAATGCAACCCAAGCTCTTTGTTACTGCCCTTTTGCTGGAATTTATCACTCCCACAGCAGAATCAGAAAAATGGAAGGTGATCGTGTGCCTTGGCCACATCAGGGTGAAGTTGAGCAGCTTAACTTAAACTGCTGCTGAAAGTTGTTTTTAAGTGAAGCTGCCAGACTTTGTGCTGAAGCGGATGAGGTGCAAGTACACGTTACATTCCACCAGCTCTTCTTTGGCAGCAGTGATCTCCAGCAGAGGAATAGGACAGACATTTGGGGGTGGTAAGTTTTTAAACTGTCTCAGCTAGAGCTACTAAACCTTGTCTGTTAACATGCTGAGATGACTGTTAATCAAATCTTTATTTGGACAAAACTGTGGTGAAACAAAGAGGTAGATTACTCTTTATGCGTGACTGGAAAGTAGAGCATGTTTTTGAAGTGGAACAGTTCCAAAGTAAGAAAATGCAGATTCGGACTTATTTTCAGTCCTCAAAGTACTCTCCCTATTAAATCGCAAGGGTCCGATGAAATTTGAGGAAATAGCTCCTTTACTAATCAAATGTTTTTCTTTCTGTATTTTTTACTTTCAACCATAGTGTAAAAACTGCATGGGTTAGAGCTTTGTTCCTTGGCATTGGCAAGAGCTAGCATTTTTGTAAGTGATGTGTAGTTTTCTCTTTAAATGCCAATTCAGCAAACTAGATTGTGTGTGCCAGCTTTGTACAATAAAATATTTGGCAGATCAGTCAGATCTGGAATTCAGAGCACCTGTGCCAAGAAAAGTTATTTCTCAATATTGACAGTGGTTTGAACCATGGCAATGATATTCCTGACATAGAAACTGATACAAAAAAGCCCAAATTCTTAATTACCATGAACTTAATAAAAGAAATGTTGCAATGGTATTTTTTTACTCTTATGTAGAGGAAATTCCTTTAGAAAATCCAAGTCATTTATGATAGTCAGTTTCTAGCTACAACATACCTAAGCATGGGTCACTAACCAGCCTGTGTTTACAGGATGGGATTTAGGGCAATGTTTTGAGGAACAATTAATTGCCTACTGATTGCAAGACTCCTTTTTTTTTTCCTTTTTTTTTTTTTTTTTATCTCAGCTCTACTCAAAAGATTGGTATGAAGAAACTAGGTCCTGTGAGGTCAGATAACACTGTTTAATGCTGAAACTCCTACTGCCGCTTTACATGGGATTTAGCAACCTTTCCCTTGATAACATCAGGCCAGGAGTCCAGTAAATCATGCATGTTGTTCACTAGATAAGATAATATGAATGTGATCAATTAAACTCAAGAAGAGTACATCAGCAGCTAATAAATTCAGATCCTTTACCAGCCAATTCAATTATTGTTGCTTATTCGACAGGTTTTCATTACACACTTAATCTTTAACGTATACTGTTCATATATGCATAAAATCCAGTTTGCGTATTGTTTATATTTATCCATTCATTTTAACCTTGAAAATATGTTGTGTGAAAGTTGGACTATTTAAGAAAAAATTACTAAACTGTGTTAGGGTGTCTTTCCTAGCAGACCTGCCTACTGTTATTTCCTGGCTGATACTGTTCTATGAATTTTTCTCCCTTTTGCATGAAGACTATGTTAATAGTGAGAAAACTTTTCAACAGTTTTGTTTGTGTGTAAGGGGAAAAATGAGAGCCTTTTATTTTTATACTTAAGAAAAATTGAATCTTGCATCACCTAGATTTGAGGTCGTTAGTTTACGTCACTGTTCTTGTTTATGTATTTAGTTATAATGTGTTAGTTATGTAATGGAAAAGATGCATGTGTATGTCTAATGCACATTTTACAACTGTTGATAGGAGGCTGATTAATGTAGTATTTAACTACGTTAGACTTAAAGGAATAGGCCATTGTCATCTTTTCTTCCACTGAATTGCCGCCTTTTTCTTCTTTTCCTTCTCTTGTTTTAATACACTTCCGTTGGTTGCATGAGTATTTCACTGCAGTGCTTTGAAAGGGCATGGCCTGGAAGAAGCTTGGGAATCAGCCTCAATGCTGGTAGTGGTGCTTTCAGCTAGACATGTTGCTCTTGCATCAGCATAAGGCATGAAATGAAATGCACTTTTGTTTTGCTTTTACATAGTCTTTTTTAGTCATTCATTCATTCTTTTCAGCTACTGATCAATCTCTCCACTTTTTTCCTTCTCTTTTCTTTTTACATTCTTCTCCTTGCCTTCTGTCCATTATGTTGGTACATGATTAACAGCACGTTGTCAGGGCAGAACTAGTGAAATATCCTGAAGAAGATCACCAGCATCACAGCACTTCCAACTGCCAGAGCAAAGTCTGCTCAATGCAGTAGTTCAGGTATTGATGGAAAACTCATTTTTTAAAAAATTTTTTCAAGCTGCATTGTAACAACTGTTACAGTAAGTTATATTGAAAAAATATATCATGTATCTGTAATCACTTGTAATACTTAACATGTTAATTTGAAACTCTGTGTACAGTTACATGGTGTTTCTAAAGTAACCAGTTAGTTCATAGAAAGTTTGAAATACTTCATGTTACTGTATTAGGAAAGCCTTTCAGTGCTGCATGTTCAAAGTGTTTACATAGCTGCCTTGGATAGAAATGGTCACAAAATTGGAATCTCATTTCCTTCTCATATAGGAGAGACCAGCAGTCTTGTCAAATGGTTTGCAAATAGAATGGGTAATATCTGTTGGATCTGTTTCAGAAAATAAATGTTTGTGGTATGTAGTGGTTCTTTTATGTTCGTTTAGTCTTTAATAAATCTGCCTATCCAAGTTTTTTTGAGATATGGTTGTATTTGAAATTTGCTTTGAATTCCGTCCCTGTTTTCCTGTGAAATGCCTGGAGTAAAGATGGAAAGAGAAACTTACGTGCAATTTCTAATTACAATTTGGGCAGTTATTCTTAAAGAATGTATATCATAGTCTTCCACAAAAGAAAAAAAAAAGCACTGTTTTATTATTTCCATACAAAACCATTTTCATGGAAGTAACACTGTATTCATTGCTTTTGCACAAGTCATTTTCCATTTGTACATTGTGAAAACCTAGCAAGGCACATCCTTCCACTTTGTATTGAGAAATTGGTATTTAGAATGAGATTTAGCACCTAATGAGACTTTCTGTAAGGTAATGAAAAAATTCCTAAATGATGTCTGTTTTGCCTAATTATTTTTCCATTATATTTCATAGTAAATACCTCTTGAATGCTTTATCACCATGAAGACTATATCTTCTGATTGTTACTGTGTTGGATTTTTTTTTATGACAGAGAGTGGTGAAGGCAGATATTGTCAACTACAGTCAGGAGCCTGTGACAAGAACTATGAATCCTCCTAGAAGCTCCATGTGTGCAGTTCAATGACTATTCTGTTCTTCTCTGTTCTGCTACCTTTGGCCATCCTCCTACCTTAACAGAAGCTCTGGGACTACCAGGAACTTTATTTTAACAGTGACTGTTGCAACAGTGCAGTTAGAGATTTCAAAAACGTGTGGCACCATTGTACACTGAGAAGCAGCAGGCAGTTTTCTGACTGGCTGAAATTCAAATATGAGACCACACACTTTGAAAAATTAAAATCTATATACTTTTAAATTATATTTAAATAAAATAATATAACTATGTTTATATGTTTTCTCCTATCTATTTGACTGATACTGGAATAAAAGTGGATGAAGTCCTGCATTCAAAATCCTTTTAAAAGATGTCACCATGGAAGGGTATTTTGCCAAAGCATTTTTAACAATTTTTTCTCTTTTTTTTTTTTCCTCCTGTGAGCTGAACTAACACTCAGCAAAATGTAACTTGGAAAAGCTATTGCTGGAATAATTTTAATCACGTAATATATTTTATCTAGGGATACCTTGGAACGTACTACATTAATATGTATACATAGTGCAAAATGCATACATTGTATCCAGTAAGAAACAGTGCTTGAAATAAAGCATAATATAAAAATAGTTTTCTTAAATCTCGAGTTATGTCTGTGGATGCTCTGAAAAATGCTAGTGGTTTTGTGTATTTTTATTACCACATCAGCATTACTTCTTGCAGTAGTAGATATGTTCATATGTCTTCATGAATATGGATGAACCTCTGTCAACAGTTTGGGCTGTAAATGTTGAGTGATATATTCAGCGTACATTAGAAACTGTTGAGAGATCAATTAGGATCAGTCATTTTTAATAACTAACGGAATGGCTTTTGGCCTGGTACTCTTCTTTCTAGTTCAGAGTAAACAACCAATAAAAAGCTTGTCTGCTCTGTGATCATCACATTTCTTCTCTGTTCCTTTTCTAGTGGTCTCTTTTAGGTGTGCAGTTCTCTGCTGGCAGATCTGGGTAGAACGCGAAGGAGAGGAAAAAACAACAGCCAGTTTGATTCTGAACTGAAATCTGTTCCTGTTTTAACTCTAGAATGTGTTTTCTTATAAAGTACAACAAAACATTTGGAGATTTAGAAAATTATATAGTTGGAACTATTAAAGCATTAGTAGTTTAATTAAATAGTAAAACTATTTTAATCATGTTTAGAAAAAGATTGCAGATGGCAAAAATCTGCTATCTGTTACTATTTTGGTGTATTACAAGGTCATTGAAAAGCTTAGTTCTTTTTTAAACTAGTCAATATGCACCTTGTAGCTACATGATAGTGACTTAGTGTTGTCGTATTTTACCATTCAAATGTGGGAAATTCTAAGAAGCAAGCTCTGAGGTATTGAGAAATTATTCTACACTAAGGTAGGTGTGAATTTACAGTAAAGTATTTGTTGTAAGGTTAACAGTCTGTGTTATTGCTTCTGTCCCATGGAGTTCGTGTCCCACTGCGTGGCTTTGCCTTATAGTTAAATGCAAATGAAAGGTGGACGGTCTTCTGCTACCATGGGATGAAAACTTCAGTTTTTGTGAAGTAGCTGATAGGTTTCCAAGTTTATGCCCCCCAAAGCATGTGGTAAGTTTTTTTGAACCCTTAGATTTCTTGGTGTGTTTCTGTTCTGAACAATACTGGTGTGTTGAAATATTCGTGAGAATTGCCTGCTCTTTGAGAAGCTGAGCGCAGCCTGGCTCAGGTAGATGGCTGGAGCCATCTTTCTCTAGTGTGTGTGAACCAGCTTCATAGTCCTGCTTCCCAAGCGGCATGATCTTAAAAACCAAACTGTGCTTTTCTCTTAAAAACTGCTGCAGTCTTACTTTCCAAAAGAAAATGGTTTTTGATGTGCAAAGCCCATTATTAGCCTGAATAATAAAAAACTTTAGCTGTTACGTTTTTACATACTGCAGTATGAAGGTTGTGATACATGTCCAAGCTGTTTTACAGATGGATTTTATATCACCATCTTTTATTCCCAGTGCCTGTTTTTCTAGCTGTCTGACTTGTACATCCTTTTGTACTTGTTCCCATTGATCTTTTCACCATTTTCTGTGTTAAAGCCCTACCTCCTCTGAAGATATTTTTGTTTACATTTCCAAGCTGCTCTCATTCTTCCTCCCTAACATACGTGCATATTATTTACGCTAACCAGGAATCTCTTGTCTTTTGTGCCCCCAGCCCCTCCTTTTGCTGCCCCTCTTAACCTCCTCAGATTTTCTGTATTGTATACTGACTTCCACTCTCTCTGCCTTTCGCTACCCTTCCTACCCCATTTAGATCCATTACCTGTCCATGTTTTAATCCTTACAAATGAGCTTTGCTCTTTTTGCTTAGCCCTGGGGACCCCACCTGAAGGCCTGGGATTCCAGCTGCAGTCTAAATCCTTAGTGGTGGTGTCTGCCTTTGAAGTGCTGGCACAGCTATGGTTGAAGATTCAGGGGTGCCTTTGCCATCACTATGGCCAAGGTTCCATCAGGCTGAGCAGAAAGGTCAGCGAGAATTCTGGAGGATTAAGCAACATGGAGAGAGAAAGGTAGACACTTCTGGAGGGAAGGCAAGGGCTCGCTGGAGACAGGAAGGGTAGAAACAGATTTAGTCAGCCTGTGCCCTGTCTCCTTTGATAAGTAACGTCCCGCTGCTGATCCACACGATTCACACATGGTGGAGTTTAAGCATGTGCCATATTAATGCACTTAAAAGTTTTTCGCAAGGTGAGAACAGGTTGAAAGCAATTCAACAAACAGTAATGAAGTTAAGTAATGCAATGCTTTTCCAAAAGCGAGGCGACATGTGCTTAATATCCATTGACATGAGGAGCAAGCTGGGGCGGTGGGGGGAAGCATGTTTTTTCCTGAAGCTGAGGCCAGATGAAGGTAAGAAATATGTTCAGGCCCTGATCTTACACAGATCCACACTGGTGAAGTGATCTGCCTGCTCAGAGCTGTTGTAACTAATCATTTCAGTAACGGCTCCGCAGCTAAAAATTGTTTCAAACTTCAGCTCCTCACTAAGGTCAGTGTTCTGTGATGTAGTGAATACCAACAGGTACATTATGTCTGGCTGTATGTTATTACCAGTGCTTTTAAAACATGTATTTGAAGTGTTATAAGGCTCACGCAACTTCTTATCTCCTGTGGTTCTAAAATTTGATGGGGTCAAATTGAGTCTCTTTCACCAACAGCAGTGTGAAGGCATTTTCCCTTATGACCATCTGTTCTGAGTGCCAGAACCTGCCATGAGTTCATGATCTCTGCTGTGAATACATCATTCTTTTGACATTTCATGAAAGTTGGGAAAGCACGTGAGGCTTCTTTTTAACCAGGTAACTTTTTTTAAAAAAAAACAACACAAAACACCAAATCCACAACAAAAAAAGTTTCAAAGAATACATACAGGGTCACTAGAAAAAATACATTAAATGTGCTCTTTTGAGGAATTTGAAAATTGTATGTTCTATCTATCTGCATCATTAGGCATCTATTTACCAATAAAACCTGTTCCATAAAGCACTGCTTTGGTTTCACTGGAACTAAAGGGCTTTTGGATCAGACACCTTCCTTCAAATGCAGAGCTAGTTTGCTTGTTGGGTGGCAAATGCACCTGATAGCCAAAATTCAGTAATAATGCCATAATGAAAAATATTGTAGTAATATGTAAAGCTGACTGTTCTTTTGCTTTTTGATGATTATGGCAATTTAAATAAGTTGCAACTGTATTTTTCCTTTTTTATATTTATTTTACAGTAGGAGTATGGTTGGTTTTTCACAAAAAGAGGTTTGTAATCCTTGTTCCGTGATGATTCTGACCTTTTCATACGAGCTGTAGTAGAGAGTATTGTGTAGAAGGTGTCCCTGTTTTATGTGTTGGCCTAAGACTAAAGACATAAGGGAAAGTTGCTGTGTCTCTGTGGTGTGCTGGGATCACTGCTCTGACCTGGCCAAGCAGCTCTAACAAACTGAAAGCAAAACAAAATACCCCATCACTTGTCTTCAACCCTTTCAAAGTAAATTTTGGTATATCTAACTATAGCTGCACTGTCTTGCTTATGTTTTGTCATTAACAGAAGACTAGACTGCTGTTCCTTAATACAATTAACAGTTTTCTAATAATGGGAAATTTTCTGCAGGAGAATTTTACTTATTTAAAATACTTGCATTCATTTCAGATGTGGCTTAAGACTTTGCATGAAGGGTCTGATAGACGTGTCTAAAGTGGCATTGACTTTTATAGAAGTTGTATTTACAAAGCTGATGTGATTAACTACTTTTCCTTCTGGAATTTGAGCATTATTTTCCAAGCAAAGGGATTATTCTACAGTGTTGTATTCTTTTCTTTCTCAGTTCAAGTCCTACTGCTTAACATATAATCTGATTTCTTTAGGCTGTCTTTATTGAAAACCAACTCATAACCACTTAAAATGTCAAAATAGCTGAATGCTGCTGAAAAGAAAAAGCCAAAGTTTATCCATGTTTGCATAGGGGTAATAGCATACATATGAGATTAAAACTGCAGTCCAGATAATTATCCATAGGAAGCAAATTTATACTCTGATTTCAGATGCTATGAATAGAATGTGATTAGAATTTAATGTGCTACAGTTTTATTTGCAAAATACACAGGTCCTGTATAAAACCTCTTTTTATAAAGTACTCTCTAGAAGCCTTGGGGATCCCTGTTTAACTTGCAAATGCCGAAGTTTGATCTTCCCCAAATAGAAGATAGTGAAGCTCCTGAGTTTCATGAACTGATTTCTATTTCCAGCTTCCCATAGAGAGCTGCCTGTTCAGCCAATTTAAACTTTTTTTTTTCCTATCCCACTTCATCTTCGTTCATCTTGGCACTATTTTGAACTGGAAAACTTCCAGTTAGCTAATTGGCTATTTGCCTTGTTTTATGTGGGGGTGATGTCAAGTGCTGAAATAACCAGTTGACTAAAGGCAATCTTGTTTCAAAGGTTGGTCAGAACCAAACCTCAGAAGGTACCAATTTCAGGTTTGTTTTGTATTTAACCGCTACACAGCATTCCTTATCCTGGTGGATGAACCTCGGAGAAGAATATAGATTTGAGGTCAAGAGCTTATGTTTGCTCAGATACCACATTTAGAGCACTGATTTCTGGAGGAAATAGGAATCCAGATATTTTTTTAATTTAGCTTTCAAGGCTTTCTCTACCTCTGCTCTCTGGTGCCATGTTGGCAATCAGTGCTATATAAAAATACTAATTCAAGTCCCCACTTAAAAAACAAGATGTGGTAATTATACTTTGGTTAAGAAAAGTTTTTCTTTTAGGTGAATGTGTTTAATGCACATTAATAATCATCTTTACTTGTTATCTGCTAAATAGCCTATATTCTGCTTCCTACTTTTCCTATTTAAAATATTCTTTAGAATGATAATGATTATAAATACAAAATAAAATACCAAACTGTTTTTAGCTAATTTGTGCCTGTAAACTGCTCCAGGCAAACATTTTTTTAATTTGCTAGCTAAACTCCATTTCTGTCCTTTCCTGGGCTGATCCATACCAGGTAGCTTGCAAGATCATGACCTACTAATCCTTTTTGATTTCTGGTGAGCTTTTAAAAACAAAGTAGACCGAGAAACATCAAAGGAGGATTTAAAAGACACACACTGTGCCATGAGAAGTAAATGTTGCTTTGGAAAGCATTCTCTCCTTTACGAAGAGGTAAATGCTGTGGTTCAATACTATTCACCAAAAGCACTTAAGCATATGCTCAAAATTAAGTGCGTATTTAAGTTCTCTTGAAGTCTACACGATTTAAGTATACACTTGAAGCTAAATACATTCAGGCATACTTTGCTGACACAGAAATTCTGACTTCATTGATATAGATGCCTTTGAGGCTAAAGTTCTTTCAGGTTTTTCAGTGTTGTTAAATTTTCTACCCATTGTGAAGGATATAAACTAAACCCTCTCTCAAGTTAAAAAGAAAAAAAAATGAATAAATGTGTTTCTCATACATTCAGTTGCTTTTCTGATACTTTTGCCTAACATGACTGATTCAGAAGTTGCAAAAAAAAGTTTTAATGTGTTTTGGTTGTGTGATCAGAGTATTTACTTGACATTGGGCAAGTTGCTGTTCTTGAAACAAATTCTCAGATGCATAATGAATCAGTAACAGAGAAAAGAATCTGGAAATGTTTGGCAAGTGTAATTGCAAACTGAATACCAACTGATAGTGCAGGAAGGCATATCAAGTGCCTGCTTGTAGTGTCTGAATTGCAGATCTGACATGGAGGATAAACAAGAGCCTGTACTTTTGCTCAGATTTGGGGCAGTATTTGATGACCATCTTGGAAAAAATGAAGTGCGATTTCTGGATATATTCCAGTATTTGTCAAAGAATGGTGAGGCAATGTTTAACTGCATAATGGAAACTGGAGAGAAATTTTGACATCCCACTCATCAATCCAATTGCTTTTTTATCTCCCCACTGTCTTGGAAAGAGAGCAAAGTGTAAACCAACATTTGGCACAAATGGGCTGCCTGTGCCATTTAGCAGCAATTTGCATGTAATTGGTAACAATTATACAGACAACCCATTTATAATAGTGAGTGAGCTCACAACCTAGCATAAACTATGAGAAAACTAATCATATCCCTCAGGAATCTCACACTGGTGTAAGAAAGGAAATGGAAGTCTTTCGGTTTAACCTCTTTCCTGGTTTTATTGCCCAGAAATTCAGGGATGCAAATAAGCTTATAGACAACAGGTTACATATTCTCAGTTTGTATTTGTGCCAATTAAACTTGACTATAATCAAAGGTCTTGTGAGTGTGCTCCCTATCTTGTTTTCACTGTGGTTCTGCTAATCTGTCTGACTAAATGGCCGGCCTTTGAATGTCAGAGCTTAACTCTGTCTCTATGCAGTCAACAGCTGAGATGATTAGATGTCTTTCCTGTCTCCTGTCAAGAGCAGCTGGTGGCCAGCCAGGTCACCCACAGCAGAGGCTGAGGGGACAGCCAGTGGTGATGCTGAAACACAGCTGAGTGTGCTTGGAGAAGGTGCAGCCAGATTTTTGAAGTCACAGAAGTGTAAGTTAATTGATTGAGATACAGTTAGTTTGATTTCTACACATGCAACCAGCAGCTGAATTTCTTCCATTGTCTTTTGGCTGAGACACATGCTTTTTTTTTTTTTTTTTTGCTTTTT
The DNA here is from genome assembly GCA_020746105.1 of Trogon surrucura. NCBI lineage: Eukaryota > Metazoa > Chordata > Aves > Trogoniformes > Trogonidae > Trogon > Trogon surrucura. The sequence continues at coordinate 66,443,939 of CM036620.1, forward strand.
TTTTTAAAGTACTGTTATTTTTCTTTAGGTGTGTGTAAGTTTACTGTAGCTGTTTAGTTGTAACAACAGGTTAGCTGTTTCTGCATCCTCCTGGGTGTGGGCATAGTCTTTTCCTCTTTGGTTGAGAAGCGTTTTGCAGTGCACACTCGCTAACCATACCCATCTGGGTTGTGGAGGTCTGGAAATATCAGGTGAATGTTCCTATTCGATGTGCAGAGCAAATCCACGCCCTTGCAGCTGCTACGTAGGTATGTACATGAGACCTGTGCTATTGTATTTAAACCTAATGCTGTCTGCTGTTGTTGCCGTGTATGTGCTGTGTATGTGCTGCAGAATGATAGATTTGAGTTCGTATAATTTAGTCCTATAAATAGAGTTTCATTAAAATAAATATAGATGAAGAACTCGGAGTGATTGATACTGAGGAGTGGGAAATCCATGTCTTCCAGAGACAAAACAGACTCAGGGAAAGTGTATCAATTTCAAAATAAAGGTGGGGTTTGTGCACATATGCTCATGTCCATAGTAGCATAAATCATGCACATAAAAGAAAGCTGTGGTGAGGCTCCATGCAAGTGGTCGTGTATCATGTAAATCCCAGACTGCTCTGTGGAGTGGCCATGTGGAAAGGTAAAGAAATGCTAGACGGGATCAGCACAAGAACTGGGCCGTTGGCTTCTCATTTTGTTACAACACGATAAAGTCCTGTAATTCCTTATGTACCCAGACACTTCCAAAAGACTACTCATGTTATTACTCCCCTCTGTGCACATGAACCTCTATTTTTGAGTGGATGTTTCTCTCTCAGGGCACATTTTGTGGCTTTTGAGAGCAAAAGTTCAGGTTTTCTGAACCAGATTCTTAGTTTTTTTTCCAGTTTCCTAGGCTGGAGTAGCAAGGATGAGGCGAAACATCCCCCTGAAAGAGTAAACCAATGTTGATTCCAATGTCAGTTGTTCGTTTGAGAAGGAAATAGTGGTATCGCGCTCCCAAGCATTCTTTGAGATATTTGAACAAGTAAACACAACAGCTTTCAACATTTTCTGACAAATAACTGAAAACCAGTATGAGATACAAATCTGCTAAATCATGGCACAGGTATTCAAAACCATGTGCTTCCTTATTCTGGCAAAATGTTTGTGCTACCAACTTAAATATGGTAGATTATGGCAACCATAAGGTCCATGAGGATCCCAGATCATTAACAGTGATCTGTTACTGGTTACTCTTACTGTTACTCTTTGTCATTCAAAATATGAAAAATAACGTTCCTGTCAGTTTGCAGAGGGCTACGTGGAAGCTAAGAAGCTTAGACGATGCTTAGGAGCATCATTATTTGTTTCTGGATATGAAATTAATCAAAGCTGTGTGCTGTACCTGGTTTGAATCATGAGCCTGGAATGTAACTGGAAAGAAAGGAGGAGGTAAAGGTGCTTATCAGAGATCACTTGATGTGTGGAAACTGCATCTTGCAGCATACGTATGTTTTTCTTTGGAATTTTACAGAGCCAGAGAACTGTTACCATAGCGGGTTTTTCAGACATTAAAGATTTCCTGCAATAAATACAAATACAAACTGGGTTCAGAGTGGGTTGAGAGTAGCCCTGAAGAGAAGGACTTGGGGGTGTTGATAGACGAGAAGCTCAACATGAGCCAGCAGTGCGCTCATGCAGCCCAGAAGGCCAACCGTGTCCTGGGATGCATCAGGAGAAGCGTAGCCAGCAGGTCAAGAGAGGTGATTCTCCCCCTTTACTCTGCTCTCGTGAGACCCCACCTCGAATACTGTGTCCAGTTCTGGTGTCCCCCCCGTAAGGGGGACATAAAACTATTGGAGCATGTTCAGAGGAGCCCACAGAGATGATCCAGGGGCTGGAGCACCTTTGCTACGAGGACAGGCTGTGGGAGCTGGGGTTGTTCAGTCTTGAAAAGAGAAGACTTCGGGGAGACCTAATAGCTGCCTTCCAATACCTGAAGGGATCCTACAGGAAGGCTGGGGAGGGACTTTTTACAAGAGCCTTCACTGATCAGACAAGGGGAAATGGGTTTAAGTTGAAGGAGAATAGATTTAGATTAGATTTTAGGAAGAAATTCTTCAGTACGAGGGTGACAAGACTTTGGAATAAATTGCCCAGAGATGTTGTGTCTGCCCCCTCCCTGGAGGTGTTCAAGGCCAAGTTGGACAGAGCCTTGAGTAGCCTGATCTAGTTGAGAGGCGTCCTTGCCCATGACAGGGAGGTTGGATTAGATGATCTCTAAGGTCCCTTCCAACTTAGACCATTTTATGATTCTATGATGATAAGTGAATTATTCTCCCGTATGAAAGGTGTTCTGATTATGATCACTCAAACTGACTAAATTTTGAAAAAATTTGAATCCAGATCCTTGTGCAGGCACTGACCTCATTAGCCAGCTCTCTGTGAAACATTCAGTGTGATGTTGCATTAACAGAGGATGGTATATGCAGCTGGTGGTAATTCTGATCTTTGTGGTTGTTTCTCTGTTCTTCCCTCCCCCAGCATGATGGAAGTGCTGGGCCATGAAAATTGGTGAATTGCTGAATATTGGTGCAGTTTTTCTTTGTTTCTTTTTTTTTTTTTTTTGTTTTGTTTTCCTCCTTATAGGACCTTACTAGTCTAATTGACACCTATTTATGGGGAAATTAAAATGATAATGTCTTTAAGATTATTTGGAACTGGATGTTGCAGATAGGTGTTTCCAACAAAAATTGGCAGAATGGCACCTCTGGCTCTGAGCTGAAGGAGGTACAAATGCTTCCATGCGTCTTTGTACAAACAGCTTAAACTGCTTGCATCTTGGGACTCTTTGCAGGGTGATTGTAATACTCCCCCAAGGACTGCCGTGGACACTCGTGGAAATGTCCTGTGCTTGTGTAATGTGGTGGAGTTGTAATTTTGACTGATACCTTGTTCAGATGTGGGAGGCATCAAGCAATACTATCTGGGCTTCTTGTTGATGCTTCCATTGTGCGACTGAGCAGTCTGGCATCCTTCTTGTAGCCAAATAGATGGGGCGGACTTGGAACATATGTATTTTGGATCACAAACAGGTTCAAATTTATAATCATTATCCCAGCAGGGTTAGCTGTTTACATCGTACAAGCCATAAACATTGAGAAATGTTATACATTTCTGCTTAGAAGACACACAAATGACGGCTAAAGAGTAATGCAAGTGATAACTGAAGTATTCTGGCAAAGCCTGGGGATGCATGTGTGTTTTGCCTGACTGACTTGTCACATAAGTCAGTCTTGGGATTCTTCTGAATTAATTAGAAAAGATTAGTAATTTTCCTGGTTTGTCACTTTCCCTAATTATTCAAGTAAAACCCAAAAAGTTACCAAAACCAGCTGATATGTGTGTTTTTTTTTTTCTTTTTCCCTTTCTTAACAACGTACAACTCGTTAGAGCAGTGGTTTTGTGTTGTGTATTTGGTGACTGCAGTCATCCTCAGTAGCAACCATTCTGAGCGTAACTGATACTGTTGTGATGTACTTTAGTAGGGCATTATGTTGTTCACACATATGTACGTCTGTGTGTATATAAACGGGCATATAAGCCTGCGTGCACTTGTATGCTTAGATATGTCTTGGTAATTGGTGCTAGTAAAATTTTAGATAGGTGTTCAGTTCTCTCTTCAACTGTTTCTATTTACTGCTTTAAGCCAAAAGTTTCAGTATTGCAAGAAGCACAAATTAGATCATGTGGCTAAAACTTAGAAGTACCTACAATTATTAATGGTATATATTAAACATAGCTGTCTCTAGGCTACGTTGTTTACATCCATAAAGTAAATTAAGCAGGTCCAAGGAGCACTGCAGAGCACTGAAACATTGGTACTTCCACTGCTGTGGTGCACAGCTGACATGCCTGCCCAGAACTCACCTTCTGCTTTTAGTTAGGAGGTGCAGTAGGAGCTGCAGTAAGAGACCTGGACAGGCTGGAGAGTTGGACAGGGAGAAACTTTGTGATGTACAACAAGGGCAAATGCAGTCTTGCACCTGGGAAGCAACTGGAAAAGGCCTTCTAATACCTGAAGGGATCCTACAGGAAGGCTGGGGAGGGACTTTTTACAAGAGCCTCCACTGATAGGACAAGGGGAAATGGGTTTAAGTTGAGGGAGAATAGATTTAGATTAGATTTTAGGAAGAAATTCTTCAGTACGAGGGTGGCAAGACTTTGGAATAAATTGTCCAGAGACGTTGTGGCTGCCCCCTCCCTGGAGGTGTTCAAGGCCAAGTTGGACAGAGCCTTGAGTAACCTGATCTAGTTGAGAGGCGTCCCTGCCCGTGACAGGGAGGTTGGATTAGATGATCTCTAACGTCCCTTCCAGCCTAGGCCATTCTATGAAGAACAACCCCATGTACCAGTATAGGCTGGGGAATGACCTGCTGGAGAGAAGTGTAGGAGAAAGGAACCAGGGGGTTCTAGTGGACAGCAGGATGATCTTGAGCCAGCAATGTGCCCTTGTGGCCAGGAAGGCCAATGGCATCCTGGGATGTATTAGAAGGGGAGTAGCAAGTAGGTTGAGAGGGGTCCTCCTTCCCCTCTACTCTGCCCTGGTGAGGCCACATCTGGAACATTGTGTCCAGTTCTGGGCCTCTCAGCTCAAGACAGACAGGGAACTGCTTGAGAGAGTCTAGCGCAGAGACACAGAGATGATAGAGTGGAACGTCTCCCTTATGAGGAAAGGCTAAAGAATCTGGGTCTCTTTAGCTTGGAGGAAACTGAGAGGTGACCTCATTGATATTTATAAATATGTCAAGGGTGAGTGTCAGGAGGATGGAGCCAGGCTCTTTTCAGCAACGTCCAATGACAGGACAAGAGGCAATGGGTGCAAGCTGGAACATAGGAGATTCTACAAAAACATTAGGAAAAAGTTTTCACAGTGAAGGTGACAGAGCACTGGCAGAGGCTGCCCAGGGAGGTTGTGGAGTCTCCTTCTCTGGAGACATTCAAATTCCGCCTGGACACGTTCCTGTGTGATCTGCTGTAGGTGATCTTGCTCTGGCAGGGAGGCCGGACTAGATAATCTTTTGAGGTCCCTTCCAACCCCTCACATTCTGTGATGCTCTGATTCTGTGATTATTGATAAAACCATAATATAATCTGCACTGGGAATATAATCTGTCTTAAAAAATGTAGAAGAGGAGCATATAAGAGTATCGATTTTTATTAGAAGACAGGACTGATGTGACCTGGCACAGTCTTTAAGCACAGCTAAGGTGCCAGTGAGCTGGAGCACAGAAGCATTACTGCTCAGTGTTTAGGTGAAGACAGCTTCTCATGGAATCACAGACCTGGCAAAATGTATGGCTCTTCATGACCTGTATTCTTCAGCCTATGCAGAAATTGTAAAGAAAAGTGACCTTTTTCTCATTTTTCTCACCATTGTCTGACCTCCTCTTGACATCAGTTGCACCTGCAGAAAGTCAAACTGCAAACACATCCTTTCCTGGGCTCCCAGATATTCAGTTCACGTTGTTTTTCTTGCATATTGCCATTAATGGTGGAAACACAGCAGATAATAATGGTTTTCAAGAATTTCCTCTGTTTTTGCCAAGCCAGCTGCCTCATCAAAGAACATCTGGGACCGAAAGACAAACCTGACTGTGTTCCATATCAGGGATATTTCAGAGTTGCCCGAAATGAGACATTGAGTACCAGAGCATCTGATTGCAGAGCTGAGGTTAGCCCAAGTTTTAAAAACTGGTCTCTCTAACTTATTTCTATATAAAATAGTTATTTTTTAAAGAAAAACAATCAGTGAAGAAATCTTATTACCTTAGGTGTAAAATGACTTTCCCCTTTTCTGTACCTCTCTAGTAGGTACCGAAGAGAAGAGCAGAAAAAAAGCAGCAGAGAAAAGAGAGGAAATGCACAGGGATGTCCTTTCAGCCTATCTGAATTCTGTTGCAAAGAAATACTTTACATTCCTCCCCGGCTTTTCTGGCACTTTTTTCACAAAAGGAACACTTGGTGTTTTTAATGTACCTGGCTTTTCTCTTCTTTGATGGTGAATGAGTGACTTGAGAAAGGGAGTGTAACTTAATGGAAAAGATGGCTCCATAGTGATTAGCTTTCTAATGCAGTTTTGTTTCTGAATCAAAAGCTTCTTAATGTGAGAAAAACTTGTGTTTAGCATATGGATCCATACTGACGCTGATGTAATTGTGTCAATATGCATCAAAGCTCAAGTTGCCTCCTTCTGTGGAAGCCACAGTCCCTAGGCATAGCATGTTATATTTGCAGTGTAAGATTGTTATGAATGTAGTGTTATGCCAAATAAATGGTGTACATTTAGTCAAATCATTCAAATCTAAGCATTCTTCTCTCCTTTGTGGTTTGGTTTTTTTTTTTTTGTTTGCTAGGGGAAACATGGATGAATATTTATTTGTTATCTTTATCAAAAAGTGCTACAAGTGCAACTGTGATCTGGCATTCCTGAAGCTTGATGCCAGTCAAACACAAATTATGGCTTTGCCCCAAAGAGCTGCCATTGTAAGCAGGAGTCAGGAGCCTCACGTGGATGTGGAAGGATGAGGGTAAAGTGAGGCACAGGTGCACCTTTAAAGATGGAAACAAGAAGCTCTGTAGGCTGGATTTTGAAAACGGCAACAACCCACTCTTCTGCAAGATCTGTGATGCTGAGTGGCAGTGACTTTCCTCATTACCTGATTGGTAAAGACTGAGTAGCCTTTCTGTTTCCACCTCTCAAGGTGGAGGCCAAATGAGGCCTCCTGGATTCCCGGAGAGACCAAAGGCAGTCTGTCCTCAAATTCTCACTATTTGGAAAGGTACATTCATATATGATCTAAATGACAATATCCATGATATATGTTCAATGTGAAGAATATGCGTGGTGGTGTTGCAACACCTCCGAAGTAGGAGGAAAGAGCTGGGGATGCCAATTGCACGTTTGACATCACCTGAACCACCACTGCTAGGATCAGAGAATGTGCTAGGATCAGAGAACATACAGGAACTTCTGTGCTGTTGATGAAAAAACTTCCACTTCATTGCTAAATGGTGATATCTAGGCAGATATGCAACTGGAAAGCAATTCTGGTTATGTGCTGTCACCCAGGCAAAGAGAGCCAGCTTCCATGGATGGAGTGCTTGAATCAGAGACAGAAGACCTGAACTTCTCTCTCTGGTTCTGTTACAGACATGCCTTGGGAAATCTGTACCTGTTGTGTGGTGAGATTACAAGGTTTCTTTTTCTTACGATCCATGCTTCATCACCTGGGGAGATAGCTGGCAATATAATGAGAGTTTTCATCCCTCACCTGAAGAGCGTCCTTTTTAGAAAGTGTAAAACCACGAGCAGTGCACATAATTAGGGCAAAAAAAGCAAAGGCTCCTTGATTCAGGATTGTTTCTACACTAAGCTGATGTGACTTTCAAAACACTTGTTAATTTTTAATAAATAATAGTTGCGTAAAGGACTAAGGGCTTATCCATGTAGCTACACAGTCCTTAATCTCCCACTTAATAGAATCAGGAGATGAATTTAATAATAGTTGGACTCTTGCCCTTGATTACTAATTGGTTACTATTCAGACTTGCAGAGTCATTGACCTTTCAATTTGTAACTTATGAGAGAGTCTTATATCTGATGATTCTTCAAAATATTGTAGATCTTACTTTTTACCCAGACCAGCTGAATAAATGTTTTAAAAAGTCCCTGGGATTTTATAAATCTGGAATACCCCCAAGCCCGTTATTTATTTATCGTTTTTGTCAGTGTGCTGCTCATTTTTTAACGTGAGTTTTAGAGTTGAAAGTAGGAAAAATTTATCTGCCTTGTTCTCTGACTTTAGGAGGTAGGGAGGCTTCCTATGAAGAGTGAGTGCTCCTCGTTGCTGCAAGATCTTTAGAAACTGATATTGCAGGGATGATTCTTCTTTGAATTATTTGATAAAAGAAGTTATTTTTTCCTTTCACCTCTAGCAGGGGTTTGCCACCAGAGCTGATACTGCACAGTGGAAGGCTGCCAGTACCTCTACGCTGTCATGGTTTTGTTTGGTCTGCATAGATGAGACTGCATTGCTCTAGATCATGTTGGCGCTTACAAGGTGCTCAGCTGCTCTGCTGCCCCAAGAAGGGGACCTTCAATGGGACAGCGGTGACTGAAGGAGTCCAGGCAGGCCTTTGAGCCTGAAGCATTTAGATTCAAGGCCACCAGTCTTGGCCCTGAGCCTCCACGCTCAGACTGTGAACTCGGAGGTGCAAAGACAGTACCAAGTTTTTCTTCAGCCTCCAAGGTTTAAAGTAACTGCTGGGGGGACTCAGTGTTTGAGAGGCTTCTGTTCAGAGACCAAAAGAGAACAAACTGCCAGGTTTTAGGGCAGTAGAGATTTAAAGTGGCATAGTATTCCCCACATCGCTCTATGGTTTCATTTTAGGAGCTGGTGTAACCTGTGCTCAGAGATACTGTAGAGGATATGTGTTTGATCTGAGATGTGCATCCATGGCCAGTTTGTCCATGTTACCTAGGCTGTCCCCTGCACTGCAGCTATGTTAGTCTGGTTGAGGAGAACCTACAGGCAGGAATGCGGAGAAACACAACCTTTTGTAAAGGGAATCTTTTTTCGTGTTTGTGAGAGACTGGCTCTTCAACACAAGTTGTTCCTCATCATGCAGGATTGTGTTGATTTGATGACCAAATGTGTACTAATGGGATAAAAATTCCAAGAATATTTTCTCCAGTTACTGTAGAGACAAGAAGTTCTGATGCTGTGTTTAAGGTTAAAAAACTTCACCCCCAAAACCAGTCTTCAAGCGTAATTTCATGCTATTATTTTTTAAAAGAACCCTCAAATCTACAAAGATAGCAAGAGTTAATTCAATATATGTAATATATTTGGCTTTTCTGGATTAGAAAGTACGCATAAACAACACTTTTCACAATGACTGTTAACATTGCCCACTTTCTGTAAAATTAGCTGTCTTTCCTTGGCACGTTTTGCTGGGAGCTGGCCCTTAAAGTGATGCAAAATGAAGCACCTCTAACCTTGGAAGTAGTGGCCTTTGCAAGTGAGTCCTCTCTATACCGAGAGATGTTTTTAACCTCATGTGCTACTTTTTTTTTTTTTTTTCCTCAGTTCAAATCCCTTTTCTCTAGAAGCTGTTGTGTTCTTTTATAAAAGCTATCGGCAGAGCTGCTGCCACTTCTTTTGCAATGGTTTGCCACGTTACATTATTCCTTCCAATTCTCTGCATTCAGTTTGTAAAAACTTGGCTGGGATTTCAGCACTTGAGTGGGTCTGCAGGAGTCAGAGAGGGGCTGCTTCAGAAGGGGTTCAAGGAAGTCAGGATTAAACCCCACCTTTTTTAATTTTTTTCTTTTTCTTGAGTTATGGCTTGGATGGAAACCTTGGTGTGGCTAAGACCAAGATTACATGAGGAACTGGGATGTGAAACTGTGGAAGGCAACAGCCTGCCAAAGGGACTGGGACCAAGCAGAGTAACGGAGGATGGAGACGGGTGTTGTGAAAATACGTGCGTGGTTGGAGCGCGCAGTTACTATGGGGATGTGCAACACCACATTCACCACTGAGGAAATGAATCCTGCCTGCACAGCAGGGCTTCATGCAATAAATAACAGAATGTGCCACACCTTTCTGCATGAGGGTTTCTTTAGGGAAAAGAGGAAGCGGCCGTGTAATGAGAGATGCTGTCATAATGTCTACACATGAGGAGGCAGCGCTGAGGTGGAACGAGCAACTTGAACTCTGGCTTTTTGCTAACTATTCAGTGTTAGACTTAAGGGTCTTAATGGTCTTCCATATGGCTTTTTTTTTTTAATATAATATACATTGAATGCAATATACATGTATAAATAAATATGGTGGGGCCAAGGCTACCATGTGGTGTTTAGTAGACTTCACAACAAATTATTTTACATTTTAGTTGGGTTCTCAGTTAGATTCAGCTATGTAGCAGCATTGTAAAAAGGGACCTTTTCAGCTTCTTAAAATATGTCCCTCAAGATTAATCCAAACTACCACAAGCAGATTGTGTTGGGAGTGCCTTCATGTTCTTAAAGTTCAATCAGTAATCTGTGTAAATTCATTTTAGTCTGTGCGTTTTTTTCTTATAGCAGTTGCTGCAAGTTATTCATACCATAGGGATCATTTGTTGGTTTTGCACATTACTCTTTTTGTTTCCTTATGGAAAGCTTAAGACTGAAAAATGTGCTATTTTGTTCTCTGTTTCCAAGTTGCTTAAGGATTTGTAATGGCTATTTCTATGCTGTGAAATAAGAGCTTTTTTTTCCCCTGTAAATGCAAAGCTTGACTGCACATAGCCATGGTTTGCATGAGATAGCTTTCGGTTCGTGCATAGTCCCACTGGCTGGCTCCGTGTGAGCAGTAAGTTGTGAACATAAGCCCTAGTGGGATCCAAGGCCCAAGTAAACAAGCAGGGTGCAAATACCAGTGCAATGAATCAGCAGGAGAAATAATGAGCAAGGGAATAGTATTTGCAAATAAATTTTGATGTATTTGCCTAGCACTGTTAAGTAAAATATCTGGAAAAATTAACTGCTGTGGTTATCTGACAAGTGAGCAAAATTGCCAATAGTCACTACCAGTTAAGCTCGGAATTAGTTAGTCATAGCAGACTGAAGGGTAAAAAAATTAAAGTAGCAATATGAAATGCCAAAAATAACTGCAGATAAAACAGAATGTTAATTTTTTTTTTTTTCACTTTCTCTGGCCTACTTGCCCCTGCCCATCTGGCATTAATTTTGATTTGATTTGATCTTAAGTAATCTTTAAGACATCAAGGGCATTAGGGCGTTGTAGCTCTAGAGCACTAGGTCTGCTTTTTGCATTGGAGTGAGAAGAGTGTACCTTTGAAGTACCCTCATAGTTCAGAAAAGAATACTCCCAGTCCTTCTTTTAGAGTAGAGGCAACCTTATATTTTTTTAAAGTATTGGCTTGATATATGAAGTTTGAAAATGTTTTCGAGCAGTTTCGTTTCCTCTTGAGCTTTGTATCAGCTGCTGACTCAGAGACAGATGGAAAGATGTATTTAACAAGTGGAAGATTTAAATGAAATTCTTGCTCCCACCCAATTCTACATGGCGCAGTCTGTATTGCGCCGCATGATACCGGCTCCTTCATTGTTGTCAAAGCTCCTGTTGCAGAATGATGAAGGTCAAACCAAGAGACTACAGTTTTATGTCAGACAAACTTTCTTCCAGTGGCTTCTCACTCATGGTGCTTTAAAGAGTAAGAAGTATTACCTGTCACTCAGAGGTACCTAATCTTAAAGTATGCTATGAGAGCAATGTGGTAGCATGCTCTGCTAGTGAATAAGGTTTCATTTTAAAGCTTACCTAAATAGTCAAGGTATTAGGCACACCACTTAGATATGGTGAGCATTCTCATAGCGGGAGAGAGTTGCGAGTTTTATTCTTTCATTTTGGTGAAGCCATTTAAGCTGATCTATTGGAAGGTGCTATTACTCAGCTGATCAGCAACATCTCTGTACAAGGCAGCAGCTCTGGCCATCTCTTTAAGGCTTGCAGGGACTCAGCTACATCAGGAGCCCCTTCCTTGTGGAGACCAGCAGTTTGTCAGGTGTGTTACACCTCTGGGGATGCTGGCAAGGAGTTTCTGGGGGAGCTGCAGCCCCGGCATCGTGGTATAAATGCTTGAGAGACCATGGAGCAATACAGACCCGCTGGCCAGGGCTGCCAGGTGCTGCCTCTGTGGGACAGCAGTAGTGCAGTGCCATCTGTGACAGGGAGGATCAGCAGTGGCATACTCCTCTCTCCTGTACAGCACAAATCAGCTATTGGAGCCTTTCCTAGAATAATACCTGGGTCACATTTTGTGTTCTTATCACAATTTTTTGCACTTTTTTTTTTTTCCCCTTTTAATGGAAAATATGAAGTCAGGGTAATGTATCTGTTTTGATGATGTGCTGTGATATTAGAAGGTAACTGTGATGTCTGCCTTGTGGGGATTTTCACTGTTTGCTCATCAGTGTTAATGTGAATTCATTTGCTGTAGTGCAAGGCTATGAAGTTCTCTACATGAATAGGAGAAAATGATTTAATGAGAAAAAAATATATTTTAAAACTATCATTTCTTTGTCATGGTTAAGAATGCTACACCATTAATATTTTCTATGTAGTAGATAGTTTTATGAGGAAGGGAGCTATTGTAAATGTACGATTTACAATTCCTTTGTCTAACTTTCTGAAACAATATTAGTTTCTCAAGCTACTGACTGAAAGAAAACATGTCACTGTTGATTTATAGCCTTTGGTCAAATACTTGCATAGAGTCTTATCCATCTGTTAGATTGTACAAATTTTTAGCAAGATTAATTGAAGCATGTAAATTACATCTTGTTGAGTTTTCTCCTTGTCTAACAACGCGTCTGTCAAATAGATAATTACATTGATTAAATTTGTCAAAGAAAAGGAATTCTAACCAGATGTATGAATAAATGTTTTGTGTTGTTATAACAATTAAAGACTTCACTTGAGGCAGTAACTTAAGGAAACATTGAATTTATTAAGCTTAATAAAAAGGGCATGTTTCTATGAAGCCACACATGAGATTTTACAGAGACAAAAATAGTTAAGATATTTGTTACTTTTCGTTGCAATAGTTTCGTTTTCTTCTCTGCATTTCTCTCAGTGCATGTAGAAATATAGTGCTTTGAACAAAATTTTTTCACCTGTTTTTGGTAATCACATGTTCAGATGGGTAATGGCAGACTTGTGGTACTGCATATGTTATACAGTGCTGAGTTTGTGGATTGAATTGCTAAATAGGAATTGAATTCCTAAATAGGAAGCAATAAAGTCCTTAAGTAATAGCAGAATACGAAACTATAGGAATCTTATAGGCTCTCATACCCTGTAGGAATCAAATGGGCCTCGCAAACTCTTTGCACAAAGTCTTTCCACGAAGACTGATCTACGCTTCTCAGCAAATAATTAGTACATCCTGAATTTTCTACCATGATGTAATTTGCATATCAGACAAATATTAGAGAATATTGGTTCCAAGTGAGGACAGAGTAAGTCCTCTTAAGTAAGGTTCACAGAGACTAAAAACTTATGTGTATAATTTTGCCATTTACAAAGTTTTACTGGTGAAATGCAGCACGGGTGTGTTAAAGCACAGGTGTGTAGCGGGTGTGTGGAGACCGAGAAAAAAGAATTTAATGTGGGGGCTCTTGGAGACAAATTTTTCATGAGCTAACACTGTGCGAATTTTACTTTTATCTTCAGGAAGAGAAAATATGCTCGATATGCTTTCACACTGTAATAGAATAGGATGTTAAGTACATGGATAGGAGTTAAGGTCCCTTTTGCTCAAAATTCGCTTCTTTGTGCTAGTCAAAAGCACATCTTTACATTTACTGACTATGGGCAAAATCATCTTGCCAAAAGGAGTTTCATTTTATATATGAATGTAATCAAAAAAGAGCAGAAAATAGCAAGAAGATTTTTAAGGATCTACAAGTATTTAGTCTCCAGATTTTAGTGGGAATTAGCACAGAAATTTGAATCTGAGCAGATAAACACCCTTGTGGAATTGGCCCTGCCTGTTTTTGGAGCAGCAACTGAAACAGCATATGCAAATGCAACAGATTGTTGGATATCTTCAGCTGGATGTATGCACAGCATAAGAATTCAACAATGGGCTTACAATAGATTTGTTTTTGATTGCTTATTGAGATTTAAAGTAGTCAGCTTATGCTTCTGACTGTGTACACTAGCAGAGCTTTAGATAACTGTTCCAAACGCTGTAACTCCTGGATCCTTCTAGAAGAGAGCACTGTCCTGCTCTTTGGATGTTCAGAAAACTGAGGAATATATTTATTGCTTTGATAGTAATGTAGCACTGTGAATGGAATATTGTGTTTAGTCTTACAACTGGTTTTCATCAAACTGACTTAAAATCCTGTAGCTATATCCTTTTAAGGGAAGTGCTCTTTTGGGGGCTAGTTTTGCCAGAATTTATTTCAGCACTGGGGTAACTCCACCTTCCATAGTTTAATGATTTGTTGTAATCTATCCTAGTCCTTTGAGCAAAATAAATCTTTATTGAAACTCCATATCAGGGATGTCTATCACCCAGTATTTATCTTCTGTTTGTGTATGTGGGATAATCATAATTCCTAGCTATAATTTTATTATTATAGAGAATTCAGGGGGCTGCACTTCACTTGCTTGTAATTTGTGGCATGGTGAAATTGAGTCTTGCTGAATAACCTCTCGCTGAATTTATCAACATTATTTCTGTTTAGAAGAATGGAAGACTTGGAGTCAGTTGGGTTTTTACAGTAAACTTGAGAAACACTCAGCTTCTAACAGAAGAGTAACTATAACTAGATTATTTCAGTGCGCCTAACAGTGCATTTAACACAAATTAGTTATTTTTAGCCCTGTCTGTCATAAGGAATCTTACATGACAGCTGGCTGATGAGGCATAAATTGGCATTCTTCAGTGTAACTGAGACAACCCTTCCTTGCTTCCAGTCTTTGCAGCCCCTCTGGTAATCTGACAGCTCAACAAAGGTGACCGGTGTCTTTGGCTTTTAAAAGAGTTCAGGTGATCTGAGCCCAACAGCTGTGTGTTTTCTCCCATGAACATCTGGCACTCATCGTGGTATCTATTGTTGTATGTTTTGTTTTACATGTGCCAATACTGCCTTAAAGCTACGAGAAGGCCAAAGTTTATTTTGGCTGACTTGTCAACTATTTAGAGTACACAATAATATAAAAGTAGTCATTTCCCTCCAAACTCCTACAGCTGTTTTGATAAGTTATAAAGCAAAGAGGGAAAACTAGACATGACTGTAACTGTAAGATGGATTCTCTGGTGCATCTGCAGTGGGCTCACAGCTTGGGTGGTTGTAGGTCAGATATATAAAGGAAAAAGATCATTTCACACTGGTATCCATCATTAGTCGTAACTTAGGACAAATATTAATACTAGTGAAATCAAAGCTCCTTGAGTTTCAAATGGGCTAGTTACATGTAATAAACTACTTAAAACATGATGAATAGCTTTAAAATTGTAGCCTCTTCAGCAATTAAATGTCCATTAAATAAATTTCTGGATCTTTTTAATCATCAGAATGAATTATTTAAAATTCAATATATTGAGATGAAACCACCGACGGCAGTAAAAATGTGGAAGGTTTTCCTGAGCAATGCGCATGTGACAGAAAGATGATTCTGAGGTATTCTTTTGTTAGAATGACTTCTAAATAATTTGTGACTGTAATAGCTTCTCTAACAGAGGAAGAAAAGATAAATTTTTAAAACAAGTAAGAATCTCCACCAAGAGATTTATGAAACTTTAATCAATGAGTTAAACCTTCAGTCTAAATACGATTCCTAAAAGAATCAGAAGGTTAAGCCTCGAAAGGTCTGTCTGCGGGTCACAAAGGAGAAACTATTCCGGTCTGGTCTGCAGAAATTCAGATTTAATGTCTCTGTATGAATTTACTCATGGCTCTGCAATGGAAACGTCAGGTGGTGTGTTCTCCTGTTTGTTTTCACATATTCATCACAAATTGCAGAACAGCTCAGTTCTGTGTGAGACACAAAATGGAAATGGTCCCTTGCTCATTGAGTTTAGCACTTAAAGGTGGAAAGATAATATGCGCTGGGAAACCCACTGGAAGGATTAATTTTCAAGTTATATTTTTAGACACAAGAAGATGGAATTAATTCAGAAGTGAAGGTGGCATCATATTTATCACAAAATCCAGTTCTGTTTCTCTTTCATGAAATGTGTCAGGCTGTCTGTTTGACCAGCCATTTCAGAATTACAGGCCCTACAGGACCTGCCATCTTCAGGTACACTCTAAAGACAAAAAAGGGCAATTCAGCGTCATGCAGAAACCTGCTAGCAATTATATGTAGCAAGCAGAAATTAATTTGGGACAGAAGTATTTTTAAGGGGATTCTGCCTTGTCTAGTTGGAAGTTGCATTAACTTTACGGTAGTGTGGAAAAAAGCCATGGTCAGAAATGGGGCATCTAGAAGATACCGCTGTCTGGGCAAAGGAATGAGATGGTGCCTTGAAGGTAAAGACAAGCTCTATTTCTTGTTGGAAATGTTGAACTTAAAGGTGTTAGGAGAAAACAGTAGTGGGCATTTGTGTTAAATGGATTGCAAGGGAGAGGCATGGGAAAATTGGGTGTGTTTTAAGTGTTTCTACATTGTAGTTAGACTTTCAAAGCTGTTATCCCGCCTCTTGGGGAAATCATAGTTAGAAAATATTTGTAACATATGCAATCAACTTGATGTTTAGGTCTTTCAGAGCCTAGGAAAAAGAAAAGGAAGTAGCATTAGAGTTAACATAGTTCAACCCTTGTGTACTTAAATTGTAAACTCATGGAGGAAGAATTGTACAGAGATCTGTTTGCACAGTGCTTGATACAGTGGGTTCCTGCCTTCTGTATCTTATTATACTACAAATAGCAGAGAAGAAACATAACTGCATTACAGTTACTGTATTTTAGAACTATAGTTCAGACAGTAGCAATCAAACCAACAGTAAAATGAGATTTCAGTCTGGTTTTGCACATATATAATTTGAAATTAAATCCTTGAATAAGCCAGGAGAACTATAGCTGTAGGGGGAGCAGATGATCAGAGTTCAGAGGCCAGATAGTGGAAAAGTGGGCTCTGAGGTTTCCTTTGTTTCATCCGTGTATATCCATAACCCATACAGCTGCAAAATTGCCTTAGTTTGGTCAACTACTGCATCCCTCTTCTCTCTCTCAACATGTGGTGTCTTTCTACTCATACAAAGCCCAGCTGTAGGGCAAGCAGCGTGCAACACTAAGGCTAGCATTACACCAGCAATTTCATTCCTATGATTTTTCTCTTCAGTACCTGTATGTAACCTTGATCCCTGTAAGTGAAGGCTTTTCCTAAAGGCTTGTCAATTTTTAAGTGCTTTTAGGTCCTCTTTTTAACACATACTTGAGATACTATATTGAAAGATGCAGGACAGTATCTTTCCTCATCAAGCAAAAAAAGTTGTGTGTTGGTTGTTTGGGTTTTTAATGACAAAATGAGCAGATAAAATCTTGGTGAGGTAGGGCAATCAAGCTATGAAATTTATTCACAAGCTCTTCATGTTCTTCCATGTATATGAACGGAACAGGGGTACTTGCATTTTTGATGCTGGAGGGAGGTGAATGTTTCAATAATATCCATTCTGGTCTTCATGTACAGACTTGTTAAAATCCATCTTCTTCCTCTCAGGATTCACAAAGAAGATCTCAGCTCTGCTATTCTGCCTGCTTTGCTCGAGTGGGAGTCCCACTTGCCCTGCCTGCAAGAGGAGAGCAAACAGCAGCAGAGATGAAACCCAGCATGGATGTGAAAGAGGAGAATGTTGCTTAAGGCATCTGAGGTATCGTGGGAGGCTTAAGATAAACGTTGTTTTTGTGTTTAGAGTGCAGCTGTGGAATATCTGACCTCAGGCTCAATAGCTACCAGGGCCTTTTAGCGTCATGATTTGATGGTATAAAGTTTCAAGAACCTTGGTTCTGCACTGTTAACATCTTAGATGCAGTGGATGCTGCCTCTAGTTCTTTAGCTGGATTTGCTGGAGGGCATGAACCCAAGAATTTTTCTCCTTGTTATATTGGAGAGAGAGACTGACACTAGCTTTATGTGCGGGTGAATTTTAAGCATCACTTCTTAAAGTTCTGTTTTTCCACAAAGTGTACAAAAAGAGTAGCAGGCACCCGGCAAACTGAGACCTGCTGTCCTTCTAGTTGACTAGTTTTATTCATAGTCCTCCACCTGCCCATCTGCATTTGTCTATACCTTCTGTCTGATACTAGAATTGCAATGTTTCTGTCGCAGGAGTTGTTCTTCTGCTCAGCATCAGGCTACACTTAACACACTGATGTTCATGTCCAGCACTTGCTTTCCCTGCAGCTAATCCAAATGCAAACAAATTGGATTTATCAACACTTCGGGAACTGCGGAGAGCACCTCTCGCTCTGCAGATGTCTGTGGTCACTGCTGCGTAAATGTGCAGGTTAAATCCTCATGGTGTAGTTCCCCTAGTGTGCATGTTTGTGCTCATATCACTCTCGCCACAATGCTTAACAGTACCAAAGACCGTGGACTATACTCTTCTCAGAGGAGAGCAGGGAGATATAGCCCATTTCAACAGAATGCACAGCCTGAAAAGACAGATTTTGCCAGATCGGGCCAAACTGCAAAAATGGTGCTTGCAGTATTTTGTGTGTGGCTTTGCTTTGCTTTTTTATCACCGCCGTGCAGGGGTGCTATGAGCTGGTAGGCTGATTGCTTAAAAAATGTCTATATTCTCTGAGAGTCCAAGATGAAGTATGAGGTCTATACAAACTCTCTTAGTGCTTTCTCTGCAGTATCCTACAAAGTCCTTCTGCAATGACTCCGTATCCCAAATCCTGCATGCATTGCTTGTAAAAACATTCTGTGCTGTTTGAAAACAGAAGTCAGTCTGCATATCTCTGTAAACAGGTTGACATCTTTTCCCAAGAAACTGAATGGAGGAAAGGAGAACTCGTTTTATCTAATTTCAAACCCACTCAGATATCATCACGTTCAAGGTTCAGCTCAAGCTTGAACATTGCTAGGTTCATGTTTCGTTTCAAGGTTGTGGTAAAGGGGCAGGAAAAAAAATCAGTGAAAATATAATGCAAAAAAGGTAATGGAGTGCTTCTCTCTGGAAAAAGAGATATGGAGGTTGAGAGCGATAAAGAAACAGGACTAGGAAGGGCAGAACTTTGTATGAAAATGTTCGCACTCTCTGTACTACATGGGCCAGTCACTGTGCTGGCTTTGGAGAAAATTTCTTACCCATGAGGAGTAGGTTTCCGTTTAATGGCACAGTTTAAAAAAAAATGAATTGTCCCTATAAAAAAAGCCTTAAAGAGGGAAGAAAGAAAAATTTTGAAAACTTTGATCCTTCTTACTACCAGTGGTCACCAGGAAGATTTTTCACAAACTTTTCAGCTTGGACAAACTTGTCCATTTCTTTTCATCGATTTTTCTTTATTTTTTCAACGTTCCAACTGAAGTGCTCCACGTCTGAGTCTGACTGACTAAGGTGGGATTGTACTAGCTTTCAACACTCACTTTAGAGACTTACCTTTTTTGCCTGTTTCTCACCTCTTCTTGTTGCATAATGTGATATATGGCAACTCCAGTGCTACTTGTTACATTTCGTTGATAAAAAATAATAATTTGCAAGTATGTTTTGCTTACTTGCTTGTTTTCTTGCAATATGTTGCTCGTATTCCTTACTTGCGAGAATTCTCATGACTTGCTCCTTACTCTCTCTACAGTGCAGCTAAATCCAAAGCACTGGCTGTGAACAGCTGAAGGCTGGAAAATTTATTCCACATTCAGCTATGCTTTTCTCTGAACTTTCATTTCCCTTGCATTGTGGGATCCCTCTTCTGTTCAGATGGACAGCCAGGGAACCATGGAGTGTGAAAGCTCTTGGAAAGAAGATTAGAAAAATCCAGGGATCAATACTTAAATGAATGCACTTGGTTCTTTTCTCCAAAAAAAAATTCTGGATAATTTCTAGTTGGCAGGTTTGTCATTTGGTGTCTGCGTCTACTGATTCTGTACCTGTGTCAGCCTGGAAGGGGAGTTGACAGTAACCATGCTTTTGACTTCCCCTGTCAAAACCTCAGAAGGTTCAGTACTCTTTTCAACCCACACTCCTAAATTTTACTCTCATTATAACAGGACACCTCTCTCTGTATGGATCCTGATACTATAATCCTGTAACGGTGTTTAGGGGCAATGGTGTTCTGATTAGCTTCCAGTGGTGATTAATCCTTTTCTTCCCCCAAATGGCAGTTGTTTATATCATTGCTAGTGCTCTCAATTCTGACCAGCCTTTTCTTATCAGTCAAATCCTTTTTCAACACCTGGATCTGGCAATGGATTTCATGCATCAATGCCTAAGAGCTATTTTAGAGCCATTAACCATACCAGTGCTTACAAATACTCTGCAAGCAGCATCCTGCTTCCCAGACTCGATATTCCTCTTTTTTCCCCTGCTTTCCCTGCCCCTGTCTCCTCAAATGATTTTAAAGGAATCCTGTGACTCAGACTAGCCTTGGCAGTCTGTCCTGCCTTTCCAGTTTCCAATGACTTCCAGTAGGGGGAAAAAAAAAAAAAAGGGGAGGAAAGAAAAAGAGATTTTACTTTGCTAAGACTGGCTTAAACATCTGCCTACTCTTGGCACTGTCTCAACCTGGAACTGTAACAATGTTGTACTCGGAGTTGGCCAGTAGATGTCAAAATAACCTGTCATTTGAACAACTGCAGCATGTTACTGGTGGGAAACTGATAGTCTTTTGTCTTGTCTAGGGTTTGTAAAGAGCTGGGCTCCGACAGTATCTTCTGTCCTTACCCAAGAATAGAGCTGATGTTGTGGCAATATACTGAGAGTTTGGCGCTGCTGTAAGTGATAGTATTATGGATGCTGTCTCAAATCTAGGGAAACCAGTAGACACTGGAAGTTTACCCAGGCTGGTAATGCTGTGCAATGTTGTACTCAGACTGCCTTTCCCTCTCCCACAGTAATACTTGGCAAAGTGGACATATGCTTTCTAATAGTCTGCATGTAGTGCTGTCATAAATTGAGATGAACACTTCGTTTTGCTTGTCTTCTTAGCTTTATTTTTAGTCCTTTTGCCCTACCGCATTTGACCTTAAACCTAACTTTTCTGATCATCTTGTAGCTGAGAGCTGACCTGATGAGATGAGTTTTACCCTCAGGGGTGCAAGGTGGCTTCTGCTGAGTTTCAATGTGACCCTATGAAGTGAAATAGTTCAGCCATTGCATTCAATGTCTCATGGAAAAGTTAGAGAGCCCCTGTATGTACTCAGAGTGTTTGGATTATGAACAATTCTCATGTTCCTTGAGCACTTCAGTTCAGAAGGCAGAAAAATAATTATGTTTTTCTGCTGTCCTCAAAAGCAACAGCCTGCGTAATACTCACGTGGTTATTCTTTTCAGCCTGAAATGTTTCTACTTGTTAAGGCACGTGGATACACTCCGCGGTCTCAGTTTACCAGTAGGAATGTAGGCACAGGTTTGCTGCCTAAAACTTCACATGCTTGCAAAATTTTTGAAACGGTCTTCTAACTGAATAGAAAGAAACAAAACCCGTGAAAACAAAGCAAACCACAGATTATTTGAAGTGACTTATACAAAAACCAGTTACTTGAATTGGTGCTTGTGAGAGCCAAGACTGATCTGATGACCTAAAGGACCCGTCCAAGCCTGAAGCCAGATGTTCCCTCTCTGGTGCTGCAGAAGAGCCTGCATTCACGTCACAGGATCTCCTGGTGCTGGGTACCGTGTGGGCTTAGATGAGGAATGGGTTGAAATCTATTGGTTTCTCTCTCTGTCAGTGGATGTGATATTGGCAGAAATGTGACACTGAAACATGTCACCCAACAGTGGGCAACTTCTCAGAATTAGAGCTGTTTGTTGTTGATTTGACCTACGCCAACCCTTCAGCATGTGTTTTCATGGCTCATCACTGCATTGGCTCCTCCTTTCTGCTTTATGCTTATGAGTGACTGTGGTGGAAAATTTGTTTTCAGTTAGTATGTGACCAAGACCAGTAGAAAATATTAAATTATGGGGAAAAAATGAACCATAAGCAAGTCCAGAAAGTGCCTTGTGTAGAAGGTGAACCAAAGCACAAGTGCATCTCTTCAGCTGAGCAGAGTGATCAGGCAGGATTTGGTTTGAGCTGCTGGAGGGCTCTAATTGATGAGATCTTAGAAGATGTCACACATCTGAGGGATCTGTTGGTTCCTTGACCTTGTGAGTAAATATAATTTGTTCTAGTAAGATTTTAAATTGAAATGCAATGTAAATTGACTCCTGTCCTTTCAACTTTTGCTTATTTCAGATGAGTTTCTGATCCTTAATGGTGCACTATAGTAACAATAAAAAAGTCTTTTTAATACCTTGCAGTAGCTGCCAGTAATAACACTGGTTTATAATGAAGCCAACAAATACTGAAATTTGAACAATTTGTGAAGTCAGTAGAAAATGTGTAACCACATACTCAGGCAAATAGGCTTTTCTTATATAATAATCACCCTACTCTTATAAAAAGCAGATGCAATTTCAAAGCAATAGAAAATATGTGTGCTGCGTATTGAAATAAGCTTGTTTAAGAATTCATCTCTTAAAAAAAGTCCATGGCTTTGTGTTTACTGTCTCTGCCTCCTCTTTTTTTCTCAGTGAGATTGTTTTCTGGTTCCCTCTTGCCCCCATGGAAGGTGCACACCACCCACCATGATCATGGTCCATTAAGCTCTTGTGCTAAACAAAAAAGTTCTATGGAGCTTTCATTTATCAACCTTCCCCCAAAGTGCATTATGCATTTCATTAGGGATTTGCAAAACTATTCACAGCTTTGGAAGCACAGCACTGGAGTGCCATGATCGATGGGAGAGGAATTCAATAACCACCCAATGCTGTTGAGTAGTCCTGGGTAATGGTTTGGGACAGGAAGTGAACGAGCAGAAGATAATGACCTGGGGTAGCTGATCAGGTCCTCGTTTAAAACAGGCTGGGATTTTTAAATGCTCTTGGCAGTTACAGCCTCACTTTTGTCTCATTCAAAAATGTTACGTTTTAAAAGCATATAATTTAACACACTGCTGGGCATTGGTTCAGGCTTGCCCAAGTAGATATTTTGCCTTGCAAAGAGAGGTGAAGTGGAAACATATTTCATTATCACGGAATATCTCATTTATTTATATACAATGATTTTATAAGGGTGATGTTCCGCTGATGCAGTGTGATAAATACACATGTAAAATCGTGCACAAGATGGATAGTACTGCTTCAAGACAAAATGGTGCCCTGTAAGCACAAAGCCTTGTTTTCTGGATTTACCTTGGTGCTCTTCTCCTGAATATAGTCACAGCTTAGCACTGCTTATCTTAGCTATCCTATCAATTAGAATAGAAATGCCTTTATAGGCGACATTTCCTCTTCTCTCCTTCAGAGCCAGGACTGATGCAGTGTGGTGTGATCTTCCAATCCTGGAATAACAGGGTTTGCTCTTGCAAACAACTTCAGAGTGTGTCAGTGTGAGCTCCTTTATTCTTCATCATGGATGTCTGGAAAATAGCTGCGCCTCGTCAGCTGGGTATTCTCGTTGCTTAGCACATTCCCTGCAGCCCCTGACAAGAACGTTGCTGTGGGAACAGGGGACTGTCCAAAGCACACGATGTTCTGGCAAATCCCAGCTGGCAAGCAGCCCTCTGGGGTCACAGCTAGCCAGATGTGACGTGGGCTGCTCTAAATCAGACCACTGGCAAGCTCGAAGGACCGAGAAATTTTTTGCTACATCCACTTACCCCCAGCAGATACTGGGGCAGCTGAGGTTAGAGGCTAACGTAGTGCTTCTTAGAAATTTTGAGGTGGAACATCGATCACTGGTTTCCATGAAGAATTAAGCGGTATGTTCCGTTTATTGACATGAGAGGCTACATAAAAACATGTTCTCTTGCACATGAGAGGGAAAATTATGGTGCTTGAAGTATTCATTTAATTCAGAGTTTCTATCATGAAAACAAAGGACTGACAGCAATGTTGTTTACAGTTTTATTTAACTCACAGTTACATGGGGCTCTTCTTGTGGCTGGCCATAAATAGTGACGAAGTCACTATAACTAGAAGTTGAATTATTTCTGAATCTCATAACCAGAATTGGGAGCCAGTTGTGCTAAGTTATTTATAAGCACAGAATAGATACTTGTTTATGAGCATTTAATGGCAAAAAGGGACAAGACATGTCATGGACAAATAACCAAACAAAAAGTGCAATAATTGAGTGAAAGTAATCATATGAAGGAAGCAGATGATCCTCACAGCCATATGTTAATACTCTTTTTCATGATTGTAGCTGATTTTTAAAATGACTACACATTATATTTAAACAAAATACTGTTGGAATGAAGACCGGAGAATTTTATTAATTTTCCTTCATTATAGTTTAATTCTCATGCAGAAAATATTTGTCTTCTGTTACAAATAGTTATTTGCTGTATAGACTCATTTTATTAAAACAGCCATGATTTTTAATGTCTTTTAACTTTCTTGAAGTTGTTTATTTTGCTTGTGTTTTAATCACAACCCTAGTCAAGTGGTGAAGCATAAATAGTAGATAACAATGATGAATGAAGTTGAGTATCACAGAAAATATGTGTGTGATCCACCTTCTCCTGAAATCCAAGAATAGATTCCCATTGACTGTAGTGAAAACAAGCAGAGAAATGATCTTTTGATTCAGATTGCAAGCTTTATGAAAAATCAGTCTGCGTAGTTAAACCCACATAAACCCTCAGCCATAAGGCACAATAGTACTATAATTTTTAGATCTGAAAGAGGTTATTAGCTGAAATCAGTTTTATTTGTCTGAGAATAGAAGAGTTGTCCTTTTATGTTATTGGTTATTGGTAATTTAGGAACATCTGGGTGGTCTTATGAAGGACAGAATAAATTATGACAGACTATAAGTATGTGTAGATGAGGTATAACTGTATGGCATGCCATTGAACAGTGACATATGATGGTAAATTCTGCATTTTTTTTTTTTTACTTATTGCCTAAAAATATTACAAGAGTTCTTCAGTTCTCAGATAATAATTTTATGTGATAAGAGAACAAGAACAGAAAAAAAAAACATCAAAAAAAGAGAATGGCTCTGTGTCCTTCTGTGCAGTCTAGGAGTGCTGTGTATTTATATAATGTAATGCTATTTATTTTGAATGTTGATGTATTTGCCACTTTCATACACAGCAAGAACTTTGTCTGGATTGCAAATATAACTCTAGTTGTATTCTTCTGTTTCCTGAAAGAGATATAATTTAATACTACGTTAGGGTTTTTTTTCTGACCAATGTATTCGAAACACATAGCTGGGAGACAAAGTATTTTCCTGTGTATGTCTGTTGTTATACACAACTCTTGAAGTTCAGTTTGACAGAAAGCAGAATTTATGTATATAACTGACCTGTTTTCATGCTGAAGGTTGCACCAACTCTAGGAGAGAAGTTGAGGTAAGTGTTGACCTTTGTTGCTCTTTGTCAAGTGGCAGAAAGTTACTGGAAACAGCAAAGACATGAAAAACAAAGACATGAAGTGATGGACATTTGAAGACAGCTCATGATGAATCAAAACCCAAATAATGTTTTCATGATGCAAGATGAAAGCAAGAGGAATATATTAGGTGTATACATTAGAGGTATAACCTGACCACAGTGTAAGTTACTGCTACGAACAAGTGGAGGGCATGGAAACTTGAGAGACCCAATAGATTATGCTAAACTTATGGTTCCCCGCACAGAGGAAAGGCCATCCAATAAGTAGTTTTGAAGAGCTGAAGGCAATTCAATAATGGAGCTGTAGACTGGAGAGAAAGTGGAGATAAACATGAAAGAAAAAAAAAGTATCAAAACTGAAGGAGAAAAGACATAGGTAGAAGATAGAGTCTTCAGGTCCTTTATTGAAAGGAAAGAAAAGGAAGGAGAGATATTTGAATAACACATTGAATGTCTAATTAAAAGGCAAAAAGCAAAGGAAGGCTAGGGGCAAAGAGAAGCATGACAAAGAGTTAAAGCAGATGTAAGTTGAAGAAGAGCGAAGGTGGAGCAAGAACATCTGGATTCAGGTAGAGGGTGTGCTTCACTGTATCTGAGAGGACGTAATTTCAAGGGAGAAGTCAGACTGGACTGAGTGAAGGATGAGGTCAGTGGGAAAGAATTCAGTATGACTGCTCATGGCAACTGTTGAAAAGGCAGGATAAAAGGATGGAAACCAGAGGTTTTTTTGTGCCTTTCTTCTTCACATGGTGTAGAAGACTAAAGCATATTTCTGTCAGAAGAGACGTGAGGAAACTAATGAGAGCGAGAGGTTAAGGAAAGGCAGGGAATAACAGGAGAGCAGGGAGGACATACTGTGTCACTGTCTGATGGTGAGAGTTAGAGGGTTAGTAACAGGTCCCGCAGTTACTGCGGCAGAGTGAAAGAGGTATAAATTTAATATTAATAGCCTTCCCTTGAAATGTGCACTCATTTCTCTAATGGCTTTGCTCCATAACATTGCCAATAGCCTCCTGGCTCTCCCTGATTTCACAGACAAACCCATGCACAGGTCGTGGGCTCTTCTCCTGTTATGCATACAGTGGAGACTGTGTTCCAGTGTTGTGTTCAACACTAGTGTTGAAGAAAGGCTCTGCTTTTTATTTTCAAAGACTTGGGCTTTCAAGGCTGTGGACTGAGTGCCAAAAACAATTCATCAGGAACGCTTTACAACTCAGCAATACAAAACCTGTTAGGATACAGATCACCCACAAGACAGAGTTTGGGGAGGAAATATGTAAAGCACTGGTTGACCTCAGCATGATTAATGGTTTTTAACACATTGAACTCTGTTGCTTACAATGTGAATTTTATGCTGGCTCTCCCTCGGTTGTTTATTTTTATTTTCTGAAGGAGGGGGACCCTCCATTTGTGAAACTTTCATTCATACAGAAGTTAATGACAGTCCATGTTTAACAGCAAAATATTTATATTGAGACACAACTGTCCCAGCTGATTCTACTTCTCCTCAGCAGTTTGTTCCCTTCAAAAGCAGCCTTTAAAAATCACAGACCTTGCAGAGTTTGTGTCAATCATCTCTGCCATGAAAGGTTAATTTACTGGACTAGAGCAATGAATGAGATCTCTTCTATAACTATGAAGTTACCCAGTCCGTGTTCCTTGGGTTAAGAATATCCTGAGTTGGAAGGTACCTGCAAGGATCATAGAGTCCTAATCCTTTCTCCACAGAGAGCATCCTAAAAATTAAACCGTATGTCCAAGAGTGTTGTCCAAATGCTTCATGAAAAGAAATATTATTAAAGTTATATTTGGTGCCCTGCATCTGAATGACATCTAGTGTACCTGT
Source organism: Trogon surrucura (assembly GCA_020746105.1). Lineage (NCBI taxonomy): Eukaryota > Metazoa > Chordata > Aves > Trogoniformes > Trogonidae > Trogon > Trogon surrucura. The sequence goes on from CM036620.1 coordinate 66,470,962, forward strand.
ATGTTGCTGGGTGCTTGTAGCAATGGACCACATCTGTTTGTATATAGTGAGTGAATTCACCCGTCCTCCTGAGCCTGCTCACGTCCAGGAGCTTAGTCTTGTGAACTGCTGGGTTCATGTGGCCTGCAAAAAGTCACCAAACATCAGCAAATGCTCCATGATACGGAGACTCACCATCTCCTCTAGCCCAGTCATTCCTTGTACTTAGTGTTGCTGGGTCCTGGAACATGGGACGTCATTTCCAATTGCAGGGGTCCTGCATTCAGGGGCACTTGGTCACCTGCACATAGCACGTGAGATTTGCTTGTGATGTGCTGTAGCTGAAATGAATGGGGCTGAGCCTGTTTCTGCTGGCAGCAGATGGGATCTCACTTTTCCTAGGTCCTTCTGGAATGAGGCTGTGCAGCAGCTGACAGAACAAAAGCTTCCAGCCTGGGAGTCAGCATTCCAAAGCTGGCCCAGATCATGCACCAACCATATCCTCAGGTGTCTCAGTGCCAGGCACACCAGGCCAGGACACACCACACAGTTGAGGGAGTGCTGCTTCTTACACCTTCGAAGCTAATTCATCCTCTCTTTAATAGCACTTAGGAACTTTCAGACCCAAAGGGCTTCTTGCCTTGTTTTAGTTTCAAGGAGGCCAAAGAGATTATCATTCTTTATGGGCTCAGCTACAAAGGACATATTCTCTCTTAGCAATATTTAGAAGGGAGAATAAACCAGGGGACTGTATTTAGCTGTGAATCACACATGTACTTGGAGGGCTCCTTCGCTTCCAGAGGTTTCTACATGAGGTTAAAGAATTAGGGTTCCATCCTCCTTCAGATCACTTCAGTGTCACAACAGTGACGACCAGCAGCAGATAAAAACATACTGGGTTAGAAATGCCCCGATACTAAGTGAAAAGGAGGAAGCTGGCACCTGTTTCATAAATATGTACCTTTAACATAGAGCTACAGCTTTTGTCTGACTGACCCCTTATATAAGCAGAAAATCCAGACCTGTTTCTGTAAGTTTGTACTATCCATTAATCTCCCCAAAAGACAGCCTCCATATTTCAGCCTTGTTCTGACTAATGTTACTTGTTAATCCTGAGCTAAGCTTGGAAGTGTGAGCATATTACACAAGACTTATACCAGCTAGTTCAAGTCCTTTAGCAGCTGGTAACTTTGTCAATTCACTTAGTTAAGACTAAAAAAAGAAATTTTGACTCTCCTTTCTACTTCTTTCTTCTTGCAACTGCAAGACTCCAACACTTTACTTTCCTTCATATATGCATTAACATTTTTCATAATTACTTAAGTGCAAGTTTGAAAGTTACATCTTTTAGCTCCTTAGAAACAAAGATGTTTTTAGAAACATTACCTAATGTTTTGGAGAGTTTATTGCCTACTCTCTCTCTTATGGGAATCATGCAGTTGAAATCTTAAAAGTGGTTATCCACAGGAGTATCCGCTTGCTATTTTGAACTGGTAATTCGGAGTCATGCCACGATGACACAATATTGAAAAATATTAAAAGTAATGCAGAAAAAGTTATGATATTTTTTCGAGTAGTTAATACTGCCATCATCATTCTAGCATTTCATCCCTGTTTTCTATACAAACCATCCTAACCATGTGATCTGCATTTTAAGGAGCAGGCATAATCTAGAAAGAAATTATATTGTACAGATATATTTATATGCTCTTAGCTGGCCAAGGTCAAAGAATAATACAGTGTCTCATCAGACCTACAGCAAATGGTTTTCCCTAGCAGCAAGATGAAACGTGCAAGGGCCCCCAAACTCTTGAGTTTCACCATGTCTTCTGCTGTTCTTCCTGAAGGTTTCTCTGGACTCCATGTTCATGTGCAAATGTGAGGTTAACGTCTAAAGAAAACATGGAGCGTGCCCACAGATGTGAGGGGAATTGGTGAGAAGTGTAAATTCCATCAAGCAAAGAAGATAATGGAGGTGCTGAAATGAGAGGTCATGTTTCAGATGAGGTAATTGCCTCATGATGTGAGTGTGCAATGGGGTGGTTTTGGGGAGGGTCAGGAAGAGGGAGAGAGCATAGTGCAGAGGTGATGCCTTGAGCCTCATTTCAAGAGTCAGTGATTGGTTAAGGCAAGTTACTGCTCTGTTGAGCTCTGACACCGGTCAAATATCCAGGCTCTTCTCTTACCAGTTCTGGAAATGACACTTACAGCTCATTAGATATATTCTGATTACACATTTGTTGTTGGAAAACAGTAGAGTAGAACAGAATGGAAAGCAAATGAGCTTATATAGAGAATAAAGTTATTTTGAGTAGTGTAATTAAAAAAAAAGGTAATCTTTTCCTGTTTTACCATTTTCCAAATGAAAGGGTTTTGTTTTTTTTTTCTTTTGTTTCCAGTGAAAAGTAGGTTTGTTTTGAAACTTTAATTGAGTTGTGAGAGGAAAAAACCCCATATATTTAACAGATCAGACAGCATAAACCATTCAACTGATCTGTATGCTGTTATTAATGTTTTCAATGGCATGGCTTTTCATCCTACTTTGGACTGGCTAGCCATTTCGTTGCCTATGTGGGACACTTTTAGAAGATCGGTGACTGTTTAGAATTTCTGTTCTATTTGTGCTTTGTCCTCCTGGCTTTGTACATACCTGCTGCTTTCTGAAGCAAAGTAAATTAAAAAGTTAAATTGATGTGGTGGGTATTATAGGTGAATGGGCATTTTGAATTCCAGAATATCCATCAGAATACGTAAGACCATGGAGGTAGATTTCAGCCCTGTTTTACCAATGTAATTCCTTCGAAATTCTGGGTTTCTTTCCTTGCAAGTCTCCCATCTTAAAGTTGATCACTTCAACTATTAATTCAAAATGAAAATCTGGCTCACTACATCTGCTTCTGGAAAAGAGACGGAAAAAGGAAAATAACTGAAACCTCAAATAGAGGATTCACTTCCATTATTGAATTTTATAAGGTGCTATGTGGCGTATGAAAGTCTGTATTGGTAGCCTGGGATCATGTGCTTGTGTTTCTGCTCTCTCTCATCTGGAATGAGCTTGGACTATCTGTATTATGGTTTGGACTGGAGATGGTTTTTCCCTTTCACCTAAATTAGTGACTACAGGATGTGGCAGTTCTGATTATACTGAAAATTGCTGTAATTGTTATCAGGCAATAAACATTTTTGTAAGATGTAGAGCTTCGTGGAAGTTTTCCAGTGTTTGAGAAAATAACTGGAAGCAAAATGGGAAGGATACAAATTGAATTTGGACTTTGAGTACCGAGAAAGTTGGCCTGCCTTATTCTGTTAAGAAACTGAAGATTACTGTAACACTCACAGCAACGCAAGACATGTTCTCGGCTAAGAATGAATATGAATGTCTTTTTTATATTAAAACACATTGTAAGTAGTGCAGGAATGTATACTTGTCATAAGCATAACTGCTGTACAGAAAACAGAACAGGAACATGAATTAAATATTCTTACAAAGGACAATTTTCCTCTGCGGTTCTTTCATAGGCCATATATGGGCAACTTCTATCAAATGACCCTGCAATAAAAACTCCGTGTTGTGCATTCACCTTTAAAGCAACAAAAAGATAATGCTTGTATAATTTAGGTGAGAGCTCTTATTTATTACTCTGAAATTATAGTACTTTTTAAAGTACTCCATATGTGTAGATAGGAGTGAAGATTCTTAAGTTGTTAACATTTGATCTCCTGTTATAATTAATCAGATCCAGAATGTAGCTTAAATAATGTGTTTATATAGTGTTGTCTAAAAGTTTTACTTACAGTCTTGGTTTGAAACTGTCTGAATTGAATGGGACTAAATATAGGTGCACTCGTTTTCCTTTTGATAAAACACATTTCCACCGGATATTCCTCTTACTTTATTTTAAGAATTGGTGATTTTAGAAAAGGTAAAGCTAATTCAGAAATCCTGTAAGTATTTTATCGGCCTAGTAATGCCCGTAACTCACTCACTTGAAACATTGCAGGATGGGAATTATGTTCTTGGATTAAAAAGCTCCCTTTTAAAATAAACAGGAGGAAACATAGGGGAGAGACAGAAGTGTGTAACTTGTTTAACATTTAACAAGCCTCTTGATCCATTTTCTGGACCAGTTGCTGTGCTTTTGAAGATAAAAGCAATTACATTAGATACGGGGGTGTTTTTTTATGCACTGGGGATTGAGAGAATTTTGGTTCTTTATAGAAGCAGGAATGTGAATGCTTGGCTCTGCCTCTAGAGTGATTTTTTTTGACCATTTTTCTGAGTGCATCTGGGAGAAATCCAGACCTCACTGAAATCAGTGCAACTTTGCTCATTGCCTTTAACAGGGCCAGGATTTTGTCTGTGAATGGTCAAGCTTCCAGTCACTGGCCAGCTCCAATGGAGCTACATTTAAACTTTTCTTTTTTACTACTGCAAGTTGCCTCATCCTGGCCCGAGACTGCAAACTGACTCCCAGGAAATTTTCATTCTGGAAAGTAGATCGTTGATGGTCTTAGCACTGACTCTTGTTAGCTGAAGCACACCAGTATTTTTCTGTCAGGCTGGGGGCCCAGTAATAAAGTCAGAACATTTGCAAGGTGGTGGATTGTACTAGGTTGAATTGGGTCAAAGCCCTTGCAAATCTTAGCCAACCAGTGGGAAGCTTCTGCGTGGCATCCTAATGTTAAACAGAAGTCCTCACTCCATTTTGGAGTCTCTGACAATGCTGCATCAAAACTGTCCAAGAGCAGAGAGGAGCAGGAGAGGAGATTTGAAATCTATAGGTCTCTTAACACGGTGAGGGTTTGCTTTATGCTACCTCTGCAGAGAGAGACATACACACAACTGGTGCAAATTCATTCAGCTTGGTCCTCTGATATGTGCATTTCTCCAAAATAGTTTCAAGGAAACAATTTACAGATGTCAACTTCGAGATGTAGGACTTTAGACATATTTTTCAAATTCTCAGTGGCTTTCAGACCTAATCTTACTGCAGACCAGTGCATCTTGAGGTCCTTGATGACTAATTTATCTGAAAAAAATGGAGCTGGACACAAGTCATCTGTCTATTGAAAGGAAAGATAAAGAGGTGATTTAGTGTTCCTGTGCATTGTCTTTGCCTGATTTCTGTGCTCTGCTTTTTGGAAGAGAATTTTTCAAATTCAAGGTACGTGCCAGAAGCCACCCCAGACACTGAGTAGGAGTGACAAAGAATGGGTTTGCAGAAGGCAACTGAGAGATGAGCATTTCCATTTGCCTGCCAGGCTGCTGTTTGGTCCCTGCCCTGAGACTTGGATGTGACATTTCTAGTTTGGATGTCCCTGATGAAGTTACATGTAGGAGGCTGGTGCTGGAGATATTGGGGAGGCCAAGCTGACCTGAGAGCAGGTGGGTCAGGCAGTGCCCTGCCCATACAGACTGCTCACAACAGTCATGTCAGTGTGTTGTCCCTGTTCATTTCATGTTCTCTCTACTTAGCCTTGGGCTGTCACCTTTTCAGGTCTGACCTGGAGTTTGTGGATCACTTTGTCTGAATTGCTTGAAGCAAAAACTGAGATTGAATGAGATGTTGTTGTGGTTCGAGCCGAGTTACCGGCGGGAAGGAAACAAAGGAACCGCGCGGTCGCTCCCTCCCCCCCCTACCGAGAGTGAGGGGAAGAGCCCGAAAGGGGCTCAGGCAAAGGCCTCCAGGGGTTGAGATAAAAACAGTTTAATGGTGAACATAAAATGGTAACAATAACAGTGAAATAACAGTAACGTTTAACCAGATATAACGCGAGTAACGTGTAACGCGGAGCTCACCGCCCGATCGGACCGGAAACCGGGAAAGAGCGCCAGCCCCCACCCCGACCGCTCCATATATATATACCCCGAGCATGACATCACGATGGTATCGAATATCCTAGCGACCCCCTATGCCCAGATAGCTCCTTTCCAGAGAATTAGCCCTATCCTAGCTGAACCCAGTACATTATCCACCCCTTATTCTATACCATCTACGTCATGCTCAGATCTCACACTTTACAATTATCATTCGCTTAATCTATACACTCCTTCAAGTATAGCCTTTGAGTTCATGGCTTCAAGGTTCCATTCATTGTAACAGTTCTTTAGGGTAGGAGGGAATGGTGCTTGATTGTGGTATACTTCGTCCAAAACACGCTGTATTTTTCATGTTCTGTGTCCACGGTCTGAAGCTTGAAAAAAACCGTCATTTAAGGGAAATCACTGGGCGCCACCTCGGGTTCCCTTATCGCTGTCCCTCCCTCGTTTTCATCGTAGTCTATCCTGTGTTGGTCTGGGTTGTTCTTACTGTAATATTAATCAACATGACACATAATAACAGCAGCAGTGATGACAAACATTGGCAGGGTAATTTATCAGTTAACATCACATGATTTAGTCCACTGGCTATTCTCTCCCAAAGTTAAATCCCCTTGGGGTACACACCGAACATCCCCATCCTTCTGCATCACCCACCAAGTACACCCAGGTCCCTGAGCAAAAGCAACCCCACGGATGGGTTTGCCTTTGCCGGAGGCAGGGCTAACCCATACTGTCTTCCCCAACATGTTCCTCATACGCACAACAGGGACTTTATCTCCATCCACAGTAGGTGGGAGTTTTGACTGGGCAGGCCCGGCTCGATTGGAAGATCCTCTATTATTGACTAACCATGTGGCTTTTGCTAAATTTGTGTCCCAGTGTTTGAAAGTTCCATCACTCATTGCTCTCAATGTACTCTTTAGCAGTCCGTTGTGCCGTTCCACCTTTCCAGAGGCTGGTGCATGATATGGGATGTGGTACACCCACTCAATGCCGTGCTCTTTGGCCCAGGTGTCAATGAGGCTGTTCCGGAAATGAGTCCCATTATCCGACTCAATCCTCTCCGGAGTGCCGTGTCGCCACAGTACCTGCTTTTCCAGGCCCAAGATGGTGTTCCGAGCAGTGGCATGGGGCACAGCGTATGTCTCCAGCCATCCGGTGGTCGTCTCCACCATTGTGAGTACATGGTGTTTGCCTTGACGGGTTAGTGGGAGCGTAATATAGTCAACCTGCCACGCCTCCCCGTATCTGTATTTCATCCATCGCCCTCCATACCACAAAGGCTTTACCCGCTTGGCCTTCTTGATTGTAGCACATGTTTCACATTCATGGATAACCTGTGCGATAGCATCCATGGTCAAGTCCACCCCTCGATCACGAGCCCATCTGTGTGTCGCATCCCTTCCCTGATGGCCTGAGGAGTCATGGGCCCACCGAGCTACGAACAATTCACCTTTGTGCTGCCAGTCCAAGTCCACCTGAGACACCTGGATCTTAGCAGCCCGATCTACCTGCTGGTTGTTTAGGTGCTCTTCTGTGGCTCGATTCTTGGGCATGTGGGCATCTACATGACGTACTTTCACAACCAGGTTCTCCACCCGGGCGGCAATATCCCGCCACAGTTCGGCAGCCCACATAGGCCTACCCCTGCGTTGCCAGTTATTCTGCTTCCATTGCTGTAACCACCCCCACAGAGCATTTGCCACCATCCACGAGTCAGTGTAGAGATAGAGCACTGGCCACTTTTCCCGCTCAGCAATATCTAAAGCCAGTTGAATGGCTTTTACCTCTGCAAATTGACTCGATTCACCCTCCCCTTCAGTGGCTTCAGCAACTCGCCGTGTGGGGCTCCATACAGCAGCCTTCCATCTTCGATGCTTTCCCACAATGCGACAGGACCCATCAGTGAACAGAGCGTACCGCTTCTCATCCTCCGGTAATTCGTTATATCGTGGGGCCTCTTCTGCACGTTTCACTTCCTCCTGCTGTGACACCTCAAAGTCCTTGTTTTCTGGCCAGTTTGTAATTGCCTCCAGGATTCCTGGTCGATTAGTGTTCCCCATTCGGGCCCGCTGTGTGAGCAGTGCCATCCATTTACTCCACGTGGCATCAGTCGCATGATGTGTAGATGAGGCCCTCCCTCTGAACATCCAGCCCAAAACTGGAAATCGGGGTGCTAAAAGGAGAGGTGCCTCAGTACCAATTACTTCTGAGGCAGCTCGGACTCCTTCATACGCTGCCAGTATCTCCTTCTCAGTGAGAGTGTAGCGGGACTCAGATCCTCTGTATGCCCGACTCCAAAACCCTAAAGGTCGGCCTCGGGTCTCCCCTGGTGCCCTCTGCCAGAGACTCCAGTCAGGGCCATTCTGCCCAGCTGCAGTATAAAGCACATTTTGAACATCTTGTCCTGTCCGGACTGGCCCAAGAGATACTGCATGAACAATCTCTCGTTTAATCTGCTCAAAGGCTTGTTGCTGTTCAGGGCCCCATTTAAAATCATTCTTCTTCTGGGTCACCTGGAAAAGAGGGCTTACAATCTGGCTGTAACTTGGGATATGCATCCTCCAAAACCCCACTGTGCCTAAGAATGCCTGTGTCTCCTTCTTACTAGTTGGTGGGGACATCGCTGCTATCTTATTAATCACATCCATCGGAATCTGGCGGCGTCCATCTTGCCACTTTACTCCCAAAAACTGGATCTCCTGCGCAGGCCCTTTTACCTTACTACGTTTTATGGCAAAACCAGCTTTCAGAAGGATTTGAACTATCTTCCTCCCTTTCTCAAAAACTTCTTCCGCTGTATCCCCCCATACGATAATGTCATCAATGTACTGCAGGTGTTCTGGAGCTTCCCCCTGTTCCAGTGCAGCATGGATTAACCCATGGCAAATGGTGGGGCTGTGTTTCCACCCCTGGGGCAGTCGATGCCAAGTGTACTGGATGCCCCTCCAAGTAAAGGCAAACTGTGGCCTGCACTCTGCTGCCAGAGGGATCGAGAAAAACGCATTAGCGATATCAATGGTGGCGTACCATTTGGCAGCCTTCGATTCTAGCTCATATTGAAGCTCGAGCATGTCTGGCACGGCAGCACTCAATGGCGGTGTAACTTCATTCAAGCCACGATAATCCACTGTTAGTCTCCATTCCCCGTTAGATTTCTGCACTGGCCATATGGGGCTGTTAAAGGGTGAGTGAGTTTTGCTAATAACTCCTTGGTTCTCCAACTGACGGATCAGCTTATGGATGGGAACCAGGGAGTCTCGGTTGGTGCGATATTGCCGTCGATGCACCGTGGAGTTAGCAATTGGTACCTGTTGTTCTTCAGCTCTCAACAAACCCACCACAGAAGGGTCCTCTGAGAGACCAGGCAACGTGGACAGCTGTTTAATTTCCTCTGCCTCCAAAGCAGCTATGCCAAAGGCCCACCGGTACCCTTTTGGATCTTTGAAGTACCCGCTCCTGAGGAAGTCTATACCAAGAATGCACGGAGCATCTGGGCCAGTCACAACAGGGTGTTTATGCCACTCATTTCCAGTCAGACTTACTTCAGCTTCCAATACAGTCAGTTGCTGGGACCCCCCTGTCACCCCAGAAATACAAATGGGTTCTACCCCTCTATATCCTGATGGCATCAAAGTACATTGTGCGCCTGTGTCTATTAGAGCTTTGTATTCCCGTGGAGCTGATGTGCCAGGCCATCGGATCCACACAGTCCAGTAGACCCGATTGTCCCTCTCCTCCACCTGGCTGGAGGCAGGGCACCTCTATTCTCGATCAGAGTCACTCACTTCTTGTGAGTATGACCTAGGGGTTCCTTCAAGAGCATCAGAGTCAAAATCTGTTTTCCTGTTTCGTTTGGAGGGCTTTCCACTGGAAACTGGGGCAATACTTCTCTTACGATGATCCTTCTTCTTTGCCGCTTCCTTTCGCAACTCACGTACGCGTTCATCTAGGACTGAAGTTGGTTCTCCATCCCACTTGCTCATGTTCTCTCCATGGTCACGTAGGTAAAACCAGAGAGTATTCCGGCGGGTTTGTTTTCCCTGTTCTCTCTCTTGATTGGAAGAGTGCCTAGTCCTAACAGCTGAGACACGTGCCCGTGTGGGTGTAGAGCAGGACAAATCCACTTTGAGCTGCTGGAACTCCCGGGACAGTTCTTCCACGGCAGAAACACAAGCCTGTAGGGATGAAGACACACTTCCTTCATAGTGCCGGAGCCGGCGAGCCAGTTCATCCACGGTTTGTCCCTCACCTTCTCTCCAGGATATCAGTGCCAACGAGTTTGTGTATGTTTGAGGTGCACTTCGTAGGAACTTCCGCCACATGCCTTGTGTACATCGGACTTCATCTGGATCAGTGGGTGACTGCTCATCATCTGGATTATTGTAAATCACCTCCAGCACAGCCAGTTCCCTCAGGTACTGGATACCTCTCTCCATTGAGGTCCATTTACCTGGGTGGCATGCAATATCATCCTTGAGGAGGTAACTTTCCCTCATGCCTGACAGAAGGCGCTTCCAGAGGCTGAGGGTTTGTGTCTGCCTCCCAAGCACTTTGTCAATGCCCCCTTCCCTAGAGAGGGATCCCAGCTGTTTGGCTTCTTTACCCTCCAGTTCCAGGCTACCGGCTCCACTGTCCCAGCATCGGAGCAGCCAGGTAATAATGTGCTCACCTTGATGGCGACCAAAGTCCTTTCGCATGTCTCGCAGCTCACTGAGAGATAGAGACCGGGTGATTATCTCTGGCTCTACCTCCTCTTCTTGTTCTCGTGATGGCCCTGCTTCGTTTTCATCCCTCACCAAGCGAACCGATTTCTTCGTGTACTTCTTCTTCTGTACTGGAGCAACCGATACTGGCACAGGCTCATTTTCTGGTTCAGCCGCAGCGCCTGTCACAGGGGTCGGAGCGGCCACAGCGCTTGTCACAGGGGTCGGAGCAGCCGCAGCGCCTGTCACAGGGGTTGGAGCGGCCGCAGCGCTTGTCACAGGGGTTGGAGCAGCTGCAGCGCTTGTCACAGGGGTCGGAGCAGCCGCAGCGCTTGTCGCAAGGGTCGGAGCAGCCGCAGCGCTTGTCACAGGGGTCGGAGCAGCCGCAGCGCTTGTCGCAAGGGTCGGAGCAGCCGCAGCGCTTGTCACAGGGGTCGGAGCAGCCGCAGCATTTGTTGCAGAGTCTGGAACAGTCACATCATGTACTGGTTTGTCTTCAGGTCCAGAGGTCTCCTCTCTTCCTTGGGAATAATGGGTGACATTGAAAATGGCTCGGTAGGCATGGGCCAGGCCCCAGCACACAGCAGTGATTTGGGCTTCTTTGGAGTGGCCAGGCTGACAGCATACCTTCTCCAAATACTCTGCTAGTTTCCTAGGATTCTGTATATGTTCAGGGCTGAAATTCCAAAACACTGGAGATGACCATTGCCCTAGGAGCTTGCCCATCTTCTCCCACACACCTTGCCACTCATAGTTATCTGGCTTCAGGACAGGTCTCTGGGTGGTATACTTAGAAAATTTTGGTGTGACCCCGAGCAAGATGTGGCACACATTCAGAAGACACAGGACGAAAACCAGGAGACACAGGACGAGAACCATGCTGGATTGGGTATTCCAAGAATATTCAAAGTTTTCAAAAACGGTTGTGATCAGCTTGAAGGACAAACGGGAGAGAACACTCTCCTCCGCTTCCCCAATAGATTTGGTGCCGTTACTAACGAATTCAGAGAGGAGGCGCCCAAGGCATGGGAATGACAATAGCGCCTCATACAAATACCAGCTTACCCTCATGGCCAGTGATACAATCATATTATAAGCTGTCAGCACCCCGTACAAAAGAATCATACTTTTGATCCCTTTTCCACAGTTGATAAATAATATCGCAGTAAATATATAGGATACATAAGGATTCAGCCAATGCCACAGCGTAAGTAAATACAACAACATTATGACCACCAACTACTTGACTAATGTGCAGAATCAATCTAACAAAGTTATCTTTTTAACACTCTTTTGTCAAATCTGTTGTTATCTCAAACCCCTGGCCCCACGTTGGGCGCCAAAGTTGTTGTGGTTCGAGCCGAGTTACCGGCGGGAAGGAAACAAAGGAACCGCGCGGTCGCTCCCTCCCCCCCCTACCGAGAGTGAGGGGAAGAGCCCGAAAGGGGCTCAGGCAAAGGCCTCCAGGGGTTGAGATAAAAACAGTTTAATGGTGAACATAAAATGGTAACAATAACAGTGAAATAACAGTAACGTTTAACCAGATATAACGCGAGTAACGTGTAACGCGGAGCTCACCGCCCGATCGGACCGGAAACCGGGAAAGAGCGCCAGCCCCCACCCCGACCGCTCCATATATATATACCCCGAGCATGACATCACGATGGTATCGAATATCCTAGCGACCCCCTATGCCCAGATAGCTCCTTTCCAGAGAATTAGCCCTATCCTAGCTGAACCCAGTACAGATGTGAATTCCATAAATCCTTCCCCTGTGATCTATCTTCAGTGGAAGAGGAAACTGTCTTCCAAGACAACTCAAATACCATCATTAATCACAATGGTTAGATTCAGATTTCAAGTTGCCCTCCTAATACAGTTATAAATCTATTGCACAGTCATCTGGTGGTTGCCTATTAGAGTAATGTTTCCCAGAATTTTCCATTAGTCACACTATGTTCCATAATTTTGAGGAGTTATGTAAAATTCTCAGGTTGGTTGTGATCCCATTTTGTTATCTTGCATAGTTACCAGAGAGCAAAAGGAAATGGGTGTTGCTGTGCAGTCTTTCTGATAATATGGGAAGCTTGAAAAGGTAATTTTATATTGTACTGAGTGAAGGAGGAGGCAAAATGCATTGGAAGGATTCTTTTTTTGTCGTTGTTTTGGTTTTTTATTCATTTATTTTTGAAAGAGCAGAGCTCTAGAGTGGACAGTATTTAATCTACATTTTTCAGTCACTTTAAGATAAGCAAAGATTTAGAGTTCTGAATATTATGTGTGGATGAAATTGGATGTTTAAAATGTAAGCCTTCAAGAAGATACATGATTTGCCCCAGTAGCTTCCTCTTAAAATTGGTAATGTGTTTTGGATTAAGCATATTCAAACAATTTATGTGTCTGCAGAAGCTACTCTGGTCTCCATTACGTGTTGCCGATTTGCCACTCTGCCATCCAAGTCAAGTCTGGTGCAGTAAATAGAAATGTTATTTTTACTTTCCCTGGCCACTGTGCAGTTTGCCAGCCTGCTGTGTGTTAGCTGCACAAGTAACTCTGTGGCAGGTCAGAAGGAAAGTTGGCAACTTTACAGCTGGGACACCTCTCTGCAAACAACATCGGCTATTCCCATCTCTTTCCTGGATGGCACTGGAGTTTCCAGGTCCTTGTGATTCCTGTGGCTTTTTTCCTCCTCTGCCTGTGCCTTGGGCTTCTTGGTTCTTTGGTTCCTTTATCTACAAAAAATAGCTACGGGCAGGTCTGCGAGGGAAAACAAAGTGATGCTTGCAAGTTGACAGTATGTTTCAGATAAAGGAGCAAAGAGGTGGCTCAATGTATTACTCCAGGAGGGGTTTGCTGAAGCCAGGAAAATCCAGCTCGTTCAGACTGGCTTTGCTTTCCTTTCACCCCCTCCTGTGAGTAATGCGAGTTGTTTATTTCTTCATCCCTGCCCTTGCCGAGAACAACTAGGTGTTCATTTCTCGTCTCACCTCCTCCTCTCCTAGACCTCTCTTTGTTCTGTGAAGACCTGAGAAGGGACAGAAGAAGGTAAAAACTGCAAGGAAAAACAGTTTCACTCCTTTTCCTTACTGGATCACAAGCTGGTGGGTGCAGAACCAGATGAACTGCCTGAGCACGGAGAAGAGCTGGACACTGTGACATGTAGAATAAATGTGTCCCTGGCTGGAGCATGCTGCCCGCCCCAGGACGTCTCCTTCCAGACCCTGAGCAGTGACAGCCCCTTTGCTGCTGGGTTAGATTCCTTTGCTGCTGCCTGTGTGTTTCCATGCAATACCTACCCGCCTGGAGATTTCAGCTAGGACTGATTCTAAAATGAATTAGAACTTTACCTTCCTTTCCTTTAGTAGTTCTCTCTAGTAATTTCACTCTACAGTTTTTAAATTTCTAAGTAATTAGTGAAACAGATGTTTACTTGATAATTTACAGTTTAAAGAGGAGTTTGAAAACAAATTAATCTCATTAAATGGGAAGACACTAGGTAATCTTCTGAGGCATTCCAAGTTTCCTCTTAGTATTTTACACTCTTTTTACTATTTACTTTGTATCTCTTTTCTTGAAAGTGTTTATTTTGGGAAGGTCAAAACAAAATTCTCCCTATGTCTCTCATCAGCTGTAAGATGAATGCATACAGTTGGAACAAGTTCCATTGAAGCTCTCATGCAGAATAAACAAAGCCCTGACTGAAGGCTTGACTCATGATAGATCTTTAATGACTATTGTCATGAAAAAGTAGTTAACGTATTCTTCACCAAAAAAAAAAAGAAAAAAAAAGGGTGTAGCTTTGCTGCAGAGTCAGCAACACATCAAAATATGGGCAACCGAGGGAGAGATGCAAAGGGCAAGACTGATACGGAGCCGACGGGCATTGGAAAGAACATTAGCAACTGTGTGTTCATTAAAGAGGGCGATGCAAGTGTGCGGGGGAGGTCAAGTATGTCACGGGGAATTTCTGGTGTTACGGGGTCAGGCTCTTCAGACGGGATCAGCCTACAGAAACGGGTATTACAGTAGGGCGTTGTAAGTGTGTAGTCACCACTTAAGCTTTCTTAGGCTGTATCATACTGCCCTGTGGTAAAGAGATTTTGGCTCAAATGTTCCCGTGCTCTGTGGGGAATCTTGGGGATTATTTTGGGAAGGGAGGTTGGGTATTTCTGTAGATGGAGCTAGAGAGCAGGGAGATGCCTATGAAACTACTGCACATCCTTAAACAAAGCAGATCTGTTTCCAGTGCCTTTTCTACTTGTGTGACAGCGTAACACTTGGCAGTCAACAAACACTGCATGCTGCTCTTGTCATCGTGCGGTGGGGCAGGAAAACTGCTGACATGGAAAAGTGCAGACAAAATCAAGCAAAATGATTCATGGCTTGGAAGGCTCTGTGTCCTGGGGGAAGATTAATCAAAACTGGCCCAGAGAGCTTGGGGATAGTAATATGCATGCATATTATAGTTACTGGGTGATAGAAATGTATGTTTGGATGAGTTGGGCGAGATTCACAGATGCTATTTTAGGAGGTACATTTATTATTCTTTGCTGTTAAGAAAGGCCTCTCTTGTAAAAGTCTAATCTCCCTGTGACTGAGGGGCTAGGAAGTCTGTGTTATATAGCTTACAGATCTATCGTATTCACAAATAGTCCTAAGGAGGACTGAGTGCAAAGTCCAAGAAAATTACACTTTCAGGCCATTGCTTAGTGAAGGAAAGATGCTATGAGAGCTGTGGGAAAAACTTATCAAAAGGAAATACAACACTTTGCTCCTTGAAGAGTTCATCTGTCTGAGAGTGGTTCAGACCGCGATTTCATACTCTGTGGCACTGAAAAATTCAAATTATCATTTTAATTATTGTGCTATATGATAATTGATAGATTTTGGAACAAGTGCATTTATCTTTCTATAGCCCTAATTACCATTTGAGATGACAAACAGAGTGATTGGACTTGTGTCAAAGATTTGGTACTAGTTAGACAAATAACAGAGTAAACATCCTTTTAACTAGTGGGAAAATATACACAGATGGTCTGAGAGGAGGGAATGTTTCAGACTAAATTTCTAAGGGAATGTATCTAACAAAATCATTCACTGTGTATGATTACAGACTTTTTTTCCCAGAGGAACTTCTGAACTCAGCCAATTTTAACCGAATTTAAGTGCCACTCTTTTCTCGAAATTACAAGTTCCTGTTTATTGTGAGAAAACTAGAGCTGCAAAAGACATTAGTACACCTATGGAAGGAAAAGTTTCGGCACATATATCTTGGGCAAGCAACTGGCACACGTGGTATTTGGAAACAAGCACGGTGTGTGCTGCCTCTTGCTTGACCTGAAGCTGATGGATCCAGGAGGGATGGGGGCAGTGTGGGTTTCAGGGAGGGGAATTTATCAAAGGGATATGGAAAAGGGGGCTTGGGCTGTTGCAGTACAGAAAGGAGGGGAATCATACAAGCCACAAATCTGTAGGAAACCAGGCTTTATTAGTTCCACTGCTTTTGGAACAACTTGTTTAAACTTCCCTTGTAGGTAATTAACTTTGTAATGGCATTGTGAGATAGGCCACCTGCAGAACCCTTGGGCAGGGGGATTCACAAGCATGTATGGTTCAAAATAGGGCCTCATGGAAAACTAGGCAAAAGTGTCTTAGAATAATATTTACATTCAGTAGCATTAAGTACATCTGTTTGTTATTAGTGGGAGACTGAACTGGCTAAAAATCTTCCACAAGAGAGTGACCCAGCAGCTGAAGGCCAGGTACCTCTGACAGCCTTTCTACGGCTACCAATAGAGCTGTTTTCAGAGGCACAATGAGATTTCCCTCTGAGGATCAATTTGAATACAAAGGAGATCAAATTTTGATTACTGGAATACGCAGATGTTTCTGTTCTGTCACTTTAGTTGTCTGTTTTTGTACTTATTTTCTCTGTTTACTTGTGGGTTTACATGGGTATGAAGTTTTCATACAAACTAAGAAAAACACACCTCTCATTGAAATCAGTACAAACAAAAGATGGTCATCTTGTTTGAAAAATCAAGGGGAATAGATGACAGTCTTAAACCTAATAATTTCAAATTTTGGTAAATATTATTCAGCGGGAAAATATTACTGCATCTTATTAGTCAAAGACGTAGAATGTGAGATTTTTATGTGTGTAATTCAGCTTAGTACTCTTGAACATAACTTTGATGTCTGAAGATTGTACATGTGATTGCTAGCAAGAATTACTGATTTCAGTGTAGTTGAGATGATTTAAGCTACCTGGAAATAATACTTAACTTCAAATGGAAAAGCTTTGGCATAACTAAGAATAGAGTCTATATCTTTCAATCCTGTGTCTTAGATGTAATTTATATATGTGTGCATATGTACAAAACAGTATTAGGGAGATGGGCTGTTTCTTGCTTAGGTTCATGCTACTGTGGTCATTTTTCTGTTCCACTATGGATGTGTTCAATGTAAAATTCAGTAACCATCCCTCTAACTTGTACTTGTTACCTGTTTGCTATCTATATCTCTTTCTCTTTTCTATTTAGATTGGTAAGACCCTGAAGGACAAGGAAGAAAAGACATTCTGTATATATGTGTTTACACATAAAACACAGCACATAAAACCATGGAGATCCCCTGCATTTGCTAATCAACAATTCCAAATCTTAAGTATCCACAAGTTGCAGAGACATTTCTAACTCTCAAAGCTAGTTTTGTAAACTCTTTTAAAAGAAAGTATTCTTGTCTTTCCTCTAAATTATTAAAAATCTCCCTAGCCATCACCTCTGTAAATTTCCTTTAGCTTTCTCTTTAGATTCACACTCTCTGTCAGGAACCGCCTTGCTCTATGTTTTAGTGTCTGAATCACTGAATGTTTGTGTCGACTCCTATTTCCTGGCCAGCTTTGAAGGACTCATGTGCTCACAGAAAATGTGTCCCTCCTGTTGGAGGCCAGGGGACACCCAAAGGTATCTCTGGTGGCAGTCAGTACTGTTACTCGCCTACCTTGAATTATACAATCAGACGTATATTAATTATGTAGCTTCCTACAGTTAGAATCTGCCTCATGGAAATCATTCCTGAAGAGCAGAAAAAACAGAAAGTCCCGCTGAAATCTGGAAGAAATCTATCTCAGTTATGCTCAAAGAGAGATGAGTGTTGGGAAGTAAAACACCTCCAAAGAGAATTAGCACAATAGCAACAGATATAAAGAACTGTGTGTCTGGAGCTTAGTAGCAGAAGTAACCACCTTATCATGAGACTTGGTGTTGTTTTGTGGTTTAGGAAAAGCAAGTAGGTATGACCAAATCAACTGTCCTTTGGGAAGATGGAGTCAAAGGGCACATGCTTGAGAGCCCCAAATATGAGCTATTCAGAAAACAAACAAAGACCTCTAAACTAAAATGTGCAGGTGACTGAAAAGGTCACCCTCTGAAAAGCAAAAAGAATGAAGAAAGGGAAGGTGTTTGAAGCAGTGGCCCCATCTGTGTAAGAGCACCAGATGAGGAGCAATGTGGGTCAGTAGTCAGTAGATCTCACACTGAAATTGAGATCCTCCAAACTCCTCTGGTCTGCATGAGAGTTTGGGACACAGCTGCTCCTTTATTCATGTGTTCAAAATGTGTTGGTTCTTCAGGCTGTGCTATTTAAACAGTGCAGAATGGCAAGACTTTGAAACATATTTTAACATTTTATAAGCTGTGTAGCTGCCTGAAAAAAGGAAGCAACTATTTCATTCAAAAATGGGAGACCACCTACTTAAAATGTAAGCTTGCGAGTAAGACAAGCATTCCTTAAATAAACTCAAATGCAAGCATTTGCTTCTATAAAATTTTGTGTAGTGTGTTTCTATTGAAAGTCATTTGGTTTCAGAAAGGTATGGATCTGATTTTCTACATTCTCATACTAACTCCTCTTAGTACAAAGTAGGTAGATTACTCATTCAACGATTTAATCATTCAAGAACTTACTCCACTCTGTCCCTTGCCAGCTTAAAGCTTTCTACTCTGATAGTATCTCTAGCTCTCTGATACCCTCTCTAGGCAGTGCTGCCACTTGTTTCCTGGAAACCCTTTTCATGTTTGTGTGAAAGCTAATGGCTCTGCTGAAATCAGACATCCTTTTTCAAACCATTTTTTATATAAATAAGGTAACTGTTCCACTCAGACCTTCCAGACCTGCTCTACTATGCTTGCTTTTCAGTGTGCTAATTTATTCTCTTTACTCCAACTTTTTATTCTTTTTTTTCTTTTTTTTTTTTTTTTTCTCCATCACAACTATTTTGATGAGTTTCATTTTGTTATGTGTGGTCACTTATCTGTTGCAACCCACTTACTGGTTTCCACATGTTGCTAAAATGTGTTTGGAAGAGGGGATTGAATTACTGTTTCTGGCTGTGAGTTTGTTTGGTCACTTGGACACGTTCACTCGGATGTGAGATCCTAGCGTCCATACAGAGCCTTCCAACTGGAGGTTTTCTATTTTCTTTCTTGTGGAGGACCTCACACAGGCTTCCTTTGTAAGCCCTGATGCAAGGAAATGCATGTAGCATCACAGCTTTACTAGAGCAAAGTGAAATCTCTTCAGCCCAGCTCCTGGTGTGCATGACCTTTGGGATATCGCTAGAGATACCTCCTTCCAGAGGTAAAAGAGAGAAACAGGGATCATGAAAGGTCTCTGAAAACCCTTAATGTTCACTTCAGAAAACATTTCTTAAATATTTCCTGACAAAATTGTTTCAGTGAGTGAAGTCCATCCTTGCTTTTGTTTGAGTTAAAATTGAGGAATCAGGAATTCAAATAGGATGTTTACCAAGGTTCAGCTAGGATATGACTAAAAGAACCCCAGTTTCCAGAAGGTTGGGGTTTTTTAAAATGAATGTTCACTCTTAGAATTATTTCTTACTAATTAAGTACCACTTTGAGAATGTAAGTGTTGTAATCACTGGTTAGTTCACGTTTTAGTTAAATCTGTTTCCTTGTGAATGGTGTGATTGATTTAGATCCTACTCTCTTTTTTTTAAAATCAGATTTTAGTTGATGCCTTCATATGACCAGTTTTTTTACTTGAATGTATTTGGAGAAGGTGACATTTCTTGTGATTCTTAGTAGTTCATAAAAACAAACAACAGTGAGTTTGTTTTTGTACAAACAAGGATATTTACATTATATGTTTCTGTATAATTGGCTTTGGGCATAGCTTTGGGAGTGAAGAGTTAAGGCAGAAATGAAGAATCTGTTTAACCTGCTTGATTAGTTCAAGCCAAGAAAATATACCTATGCAGCACTGACAAGACAACTCCTTGGACCCCCTTCCCAGTGGTGTTTTGCATGGGTTAAGCACCAAGTGTCAGAAGTATGGCCACACGCTACAGCAGGAGAACAACCTTCACAGCCAAATGTAATATTCCACAAAATGTTTAAGTCTTGCAGGCTTGTCTTTTCTAGCTTGTTTCAAATGGATTGCTCTTCTGGGTTTTCTATGGCTGTGTTCTTCCAATGCCCTTGAAGATACATTAATTTCTTTTTCATGACATTGGATGAGACTGAACTCAGCAGTTTCCTAAGACTTGTGGTAATGGGATATAATGTTGTATATGAATCAGCAACAAATGAATGCTAATGAAATAGAAACCAGTGCATTCAGTCTCTGCTCTTGAGTGGTCAGGCATCTGGGTGTTTATAGTAGTATTTTATCTGAAGAGCTGGATGTGATTTGATGGAATATGCAGCAGCTTCCTGAAAGCACTGGGCACCCAAGTAACTGAACAAGTATGTCATGAATTTGAATGTATCTTTCACATCTAGGAGACTGTGTATGTACAGGCAATTACTTCTGTGAATGCGTAGAGGAAAACAGAATGTAATGTCTGCTAGGCAGCCAATAAACTTGAATTATATCTTTCTGTTTTCCTCAGCCAGGAAGTCACCCAGCTATTTTTAAATCTGTATCCGTGAACATAGTCAGACATAAGGCTCTTTCTTGAGGGAAAAAAAGGACAGGAAAAGGTTTAAAATACCTTGAAATTTCCTACCCCTGTTTATCTCTTGCTGCCTCTTTCTGTCAGAGGGTTTACAGGTTTTTCCAGCCTGAAGGCAAGAGTCCAGGAATTCTTTCCAGAAGACCTGCATTTTAAAGGGGTGCCTATGTGGCAAGTAGTCAATCAGTGAATCTTTCACTCAAGTGTTTTTACCACTGACATTTGGTCCATCTCTTGGCAAGTTCCTAGGAAGTTTGCTAATATTTAGATACTAGGGAATGGTGACGACAGTCAGAGGACAGCGGTTTGTCACTAGAGTTGTCACTACTCTCTGGAGTACTAGACTGTGAAGAAACATGGGTGTATGAACTCTTGTCTGTCAGCTTCACTTGCAAATGGAAAGATGAAGTTTTAAAGATTTGATCCCTTTAAGGTTTCGTGTGGAATCCACTTTTGGGTTTTCCTTCTGTTTATCACTGTAGAAGAAAGTTGAGCAGCTTAGTTCAATCCATAGGCTTTAATGTGGGCAATCTAAGTTCATTTTCTAGCTCTAGTACAGGTTCAGGATGGGATTTTGAACAAGTTGTTCAAAACTCAATCATATAGTAGTAACTGTGTTTAACGTGTATTGTAAGGTATTGTCTTTAACTCATACAGCCCACAGCACAAAAGTCCATCTTCAAAAACTACCTGAAGTTATAGAAAAGACAACTGTAAAAGGAAAATTATACCCTATGGTGTCCAATATCATGTTACTGTATGTATGCAATAGCTTTGTAGCAAACTAACAAACGTCCGCTTGTTAATGAAGAGGAATAACAAAAAAGATGTATAAGGGCCATGTCAAAGCAGGAGAGGAAAGAGATGGAAAAGAAGCCAGAGAATAAGACAATAGATGATAGAAATCTGGGCTGGTCACTAAGTCATTGATGTTCCTTGTCTCCAGTACTGGAGTTTAAGTTTCTTTACATTCATATGTCTGGCCCTCAGGGTGGAAGGCAACCCATCTTTTGCTCTGTGTGGCCCTACTGTGTTCTGTGCATTGATTTACATTCCTATCACTGTGAAAACATTGCTTAATTTCTGAGAACAAGCAGATTATTGTCCTTGTTGGGTTCATGAGAGGTTCAAATTTGCATTAATCACCCTGATATCTAGTGATTGGTGGACACCTGGGTATAAACCCCAGAATCACGTATATGAAAAAATTTCTTATACTGGTAAGGTATAAGGGCACAATTGTGCCCTTTCTCATCAGTTACTGAATGAATTGTGGAGAACTAGGGTATGGGGAGTTCCTAGATTCTCTCAGTATTTCAGGAGTGCTAACCAACCTCAAAATACCTTGCCTTCAAGTAACAGACCTACTCAGTAGATGTTTCTGCTGTATCCCATTGTCATTATTCCCCTGCACCAAGCTTTGACCCTCTAGGATCTGGAACGGAAGAACACCCCATTAACAGCCCACTTCGGGAGACCTATGAAGCCACTCTACCAAGTCCCCATATTCCAGTAAGTGGCTGGAAATCTGTAAATCTGAATTCTGCTGTACAGTATTACACTATCAGGCATGACAAGGGAATCAATTAGCTCCTAGAATAGTCTTTTAGCAGAGCAATGATCCCAGAACCTCTATAAAAAAAATAAATCTTTAATTCCTTTTAAGTGTACTCATTAGAAATTTTTAGATAGTCTGAAATATGCTGAGGTTAAAATAATGAAGACTTAAGAACTTTCTGGTGAAACACATTACATCAGAAAATTCCAGCTTGCAGAAACAGAAGCTGTCTGTGAGAAAAATACAGTTTAGCTAAGTCTCCTAATGTGAACTTTTTAAAATGAGAGTTATAGAATTGTTGAAGTATCTTTCTGACCTTTCTGGAAGCAAGTGAATCACTTTTTCAGAAAACTTTTTATTATGAAATTTTATGTATATTGTTTCTTAAAAATCCTCTTGATCTGAATTTTTGTTCTGATTTGAAATGGAAAAAAATTCAAAATATTGAAAATCTTTCATAGAAGGAGTAAACAAACTGATGCAACATAATAGTTTTGAAGGTCCAAGCTTAGAGATCATCTGATGAGTAAAAAAAAATGTTTTCCTTTTGAGCAGTATGAGTTATCATATCAAATTTCTTTATGCATCTTTGATAATTCTATTAAATATTTTAAAAGAAAAATAGATTTCTAACAAATGCATTTATTTTAATGTTGTTAATTTCCTACTAGAGGCATAGAGAAGTTGCTTGCCGCTAAGTAGCATTTTTTAATGGTTGTGGAAGGATGATTCATATGTATGTTTTACTGTTTTCTTAAGGATTATTGTCTAGGCATGCACTTGCTTAAAAATCTGTACTGAGTGATCACAGTTTAATATCAATGGATGTTTGTGCTAGAGGTAAAACTCCTTAAAATCCAGCAAAGAATGGGCTAGTCATCAGGTACGTGCTGCCACATGTCTCTGCATGCTGTAGACTTTCTGTTTCAGTCCGTATTTAGAATCTATCATTGATGAGTAGCTCATCAACTGAAAAAATCCAGGAGACCTAAGTTGGTCTAAGTATCATGTATCCCTGATCAGATGTAACTGAAAAATACGTATCAGTTGTTTTTATGAAATGCACGTCATGTAGTTACTTATCATGTGTACTACCAATAATGATAAAGAGGAACTTTAATATATTTTTTAGTGTGGCATGTTTTTTGGTTTTTTTTGTAAGACTGCTTTTGCCTTCCCATGTGATGAGGACCATCAGGACTGGTCCAATATTGGAAATCTGGTTAATATTTCTGTTTAAGAAGCAAAGTAAACACAATCCCTGGAGTGGATACCTCTGCCATCCTCCCTTGGAAAGCTCCTAATTGCACAGAGGTGCCTTCTGTCCACACAGAGCCCGGCGATCAAATACATGTGGGGAATTAGTTCCAACAGACTTTATAGCCACCTCTGCACAATAACAGTAAATAATGAAATAAACGCAAGGCACTTTTGCTGGTTGGTTCTCAAAGCTGTCTGCAGACCAGTTAAACAGTAGCGCATTGATTTTTCTCACCCTTGGAATACAGCAGTCCTGTGTCAAAATATGGCTGCTATTTAAAAGGACGTAGCAAAGTCACACAGCATTTAGGACTGGAATTAGTACTTGTGGCAAAAAAATACAGGATGTTTTTAAGGATGTAAAATATAAGAGTTATTGAATATGAACTATGTCTTTTTTGGTCTATGTCTGTCATTGTTGTTTGACTTCAGAGACGGAAAATAATTAAGCAGAAAATGTCTTTGTTGTCAACCCTTAGTCATTTAGCCAAGGAACTTCTCTTGCTGATTTGTGATTATCTTATTTTTTTGTTTTTAAGAATTTTTATTACGAAACTACTTACATTGTGCATACCTACAGAGTAATCAATGCCAATAGTTGAATGTGACCAAAGATGGAGAAGCTGTTGTGGTATTGTTGGCCAAATCTGTTAATTTTATCAGTCCAGTTGGACACCAGTAGCAAAGAAGCAGATAATGGAAACTCTAAAAAATACCACAGGAAGGAACCTGATCCTCCACTGTGCTTGAACAGCCTGCAGTGAAGTCTGTGCTTTTGAGCTGCTCCTGGTACCCAAGCTAGGCTGGTGGAAGTCATCTGGGCATGTGGCCATACTTGTGAGCCCTTCTCCAGGAGATTGAAACTCCCACTGAAAAGGCCTCATTTGATATCTCTTCTTTATTCCAAATGTATTTGTTTGCATTAGCTCAGATTAAATGCAGGTTTTCTTTACCTGAAAATCCCAGTACCTTTCGGTCTTTCCGTATCTATCTTAACGTTTCTTTTCAGTGAAGCCAGAGATGCAGTGATAGTTTTCTTAATTTTTATTTCTATGTATGCATATCTATCCCAATTATTCAGTATACAGGAAGATGTCTCTGTTTGTTTTTCAAAATTCTCTTGCCAATAGTAACTTATAACTGTGCCTAAGCTCTGAAATCTTGCATTAGAAATTTGAATTTAAGTACTTTACGGTTTCTAGTACCGAGTTGCCTCCTGTCACCATGTTTTCCATTGGCTCCTTCCTTACTTATAAGAAACTGATGGAAAAAGGATATAAACTTGATCATGTTTTTATTTTTTAAAAATTGAGGGAGAGTGTCAAAGACTGAGCAGTCTTTCTTCACTGCCCCCTGCTCGTATTTTCCTTGAGCCCTGAAAGAATATCCTTGATAATGAATGCTCTGTCGTTCAATGTTCAGAAGTAATACATTTTAGACCCTTACCTCAGATAAAATTGCAAAATTTCATTGATTTCCATTCCCAGAATTTTAAAGATGCAGGGTCTGGGTGTTTTTTTTTCATGGTAAGCTCTCATGACACGCTGTTAGAGGAACTACTGTGTGTTCAGTAGTGAGGAATGAAGCTCTAAAGGTCTGCAAGTTTGGAAAAGTTCAGATGCCTCAAAATGCTTGGATTCCTCTCAAAATTTTTTCTTAGCTGTATAAATCTACCACCCAGCTGTCATCCTCTGAGGAATTAGCAAAAAAAGTGTATTTATAAGACAAATTGTTTGGCTTATGGAGAGAAATATGTTAGCAATATTTTTTTGATTCACATTTGAAAGTAGAATATTTCTTCCATTGCAGGCAGAAGTCAGGACTGCAAAGTAGGTTCTTTCCAGCAAACTTACAAAAGCCTTTTTCTTTCTGCAGGCATTTAGCCACACCACTGAGGGCTGTGATCTTGTCAGTTCTCATAAGCTAGTAACACCAATGGTAACAAAATACTTTCCCTAGTTTTAGGATGTACATTCCCATGAATTGGTTTGGTTCATCTCATATATGAAGTGTCAAATCTTTTTTTGTTTTTGAAAGCATGAAAAACACTGGAAGAATGTTGAGCAGTTTTCTCACTGTTAGTAGCTAGTCATGCGAGGAGATGCCATTTCTTAAAACTGATTCAGTAATGGCAAAAAACCTGGTGGGCACAGACTGAAGAGCTGGTAGCACCTTTCTCTGTGCCTGTCCTGGTGAGGCAAGCTGGCTAAATGAGACAGGATCAGGCTCGATAATCCATGGTTTGAGACTTTGCATCTTCTGCAACACAACCCAGCACCTGGAAAAGACAAACTAAATGCGAATTCTCTCTCCTTTGATATATAAGCAATTATCATTCAGGTGGACTTAAAAGGGCTTTACAGCCTAATTCTTTTATACAATGTGTTAATGTGCATTACTTCTCCCACTGCTGAAAGGCGGCCACTTACGAACCGAAACATGGCATCAGTTCAACAGCACATAGCAGCAAACTGCAGCATGGCAGGCACTGAGCACAGCAAACATCTCCATCCAGCTGAAACCGCCCAGAGAGCGACGGGAGGGAGAACTTCAATGGCACAGCATTTGTTTAGCGAGGGCTTGCAACCTGAGGTGGCTTGTGGTAAAAATTACCTGGGGTTATTAGTGACCAGTGGTCAGGATGAGCTTGATGCTGAGCCTTGTGCTAGCAGATGGCACTGCTAATGCTGCAGCACTCCCTGGCACCGTGGCGTGGCGGCGTATAGTCGCTGACTCTAAAGGAAAGGAAACTTTTGAATATGTCTCCAGCACTACTAGCCAGAGCAGCTGAGTTTTCTTCTCCTAAATAGCCCCTGCAGACATAGGTAGAGCTCAATATCTGAGGTTCTCTGGCAACTCTACTTTCGTTTTGTAATATTTCAATTGGTAATACTTCTTTGAATAGATAGGTTATTGGAGAGAGATGCAGTTTCTGCTCTGCAGCAATAGGTCTCTCTTCCTGTGAAAGCAAAGCATTATGAATGCAAAAGACTTCGCTTGCTAACACCGTTGAGAGGATGGAAGTTCTGGTGGGAAATCTTCCAAGTGAAACTTTGGCTTCACTCAGCTGGAGTGGCACAGTCTCCATACTAACAGCACCTTTTTTTCCCCCCTCCTTTTTTTTTTTTTTTTTTTAAAACCACAAACTTCCCCG
This sequence comes from Trogon surrucura, assembly GCA_020746105.1. NCBI lineage: Eukaryota > Metazoa > Chordata > Aves > Trogoniformes > Trogonidae > Trogon > Trogon surrucura. The sequence continues at coordinate 66,497,419 of CM036620.1, forward strand.
TGTCACAGCTCTGTGCAAATATTTCCCATATGTCAGCTGGCTGATCCAGTAATCACTTAGGGCTGGAGTGTACATTATACAAGTGGCAGCATGCACACAAATATCTGACTTGTACAATTCTGCAATTTGATGAGATTTAACTGTGCTGAATTGAACTGATTTTAAATTAAAAAATTTCTTTTAATAGTTGTATAGATTCACTGCTAGAAGGGATGTTATTCTGTCTTCCACTTTACTCCTAGCCAATACAGAATGTATCACTTGTGTTTCAGTGGGGCCTCTCTTGCTGTTTGCTTTCTCCATTTGCTTTCATTTCTATCGAGTGTGCTGTCATTACGCCACAAACTAGATTTTTTGGGTAGGAACTATCTTTTTTTGAACATCTCGAATGTGCACGACATTTTATAAACAGATCAATTAATATGTATGCTATTGTTTGTTTTGTATCTGTAATACTGCTCTTGAGCAGTTGACTGTAATGTTTTAGACAGGGTAACAGCCAGAGAGTATTTTGATTTAGGGAATTCTGGGAGGCTTTAAATTAATCTTTTCCTGCAATGTAGTAGGAGTGCACTCCTCAGTACAACACTGGCTGAGTATGCACTGGCGTTCATGGGAGGCAGAAGAAATATAATGGTTCGGGGGACTTGAATTTCTGAGACTTTTGAAAAAGAAAAGCTTTTCGCCAAAGAATGCTCTGAACAGCCTTGGCTGCAGGTTTCACTCCCTGCTCCCGTGTGTGTGTGTCTGTGTGCACAAGGTTCCTCTGGCCCCCAGCAGCGACTGGGCTGCGTGCGACCGGGGGGCTGACTCCGGGCTGTGTTGCAGGGGGTGGGGGAGCCCCTGCTCTAACTCCGCGGCTGTTAGGAACCGAAGCTCTTGATCACTGAGTCACCTTCTTGCAACTCATCACTACTTTTAATGCTACTCTCTCTGTACCCACAAAGATTTAAAAGTGTCTTTGCAGACATTTTTACTGACCAGTTTTTACACTGGCTGCAACAGTTCCCCATGCAAGCCTTGCACTTGCCCCCTTTCTCTCTCTTGCTTTCCTTTCCTCACTTTCCTACTTGGGTTTCTGCACTTCCAATTTCTTTTATCTGTCTCACTTTCCCCTCATTTTAAGTTTCGTTTTCTCCTGCCTCCCTCTTTTATTCCCCAACATTTATTCTTTGTAGTACAGTTGAGAGAACGGTCATGGAATGTGGTGGAAATACGAAAAAAAATAGTTTCTAGATTGGAGATTTATTAGACTTATTTGTCCATTCTCCCCAGCTCATGTTCATCCTCTCTCTCATGACTGTATTGATCATAATAACATGTATTTTGCACTAAACAATACTGTGAATGAATGTATCCTCCTGTATGTCATGAGCAGCTTCAGTCACAAGGATTTGAAGTGCTTGTTGGGTTTTAGCTGACAATAAAGATGTTGTAAATATGACATTTGAGTTGTACTGCTTAACTGCCAATTTTATGAATCTTTCTTTTCTCCTTACCTCCTTTATTTTTAATTTCTTGTTTCAGGGAGTAAAAAAAGATGCAAGCTCTCTTCCACGATTACCTGATTGTGTAAAAAAGCCTCATCCTCAAGATTTAGGAGGAAAAAAACCCCAAGCCTAAGAGACAGCTTGGTAGAATTTCCACACTATCAGTTGCATTTGATATAATTGGCCAAACATACTCCTGACAAAGAATAACCACCTCTACATGACATGAATTTTTGAGTAAGTATGCATGTGCCTGCAACCTTTCCTCCTCTGGGTGGCTACCACAATCCAAAGAGTGAGTGGACCCAGCTTAGATAAGGGTCAGCGAAACCAAGCTGGTTGGTACCAGCAGAACAGAACAAGGCCGGTTCTGTGCACCCCCCCGGAAGATTTCTGAGTGCTCCTGGAATTTCTTTGGAGGTGACTGATTTCAAGGGATCTTTAAACTTAGGGGTAAGCGAGAGTGCTGTGTGATTTTCCCTTGGGGAGAGAGAGGAGCCCTCACAGAGAACAGTAGTTTTTGATCATACATGAAGGTGCAAACTGCATCTCCCTGCACCTGCTGAAATAAAACTGGCCTTAGACGTTCTTTTTAAAAGTTTCTTTTAATATCTCATATGAAATGTATAATATTTCATATAAAATGTATGAAAATGAAACTCTTTTTGCCCTCAGTTGCAAGAGGAAGAAGCAGAGCAATTCTTTAGTGTGTTACAGAAATTATTTACTATAACAATTATTTCTAGGAGTTCAGAGTAATTTTAGGATTTTTTTTTTTTTCCCTGGCAAAAACCTGTGGAGGTAAAAATGACTCTTGCCGCACTGGTATAGTGGCAACCACTGCAAAGCAAAGTGCTCCCTTGAGATGTGAAACTCAGCAGTTTCCCACTGAGTGCTGGACCAGCTGTGGAAGGAGAAGGAATAAAAGGTGATATGAGTTAGATTTATGCTGATGTATGAAGTAGTAGTGAGTGAGTGTAGATTTTTTGCTTAGAAGTTGCTAGAAGGTCATGGTATTTTACCAACTGAGACTTATACATTTGAAAATGAACCTCCAAATGGGAATGCTTCCAAAGTCTAATAAAGCAGAGCTATGCTCATACACTGATCTTGGCAAGCCTGCAGTGAAGTTCCACAACTTCTACCACCTTATAAACACTAAGATGGGTTATATAGAAAAAACTATAGAGGGTCTATTTAGAGACTTATAGTAGCAAGTAGGCAGAAAAACTTCAAAACCACCAATTTAATTTATTGAAGGTCTCAACAGGAATATATAGGAAAAAAATTCTGTCTTCCATTGCAAATATTCCCCCAGCAACCCAATCTATCTGCCAAGAGTACCCAGAATTTAAGGCAAAGGGTAGGGGGTCCATGTTAACCTATTCAGTAATACTGCTAAACAAAACTTGAAGGATGAACATGAACCTGAATAAGTATTTTACCTGATTAGCTCAGCCAGGAAGCATATGGCTGAGAGGTTTTTCAAGCTGTACTTTACCATTTATGTAATTGTATATCATGGTTATAGACAAGAGAACACCCACTGGGAGTTGGGAACATTTTTAAAAGTTTTCCATCCTGTCTCTGGATTTCATAAGGGTTCTTAAAAGTTCCTTTTATGGATCCAAGTTGGGAAAACACAGGTGAGATCAAAAAGTTGTTCCTAGTTCCAATTAAAATGCAGGTAATGCCATTTTAGGGTTCAGTATCAGTGCTTCCATAGAGGCAGAACATGCCAGAAAAAAGTCCCCCACAACACAGGGCAGAAGTGGAACTCCAGGGCACAAGTTAGAGCAGTTTCAGGAAATGGCCACTCCCAGCAGCATCCTCCTGCCTTGCCTGTGCAGCAGGACACCATGGCTCTGCCTGTGCTGGCTCTCCGCCACTCCTGAACTCTAGGAATTTCGAGAGGCCAATTTATTTTGCCTTTACTATATTGAATCAGCATAAAGAGGCTACAGTGAGTGATGGAATTATTTACCTGTATAATTCTGGAAAGTGGAAGGAATTACAGTCCTCACACCCATTTGTAATAATTTTGTATTAAACCATCATTAGGATCTTCATTAAATAATTTTTAAAAAGATATTTTGTTTTCTTTCTTTACCTTTCCAGAATGAGAAAGACAAATAATGTTTTACAGTAGTCAGACAAAAATGGTTTTTTTTTTAAATTTTAGTGTGAATTGTGAAATGTTGTGGTTTTAGACTTTGTAAACACAGGATATACCTATACCTCTGATATATTAAAAGGGGCTCTTCTAAGCAGACTTCTACTATAACAAACCAGGAGATTTGCCCCTTTCTTGGCCTTTCAAATTCTGTTTGTCCTAGAGATGTATAATATTTTAGCATGAACAAGAGGTAGAGTGCACAATATATGAATAACAATGTGTGCTCTTTGGAGATGCCACCGTGTTCTGGCTCAGCAGAACTGATGAAGGAATAGCATTATGAACATTGAGGATTTTTTTGTTACACCATGTAACTACTATAATATTTTCCTAATTTTCCTTATTGTTTTTCTAAGAGTTATGTTTTACTTTATTTTTTAACCTAGTAAACGGTATAAGAGGTTGCTGTTCATTTTAGAACCTCACGTAGTTCTGACAAACTGGTTCATACTTTAGGGCTGGATTTTGTTTCTAGGAGTATATTTCACTATGCAAAACTGATTTGAGTTGTGGACTTTTGCCAGTACTACTCATAAAGTGGACTCTCACCTAACATAAACTTTTTAGGGCTTATCCTACATCTGCAGTTCATGGTTTGTGGAACACACAACCCACGTACTGGGGGATGTATGGAACTCCCAGCTGGTTTCGTTAATGTACGTTTCCAATTGTGTGTTGGAGATCTAGTTTTGTTCATGTTGAGCAATGTTTTTGCAATGATTTTGGCTCTTCTAGCACCATTTGAAATGGTGGAATTTATGCCTGATTATAGTAATAGGGGAAAAAAGTGCATTTTTTTTTTTCCAAGACTCATATTATTGCTCTTGTAAAGGAAGCATCACTCACCAGATATCGATCCCTCTCCTCTGGTTAGAAGGAATGGTCGTCCAGTTCCATGAAACAGTTTCTGGCACAGCATATTGGAAACTTTTGCATTTTGATGTTATTGCTCTCTCACGAAAACAGAGGATAGTACCAAAGAGTTGTGCTTTGAGTCCATATCTTTTGAAAGAAAAGACTGAACCTTGCCTCTGTTTCAGTGTGTGGGTTTGTTTGTTTGTGTGTTTGGGTTTTTTTTTCGTTGGTTGGTTTTATTTTAAATTTAAATAAATAATTACTGTATTTCAGCAATAAACCCAACTTTGAGTAAGAGATCTTACCTTATTCCAATGCTCACTTGAGTCTTGCTGACTATATTGACCGTGATGTGTATCCGTACATCTCTGAGTTTGTCCCTTTCTGGAGAGAGGACCTGCCAGGTACATCACAATCACAGCTTTCCAGTGGTTCTCTCATATGGTTTATGCCAGGCAGATAAGGTCTTTCTGGAAAAATACCAGGGAGGTAAATGGGATATTTAGGCAACATGTGCCAAGACTGACCTCATAAACAGTGCCCTGAACAACAGATTGGCAATTTGGATACTTAAAGCCAGATCAGATTACCTTTCAGGTTTTAGTATATATTTATACACAAGCTTTCCTAAGTTGCAGCACAAACAAAAACTTTATAGCCTGCAGGACTGTTTTGTGAAATGCAGAGAAGAGAGAACTGAAGACTATAATACTATGCCTGTCTCACTTTTTGTGACATTCAATTTCTGTGTCCTCTCTGCTATACTTTTTTTTTTCCCCTGGAATTGGATGTATACAAGCTCCAGTTTTTGTCTTTCCCTGTATTTTGACATTATTTAAACTCACCGTGATTATTATTATTAACTCATTATTAATGTGCAAGGGTATTTGCACATTATTTCCTCTCACTTCTACAAAATTCATAACTCTTGATCAGTACAGAATTTTATATATCTGCTCTTATATTCTCTTTTTAAAGTACTTAAAAGTACTTTAGTACTAAAAGTGAGGCCTGGTGTATTGTCAGCAATAGATTTGGTAGGTCAGTTTGAGTTTCCTTTTAGAATACATGTAGAAAAGAGCAACAGCTTTGAACGGCGTGGCTCACTTTATCATGTGCAATACAGAACCACAAGTATAAACATTTCTGGAGATACTTCTGCTGTAGATGTCCACTGTGATTATAGTTCATTGAATATGCAAATCCTACATCATTAGACTGAACATTTGAGACCTTGGAGGTAAAAATTCCCACAGATATCATACTTTCCATCAGTTTTCTCGCTTGTCTTCCTGATGCAGTACAAAACTTTTAGACATCTTTGAATATACTGTCTATATAAATAGAGTTTTACCTCGAGACACAGGTACTCTAAAATTGAGAAAGCTTATTTCTCATGTCTTTGGAGATCAGGGAAACAGTTCTACCTTCTCTCAAAGGCTGCATCTGCAATAGTAATTTAGTGTCATGGAAGGATGATTTTGGTGCCACTTTCCTGAAGGTAATGAAAGTTGTGCTATGAACTGAAAGTCAGCAGTGTGTGATGGGGCAGCATACCATGTCTTATATTGCTTGTATTGTACCTATGGAAGTCACAGATAGATCAAACTTTTTAAATACAAAATTTATAAATTTTAATGATGGCTGATTAATTCACTATTAATGAATAATTAAAACCATTGTGAGAGTGGACTGAAAAATTGTTGTCAGCACTTGTGAATGAAGTATAGGATATCTTGGTGAAGCCATCTGACAATCTGCCACACTACTTTCTTGGGAGAAAAAATGTTTTTTCCCATTTTCATATATCTGGAACATCACATGTAATGATTCTTCATCTTTCTGAGAAAATTATTATGTGGGAGATTAGAAAGAAGACATTTGAGGTAGGCAGGGGGTGTGTTATGAAAAAAAATACCATTGGGCAGGTTGAAGCTGTGGATGTGTCAGAAAGTTCAGACCCCTGACTGGGAAGCTGCTACTCAAACTTTATAATGAAGATCTCTTTCCCTGTCCTGACCTCTCTCTCCAAGTCTGGCATTTGGCTTTACAGCGCATTGGTCAGCTCTTTAGTCAGCATTTCCTTGAAAGTTTATAGCTCCACTTTAAAGGTGGAATTCTCATCCTGAAGATGATAATCCTTCATCATGTAAAATGACCATGCTGTAATAAGATCTTCTTGCAGGGTGCAAATGTGTTATTAGGTGTCAGTCTGCAGGCTTGGGTCATCCACCAGCTGTTACACTGCACAGGTTGTATTTTTTTGCAACATTTGGTGGAACATTTCAGGGCTGCAGGATTATCTGAACCAGATGTGAAAAGCCATCTCCCTGACACAAGTGTGCAATTAGTCATAAGTGATTACCCATGACCCCTTATGTGCAAGGGGAGGGAAACTTAGGGTTAACTGCTGTCTGCACCTTAACTGAAGAGGGCTATAAAAGCTCCTCTTTTTTACTTCTCAGACATCAGCTAGTTTTCTGCTTGTCCTTGCTTTTGAGATTTTTCAGGGACATGTAAACCACGAGAAATGTAGAAATATGAGTCCTACTTAGAAAAGTGTAACAGAAAGTCATTGAGAAGGAGACCCAGGTCCTAGCGTTTTTGCATCTTTCTCAGTCTATTACAGTTTCAATATCATGGCCTCTAACCGGTGAAGGGACAGGATCTATTGGCCCAAGGGCAAGAAATAAATTAAGGACCTCCCTCTGGCTAGATAATCTCTCTGTTTTTTATGGAGCAGGACTTCATTTTGAGTTACCTCTGCCACCGATAGCTCCAGTAACGTGACAAAGGGAGAGATATGAGACTCTCATGGGTCTTTATATGTCAATATCAACACCTTAACCCTCTCTGGAAACTGATAAGCAAGAGCTAACGCAGCCTGGCTCAGTGTCTGGATAGATCTAAGTGGCAGCTCTATCCCTGGGTATCTGCAGAGCTTCCTAGATGAGATCTATGTTTGGTGACCTAATTAAAAAGGTGACTTTATAACAACATGGAAACCTCTGCAGAAATCTAATTACATATTTGTGATGGCATTGGGAAATGTGTGAAGCCTTTTGTTATTTAGAAATCTCAAATGCTTTTGGCAAGCTACGTGTTAACTTATTATGTTTTTCAGTTGATTAATGATTTCCCTTCGTAGGACCACGGTTCATCTTTGCCTCTGTAGTGTGATTTTGACACCTGCTTTCCCTCAATTATGGCTCTAGACTATGAGTTGATCAGAGGTCTACATTCATTTATGAAAGTGGGCCACAGCCCAGACACAATAAAAGGAAAGTAGCTGGTGCTGACTTTGAGCAGCAGGTGGAGATATAAGCCCCCACAGGTTGTAAGCTGTTGTCACAGCAGGTAGTGGCCAAAGATGGCTAAACTGATTGCCTTATATTTGCCAGTACTGACCCTTACGTGTTAGTTCCCATCCATATCTCTACCACAGCTAACTAACAGCTAATGCAGACTCAGAGGATGTGGGGGAGTCAAGTGGTATCATCTGCTTTCTGAAGACATTGTAGAGCTGTGCCCTGATCCTTTCAGAGGACCTATGGCCAGGGAGCCCAGGACAAAATACATTTCTTGTGAGATCCTCAGCAGTAATCACAACGATTGCCCATGAATAGCTTCAGAAAAGGAACAGACCTTCACAATTTTGCTGTGGTTGGTAACCTACCTAACAGCACTGCAGCTCCTGGAGAAAATCCCAGCTGGAACACTAGATTTTCACCCACAACCATCATGGTAGGTGCCAACAGACCAGATCATATCTCCTACCCAATTCAGATCAATAGCACATGGAGACGTAGGCCTGTGAATGTTGTCTCAGCTACTTTTGTGGACAGTACAAATTTGGATTGTCTGAACAAAGTACTGATTTCTTAAGCCTAGTGCCTTTATGGGAAACCAAGAACCTACTTTTCCTGAGTGAGTTATTTAAAAGGTTTACCAGCTTATTTCTTTTCCTCCTTCACCCATCAGAGTGATATATAAACCACAGCTTGATCAGTGAGATCTTCCAGACAGTTTTGGGTTCCCAGTGCTAGCCAGACTCAGACAGGCTTTGGTGTTTGTACCCAGGAAAAAATTTCCTTCTCTTCAACAGTGGTCAGTTCTTTCCAAGTCCACATGACTCTAAGTAAGAAGAAACATCTCAGTTTTGATTTAAACCTTTCATCATCTTTCTTGAAGGTTTTTTCAAGGCTGGGCCGCATGAACACATTTACTTCTGAGTTTTCAAGCACTGCCTGCACTGTAAAATTTAATGGACATCAAGGGAAGAATATTTGTTGGTCAAACAACAATTTTTCAAGATTTATAGTTTCTATCACTCTTGGTTATGACCTTACCCTCCATCCCAGCCACCCCTCTCAGCATGCAGCAGAATTTTTCCAGTTTCATGGTACACTTGAAGTTCTTCAGAGTTCAGTATTCATACTGAGTCCTGACAAAGCGTTGAGTGTTCACCTGGATGTTCAGATAAATATTAGACCCTAACATTGCCCTCCAGATGGAGGAAAAAAAAAAAACCCTTTGGAGGTAAGGTCAACTCTGTCCAATGCTTCCTTGTCAGCTCTGACAACTCTGTCCCTATTCCGCATATGCAGAGCCTGATTCTTCTCTGCAGCCTAATGACTTCGGGTACAACCTGAGCAGAGAACAAGCGAGGGTTGATGACATCTGTATACGGACCTGGTCTCTGAGTGGAAAGTGAGATGCCGTCCCAGCAATAAAGGATTAGCACAAGTGAAAGAGAGCTCTGACTGTAATTTCCCTTTGGCAGCTTAGACACACGCTTAACTTTGAATGCGGGAATAGGTCTGTGGAAGCAAAACAGCCTGTTTGCCTCCTCGCAGTGTGATACGTGCTGAAGCCTTGCAGGATCAGCGGTCTTGTTTGGATTTCTGAATTCCTGCCAGATCAGGGCATTTAGATTGGACCATAAGAGAAATAGAAGTTGCTCACAGGGCTTGGGTCCAAATTTCCACACCATCTGCTGTGTTTGGAGATCAGCGTGGAGGTTTGAGCTTGCCATAAAAGCAAAGGGAAAAGAAAGCAGTATTTAATAAAGAAATTAAATGAACAGGAAAAATAGGGAAGGAACACAAAGGGTGTCCATCCATGTCCTTGGACATCATAAATTAGGAAGGTGGTAGCACTAAACAGAGAAAAAGGACAGCCAGAGGACAATGGAACACTAAAACCAAATGTAAAATGAAGCCAGTCTTCAGTGGTACGGTGAAGGTGACCGAGCATTGACTGATTACTCACCTAGAGTTAAAAGTTAAGACTAATGTCTTCTTTGGGAACTTCTGGCTGAAAGTGCTGGAGACTGAGATAGGAAATGGGAATGTGGCAGCTCTGCGACCCTGGTCTTGAACCAAGACAATGTGAGGGGTCCAAATCTTTTTTTAGACTGCTCCTGAAGTTCCTAGTTTGAGCCCTTAGTGTGTGTAGTTGGAGAATATCAGAATATGCCTGCTGGAGGGCTGGTTTAGCTCACTTGGGTGAGTGTGGTGCTGAAACACCAAAGGTTGCCGGTTCGTTTCCCGTTCGGTCTTCATGCATTGCATGATCTAGTTGAGAGGCGTCCCTGCCCATGACAGGGAGATTGGATTAAATGATCTCTAAGGTCCCTTCCAGCCTAGGCCATTCTATGATTCTATGATGTGAAGAACATTATATTTGGGTCATGGAGCTGATTTACATAAGTATGACACATTGGTAATGAGTATTGTCATTATTAATTAAGACTGGAAATTGCAGAATTAGAAAGAAATTCAGTTTAATTCATGTTTAATTGGAAGAAGTGATATCTCTGATTGCCTTTTGAATCTCTTTGCAGAAAATTACCATCAGATTAAATTACGATGCCCATTAATTTTTTGGAAAGTAAATTTAAGAAGAAAGGTCTGGTGTTTCATAATAAAGGTAGTGTTAATTTTACATTTGTTCTTAACAGCCAAACAAAGAAAAAGATTAACAGAAACAGCTCTATGTCATTGCATAAAAGCCAGATCAGGAGCAGAGTCATGTATTTCCTTCTGAACACCATTTCCTTATTTGGAGTGATTTTCACTGTCTTTCCAAAAAAACTAGGAACGTGCTTCAGAATTTTAAGTTGTCAGTGTGGCAGCAAGAGTTTTAAATACCATTAAAGCCCTCTTAATTCAAAAGAACAAGTAATATTATGTGCTGTCAAACCACAGAACATAAATAATGACTGAATCACCTGGCACTGTCTCTTTAACTCAAGACCTGCCACATCTGAATGTGTGAGGTAGTTTTATTTTCCTGTCTTGGGGCTGCTGCTTCTCCATTCCTATCTCTTCCATGTGAGTTTATTTTCCATTCTGTGTTTTGTTGTTTAGGTAGGTGCAGTAATGGCATTCCCAGGGCAGCGCTGGGAAGCACTGGCTTCTTTTCTGGAATCGAAAAGCAAAAACTTTCAACAGTTAAAATCCGATTATGCAGAACACCCTTTATTTAGGGCAAATTTTCATGACACTAAACATAAAATATTACCACGCGCATTCCTTCCAATGGTCAAGCAGGGATATATATTAAAAAATCCGATCTCTAATCCTGGTATTTGAGTATTTATTTGTTTTAGGTAATGAGGGATGTTATTTGATCTTTTCCTCACTGCCATTTGTCTTGCAGTCTACTCTGCAGATGCACTGGGAAAAGATTACGCTCTGTCATCTCCCAAATAAGCTTTTTATTTGTTTGTCATGGCTTTTGTACAGCTTCCAAACCTGAATTTCTGTGTGGGCTTAGGTGAATTTCTGTTCTCCTTGAAGCTAAACAATACAGTAACCTGCTTAAAGGAATCAAGCTATGAAAACACCACCCTTTTCTTGTGCGCCAGTTAATCCACAAGCTATTTAGGAGCATGGTATCCGAGTGGACACACCTTTGAAAGATAATAAAAATAATTTGGTAGAAGCTTAAATAAATGTAAAATAGTGAAATAAGACCTTTAAAATATTCTTTGCCTCTTCTCAATATGTGTTTTAGAAATTTTGTTAAATAAATACATTAATACATCCACACGGTAAAGCTATAGCACTTGAAAAATGTTACTTTTCTCTGGTGAAAGTATTTAATATCTCCCTTACATCTTCATCATCTTTAACTCATTAATCCTCTTGAATGCCTGGGAACCTCTATGATCTGTGCTGAATGATTTTTGTCCAAGAAAACACCAGGAAGCTGGGTCAGAGATTGCTCGGAGATGTGAAGTTGGGGCTGTAGCTGTTGGGTAGCGTTTCCTCCTGCTACTTTCTCCTCTTTTGCTGCCCACATCACAGTTCTTACAGGTGTTTCCTCATATAATGTCTACAAGACGAGGTTGTACGAACAGGATGAATTCTTTTAGCTGGCTGTACATTCAAGGTAGCTCTGGCCAATATGTCTTAGCTTCACAAACAAGGGTCCCTAGCAGGTACCTGACATCCAGTTTGGGCCAAAAGTTACAGTAGGAGACTGAGAGTAATACAGAGAATAAGCTGTGCTACAACTTTCAAAATGTTGACTGTTGTTGGGGTACGTATCCTTTTCCACTGAGTTTTGTGAGTATCCAGTCCTTGTGCTGTCCCTAATATTTAAGGTAAGTCATATGGTTAAATCCAGAGTGAAATATTTTTTTTAAATTTCCTTTTCAAATTTTGTTTTTTCTCTACATTCTATAGGTGAAAGCTGTCATTTGCATTAGGATCTTTTACAACTTTGTCACTTTAAAATTATAAAAGTGCTATATTTCCTTGATTCTTTGCTAGAGAAGAATAGGAAAGATGATATTTTTGGATTAGAAATCCCAACTGAAGTATCACCATTTCATTGTTTACTTAGATTAAGCTAAAAACATTTGTCATTACAAATGCAAGAGGTAATTTCCTGCCAGCACACCCAAACCTTTGACATTTTTCCTTCAAAAATCCTTAAATGTGTGGTAGAGTATCAAAGCCTTTTCCCTACCATCATCAGCAAAGGTCAATGGTTTTTGACAGATGCATATTAGGTCTGACTTAATTATGACTGAGTGCCACAATGTTTTATAACATCTGTTATCCAGTGACTCAAAAAGTGTCTATAATTCTATTTTTTTTTAAGGACTAGCAGATGAAAATGACAATTTCAGTCAGGAAATCTGAACTGGCAGAAGAAAAAAAAAAGTCCTTTTTTCCTGGAATATTTCTAATAATTGCTATAATTTCGAAGCAACTCAAACTTTAAAAATTCCCACACGTGGCCTTGACAAGGTCAGCAAGGCCTCAGTAACTTTTATGTTTCCTGCATGATCCCTGCAGGTTAAAGAGAGGGCCTCACTGAAAGGAGGCCAGCCTGCAGAATAAAAGCTTTCCTATAGCTCCACGGAGCAGCTGTTCCTGGGCTGCTATAACCACTCTGCAAAAAAGACCATTTTCACAACTCAAACAAAAATCTACCTGCTAGATCATTAAAATGTCAGATTGCTCAGGTCACATAAATTGGTTCACAAATAAAGATCCTTGCTTGAGCTCCAGCATTCAAGAGTAGAGGCTGGGTATGACTGCCCTGCTTGGGCACAGCTTGCAGCCGCCACACATTACGCTGCATCAGTTTCAGGTTGCTATTGACCATAACGGTACTTGAACATCTTTCATGTAAAATAAAGAGTAATCCATAAAGCTGCGCTGAACTTCATGGAGTTTTTGCTGCCTTTTTTTTTGAAAAAGAAACACAACACAACCGTGTTTAAGTCATAGGTCTTATTTTCGTTTATTTAGTTTTCTATTGCAGATCTTTTCATTGTGCTCTTTTAGGAGAGCTGTTGCTTGTGATGAAGACACTGATATGAGAGTGTCTTGTAGTAGGGGCATGTTAGAAGCCAAATCTAACCATTCAGCAGATTTTTCATGGTCTCCGACACTTGGACGGTTTATATTGTAACAAGATGGGTGTTCTTCTCTTTTCTTGAGTAACAAGCAATAGGACAAGAGGAAACAGAAATGGCCCGAAGTTGTGCCAGAAGAGGTTTAGATTGGATATTAGGAAAAATTTCTTCACCAAAAAGGGTTGTCAAGCACTGGAACAGGCTGCCCATGGTTGAGTTACCCTCCCTGGAGGTACTTAAAAGACATGTGGATGTGGTGCTTAGGGACATGGTTTAGTGGTGGACCTGGCATTGCTGTGTTAATGGTTGGACTCGATCTTAAAGGTCATTTCCAACCCAAATGATTTTATGATTCTATGATTTCTAGTTCAGTGTTACAAAAAGCACTCTCATAGCTGAGAACTTCTGCTCAGTGTTTGATGCTGAGGCTTCAGGACTATGCCTGCAGTGCACAGTATCCAGAATAATGAAATTGGTCATGATTCTACAGTACAGGATTGGGGCAAAAGCCTGACTCTGAATCATTTACTACAAGAAAGCCAGGATTTACCAGCTTGTTTCGATTTCTGACCTTGTCCAGACAGTCTGTCTTCTGAAGGGAGGCAGCCTAGGACACTAACCTCAGATCTGATGTTAAATCGATGAACAGATGATTCAAAGCCTTACTTCCTTGCCTGAAAAACTAGGAAAAAGCTTTGTTGGTGTATACTTCTATTGTTGAAGTCCTCACAATCAGTACCAGGTAGACTGGTGTAGTTGTGTCTGTCAGAGATGGTGAAAACCTTGGAGGAATCCTCTCTCCCCGTAACAGTCTTCAGATGAGGTGAAATATATCCTGAATCCTCTTTTCTGGCTTGTGAATCAGGCAAATGGTCTGCTTTCCAAGCAAGGATGTTTTCTGAAAAGCACAGGGCTTCTCAAGCAGCTGAAATGGGTCTGAATAAAACATTTGAAAACTTTAACCCCAGAACAGTGGTCTGTATTTGAATTTCTATGAAATTGAAGCTAGAAATCCTTACAAGACCAAATTTTACTTCACTGGTCTTCCAGAGTAATTTCTCTGAGCTTTCTCTCTGCATTTCTGTATTACTCCTAAATATTGTGATTGTTGAGTTACATACAAACAATCACAATCTAGAAGCTATAACAGGATCTGAGGCTCTGTACACATTTCAAGATTTGGAAGATGGAAACTTTTCTATTGAATAGAAATGTATGTTTATTACTCAGCAAATCACAAGTAATTTTTCTAAGTGACAAGTTCAGGAGCTAACAACTAATGGAGTGACACATGAGGGAAATTACAAACCATTTTGGAACTGCTGGATAATTCATCAGATCTTGCTTCATTTGTCACGTATGTACAAAAACTGCTATACATTATTATACCCATGCTGTATTGCACTAGAGTACCCTAGGTGGGGATAGCTTTGAGTATTTCTTTTAGCCGATGGACAAGTACTGAGCTGCTACTTAGGTCAAACAGCTTTCTTATTCATATAGACCTCTCAGTGGCTCTAGTTGAAACGAAAATGAAGTTTTAGGTAGTTTACTACGAAGTAAAAGGTAATGGGATTCAGCGAAGTAGCTAAAGGGAATGAAGAGATTTAGGTTCACTACTGACCACAGTCAGGTTTGTTTTTTTTTAAATTTTCTGTATGAATTTAAAGCATCCTAGAATTAGTACCTCATTTTTTTATTAATTTATCATACGATAATTATTAACTCATTGTAAGCATTAACTTTTAGTTTCTGCTAGCTGGAACATAGCAGGTTCCACAAAATCATTAGGAAAAACTTTTTCACTGCGGGGGTGACAGAGCCCTGGCACAGGCTGCCCAGGGAGGTTGTGAAGTCTCCTTCTCTGGAGACATTCAAAACCCACCTGGATGTGTCCCTGGAAGTGTGATCTACTGTAGGTGATCTTGCTTTGGCAGGGGGGTTGGAATAGATGATCGTTTGAAGTCCCTTCCAACTCCTAACATTCTATGATTCTGTGATTCAAAATTAAACAAAATAATTCTTTATTGAAACTTAGCTGTACTCATTTGGTAGCATCAGAAAACAATCAGGATACTGTGTACTAAGTGGTCTTGC
Organism: Trogon surrucura; assembly: GCA_020746105.1. Taxonomy (NCBI): domain Eukaryota; kingdom Metazoa; phylum Chordata; class Aves; order Trogoniformes; family Trogonidae; genus Trogon; species Trogon surrucura. Next base: position 66,512,915 of record CM036620.1, read on the forward strand.
CAAAATGTCCAATGAAACTGTTGAGGCAGAGCAGACTCTAGGTCCTGTTTCTGTATCTGTTAGTATCATTGATTAATGCACCAGCACCAGCTGAGATTGGATCTCACTGGAAAGATAGGACCATTAATCCCTGCTTTTTGAACTGGGATGCACTGTTTGTAAAAATAAAAGCACGAACATTATGGACTATGACAGTAATGTAGGGAGAAATAACCTTCATTATTTTTATTCATTATGGGATCATTTCCTTAATTCTTCACTTTGTTTTTCACATTTGTGCATTGTCTGTATTTAAATAAAGGTCTGGTATGCTATTGAGAGCATTAACTGGATTTTAATTTGTTTTTTTTCTTGTTTGAGACAACGAAAGGGCTGAAGGTCGTGCACATGGCAGGAGTCCTTAACTCCTGGCTGCAGAAGCTACTGGCTAGGTCATTCAGGCAGGGTGAGATGCAAATCCTAACTTGCCTTCAGATGTTGATGAATTCTGGCCCACTTGAAGCCCAAGACAAAATCTCTACCCACTTAAATGGAATCGGGGACTTTAGATGTGGGTGGCTGATAATGATTTCTTTCATCCATTCTTTTCTCTTGTTTACACTTCTGTACATTTTTGTTTCTACCGGCAGTGTTGAATAGCTGATTTTCAGTCTGACCGTTTTTGTTTCAGGAAACTGGTATCTATGAGCAGGATAAGAGTGAAAGAATACATTATGCTACAGGTGGCGTGGGCTATGTATGTCAGGCCTTTATTCTTAGGACCAGGGTCAAAACTGAGGTTGTAGATTAATTGTGTAACAAGGTGTCAGAAAATATTCCACAAATAAACAGAACATGGTTAACTCAACACTTTGAATTTATAGAAAGTCTAAATTAGATCCTTAAAATAACATGATTATTGCTAAGTTTTAGCCTGAAGCTAAACTGGGGTTCTACTTTAAATGAGGGAGCTCCCAACTGGCAGGAACTTAAAAGGTAACTTAATATGCTGCACTAGCAGAAATATAACAGACTGCTTATTGGGACGTGTTTAAAAAAGAGAATGTAGAATAGTTTTCTGATCTCACTGATATGTATTTCTACAAATAACACCAGAGACAAGTGAAATCTGTTTTATGGTTTGCAAGAAATCAACTGGACAAAAACCGAATTTCAGTTTGAGCAGTTCTACATATACAGAGGACTCCCAGCAGAATCTTTAAAAATAAGCATATGTTTCCCCAATGACATCATATTTTTGTTATCTGCGTTGTACCATAGTAATTTTTTTTTGACTAAGAGACAAAGAGAGCTACAGAAGAGTTAGAGACCATAACATTTCAGTTTAGTTCTGTTTATTCCGACTACTCAGTTTAAAATATTTTGATTAAGTAATGATGTAGTTAGGACGCAGGGATGGTGAGTACTTCCAGGGCTGAAAAACATGAATTGGACTTAATGCTGTATTTTCCCTACAGATTATAAAGAGATCCACCTACTTGCTCACTGAAGTATTTAAGGTGCAGTAGCAAATAAAGATGAATCTTTTAGTTCTCGGTTATATCTTTAGGGTTTTTTTTAGTTCTGTTGTTGGGACGTTAGGGTTGTTTTTGTTAATGCAGTATGCTTGATGGAATGAGAAAATATCAGACAAGAATAAAGACATCTTATGTGGTAACTGTAGAATATTTCATGTGAAGTAGCAAATAAGTAATTCCATGTTTAAATGGTCACATCTGATAATTACAGTCTGTATGCATGTTTATATGTTTCCTCTTTGGTGAGTGAAGATTTTGCTTTTGAAGTGCCCAGGGGTTTATTATATATATCCATATTAAACATATATAAAAATGAAAGGCTTCTCCAGTATGAGTTGAACCTCACTATTCTGTGGCTGATGGGCAGGAGCAGCTCCTTTCCTTTAAAATGTGTGCTGTTTCTAATAAAAATCTGCATGAAAATCTGTGAATGAAAAAGATTTAGTATCAGTGTCTAAACCACAGGCTCTCGTCTGGTTTAGCTTTTCTTTCTCAATTGCCAGAAGAAATTACAGAATCACAGAATCACAGAATGTTAAAGGTTGGAAGGGACCTCAAAGATCATCTAGTCCAACCCCCCTGCCAGAGCAGGATCACCTACACTAGAGCGCACAGGAACGCGTCCAGGCGGGTTTTGAATGTCTCAAGAGATGGAGATTCCACAACCTCCCTAGGCAGCCTGTTCCAGTGCTCAGTTACCCTCACAGTGAAAAAGTTTTTCCTCATATTTTTCTGGAACCTCCTGTGTTCCAGCTTCCACCCATTGCCCCTTGTCCTGTCAGTGGACGCCGCTGAAAAGAGCCTGGCTCCATCCTCCTGACATTCCCCCTTGACATATTTATAAACATTGATGAGGTCACCCCTCAGCCTCCTCTTCTCCAAGCTAAAGAGATCCAGCTCCTTCAGCCTTTCCTCATAAGGGAGATGCTCCACTCCCTTCACCATCTTTGTGGCTCTACGCTGGACTCTCTCAAGCAGCTCCCTGTCCTTCTTGAACTGAGGGGCCCAGAACTGGACACAATATTCCAGATGCGGCCTCACCAGGGCAGAGTAGAGGGGCAGGAGGACCTCTCTTGACCTACTTGCTACTCCCCTTCTAATACACCCCAGGATGCCATTGGCCTTCTTGGCCACGAGGGCACACTGCTGGCTCATGGTCATCCTGCTGTCCACTAGAACCCCCAGGTCCCTTTCCCCTGCACTGCTCTCCAGCAGGGCAGTCCCCAACCTATATTGGCACATGGGGTTATTTTTTCCCAAGTGCAAAACTCTACACTTGCCCTTATTAAACTTCATAAGATTTCTCCCCGCCCAGCCCTCCAGCCTGTCCAGGTCTCTCTGAATGGCTGCACAGCCTTCTGGTGTGTCAACCACTCCCCCCAACTTCGTATCATCAGCAAACTTGCTGACAACATTCTCTAATCCCTCATCCAGATCATTGATGAATATATTAAACAGCACCGGCCCAAGCACTGACCCCTGAGGGACCCCACTAGACACAGGCATCCAGCCAGACTCGGCCCCATTGACCACAACCCTCTGGCTTCTTCCCTTCAACCAGTTCTCGACCCACCTCACTACTTGGTCATCCAGACCACACTTCCTCAGTTTACCTATGAGGATGCTGTGGGAGACGGTGTCAAAGGCCTTGCTGATGTCCAGGTAGACCACGTCCACTGCATGGCCACCATCTATCCACCTGGTTATGTCTTCGTAAAAGGCTATCAGGTTGGTCAAACATGACTTCCCCTTGGCAAAGCCATGCTGACTGCTCCTAATAACCTTCTTATCCTTGATATGCCTAGAGACAGTGTCAAGGATAAGATGTTCCATCACCTTTCCAGGGATGGAGGTGAGGCTGACCGGTCTGTAGTTACTCGGGTCATCCTTCCTGCCCTTCTTATAGACTGGAGTGACATTCGCTTTCCTCCAGTCTTCAGGCACCTCACCTGTTACCCACGACTTACCAAAGATGATGGAGAGTGGCCTAGCAATGACTCCCGCCAGCTCCCTCAGCACCCGTGGGTGCATCCCATCAGGGCCCATGGATTTATGAATGTCCAAGTGTTCAAACTGATCCTTAACCCACTCCTCATCAATCAGGGCAGACTCCTCCTTTGTCATGACTTCCTCTGGGGCCTTAGGGGACTGAGGCTCCTGAGGACGGTCTCCAACAGTGTAGACAGAGGCAAAGAAGGCATTCAGCAACTCTGCCTTCTTTCTGTCCTCTGTCTCCAGGGCACCCACCTCATTCAACAGAGGGCCTACATTGCCTCTAGTGTTAGTTTTGTCAGCAATGTATTTGAAGAAGCCCTTTCTGTTGTCTTTGACCTCCCTTGCAAGTTTTAACTCCAAGGAGGCCTTAGCTTTTCTGATTGCCTCCCTGCACTCCCTGACAGCTGCCCTGTACTCCACCCAAGTGGTCAGCCCTTCCTTCCACAATTTAAACACCCTCCCCTTCCACCTGAGTCTGCCCAGCAGATCCCTGGTTAACCAAGCAGGTCTCCTGGATCTCTTTCTTGATTTCCTACCTGATGGGATGCACTGATCCTGAGCTTCAAAGAAGTGGTCTTTGAATGCCAACCAACTGTCTTGGGCCCCTTTACCTTTCAGCTCCCTGTCCCAAGGGGTATCCCCCAGTAATTGCTTGAAGAGGCCAAAGTTGGCCCTTCTGAAGTCCAGAGTTGCGATCCTGCTTGCTATTCTGTTTTTACCGCACAGGATCCTGAACTCCACCATCTCATGGTCGCTGCAGCCAAGGTTGCCCTCAACCTTCACTGCTTCAACCAGTCCTTCCTTGTTGGTGAACACAAGGTCCAGCAGCGCTCCTCTCCTGGTAGGCTCATCTACCATTTGCATCAAAAAGTTATCATCGATGCACTGGAGGAACCTCCTGGACTGAGGATGGCTGGCTGTGTGGGACTTCCAGCAAACGTCTGGGTAGTTGAAATCCCCCATGAGAACCAGGGCCTGGGACTGAGAGGCTGCTGTCATCTGCCTGTAAAAGGCCTCATCAACTTCCACCTCCTGATCAGGTGGTCTATAGTAGACACCCACCACAGTGTCACCTAAGCTAGCCTGCCCCTTAATTCTCACCCATAAACTCTCTACTTGCTCCTCATCTGCTGCTCGATGGATCTGAATACACTCCAGTTGCTCTCTCACGTACAGAGCAACTCCCCCACCTCGCCTCATCAACCTGTCTTTCCTAAAGAGAACATAACCGTCAAGGCCCACATTCCAGTTATGTGAGCTGTCCCACCACGTCTCTGTAATTGCAATAAGATCATAGTTCTCCAGCCGAACATAGACTTCTAATTCTCCCTGCTTATTCCCCATGCTTCTTGCATTGGTGTACAAACACTTCAGAGATTTAATGGAGCATCTGTTACCGTTGCTTGTGCATTTTTTGCCTAACCCTGGGATACTTCCCCTTGGCTCATGTGTATCTTTGCAGATATTATGAAATTAGAGTGTTCTAAATTTTTCAGTTGCAAAATTTAATTTAAAAAAACCCCCAACCATTAGAGACATGACCATGAAAATGCCTGTACCTATGTGTTCTGTCTTGGAGCACTGAGTTCCTTTTTAAGTTCCTTTTAAAAGGCCACAGAATGAACATAATGGGACTAAATATACCCAAGAAGAGATACACCTATGGTGTGGAGCACAATGAAACCTTGCTTTGAGGTTATACCAGAAGACATTGGTATAGAGTGGCATACAGAAATGCTGTCTAGAGCTCTACAGCCATTGCTTATGACATTTCCACAAGGTTAAATTTCATACCTGATGCAGAGACACTGCATAAACCATCCATGTTCAGATATATATCAGCCCAGGAACCCAGGTTTTTGTTTGCAACATTATTATTGTTTCAACTGATTCAGCTCAGATAACATTAGCTCTTGTAAATCAGCTTAATATCCCTGTTTTCAATGCAGTTGCACTAATCTGTGCCAGCTGACTCTGGACTATGAATTGCATGGAACTGCAGTCATTTTATCCTCTGTGTAGGTTAACTATTATTACCATAACCCCCTGTGGATCAGATTAGTTATATTATATTTTATATATATATATATAAAAGTTATATTCTTGAGCATCTAAATCATAATTTTCTGCTGTGTCCTAGGTAGAACTTCCCCAAATGTCCGTATTCTTCCATGTAAAACAGGTTGAAGGCAGGATTTCGGAGGTGTATTAACTATTTCCAGAGACAGATTTGCATTTCGATTCAAAGGTTTTAGAAGGTACTTTCAGGTGCTGCATGAAGGAGCAATACATAAGATTTGAGAATATTTCCCTTGACTCAACAGGTTGCATCTTCACTTTTCTATCAGCTTGCACAAAAGCAGAACTCAAGTAAGCTGAACAGGAACTGCAAGTGCAAAGTTAATGTCAGAATTTTCCTGGTGTGAGTTCAGCGTTACAGAGGCAACAAGGAAAAACAGAGAGACAGCAGGATGGAGCAAACCTTAAACCAGTGATTGCTGTTGTCTTCATGATTCAGCCCAGGCCATCCACCAGCATAAGGCTGCTTTGGAAGTTGTGCTTGGCATGACCGCGCTCTTAAGAGCATGTGGACAAATAAATAACATCCCTCTTCGTTATTTATTTACCTTCAAATTTTAATCAGTATTTGTGTAATCAGTAGTAATTTACTCCATTCCTATTAAAAGGAATTGGCACAGTGTTTATACATAATCACCCAACGTAGCTGTTTTATTTAAGTACTGGGTTCTAAATACACATAAATTCAGCAATTATCACTGGAACAAATTTTAGACTTTGAAGTGAATTATACCAGGAGGAGTTTTCTGTAGTTGAAATTGGAAAAACAAACAAAAAAAAGGTTCATTTGCCCAGCTGAGGAATCTGACTGTGACTTTTATGCACATGCACTGGGTGTTTGATTTTTGAGTGAAAAATGTATAAAATTTTAGGAAAGCTTTCAAGTGACAAAATGCAGGGCTTCCCTCAGCCACACGCAAGTGCACTGTTTGCGTTGTGAGGTTACAAAATCTACCTCTCCCTTTGATGGTTTTGCTTCCACATAAACCAGCTAAACAAATACTAAATCAAGTGCTGATAGTATTTTAGCCTTGTTTTCTATCCTGGGCTTAGCAGGTGTCGGCATCTGTGCCCGTGGGGTCTGAGGCTGTTTGTTAAGTCTTTCTAACATGGTTTACAAGCACAAGCCTATTCACCTGAGCTGGAACTGATGTGAATATGTTCTCTGCCACTCTGCGCCGGGGCAGCTCAGGGATGTGTCTTTATGCTGTGGTTGGTTAGAGCTGGGAAAAAAGTGCCAAAGTCAGCAGCTGAAATAAGTAGAGTAAATCAAGTTAAGAGGGAACAGGACAACATTTTGGAAAAGGAGAGAATATGGGGTAAAAACGTTACCTTGGAGTTCAGGGTTAAGATGATGAGATATAAAGTGATTGGTATTTCCTGGGTTTACAAGGGCAGACCCTGGTGGATGATGTCATCTGCTGGCTTTTCATGTTGCCGAGCACCCACTTGGGCTGCCAGGATGCTGGAGATCCTGCCTACCCTTTGAAATTCGCAGGAACTTTACCTGAACAATCCATGCAGGGGCAGAATGTTTACGACACCTTTTATAATGGTCCCAGGTCATCCGTCATAAGTTACATTCATGTGGACATCTGCTGTATAAATGGGCTTCAGGCTTTGCAAGATATAGGAGTTCACAACAATTTAACTACCTCGGGTCAATGCAAATTCGTAAGTGAGCGTACACATTTCTGTTTGAGTGACTGGTTAGCTTGCTTTGTTCTCAACTGACCCAAAGTTGCCTAGAAATCAGTTAGATTTTAATCAAGGCAAGGAATTTCTTCTAAATTAACCTGTTTAAAGTTTCATCTTCAGTTCAGTTGGTGCAGTCTGTAAAGCATCAAAGTGATGAATATTTAACAGATCTAGGAAAAGAAGTGCTTTTCTTCACAGTCAGAAGTTTAAGCCCACATGATATAAAGATGAGCCATTCAAAAAACGGTTGATGTGGCCCCAGAATAATCGTAAGGGCTGTAGAGGTGCACCATTGCAACCACATAGGACAATGCAAACTAAATACATAGGAAAATACTAAACTTCAAATATGACAATAATTCCTTCTCTTACTACACCAAACTTAGTTCTGAGATGTCTGTTCCTCAAGATTTTATTCAGCAATATTTGGGTGGTCTTGAAGATTTCTCCCTCCCACTTTGGAGAGGTAGTTGGAAGCAAGCAACAACTCTACACCACAGGAGTGCCTGCAGATGTACTTCTTTCCTGGTCCTAGGGGAGGTGAGGTAAAAGTGCAGCCAAAGAAAGTCCTAGATGTTCTCCTACCCAGAATCCAGTGAGAGGTGACAGAAAGCTGCTAGGAGTAAAGACAAGTGTTTGACAGCTTCCAGGAGACAGCAAGTCTGGTGGACTAAAGACTCAAGACTGGAAGACAAGAGTTATGGCAATCTTTCTGCACCCTTTTCCTTAGGTTCATCAGGAACACTGGAAATCCAGGCCCAGATTGAATTAGTGAGTAATCAGAGTGATTCAGTGCTTTTACAGGGTTCTGCTGTTCACCCATTTTTAAAGAGATTTCGAAAATTCTGCCAATTGGGTTTAATTCTCTTTAAGAAAGGTTTTTCCTTGAACAAAGAAACTGTATGTTCAGTTATGGGGTTGCTTTTTCCGAATGCCATCAGGGACAAGAACAGTAGTATTCCAAGGCTTGGTGCAACTGGTTGTGGGGAAATAGACTTGTATCTCAGCATCTGCCACCTGGAAAGTATAAGCATGCATCTGAAATGCTGCAAAATTAATAGTATGTGTTGGTATAGGTTACCAAAGCCTCTTCATATGATGTGTTTCATATCATCCTTCACTGGCATTATGGTAATGGCTCTTAAGTACTGCAATAGGATTTACAATATGCTGTATGATTAAAATAGGGGATTGTGCTAAGGAATTGGTGTGTGTTTTCAAAATTATTAGACACAGTTGGAAACAGAGCTGAAAGCAAGACTGCTTCATATAACATATTGCCAGAACTAACTGCCATGATTTCTTAAGACTAGATGATGATTGTTTGATCATTTTATTAAAAAAAAAAAAAAAAAGGTCTAGGTGTCAAAGAGTTTCCTTATGTCTAAACAAGTGTTATTAACTTCAATTATGGCTGCCAGGTGGAGAACTGTGCAGTTCTTTTACCATGTTTCAAAATATTTCATTTAGACATTTTGGAAAAACATACATCCCTATTCATAACCCCTGTTACTGTTCTGATTTATAGGTTCTGCTCCACTGTAAATCATTCAAAATGAAAAAATTAAATTTTATGGCATCAAACTTATGTGGCATCGTGCCTGAGCAAAGGGCAGAAGGAATGTGATTCTTACACTGCCAGTTACTATTGAACTTGATTTTTATTTTTTTTTAACAGATGGCTGAGGTACACATATAGAGAAAGGTAAAGTACACTTATTCTCTGTTTGGACTTTGAATTAAAAATAAAGCACTCTCTTCAATATTTTTTTCTAGTTTTTTATAAATGTTTGACTCTTAAGTAATTTTTGTTCTTCTAAAGCATACAGATATTTGCATCTGAGACACAAAATTTGGGTTTCAGACATTGCTCTTTAATTGCTATGGATGGTTGAATGTATCATTCGTTTAGTCTGAGAGGATCCTGGAGAAAAGAGTCACAGTGTCAGAAGTCACATCGGGAGAAGTGTGAAAACTTATCATTTTTAAGTGGAGAGATAATCTTGAAATCTATTAAAATTGTAGCCTGTGTTCTCTAGTGAAGAAAAGACTTTGAATGAGGGAATATGACATATTTTTAAAAATTCTACATTCTTTGCTCTATGTATTCTCTAGTAAAATTTATAAATGCCAGTGAACATCACTATTGTGGTATGATTCCTACTATGAAGTGGTTCTTCTTTCACAAAAGAAATTTCTTCTCCAGTTTCTGAGGGTATACTGGAAGGCAATGATGGTGTTACAGGCTTAGATGTAACTTTAACTCATGAAACAATGGAGGAGCTAGTTTTAAACTCTAGTTGAGATAGCTAGTAAAGTCATTCTAGAAGCATGCAGCTCAGTACTTGCAAAAGGTGTACTTTTCAGATATTCACAGATTTAAAGTAACCAAAGACATGGTTTATTTGCTTCAGCTGATGAAATGTCACCTTAGGAATGTAGAAATGGGCACCTGGTCATATCTTGGATATCTCTCCTATCACAAAGTCTCCTGTTTTAATGAGGTTCCGCTTGCTTTAACTGAGAAATCTATTGTCACCTCATCCTGCACTTCTCAGCCAAACCCCTTAAATGTATGGTTGCATCCTTAGGACCTTACAGGCACATGAAAAGGCTATCTTCATTATTATCACCTGATGGGCACTGTCTTGGTCATCGAAGAAATGACCAAGACCCTTGAACTCTCCCTTACTGTTGCAAAGTGGTTAACAATTAGTATTTTAAGGAAATTTTGAGACACACCCAATAGCAGTTCTTCTTGACTAGTATAAGGGGAGAAAGGCAGCACTGAACCTCCATGCACCTGTCATCAAGCCCTACCCTTTCTATATGGACTGTCAGCACTTTTTCAACCCTGGGGAATATTTTGGATTTAATTAAAAACTATACTGAATACTCTACTAAAAATGTAGTAAAATGCGTTGACATAAAGGAAGAGTGGCTGAGTATTGTCTTTATTTGCAACTATTAATACAGTCAAATTCTGATTTTTTAGATATGTTCATGTATAAGACTCTGATTTTCTGGTCATGTGCAAATCCACGTATTACTCACATTGTGTTATTAGAGAAATTTGTAGCCTTTTCTTTTACAGCGTGTAAGATTTTATCTCATTTTGATTACATGCAAGTTTCTTTGAAATATCAGTTTAAACTTTACTGATAAAATTAAATGAATACCGAAATAGCTGATCTCCATGTTGTAGGTAACAAAAACAATATAAATGTTAACAACATTCCCTTTAAATACAGAATCAATTATATTAAGTACCTTGGGGTTAAGATTTTAACTTCCTTAGATTTATGGTAAGAATTAAAACATCCTCTCTTGTTACATTTATAAACATAGAGCTTATTAGATGAAGGAAATTTCCTTTATCATTAATAGGTCACATTAATGCGATAAAAATGTCTACACTCTCAATATATTTTATTCTTATTTTAAGCAGTTACCACGTAAAGTGTTTATTCTTCAAAACTCTCAATAGCACTTTTATATCCTCCAATTGAAATAATAAAGAGCAAAGAATAATAAAAGAAGCAAATTAACCCTCCCCTGGGAAAGGAGAAATGAGGGTCTGTGACAAAGGATTTTGAAATTATGCAAAAATTGCCTTCTAGGAAACACCTTTGTGTAAGAGACAAGATGCTTCCTTGCCCTCTGCATTGCTCTGTTGTCCAGGGCGGGCACTTCCTGAAGCTGAAAGAAATGTCTTAGTTATTTTTGGAGATACTGATTATTATAACAACATAGAATGGAGTAAAACTAAAACTGATTGAGACTCAGTGTCACATAGCCCTGACTCTGATAGCAACCATTCACAAACTTTTTCCTCAGAAATTCTATCTTTCTGAAAACATATTATGTAATTTTTATCGATTCCAGGTCTAGTTTCATTTTGGAGTAAAAGCCAAACTTCCTACTAGACAGAACTGTAAGGGTTATTAAACCCTGTGTTGATTAGGCAGCAATTCACAAAGTCTAAATCCAGAACATTCACAAATTCAGAGAGAATTTGTTGGTGGTCTGCCGAGAGCAGACTGGTCAGTGTGTGTGGTATTTATTTCTGGTTTCTAGCTGCTGCTGCATGTGTTCAGTTTATTCACTAAGGAATGAAAATGTTCTGTGCAGTTATAAAGTTATCTGGACACAAGGGGCCAATGGTATGCAAGATAAGGACTAAGGCAGCAGTAACCAGACCTTTGGTAAGAACTAAAACTGCTGTGGAAAAATGACATTGCTCAGAGTAGTGAGTGAAACAAAGGGATAAAAAAATTGTGGTAGCAGAAGACTCTCAGCTTCCAAAACCAGCATGAAGGCAGGATGGGTGAGAAACAGGGTGAGGATGTCTGTGATCTATGGGAGCCAGTGAATTCGTGTGTGGATCTGTGCAAGGTTGTATGAGAGACAAGAGAAAATAGTAGGTGATTGTATGGCTCATTTTTAGTAAAAAATGAAAAAAATCCCAACTTTTTTGAAATTGAAAACTGTGGACATTCTTTATAATTAGAAATTTCTATCAAGAAAACATTAATCTGGCTTAACTGATGCATTTTGGTGGAGAAAGGAAAATTTCTGTGAAATTTTATTTTGAAAAAGTGCAGATTAAAAAAAATGAAGGGAGGTACAAGTTCATTTTTTTAATTTAAAATGTCTCTTCTGGCTTTGAAGGTTGTTCTACAATACAAAATTCTGTTAAACTCTATTAACAAATACAACTGCAGTTAAATTTAAAACAAAGGTCTTAGATGGTCAGATTGACTGGATTTCATTGACAGGAATCTCTGAAGTTCGACTTTTCATTATGGTTGAAATTTTTTGCAAATGTTAGAATTTCTCATGTAACAGAAATTCAGGTTTTTTACATCTATATTCCTATTTTGCTACTTCACTGATGGCTGTATCAGCCATGGAATTATTGTTGGTGCACAAAAAAGTGATGGAATTCATATTCTATTGTCCTGGGAATAGAAAGTGCTCTTATAAGATCTATCCCCTGAGAAATTGGAATAACTGTTTGGATGACTCAAGACAAGATATTTAGGCATGATTATATTTATTCATATATAGCTAGAGGAAGCCACATTTAAATTTTACAGTGTCTCTCAATGTACCACATCCTTGTAAAAACGTGAAAACCTTTTAGAATTTAGAAGTTGGGAAAGTACACTGCTATGGAAGTGGAGAGAGTTTAGCACTGAGCTCTAGCCCACCTGAGGGTAAAATACATCATTTAAATCATTGCAATTTCTCCTGTAATGTGCATGTTATTGTATGTCAAAGTAAGGGTCAACTTTTATCATGTAGTTTGTTTTCTTCATAAATGCCTTAATTACTGTTGCACTTTTGCAGGATGAAGCCTGTAGAAAAATCTCTCTCTTGGACATAGCTGTGACAGTAGATCATCTGGTAGAAGATAAATTCTCCTTCCCTAGAAAAAGTGAAGCAAGTGGAAGTTTATTACAAGCTTTTTTCTTTTTGGGTTTTGTATAAAGCGTTTCTTTTTTTTTTTTTTAAAAAAAAATATGAATGAGCCTGGATTTCTCTCTACTGTGACAACAATGTACATTTAAAATGCTAAGGAAAGCATAAGACAGTAATGTTGTGGGTTTTTTTTTTTTTTGTTTCCCCCCACCTCAGTTTCGAGATTTAAACCATGATATGAGAAGGAATAGTCTCTCATTAATCACCCACACCTTAAATGTCTAGACTTACAGAAGTCAAAAGCAAATCAAACTCAGTATTTAGTCTTGTCGAGAGTCTTTTATCAAAGCTGGGATGCTCAACTGCAAGTCCAGAAAAGGCTCCTTGGACTGTGTCTGGTAGAACCAGTAGAGGATGGTAGAGTAATTAAAAGAGAAATAAATATTTTCTCAAGGGGTAGATGCCTGCTTAGTACTTTGAATTTAACAAGTAAACTATTAATGCTGCAGAATATCATTCCTGCAAGCTTTTAGCAATCTGGAATAGACTATGATCCAGCTTGATTTCCGCAGTATTCACGGGGTTTTGCTATGGCTGTCCTGGCAATGGGCAAGTCTCTGGGCAGCTGACTGCCTGCAGCCCAAACCCAGGGTCATTCTGTGTGTGGGGTGGAGTCCTCACATAGAGGTGCAAGCCTGGCACAAGGTGGATGCACCACGCTCAGAACTCCTGAGTGTAATGTAGGATCTCGCTGTGCCCTGGGGTGGTCAGGGGGACTTCCCCCTTTGCTTGAGGGTGGCCTTGGAGACAGGACAAGTGTCCTCAGGCTAGGTTTGGAGCTAGATCATTATCTTCTTTGAGAAGCTTTGCTAAGCCACTGCATGAATCTTGAACCAGTTGTGCTCATCTGGCTTCTCTATCTGTGAGGAGGAAAGGAGTGTGGATGAGAAGCATCAGAGAACTTGAAGGAATTTCCTCCAGCATCATTTGCTCTACTGCTGGGTTTTGGACACTTATTATCTCTGTGTAAACCTTCTCCAGAGCTGCTGTTGAGCAGCCACAAGAGAAGTCAAGCAATAGCAGTATATTTGCAATGGTTGCAAGAGAATGGCGAAAGGTGTTGGTAGGTTTGACTTCACTTTGATGTGCTGATCATAGAATCATAGAATCATAGAATGTTAGGGATTGGAAGGGACCTCAAAAGATCATCAAGTCCAATCCCCCTGCCAGAGCAGGAACGCCTAGATTATGCTACACAGGAACGTGTCCAGGCAGGTCTTGAATGTCTCCAGAGAAGGAAACTCCACAACCTCTCTGGGCAGCCCGTTCCAGTGTTCCGTCACCCTCGCTGAGAAGAAGTTTCTTCTTGAGTTTAAGCGGAACCTCTTATGTTCCAGTTTCAGCCCATTACCCCTTGTCCTATCAGTGGTTGTCACCGAGAAGAGCCTGGCTCCATCCTCGTGACACTCACCCTTGATATATTTGTAAACATTAATGAGGTCACCCCTCAGTCTCCTCTTCTCCAAACTAAAGAGCCCCAGCTCCCTCAGCCTTTTCTCATAAGGGAGATGCTCCACTCCCTTAATCATCCTAGTTGCCCTGTGCTGGACTCTCTCCAGCAGTTCCCTGTCTTTCTTGAACTGAGGGGCCCAGAACTGGACACAGTATTCCAGATGGGGTCTCACCAGGGCAGAGTAGAGGGGAAGGAGAACCTCTCTCGACCTACTAACCACCCCCCTTCTAATACACCCCAGGATGCCATTGGCCTTCCTGGCCACAAGGGCACACTGCTGGCTCATGGTCATCCTGCTGTCCACCAAGACTCCCAGGTCCCTTTCCCCTACACTACTCTCTAATAAGTCATTCCCCAACTTATACTGGAACCCGAGGTTGTTCCTACCCAGATGCAAGACCCTACACTTACCCTTGTTATATTTCATTAGATTTTTCCCCGCCCAACTCTCCAGCCTGTCCAGGTCTCGCTGAATGGCAGCACAACCTTCTGGTGTGTCAGCCACTCCTCCCAGCTTGGTGTCATCAGCAAACTTGCTGATAGTACTCTCTAGTCCCTCATCCAAGTCATACATTTTTTAAATTTTCTTGTGTAATATTGATCATAAGAAAGTTTTCACCTCGATAGCAGGAAACCAGGTTTGGAATTAGGTTAATAGAAAAACTTTTCTCACAGGGGAAGATAAACTTTTGCAATAGAACTTGAAATACAGACAGGTCAAAACTCGAGAGTGGTCCTTTAGTAGAGATGGAAGAATAACCTGCACAAAATAGTAACCATACTCCCAGTCTGAAGCCAGGAAAATGATTAGTTATTATTGAGTTTGGAAGAATAAGAACCTTTGGCACTATAGCAATGAAAAAACACATTTTGCAATACAAAAGAATACATGGAAAGCTTTTTTTTTTTTTTTTACCTAGGGAACTAGAAATAATACACCTGCAAGTACAATGAATGCCATAATATTGGCACTGCGTGGGGCATTGTGCAATTTGTACCACAGTTACAAGTTCTTTCTTGCTATTAATCTGAAGTAAAATAAACATTTTTTTCCAAATCTTTGTTGCTTTTCTGGCTCTCATTTATTGTTCACCAACTCTTTTCCTTTGTGTTTTGTCTTTGCCAGCTCTTTCTGTTTCTCTTATGTTTCTTGTCCGTTCTCTTAGCTATTTCCCTGGCTATGCTCCATCTCCTTAGGTTACCTCCAAAAAAAGAAAAAACAAGAGTGCCTCATGTCCTGAACTACAAAAGCAGTCGAACAAGTACCAGAATGTGGTTTGCTTCGCTGATGAGTTTTCTTTAAAAACACACTAAGTAGTAAATACTGGCTTGTTATAGACTGTTGGGTGATCTGAGTAGCGCAGGGGAATTCAGAAATGTATTTCATATATTAACGGTTATGTTTTTAAAACTCTGAATTAAAAAACACAATGAAACAGCAGAAAAAAACCCCTTGTTTCTCCCTTTTGAAATTTGTATTTTGGACTCATTCTCTTGCTCTGAGCCCCTACCTACTGTTCGTATTGTAGCTGCAATGATTTGCCTCTTCAGTTTTGAAACAGACTTTGTTTTCGATACCTAGTTCCCTCCAACAGCAAGGAAACTCGTTACATCAGTCCCCGAGGGCCTATTTCTCACTGGACTCCATATGATGATTCCCTCTGTCCACTGCTTTTGCAAGGCCCCATGCCCTACTGGCAAGTTTGGCACAGCATTTCTTCCATACATGCAGCATGAATGTATATCCTCTGATGCTACTGCTGTGAATTAGATTGTATGAAAAAAAATTTCCAGAGGTCATCCAAACTGATTCTACTCTTGTAAACCCTGGAATCAAGCCAGCAAAATGAGAGCCAGCTCAGGTGCAATGTAGGATGGGCCCTCAATGTTGATTAACATATAGTTCAGCTGGCTAGACCTCTTCTGAACCTGTAAAGAAAGAAGGTTTGAATCTGAATTACCTCTTTTCCAGGTGACCATGACAACCATTGGATATGGGAAGGGTGATCAAGCACATGGGTTTGAATTTAAAATGTTTTTAAAATGAAACAAACCCAGACAAACTGTTTTGCTTTACTGATAATTGCAAAAAAAAAAAAAAAAAAAAAAAAAAAAAAAAAAGGAAAGAAAAGATCTCGAACATTTTTAATAATTCATTGTTACTGATATTCTTCACTTTGGTCACCAGGCTGAGATAAAGCACTCTGTAGGTATGAAACCCTCCAGCGCAGGATTTACGTATTAGAGTCCCCATGCAGTTGACATCAGGACTCTGCACACTTAAAGTGCCCTGAGCTGTTGTGCAGCCTGAAGCTGGTAAGATCACAGGCTTCTTCCATTTTCTGAAACCCGAGGCCATGCCACTGGGAAGTATGCTGTCAACAAAGCAGTTACTCCCAGGCAATTGCTTCACAGGTACACACCCCATGAGGACAGCCATAAGTACTTTCTATTAGAGCATATGGTGTGACTGAGTCAAAACATACTTGAGTTTCTAGGTCTGTGGTTGCACAGCGTAGTTATTTCAGTCAATTGATAGGAAAATATGATTTTCAGAATGAGAGTCCTACTGTATTAGTCTGGTAAATCCCAGTGTTATTATACAAAAGAAAAACAATGTTCTTGTTATTTCTGGAGGTTTAAGGAGATTACCATACCCTGAGATACAATGGTACTTTTCAGCTATTAAGCTTCTAAAACTCATTGAAAGTAGTATTCAAATCCAAGAAAGATTATATTGTATTTTGCATGTATTAAACAATGTTCTGGGGGTAAATTCAAGGATACAAATTCTTTCATTCTTAATTAAAATAAAAGTAAAAAAGATTAGGTTCAGAGCTGTATAATATTTACTTGAGTAAATCAAGTGGTCAAGAAAGAAATGCTGAACAGAAGATAAAAACATTCATCTCGTACGACAAAACACACAGTTCAGGCAGCTGCAGATTAGCAGGAAGAACAATAGATAGAGAAGTTAAAGATCTAAAGAGTTATATTTATGCTACCATCAGAGATTATATTAAAAATTGGAAACAGATTCCTTAAGTGGAAAACAGCGAAACAAGATCTGTCATAAAACCAAAATCACAGGGCTATCTGCACAGCCTGCATTCTCATTGCACTGCTCTGCACAAGCACATGAAGTTCCAGTATGTCATGTAGAGGATATGGAAAGGAAAATTAGCAAGTCATTAAGGAAATGACTGGTGAGCAGCTCATGATATACTGCCAACATCAGCTTATATGCATTGCTGAAGGTTGAAACAGGATGCTACCTGGAGCCTATATGGAGGGAAAGGGACCTACACTAATTATTAATCTATTTATACCTGCAGGCTGCAGTGTTGCTCTGACTATCATTGTTGGTGGAAAATTGAGGTAACTAAAGGAGATAAAGCATATGACAATGAAAAGTAAATTAGTTTTATGATCCATTACAATATGGGAAAGCTTAAAAATAACCATAATTATGGCTCACAAGAGAATCCTAACAGGAGGCTCAGATATCGGTGTCTAGAAAGCTTACTGTTAACCCCCTTATTTGGTTATAGTTGTTTGGTGGTGGTTTATTTGCTTTTCTTTTGAGATCAAAGCAGAAGTGTTGCAAGACTCTCTCAATCAGAAAAGCATACACAGAGCGCTATGTGTCAGCATAGGGTAAGGCAGATGCTGGAATTTGACATGTGAAAATACCTTTGATTTTTTATTTTGTAAATCTAAACATTAAACTTCTGCAATAAAAAAGTGAAGAGATTGATCTCCCTTCTGTAAGTGTTACTGCAAGGTATCTAAATTGACTGTAAGGTTTGAATAAGGGACATTTTTCCTTAGTGCCTGATGTATTCTTTAAAAATTTACTACTGTACTTCTCATCCCAACACATCTTCCACAAATTATTTTTATGCAGCTGAACTCCCCGACTGACTTCCAAAACAAAAAGGTAACCACTGCAGAGTCTGACACTGACAAAGAAGGTGCATGTGCAGAGTGTAATGTTTGCCAGTTGCCCCTCTTCTGCAGAAAGCTTATGTGTTGCTCCTCCACTTGGGAATTAGTTATAGCTGTTCCTCACGTAAGGATATTTCAGTGAGTACACTCACGAGGGCATCTGTCCTGAACAAGAAATGTTTTGTTCTGAAAGACATTGTGTATATAGATGTAGCATATCATTCTTCATATATCTCACAATATTTGTTCCAGGATTTGATTTGCTGAAGGTGCAG
Organism: Trogon surrucura; assembly: GCA_020746105.1. NCBI lineage: Eukaryota > Metazoa > Chordata > Aves > Trogoniformes > Trogonidae > Trogon > Trogon surrucura. Next base: position 66,531,364 of record CM036620.1, read on the forward strand.
TACATTATCTTGCAGGGTTGGATTCTTCAACCTGTGGCACCAATACCTGGAGACGGATGAGGATTTATTTGAAATATTATGTACTTAGAATAACTTTTGTTCATGTCAGGAAGGGATCAATTTGTCTCATTTGCTTTTATGCATAGCACTTGTAATGACAGCATCTTTATTTAATTTTGGTGCATGACTTTTACATTGTTTAAACAGAGACAAGGTGCGGGCTGTCTCCAGGATCCGTGACATTCCACATTGTGTAGCAACTGCACGAATGTTACCTCTCTTAAAAGATAACTGATACTCAAGTGGCCTTTTGATCCCTTATTTCAGCTCGCTACAGGACATTCTCTGCAGAACCGCTTTGTGATCTCTGTCACTGGTCCCTGCAGGGCTCTAAGTTTCTTATGACTTTTTTTCACTATGTCAGCTGCTTTTTCTGCAACAGTCAACCTGGCTATAGCATTTCTTTTCCTGGAGTTAACATACTTCCGCACCCATATAGCTGTTTCCCTTGTGTCCTATTGAGTCTTTTCTATTAACTGCGTCTTAGAATTTTAATGTTCAAGCCTGTTTCCTGATTTAGGTAAGTGTCAGTTTACCAATTATATCATATTTCTCCTTACACACGTGTGGTGCAATTTCAGGTCTCTGTTTTGTATTGCCTTTAGCTCTGCCTAGACTTCCATCATGTAAGATACAATCGGTCTTCTCCTGTTTTTGTAAATTTTTCCTGACCACTTTTGTTAGCAGTGTCTTCATTATCAGAGCTCTTCTGGCTGAGCAGAGGGATCCTCTCAATGAATGTCCCTATAGGATGCTAGTCTCACTGGCCAAAAGGAACCATAAAAAGCACTTGAATATTTGAATCCAACCAGATGTCTCTGTGAATTAGCAGCAAGCACAGTCAAGAGGGTTACTGGCTAGTACTGGCTAGCATGAAGCCATATTTAACAGGAAAAAAAATAATTTAAAAGGACCTACAGGAAAGCAGTCCAAATTACTTACTCGAGGCTCTACTTTTAGGCCACCAAGGAAACAGAATGTTCCTAGTTCAGCTCTGGGGTTCATGGGCACAAGCATTATTCCCATAGGGCTGATAGTACAAATAGTGCACGCTCTTGGTCACACCTGCTGCCACATCGCTCAGTAATCCCCGGAATGGAGCAGGGAATGACTGAGTGGCACCAGGCTGTTTGAATTTTACACCCACCTTTACCACATGGCTTCTGCAAGATTGGTGGCCTCCTGAGAATGTGTCTCTGTGGCTGAGGGAAAAAATTTGTACTGCCAAAGGAAACAAAAATATAATTATGCCCTGAGTTGGTATGAATAGCCTGAGAAAGACATGCAGAGCCGCCTGCTCTTGCAAAGTTCTCCCATGTATTTGGGGGATTTTTGCTATTGTTATGTTCACAAGTCAACACAGCTATAAGTTCTAGATTTTTTTTTCTCTCATTAATTCCACTAAAAAAATTCCCTGGGGAGCAATACGAGGTGTTTCCTCCTTTCCCTGAGAAAACTGTGCCAGGACACAGAGCAGTGGCAGCCACGCTTGCGCCCTGTGTCATCCCTGCTGTGCTGCTCTGGCCCAGGTGGCAGGCAAAACTCCAGGTGGTTTCCCTCCAGGAGGGGCTGATATTCATGACAACCAGATCTTCCCTCATGTATTATGAAAAATATCAAGGGAATAACCAAAACTTCACCAAGAGCATCTTGAAATTCTTCTACTGCCTCTTCCTGTGAGTTTCTGAAATCACACAGGAACAGTTCAGCTGCTTTGGCCAAAGCTTTTCAGATTGATGATCACCCTTGGTTGACAAGTTTGTGATACTTTGAAGCAGCTTGGTCTCATTTTCAAAAACTGTGTAGGGTTCATTAGAGTCCTTTAGAATATCTAATATTACATATTTTAATTTTCTGAGATCATTGTGTGGGGATAAACTTTCCATTTTTTATGATTATCAGTTATAATTAGGTGTTGTCAGACCCTGGCTTTATCAACATGGTTCAATTCATATATCTTTTTTTTGAAAGGTATGTGAACTGCAAATCAAGCCCATTGTGCTCCATTAGAGAGAGAAGAATTTCACAGCTAAGCATTTTTGCACTTGCCTCGTGAAGAAAGATATAGGTGTTGAAATTCTTTAGAGAAAATCCAGGTACACAATCATTATTAAAGTGCCTAAGAGTATCAATCTCTCTTTTAATTGCTGTTATTCAAGGTAGTTTTCGAACTGCCTTTCAATGCCAAACTATTTTCCAGAGACATTGACAAATGGAAGTAATATTATTTAAGGTCATAACTTCTGTCAAAATGAATTCCATATGTCATTAGTTCAGGATTCATTTATGTCAAGGGAAGGGTCTGACCCTGCAAGTTTTGTGTACCAAGTATAGACCTTCTTCAGATGGGATTTTCTGGTGGCCAAGTGACGTGAAAGCTGGAACTTAAAGAGTTAATAATACACAGTCTCAAAATGAACACTATGATCGGTAAGGGTTAAGACATCTTTTCCTGGTTTCTGACCTAATGTTTTACTTCAACCTATAGAAGCCATAGGTAACACTCGAAATAAATCACATTAACAGGTTCCCCAAAAGCGGTCAAATTACACGATTACTTAAGAAAACCCCGGGGAACATGTGTGCGTATTATGCACTGTATCAGTGCAAAAAGACAGCAGGCAAGACTGAGAAAGCAATACTTTTTTTTTTTGCCAATGAATCTGCTGCACTTTGCAATGTTTAAGTGGGCTTATACAACATAAACCTTTGGGACATTTAACATATCAAGCTCAAATAAAAATGACACACAGATCGTTCACTTCTGAAGCTGCCTTGTGTTCGCTTATTGGAACACTCCATCCCTGTGGTTTCCGAAATATTATAAGTATATATTCCAGATTAAACTTTCTATTTTCCTCAAGGTAGTCTTGCTTTTCAGCCCTCAATGGCTTGGTTTTTGCCTGAAGAATCAGGTCCTATCAGCAAAATCAAAGGCGATTACACAGCTCAGTAGTCATTTAGGATTTCTGTGGCTCAATTAAGCATGTATAGCATGCCACAGCCACTGAGACTCTGTTTATTCAGTGAAAGTGCTCTGTAATTTATTTAAAATAATCCATCTTTAACAAATAAAGAGGCCTTTGACTGGCCATCGCTGCAGGCATCCATTTAAATGCTGCCTGCTTGATGGTCTGTTTTGCTATTTTAAGTTAAATACCTGACAAAAGTGATTCAGTTTTTTGGAAATACGTTTTGTATGCATGATGTTTATTTTCTTTTACACTAATAATCAGTTAGAACTTCTTTTTAACAGATTGACCATTAAAAATGATTAATGCTATTCACTCTGATAATAGCAGATTGTGGCTGCCAGCTCTCTGTGTGTGTGTGAGTGCATGTGTGTATTTAAAACTGCTCAGGAATTGTGTTTTTATGACACTTTGCTAATCATGTTAGACCTATTACTGTATGCATGTATTGAAAATTAGATTAGATGATTACAGCCAGTGACAAAACCTCTTTTCTTTCCCAACGTGCAGCTTGCTTTTTCTTTTTTTTTTAATTTTCCCACTTGACTTTTTCAGAAATGAGTCATTCATCTAAGCAACACCAGCAAGGTGCCATAAAGACTTGCCAGTACCAGTGGATCTTCTCTTAAGCATCAAAAGCTTGCAGTATAAGTTCCTGGTAAGTGCCGTTACTTGTTGCACTGGAACATGACCAGCTCAGAAGAAGCTTTTTCTATGAAATGAGAAACAGCCATTAAAAACTGTCTTGGGAATAGAGCAAAGTATAGTGCTAAATTTCCAGTGGAAAGGCAATAGAGAAGGCTATTGGTTAAAGGACTGCTGCTTAGGGTTGAGGATAAAAAAAAACTCTGGTAGCCACAATGGCACCTCCTGTCCAGCAGCCACACAGTATAGCTGTGTCTTGTCCTCTTTTCAGACTTAAAAAAGAAAAACAACCCACCAAGAACAACGCCAACCTTAGAGGAGGTGAAACTAAGCTGTTTGTGTTATTGAATAATGGCTTTTTAATGGTAGTTAAACAGAATCATGGACAGCACCCAATATTTCTTTATGTAAGCATCTAACGAGAATATATCACGTTTGCAGAAGAATTTCAAAGCCAGAGCAGCACATGTGCTTTGTTGCAATAAGCTTATTCTCACACTATTCTCTTTGTTTTCCTTACAGAAGCCTTACTAATAGTACATTTGTACCTGCTTAGATGAAAATAATTTTTCAATGCATGTTGTTTGAAGAGTGGCTAATTCTATGTTAAACATGAAGATTTATTCCAGAACCCTGGAGACTAACACATTTATAGTCATTTAGGTTGTCATGTTTTTACATGGAGCTCTGTGGTACTTACAGATGGAGAAAGCAGCTACCTTCATTCCCTGTTTCAGCTACACAAGGCACTCTACTTAGTACCTCCATATCTGGAAATAAGACAGAGAAATAGAGATTCCATCGAGCGTGAGACATTAATACGCATGCTAGTTTCCCCTTAATTTGAATAGTCACAGCTATAGGGCTGGAGTCATGGAAGAGTAGTGTAAACTACCTTACAGCTTTGGAGATGGCCTAACTGAAACTTGAAAGTGATTTTGTAAGGAGTTCTAATTTAGCTCAGAGTTTTGTCATGTCTTTCAAAATGGTTTGCTGGGCTTTTAATATTCAGGCACTAACTTGAGTTCAACATGCAGTTGAGGAAATGGTCATATTTTAAGACAGTAGTTCAGCCCGTATGGCAAAGCCACAAGCTGAAACACTAGTTCCTCAGTTTGGACTCCTGACTGTACTGATGACTGTGCATAAGTTGTAGCTGTACAGATAAAACCCAGACATCAGGATCCTATTGTCACTGGGGTTAGATGGTAGAGAAACAATCACACATTCGACACTGGTGAGGCCACATCTCAAATCCTGTGTTCAGTTTTGGGCCTCTCACTACAGGAAAGACATTGAGGTGCTGGAGTATGTCCAAAGAAAGGCAAAAAAGCCGGTAAAGAGTCTAGAAAACAAGTGTTATGAGCAGCTGAGGGAACTGGGGTTGTTTAGCCTGGAGAAAAGGAGGCTGAGGAGAGACCTTATCCCTCCCTACGACTACCTGAAAGGAGGTTGTAGTCAGGTGGGGATTGGCCACTTCTCCTAAGTAAGAGGGAATAGGACAAGAGGGAATGGTCTCAAATTGTGCCAGGGAAGGTTTAGATGTTAGGAAAAATTTCTTCATCAGAAAGGATTGTCAAGCATTGGAACAGACTGCCCAGGGAAGTGATGAAGTCACCATCCCCGAAGGTATTTAAAAGACGTGTACATGTGGCCTTTAGTGTCAGATTAACAGTTGGACACAATAATCTTAAACGTCTTTTCCAAATTCTATGATTCTGTGACTTGAAGTTGAAATGCTTTGTGATACTTTTTCTTCCATATCTGGGGAATTTCCCTTTTCTGTCATAATTGCTGAATCACGGTATTGAGTTAGGTTCTAACTCATCACTTAGAGGTTTTGGTACTTTCAGGACAACTATGATGCATTGCAGCTCCTAAAGCCTGGAGGTATTTGAAAGATGTGTAGATGCGGCACTTAGGGACATGGTTTAGTAGTGGACTTGGCAATGTTGAGTTTACACCTGGACTTGATGATCTTAAGGGTCTTTTCTAACCTAAATGATTCTATGATTCTATGAAATATGTGAGAATGGAATCTACATCTCATCAGCGGACACAGAAGTTATACATCAAGAAACATGGAAGCAAGGGGCCTGAAATCATGTTTTGCTGTAACACGAAGGTGTTTTAGGGCTGCGAATAGGTTTCTGGCCCTTTTCTTAGTGTCTTCTTTAAAAAAAATAGCAGAAGCAGCCTTCTTTCTTTTGAATTACAAATGTAGATGGTAATAGCTGCTAGGAAATTTGCCTAGAAAATACTAGTTTGTGCCTGATGCTCTCTTCTGCTGTGGAGGGTATCAACCCAAATTTTCTATCTAGGAGGGTGATCTGGTCAAGAGGTGTATGTGGATGGGATTTGAGTCCTGATTTAGCTGAGGAAGGCAAAATCCATGCAGCTCTTCAGTTTGGAGGATATGTAAGATAGACCTCCACACATTTTGGGAGTTTCTAGGTCATACAGAGGTGCAACTGGAATATTTAGGTGTCTCCAGGATTAGACGAAAACTGAGCCTGTTCAGTTCCAGTTCAGGACTTATGTACTGGATCCCTGCTTTTTTTTGTAAACTAATCTTTGATTCCAAAGGCAACTGGCATGGAAATTTTTCCTACAGGGTTTATCAGAAGGAGAAACTGAGGTACCAGGTAATGATTTTTTTGCCTAAGGTCACATGAGGCAATGGAAGAAACACGGGGGGGAAAAGTGACCTAACTCCAGGTCTCATGTCCAACGTGTGGGACGACGCTGTTATCCTGAATGCGATCTTTGTTAGAGTGATGAAATGTAGCACCCCGAGAAAAGGTAAGAAGACATTAAGAACACAGATTTCCTTTGCACTTACAACTCAGAATGTTGCTTTTCATTCAAAGTGGTGCAAAGTATATTACCTTGGTGCAAAACCAGGGAGAACAGGGACCACAGAGCAGGAGCAAGCCTGTGGGTATATGTGGGCAAGAGAAACAGAAATGATGCTGTATGAGGTATTGGAGGATTTCCAAGTATTTTTATTCATTATTACTATTTTTATGGGAAGGGGAACAGCCTTCCAGGCCTGACTGGTTTGCCTCAGGCAGGGATTTTGGCAAGTTCTAGTTCAAACCCATGTTTGAGCGTATGTGTGTGCGTACGTGTGCAAGGTGCTTGCATGGGGTCCAGAATGTGCAGCTTTTTGTCTGCTACTGCTCACATTTATTTCTTCCACCCTCTCCTGCCAGTGCAATGAGCTTTTCATTTAGTCATACAACATTCAACTTCCAAACTTACTGGTGTTTTTAGAAGGGAATTCATCGGATAGACTTTGTTTTATTGAAACACATGTAAAAATACCAAAGTAAATGATTAAAGGATATTTTAATACCGAAAGATTTTTTTTTATGTGAAAATATGAAAACTCTTTTTATTACATCAGCTAGGGTAAAAGTGCTGATTTTTAAAAAAAAAAATGTTAACATTTCATTTGGCTTTATGATACTTAGGATAAAGCAAGAATAAATGTTTCTGTGACACTTTAATTTAATTTAATTTAACAGAAAATATTATCAAGACACCTCTTCAGGAATCTGTCCAAACTGTGAATTGATAACTATTGTGTGTAGACACATTAATAACTGAGATATTTCAGAGAAAAAAAAATTGATCCTATACATAAATTGATTGAATGTTTTAATTTACTGGATGTTACTTGCTTATCAATTTATGACAACATTTTAGTCTCATCATAGAACTTCCGACGTACTTAAAGTTTCCTCATGATATACCACAGTAAGACATCATTTATCTTGTTTTGCAGAAGGGCTTGAAATGCTTTTACAAGAGCAGGTAGATTTTATGTTCTCAATGACTTATTATAAAGTGAGAGAGAGAAGGAACTCTTCCTTCGTTAGTCATGTTTTTGAAGCAAGAAACAACTGGAGAAGGTTTTACCCAGTCATACATGCTTGACCTTGACTTTGAGCTTTAGTTTAGTGTTGTTTCGATGTTAATGCCAAGTGGATTTAATCAACACATTCTTTAGCCACTTTATTTAAAATAGTATCTTAAAGTTATGATGAACCATAAGCAGACTGCCAACCCAAGAGCTGTGTAATTCTTATGTCCTCAGTCTGACTCTGAAAAACAATAACTGCATCTTTTGGTGCAATAGGAGAAAAATCTCAGGAGAAATTTCACAGTTACTGGTTTGGGTTTTTTTTTGGTGATGAGAAGGGCATAAATTTGGTATAATTCCAGAAAGCATGATCCAAATGCAACAGTGACAACAAGAGGCTGCTTGCTGGTGGGTTGGGATGTTTTGGATGAAAGGCTCTTCACATCTGTTCCAGGTGGAAGAGGTGAGTGGAGGATGCAGCTGACCTTGGGGTGAACTGGAAGCTCTGCTTTGGCCATGATTTGTGGTGTTAAAGCCCTGTGGATTTAGGACATGCTCTTATCAAGTACCAGTTGCTCCACTTAGATTTCACACATGGCAAACAATGCCACTGGGGTCTCTATCAGCACAGGGACTAACTGTGGTGAGTAAAGCACAGTGCTGAGCAGCTGCAGTTGGTGAAGGCAAATTCCTCCACCTTCCAGCTGCCCGGGTGTGATGCTCTGTGGCAAAGCAGTTGAGAACTGGTAGGAATGCACTTCAGGAGCTTACTTCAATAATTAAAAAAACTCAACAACTGAATTGTCACAGTGGTTTGAGAGTTCTTGTGCGGGCTATCTATGCAAAACCTAGCAATCCAAGGAGTGTGGAAGTCATCTTCCTGTAATGGTTTCTAAAGCACTTTTCTCCTTAGCAGACTGCAAAAAAGGACCAGATTTAATAAGAGAAAATGCATCTGGTTTTGCCCCTTTTTTTTTTTTTTTTTTTTTTTTTCATTGCAGAAACGCAGAGGAGATCCCTGGGATTTAGCCTTGTGAATTAGTTTGCTGGGGCTTCTATGGAGTTTCTAACTGAGGCACCTGGAGTGCAATACCCGGATGCTGTCCTTCGGGTACACTTGGCAAAGGAAAATGGGGTATGATATGTAATTTGTACTGTCCTTACATTTTCCCAGTATTTGCAAACCAGACATGCTTTAAAAATATTTAGGGAAGGGCTGATTTGTGAAGCAAATAGCTCAATGTCTAGTGGTTTGATTAGCTACACGTTTCTTCTGAAAACAAAGCATATCTCATGTAAAGGGAGCCTGGAATAAATTACCTTAACTCCATCAATAACTTCAGTGGATGATCTGTCCCACTGTGTCTTCCACATCTTCTGAGGAGTCATTCAAGATGCATGGAGGCTTAAGACAGTATTGCAAAATTGTACATGCCTAATTATCCAACAGACGTATTACTTTCAGTAGGATAGTAAATTATATGAAATTATTGTGGTGTTTTAAATGTAAATGTCATCATGAAAAAAGTAGGGCGTACAGTGTGTGTGCTCGCTCATCACAGCTAAATAAGCAAGGGTTAAAGTAATACCAGCAATGTGGTGAGAAAACAGACAGTTAACTTAAACCTGATTTTAACCAAAACTGTCACCAATGAGTTGCTTAGGACTTCTTGTAGAAGGTTGTTTTGGAAAGAAGGGCAATTTCTTTCACTCTCTCAAAACGCTAGTGCCAGCCATCTGTTGATAATTATTGTCCAGTCTCTGCTGAGAACTTCTGACATTTAATATTTCCTCACCACTTGAACAAATAAGCGATAATAACTGCAAGGTACTTGACCACAGGAGTAGAAAAGCATATAGCATGAAAGAGTCAGTGTACACCTTGGTTTCTGAAAACAACTCAGTTTTCTATTTGTTATAAAGATAAATCTGAATTCTTGAGGAATTGGAGTAGACGAGTTGCAGTGTCTCTGGAAAAAAAAAAAAAAAAGAAAATGACAATTATCAGAAAGCTTAAAAATTACCCATCCTCTTTGTATTTCTTATTATGTTTAATTTATGTTATACTTTCTCATAGAGCATGTTGGGAAATGTATTGGTTTGTATATTGAATATTTAGAGCAAGTAAGCTGAAGATATCTCAATTTTTTCAATGTTTAGTCTTTAAAATTGTCAATATTTTTATAGTTTTATTGAGCCCTATAGTGTAGGAGTGATGGAGAGCAGAGACCATTACATCTGGTTTAGAAATGGCCTCTGAACTCATAAAAGAAACTGTCTGTAATTGCTGTTCTAAATTTTTTTTCTTTCTTCAATTATATTAATTTTATATAGTAATAAGCCATGCCTTTAATCCAAGTACTGGAAGCTTTACAAATAACTACTTTCTAAACTTCATGACATCCATGACATGACAGCTTCCAAACTTAAAGATGGTCTGACAACAATATGCTCGTGTTTAAGCTTTCACAGTCTGACATTTTACTGTCTCCGGAATGACACCACTTGTTAATGACATTGCTCAGCATTTTCCAGACACCAAAGTCCAAGATTTTTCAAGGTTGTTTCTGAATTCACAGCTTCAGAACTCTTCTGGTCTTGTTCCCTGTCAAAGTGCCACAGTAGATCATACTGAGGTGACATCAAGAAAAAGTGCTCATTGCTTTTGAATATGTGGCTTTGGGTGATTTACCTTATCCATTAGAATATATGTATTATGATTTAATTTTTTCTTATTGATTTTGCTTTTCTTTGGAGGATTCAGTAGGTACAAACCTATGTGCCCTCACCGCAAAGCTACTGAAGTCTGTAGGAAGTCTTGTTCTCTCAGATGGTTCCCTGAGCAGTTGCTCTCGCACCTTTCCCTCTTGTCCTCACCTCCATGCCTGTGCACAGGTTGATGTCCCTGATCCCATGTACAAATGGCAGAGAGAGAAAAAAAATCTACCAGAATGCTGATTTTTAATTCTTAGCTGACTACGCATTCCATAATTGCCAGGTGCTAGTACTAAACCCCTTCTCCCCAATAAACCTTTAAATTTTATGACTGTTTCATTATCAAATTGAAAATAAAACCACTGAACAGGAAATAGTAATTCTTAAAGGTTCATGCAAAATCAATTATATTATCCCTTGATAATGAAAAAGGAACCACAGGTAGCTGATATGGGGTGAACTTCTTAGCAGACACAAAAAATTCCAGCACTTCTTTTAAAGAAATCTGTTAGTCTTGAAAGTTGTTTGCATCACTGAACATTCGCTTTCCATTTATAATTCTTTTTTGTATTGCTTAAAAAAGATGAACAAATACCAAAGAGCCAACAAACCCCCAAAGGCATTTGTTGGTCATGGATTGCCTAATTTCTTGTATATCTGTTTCCCTTGATTCTTCTAGAGGACCAAAAGTGAAAGATTCTGGCACATTATGAAAAACATCACCACAAAGTAAATAGGAATAAGATAGGGGCATGGTTAGAACACAAGAGACTGGTTTCAGTCCACACTGCCTTTTCTTTTTGGTGTTGGAATGTAACAAATATTAACTGCTACTGCTCTGCTGTACTTCATTACAAAAATATTTGTGTAAATTCACACTGTGAATATATGAAGTGCTTTGATGGGCAAAGAGGAGAGTTTCCCCGTGTGCTGATTTCTTCTTTATATGAAGAAGCAACAGCACTCTACGCACTGACCAAACTTTCACACTCATGCTGTTCAGCATCAGCTTGAGTTCTCAGTTCTCTTTTTATATCCTTTATAACTGGTTTACTTACCAAAACCAGCTCTGCTGCAATACAGGAATTTCCAAGTAAGTGCTCCAAGCCAGCACTATGGAATTTTGACTATTTTTTTCTGAAATGAGCTGCTGATCTGGAGGCCTTTCTATGCCCCACCAATTTTAAGAGATTAATTGATAAACCATAAAAAATGCCAAGAAGCTGTACATTTTCCCACCTGTAGCATCTCTAAGCCCTCAGAGAAGAGTGTATCTGGGGAATTTTTAATACTTCACTATGCTCTGTTTTGAGCAATGAGTATAATTTCTTATTTCTGCCATCAGATTTGCAGATGTGCTTGCGGCAATATGCATGTAGAAATCAACAGGGAATTTTGTATTAAATAAAGTATTTTATTATAGTTTTACATATATTAAATCTGTCCCTCTGCCCCAATAATAACGTTACTGTATCTTAGGTATCAATGCAATAAGCAAAGCCTTTTCTCTGTTGTATAAACATTGCTGTAGCCATGGTAGTTAAGGATGTTAGAGATGCATGGCACATAGAAAGAGGAAATATTGGCATAATAAAAGATGTCACCTTCTCCTGCAAGAATTGCTTCTTTATTGTGTGCTTTGACTGAGACAAGAACTTTCATTAGATCGCTTTTGCATGTTATTCCAGTTCCATTTGCAACATAAAAAAAAAAAAAAGGAGCTATGAATCTGGAATACAGGTTTCCCTCATGAAAACAAACAAACAAGCAAACAAACAAAGGTAAAAGTAGACCTGTATTGTCTTTCTGGTGTTTTCTTTCAGTCACCATTAATGCAGGTGAGCTAGTCAGTAAGTCAGTATGAAAAAAAGATTTGGCCTTGCTTTCTGCTAATATGTTTTCTTTCAGCAGTTCATAGTTTTTATAACTTTGTTCACTCATTGGAGTAGTTTAGGAGGCGCATTAGTCATGTTATATTAGGCATCTCTTGGCTTTATAGCCTAATCTTTATAGAGGGAAAGAAATTTTGGAGAAATTAGTGTATTAATTTATATTTTAAAATAGAGAGGATAGGAATAAGAAATCTTTGCTTTGAAATTGTTTTGTCTCAGGTTTGTAAAAATCTCTATTCTGCAAAACACCATGATGTGAACTGGAGCAATTAATATCTAGATTTTGAAATAGTTTAACAGTGAAAATAGTTGGGATTTTTCATGATTGTTAAGATATGAGTCAGATCTAATGGCTGCATACGAGACTATTGGAATTGTGAGTGTATTTTGAAAATATATTGTGACTTTCCAAAACAAATTGAAAATATGGAAGTGGTGACTGAAAATATTCCAGTCAGATCTACAGAGTAGCAAAAAATAGTGTTTCTCAAGAAACATTTCATGCTTTGGTTAAAATAAAACATGTGAAAACTTCTGGTGCCAATTAGCTCTAGAGAATACCTTGCTGTACATCTCTGACGGTTGATGTCTTTGTGCTACAGAGTATTCAGCATTGCCAGGTTTGGTGGTTGTTATGGACCTAGAATCCAGTATTTAGTGGAATGACATAGCTGTCATAGAGATCTCATGAGTATTAAGGGCTTCAGCTCATATAATTCAGTCCTCAAGTTCAAGTTTTTGTTCCCCAAAAATCAAATGTCTTTTTTTTTTTCTTTCTTATTTGAATATTTATTCAACTGAAAGAGGCAGCTAATCTGTCAAAATGGTATTGTTTTTGAAGGCAGTCATAGCACTGTCTATTCACCTTCCTGAACTTCGAATTGCAATATTTCAGACTATTTGAAACAATTTGACTTGTGAATTTGTTTATTCCTCTGTCTTAATTATTTGGACGATGGAATGTCATCTTTGAATACAACTTATAATCTTTTTGAGACTAACTGAGGATTATTATCTGCCTAAATCAAATAATGAACAAATGCCTCTAAAATGGCATACTAGTCTCTAAAATTCCCAGAGAGGAAGGGCCATTTTAACATACATTCTAAGTAGTTTCACATTTTAGTCAGAAAGAAAGTTTAAAAAACCTGAATGATTCAAGAATCAATCTAGTATGGAGTGTAATCAAACAGCAGGGCAGCCTCAGAGGCATCCATCAACAGAAGCAACCAAGTATCACCACTAAATTCATTTTAGGAGCCAACCCACAAGTTTAGGTGTTACTGCTGGAAAATATATAATGAAGCTTCACATCAGGATCCTGGAGCTGCCAAGCATATCTCCAGAGTAACTTTAACAGTGATTACACTTGATGAAGGAGGTAGAGGAAGTATAATCATGTGCCAGCAGCACCAGGAGGATAAGGGCAATATTGAAGTTAAAGTACGTTTATGTGAATTCTTATTCTGCCATTAAGCAGCAGTTTTTCACAGGATGAGTTTTACCTACGAAAGTCTCAGGTGTTTCCGCTTAGTCCTGGTCTCCTTTTATAAATATATAGGCTTTTAATTACAACAAGCAGGCTACCCAACAAGGAAATGTTTGAGAACACTGAAGACAGTAAATCTCATAATCATGAATTGCCTCTATGATACCATGCTAGCCTCTGAAATTCCCAAATAAGGAGGCCTATTTTAACATGCATAAGTAGTTTCACATTTTTCTTGGAAAGAGAAGTCAAACTTGTGACAAAGTAAGAACTTAGTTGAGGATGGAGGAGGAGTGTTGGAGGCCGCACTCCTAAGGATTGTTGTATTGTATCAGTCAATATTGATCGAGGAAATGTACTTTGTTCCTGTATTTAATTTATCTAGTGCTTGAACACTCAGTCTGCTGCAATCACAGCCAGCAAACAGATGTCTAGCCCAGAAGAGTCTACAAAGCAGTTCCATATGTTCCCACTCTTTAGAATTCACATTAAAAGAACAATCTGGAGCTTGTTAAAGAATTTCTGTCCAATTTTACCTTTCTATCACACTATATGAAATCCATACCTGTGTGGCCTACCTAAAACCTATTCTCTCATTCAGGCCTACTCTGATGCTTTAGCAGCTTTTCTTCTGGTGTTCTATGTGTCTCTATCTATCGACTGTATGCTAGGCGTGGGAGTTTTTTCCAAAGCTCCTCTTTTTAACTTGCTCTGAGTTGCCATTGAAAGATCCCTTAATGGGAATGTAGCCCTGAAAGAGGGGAAAAATATTGTCCTGAAAAGAAAGAAACGGGAAAGACTTCTGAGAAATGAAGCTGTGCTAATTTTAATGTTAACTACAAAAACAAACCCACCTAAACCTAAGTGACCCTGCCTTGCAAGCATGGTTTCTCAGAGGGAAACAGTTCGTTTTCCATTAAAAATGGTGGTTCAATGATCACAGTTAAATGTTGCAGCCAAAGAATTAAGCTTCATTCATGTCTGAATTTAAGTGTGGATGGAGATATAATTTCCTTTCTTTTTTTCCTTTTTTTTTTTTTTTTTTTTAAAGAAGTTTATTTTGTGATAAGGATGGTCTTTTTCTTCTGTGCTGGAACGAACCCTAACACAATGAGGGTATTGAATCATGGCAACACCTATTGTAATACTGTGCTGGTTTTTTTGGGACAGAGCTAATTTTCTTCACAGTAGCTGGTATGGGGCTGTGTTTTGGAAAAAGTGTTGATAACGCAGGGATGTTTTAGCTATCACTGAGCAGTGCTTATACAATGTCAAGGCCTTTTCTGCTCCTCATGCCATCCCATCAGCAAGGAGGTTGGGGGTGTACAAGGAGATGGGAAGGGACACAGATGGGACAGCTGACCCCAGTTGACTAAAGGAATATTCCATACCATGTGATGTCATGCTCAGCATATAAAACTGGGGGAGGAAGAAGGAATGGGGGACATCCAAAGTTATGGCATTTGTCTTCCCATCACCACTACGCATGATGGAGCCCTGCTTTCCTGGAGAAGGCTGAATGCTTGCTTGTCAATGAGAAGTGGTAAATGAATTCCTCATTTCGCTTTGCTTTCATCTGTGGCTTTTGCTTTACTTATTATACTGTCTTTATCTCAACCTATGAGTTTTCTCACTTTTATGATTCTCTCCCCCATCCCGCTGGGGGGAGTGAGTGAGCAGCTGTGTAAGTTTTGTTTGCCATCTGAGGTTAAGCTATGACAAATACCAATAGTCTGCAGTAATTTTTCTGGAGGAAGAGTGTAAAAATAAACCTGTAAATATCCAATTTATGAAAAATATATATTTCATTTTGTGCATGAGAAAGCCAAAATTTAAATAATTCATAATAAAGAAATCTACATAGAATCAGCAGAGGAAGATGAGATTCCTCTGTTTATGGGAGAGAAAAAAAACACATTTCAAAGAGATAGATAAATATTCTGCTGCAACTGACATTCTTATTGGGAATGTATATCCTCCATTTTAGGGATTCAGATAGAGGAACATCTCTGAATAAAGCCGGAATGTCTTAATTTTAGTGAATTTACTCAGAGATTAATACAGAAAAGAGCTGTTTGACCCTACTACATCACGTTGCTCTCTAACTTGATCTGAATGATCCTGTGGTCAAAAAAAAAGAGAGAATTTCAGAAACTAATTTAAAAGAAAAGATAAAGATATTTTTATAAATAAAAAAATTAAAAAAAGATAAAGAGATTTTTAGGCTTTGAGAAGCTTTGAAACCTCCACGTTAAGCAGCAGAATCAGGCCACAGCTATATTGATTGATCAGTCTTCTAGCATTTTCCCAGAACAGAAGAAGACTGCTCACTTCCAGTGAAGTGCTGTTACAGAGTTAATGTTTATTTCTTCCCCGATATAAATTTTGCTTGGTCTTTTGAATCAGTCCTGTATTTTCCTAGTCTTCTTTCATCAGAGAAACTGCAGCTTATATGTATACTGGGGTATGAGTTTAAAGGCATTAAGCTCACAGTGCAGGTTGCAGTCTCATCCATTGGACAACTTGTTTTGCATGTAAAGAGAGACACATGCAGTTAAGATTTAATGAGAGTAATAAATGGATACCCTCTGATCTCAGCTAAAGTAAATATTTTTCACACTGCTGAAACATCTGCTGATTGCAGAAGAATATGATGTCATAGCCACACTCATCTCAAAATAGTTTTTACAGGTTGTACAATGTTACCATCTGCTTCTTTTTCCCAATATGCTATGTTTTCATTCCACTGATGGAAATGTAGATATTATCAAGTTAATAGGAAACATAATAATTTCAGAATTCAGCAGTCTGCCTTCCATACTTGTCTAGCTCCCAATGATATGTTGGGATGATAGTTTACATGCATATATGACAAAACCAAGCAGCAGTCATTGCTTCTTTAATCATTATTCTAACTATTGTATATTGTACCTGAAATTAGCTGAATAGTGGGACTGAATTAGCTTCTATAGAGGTAACTTCAGCTAAGGGTAGTGCAGTAGATACTGTAGATACAGTTTGCCCCTGCAACGCTACAGGCTCGGGGAAGGGTGTCTGGAAGGCTGTCTGGCGGAAAAGGACCTGGGTGTTCTAATAGACAGCCGGCTGAATATGAGCCAGCAGTGTGCCCAGGTGGCCAAGAAAGCCAACAGCATCCTGGCTTGTATTAGAAATAATGTGACCAGCAGAAGTAGGAAGGTGATTGTCCCCCTGTACTCAGCACTGGTGAGGCCACACCTTGAGTATTGTGTTCAGTTTTGGGCACCTCAGTATAAGAGAGATATGGAGGTGTTGGAGCGAGTGCAGAAAAGGGCAACAAAGCTGGTGAAGGGCCTGGAGAATAGATCTTACGAGGAGCGATTGAGGGAACTGGGACTGTTCAGTTTGACAAAGAGGAGGCTGAGGGGGGACCTCATCATGCTCTACAATTACTTGAAAGGACATTGTAGAGAGGTTGGTGCTGGTCTCTTCTCACAGGTCATTAGGGACAGAACCAGGGGGAACGGTTTCAAGTTGCAACAGGGTAGGTTTAGGCTGGACATTAGGAAGAAATTCTTCATGGAAAGAGTGGTCAGACACTGGAACAGACTGCCGAGGGAGGTGGTTGAGTCGCCATCCCTGGATGTGTTTAAGTGTCGCTTAGATGTGGTGTTGGGTGATATTGTTTAGGGGTGAACTTGTAGTGTAGGGTTAATGTTTGGACTTGATGATCCCAAGGGTCTCTTCCAGCCTGAACTGTTCTATGATTCTATGATTCTATAGATAGTGTAACTTATTCATGGCTTGGTTATGCATAAGTAGCCTATTACAGTACAGAATTAAATCTTAGCCTGTACTTTTGTTAAAGCTGAGAAACCTGTTGTTGCAGCGTGCTACATCCATCAGCAAAGGAAACAGGTTCTCTGAAACTCAGTTTTCTGGTTCAGTGCTTTGACAGTAAATAAGGAAGTAAGAAGAAAGTCCTCCCTGGCTCAAAGACACGTGGCGTGTTACTGATGCAGAGCAGAAATGCATCTCCAAGCAGACAAGACAGAAACCAAGGTTGTAGCCAGCATTCAAAGGAACTGAGATATGATGTAATCTCAGACAAGGTCATCAGTGTAAAAATGGTCTCCTGAATTTTAAGATTTTTCTAAGCTGTTGATTGTGGAAGGAAGCTGCTTCTCAGAATGTTACTCATTTGAATGATGTTTCTAATAAGATGTTTGAGACTTGATGATTTTCTCTAGTGCCTATTTAAGCTTCTGTTCAAGACAATATTGTTCCCAAAGGAATAAAAAGTGATTTGACTTCCTCAGTTTCTATCTTCAGCTGTTGGATCTACAGAGCACAGAGAATCTGTCTTCTAATAACACCTTGTGCAATCCCGATGTGTTTAGCCATTCATACTAGTGTACATCCATGAAAATAAAGATTAATTTTCATTAATATAGTGTCAAAAGTACTTCTGCACACAACATTTCCCGTGTTTGTTCCATTGTTTCTGAAGAATTCAGTTTGCACTTCACTGTCAATAAAAGTGACTGTGAGATGTGACTGACACCAGTAGATTTGAGCAACTGAGATGCTTCAGCTGATGACGACCTTTTCTTCTCTTTATTTCTTTGTTTTACAGAGAACTACAGAACTTCTTACTTAGGTTTTTTGGCATATATATTGTTTTGTATCATTAAGGAATAGTTTGAAGAGCTATTTTTGAGGAAAAGCAGTAAAGGTTTTTCTCGGGTCTTGCCTCTCTTAGTTTTGATATGTTTGGTCTCTTATGTCCTCAGAGAGTGATATAAGAGGAAGACAGCAAAGAAAAAATCTCCTTTCTTCCAATCTGCCTTCCTGAGAAAGAAATGGGTCTATCACAGATTTCCCGTGGAGATGAGGAGTAGGGAGAAAGAAGTGAAAGTGAGTGGAGGAATTCCTCAGGTGAGCAAATCTGAAATCTTAAGGAAGCAAGATGTGCTGTCTTGGTCAGGGAGAGTTTGGATGAGAAAACGAAGGGTTTGAATGCAGAGTTGGTGTTCACTTCCCATTTCCTTAGCCTGAGGTGGAGCCAATCTGAAGTAACTCCTTAAATAGGGTGATCCCTGATCATTGGATCTTAAGGTGGAAGATGTGAGTGGGCTGGTCTCTGATGGAAACACATAATATGAAAGATTTTTCCTTTGATAGCACATTTAACAGCAGATGCATAGCACAGAACTTGAGGAAGGTCTGATTTGGGAATCTTGGATGCGAGAGAGAAATGTGTATGACTAGACCGTTAAGACTTTCTTCCATTGCAGTTCAAGTCAGGAAGGAAACTCAGAGTGACTGGCAGCCAGAGAGGAGAAAGAGGTTAAGAGGTGAGAGGAAAGCAGAGTCTTTGGGGAGCAATTGATTTTCTTGCATTCATTTTGTTTGTGTTTTTCCATCAGTGGGGAATGGCCATAAGTCCACCTGCAGTTTTAGTTGACTCTGCATGATTTTTCAGTCTGCATACCACAGAGGTGAGCATTTCTCATTTTCAGCAATAGAACTGAGTGAGGGAAATTCCACGTAGCCCACACAGTATCTGAAAGTGCACACAGTGGGAAATGTGACAAAGCCTTTTGGATTCAGTTCACTTGTAAATGTCTTATGTATGCATTGGCAGACAGTGCTTATTTTGGGGGGATGGCTGAGAGACTGAAGGTCATAAAAGTGAACACAAAAGATTTACTTAAAAAAATTTTGTCCTTTTGCAGCTTGCTTTGTGACACATGCAAATCTCACATATTTGGAGAGATTCTACATTAACCCCTAAATCTAAACCATAAATTAAATGATTCAAGAAATAGTGACATTTAAATACCAAGGTGTCCTGTAGGCTGTCTGACCCCACAATGAAAACAGTCCTCCATATTTTTCATCATTATCACCACTTTTTAGGCCTCCATTCCTTTATTTGCTTAACCTCTAAAATATGACAATGGAAGTCAGATCTTGTTATCTGTAATATACAGCCCAATTTACTTCATGTACTATTTTCCATGTGGCCCTAAGTTCTTCCTATCACATAGACGAGATTTTTAAAGGATAGAGAAAAAGTATATTAATTGTAAGAGTATAAAATTGCAGATGATGTCCTTTTTTTTTTAATAGGAAGTTAAATCTTTGGGGATTCTCTATCTCTGACTGTTGCAGAACAGAATGAAACCTAAAGTGGAATGATAGTGAAAACAATCTATTCTCTGCTTATTTTTGGAGTTCTTATTGTTTCTGCCTGATACTGCCTGTGGCTGAAACCAGAGCACCAGATCATATAGTTTTTGCATTTGGCCCAAACTGAACAGTTTTCCCCTGTTTGCATCCCAACCCTTCAGACTTCTCTTTTTACTAAGCAGAATCCATTAGGATGTTTCCTTTTTATTTAATAAACTCCCTCAAAAGCACAGCTCAAAGCTGATCTTACCAGTGACTATTAATTTCAGGAATAACTTGCAAATGTTTCTTGAGTACTGTAAAAAAAGTAGAATTACAAAAGCTCACTGAACCAGGCATTTCAAATGCATTTGATACAAAGTGCCCTTAAGGTAGCTTGTCAGCCAGGACCATTTACTCAAAGTTGTACACTACCTAAAGGAGTCTGCCATGCTTCAGTCAATTTTAAAGGAAGTAGGATAGGGCTATCAATGTGCAGTTGTTACCATTCTCTGTGTACTTCTTTATCTTTCCTCCAGACAATTTTCTGCATGAGGATTAACATTGAGGTTACAGAATTAGTGTCACTTCCATAGTACATTCTTTGTCTCATTGACATGTTAATTTTGGAAAGTTTTATGTATGTCACCAAAACAAAGTGTAAAGTAATTGCAGGGAGAAACCAAATGAAATTCAACAAAGTGTAGAGTACTGCACCTGGGGAAGAACAGCCCCATGTATCATTACTGGATGAGGGCTGACGTGTTGGAGAGCCTCTTTGGGAAAAAGGACCTGGGAGTCCTGGTGGATAACAGGCTGAGCATGAGACAACAATACGCCTTCATGGCCAAGGAAGCCAATGGCATCCTGGGGTGCCTTAAGAAGAATGTGCCAGCAGGTCGAAGGAAGTTATCTTCCCCCTTTGCTCTGTGCTACTAAGGCCTCATCTGGAGCACTGTGTCCAGTTCTGGGCTCCCAAGTTCAAGAAGGATAAGCATCTACTGGAGAGAGTCCAGCATAGGGCCACAGGGCCACTAAGATGATGAGGGGACTGGAGCATCTCCCATACGAGCAAAGGCTGGGAGAGCTGTGTCAGTTTAGCTTGGAGAAGAGGAGGCTGAGGGGGAAATCAATGCTTATAAATGTCTAAATGGTGGGTGTCAGGAAGATGGGGCTAGTTTCTTCTCAGTAGTGTCCAGTGACAGGACAAGGGGCAATAGTCACAGATGGGAAAACAGGAGGTTTAACCTGAACATAAGGGAATACTTTACTCCGAGAGTAACACAAGAACAGGCTGCCCAGAGATGCTGTGAAGTGTTTGTCTCTGGAGAATTCAAAATCCACCTGGACATGTTCCAGTGTGATTTACTCCAGGTGATTCTGCTCTGGCAGGGAGGTTGGACTAGATGATCTTCAGAGTTCCCTTCCAACCCCAATCATTCTGTGATTCTGTGATTCTGTGATTCTGTGATACTTCATGCCAAATACAAACACAGGTGAGGTAAAGGAAGGTAAGGTCTTAAACTAACCAAAGCATTTAGGCTAATTTGACAAAAAAAAAAGAAATTGGTCTAGATTGTAGATCATTTGTATTGCCAAGGCAAGTTATTTGCTTTCTGTGGGTGGAAAAAAATAGCTGATAACATTAATTTGTCCCCCAAACAAAGCAGTCAGCTGCAACTGGATGCTAACCAACAGTATTTTTCTTCTAATACATGCCCAATACTCCAAAATTTTATATATATATATATATATATATATATATATATATATAAAAGTAAAAGTGCCATTAGTTCAAGAATATCTTCCTGACTAAACTCTGATGCCAGGCACAAAGAACATCAAGTGAGGCTATGGTCTTCAGAGGTGGAAAGAACCTGAGAGCACTCATCCAGACCTGAGGACACTCTTAGAGGTAGAGAAGGTATATGAATGAGGGGATTATTCTCAGTAAGGGAGCTGGCCCAGAAGAACATGCCACTTCAGAAGACTGTTGGGGAGTTATCAAAGGAAACACTTGTGAGAAATGTTGCAGCAAATCAGAGATACGGTCGGTATGCAAATGTTGGTGAGAACAGAGTTGAGGACACTAGAGTTAAGTACAAGATATTTGTAAAAACATCCTGAGCTACTCAAACTTGCCTGTTTACTTTCAGACTTTGAGAATAACTTCGTCTGAATGATAAATGCCATCCGGTGAGATTAATTTATGTGAAATTAATGGATTTTTTGAAAGTATACTTGAATGTTTTCATCAGACATAAATGCATCATTTCTGCACAATTCACTCCTCACAATTACGGTATCATGATTGAATTACTATAAAGCTTAGCACAGAGAAATATTTATATTGTCAAGACTTCTAAGACTTTTCATCAGTAGGTAGCAGTTGCCCTTTAGGACTACAGTAGGTTTTATTGTGCTGTTTAACTGCCCATTCCATGGTGGTCTATGCTTTTCAATGACAAATGACTGGATGTAATTTGGGTGCTATATCATTAAGACAAGGAGGGGCATTTATGTTTTCCTCTGTGTAATGTAACTGTGAGTGTGTGTTCACTTTGGGGGAATTATGTGCTTATTATGACAAATAGTGCATTTTCAAGTATTTAAAGATCTTTTTCTGGAAAGACTCCCTCTTCTATGTATATATTGAAAGTATTGCTGTGACACAGCATGAAAACTTACGGTATAGTTATCTAAAAAAACTTATGCACTCCCTATAACATATTTAGATTGCTTTTTTAGACTCTATAAAATTTTAGCTAGCACCAAACATAGAAGTTCATTCATCATCATGCAAGCAAAGGCTGCCAAAGGAAGCCTACTCTTCCTGAGCTAAAAGTGGCAACACTCCAGTATTGGCAGAAATCAAATGAATCATTTCCTGCTTTTAGTTTTAGATAAATAATCAAAAAGGATTGTCTAGATTCTGATCCAAAAGTAATTTTTTATAGCAAAGAATAAGACTACAGCTACAAAGACTTTAAGTGGAGAATGTTGTCCGACTGGAAAGGCCCTAAGCAGCCTACAGTCAGATCAAAATATCAAAATCCAATTTGAAATAAAATTTTAAATATCATATTGGCATTTAAGTAGAGAAACTTGAAGTGCACAGAAACAGAGAAGTTTGAGGATGTAATTTTCTCTTGGCACACAGAATGAACTTGGTCCAAGAGGGTCCTGGTGGATCTGCCTCCTTTCTAGAGGAGATAGAAGGCAGAGCACTTCTTTCAGTTCTTCGCTCTCTAGTATCCATCACGAAGGGTGTCTGGACTGTTTACAGAGTGATGCCAGGGCAATTTGGGGATGTCTAATTAAATGAGTTTGAGGAATGAGATGAATGAGATGAAGAAAGCCTGGAACCAGGCTGAAAGGCTGAAGGAGCTGGATCTCTTTAGCTTGGAGAAGAGGAGGCTGAGGGGTGACCTCATTAATGTTTATAAATATGTCAAGGGGGAATGTCAGGAGGACGGAGCCAGGCTCTTTTCAGCGGCGTCCACTGACAAGACAAGGGGCAATGGGTGGAAGCTGGAACACAGGAGGTTCCAGAAAAATATGAGGAAAAACTTTTTTACTGTGAGGGTGACCGAGCACTGGCACAGGCTGCCCAGGGAGGTTGTGGAATCTCCTTCTTTGGAGACATTCAAAACCCGCCTGGACGCATTCCTGTGCGCTCTATTGTAGGTGATCCTGCTCTGGCAGGGGGGTTGGACTAGATGATCTTTAAGGTCCCTTCCAACCTTTAACATTCTGTGATTCTGTGATTCTGTGAACCACAAACTAACAGTGAGAAACGGGCAGGCCAGGGCATGAAATCAGAAGTCAAAGGAAGAGACTAGTATGAAAATGTCCGGAGGAGAAGAGTTGGGAAGGTTTGAATTGAGCGAACTACTAGAACTGTGCTGGAAACAAGAGCAAGTGAGAGTGTAGAGAAGAACATAGTCAGCGACATAAAAGACAAGATTTGAGTTAGGGAGAGGACAGGACATGTTGTCCATCAGAATCCCCGTGAACCTCATGCCGGAGGATCAGAACTTACAGATAAAACATGCGTCTTACCCATTTGTCATACCTGCCTGACCTAAAGCATGATGACCTCTCAGTAAGAGTTGTTTGGTTAACTGAAAGGTCAAAAATCTGTGCAGCAGGAATAGGGAGAGCACTGAACTGTGAGACTTATGAGCGGGTCTGTAAATCTGGAAGTGAGGCTGGAAGCAGGAGGAAAAGTGATGTCTGGAACCAGTGAACAGTTATGATAGACAAAAAGAGAAATGGATGGGGATGTCCTGAAGTGGAGGGAGTAGAAATTGTCAAAAATTGTGCAGACCAGAGCACGTTTTTTTGCACATTTCAGAACTTGTGATAAACCTGAAACCTCTTTATCATCTGTGAAATCTACTGGCAGTCTGTCTTCTCTCTTAAGCCAATAGGTACAGGGAATTACTCCTACTGCTGCTTATTCCTATGAGTACCCAAGTGACAGAGACTTAAGAGTAAAGTTCAGCTTTTATCGTGTACAATGCGGGAACTGATTCAGTTGCATAGGATGACATTTCCTGGTTTTAGCTTCCTTTAAAAAAATGTGAAGAGCAAAAACATCCTTTGAGCACACAGGTCTTTAAGGATATGAATTGGAGAAAGAAGTCTTGTATGGGAGTAATCTGAGGCCAAAGAACAGTTCAGCAAATAACTTCTGGAAAAAAAAGAATAGAAAAAAAAGACTGAAAAGCATTTACGGAGTCCTAACTCATACCTCTCTTGCTTAATGACTGATTATCTGTCAGTTTCAATGTTTACAAGCTAATGTAAAGATGGTTAAACCAACTTTATAGTCCTAAGTAAATTTTCAATAACTAGATTATTTAATAGTGGAAACTGTACTTGTTGTCTGTTTGTTTGTTTATTTGTTTTTCCCAGGTAGTAGTAGCATCACAACCTGCACTGAGTGTATACAAGATCCAGCCATGACCAGATCTACTTCTGCAGCTGGATGGGTGTTTCTCAGAGCTCTGTTAGGTCCTGGCCGTCCCATGGGAAATGGTACAGATATCAGGTGATTACTTTGTATGATAACTTCCTA
The DNA here is from genome assembly GCA_020746105.1 of Trogon surrucura. Lineage (NCBI taxonomy): Eukaryota > Metazoa > Chordata > Aves > Trogoniformes > Trogonidae > Trogon > Trogon surrucura. The sequence continues at coordinate 66,556,241 of CM036620.1, forward strand.
CTTTAGCAGCTAAACTCCTCAGTATTTTTTTTAATGGCACTGTATAACGGAGTCCAGTTTTGCAAGCAAGCCAATGTGAGTTCTAGTGAAACTTGGGTGCACGTACAACAATAATGTCATTGATGTTCAAGTCCTACAGTCTGTGTTACCCCTATTGACAGAGACAGAAAAATCAACGTACAGCTGAGACTCTCAAGCCCTTACCTAGCTTTGAAAATAAATTTTCTCACAGCTGAGCAGTATCCCACTCCCGTCATGAGAATGTCCTGGGACTGGAAATGTGAAACTTCTCAGTCACAGGGAGGGAGTGAATCCAGTTATCCTGGTGCTCAATATCAGTTCTGAATCATGAAACATTTTTCGGTAGTGTCTGTTTCAGCAGAAGAGCAGTAATTTATGTATGTAATATAAAAAAATATATATTGCATATTTGTGGCCAAATCTAGTCAAGAATTTCAGTTTAGGATTTTGATCGTAGGGTAGAAATCTATAAAATTGTCTTTTTTTTTTTGCTTTTATGACCGAAAACCCCAGCATTCTTTCACAAATCACAAGATTACAAGTCTGAAGGGAACGTTTTTCTGAGATTTTGTTTGGATCTGAGTGAGGCATTTTTCACTCAATCTAGAATCCAAATCACAAGAGTATTCTTGGCATAAGGCTTGCAGTTGAAACCACTCAGAAATATGCAAGAATATTGACTTGATATGTGGTTTTGGATCATTTCAAAGAGTAAAAGGTGTGATTGGCTGTCATTTCTGGGATATGGAATGCTGTTAACTGTTTTCATATCACCGAGAAACAGAAACATAGTGTGATTTCTTTATAATGCATATAATATCAGCATGCATTTGGAAATCATTGTCAATTCATGGATGCAAGATGTTCAAATTATAACTGCACAACTAACAACTGATAACACTGCCAAATTGGATGTTTTTTATGGCTGGTCTTGTGACGTCTTGTATTCCTTATGCCTGAGCTTCTAAAGTCCAGTATTACACGAAAATGACATTTCATTCAAAAAATAAAACAATGCATTAATTATTGGTTGAGTGTCTGCTTTCATGGCTGCAGACATGCAACCATGAAAAGCTTAAAAATGTGACCATATTGTAGACTAAGAATAACATAAGACATTTTCTTCTTAAATGTGAAGTGGAAGCCAGTCTCATAACTTTTAACATCTGACGGATGATTTTTGATTTTTTGGGGGGATTGGCAGTATTGTATTAATATGTTTCGTATAAAAATTCAACTTCAGAAAAGCATAACTTTTACCATCTAGAAATTTGTAGGTCCAGAGGCTACAACGTATGGAAGGAAGGGAAAAAATGAGGGTTCTCTCTCAAACCAAGACCCTTCAATGCCATTTTTTTCCTAAGGAACCTGAAGGAGCTCCCAGATTTCTAATCTCATGTCATGGGGCAAAGCTTGTTTGACAGGATGATAATGATGACACAGAAGTGTTGCTGTGTCTCTTCCATGCTGTGACATCTCAGATGTCTCCATGGGGAAGCATCAGTTCAGAATGCCCTGAACCTACGTTCTTTCCGCACCCAGCCCGGGGCTGAGGGTGAACACAGCATTTCTGCCCACAGCAACGAAACTTACTGTCTTCCAAAATAAATATTGTTTCTTGGTTACTAATATAAATAAATGTATTGCACATTACATTTTTGGACAGGAATGTGCAAGACCAATATTTCTGAAGTCGAATGGAGAGGTCCTCCCTCTATTTCCCTCCGGTCTTCATCCAGACAAACTTCCACTTGAGTCACTGGAATTTACATGACTGAAAACTGCAAAGGCACCCAAAAGTACTTCAGGTTGTGTTTTTTTTCTTCCCTGAAAATAATTATGAGATTTGGATCAAAATTTTATTTGAGAAGGTGGAACAACTCTGGTATTTCTTTTTTTCTAATGTTATTTTTTGAAATAGTTGTAAATAGTGTAGTTTGTAGCTCTCTGAAGGGAAAAATGAATCATTTGTTCACTAAATGGAAAATTAAAGAAGACAAATAGCAGAGTTAAGAGCATGATTTATTGCAGTTCACATCCTACTATATGTCCACAACTCCTTTTAATGTTTTTCATAGGAAACAAAACCTGGATTCACTCTTTTCCCAGTGAATTTAAAAATACTTTTATTTCAAGAAATTCTACCTCTCCTCTCATTTAGACTTGCCTTAATTAAATTAATCATAGTTGCAACAGATGACTCTGTGGGGAGAAAGAGACAAGGAGAGATATTTCCTTAAATCATCAATCTTTAAAAGCCAGGTAATTGTTTTTGTGTAGGGAATGGGAACAAATTGTCTTCTCGTATGTAAAGCTAAATCTATGGTTTGTAAAGGATTAGTGATAGATCAGCTTTAACATTTAGCGGTTTGAATCGTAGTAAATGAATCACTTGAAGATGTAGAAGTGCAGTCATGGTGTGTTTTAAAAAAATCATACCTCTTATAAGTGTATTATATAGTAAGCAATTTAATAAGAGTACGTTTTCTCGTCATGGTTGTATAAGATGTTGCGGATCCCTTTCTTTACTTGGTGGAAACCAGTGTGGTTTCATTGTTGTTTATTTTTGTTTTCTTTTTAATTAGGTTATTTTTTTTCTGTTTTTTTTTTTCCCCATAAGGTGTTGATTTGGGATGCAGTATTCTCAGATAAAAAATTACAAAAACTAAATTCTCAACTGATGTCATACCTTTGGTTTCAAAGCTCATGTGTGCATGGGAAGAGTAGGAGTTTAAAAAATGGTTTAAGCTAAACTTTCTCCTTCCTTTCTTGAAAAAGAAATTGCCTCACTGGGAAAAAGCTCTGGTCAGTGCTATCTCCTGAGGTGTTCCTGAGCACTGTCTGGGAGATGCAGACACCATGCCAGGGATGGTCTATCAGAATGATGTCAGCATGATAGGACTGAGCCTGTGCTCTTGTCATCAATGTTTTTATCAGGAGAGATGTAAGTAGAGAAAGCAGTTTGGATCTGATACTCTAAAACACTAGCAGTCTCCTAAAAATACCTAAAATATTACAATTTTTCGTAGATACCTCTGCATTGACTCACACATGTGATCAGGACTGTTATGGCTTGGATGTGTGGAGTCAAGTGCTAGACCACTTACACTGTTCAGACATAAACATGTCTTTGAAATGTTTAGGAGCTCTGGGAAAAAAAGTGTTGCTGCTATTGCCTACTTTTCCTATATTTAATAGCAGTGTATTAAAGGTATAGCCCAAGAGGTGGGAGCTGGATCGTGATTTGACTCCATCTCCTAGATGTGCCTATTTACCATTCACAACAGAGGGAACTTGGTCACATAACTGGAATTAATCCAAATAGTTTTCCTGTGAAGGAAAGTCTAATTTATAGCTGCTTGAGTGTCTAAGTTTGATGTCCAATATAAGAAGCATTAATTCTGATGTTGGTCTGAATTTATTAAGGACAGAGATTGCCTACAGCTAGAGTTGTGGCATTTGTTTTGATGTTTCAGCCTCAGATATGTTCCTTCAGGCATTTCTAGTGTATGATGTTGCTTTTATTTCTACATAATTTCTTCTCTGAAGAATTTTCAGAATACTAAAAGAAGACACTCTTTACTGACCACACAGCTAGTTTGAACTGCAACTTTGGCAGCTCTCAGAAATTATGCTTTAAATGAAGAGTGATATACACTTGCTATGGTTGGTTACAAATGAAAACATGTCCTATGATAAAGTATATCATGGAAAATGTGGAAATTAAGGGCTTCTGATCTGTAATTGGTAGACTGAAGCTATTCCGATATTTTCTTTCATATATGTCAGGTCTTGGTATGAATTCAACATCCCATATGGGGTTTATCTACAGCAGCGTAAAATTAAATTACAGACAAGTCTTGGCTTCCCAGAATGTTTCTGATTTCCTCAGTGCATGTTTTAAAAGCTGTACTTTTGTTAGTAAATTAGTAAATAAATATCTGGCATTGGAGGCTGAAAAACGATTCACCGGAAAGCAAAAAATGAATGAAAACAAACTGTGTGAGTTGGGAGCTAAGTTACACAGGGATAAAGTAAAGAAAACTCTGATCCAGCTAAACCAGAAAAAAATGGACTCATCTGCACGAGCAAACCACAGACCTAGCTCTGCTCACATATCTTCTATTTCCTTGTAATGTGAAAATGAAAACTGGATCAATGGAATAGTATTTTTCTGTTAGGACACAAAAGCTATTGGATACGGATATGGATATGGATATGCATGTTACAGAAAGATAGTTTTCAAAAAAAACTATCCACATGCATATCCATATCCATATCCATATCCGTGTCCAATAGCTTTTGTGTCCTAACAGAAAAATACTGCCTACCGAAGACAGAAAGGGTGACACAAAGCAATTAGAAGGATAACAGCTATGAGAATATGGTCTCTTTCTATTTAAAGCTGTAGCTAGTACCAGGGGACAAAACATGACACAGACAAAATCCGCAGTTGTTGCCTACTAATCCATGTGAGGTGCTGCAATCATACACCTTGGGAGACATTTTAAGCTTAGCTAGAAAATAGGTACAACAAAGCCCTGAGTCAAATTAAAACTGATTAATTTGAGTTATAAACTTGAAAATGTCGGGTGAAATCTGTGGAAAAGATCAAAGACCAAGTAGCTGGTGGATGTCGTGGTCAGTCAGGAATCCGAGGAACACATAATGCAGTATTGCTAACCTGAAAGCATTCACAAATCATCAGTCAAGTCTGGAATGTCATGAGTTTGGGGAATTTTTTTGATATAATAAATATAGGACTTGTTTTGTCTTTTAAAGGCTTAAAATCAGGGCATTTTTTAGTCACTTTTTTTTAAACCAGGTTGTGAGCCATAATATTATGTTTGGAAAGAATGAAAGCTAAGAGTCTTACTTTGGCCAGGAAAAAAAAAAACTTGAGAAAACACTTGTTGGGTGACTTGCAATAAAGGTCATAAAGTTTGGCAATGTAGAGATAGATTAATCTGGAAAGTACTGTAGTTGAGGAAAACTGCTGGCAGTCAGTATGTGAGAATTTGAAAATAAGTGATTCATTTTGGTAAAAATAGCAATAATCATGCATAGGTCTGAAAGTAAAAGCTGCAATAAGCTTTGACTTCTGATATTTGACTCATTCACAAATCATTCCTGTTGTATGAAAAACATATTTGTTATTCATAAATATTTGTTTCTTTACTTGTATATTTTTTATCATGTATGATTCGTCTTATGCTATATTTTCCTGTCCTATTTAGGAATAGAAATAGTGGCAAGCAGTCTGCTTTTAGTATAATATTTTTAGAGATGAGAAAAAAGGGATGAATTCTTTTTTATCATGAGTTGTAGACTATCAAAAAGGTATACTAAGTAGACTTTAAATCATACAGTCTGGGCTGCCTTTATACTGTTAGCTCTAATTTAGTATGTCTGACTGCTGAAATTAGTAGTGATCTAGACAGACAAAGAACATATACTTTATTGTACCACATTAAGTCAGGAATTATTTCACCTGCTTTGTGGTGGAGTCAAAAACTGCTTCAAACTCTAATCAGTAGAAGTTGATATCTAAAAGTTTTTATTTTCAGTTAGAATTAAAAATTGCTGAGTTTAGATGGCAGTTCGGAGTTGGATTTTTTTTTTCCCATTACCCCTTTTTAGCAGTCTAAGAGGAGAAATCTAAGCTGCAAAGACTTTTTTGTCACTTCATTTCTGAATGCTAGAAATGTTTGTTAAACAGTTATTTTATTCATCTGTTTTTTAAAAGGAAAAAACCCCACCTCCTCTTTTCAGCTGAGGAATTAAATGTCAAGTTTCCTCCTGAAGGGCAAATTTTATGAAGTTATAAACCCTGAATCTAAGTTTGTAATGGAAAGTGTGATAAATTCAACTATGGGAATGCAAAAATATACTTTTAGCACTTAACGCATAAAAGGCCATATATATGAAAGGTACTTGCAACATACTACATGTTTATTACACATCAAACACTTAAAAATTGAAAAAAACCCCAGCACATATTCCAACTGTTTCTTAAACACTTGTTTAATATAGCCAGAATACACTGAAAATGGTAAAATTGAAGAGTAAATGCTAAGTGTTTAAATAACATCAAATGCAATAAAACGAAATATTATGCAGGTGATAAAAATGTCACGTAGAATTAATATTTGCTGTGCTTTAAATAGTATAATGAGGAGAAAATGCATAGGGAAAACAATCACTAAACCTGTGTAAATGAGTTGTATTTGCATTTATTCAGGTATTCAGAATTTTGCAGTGGATCAGAACCTTTACCAATGGCTGAGCTTGACTGCTACAGTATGTGGTGGTGGGTGGAACTGGATGCTTCCATCCTTGCGGGCATTAGGATGTGTGATCAATGCAGTAGCTGATGGCAAATGGTCCTGCCTTTTTATCAGCCAAGCCCACAGATCTAGGAAAAGAGGTAATAAAGGGAGTTTTTTGTCCCCCTACTTCATCTATCTCTTCCCTGGAGAACTGAAACCAATGAATCTCCTGCAAGAGATGGTGGTAGAGAGCAAGAAGGGTTGGAAGAGAAGAAAAAGTCTGGCACCTTAAAGGCCTCTTCATTGAAAATAAAAAAGAAAGAAAAAGTGAAATGGAAGGAGATGTAACTCATTAGAGATGATGCTTTGGGTGAGTAATATTTTCTGTGCACTTGTTAGGCAAATGTTGGAAAATAAGTGTGCTCTACATGTTGCCTTGTAGCTTTAAGTTTGGGAATGGACAAGTAGAATTGAGGTGAATTGGGCCCTGATGGGATGCACCCACGGGTGCTGAGGGAGCTGGCGGGAGTCATTGCTAGGCCACTCTCCATCATCTTTGGTAAGTCGTGGGTAACAGGTGAGGTGCCTGAAGACTGGAGGAAAGCGAATGTCACTCCAGTCTATAAGAAGGGCAGGAAGGATGACCCGAGTAACTACAGACCGGTCAGCCTCACCTCCATCCCTGGAAAGGTGATGGAACATCTTATCCTTGACACTGTCTCTAGGCATATCAAGGATAAGAAGGTTATTAGGGGCAGTCAGCATGGCTTTGCCAAGGGGAAGTCATGTTTGACCAACCTGATAGCCTTTTACGAAGACATAACCAGGTGGATGGATGGTGGCCATGCAGTGGACGTGGTCTACCTGGACATCAGCAAGGCCTTTGACACCGTCTCCCACAGCATCCTCATAGGTAAACTGAGGAAGTGTGGTTTGGATGACCAAGTAGTGAGGTGGGTCGAGAACTGGTTGAAGGGAAGAAGCCAGAGGGTTGTGGTCAATGGGGCCGAGTCTGGCTGGATGCCTGTGTCTAGTGGGGTCCCTCAGGGGTCAGTGCTTGGGCCGGTGCTGTTTAATATATTCATCAATGATCTGGATGAGGGATTAGAGAATGTTGTCAGCAAGTTTGCTGATGATACGAAGTTGGGGGGAGTGGTTGACACACCAGAAGGCTGTGCAGCCATTCAGAGAGACCTGGACAGGCTGGAGGGCTGGGCGGGGAGAAATCTGATGAAGTTTAATAAGGGCAAGTGTAGAGTTTTGCACTTGGGAAAAAATAACCCCATGTGCCAATATAGGTTGGGGACTGCCCTGCTGGAGAGCAGTGCAGGGGAAAGGGACCTGGGGGTTCTAGTGGACAGCAGGATGACCATGAGCCAGCAGTGTGCCCTCGTGGCCAAGAAGGCCAATGGCATCCTGGGGTGTATTAGAAGGGGAGTAGCAAGTAGGTCAAGAGAGGTCCTCCTGCCCCTCTACTCTGCCCTGGTGAGGCCGCATCTGGAATATTGTGTCCAGTTCTGGGCCCCTCAGTTCAAGAAGGACAGGGAGCTGCTTGAGAGAGTCCAGCGTAGAGCCACAAAGATGGTGAAGGGAGTGGAGCATCTCCCTTATGAGGAAAGGCTGAAGGAGCTGGATCTCTTTAGCTTGGAGAAGAGGAGGCTGAGGGGTGACCTCATCAATGTTTATAAATATGTCAAGGGGGAATGTCAGGAGGATGGAGCCAGGCTCTTTTCAGCGGCGTCCACTGACAGGACAAGGGGCAATGGGTGGAAGCTGGAACACAGGAGGTTCCAGAAAAATATGAGGAAAAACTTTTTCAGTGTGAGGGTGACTGAGCACTGGAACAGGCTGCCTAGGGAGGTTGTGGAATCTCCATCTCTTGAGACATTCAAAACCCGCCTGGACGCGTTCCTGTGCGCTCTAGTGTAGGTGATCCTGCTCTGGCAGGGGGGTTGGACTAGATGATCTTTGAGGTCCCTTCCAACCTTTAACATTCTGTGATTCTGTGATTCTGTGAATTTTATCTATAGATCATAGAATCATAGAATGTTCAGGGGTGGAAGGGACGTCTAGAGATCATCTAGTCCAAACCCCCTAACAGAGCAGGATCACCTAGAGCAGCCACACAGGAATGCATCCAGGCAGGTTTTGACAGTCTCCAGAGAAGGAGACTCCACAACCTCTCTGGGCAGCCTGTGCCAGTGCTCTGTCACTCTCATAGTAAAGCAGTTTGTCCTTATGTTAAGGTGGAGCTTCGTATGTTCTAGTTTATACCCATTATTCTTTGTCCTATTACTGTGCTCCACCGAAAAGAGATTGGCCCCTTCCTCTTGACACCCATCCCTCAGATATTTATACACATTAATAAGATTCCTTCTCAGCCTCTCTTCTCAAGACTAAACAGCTCCAGTTCTCTCAATCTGTTTTCGTAGGAGAAATGTTCAAGTCCCTTAGTCATCCTTGTAGCACTCTGTTGGACTCTCTCCAGTAAGTCCCTGTTTCTCTTGAACTGGGAAGCCCAAAACTGGACACAGTATTCCAGGTGTGGTCTCACCAGGGCAGAGTAGAGGGGCAGGAGAACCTCCCTAGACCTGCTGGACACACTTTTCTTAGTACACCCCAGGATCCGGTTGGCCCTCTTGGCCACAAGGGCACATTGCTGTCCTTCTCCCACCTTCTCCCAGCTCTCTAGCCTGTCTAAATCTCACTGAATAGCAGCACAGCCTCTGGTGTATCAGCTACCCTCCCAATTTTGTATCATCAGCAAGCTTGCTGAGGGTACACTTTATCCCCTCATCCAGGTCATTGATGAAGATACTGAACAAAACTGGACCCAGCACTGATCCCTGGGGAACACCACTGGCCACAGGCCTCCAGCTTGAATCTGTGCCACTGATCACAACCCTCTGAACTCTGTTGTTGAGCCAGTTAACAATCCACCTCACGGTCCAATCATCTATCCCACATTTCTTGAGTTTTCTTACAATGATGTTATGGGGGACAGTATCAAAAGCCTTACTGAAGTCAAGGTATATGAAATCCACTGCTCTCCCTTCATCTACCCATTTTGTCACACCTTTGTAAAAAGATATCAGATTAATCAAGCAAGTTTTCCCATTGGTAAATCCATGTTGGCTACTCCTGACAACCTTCTTTTCTTCCATTTGGTTAGAGGTGGCCTGCAGAATGAGCTGCTCCATCATCTTCTCAGAGACAGATGTGAGGCTGACCGGCCTGTAGTTACCAGGGTCCTCTTTCTTGCCCTTTTTGAAGACTGGAGTGACACTGGCTTTCTTCCAGTCCTCAGGCACCTCTCCTGTTCCCCATGATTTTTCAAAGATGATGGAGAGTGGCTCAGCCACAACATCAGCCAACTCACTCAGTACATGTGGATGCACCCCGTCAGGGCCCATGGATTTGTGTGTTTTCAGTTTTTGTGATAATTCTCTAATCAAATTCTCACTGACCAGAGGAGAGCTTTCCTTGCTCCAGTTTTGCTCCCTTACTTCTAGTGACTGGAATTCCCGAGGGCTGGTCTTAGGAGTAAAGACTGACGCAAAGAAGGCATTCAGCAATTCTGCCATCTCTGCATCCTCTTTTACCATGTCTCAGACCTCATTTAGGAGTGGATCCACTTTTTCCCTACACTTCCTTTTCACATTGATGTATTTGAGTAAGTTCTTGTTTTCTTTCACCTCTCCAGCCAGACTAAGTCCCAAGAGAGCCTTGGCCTTTCTTGTTGAGTCTCTACATAATCTGGTGGCATTTCTATAATCCTCCCAATTAACCAGACTCTTTTTCCACATATTGTAAATTTCCCTCTTCCATTTGACTTTTTCCTGGAGCTCCTTGTTTATCCATACAGGTCTCCTGCCTCCTCTACTTGATATGTTTTTCAAGGGAATACATTTCTCTTGAGCTTGGTGGAGGTAGAGTTTGAATATTGACCAGCTGTTTTGTGCCCCCCTACCTTCTAGAGCGCTAACCTGTGACATTCTTAATAACATTTCACGATTTTTATACGAATGATAGTTATAGGACAATAAGGATAATTTTAGAAGCTAAAATAAATCTATTATTATCATTATAAATTCAGTATTCCTTTTATTTTCAGAAGTTCTTCAGTGTGGTCTCTGCTAACATACACTGTTTTTCTCCTTTAGTAGCCTATGATAAATCATCCTTTTCATTTCAGGAGGAGCAAGAGAATCTCTCTCTCTCTTGCTTCCTGTCATCCTGAATACTAGCTCCTGTTTTCTCTCAGAATACATACTCATTTAACTTGTCTGCCTTTGCTGGCACCAAAGCATTACTGTGCAAGGAGAAAGGTCTTTTCTGTCCAGTAAATAATAGCCCTAGTTATTATTTGGAGAGCAGACATGAGTTGCTGATACTTTCTCTATGCTTTTCCTTAAGGCATAAGATGTTTTCATTGCCCTGCCATTTCTTCTTTCTCCCCAAGGTCGGTTTCATTTTCAGTGGATACACTTAGACAAGTCCTGGACTTGATTCAGTTAAAATTACTGTATATTTGGCCTCTGTATCATGGAAGCACAAGCAAAGCAGCTAAACACTGTGGAAAGTTGTTGTTCTCTGTTTTGCCTGGCCATGCATAAAGTTCTGCAGTGCAGAAGCTCAAACATTTTGCTTTGAGTTGACTCCCCTGGAATGATATGTTTTGTGGTCATATGCTAAATTTTAGGCAGAATATAAACTAGCCATTGCTTCTCAACAGTCCTCACAGTAGCTGGGTTTTTTTTTTGTTGTTTGTTTTTTTTAAGGTAGGATCCAGTCTGAGGTTCAGACTCTATATCTAGACACAGGAGTAAACCCAGCTTGTCTTGCCTAAATGGGAAAAAGATGCTGACACCTCTGATAGCTGGTGAAAAAAAGCTGAGCCTCTGTCTTCCTATGTTCACAGATACTGTGGAAAATCAGAATCAGCTTCAAGAATAAAGCTTTAAAATAGCCAGGGAATGTCTGCTCTGCCTTTCATTGTTTCTGGAGCTGCATTCCCCTTTTGCCTATTGGCTAGCAGTCATACAAGGAAGGTCTGGTTGAAGCAGTGAAGGTTGAGGGCAATCTTGGCTGCAGTGACCATGAGATAGTGGAGTTCAGGATCCTGTGCGGTAAAAACAGAATACCAAGCAGGATCGCAACTCTGGACTTCAGAAGGGCCAACTTTGGCCTCTTCAAGCAATTGCTGGGGGAAACCCCTTGGGACAGGGAGCTGAAAGGTAAAGGAGCCCAAGAGAGTTGGTTGGCATTCAAAGACCACTTCTTCGAGGCTCAGGATCAGTGCATCCCATCAGGTAGGAAATCAAGAAAGAGATCCAGGAGACCTGCTTGGTTAACCAGAGATCTGCTGGGCAGAGTCAGGTGGAAAGGGAGGGTGTAAAAATTGTGGAAGGAAGGGCTGGCCACTTGGGTGGAGTACAGGGCAGCTGTCAGGGAGTGCAGGGAGGCAATCAGAAAAGCTAAGGCCTCCTTGGAGTTAAAACTTGCAAGGGAGGTCAAAGACAACAGAAAGGGCTTCTTCAAATACATTGCTGACAAAACTAACACTAGAGGTAATGTAGGCCCTCTTGTGGATGAGGTGGGTGCCCTGGAGACAGAGGACAGAAAGAAGGCAGAGTTGCTGAATGCCTTCTTTGCCTCTGTCTACACTGTTGGAGACCGTCCTCAGGAGCCTCAGTCCCCTGAGGCCCCAGAGGAAGTCATGACAAAGGAGGAGTCTGCCCTGATTGATGAGGAGTGGGTTAAGGATCAGTTTGAACACTTGAACATTCCTAAATCCATGGGCCCTGATGGGATGCACCCACGGGTGCTGAGGGAGCTGGCGGGAGTCATTGCTAGGCCACTCTCCATCATCTTTGGTAAGTCATGGGTAACAGGTGAGGTGCCTGAAGACTAGAGGAAAGCTAATGTCACTCCAGTCTATAAGAAGGGCAGGAAGGATGACCCGGGTAACTACAGACCGGTCAGCCTCACCTCCATCCCTGCAAAGGTGATGGAACATCCTATCCTTGACGCTGTCTCTAGGCATATCAAGGATAAGAAGGTTATTAGGAGCAGTCAGCATGGCTTTGCCAAGGGGAAGTCATGTTTGACCAACCTGATAGCCTCTTACGAAGACATAACCAGGTGGATGGATGGTGGCCGTGCAGTGGACGTGGTCTACCTGGACATCAGCAAGGCCTTTGACACCGTCTCCCACAGCATCCTCATAGGTAAACTGAGGAAGTGTGGTCTGGATGACCAAGTAGTGAGGTGGGTCGAGAACTGGTTGAAGGGAAGAAGCCAGAGAGTTGTGGTCAATGGGGCTGAATCTGGCTGGAGGCCTGTGTCTAGTGGGGTCCCTCAGGGGTCAGTGCTTGGGCCGGTGCTGTTTAATATATTTATCAATGATCTGGATGAGGGATTAGAGAATGTTGTCAGCAAGTTTGCTGATGATACGAAATTGGGAGGAGTGGTTGACACACCAGAAGGCTGTGAAGCCATTCAGAGAGACCTGGACAGGCTAGAGGGCTGGGCGGGGAGAAATCTTATGAAGTTTAACAAGGGCAAGTGTAGAGTTTTGCACTTGGGAAAAAATAACCCCATGTGCCAGTATAGGTTGGGGACTGCCCTGCTGGAGAGCAGCGCAGGGGAAAGAGACCTGGGGGCTCTAGTGGACAGCAGGATGACCATGAGCCAGCAATGTGCTCTCGTGGCCAAGAAGACCAATGGCATCCTGAGGTGTATTAGAAGGGGAGTAGCAATTAGGTCAAGAGAGGTCCTCCTGCCCCTCTACTCTGCCCTGGTGAGGCCGCATCTGGAATATTGTGTCCAGTTCTGGGCCCCTCAGTTCAAGAAGGACAGGGAGCTGCTTGAGAGAGTCCAGCGCAGAGCCACAAAGATGGTGAAGGGAGTGGAGCATCTCCCTTATGAGGAAAGGCTGAAGGAGCTGGGTCTCTTTAGCTTGGAGAAGAGGAGGCTGAGGGGTGACCTCATTAATGTTTATAAATATGTCAAGGGGGAATGTCAGGAAGATGGAGCCAGGCTCTTTTCAGCGGCGTCCACTGACAAGACAAGGGGCAATGGATGTAAGCTGGAACACAGGAGGTTCCATAAAAATATGAGGAAAAACTTTTTTACTGTGAGGGTGACAGAGCACTGGCACAGGCTGCCCAGGGAGGTTGTGGAATCTCCTTCTTTGGAGACATTCAAAACCCGCCTGGACGCGTTCCTGTGCGCTCTACTGTAGGTGATCCTGCTCTGGCAGGGGGGTTGGACTAGATGATCTTTAAGGTCCCTTCCAACCTCTAACATTCTGTGATTCTGTGGTATGGAGCAAACCAAACAGGGCTGGAAAGTGTCTTGACAGTGACTCAGTGGTGTACTATGGCTCTAACTTGCTAGTCCTCTCAATAACTTGTGAACTGTAAAGAAGAGCATACAGTGAGAGAGATAAACAAATTTCCCAAGGACTCAGACTGGGATTAATCAACTAATGACCTGCATACTTTATAATTATCAGGCTTGCGGAACAGGGGTCTGCTTTGGTGTCAGAACAGCATGGTATTGTTCTGTATAGCTGTGCAAGACTGTGCTGGTTGCAAGGTGCTGGAGAACCAGGCCCTGCTAGGGACAGACTGGAGCAGTGATGGAGTTGCAGGACTTGCAAAATCAGGGTCAGGTGTCTGTTAGTCAACACCTCTCCATGTTCAACGAAATCTCTCATTCACTCTGCTCCTTTTGTTGGTGAAAAGGAAATCAGTGAAATTCATACATGGAAATAGACGTTTCACTTTTGTACTTTTGTGCTGTTTATATTTTTTCACTTTTGTGCTTTTGGAATTTTCCTTCTTCAAAAATTGATAACTTGTGAAACATTTCACTTGTGGAAAAAATCAGAAAACTCATTAAGTATTTTTTTTCTTTCTTAAAATAGCTGATAAGCTCAGTTATTTCATAACCAACAGGTCTATTCATTAATGAATAAAACTTATACAGCGTTATAATTTACATTAACCTAATTTAATTTGCATTTGGACTGAATTTTGGTTTAAGCTACAAAAAATACAGTTGCCTGAAAACACTACATGAAGAAGCTTAGCTCTAAATGGATGGCTAATGAAGACTATTAAAATGTTAGAATACATTGAAATCAGTATTTTAAACTATAAAATGTAATAATTTGCTATCTATTGCTTGCAAGCACTATGTAGGCCTTCTATACATCTATTATTCTACTTGAGGAGTGCTGATGTTTTAACCACTCTTAAAGCTGTTTTAGAAAAGGTGCCTTCACATTAATCAGACTAAGCATCTTGGTTTGATCTTTAATCGCTTTATTTCAGACTTTTTCGTAATGACAGTAGGCTGACCTATGTGAAACAAGCAATATGTGAAACATATTGTCTGTGGAACAAGCAATATCAACAAAATGGCAGGGACACTGTGGCCATCGTACAATACTGTTTCCATTATTTGTAGCAATGAGAAAGATGGTAAGTTCACAGTACAACGGATGCACAAATCTCTGTTTACATGTGTTCAAGGTAATTCAGCATCTTTTTTTGTTCCAAACTTAGGGATGCAACATCACATGTTGTTTACTACAGCTGCTCAACAGAGACAATTTATGAATTAATGTCTATTCTCTCATTAAAACTTGCACAATTTGAGAGTCAGGCTTAGCCTGCCCAAAGCAAAATTAAATAACTGTGGCCAAAGTCATCTAACCATTAAAAAAAGCTAAGAGCTCCATCAAAAAGTTGCTGTTCAGCCTAACGGAGCAATACAGCTGTATGGGTAGGGAAAAAACCCTTGTATAAAAGTGCTTTTTTATTCACAAGTCAGATGAGTATGGTTGTAATTCCTCAAGGTTTAGCTTTGGTAGGAAAAGAGCTCAATTTCACATTTTTAATCATATTGGGTGGGCAAAAATGAAATGTTTGTCAGCTGTGCACTTTCCTTAAAACTGAGTGGAGTGACAAAGTTTCAGACAACCTCATTACAAGTTGTCTTGGTATCTGTTTCTTTTGTCTGCTAATTGTTCTGAAGATCTTTTAATCAGTGCTTTAATACACACAGGCATTTATATTAATATATATGGACCTGGAGACAGGTCCAAACTATTAGAAATTTAGGTGCAACAGGTTATAAATGTTACTTGATACCTTATAAAGCCCAAGATGCCTGACCGGTGCACAGGCTCTGTTGCTTGATGTAGTCAGGTGATAACATATGTACAGTCATGCTGCCTACTTCAGCAAGTGTCAAAAGTTCATGTTAAGTGCTACATAAATTAACACCTAATTAAATGCTGTTATGGTTTAGATTGGGAGGGAAGCGTAAACCTGATTCTCCTTAGAGAGTTATATGCACAAATATGATGTAGAATTAATTTTACTAATAAAGGTCAAAGTTCAATGTCTGAACGTACTTAGTGGAAGAAGGAACTGTAAGGAAATCTTAACTTCCTTAATTAAATCCTTTTCTGCTCATGAAAATATTAAGAGGTGAATTTGGTTTTATGTGTACTTCCCCATCATATTGTAGAGATGTCAGGAGCACTGTTCTGTTACTGTCACAGTTTATACCTTATAGGCTTTCACAGAATCACAGAATGTTAGAGGTTGGAAGGGACCTCAAAGATCATCTAGTCCAGCCCCCCTGCCAAAGCAGGACCACCTACAGTAGAGCGCACAGGAACACGTCCAGGCGGGTTTTGAATGTCTCCAAAGAAGGAGATTCCACAACCTCCCTGGGCAGCCTGTGCCAGTGCTCTGTCACCCTCACAGTAAAAAAGTTTTTCCTCATATTTTTATGGAACCTCCTGTGTTCCAGCTTACATCCATTGCCCCTTGTCTTGTCAGTGGACGCCGCTGAAAAGAGCCTGGCTCCATCCTCCTGACATTCCCCCTTGACATAAACATTAATGAGGTCACCCCTCAGCCTCCTCTTCTCCAAGCTAAAGAGACCCAGCTCCTTCAGCCTTTCCTCATAAGGGAGACGTTCCACTCCCTTAATCATCTTAATCATACTGGCACATGGGGTTATTCTTTCCCAAGTGCAAAACTCTACTTCTGAACTTCCTGTTGCCACTCTTACATCAGTAGTTACTGAACCATAACTTAGGAATGCCAAAAAACCCAGTCACCTGGAAGCTGGAGTTTAGAATTAAAAGATGAGGTTGTTACAGATCAATCTTATCTGAAGATAGTAAATATTTATGTATGTGGCTATCAATTTAGTACATGTATACAAAACATCCAGATACGCTATTTGTGTGTTAGACCTGAAGATACATGTGCTTCTGCTGGGCAATTGTTCTGGTTTGAGCTAAACAGAACCAATTCTGTTCAGTGATTTTACTTCTCAGCTGAGTCTCTTCTAAGAGGCTGCACATTCTGAACCTAACAGCATGTTTTTGCTGCTACTAGAAACGATAACTCCTGATGTATACAGTTACTGCCAGGGATTGGTGTGAAGAAAGGCTCTTGCTTAAACTTGCTCCTACAGTGACCAAGGCCACTACTGGATCTTGTGTGCCACACTGGGGGTGCTGGGAAGTAAAACGGGTCACAAGGAAGTAAAAGGTTGCACCTCTGGTGAGGAATAGACAGGAGAGGTGACCAACAAGAGTGTTCCATTCCACATATATTCAGTATAAAGCTGAGGGACCATGGAGGTTTAGCCTTCTTCTTCAATGGCCAGTGTCTGATGATGACTTCGTCCAATCTTCTGCCTTTGATCCCGATCCTGAGTTCCTGAATCCAGCTCCTGCATCCAGGGCACTGAGCCTGGGCCTTCCCTGGTGCTGCCTGCCCTGCAGCATCAGTGGGGATTGCTGTCAGTAGGGAGTTGGGTTCAGTGTCAGTTTTGTATATAGTTATATACATTTAATTATTTTCATTATTCCCTTATCAATACTGTTATTGTTTTGTTAAAGCTGTTCAGTTCTCTTTTCCAATCTGCAAGTCTCTTTACCTCATTTCCTTTCCCTTTCCATTTGGGGAGGGAGAGGGGATAGACAACATCCGTCAGCACTTAGTGGCTGGCCCAGACCTAACCGTTGACAGCAAGCAATGATATTGTCCTGGCTGGCTAAGAATTTTATAATATAGAATCTCATATCTACATCAGTTCAAGGAAGCATTTAAGATCAATAATAAACTTTAGACATCTGGGAACTGGGAACAGACTTTAAAATGATTTTAACTGCAATTTATTTGGATACATCACATAAAATAATGTTTCTTTGTCCCATTTATTCCAACAGTTTGACTATATTAGAATATCCATCAATGTGAAAAATATCTGTTCTTGTGATTGTACTGCTCTTTCCTTCAGCTTTTGAGTTGTGCCTTCTGAAGAGGCCTAATTCAGTAACAAAAATGTGTTCTTCATCCAGAGACAATGTCCTTTAGGACTGGAACAGCATGTATATAATGTCAACATACCTACCCAGATGTGGATTCAGCAATGAGTGACATTTTTTTGCCATTGTTAGATTATAAGTGAAGTAAAATCTGATAATGTTCATGGTCCCTGGAAGAGAGGAAGACAGTCAAAGATATGGAACTAAAGTGAGAAATCTGAAGTCAGGGTAACTTTTAAGAAGCACTTTGAGAGGGATCAAACTATGTATTTAGAGGCAATGAAGAGATTCTCCTAAAACAGTCTGTGGTACTACCATCAAAACCAACAAAGAAGTCAACATTAGCAAGATCACAGTTAAAACATTGATTCAGAAAAGTGTAAGCTAGTTTATTTTTTCCTCCAACTAGTTACCTGCTGGAGCTCCTAGGGACAACTGTATTAAAACATTTGTGAGTGGAAAGAAATGCTAAGTGGAGCAAGGGAAAATAGTCAAAGAAAAAGAAGCAAGATAATCAAACAGGCAGTTCCTTATCTCAAAATACTTCTGACGTTTCTCCTTCTCTGCACTTCAGGAAGATAGAGAAAGGGAAGTGCCAGCAGTGCCACAGTTTTTTGTGGGAATCAGTTTTCCACATCACAAACATCACCGCTACCACAGCTGGCACTGCAGACAGGCTTCTCAAAGATGCCGAGGGCTGCACTGCCGTAAAGACCAAATTATTTCCTCTCCTCTTCCCCAGGTGAAGCCCGAAGCATGTTGGCATATCTGCGTTGGAAAATTTGTACTGGCATTACCGGTACCAAGAAGAGATTTCCCTTGCTGCTGTGTGCCTGACCTAGTTAAGCATTCAAACTTTTGGCTAAAGGAGACAGGAGCTGTTTGCAGTGTTCTTGAAGATCTTCAGCAACACTGATCCACCTCAGCACTGCTATAAGCAGTAATACTTTCACTGGCTTCTATGAAGTTTTCTTCGTTATGTCTGTTTCTTTTGAATGGTGTGCTTTTATATGTGACTTTTTAATAAAGAGTAACTAAAGCCAAAAATTATACATGTGTATCTACATGTACAAAGGGAATGTTACTAACCAGTGTTGCTGAGCTGGAGGTTCTGCTCAAAAACTAAGGCCAGATGAAATGGTTCTTAGATCATCCTACATCAGTCTTTGTTGTCAATGCATGAATGTCACAGAAAAGTGGAACCTTACATTTTTACTTTGCCTCTGAACTCTATGTTTTGTCCTGTCTTGTAGTGCTACAGTGCTTCTACGTGGCGAAATTGTGTATGCTGCTAATTTTGATATACATTAGTACCACACAACTCAGAAGAGAAGGTGACAACTATTAAAAATAGAATAATTAATATCATATTTATACAAACATCTCAGCATTTTCATGCCATCATGCTAGCAGCATGCCCTACAATGATCCCAGCTTTCTTCAGGCAGGATGCTGCTTCATACAACATTTAGAATCTACCTGAATTACCCATTTCTATGTCCTCTTCTTCATGAAATGCTCCTTATATGATCGCTGATGAGACACAGAATCACAAAATGTTAGGGGTTGGAAGGCGCCTCTAGAGATCACCTAGTCCAACCCTCTGCCAGAGCAGGATCCCCTAGAGCAGCCACACAGGAACGCATCCAGGAGGGCTTTGAAAGTGTTCAGAGAAGGACACTCCACAACCTCTCTGGGCAGCCTGTGCCAGTGCTCTGTCACCCTCACATTACTTGGTGCCTCATTTTTTTTCACTGACACAGTTAAGACAACAAAGAATTATTCTGAGGTCTGCACTTGCACTAGTTTTGCATGTTTTTTTTGTCCAGGGAAAGACATAGAGGTAGAACAAGCATGTTCTCAGGGTCTCTATTTTCTGTTACACAAGCCAGCCAACTGCATCAGTCGTAAGTTTTAAAAAGCAGTGTGGATAATATAGCAAGTACGATGACATGAAAGAAACTCCAGTCTGCTTTTTCGAGGTCCTAAGCAAAGAGGAACACATGCACCTCTGGTCTGAATTTGGTTTACCAGTCTTTCAGTTTCTCATCTAAATGCTTAGGATTAGTCAGTGTGCTAGAAATCCTATTGGACTCACAGCCAATGTGTCTGCAATGTTTCTTTCAGCAAACGCAAACCAATTTTAAGGGCCTGGAAAACAGTACAGCAATTCGCTGGCTGGAAAGCAAAAATAAACTGTGCACAGTATGTCACATTAGCTCTTAACTGTCTCCAGGAAGTGAAATGTTTGACAGGGAAATATATTTTCTTGCGGTCTCATTTGATTCATATTTCAAGGAAAGAATTGAAGTCATACCCCCAGTGGAGCACATACATCTATCAAGGCGAGGATACTCAGCCCTCGGGATGCCACCTTCCTGCACCCTCCACCCTGCTTCCCTGGAGAGGCAAAGTGCGATTCAAGTGAATTAAATTTTAGAAAAGGGGTCTTTTTTTTTTTTTTTTTTTTTTTTTTTTTTTTTTTTTACCCCAGCACTGAGGGGAGTGGTTTAGGCAGCAAAAGAACCACATTACACCCTCTGAACTACAGCTCTGAATCATCTTATTGGAAAGCAGGAGATACATCTTGAATTATTTAAGAAAATGTTGCATACCTTCTTAATCTCTATTCCTTTTTCTCCTACGATACACTACAAGCTGCTGCTTGTCCTTGTGTCCAGAATGGCTAACCCGATGGTCCAGCCATCCAGATCCCAACTACTCGCAAAGTATAAAGCAAGCAGTGTGATTCTGTGTGGGATAAAATGGATGGGACCAGCATGAGTTAGGTGTAGAGATCTTTCCATACTGGGAAGGGATGAGTTCATTGTGGTGGATCTCTCTGCACCTAATTTTCCACTCCCTGTCTCCTCCCAGTATGAAAATGAAATATTAGTAGAGGCTTCCACAGACTCAGTACAAATATGGAACAACTCCATAACGAAGTCTGTGGAATTACCCTAACGTAACAAATGTGTGACAGAAGAGACTGGGTCCGGAGTGTAGAAGGTAGATTTATAATACACACAACCCGATTTCTGATGTTTGATTTGGTTTCTAATCTGTTTTCTCCATTTTGCTACAGATCTGCTGTATTTGTTAAGGATGCTCTCTAAGACTAACCTCACTGTTACCTTCCTTGAGCCAGAATAGTAAAACTCAGTCTTAAAAGTAGAGATAAGATGTTTAGAGAGAAATGGAAGGAATTTACTAATGTTCTAGCTCATGAACCATCACAATTGCTGGCTGTCCTCTTTGTCTCACCTTCAAATTCTGCTATTTTTTCCTTCCTTCTTTCTGACCTGGAGAGTAACTGAACAACATAAGAAACCTACCACTGAACTCTACTTGTAGCATCTCTCCACAGTGCTATGGTTGATGGGGAGGTAACCCCAGAGAGTCATTAAAGATGTGAGTGTTTGTGTTTTTGTGCTCAAAATACTTCTTAAGCTATTTTAAGCAGGCAAGCAGATATGCTAAATCACTAAAAATAAGTACTTAAAAATACTTGACCTCAAAATACCTATTCATCAGAAGCAGAGGGTAAAAGGACCTTTATATGGATCTTTTCTCTGCATTCTACTCAGAGCAGAACCTCAGATTTATGGACTTGTGGTTATGGTAGATCTAGATTGAGCTGCCACCTCAGCTGGCATCATGGGAAGGGGCAGATATTTTTCAGGTTTCTTGTCCTCTTGGCATGCATGTTGCAGGTCTCAGCATAACATGGGGGTTTCCAATCTGCTCTTGACAAGACAGTACAGCTCACAAAGGTTATCTTACAGGTCATGTCCATGCACAGGAGATGCTGTTGTGAGCATCGCCTCTTACATTGTTGCAGCCATGGCATGAACTGTTTTTTTTGCACAACGTTACCAAAATAGGTGTGATTTCACCTGTACAAAAGTGTGTTCTCCTCTTGAAAAGCACTAACCCTGCCATCAGCTTGTTCTCCTGACTTTATTTACTCCCTTTCAGCTATTCTGTGTTTGGTTTTTTTTTTTTTTTTTTTTTTTTTTTTTCACAGCAGGGAAGGAGCCAGCCCTGTGTGGCTCACCAGCTCTCTGTAAAGCGACAGGAACCAGACCACAGCTTGGACACCTCAGCAGATGGAGGTCCCTGCTCCTCTGAAAGGAGCATCTGACAGAGTGTTAAAGAAGGGTGTGTTCTCGCAGCTGCCCAGCACTATCAACAGTAACCAGCAGGATGATCTGGATTTCTGCTGCCCTGTGCCAGATGGCAGCGTTTCACTACTCCAGTCTTCACGGCAGGTCTGTTCTGTGGTTATGGCAAGACTTCATCCTGAAATAGCTGCTGGGTTTTTGAAATCCAGGCATGGTCCACTTATTTGGAAGTTTCAGTTGAACCCATAAGCAGCAACTGGGTTTAAGAAATGCAGAAATATTTTCCCAGGTATTTAAAAGCTGAGGAGAATGATACAGTGTTTAACAGGCAACTTGCTCAGTGCTGAACGAAACCCCGAGACACATTGCTGCAGGACTTACACATTGCAATGCACATCTGTAAATATGCCCCACATAAACCAAATTGTCTTGTCTAATATAATGATAAAGATAAAGGATTCTTCAATAATATTGAATGATTTGGATTTTAATTTACAGATTAGTATTGCAGAGATCTCAGTCTCTTAAGGAGAGTCTGATCTTAAGATCAAAGCCCAAACCTATTTTTAAAATTTGTATTTTGGACCTTTCCTGTTCTGAAGATAAGCAGTGTTTCATTAAAAGGCAAATATTTCCATGAATGCAGGCTATGAGTTTGATTTTGCCCTACACTGAGGGTTACATTTGGTCTTGAAAGGCGTTGGGACAGAAAGAAGAATTGGCAGGTACAAATAATGGCATATAACAGCAAAGCAGCAGTCTAACACAAGAGCGGGCAGTGTTTGGGGGTTTTGCTGAGCAAATGCATACCTGGTTCATATGGAATACACTCCTTGTTGCTGGGGCATGGTTAGCTGAGTTTCAACGGTCTTCTAGGATTGCAGAGAGTTGGTCTGGAGGTTCTTCTCATTTCTAAGTGGGACATCTTATTTTTCTTTCTTTTTGCTTTGTCAGTAGCCTTGGTGCATCAGGGAGACCTGCTTCAAAGAGCAGTGGAAGCAGGGCCTGTTGTATGTCTTGAATGATGGAAGCGATGAGTAAAACTAATTCAAAGATCCTCTTCAAAGGTGAGCTTCCTTTCCCTATCACAGAAAGTGAGAACACTGACAGGGAGCAAGTGATCTGTAGTGATGCTTTCTTGCTACACAAAATATTTTCAATACATGCCTCTCTACTAACTCAGCCAAACTTAGCCACTGTTTTCAGGATGTTTTGTGACACCACAAAGCAGCTGTTCTTTACTCTTCTGACTAAGATATTTATATTCAACCCTGACATTTTAATCTAATAAAGAAAAAAAAAAGCTTTTTACCTCCTTGCAGTATAAACAGAGAACCTCTATATAATGGGCATCTGTGGAATATGGAATTAATCCCACTAGTGCGGAAAAAACTTCATAACTCTCTTGCGGCTTCATCACTCTTTGAGTTATGAGGTCTTCCTCTCACTTGCGGGATAAAGTCCAAATCCCACAGAAGCTTATTATGTGTCCACTATTTATTAAGACTTCATCATTTAAAACAAAACACTTAAGAAAGACACTGGGAAACATTTTAAATCAAAGAGGTTTCAGTATGAGGAATATTTGTTGCATTTGAAGGTTTTTCAAAGCAGAGAAGAAAAAGTTCATTTTAGTCCTGATAACCACTGAACTTGCTGCTTCTGCTTTTTTTTTTTTTTTTTCCCTCCATGGAGAGATTCTGGATGTTTTTCCTTTCTTTCCTACATGACTTTAGAAATCTTTTAATATCCTTGTGAAAACTTCACTTGCTTTTCTCTGCCTTGAAGCCCAATGCCTAGAGCATTGGTGAGTGAGAGACCTTGTTCCCTGGGTTATGGATGTAAGTGTACGTACTTGCTGTTCTTTGACTTGCAGAAAATCCTTTAGATGACACTCACTGTTTGCAGAAGGGTAATGTAACACAAATATACTAGCTAAAGCTTAAACCTGGTAGTTTAGCAGTATTAACATTTTGTACCAAGGATGTTCTTGAGCTGAGAAGGTTGAGCAGGAGGTAGGGAAACCTGAAATTGATTTAAAACCCTGTCATGCACTCTGTCTGGGCACATTTAAATCTCTTTGCCTTCCCTTGCCTTAGTTTCCACAGACAGACTGTTACACAGAATCACAGAATGTTAGAGGTTGGAAGGGACCTTAAAGATCATCTAGTCCAACCCCCCTGCCAGAGCAGGATCACCTACAGTAGAGCGCACAGGAATGCGTCCAGGTGGGTTTTAAATGTCTCCAAAGAAGGAGATTCCACAACCTCCCTGGGCAGCCTGTGCCAGTGCTCGGTCACCCTCACAGTAAAAAAGTTTTTCCTCATATTTTTATGGAACCTCCTGTGTTCCAGCTTACATCCATTGCCCCTTGTCTTGTCAGTGGACGCC
The DNA here is from genome assembly GCA_020746105.1 of Trogon surrucura. Lineage (NCBI taxonomy): Eukaryota > Metazoa > Chordata > Aves > Trogoniformes > Trogonidae > Trogon > Trogon surrucura. Next base: position 66,580,414 of record CM036620.1, read on the forward strand.
GCTGAAAAGAGCCTGGCTCCATCTTCCTGACATTCCCCCTTGACATATTTATAAACATTAATGAGGTCACCCCTCAGCCTCCTCTTCTCCAAGCTAAAGAGACCCAGCTCCTTCAGCCTTTCCTCATAAGGGAGATGCTCCACTCCCTTCACCATCTTTGTGGCTCTGCGCTGGACTCTCTCAAGCAGCTCCCTGTCCTTCTTGAACTGAGGGGCCCAGAACTGGACACAATATTCCAGATGCGGCCTCACCGGGGCAGAGTAGAGGGGCAGGAGGACCTCTCTTGACCTACTTGCTACTCCCCTTCTAATACACCCGAGGATGCCATTGGCCTTCTTGGCCACGAGAGCACACTGCTGGCTCATGGTCATCCTGCTGTCCACTAGAGCCCCCAGGTCCCTTTCCCCTGCGCTGCTCTCCAGCAGGGCAGTCCCCAACCTATACTGGCACATGGGGTTATTTTTTCCCAAGTGCAAAACTACACTTGCCCTTGTTAAACTTCATAAGATTTCTCCCCGCCCAGCCCTCTAGCCTGTCCAGGTCTCTCTGAATGGCTGCACAGCCTTCTGGTGTGTCAACCACTCCTCCCAATTTCATATCATCAGCAAACTTGCTGACAACATTCTCTAATCCCTCATCCAGATCATTGATAAATATATTGAAAAGCACCGGCCCAAGCACTGACCCCTGAGGGACCCCACTAGACACAGGCATCCAGCCAGACTCAGCCCCATTGACCACAACTCTCTGGCTTCTTCCCTTCAACCAGTTCTCGACCCACCTCACTACTTGGTCATCCAGACCACACTTCCTCAGTTTACCTATGAGGATGCTGTGGGAGACGGTGTCAAAGGCCTTGCTGATGTCCAGGTAGACCACGTCCACTGCACGGCCACCATCCATCCACCTGGTTATGTCTTCGTAAAAGGCTATCAGGTTGGTCAAACATGACTTCCCCTTGGCAAAGCCATGCTGACTGCTCCTAATAACCTTCTTATCCTTGATATGCCTAGAGACAGCATTAAGGATAGGATGTTCCATCACCTTTGCAGGGATGGAGGTGAGGCTGACCGGTCTGTAGTTACCCGGGTCATCCTTCCTGCCCTTCTTATAGACTGGAGTGACATTAGCTTTCCTCCAGTCTTCAGGCACCTCACCTGTTACCCACGACTTACCAAAGATGATGGAGAGTGGCCTAGCAATGACTCCCGCCAGCTCCCTCAGCACCCGTGGGTGCATCCCATCAGGGCCCATGGATTTAGGAATGTTCAAGTGTTCAAACTGATCCTTAACCCACGCCTCATCAATCAGGGCAGACTCCTCCTTTGTCATGACTTCCTCTGGGGCCTCAGGGGACTGAGGCTCCTGAGGACGGTCTCCAGCAGTGTAGACAGAGGCAAAGAAGGCATTCAGCAACTCTGCCTTCTTTCTGTCCTCTGTCTCCAGGGCACCCACCTCATTCAACAGAGGGCCTACATTGCCTCTGGTGTTAGTTTTGTCAGCAATGTATTTGAAGAAGCCCTTTCTGTTGTCTTTGACCTCCCTTGCAAGTTTTAACTCCAAGGAGGCCTTAGCTTTTCTGATTGCCTCCCTGCACTCCCTGACAGCTGCCCTGTACTCCACCCAAGTGGCCAGCCCTTCCTTCCACAATTTATACACCCTCCCTTTCCACCTGACTCTGCCCAGCAGATCCCTGGTTAGAATGCTGATTCACTTTTTCACATCTGTTTCTTTATGGTCTCTGCATCTCATCTAAGATGGAAGCTAACATCTACCAAATCATTCGATATAATGCAAATGAACATAGTCATTATGCTAGCCATACTGTGTGGGAACGCATTTAATAATTTAATTTTAGTGATTTACGATATACTTTTAAGGAAGAATCTTCACAGTCACTATTTTACAAACTAAGCACACGACCAGTTTAAAAAATATCTTTTAATTGACTTGATTTTTTTTTAACTCACATAAATGCTATTATTATTATTGATATAATAAAAATATTTTTTTTTTGTTCCTGGATTTGTATCACTTTTCTCCATTTCTTCCTATTATAGAGAATAACTGTTATCACCCACATAATTTCCCCCTTTCCTCCCACAGAAGTAACTAATTCTCAAAACAGCTGTGAGAATTAAGGAACTCTATCTTACAGCTGAGGAGAAGGAGGCAGAAGGGGTTTAATTTACTACTCCAGTGTCATTCTGTGCATCAGTGGCTGAACTCGGATAAGAAGCCAGAAGTCACTGGCTGCCAGCCCTGAGCTCATGGTATGGCTCCTATGGTAAAGTTAGTCAATGCCACATACTGAACTATGCATAGACCTTTCCATCATCTTACAGAGAAGCAATGATGAGGTGAGAATATTGAAATACTTGTATGGTATGGAGCAGACCTGGCATCAGAACCTTTCTGAATCTTGTCACACTCCTGGATGAGCAGGCACTTTGCTTCTTTTCTGCCAGTACTGAGCTTAGGTGAAAAGCACAGTATGTTTAAAAGAGGTATGCCTGGAAGACTGATGGTGTTGGACCTGTGTACCTCTTAAAAAGAAATGTTAAGGTAAGAGAGCTGACTGCCTCTATGGAGTGCAGAACACAAGCAGATCACTCTACCTGCTGGAAGATTGTGAGCAAGATATATTATCCTTTAGCTCTGGAGAAAATAAAAAAAAATAGATAAATTTCAGGGGAGCAGCCAAATCTTGAATGCATACACAAACTCTGAATCTATTCACATATTCTTATGTTCTTCCAGCTAATCACTTTTCTTTCCTTACCCCAATAAAGAAAACATGATCTAAATTTAAGGCAGACAGGGGAATAAAGAGCTAACAGCCATGGCTGCTAGCTCCTTCTACAAAAGCTAAGGGAAATTTCTAGTCTCCAGCGAGAACTCAGGATGGGCCTCCTTTTATGAGAATATGTGAGATTTACAGCAAAAAATGTACAGCCAGTCAGAGTGCTTCTACTTGACGATAGATCTTTCTGCTCAGCCTTTGCTGCTGAGTGGAACCGAATTAGCACAAAATGACCCTTTTATTCTGCTATAGCATGGATTTATGTTTAAAGGGGCAGCTCCTCGGTAGGGGTAAATCGTCTTAACTCTTTCAAAGGACTTGAGTTTGGCTGTTTGAGGGTTGATTCGGCAACAGATGAACACATGCTTTCAAGATCCATGACCTGATCGCTGAAAGCCACTGTTGCCTTGTGGCCCCTCCAGTCTTTAGCTTTCTGGTATTGCTTTGCTCAGCTTTTCAGTAACATTGAATAGACTTTCAAATCACTGTAATGGATGCTATTGCAGCCTAATTGTAATAATGTTTTTGATGTAAGTAATTTTAAGTGTGAAAAATTTTAAGATGTGCTAAGAAGCAACTGAAATAAAATTCTTTGCTTGTATCTTGTAATGACTTTGCACCTCCAGCAGATTCAGATTTTATTTTTTATTATTATTTTGAAGAATTTATTATATATACATTCATTTTAACAGGAGTCCAGAACAATTCTGATGACAGTAGTCATCATTTTTCCTCTGCTGCCAGCATAAACATGTGGCAATAATAAACACAAAAAGTACATAAATTCAGTTTCCAAATTAAAAGAACAGAAAAGGAAAGCAAAGCACGGGCTGCAGAAGCAACAGGAAGTGAAAAGGTGGCAAGAGTGAAACAAGAATGTAAATCACATTTTTTATGAGTGGCCACCCGGACGACAGAGTGCAGAAGCAGACGGGGTTGTTGTGAGAAATAACAATGAAGAGTGCACATGTAATAATACAAAGTGCCTAAGAGAGGGGTAAGGCCGGGGCAGTGGTAGGGAAGGCTACCCTAGAGCAGGGCTTGGAGCAGGCTCATTGCTTACACTGCCTCCTGCTTCCTTTCTGGTCCCCCAACCCCCCCTTCTCCTTTTCTTTTTTCTTAAACAAGGTTGGTTTTGCTAGGGATGGTCCAAAAAAGCACCCTCTTGAACAATAAACACAAATGACTGTGGTGGTCCTGTCAGCTTTGGATCTTTGTAAAATAGCCAGTGATCCACAACACTTTCTGGAATTGATTTCACAGGCTTTTACCCCTATCTCACTGACAGCCTGGAAAAAAAATTCTACTGCCACTGTTGGTGAATGCTATTCGTCTTCCCATTATTGTAAATTCTTACATGCAAAGAGTCCTAAAGAGCTATCCCTTTGAAGCAAAGGTGATTTTGCTACTGATGGAGTAACAAATCAAACACTATGCTCACAAACTCTTACATTTTGAAAAGAAACACTTCCAAATGATTAAATAGTCAAGCATGGCAAGGACTTGAAGCTTTGATAATTTATTCAGACTCCATGACCTATAGTAAAATATAAATTTTTGTTAATAGTGGCATAAATGTAACATTCTCTCCTCCTCCTCCTCCTCCTACTCCTTTTTTTCCTAAGTGAAGGACTTCCAAGATTTTTGGAAGAAAAAAAAGCATCTGTTTTTCTGCATGTTTGCTTTTTTTTATAGGCTTCATAAATCCAGCAGGCTTCTATTTGGACCACTAGGCCCTTTCAATAGAAGCATGTTTTCACTGGGATTTCCACATTCATAATTATTCCTCTCGTTTCTCTGCTGTGAGAAGACAAGCTGCTATTTCATTGCTTTGGGGAAGTTAATAATATGGTAGGCAAAACATCAGGAAAAATTATAATGAATGAACCTATACAAATTGTAGGGAAACACATGCTGCTGTTATAAAATGTTCCCATCATAAATCCCAGCAAATCACTCTGTGCACAAGTGAATAACTTTTTAACACATAAACACTCAATTAATTAAAGGTAATATACTATATACACTCAGACACAGAAAGGACAGATTCAAATAATGGCATTCAAGATTGTGGGCCCAGTTGTGTCTGCCACAGTCCTCCTGAGAGATTTTGGAATAATAACTCTCCAAAGTAACTCTCTTCTATACCTGAAGTGAAAATGAAGTTCTCAGCCTCAGTGTTGCAATACTATATTATTACATTCACTTAAGACGTAAGTAGGAAACTCTCTACTTTTTTTCTCACCTTATTTCATACACATGGCAAATGTTTCCTCAGTTTCATGTAGGTCTCCATTCCTGCCTCCTCCTACCTACAGTTTCTTAGTTATTTTTCCCATGTTACTCAGGATTCTTGGAAGATTATTTCTTTTAACAATTGTATTATTTGCAAGGCCAGTTAATTTATTGACATTGCCTTTTTCATCAATGACTGTGTTTCAGTTCCACTAAAACATATCTGTTCATTCTGAGAGCCATGTTGTTTAGAATTTACTAGGACTATTTAAAAAAATACTCTCTAAATAAATTTCTCTCTCTCTCTAAGAAAAAAAAAAAGAAGGAAAATAAACTTTGAAAAGTTTTTTGTTTTCATTATATTTGTGTCAAGATCAGACAGAGACTCAACAGCTGTAGAAAAATAACAGTACTTGTACTTGCATAGGAAAGTACAAAGTAAGGTTCAGTTCCCCAATGCAAGGGTTATTTAGTTTTCTTTTAAGTGGCAATAACTCCAGTAAGAGTCACTGAGGACAACCCATCAAAAACCAGCTGAAAGTAGTGACTTGGAGGTAAGACTTTTACATTCCAGAATACTTACATTCAGCATACCTGTTTGAAGTTAAATGGTATTGCTATACGTTTGGTCAGATATTTTTATGTTTTCACAGTAAAAAAAATGATAATTACATTTCTATACAATATGTTTAAGATAGAGTGAGAATATTTTTTAGTTCTTTGAAGGTTTTTCAGGTCAAGGAACTTTTTTCATTCAGGTTTAAACTGTATATCTATACTATTCCCATGATAGAGATCATGTATTGATCATGTAACTCTGAGTAAATGAAAATTAACAGGTTTTCCTCCTACTCTCTACTGCTCGTTTTTGCATGACTCAAGTAGTTACATGTTGATCCACTTCCATATCTATTTTATGACTGATAAATATATAAGATATAAAGTTTCCACAATATGAGAAAATACAATGACTATCAGATGAACAAAATTAAAAACGAGTAAGGAAATCTAAGGGTAGTCTTCCATTCGCCAAGATAGCAGAGTAATAGCTGACAGCAATAACTGAGACTGTTTTGGGTTCATGAGAACACCCATTTGAAATTGATTTATCAGACCTAACCTCCTGCCTGAGCACTGAACCAGAATGAGTATGCCACTTCCACCACCACAAACAATAAAGCAGGTGTGTGTGTTCTCTTATCAGGTATCGGTAGATTTTTTTCCTTTTATCTGCTAATTTTTCTTCTAGATTTTCCTCAGTCAGAGCACTCATTTGAGGCTGGCCTTTACATTTTATGGAAACTTGCTGTCCTTTTTGCACTTTTTCCCAATAAGATCTGTTAAGATGACAGGATTCCTTAAGTAAGCAGAGGTTGATTTCAGAGAGGGCAATCACAGCCTATGTTTGGAAACACTTTGGTGAGGCCACTCAAGCTGAATAAACTTGTGGGACTGGCTGGAAAATGAGGTGCAGCAATACCGATGTCTGTCCTCTATTGCAGCATCTCTGACCCCTTAAAATCATCCATAAGCACTTCTGTCTCACCCATTAATGTCTCCTGCCACCCTGGGGGAGTCCTATGAGGCAAATCCCACATACAGTCACAGGGAATTGAAGGGCAATCCTTGATCTCCCTGGGAGAGGAGTGTGGGTAATCACACCACCTAACAATAATTAAGCACCTTGAGAGGCCTCACTCAGTATTCTCTTTTTAACCTGAGCATGCCCAGTTTAGTTTGTGAGCCATCTGGGTTGACATAGACAAGGCTTCCTGAAGCATGTAATGGGAAAACCACGGTATTGAGCACATACCTGTTGGATGTAGCAAGTGCCATTATAGATTAGGAAATTTCATACATAATTACTGACAGAGATGTTTCAGAGCCTAGAAATGATCCCTCATGCTTGGCCACAGCAGCTTCAAAGGATTCATAAGTATTTATGCCATTTAAAGGCTTGTTGGTTGCTATAAAACTTTATCCTGTCAAGTGTTTTCCTTCACTTCTACCATTTGAAGTCTACTTCTAGAGTTTATATCTTCCATTACCCTGCCCTGATTCATGATATTTTGTAATTACTCTCAAAAGCATCTATTTTTAGCTGTAGAAGTTATCTTATATAGGCATGTTACTAAACGACATCTGTTTTTGTGCCAAATTTAACATTCCAGTCCCCAAAGAATCCTTTAAATCTAAAGTATACCAATCTTGACAGTAATTTCTAGCAAATCCATAGAGAAAGAAGTGAATATGAATTGATCTGATCTAGATCCTACCAGCTGATGATTACCCAACGAACGGATCCTCTGGGAGATTGTCTTAGTCTTTTATCTCCTTTTAATCATGGGCCTTAAAAATACCCTGTGTTCAAAACTTCCACTATTTAGTTCTTTGCTATGTGAAATTTGATACCTAATGAGTTGCTGGTAGTGCTTTACTTTCTGTGTTTCAATAGTCATTGTAATGTTCATTTATTTTGTTTTTGTCTTACAAAAAATGGCTGGGCAGGTGTTGCTAAAAGTATTGCAAAACTCAGACAAAGAACAAGCCTGGTGAATTCATGCTGTAATAAATAGCTTCTAAGATTGTACAAAAAAGTAAAATTGGTAGATCAAAATGGAAATCACTGTAATCTTTAACACTTATGAACAATGCAATATATTTGAAGGAATAACAGCTGAAAAAAAAACCCAGGAAAAAAGGAGGATCAGAACAGGGAATATACTTTTTGGTAGAAGTCAAAAGGAACTTGAAATTATAGGCTATGTTTTTGTTGTATGTTTCCCTTTTAATCTGTCATTAATTTGTCATTAGTCTTAATTACAAAGCACCTTTCACAGATTTTTTTTTCCTTAAGAAAGTGTCCAAACTAAAAAAATTTTTGAATTGGTCATAACCTGCACTTGAGAACTTGCTTCACATGGTTGAATTCTGCCATTTGAAAGGGAGAAACCAGTTGCCTTTTGAATTGCATTAAACAGAAATACGGATCTATTTGTGATTACAAATTTAGAATTTATTTAAGCTCTCTGTCTGACTGTCAGGCCAGAACACATATACTGCCTCTAGTGCCTCAGTTGCCTTGTTCAAGGATGGACTGGAGCATCTCATCGTGCTGTGTAGATAAACCTGCATGTGCAGTGAGTGCCTGCTGAATGCACTGCTGAAGAGAGGAACATTTCCTAAAAAGAGGTGTTTTATACACCATATGAGCATGCACACACACAGAGACAGTAACAGTGACATCGCTATAGAACAGCAGGAGTCAAAAATTTAAAACAAACCACTCAAATAGGAATAAATGGGCCTGGAGTTGTTCCGACACATGCATTCATTAAACCGAGAGCCAGCCCTCTGGTTCTCTCCTTGGAAAAATTCCTGATGAGGAGATGACTTGCCATGGATTTGTGAGGTAAAAGCTTCAACGGAAAATAAAATCTGGCTTCAGCTGTCTGGGCTGAGGCTCCTTCCACTTATCCCCTGGCATGACCTCACTGAGTTGAAAGTCTTCCTGGGTCGATGCAATGTGCCATTGCTGCTTACTCGCCACTTTCCCTCCCATCCTCAGAGATTACCTGCTCCTCCACCCAGCCCCAGGCTGTAACTCCTGCAGGGATGACACATCTAGGCGGTCCCTGATGCCAATGACCAAGCACTCAAAACTCAGCCTTCCTGGACAGGATCTTAGAGTGGTCCTTCCTGCTACGAAAGATCAGACTGAACTGGAGGCTGACAGTATCCAGAGCTGGAATAAAATGTTTCAGCAATAAAAACTTCCATCAAAACATATATAAATACCATTCAAAATCCCTCCTCTGGGCACTGTAACAGATTCATCTACCCAGACGAGCGGACCGTGAAGTATTTCCTCCTCCTGCACTCCAAGTCTCCATGGTGAGCTCAGATACCAGACTGATGGACACTGTCTCATAGTCTTTTATACTGTCCCCTCCCAACTTTTTAATAATTTTTCAGAGTGCGAAGTAGCAACTCAGGTGTTGGATTTGCCTGTATGTTGACAAAATACGTGCTATAAGGAACAAAGTGTGAACTGTTATTTCCAAACAAAAGTGGTGTAGCAACAAGAGTAGAGCACATCAGACCCTAACATTTCTGTTGGAAGCAAGTTTTGTTCTTGTTGTTAATAACTTTTATAATGATTTGAACTGCTTGCTTTTTACAGTCTTCCAGCTGCTCTCAAAGGAAACTTTTTCCTTATTTAGTACCTTCAAAGTTCCTTGAAATTCTTGGATGAATGGTCCTATGCAAGAGCCAAAGACTATTTTATTCACTGAAATTCAGCACATTGAAAATGTCCTGTCTGCTTTAAGCAGTGGCTGGATTTTGGTTGGTTGTGAAGTAAATTTATGTAGTTTAGGACTGTTTGGGTTTGGTCTGGTGTTCAGTATGCTGCAGAATGTTACTGAAATATCGAACATGATACACTATTATGTCACAAAAAAGGTGCATTTACATAAGCAAATGCCAGTTACACCTCTAGAGTGAAACGAAATTGAGCCAAGGAACTTCCTGGATACAGGAAGTCAGACATCTATACTGCTAATTTGCTAGAACAGGCCCTGGATGGTCTTGGCCCTGGTCAGCAAGCACTTTCCCAAGGAGTTCCTGGGTTTAACCTGCAATTTATCAAAGGTCCAGGACTAGCAGCGAGTTTGCATTTGGTCGCTTCTTTTTCAAAGGCTAAAAGTTTAGTATTATGGGCTCAGACTAGCTACACACATATTTAATGTACTAGTGTAGACACAAGGCCTGTGAAAATGTGCATATGTCTTCAATGTTGCTTGAAAACCAAGCCTCAGAAGAAAATATTACATTTTTCACACTCTTTGATAAATCAACCAGGAACTACTTTCAGATCATTGCAATTACCTGGAATATGGTTGAGAAATGGAGTATGTCTTCAGTATTTATCAAATGAGTGTTGATGACATTTGTGTGTATATTTGAAAGAAAGACTGTCACAAATTCTGAGGTGGAAACATTGTACTGATGGTTGCAGGCAAAATGAGTAGATTAGTAAATTATATTTTAAAAATACATATGTTAAAGATACTGACGTACTAATATTTGTTTTATGAACCTATTCTGAGACAGACTCTTCTTCCATCAGACTGTAACCACCACCATTTTTTGAATAGGAAATTTTGATTGTCAAGACATCATTTTCTTCATTGTCAATGAATCTTATTTTATGCCATTAAAGCCAAGACATCAGAAGCAAAAGAAATGTCACTGTAGTTTATACAAGTTCTGTAAAGGAGATAATCATGTCTAGCTGCTTCACAATCAACCATCTCATAGCTGAATTTGAGTAGAAGATGAATATTCATAACCCAGTATTATTACATATATATATTCATAACCCAGGGCCCAAAATGAGTATGGCCCTATGCAATTACATTTCCAGTCTCCTGTGTTCTTGTCCATTACTACAGAGATTACGGAGCACTCATTTCCATGAAGGAACTAGAAGATCTCATATCAAAACCTTATCTTTTGTAGGTGTAAGAGAAAGGAGCTAAGACCATGGGAAACAATCACCATAGATTAGTTTTCACATAAGTGGAAAGTAGTGGAAACTGATGTTAGAAAGATCCTTTTCTGAGCAAAGTGTAAGATCCTTCTTAACATCACCTTAGCTGTGATTTTCTTATCTGAAATTTTGTTCCTCTTATAATATAGTAATATTTTCTGAAGCTACTTTAGCCATCGTTCTAGCTAAATAAGTTTTTGCTCGCTGAGCTAGTAAGAATGCACTTAAAGGGAATGCGCTGATGAAATGGAAGATTCTGTTAAATCTGTGATTGTGTTAAATTTACACTTTTTCATATTTCAGAAACAGATATGATACTGCGAACCAAGTACACTGAAGGTTCTGCAAACAGTGCTAGCAACAACTAAATCTCTGTTCCTGCCTATCACAAAGATTATTTTTTTCAAAACATTTTAAAACTGTGAAGCAGAAAACGGGGTGATTGGGAGGTACAGACTTAGAATAAAATATTTCTCTCCAAATGCTAAAAATAGATGCCAATATTTTTTCAGGAAAGTAAAATGCTTTGACAGAAAAAAGGGTGAAAACCCCATTTTGTCTAACAAAATAAGGTTTCATCATGAGTTAAAGCTTTTAGTCATGTTTTGCTTGTCATCCAATATTGTAGATTGGTGGTTATCATAATAATTAAATACATTATTGATTCACATCTAATCTCTATGAAATCTAGCAATGGTGACAGTAAGGATTCTTTTGAACAAAGGAAAACAAACATCAAGACCCACGTAGATACTTGGGGTGAAATCCTGGCCTTGTGGAAGTAAATAGTAAAACTCCCATTGACTCCAATGGGGTCAGGATCTCTTCCCCTTTCCCTCCACCCGCAGTGTGTAACCACAGCTGTGCTTTTGCTAAGCAGCATGCAAGAACAACTTATGAATCACATCTGGTGACCCTATTTGGCATCCCAGCAGAGAAAACATCAAGAATATTAACCCCTTTGTTACATAAATTAAAAAAAAAAAAGACTTTTGGACCCCTTGGACAATGCAGAAACTATGGGACAGAAAATAAAAAGAGAATAAAAATATTTTAGGGGAACTGAGAATCAGGGCCACAGTGAGGGAGGAAAACTCTGTTATAGTTATAAAATTTAAGAATAAACACATTTTTCTTTCTCTTTTAGGTTCAGCTGCCAGCGTAACTTGATAAATTTCTTTGGTTTTTTTCCACTTGTTCTCACTGACGCAAGCTGGCAATAGCCTTTGTAGAATTTGATGCTTTCTTGAGTCAGTGTCTTGATCTTCAGTCAAAACCTCTTTGTTTTCCAAGAACCTCTTAATTTTCCATTTCCTCCCTGGCAAAGCTTAAAACTATATCCAAATGGCGTATTAGCATTTTTTCACCTGAGACATTGGAATTTCCACCATCACTAGGCTTATTTCCCTTTCTATCTTTGGAACCTGTCTTGTAAAAATCAAAAGTTAATATTCAACCCTCTGCTGTTTTGTGATTTTTTTTTTTCCTTTTTGTGGTATGTGTGTGTATATTTTAATCTGTGGAGGAATTTCACAGTCTGAAGTTTAAATCATAGCTATCTATATTCTGTGCTGAATGAGCCTTTTGGATAAAACATTCCCAAAACAAGGGATTTGTTATCAGAATCTAGAATGTAGCGCTGTACTTTCTCACTGACTAGGCATCTAACCATAAGGAGACAAATTCCTGCATTTTAATCTCATTGTGAGGCTTTAGCCTGGTTAATTAACATAGATAATTTGCTATACATGGAGAATTTTAGAGAAAGTAGAAAAATGGACTACCCAGAGCATTATAGACCATGATATAGAAGCATATAAGTCAGCCTGGTTCTCCTAACATCATTGGAGCCATTGCCTTCACATTGCCCTAATTTCTTCTTTTTAAACAAGTTCTTCCAGGCTGTAGATTATGTTATATCTGAGGCATGAAGTACCCTGTTTTAGCACTTCTGCTGGGCCATCTTGAAGTAACAGAGCTGAATTCCTCAGAAAAGTCACCATCTGCCAGAATTGATGGAATCTTGTCAGTTACAAATGATGGCCTATGGACACAATGGACATGTCGGTTGAGGTCTATCTTCTCTAGGCATTTGGCCTTTCAGACATCTCTTTTGAAAAAGGTATCTTTGCCATTGTTTGTGAGCATCTGGGACTTCTGGCTCTCTGGCAGGACCAGGAGCAGACTCTCAGAGATATGCAAGTGTCTAATCCCACTGACATCAGATGCTTCTGAATGATACTTTAATGCAGAAGTACTCATTATAGAAATAATTCTAAATGATGTAATCTCTTCAAGTACAGGAAAGCAATTAAAAATGTAATTACGGTCATGTTCCAATTGCACAGTGAAAACCAGAGATATTTTGCTTGCTAACACATTAATGCAAGAGAAAAGTTAGAAAAAGTAGACATATTTTCAACAAATAGAGTATGAAATTCAAAAGATTATATGGAAAAGTTAGTATGTCTGTATTTTGAACATTCGTGGGTGACTTTTCATTTGCGTATGACAAGTACTTCCAGAGTACTAGGTTATCTGTCAATTGTAGAGAGCACAGCATTTTACAATGATGAAGAAATAACACTATGCCATAATAATGAAGAGGAATTCAGTGAATACAGGAGTCAACACAGGAAGAATGAATAGAATAGATGCAGTAAAATATTCCTAGCGTAGGTTGTAAGTTACTATTATCAAAACATTAAAATAATATTCAGCAATGCTTTTTGAGAACTTTGCATCAACATTGGATTTTTTCCCAATACTTTCAAACTTTTTGCCCTGCAGAGGCTTTTGATATTGAAGCTCAATTCAGTATGAAAGCACATGCTACGGTTTTAATAACATATGACAGAATTTCCTATCGTGGAACAATGTACTATTAATATTGAAGTGTGAAGTGTCAGCAGGCACAAACAGGGCAACTAAGACTAATAAATGGTTGTAATGGGGCATTTCAACTATCTGCACAGAAATTCATCCTTTCCAATGGGTGATTTAGAGAAAGAACTTCTTGACCTCTCAGACTGTATTTTTTATAGCAATCAGTTCTACAGCACACATGAGGGAAAGTTGTTCTGTACTATGCAATATACAAGTGTTGGTTCAAAAAGTGACTATCGCTGAGCCACTAATTAATGGTGACCACAGCATAATTAAGTTCAACATTCTCAAGGGAGTGATTGAACCAAATGCGAAACTGTGACACAAAACTTTTGATAGTGCAATTTTTTTTTCAAGGGGAAAGTTAGTTAAAAAACCCTAAAGTCAAAAGTGAGGAAATTAAAATCCTTACACTCAGCATGGTGGCTTCTTAGGCATCCCAGGAGTCACAGAGGAATGAATGCACCTTAACAAAAAAGAAAATAGAAAGCCAAATAAAAGTTAGTATAGTCAGATTGCAAGGTTCAAGATGTTATTTAAGACAAAATGACAGCCTTCAGAAAACAGTAATCTAGTCCAATTCAGGGAAAGGAACACATATTATGGAATATATTTGTATGTGTCTCAGGAACTGTGTGAGAAAATTAGATGATTGACTTTTTCATTCTTGAGAAGTTATGGATAATACAGATATTAGAGAAAAATTTAAAACAATGTTTGCCTTAGGACTCTCTTCAATGAGCCTAAGGTATCTATTAAAAAAATAAACAAAGGAATTCACTGTCAATACAATAAATTGGGAAGCACCAGTTCATAAGGCCTTCAAAGAACTCAGACAGAAAAAAGAGATAGTCAAACTGTTAGTAGAAAAGCACAGTTTAATGTCAACTGTGGTACTAAGCTGAAATATGGAACAGCAACAAAGGTTAAAAAAGTATGAGTCAGAGAATTATAGGTGACTGTAAGTGGAATAATTTCTTAGAATAATCAGTAGGAAAAATTATAAAAGAAAGTTGCTTTCCTATTTTTTTCCTAAATTTTTTAACTTTCCTTGAAGTTGAAACAAGCACCTCGTGAAAGGCTGTTGGGGAAAAGAGGAAGCCCCCGGCTAAGGACTGGCAAGGCATGGACACAGAGAAGAAATGAGCAGAAAGTGGCAAAAAGGCAGGAGCTGCTGCCAGGTGGTGGGTGAAGAATGAGTCTAACAACATCAGGCAGAATATCTGCCCTTTCCCTTCATCCCAGCTAATTTGATAAGAAATTTAGCATTGACCCGCAGGCTCTGGTTTTGTCTCCAATCTCAGATATTACAGTGGCTGCAGTTGGTAACCTCCTGACAGCATTCAGCATTTAAATAGAACTATCTGTGTCTGACACAGGCACCTCCTCCAATTGTTCCTGATGCTCCCTATGAATAGCTGAAAGAAAATCTGGGTGGCGTCATGGTATTTTCTCATGCTATTTTACTCCAAGGCCTCAGTTACATTACGCAAATTCTATTCCTATTTCTAAACAAATACAGCCTTGCCTCTCAGTCAGACTTCTACACTGCAGCAGCATGACCTATTTCAACAGAACTGATATTGCACTCTGAGCTCAAGGCTTGGATGTGACTTACACCAAGGCCTCCTTAAACAAGTCTAATGAAAAAAGTATTAATTCAAGAGCATCTGCTGGAAGGATATGACGATGTCCCAGTGTGAACAAACCTGAAGCCCTCTATTTTATACATTGATTTTTGAGATACCTAATCTACAAGAATGAGTCTTATTCATTCTTCCTTCTGAAGGATACAGATTCATGATACACTTTGAGAGACAATCTGATTTTACAGAGAGAGGAACAAAAATCAGAGAGAAAGCACATGGCCATTTCAAATTATGCATTTCTAGAATAGTTTTCTTGAAAAATACATGTCCCAAAGGAAACATCCAGTGTGTGGTGGTGATGGAAAGGCCTTACTTGTGCTCAGCTTGTGTAACTTGTATAACGTGCTTGTTGCTTTGCTTTTCATGAATAATGCTGTCACTCCAAAGCCATGTCAACTATAATGCCTTTACACCGCTCCATAACATAGGTTTTTTTACATGTACATACATGCAGTACATAGAGCTCCTATCCAGATAATAAACTGTTGAACTAGAGACTAAATTCCATTTGTCTTGCACCTTGACATCCTCCCATGCACTAATCCCTTCCCATTGGGACTGCTTTTAACAATCTGACCCTCCCAGCAATTAAAAACAGCTGCCATTTTTTTTTTTTTTTTTTAAACAAACCTGCCAGGAAAATATTTCTTGCTTTCCTCACAAACGTGGAATTCTGAGCCACCCTCCCACCCCCAAATTACACTGGACTGATTCCCAGGCCATGTAATGTTCAGTCCTGGGCTAATGACTGGTTTAAATTTCAATAACCCACAGTTTGTTAGGACCAGAAATAGATTGTACCACGGCAGAGATGGGATTCCCTCTTTTCCAACAGGATGTGGCCTTTTATTCTTCTGCTAGGTTTGGTAGAATATAAAATACTAAAGTTTAAAAGTTAAAGCTATGTAGGTGATGGTTAGTGTTTTAAAACATTTTGTCCTGGGCTGCTGCCTACAGCTGCAACTGAGGCCCTAGCAAAAAGCTGTTGAGGAAGTGTGTGGGCAATGACAGCCCACACCAAGGGCATTTTATGTTCAAAAGAGGGAAAGAGAAGAAGGGAGGTCGAGTTGGTGAAGTGAATTAATTGTAGTCCTGCACTTAGTGCCAAGCCATGATTAAACACCATGTCCCAGACCCAATCTATGGTCCCAGATCTGATCTACCATTCCAGCCTTGTGAAAACACCAACTCCCCAGCTAGAAGAATTACTTTCAATTTTTCATTTTCCAACTGAAGCCAGGGCATGCAAATTTCTGGTCTTTAGGCAATATGGCTTTATAGGCACTGAGAAAAGTGACTCCGTCGAAGAGCTTAGAAATCTTGCAGCCTGTGTAAACTAGCTTATTTGCCTCATGATGTTAAACACCTGTTGATGTGAAGTGGCCTGAAGATTTTATTGTTGCTCCATGGTCAGCTTGACTCATGAAGTCAGACACACATGACTCATACGCGCATCTTATTCCCACCGGCATCACTTCATTTTTCTGCTCTCTTAACATATGCAAAACCTCTCTATTGAAAAGACGTGAGTGCTGATATGGTTTTACGCTTAAACTTCACAGTGTGCTTGTCACCAGTACTGAGCTAGTGCCTCCTGCTGAAATGTGCCTGCCTCTGCTTTAAATCATTCTCATGCCAAATGGTATGTTCACACTTTAGGTACAACTTGGTTGAAAGGAGAGACAGCAGAATGTCTTCCATGACAAGAAAAGAGGAGTAAAATGATTGTTTAACCACTGTCAGCAGAGAAAAAATTAACAACCCATATTCCTCAGTAGAGCATGGGTGCTTTCCTCATAAAAGCATGGGAGACAACAGTTTGTTTGGCCTGTGATAAGTGTGAATGGTGCTGAAATGAAGGCTTTCACTGCTTTGAAAGGATAGATCTGAACGAATTTTTGCTGGGTTCACATCCGGCCAAGATCTTCAACTCATAATACACCAAGATGGAGAATCCCCAAAAATACAGGGGGTTGAGAGCATGTCTGCAAAGATTGCAGTAAGCTCAAAATACCACAGAAGCGACCTTTGAACCACCTTTACTTAGAAGTCTTTGGCCTCTGCTTTTGCAATATCAGCTGCATCTCAAGATTTTCCTCAGTAAAAAGAAGTGAGACCAGAGTCCATACACCATCAAGTAACAGTGAGCCATGCAACTTTGCATGCAAATAGTTCTCTTTTGTAAAAATAAATGTTTGTATGCAGCTGTTTATTTGTTTCATGCTTACATGCCTTTGTTTTCAGCAAGTCATTAAAAAAGTGATGACTTACTGCTCTGCCTTTTTAAATCTAGTCACAAACCACAATCGCTTACAGGAAATGGAATGTTTACTTGAGTTTATTATACAAGGGTCTGGATATGAGCTGTGGGATTTTTACACCTCATAGCAACGGTATTACAATTTATTTACATCTTCATGTTGGCAGCTGCACAAACTCTTATGAAATAGGACAATCACACCTTAGGGAACAGTAATTATAGGCAAAGATATAAATAGTATAAAGAAGTGCACGCATTTGGCACTTAAGTTGAAGAGAATAGAAACCATTCTGGCAAGTCTTCAAAAACACAGTCTCTTGTTCATTATGAGGGCATGAACTAATTAAACTGAACTTGTCAGAATCAGCTGCATGAATAAATTCTAGTCAGCTCTGGCACAGTCATGCTCCAAACCCACGAAGAGCAAAGTTGTTTTAGTGATGTCATAATTTGGACGTTCAGAGTATGATATCACTTCTGATAGAATTAATGCAGAATTAATACCATATGTATAAGCATTAATAGGTATTGAATTGAACACCCAGTGATAAGTCTGTGTCTGTTTCCAGAGTAACAGTCTGTTTTTATCTTCATAATGCTTACATTAATGTAGTATCAGAAGGCAAATTTGAAATACATTTCAACACTTTTATATGAAAGCATTTAAGTTTTATGTCTCTGCCTCTATTTTAAAGGCTGTTTGCATAAGAAAAGCAATTAAACTTCAGTGCTACATTTTAATAGTGACAAAATTGGTGTTTTAAGAGAAGACTTTTAAGACTATTATAAACTTTAAAAAAAATGCCACCATTTGAAAACTGGAAGGAGAACTCCTCTGAGGATCAGTTGTTCTATTCGCAAGTAATTTTACCTTTTCACACAATGAATCCTGAAGTTAAACTGTTGTTGCGTTTAGCAGCTTGTTAGTTCCTAGTTACTGTCAGTGACCAGGTGTTACTCCTTCCCTAATAATTTGGCTGACTCCCATCTCCTTCCTTTCCCAACCTTGATATACTAAATTCTTTCACTCTTACCTGTGATGGTTCTTAGGGATATGTGATGGTTCAGTAGGGATATGGCAAGGTTTGCTGATGGAGAATAAACTAAGAAATAAAAACAAAAGTTAACCTAGGAGTGAGAGGAGCTCTCTTGATACTGAGTACTATTGTAATAAACTCAGAAAGGAAATTTAACACTGACAAATGTGAAGAGTTGCATGTGAGAAAACAGCCTCTATTCTACATTCATAGCAGAGAGATTTGCACTAAGTGTTGAAAAGAAGAAAGAGATTATGGAGTTACAAGTGTATGAAAAAGCCAGCTCCATATTCAGTATTAATAGGAAGAGTAAACCAAGTGTGAGGAATTGGTAAGAAAAAAGTAGAGAGGCAAAGAGGAAATCCATTTGGCCCATGTGCATCCTTCGTCAGAGAAATGCTAAAGATAGTGAAAATGACAGCAAGGATGATGAAAAATAAGCAACAGCTTCCATGTGAAGAATATTAAGTAGACTTGGACTCCTCTGCCTAGAAAAGAGGCAACTGAAGGAATATAGTACAATGACTGCAGAGAAACACAACATCAATTGAGAATAACGCCAGAGACATTAACAGTAGTAGTCTTATGTCAGGTTCAAAACAAATAGGGGGGAAATAATTTAAATTAGATTTTTTTTTGTGTGTAATTTAACTTTAGAATTCATTGTCATGGTCTAAATGTGGTAGAAATTAATGATACAATTTAGTTTGTAATGATATACACTGGATTTGGGTCTTACCTAGCAAGCCTGCCCATATGGACAATGCTACAGTGACAGAAAATGGTCCTGCTGATGATTTTGCTTGTCTTGTGTGTACATAAGATATTGTTCAGGCTCTTCTGACATGTAAGTACTCCTGAGAAGCAAGGGAACTGAAAATCGGCATGCCTCCTTTTATTAGTGTGCTGAACACATCTCCAGCATGCCTGAGAAAGGACAGGCATGAACAGGAGCAGACAGAAGGACAAACTTGGAGTGAAATGGTTTTTTGGTGATGGAGCAGTAAGCAAGTTTATCCTAAGCAACGGGTTTGTTCTGTTTAGGCACCAAGACGGGGATGGATTCAGAGCTGATTTACTGACAGCCAGTCTCTCATACATCATTCTGCAGCACTAGAAATTCAACATTTGCCCTTCTGATCACAATCCAGCATCACAGCTCAAACAAAGTCAAATGATGGACTAAAAGTGTTTATTCTGTCTCTCAGTGGAGGTGTTATTGCCAGTGCTAATTTGCTTTATGGAAACATTTATAGTTGTCCATGGTTATATAATGGGTACAGTATGTTCTGGAGAAATACTGAGTTTGGTTTTAAGAAAAGATCATTACAAATGAAGGCAAAATAAGGAGAAGATCCCATTTCTTGCTGATAATTAAAAAGTAAACTGTAATAAAGACTATTTTCAGCTTTCCTTGATACATCTCCCAATTTTGGTTGACTCATCTCCAAGTTCTGTGGTTTTAAACAAAGTACAAGTAATGATCTCAAGAGCAAACTGGTGCTCATTGCATTTGCACCTGCCTTGGATTCCTCTCTTTTGTTTTCATATTACTCCTCCGGGTTTCTGATAAATTCATAATACGTTCTGGGCTACTTTTTCATCGTATACCCAGAAAAACAGAGATCCACATGGGAGGTTTCACCGAATGCATTAGGTATGCAGAATTCCTTTATTGCTTAAGTAAGAAAAGCAGACTATCATTTACAAGGAAATCAGAGCATCAAAGGAAGAAGGAGAAAGATTTAACTATACAGTAGCTGCACAGTTGTTGCATCTAGTGGAAGTATTTTGTTTTAGTTCAATCTTAAAGATTTTAGATGCCATAATATGCAGGGAAAACATACAAGGACAGTGAGGAGAAAGCATGATTTTTCTACTTTAGCAGCACCTAACCAAACTTATATTTCTGTAGTACGGCAGACTGTGCTTTGCTCCAAGGAATTTAATTCAAACTGCTTTTAAATTGCAGTCTGGACCTCCTGTCTTAACTTATGCACTTTAAAATTGAATGTTAATAATAAAACTTGTAGCTCCTTCCACTTCTAGTAACATGCATGTGTTTTTTCAAGTATATACTATTCTGAGTGCCTTTTTCCTCATTGCATAGTATTTCTCCCAATCATAAACGTCAACATGACTACAATTTTCACATCCCTAGTTCCCTGGTTTCCACAAAAAGAATTTTCAGTAGTCCCTTTCTTTTTCTTCTGGGAATATTCCCTATATGGAATGGCTTTTGTAAAGAGGAATGTTTTGCATTTTACTTTTAAATTAGCAAAGCCTGATCTTGTTTTGCCTTGAGGACAGGAATGGGATGGTCAGAGCTATATGTGAAAACATTGCAGGTATCAGTATCTGCGGGTGAAAAATGGCCTCAGTGAAGAAAAATTTCTGTATGCTTTATTGGCTGAAGAATTACCCGCATTACCATGATCAGAAAAAAACCCAGGAAGGTCTTGAGGTAGGCAGACCGCTGCAATATGTTTAACAGAATAAGACCGAGATCTTGTAATGGCTCAGTGTCTGTGTTTACCAGCCATGCATCTGTGTGTGAGAAGGAGAGGGGACTTAATTCTTTTTTGGAGAAATAACCCTACTGACTAGCATTGTAATGAAATGTAACTTTATATTTCCCCACAGGGTTGGTAACTGAAAAACAGTCCAATCTGGGATTTTTAAACACGATATTTGAATATGACTTTCATATTATATTTGGTATGTCTTACCATTTGTGGCTGTAAAGTCCAGACTCATTTTCCACTTGGGCTTTACTTAACAAACTCTTCTTGTATATTTCTTACTCTGTTTTCAGATTGTTGGAACTAATTCTTCCCTGAATTTCCACTAATAACAACCTGTCAAAAAGGCATTGTTAGACATGAGGGACCTGGCTGAAATGTCTGGGTTTAAATACAGCTGGTTTAATTTGCACTGAGCACTATGATAGTTAAGTGCTTCCCCACCCTCTGCAAACACACATACATATTCCAAGACATGACACTAAACTACTGAATTTGGTTATTCTATGTGGAGTTGTACACCTTCATCTCAGGCTCTCATCAGAACATTGCAATCTTCCAGATGTTCATGAACAAACCAAGGAGGTGACTGTGACCGTGGGGTTTTGTCCTGGTCTCACTGAAGTCATCTGGAAATTTACCATAAGTATATTCAGTAGTATTAGACCCTCAGCAAGGAAGGCAAGATCAATGTGAATGCATAATAATGTTAATTATCAAAATTAAAATTCAGACCAGTGTTCGGTGCTTAAGCAACATAAGCAACAGGTAATCCAAGATTTCACTTTCCCAGGGAAATAAAATATTTTTCCTGGCCACATATGATTTTCTTGCACACGTTTTACAATGTCTCATGTATTTTAGGAGATTTTTTTTAGAGGCCTGTCTTTTTTTATGATCCTTTTGATGTGTTTTGTTTAAAATGTTTACTTTTAATGGGTTTAATATGCCTAGAGAATCTGAAAGGCACCAGTAGGGAAAAAAGTCTAAACAGATAAATAAAGAGAACACAAATTCAGAGTACATGGTTTCCCTCAACGTCAACCCCTCTGTGCTAATAAGGGAGCTTTGAGGAGACCTGTAACCTTCTTCTGACCTTTAAAAGAGAGATTCTCAAACTTTCCTTGGTTGAGGATCATACATTACTTTAAATGAGTAAATTAACATCTTGGGTAATAAATTCGAGCTGCATTTTATTTCAGGTTAGATTTCCAGTTTAGGTCCATTTAGGATTTCCAGACTTTTCAATACATAGCAGCTCATTATAAATGTTATGAGAGTTCTGCTGGATATTTCCATCTACAAGAGAAAAACAATTCCAATGCTGAGAAAAAGAATGTTAAGTCCAACATAGGAACATAGACCTACATAACAGAAGGCTGGCAAAGACATCAAGAACCCCGTCCCCCATATACTAAGTAACCATAAAAATCCCACTCCTGAATTGGTTAAACATCTTAAAAAGGGATTTTTTTTTTTTTTTTTACTGCAAACACTCTCTGTGTTGCAAGACTGGTCCAGATCCTCCTCTGACACATAGACCTTGTCTTTTAATTCCTAGCTTAAAAGAGCTGGTTAATAAACCTTTTTTTCTTGGGCTTGTATGTAGTCTAAATAATTCTTCAGGTGCTTTGGTGTTTATATCTCATGAACTAGGAAATATTAGTTCATCAGGGTGCACTGGTGTAGATTGCCTGCTTTAAGGACATAGGCAGAAGTGGGGGCAATGTTCCTTGATTAGAAATGTGTTGCAAAAGAAAGAAACGGGAGGGGAATGTCTTTTCAGATACAGTTGGGGAATAGATACACTGGATAAAAAGTTTTGTTTCTTTTTTTTTTTTCTCATTAACTGCACAAAATAAAACTGTCCATCTGTGCTTGGCTATATTATTGCAAAACATTTGTATTTGTACTGAAACATTCATACATGGATGAACACCTGTTACTTTGTTCTGATTGTCCCTATTGGTTTGTTCTGTTTCTTTCATGGGTTGTAATTTTTTAATGATTCTCTCAAGCATTGTTGTAGACTCCTGATGTTTCATTTGGTTTTTAATTGCCTTTGAGTGTTGTGTCACCCCAGCTATCTTCTGTGTGATCAAATAAAATTTGAAATGTGCATTCTACACTTCTTGCCTATAGCAATTGTAACTTCAGGATGCTCCTTTATACACTTCCCAGAATGATGAAAGAGCTTGAACTTGCATGAGATATTCTCCAATGTACTGAATATCAGGCCATGGGGACTGTAAGTAGCGCTTCTATGTTTAAAATACATCAGAGCACAGAAAAATAAACTAATGTTTTACTATAATGTAATTTTTATGTGGTTGGTTATGAACACAAATTTTTCATTTTCTTTGCTCCTGGCATAAATCAAGGGATTTTTATTACGGCATCTTTCTTTCTTTGAATGTGTAATTAAAAAAGATAAAAAATAGGGATTTTTTTTTTTTAATTCTTTGCAGTGCAGCTGTGGGTTGGTTGAAGACAAAACATGAAGCAGCAATTAAGTTTGTCATTGTAATCAGAATAGTCACTACGTCACAGAACTATTTCTCTCGCTGCATTACATCACTGTTTACAGAATCACAGCCTCTTGCTTCGGAGCCTTATAATGACAGAAGAAAACAATTCCTCCACAAACAAAAACGCCCTGTTAACAGCTGAAGTCACAGCTCAGTTTGCCTCCTGGCTGGAATACACATTCCATCTGGAGCTCTATCAAGACAGTGCAGGGAGGTCTGGCAGCTGACTAATGAACTCTGAGTAAATAGGTCATTACTACATATTGTTTCAGTGTTACTGGATTTCAACAATATGTCAGACTGGTTATGAGCTTGCAACCTGGATTCTCATCTCTCTGCGTGGGTTAACTTCACCTGAAAAACTCTCTTACCCAAAAAACTTCCAGGATTCACCTCTCTTGACTTCAGATAGCAGAGATTTCCACCTCTGAGCCATCAATGTCACCGCAGTGTTCTTTTTTTGAGTACTTCATGGCCAGGTATAATAATACATGAGTTAGCATGTACTTAGATGTTTGCTTTCTTTTAAATGAAAAAAACTTGTACCCCAAAAGCACTATACAAGGTAAATCCCCAGAACTTTAGTATGGAAAGGTTTGTAGATTTATTAGCATCATTCCACTCCACATAGAGAAAACCATGCCGGTGCTCTGCTAAAAGTATTAACAAATACTTCTTTAATACATGCATGTACTCCTAACTGGATCTGAAGTATTAAACAGCATTAAAATTCATCAGTGCTTGTAAGTAAATTCATCAAATTTCCACTTCTGCTATTATTACTCTACACATGTATGAAAGAAAACATGCTTTTAACACCTGTTCAGCTTGCTCATTATACTCTAGCTCATACACTTAAATGACTTTTGCTGTCGATCTTTCTTTGAGAAGTCATTTTGTAGTCTGCACGCTGTATATATCATCTGGATTTTTTCAGAACTTAGAGCAGACAGAACCTGGATTGTTATTTGTCAAAATTACAGTGAGAATTATGCTTTGTCCACCTTTTGTTCTATCTGAATAAACTTTTTAAGAGACAGGATTGATTCCTTACCCCTCAATTTGAATGACTGATGTCAGACTTTCTGAATCCTTGGGCTGTGTCTTGAGTTTGGCCTCCTAACTAGAAGTCCTTCAGTTTCATTTGAGATGGACTTGGGATAAGCAGAAATCCAATCTCTCCAGTTATTATTTTTGGCTGATTTGCATTTGAAGATACTTTGCATTTGAGGCTTATCCTTGCCACACTGCCTTGGTTCTGCCAGGCAACTTTGGTGCTTTACACTATAATTAAGCGGAATCATAGAATCATCATAGAATCATAGGATGGCCTAAGCTGGAAGGGACCTTAGAGGTCATCAAATCCAACCTCCCTGTCATGGGCAGGGACGCCTCTCAACTAGATCAGGCTACTCAAGGCTCTGTCCAACTTGGCCTTGAACACCTCCAGGGAGGGGGCAGCCACAACATCTCTGGGCAATTTATTCCAAAGTCTTGCCACCCTTGTACTGAAGAATTTCTTCCTAAGATCTAATCTAAATCTATTCTCCTTCAAAAAAGAGTCATGGACCATGCTGTAGTCAATGGTAAAGATACATCTGAATTTAATGAGCTTATTTTCTGCCAGAAGTCAGTAGTTTGGCAATAGGGCAGATATTCCCCCAGCATTGCAGTCTGAGATGCCTTTTGATGACAAACATTATTCTTAGACTTCTTTCTCCATCTTCCACCCAGCACAGAGCAAACTTGTTTCTTCACAAATAAGATTCGTTGCTTCTGGGTATGATGAGTTCCCCTCTTAGACTATAAACACAAAAGACACAAACTAGTTAAATACATAGGACACACACAAGTTTTCCTTTAATCATACTTTTAGCTTTTACTTCCTACATGAGATTAATTACAAGGATTCTTCCGTTTATTCCTGGGTCGTTTTAATCAGATTACACTTCTCTAGAGACAAATATTTTAGACAAGACTATATTCTCTCTATAGAATATATTCTCTCTATACATATATATATTCTTTCTATATTCTCTCTATATAGTATATTCTCTCTACATATAGTACATTTTCTCTACATAGAGTATATTCTCTCTATATTGTCTCTATATAGTATATGCTCTCTGTACAATACAAAGTGTGATATCTACAGTATCCCATCCGCAGCAAGACATTGACAGACTGGCTTTCTGGACTAAATTGTACATAGTTATAAACATTTTGAGGTGTAGAAAGTCCCCAGTCATGAAGCATTTACCACTGGATGTTTGGATTGCTTTTTTTTTACACACTGCTTGTAATTCTTTTTCTCATGCTATCTCTTCATGGTGAGCCTTTCCCTCTCTCTTTTTATTTATCTGTTTCTTCACAACTGTTCTTGGAGGGAAAACTAAGCCTGGATTTTATTTTATTTGCACTTAAATCATTGAAATGTGGAATTCTTTACTTCAGGGGTTTAAACTAGACCCTCAAGGCTACCTTGGCAGACTCCTGTGGTTTTGGAGTATAGATTTTTGTGTTTTGTTTAAGAAGGTATTGCAAGCAATGACTCTTTAGAACTTTAAGCATGCAGTAAAAAAATAGAGATGACTAATAGCTATTTAGCAAGTAATGATGGCTTAGCAATATTTACCACTCTGATTTAGCCTCTCTGGCTCCATTACTTGGGATATTTTCCTGAATTAAATTTGCCTCAGTTCTATAGCCAGCAGCTGTCCACAGGAAAACAAAAAAATGTCCCAAATCCTCCAGAAATAATGATTTCATATTTCTAATAGGTTTCTTTAACTGTATAATCAAAATGGTCTCTTGTGTCCTCTAGCATGTGGTATGTCATAATAAAAACCTTCATGTCAAACATCTAGAGAAATCCAGACAGAATAAATAAAAACTTTTATGTGCACGTAATAATTGATCAATAGGAGAGGGAGAATGTATATCCTTTGCCTGTGACTTTTGCTCTGGAGCTAAAGCTGAGAACCACATTGGGTCTATTTGAATGAGGATGTTCATATGAAGTCTGTGTCCACTTCTCAGCCCCAAACAGATTGTGCCAGTTTTCCATTCATGTCTAAGTGTCACAATATTCTGTTTCTAAATGGTTAGGCTAGATCATCTTGAGACCAGCTGTTCTAAGGGTTTTAAAAGAATATAAGAACATGTACACTTAATATTTTTAAAGCTCTAATAAAATTGGTGTCCTAATATATTTGGTCTAAAATGAATAGACAAACCTGTGTATTGTAACTTCAGCGAGTGATATGTTAGTCTGCAATACACTTTTCCCACCAGAGACTTTGCACTACTATGGTGTTTTAAGACATTTATTGCTATACATTACTTTTTTTCTTGCTTTGTGGGAAAAAGAAGTATTTTTCTACTTTACTATTTTAAGTGACTTCAAAATATTTGCTAAAATTCTTCCAGTGATGTTTGTGGCTTCTGAATCATTAATTTGTTTATTAAAGCAGTTGGTTTTAATTTAGTAGAGGTTTCTCAAGGTCCAAATGTAAATTTTAAACAAGGTAAAAACAAATAAATGAACAAGCAGATCCTAACTCCTAAAACTCAAGTAAGGATGTTTTTCTAAAGCTTTCTTCAATATTATGCGTAAGGACTATACCAGCTACATATAGACATTCTGATTTGTAGCAATGTAAAAATTAGCAGAATTACATTTCACTTTTACAGGAATTCATTATTAAATTCTTTTATGTTCTCTCGAGCCAATACTAGCTGAAGCTAGTGCCTTTGCTAAGGTACACTGCAAGCTATTAATGATTCACTGTCTTTCAAAGAGTGGAGTGATGGAATTGATTGCCACCGAGACAAGGCAAATTATACCTCCTGTGCATTCTGAACTGTAAATCATGTAAGAAATATTTGGAACAAAACACAACCCTTTCTGACATTCTGTGATTCTGTAATTCTGAAACAAATACATATGTCAGGTCAGAGATTTTAAGAACATTAAAGATCTCTTTTTCTAAGGAATCTGAGATATTAGAACTTGAGACTTCAATAGAAGGCAGGGTTTCTTTGACAACTTTTGAAGCTTTGAGTCATGCTTCACTTGAGAAATCCACTAATAATTTATGTAAGTGAATGCTGTGTAAGTCATTTAAGTAGTCATTTGAAAATTTCATGGTTTAAAGATCCATTTTTTTCTTGTATAGCATAGAATTTTAAAATTAATACATTGTTTCCCTAGTTTGCTGAAGTATAAGTTATGGTTTTGATAGTCCTTTGAGTTTTTTATTTGCAGAATTAACAATAAATATATAAGACGTACAATATTTTTTTCCGCAGTATATAAAGTGCTTGGCTATAAAAAGTCCCAAGGAACAGCAATTTAAAGAGGTTTGCACAAAGCTATAACCAGTTATTCTCCCTGAATCAGGTGCTTAGTTTATAACAGTTCAGAAGAAACCAACAGTTCAAAGTTATAGTTGTTAAACATTTCAGAACCTTTTACCAGAAGTACCCTACTAAACAGAGGTTGACGTTTAGCATGACTATGTAACTTTGATTTTTGCTTAAACTCATAAAACATGTATTTCCTGATTTTTCTAGTCCCACTGTACCCAATAATATGGAAAATGTTGCTCTCCTCAAACCTTAGGTAGTTTTCTTTTGTATAAAAATATGTTCTAACCCTCATGAGCATAGTAAGCTCAGCTATGAAACCTTACAAATTTACAATTTTTACAGAAAAAAAAATAGCTAATTTTTTCAGAGAAATTATTGCTTTACATATGTGAACTCTTTTGTTCACTAAACTAAGAAAAAATCCTATTCTTATGCACAGTTTTGAAAATATATAAAGGGATGGATGAGCAATGGAGAAAACAGTTACAACATTTCACAAACTATAGGTATTTTCAGCTTCATTTTTGTTTGTACTAGTGGAAGTGAACGTCTGTTCCTGAAATGGTAACAAAAGACAGATATTTACGTAGAGTTAAAATTCGTTTGATTGTTAAACAAAACGTGTATGTTGGAACAATACATGTAATATATTGTACTTTTGCATAGAAGTCAGAGCATGTTTAAATCATGGGAGATTTTCTAAATACAGAGCATGGGAACTGTGGTACTGAAGCAGCTCAGTGGTCCACATAGTTTCTGATAGTGTTCAGCTGCTAGGGAGAAGGCGGTAACAGGCAGACATAAAATCTGTCCTGCTTATTCTTAACCCAGTCACATAGTGGCTGACTTCTGCTTTACAATGACAAAATTGATATTATACAGATGAAATGTATTTCCTATAAAAAAAATTTCCATTTCTGTTAAAATATATAGATAAAAATATGTTACTGAAAATGCCTATTAATCTCTTTCTTCAGTTTGGAAGTTTTAATTTTTCCTGAGAAAAATAGAAAACTTAGGAAAGAAGACACTTTTAATAATTTTTTTTCTTCAGGAAATTTCTGTGGAGGTTTCTTGTTTCTAGCTGAACACTATAATTTAATATTCTTATTATTCATGTATTTTTAATCTTGGTAAGCCAATGCCTTCAGTGATATTTTCTGGCAATCAAATTATACAATTGTGGATTTCTTGAAAAAAAATTTCCCTTATTCTGTGTGGTTTATTCCATTTTCTTCAACTGCCATTCTGCATTTAAGTTGGAAAAAAGATGAACAGCAGTTGCCCATGCAGTTTCTGTGCTCCATTCAACACTGCCAGACTCTCTCTTTTTATCCTCACACTTCTATTATTTCTTGTGTAATGGAAGTGTTCCCAAACATTGAAACTTTCTAGTTTCCCAATTTTTAACCTTCTTTGAACCTTCACACTGTATTTACAGCCAGCATGCTGGAGGTACTGTTTATGGCCTTACTTTTCCCCTGCAGGATATGTTGTTTACAGTAAGGAAGGGTGATGGACCAAGGTAGAAGACATGGGAGGTAATGGGAAGTAGTGTCTAGTGTACAGAGAAAATGAGCTAAACAGATATGTGAAAGGGGCAAGGACGGGGCAGTGAAATGTTCATATACTTTTAATAACTCTATTATTTAATAACTCTGTTATTGCTTGACAGCACCACATGCAATTCACTCATACAGGGAAGCAGTCAAAGGAATAACATCCTTCCATTCCATGTCACCATGTTGTGTATCTGTAGTTCTTCCAGTGTAACTGCTCTAGCTGCTATGGAAACTCAGAAGCAGCTGCTCTGTGCAGACATAGCCACACAGGTGTGAGCTAATGTATATTTTTTAAAAAGAAAATTCTCTATTATCTTACAAAATGCATGGTACTGATTTTTTTGAGCAATAAGTAGGAATGCTGTTTTAACATTAAAAGAATAAATAAAAAAATAAACAGAAAAATAATAATAATTTCTGAATGACTTTTCCTGTTCTCAGTCAATTCTAAGTAAACAGTGTAGAGATGGGAGGAATGAAGGCTATCTTTGTGACACATGTTCCATTTAATAAGAGGTGAGAGAGTCCAAGTTCCATTATGTGCTCATAAACTGTAGAAGAGTTCCTTATGTTTGTTTTAATAAACAAATTTCACCGTCCACTGATAAATTGAACAAACTCCACTACACCACAGCCCTCAGGTCTCATGGCAAAAGGAAACATGGGTCTTGGAGTTCAGCTTCGCCAACCTTCTCAACCGAACTGGGAGAAAACTGTTTGACATCTATTCCAGCAGTGAAAAACATCAGTCACCTTTAGGTCCAGATGTGTTAGTTGGAAAGGCAACTTCTAATGTAAAAAACCCCACTTTCTGTGAAGCATACATGGATGATTTGTACTCTTCTGTCTCTCCTGGTCAAGGTATAAAGCTTGTCAGTTGAGCAGCAAGCCTGGCCATTGTCTTCCTAAGACTCTTTCACAGGTAAAAATTTTTGTAAAATGGTCCTGTTTAACAAAATATTTTGGTATAACTAATCCTTTTAAAATTACACTCAACAACTCAGAACCACTACAGAGAAATTCCAACTGCAGCCAGTACTTTTGAAACCCTATGCCACAGTTTGTTTTTTAAGACAACACATAGCTGCTAACAGATATAATAAATTAATATATTAAGTACTATCCCCCACATAGAATTAACCCAAATATAAAGTGTCTTACAAGAAATACTCTCGAGTTCCCTCTTTGGTCTATTTTTTAATTAAATTGTTCTATAAAGTTAGTGGTTCTGTGTGACTAAATTATTCTATTCATTCCATGGAATTTGCGTTACGGCCAAGGTTTCAAAAATCATGCCTCAAATTATAAGGTCTAAGTCCTTATTTCTGTGTCTTAAAGAATGCCTCAACTTTAGAAATGACCTGACCATCAAAAAAAATGGATTCCACGGTTGTTGGAAGCAGCAAGTACTCAGGTCCCCACATCACCCCTGTGCCTGGGCTCATGTAAGTGGTCTATGTGGCCATACTGAGGCATTGGTTTTGGAGAATTTTATTTTGGATACTTATTACCCAGCTCAGTATTTCACTGAGTATGTTCACTGCATCACTATGAAAACAATTACGCTGTTTCAAAAAAGGCAGTGGACAAAAACTGTTATTGCCCAGAAAAACAATTTTTGAACCCATGGTCATAGAAGACAAGTTTACATGAGCACAGCAGTTTGGATGTAAACTGAAAATAATTTCCTATAGAACTCCAGAAAGTTACTGTTTTCTCCTCTGACCAGAAGGAAATGAAATGGACTTTATTTTTTGATGAAGCCAGAAGCCAAACGAGCCTTGTCTCATGAACCCAGCAAGGGAGAGAGGAGGTCACAGCTGGTCCCCTAGCCAAACACCAGAGTGGAGATATGTGTGAGGCCCCAAGTCTCCTCCAGAAACCGAGCAGAGAATGCAGATAAAACTCCATGTTCGCTCAAACAAGGCAAAATGTTTAGCTTTCAGTTTACTTACACTTTTAAAGCAGTATTTTGTTTGGGGTTTATCCCAAGCGAACGTCCCCGCTTGCACTTCCCCTCGCTCTGCCAGACAGTTTTCTGGCTGACTACAAAGCTGACAAACCCACAAAAGACCACAGGTATTCACATGATGCTAAGTGATATTTTTGGGGATTCAAGCCCATTTTTTGAGTTGCCACAATTTGAATTTTAGCAATTTCATGCTTTGAGAAGAACAAGAAATGGTCTTCAGTTGCTCTTCCAGTCCATTGTGCTAATTTTTTTTTTCTACCTGCTCCTGCCAGCACAACAGTAGTAGAGAAAAGTAGATTGATGAAAGCAGCCATTGTCTTTGCTTTTTCTCATAAAATAGTGTTGATAAAGGATAAAAAATGAGGGGTGAAGCAAAGATGCCTTTAGAATTATTGAATAAAACTGTGCATATTTGTTTTTAAAAATTGTAAGTTTGTGATGAAAAAAGAAGCTTGTTAGAACTAAAATTTTGTCATGATTTTATTTTTAAATGTATCTCTTTGGAGAAAAAATTACCCTTTAAGAATTTTATGGGGTAGCAGTTTTCTTTTATAGAAAACATTACAATCAATTTATACTGTACCTTAAAAATCTGGTTTGGTAAATTAATAACATATTAATGTGAAAAAAATAATAGAGTGCTCCGTCAAAATCAAATAAAATTAATTTTAATACCTTGAATTATAAATCTTCAAATTATTGTTAACATTCATTTATTATTTTATACTAATACTTAAAGAATAGTGAGTCAAGACTATGTCACTCAAGTGTGATGAAATGCATTCGTCACTTTCCAGTCTGGTAACATTGTCCAAGAGTAAAGACAAGAGAGAGAGTGGTGGAGGAATGAAGATATACAACGAAAGAGTGAGATAATACTGATTAGCATCACAGCAGTTTCCATGCATGAAAATTAGGTCATTGCCAATTTCTCTCAAGCTTCGTATAGTAAAAGATTGAAAGAGTACTGCAATAGCTGTACTTATATCTATGGAAAACTCTTTCCAAATAATGTGGTATATTAAAGGAGAGAGTGCAAATAGGTTTGCTGGAAAATTGAATGAATTAGTATCTATGGGAAATCATTTGGGGAGAGGAAAAGCTGCAAAAGCCTTTCAGAATGATGATATAAATTTTGTTTGATACAATAATGAACAAGGTTTCAGCAGAAGAATACACAGAATTGAGTGGAAGAATTTACAGGGATCCATAACACAGGAAAACGACAGTTTAAATTCCTACATTAGTATTTTTATCACTTATATTACAATGGGTCTTAGGAGAGCTAGTAATGGTTTTGTGATGAAAAAGCTCAAAACAGGTACGTCATTCAGAAATACTTCAAACTTCTTTCATTACTCTTTCCATATGTTTTATCTTTCTTTGCCCTTGGGTCAGATCTCACAACAGCTTTGGCTTTGTTTGAAATTATTAAAATTTATATAGGAAGAATTTTGGCAACATGAAATTTTTTTTCATGAAAATACCTCTCACTCAGGAGCACTTTGACAACTGAAGTGAAATACTTTAACATTGACACCACCGCATTTGTTTTTTCCCACTGCGAAGGATCTTTTTAGACATTCTCCATTACATAAATATTAACCTTCACTTTATGAACAGCATTTTCCCATTCTGCCACAAACTAGTTTTTTTTTTTTTTAAAAAAAAAATCAAGTATTTTGCAGAATTACCAGACTCTGAACCATCCAGAAAGAAGCTCTACCTCCCAAGTTATCTCTGGGTATCATGTTTAAGTTCCAAGAGCCTGAACTGAAGTCAATATTTGTAAATAATACCACTATATTTTTTCAGCTGAAGAATTCAACCTGATAATCTAGGATCCAACTGGACTGAGATCAATGTTAGATGAAACCATGCATTATGTAGGAATTTTATGTGAAATAAGCTGTCTGAGTGTAGCCTGTGGATACATACACAAGGCTCGATTCATCTGGGGAGGACTTTATTCTTATCATCCATTAGTCAAAGTGAAGTTCTCACTGTAACTCCACTGTAGAATGTATTTAATATAAACTTCTTGAGTTGAATATCATTATTTCTAAAATAACTTGAAAAATCATTTGCATATTCCCAGAATGTCACTTTGGGATATTGGTCACTTTAACCAGTGTAAACCTGACAATTGTTTCTGCTCCAAATATGCACATATTTTAACCATCTCAAAAGCTTTGTAGGTTTGGTAGAAGCATGAATTTTTGAAAGTAGCCCAAAATGCAGTATTACCTTAAGTAAAAGAGTCATCTTTAAAAACCACCACTAACTACAAGGTCTGTTTACAAAAACTGTATTGATTACTGTTGTATCTATATAATACCCTCCTAAAATATTGTTATAACCAAATAATATTCTGCTCCAAATTATTGTGTTAATGTGTCTGAATATCCTTGATTACAAAGTAAAGCTGAAATATCACTGTGCTAGTAAAATAATTTGGTTAGAACTTCAGAACAAATTTGCAATACACTGTGTGATAATAGAGATTGAAACCAGTACCAGTTTTTCTAATGCCAGTATTGTCAGTCTGGACCTGCAGATCATATAGAAATGTATCTCACGAGTACTTGCACATAGATTAAATAAAAAGCCTAAAATAGTGGACAGGATTTAAACATCATTTTGGTATTGCTGTGGTGATGGAAATGTGCTACAGGAAGCATTTCGAAAACGCTGGTTGAACTGGTGCTGAAGTGGAAGGGTAATTTAGAGTATGATCTCTAAGGAAGATGTGTAAGTCAGTATGTGTAAAGAGTGTATCAGCAGTAGGTTTGCAGAGGACACCAAGTTAGGTGGAGTGTTGATCTGCATGAGGGTAGGGAGGCCCTACAGAGAGACTTGGACAGATTGGATTGATGGGCCAATGTTAATGGTATGAGCTTAACCAGGGCCAAGTGCCAGGTCCTGCACTTGGGCCACAACAACCCCATGCAATGCTACAGTCTTGGGGAAGTGTGGCTGGAAAGCTGGATGGCAGAAAGGGACCTGGGGGGTCTAATTGGCTGAATATGAGCCAGCAGTGTGCCCAGGTGGCCAAGAGTGCCAATGGCATCCTGGCTTGTATTAGAAATAGTGTGACCAGCAGGAGTAGGGAGCTGATTGTCCTCTTGTACTCTGCACTGGTGAGGCCGCACCTTGAGTACTGTGTCCAGTTTTGGGCACCTCAGTACAAGGGAGATATCAAGGTGCTGGAGTGAGTGCAGAGGAGGGCAACGAAGCTGGTGAAGGGCCTGGAGAAGAGATCTTAGGAAGAGTGATTGAAGGAGCTGGGGCTGTTTAGTTTGAAGAAGAGGAGGCTAAGGACACACCCCATCACTCTCTACAACCACCTGAAAGGACATTGTAGAGAAGTTGGTGCTGGTCTCTTCTTGCAGGTAATTAGTGATAGAACAAGAGGGAATGGCTTCAAACTGCAACAGGATAGGTTTAGATTGGACATTAGGATAAAAATTTTCACAGAAAGAGTAGTCAGACATTGGAATAGGCTGCCCAGGGAGGTGGTTGAGTCACCATCTCTGGATGTATTTAAAGATTGTTTAGATGTGGTGTTGGGGGATATGCTTGGACTCGATGATCCCAAGGGTCTTTTCCAATCTGAATGATTTTATGATTCTATGAATTCCAGCGTGGGGCTGAATACTGGATAATCCTCAGTATTCCCTGAAAATATCCATCACACTGGAAATGCATGTCTGGTTTCAAGATGGTTTTCTTTTTCAATGTATTCCCCCCCCATTTGTTGTACTGGGGCATATAACTCTACTGAAGTAGAAATAAAATTAATTTCTACTCTTCGGTGAAGTCTTGGCCATCTCTCCCTCATTCACAATAGAGTCCTAAAAAAGAACTGCAGAATTTGGAAAAAAATGAGAGGAATTCATCTCAGAACTCTTTATAAAGTGATCTGCCTAAATTGGGTTCTGTATAAAGTTTTAGAGGACCAAATATAAGCCATTTTACATTGGCTTTATCTTTCATTTTCTAAGTAGTTTCACTAAAATAAAAAGCTGGCCTCATCAATAAGAGCTGCTTGGTGAGGTTCAAAATATCTCAGATGATGTGAATGTAATTCTTCAACAGATCTTAAGTGTTGTCACCAAAGGTTCATGAAAGCAGCATTAAAATATCAAGAGTATATATCAATATATCAACATATCAATATATCAATATAACTGAAGTATATATAACATAGTGTATTGGGTTTGCCTGGCCAGATTTCAGTGGC
Source organism: Trogon surrucura (assembly GCA_020746105.1). Taxonomy (NCBI): domain Eukaryota; kingdom Metazoa; phylum Chordata; class Aves; order Trogoniformes; family Trogonidae; genus Trogon; species Trogon surrucura. The sequence continues at coordinate 66,616,036 of CM036620.1, forward strand.
GGGGAGATTTCTAGAAGCTGCTAGAAGCTTCTCCTAGGTCTGACAGGGCCAACGCCAGCCGACTCCAAAGACGGACCCGCCACTGGCCGAGGTTGAGCCTATCAGTGATGATAGGATAGGAATGCCTCTGTGAAAACATATTTAAGAAGAAGGGGAAAAAAAGGAACTGCGCCACACAACAACTGGCAGAAGAAAGAGGTGTGAGAATATGTGAAGACACCAAGATCAGTGATGGGGGAGAATGTGCTCCAGGTGCCGGAGCAGAGCATTCGGTGTAGATGTCCACCTGTGGCTGGAGTGGCTGGATACCTGAAGGGCCCTGTGACCCTGTGGGAAGCTGGTGCTGGAGCAGGTTGCTGCCAGAGCCTGTAGCCCGTGGAGAGAGAGAAGCCCATGCTGGAGCAGGTTGGCTGGCAGGACTTGTGTGATGTCGTGGGGGACTCGTGCTGGAGCAGACTCACGTTGAGGCAGTTTGTTAAGAACTGTCTCTCGTGAGAGGACTCACATTGGAGAAAGTGTGTGAAGATTGTCTCCCATGAGAGGGACCCCACAATGGCCCAGGGGAAGAGTGAGAAGTCCTTCCCCAGAGGAAGAAGTAGCGGGGGAGACATCAGATGAACTGACTGCAACCTCCATTCCCTGTCCCCCTGCGCCACTTGAGGGGAGGAGGTGGATAAACTGGAAGTGATGTTAAGCCTAAGAAGAAGTGAGGGGTGAGGGGAAGGTGTTATTCTAAGATCTGCTTTTATTTTTCATTACTCATCTCTGATTTTGATTGTTAAATAAATTCAACTAATTTCCCCCAAACTGAGTCTGTTTTGCCCGTGATAGTAGTTGCAGGTGATTTCCCTGTTGTTATGTCAAACCATGGGCCCTTCGTTATATTTCTCCCCCTGTCTAGCTGAGAAGGGGGAATGATAAAGCAGCTGTGGTGGTCACCTGGCCACCAGCCAGGGTCAAACCACTACAAATAGACAATAAATATTATATCTATTATAGATAATATCTATTATATATAACATAACATGAACATTATATATGTATTTCTATAAATTTACAGGCATAATATTGTATATATTATGTGTTATATGCATAATGTTATAGTTTACATACAAGATGAAACAATGTGCATGTAAATACTACCTGGTCCATCAAAGAGATAATGCAAAACCTAGTTAATTAAGTGTCAGACTACAGTTCAATGAAAAAAATGAATTAAGCTTGCCGTAGTTCCTAAACTATTTCTACAGATCCTGGGCATTTAATCTAACTTCTGTTAAGGACTGTCAATGACACAGTTCAACATGACACACTTGGACAATCTCTGACACCCTATGAATCTTGAAAAGATTGTGTATTGCAAAGAGTGCGTAGCAAAGGGGGCTCTTCTTTTCTTTTCAATGTGATACATCTACATGGCCTTGAAAAGACTGAATTCATGATAATAATTGTGTTCAGAATATCTGACTGAATCTCTCACTGGAAATATAAGTTCTTTTACTGTTTTCTAGGCTAGGTTATTACTGACTAGCACCAGCATACTTGCTAGTGATAGCTATTTCCTGAGAGTCTTTTAATGTAAATGAAATATTTTTGTGTGTATATATAGTCAAAATTTTAATTGAAAAATTTGGCTTTTATGCATTTTTATTTGGAAAAGTCTGTCTCACTTTCAGTTTAGCGCCAGCCTCTGTGTGTTTGAGTACATGTGGATGTGCCTAGACTTTACTTTTTGAATGTTTTTTAATTAATTAATTAATTAAAAATGTTAGACAGCATTGTCTAACTGGGTGTTACTTACTTCTCAGAACCAGATCACTCCTTAGATGGTAATTATAATGCCTAATTACGGAAAACTAGTATTTTCCACATCAGCATCTGCCTTCATTGCACTGTCTGCAAATACTAATGCTCATAGTTTAGAGGTTGCTTTCTGAGTCGTTGATTACAGATGAGCTTTCTAAATTATTTCTATTTTCTTTGCCCTCACTTCATAAATTAACAAAATTGCTTTCATATTAATGTTTGTAGAAATACGTGTTAATCACTTTTACACTGAGGCAAAAGTAGTGGTTCATCCTAACTTCCAGCTTATCTTTTCCCTCATTAATTTGTTGGTACAGACTAATACTGAATTTGACAAGATGTTATATTGGTATACGATGAAACAGAAATTTGCATGATGTTGTCAGATTTATTTCCATGAAACACAGAGTATTCACACTTTATGATAGAAATCTGAGACAATCTTTTGACCAACTCAGTTAAGGAAGAGCCTTTGTAAAGCTAGACTTATGTTCAGATGAATACACAGTGACTCAGTGTTATTTAGTGAGCTCAATCAGATGAAATTCTCAACCATTCAGACTCCGTAATTTTTAGAATTCAGCTTTAATTAGACCATCGACATGATCACAGATAACTGCAGAGCCTGTGAAGGCTAATTCTCATTTGTAGGTCATTCTGGAAAGACAAAATGAAGGTTTCGGATTTTGTTTTCAGTTCTGACTCCAACTACAGGCTAAAAGTTCAAATAATAAGGTTATACAGAAAACTGACTGTAATGTTTTCATAACTTATTTGATGTAATAGGACTATTATCTCAGGAGCACCTATAGAAGTGTAGACTGGTTTGACTGTCCCATCCTTCACTTATACTTTTAACTGCACGGCCATGGGGAGCAAATTAGGTAAACTGAAATTCTGATTTGGAAAAGTCAAACTGGAAATGAGGTCCACAGATTGACTGTAAAGAATATGAGACATCATTGGCCCTTGATGGGAATGTGCACATGTACAGCAGGTGCACTGATGTCTATTGCTCCTGGATACAGAAACAGAAAATAAAATGAGAAAGCCCAGAGCCAGTATAATCTCACTTGTTCCAGAAGAGCTAAAACTTTGTTTTCCCATAAAGCAAATTAGATATTGTAGACTTAAAATTGCCAAATTCTCTAGCCAAAGAAAGCAGAGATCTGTCCCTCATTGCTGGGGCCACCTACTTGGTTCTTCCAACAGAATATGAAAAAGAAAGTGCAGCCTGATTGCTATAATTCTTGGATGCTTAAATTTTATTCTGCTTTCAAGGTCTTCATGATGCAACTAAGCTGCGATCAGGCAAACTGGTCTAAAGTCATCCAAGCATCATCTGTAAGTATCATCTGATACAGAGATGACTTGCTGAGAGGAAGGGTGGGTAACATTAGCTAATGCTGATGGTTCATTGTGTCAGTGCTAACCTTTTACTTGGAAATGCAGCCTTAAGGGCTTTTGAAATAATTGACTCAAGTGTTGGGGGGAGGAGGTCTGCTCACTCATGGAGCTGGCAGAGTTTTTGTTTGTAAATAATCTAACTTTGATTTGTGTGGAATGATTAAATATTATTGAGTCAGATGTGTGGAGGAGAAAAGGATGTGCATTCAGCACCAGTAAGTAAATGAAATACAGTTGTGATCTGTTTAAATAGAATGTGCTTGCTAATATACCAGGTGTCAGGAAATACAGTTCCTTTCACTTTCAGTCGATCTTATTGCTCTATCAACGGAGATATTATTGCAAAACCAAAATTATTGTTCCCAGTACTTTATCACTAGGATTTTTCTTCATTTCCACTCTGGACCACATTAAGAAAACAGTCCATGAAGGAATAGCACTCTTGATTTGTCTTCTTCGCATGCCTATTAAACCAAACTCAAATCAGCCTGTGATCTGGAGAAATAGAGTGCTGATCTCTGTAGTGGTGATCTAAAAAAACCCCACACATTGGTCATTATAGAGAATGTGATAGATGAGGTGAAAATAAAGGAAGGAAAAAACAGGAAAAACAAAATAGCAACCAAACATGGCAACTAAATCTTACAGAAGATCTGTATTTTGGGAGATTTCCAGTGCAAAATAAAGCTTAAAATGATTAATAATTGATTTTAATTAGCCTTAAATGAGCCACGTCAGAACTACCTTGATGACATTTAAATTGCTGTAAGCAAGTGCTGGAGTTAACACACCCCTGAGATGACAAACGAGCATTTACACTGTCAGAGAGTTCCTTGCCAGCCTACCCTTGGCTCACATTCAGACTTATTTTTTGGACAATTTAATTTTTCCCTTATCAGAGAATGTTTAAATTAAGCAGCACTTCACTCAGAGACAGTAATCTTCTTTTTCAGGCAGTGCAAAATGTGGCTTGTTTAAATCCAGCTCCTGTCACTGGAGTTGTGGACACAGGTTTGAAATTTGTTAACGTGCTGCTGTAGTTGACAGTTGATCTCTGAGCAGAGGTTAAAAGACGGCAGAAGGGGGAAAGCACCAACCAGCAAAGCAGCTACACAAATACAAACAAAAGTGTTTTCATCACTTACAACACATACAGTTTCCCACCTATCTTATTTGCAGAATTCAACGCTGATGGCAGCTGGATATATTCCACATGTAATTGGTTCTTGGAAATCTGATTGTTAGAATTTGCCACATGATGGAGAGCATGCTCATGTGTTATCTGTGGCCCAGGAGCAGGGAGCTAATCACTAAATTATCATCACAGATAATTTCAGAACGAAGGCAGCTTGTGACGTAGTCTTTTTAAAACCTTAGAGAGCAGATAAAGCTAGAGTTTTATTTTTGCTTAAAGTTGTTTTATTTACCTCTTCTTTCTTTACAAAAGATTACCTAATCCCTCTTTATTGTTTACTGTTCTTGCTGTTCATGTCTTGTAAAAGAATTTCTTTTTCCCTTGAAGGGACCTTTTTATATTTTGTATCTACAGTGTGAACTAATTAGGCAATTAAGAAAAACTTACTTGGAAATACAATTCCTTTAAGACTACTTTCTTTTTATTTTGGTTCATTTTGATCACTTTTCTTTCTTTTAATTAAACAGTAATCCATCTTTTTCATTTAAACAATTTCTGCTCTACAAGCACCTCTGCATTAGTTTTACCTCTTTATTTCACATTTCCCACCTCCTTTACTTTTTCGTTGTGTTAGCTTGGATGAAAATGAATCATCTTTATTTCCCTGCCACCGTCAATTGCAGTTTCTTTTCCCATCAGTGGGAATGAAGTAGTGAGTGCGAACTGCAGGAACGCTGTCAGTTGTTTATTCTATGGCCAGCGCTATCTCAGAAGGCAGCTTCCCGAAGAAGCCGTGCTTACAGTAGTAAGTGAAGCCAGGGGTGACTCATGGCTCAGCACCCCACTTATCATGCCTGCTGAAAGCTGGACCATCCATTCCGGATGAACTGCCCCTTTGCATTGCAGAGGTTTTCTCGGGAGCCAGCACAAGACGCCTCGCCTCAACAGTGTGAAATAGCTGCCTGTCCTGGCTTGCTGATACTTCCAGAGACTGCGGGCTGGCTAAGGTCCACTATAATCACATTTTTATTTAATCATTTTATCAAATCCAAGGGCACACTGCAGTTCCAGGTAGGAGTAGGAAGGTTCGGAAGCACGGTGCCAACTCTGCTGCTGTGTCGTGGGACTCTCCCAGACTTCCCACCTCGGCCGAGGGACCCAGGCAGAAAGACGAGATGTCTGGGGGGAGGACGTTCAGATCAAGATCGAGACTCTGAAGTGTGTCTCTGGAGGGAAGGGACCCTTTCCTGTTCCAAACAGTTCTTTCCTGCTCCCAAAGTCTTACAGCTTACTGTCTAACTCCTTTGTGTTATCAGTGAAAATCTGACCCCAAATGCAGTCTACCCAGCAATTCTTCAGGGACTGCAGTTTTGACCCAAAAAGAACTGTTATCTTCCTCAGACCTTTCCTGGCTATCCAGGAAATTATGGAAAAAGCCCTAGTTAATGCTTTCAGGATCAAATCAAGCTGCAAGAATAGAACTACTGGCTCCTGTTGGCACAGGGAGTCAGCTCTCTGAAACTCTGTGTCACATATATACACTACACGTTAAAGTAAAGGAGTATGACTGCAATCTTGGAATTATATGGGACATGACATCTTGAAATCTATGGCTGTATAATTTTCAAATTATAAAGGGTGTTTTAATTTCTTTTAATTTTTTGTTTTGTATAGTACAGCAGGGACAAGGGGGTATTCTCTAAAGGAAGTGCTGGAGATAAGTAGCAAAGCAGTATGTAAATGCTGCAGCTATGAATATTGGATATTGTTACAGGGTATTTATAAAGTAAACACGGAAAGACAACGTAAAATTGGAGTAACAAAAACCCCCAGGATTTTCAAAGGATAAATTAAGCTTTAGGCTTCTGGGTATAATTCAATTTTTATATGACAGAAATTAAGGGAAGAAATTGGCATTTCTGTTATTTCACAGCTGCCTTTTTGTTTCTGGCAGGTTTGTCTAACCCAACAGCAAGATCCAGAGCAGCAGATCTTAGGACTCTGCCTTTCTCGCTTCCCATGTTTTAGTTTCACGTCTGTTTTTTCAGGGCACTATTTTACATATGTAACTTGTGTGCATTTTTTTTCTTTAATGTAGTGCACAGTTTGCCTCTTGCAAAACACTGGGAATCTTCTTTGGAAGCTAGCAGGAGGAATTTTAATGTGATATAATATTTTTAATATTGTATGAAATTAGGAGGCAACACAAACAGTGTTATTATACATAACTTTATTTGAGTCTGCAATTTTTCCTGTATGGTTTCATGCATATAAATGGAATACCCAGGGTCTGGCCATGTGTTAACATCTCACATTTCCTTTCCTGCCACAAATGCTGCTTATTATAATAGTATGAACTGAAATATGTATTTTTATTGCTGTTCCAAATGAGTAAGAAAGTAGAAACACACAAATATGGATTTGTTTTCCAATATTGTATATGTCTGTTTTATAGTCTGATAAAAGTTTTAGTTGACACAGTGCTAAATAAATGTAGCCCTGTACAGTATGTTTACTTAAGTATTTAACTTGTGAAATTTAGTAAAATAACAATTTAAACAGATAAGGATTAGTCAAATAGAAAAACTATTAGAAACATTCACATCGTTCAAAATAAAATTCTCAGCCATTATCAGATGTAGGAAAACCACATAAGAATCCATTAAAAAAGTTTTCAAGCTCCAATAAGTTAAATATAATAGACCTTTTTTGTCAAACACAAAAATAAATATTATTGATTTTATGAATAAATACATTTTCTTAAATGATTTAGAAAGCTCTGTTTATTCATATACAGACAGTGTTTAGAATATGTAGTAGCCAGTATGTCTGCAGATATATTTATGTTGGACTGTTTAGATTGGCTTCACCTCTGTAATAATTTATAACAGTTTCAATGTAAACCTGCCATTGAGCAGGTCATAAAGGTCCTGCATTTTAACCATCATAATTTCAGATAAACCCACAAAACTATTTCTTGCAGGAAAGCTCTAGTTAATCCTTGAATATCTTTGGGATGGAATTTGTTTTTTTATTTAGGCAAATTTAAAGAGCAATAAAGGCTGCATTTTAACTGTGTTTGATATTCCAGTACTGGTGATAATTTAAAATATATACATTTTGTTTTGTTTTACAGCAGTAACTTTTCATTGACACTTTTTAATACAAAAATTCTGCCCTTCCATTGATTTCAAGTCTTACTTGAAAGAGAAAGCTACTGTTCATTTTTAAATGTTTCATTGTACACTAGAAATGCTAACATAAATACAGCAGTGTTTTTCCACACTAAATTAAGATAGATCAATGCTATTTGTTTTTCACTTGATAGAAGTGTCTTAAAGCTGTGGATTTATTTAATTTCTAAATTAAAAAAAAAAAAGATTCTATTTTCTCAAAATTAACATTTACTACCAAAATTCTACAGACACACTTACATTCAATAAAATGGTATTGAATACTAAAAGATAAACATTTTTTAAAAAGTTGTTATAATTTAGTATATAAATATATTAGTATTTTAAACAAACAATGAAAAAGCCAAAAAATGCAAATACAATTATTGATTTTTTTTGTTTGTTTATTTTTAGTTAAGGAAAGCTTCTGTCTTCTTTTCAGGATCTTCCTTTTCCACTCCAAAAACCCACCCCTAAAGACATTTGCCTCCTGCTTTCTTAAACTTCAGATCTTACTCAGGGATTTCTGCAGTTCCATGTTGATCAGCAATAGTCCATTGGGCCTGTATGAGAACTCTTAGTTAAAAACTACGCTATTAATTGAGAAATTCAATGAATCTCCACATATTTTATGGAAATGCACAAAGTTCTAGGTGAATTTATTTTTTTGCGCAGATTTGTCAGGTTGCTTACCACTTGCATCTTCCTGCCTCCTCCCAATTAGGCCAGGCCAGGGTTTACAGGGAAAAGCACAGAGGATGTCTGCAGAATGGCTCCAAGAAATTGGGCAGAGCTTTCCCATTAAAATGAAAAAGCTAAAAGCCTGTGGCATGTTTCTTAATAAATGACTACATAGCACTCTGTCCAGGCAACACGATTACTATTTTTTTACCAGTTTTCATTTCTACATGAACAATATTTCTCCTAATTCCTGTCTGACATTGTCCCTCTAGTCTCTGTTGTCACAATGTCAGTAGAAAGATAGTTGATTGGCTGCAGTGGGGAATGTGAGGATCTACATGTCTAGGGAAAAAAGTAACCTGATTTCTCCAGGCTGAGGTAAGTTTTGTATGCAGTCTGCTGTTCTGGGTTGCAATTAAAGTTAGTTGAATAATTTGCTGGTTGAGTGTTAAAAAGTTTCTAGATATGAGGAAAAAAAAAAAGCTGAACAGTAGCTCCAGAGCTGTAACCTCTTTTAAATATATTTTCCTAGATTTAAAATTAAATCAGCCTTCCATGGCAAACAAATTGTGTAGTCTGTGTAATACTGGCAACAATGCTTCACCTACTACCATAGGGATGAGTTCTTAGTATTTTCCAGTGTGTGGATGTAGTTCCAAAGCCATTATACCATTGATTTCCAAATTAAATTGGGGAGATTTTAAATTTAATTTTGTGCTAGTATAAATGACCTCATGACAAAATGTAACAGAAACATAGGTTTGTTTTTTCTTTATATAGTTTATCATTTATCTCCTAGTAATCCTGCCTATGGCTGAGAAGTCCCAGTGTGCAAGCATGGAAGAGAGATCTGGAGGTACAAACCAACGTTTTGTATGGTTTCCTACATTTGAAAAATGAGGAACATTAGTGCTTCTCTTTGCTGGAAGGAGGAACTTCAGTGGCCTTTGGTAGTGAATGCTTGTTTTGTAAACAGCTCAGCCATCAGAGAGATCAAACATGTTATTATTGAAAAAATGCTTTCCCCAAAAGTGGGAAATGGAGCCTCCATTCAGAGGTATGTATATTTCTCTACACATACATTATTATACATATTGATAATGGATTCCAGTCCAGATAATGTAGATGACATTTCCTGTGAGACTGTTATACTGCATGTGTATCTGAAGGATTATTTTATATAGCCTCTTCTCAAAAGTACGTAAAAATCTGTTAAGCACTGCTTTCTCTGCATTTTTATCTAAAAATGTATAATTTAATTAATTTATCTCACACTGTATTTCTAAGGTGTTCCTGAACATGAAACTGGTGCATCAAACAAATGCATTTCTTTGTGCTGAAAACAAAAAAAATTACAGGCACGAGCAGTGAAACTTACTGTAGCCCTGTACAATGTAGTGAATAGCCATTAATGATAACATTTGTTCAGGTGATAGTAATAGTTACTTGGCGCTTTGCGGATGGAAATATACTTTGGGCCAGGGCAGAAACTGGGCAGGAGGAGAGTCTATTTCTATCTGTCCCCATATGTGTAACTATCTCCAGTGGTTACTGACTGACCAGATGTTCTTTGTTGAGTAAATCCAGACAAAAACCGAAGACCTCAATATTTCTTTGTACTGAAGCGTATAGTAAGTTGTTGTTTGAAAAATATCCCGAATAGCTCATCTTTTCCCTAGACACCGACTCATTCTGCAAGCTAGCATGATCGGGAATTGTTTAATTATTACTGTGTGCTCAGATTCTCCTGAGTGGCACAGTCTTCCCTCTGTTTCTGGCTCAGCTTCTGTAGCTGCAAACTTTCCAGGAGTGCAAAATAATTGCTATTTTTCTTCCATGCCCTCCACCTCTGATCACTACAGGCTGCCAGCTTTTGTGCTTATAGTTTGGCTTGCCTGACAACTTCCAAAGAAGAACTGCTGGAATTAGCCAGTGGTGTTCCAGACTGCAGTTTGATGGTAAGGACGGATATGCATGGCTCGTTAATGAGGATTTTCCCTTCTTCACAAACATTTGGGTGATCTCAACAAGCTACCGTAGGGAGTTTCCTATTTTTTTTTCCTAGTGCCACATTTTTACTAGATTTGCTTATAAAAATATAGCAAAACAGAAAAGGCCACACTGGCTTTGCTCTGTAAATATTTAAGTATAGACTGTGTGGACACATGGCAGGTATAAACCAGACTCAAGCATTCTCCAAGTTGGTGATGGTCTGTCTAATCTAATCTAAGTGCTACCGAATGTGGTACGTGGTGCCTCTGAATTTATGTGTAGTCACGACACGGTGAGCCTTTCATTACACTGTTTTCCTAGTTATACTGTTAAACACTCACAGTTGGCATAACAGAAATGCTTGGCAGGAATGCTGTTATATTCACAGTACAGGAGACAATGAGTCGTGCTACCTTATCTAATTGTCTCACAGCATTAGCAAGGAAGCTCTATCATACGCACTCTTCCATCCACACGCACACAAAGGGACAGATTAATTCTGCCTGCTGTGCTTCACCGTTTTTGCCCCCACTACTTGCAGCTGGCCCCTTACAGAGCTATCAAAACAGATTTTCTGATATGTTTTTCTTTACCTCTCATTCTCCTGAGCTTTTTGCCAGCCTGCCTCTCTCTGACTTTTGAATTTCTTTCGCATGTAGCGTTATGGTCCCTTCGCCGAGATCGTATCAAATTCTCCGCTGTGTAAATTGGCATAGCCATGCAGCACTCAGAGGCTCTCTGCCAGTTTACACTGAGAATCTATCCCTAAACAATTATACTCAGCAGTACCAAAAAACCACTTAAATCAAGAGAAAATGTAGGAGAACTTTTGGGCCCAAACCCTCCTCCCTTCAGATTCTTAAATGGCAGAAATTACCAGGAAACATGGACATGAAGAGGGAGCTGGGGGAGAACTTGGGGCGTGGTCAGTGTGTTCTCTCAGCAGCCAGCAGAAGAAATAACAATACAAATCCCCTGCTGTCAGTTCCAGCAGCAGCAAGAAGTAAACAAGAATGAGCAAATAAGTTAGTACTTAGAAGTATTTTCTCTGAGTTTTTTTTCTCTATTTCTCACCTTGATTGTAAGCCATATAACCTGGCAGATAGCGTGCTTGACAGAAAGACATAGGTATTTTAGCATAATTCCATTTAAAAATGGTAAAAATAAAAGGTCAGCTACCACATTAATATGCAGCTGACACAACAGTCTTGAAGACAGTGAATCAGAATAGCAGAAGCCATGAAACGGGTAGCTGTGCAAATCCATTAAATAGAGGGTATATCATCTGGTTGTTCGTCTCAAAGTTCTTGCTTTGCTGGTTTACAAAGCCAAAGCACAGAATACTGAGGACATATTGTATGACAGCTTTGTTCTTCTGGTCACCAGTCAAGTTCTGCTCATTGCAGCCATGCAAATTGCCCCACTACTTTCAACAGCTGTATTAGCATGGTTATTGTGAGCAAGCTTTGACTGCAATGCCGAGTCTTCAGCAAAATTAGACTTTAGTAGTCATGGAACAGGAAATGGTCCTATGCAAATATTTACCAGTGCTAGAAACTATGAATTTCACATTTACAATTACATTAATGCCTGCCCAGGGTAGAATGAATGATGTCTTTTCCTAACAGAATGATTTATCCTATAAATACTTGTTGTAAAAGCAGGACACACCATGCAAGGCAGCAAGGAAATAATTTCACCTCTTCAATTAGAAGAAGTATTCTAATTGACTTTTGACCTTGATAGACCTATAAGGAGTAACAGAAATTCTCTTACCCACTTTACACTATGTCTGCTGTTTAATGTTTAAATAAGACTGTAATTCAGAGAAATGCTTCCCCTTGTTAAAGTGTCAATAAAGTTCTTATTGTTTAAGGAAAATCCTGGTAGGATATCTTATGCTTCAGCTGCAAATATTTCTTCTTTCAGAAAAAAAGATCCTGGCTTTCTTTTAATTTTTCTTCTTTCTTTCAATGTTCTGCACCAATCTAAGTTGTGCCTGGCTGACTGTTGTGTGTACATCTGTATGTACACACTGCAGACCCAACTGTTATACCGCATGTGCGATGTGACCTCGAGCACACCCTATCTCTACCTTGTACTGTTGCCAATGGATATTTTCTTTAATGGTTCCGTTATTCATTCCCAGTTTTGTGACCATCCTGAGTCAATGTACAAAGAAACCAGAACGTATAATTTCATTTTCATTCATATTTATTTGGATTTATTTTCTATTGAGGAAAAAACATACAAGCAAGACAAAAATAGGAGTGACAAAAGAATTATAATCTATTTGGCCCAATAAAGAGCAAACTGAGAGCTGAACACTTGCCTGCCTCTGTGGAGAAAATCTTAATTGATAGTTGCTCTCACAGTGGTCCAGAGAATATATTTTTCCTCCTGGTTCATTCTGTTTGAGTATTCTGAATGTTTGTTTGCTACGTTTTGCAAGCTGACAAGTCACTGCCAGAAACCATGTGGCCCATTTTCAGTGAGTTTTGGCCAGGTGAGGAGACCCAGAGTGAGACGTTTCGTATGTACTCCCTGCCAAAAATAATCATGAAATTAAAAAAGGGCACTTACAGCTGCCTTCTGTGTTATGTTTAAACTAAGATGGTCAGAACTGTATTTATTGTAATTTTGATAAAATTCTTTCTAGAAATTAAATTAAGTAGTTGTACACTCCGCTGCCTTTGCCTCGGTAGTGGCAGTAAAGCTGTCATATGGTTAGGTTTAGGTGCTCTGAAATCCCAGTAACTGTCAGACTAAGAAATGGGAAGAATGCCAAACCGTGGAGTTAGCTGGGCTCTGGGACAGCCAGAACAATCTGAGGGAGCTGAACCTTTCCTGTGAGCATTCCTTGGGAATGGGCAAAATCCTTCCCCTGGTGTGTGGAGGCAACTGAAGCTCTCCAGACAGGAGAAGTGAGGGGGAAAATGGCTAATGCATTCGAAAAAACTGGAGAGAAAGGTAACAGCATGCATATGAGCTGGGTTCTGAAATCAGGTGAAGAAAGAAGAGTGTCACACGCCATGCACGAGAATCTGCTACATGAAACTGGATACACTAGTGAAATCGGCTGAAGACTTAAGACAAAATCATGAAGTTACCAATTCAGGTCAATTGTACACAGGCAAGCAGCCATCTCAGGAAGTAACTGTGTTACTGCGAGGTCAAATATATTAGCCCTATGTAGAAGGTAGCAGAATTAGTGCACATTTCCTTTGCTTGTGAAATAATCTCATGGGGCAGTTGGGCTTCCTAAAATAGCTGTTTTTCATGTCTATGCATAAGATTAACTTTTCATTCCCTTAGCTCACCCCACATTTGCACATTATTTCTTTCTAAAATTACTTTATTTCAGTTCAGGATGGATTTTCAAAGAAAAACAACCTTTTTTTTTTTCAGACTTGCACTTTTCTTGGTTTCATATTTCTGACCAGATCTATGGATACAGGCCTAGGCAATTAGTTCTGGTGTTATGCATGAGACATTTAGGAAACAGGCTTGCAGCTAAATTGAGGCAACAAACTTAAGAGTATTATACGGTTTGGTCTCTAAGGTACATGCAGGGAACTTAATCTGAAACTGTATAGTTGTCACTAGTTGTAAAAGATTTTCCTGAACTAATATAATAAAAATACTATGGATGAAGTATATGAATACAGGTATGTCTTTTGGGGATAGTCACCTCCAAGCTGTTAGCTTTCTACTAGTCCAAGTTTTTTTGAAACCCACAGGAAGGTTCTGTCTACGCCACAACCAGTATTGACATAGATACTGAAGGGAGTAGTAAAGTAGAAAGGTACATCTAGAAGACAATTCAATAAGTAAAATCAGTATTTTGAATGAAATTCTACTGATTGTACTGTCCTATATCTATGGGGATAGATGTAAAAGCAGATATACAATTCTTGACTAACAGTTCTTCCATTACTAATGCAAAGGAATAAGCCATTACAAAATATGATCAAAAGATTTTGGAGGCCTTGGGGGCAAAAATATGCAGCAACAAATATCAGGTCTGTTCTTTTTATTCATTAAAATAAAATAGTTTTTCCTTTTTGCTGTGTTTCTTGCCTGCGGGATGGAGTGCAATGAAGGAGTCCTTTGGAACACAGGTTCATTTACACATGTCTGGTTTGCTCAAGTCAGACAAGTGAGAGAAACACAGCAAAGCAAGATCTCCGGGTAGTTATGGGCTTGGAAATTTTCTGTTCTAGTTGGTTAAAATCACTACCAAGCAACTGTGTCTGCTGCAAATGTGAAAGCTATGGACAACTAGTGAGCAGTTCTTGATCTGCTATCCAAATGGCAAAATCACTGTTCTCTAGGTGGTAAGTCTGGAATCAATACAAATTCCTGATTGTATTATGTCATGCTAAGAAAAAAATTAATCTGTACTCATTTTAACCAGGTCAGAAATACACTCCTGGGTTTTGACTGCTCACTTTTGCTGATTGTTTTCATTCTATCTGCTCATGGCAAGGGTAATGGAGTCTTCTAAACTAGGGTATCAGTAGTCTGACATTATAATTAACACGTCATATTCATTTCATAACCAATACCTCTGTTTTATTTTTTTTTTTTTCTGAACAAGAAAGGAAACATTCCTAGACTTGCTTTCTTGTCTGGCATACACGCCGGGGAAGAAACGCTCTGGTTTTCACATTTTTCTCACTTTAAGGAGCAAAAGTAAATGCATGTCCAAAACACTTTACTGCTTATAAAGTCCTTCTGTATTTTAATGTGCCTTAGTATGACAAAATAAGAGGATATCTTTAAGTTTAGTAAGTCTCCTTTTCCTGTGTACTTTAATTTATTTTTCAGGCATTTCAAAGTGGCTGTGCGGCACTCTATACATTGTAGAAAAAATAAAAAAAGCTCTAGAAATGCTAGTCGTGTCTAAAGTGAGAATAATTGGCCCTGACAGAGAGGAAAGTAGTAATTGGAATGAGACTTGTTTAAATAACAGTTTAAATTTTCTTTCCTTACTTTTCCGATTATATGCACTATAAAGCAGGATTTCTTTGCCTTGGGTGTTTCACAGAGTCGTTTCTGTATGCAGCATGCCCAGTAGTATAACTCAAGTAATAAGCTCGGCTGTAATTTGGATTAGACTTTGAGTTTGGCTCACTTACATACAAATATGCCATTCAATTGGCATTAACACTGCATCATCAAAATATTCAGTAGGCTGAAGCAGGACAGGCTAATCACGTCTTCTAATTCTTCTAAGTTATCATTATTCCTCCATTCTGAATGGTTAAATAGAAATTCAGATGCAACACTAGAGGAGGAAAAGCATGCTTAAAAACTTGAGATATGAATATACTTCACGTTCTCCTCAACACTCTCCTCACTGTTAGTATCCAAGGAAGGGTAAAGTTACTATGCTTTTTAGCATTTTTCTATGTGATTTGTGTTGCTCTTAAATATAGCTTTACTCAGAGCTATGCAGAACAGGTGTTTTGAAAAGCTTTGGAATATATCAAGGTTTAGTACTGTAGCATAACTGAGATTATTTTCCTATTGAGCACATCTGTAGATGCAGCTCTCTAAATAGTGGTAGGGGTCTGTGTGGTCACATCTGCCCTCCTTCAAAATATTTATGGCAAATACAAATCAAGGCAGGGATTGACCTGAGAACCTGGAAGAATCAAGTGACATCTGAGGTGGAACAAATGAAATCTAAATGTGCCCTCATTTGCAGAACGATATTTGAAAAATCTTGTATAAGGCTAGTAATTTCCTGCTGCAGCCTTAACGGACACAGACAGAACTGATCAGCTTTGCTAATCTCAGGGATCAATTGTCCTTCTGACAGCCTTTGATGTTTGTCTCTCGTACATTTAGCTAAAACCTTCAAAGTGTCTTAGATGTTCTCAATTCGGTGTTTGTTTTTCTTTTTCTTTCTGTTTTGTTTGCTTGGTTGGTTGGTTTGGTTTGGTTTGTTTTTTTCTTTTTTTTTAAATTTTTTTTTTTAAAAGAAAAAAAAAGTCAGAGGTGAAAGCTGACTCCATTAATATGAGTAATAAATTTCTACTGACTTCAATAACAAAAATTTTAATTTTTCTAAAGCAGTGGCTAGTCCACTTTTTGAACAGTGAATCTCGAGTGTCTGAAATTCAGGACTCAAAATCATTTGCATTCCTGATGCTGTTCGAGCTGTAAAAAATAAACCAATAACTACAACAGTTTAAGATTTATGAAATCTGTTTCCCAATTATACCCATTTGAATGAAAAAATCTGAACTCTTAGCAGACTGATACGCATGAAACATAAAACTACTTAGGAATACAATAACATAGAAGTAACAAGATGACACCAGGCTCTTCAGTCCATCATGTATATTATGCTCTCTTTTGCAATATAGATGACATTATATCAGCTATTGGTGCATTTTCACCTAATTTTCTTTAATCTTCCTGAAGGTTTTTCATATTTTTTAAATAATGAGTTACCTAGAAGTTATTATATGTGGAAAATGCTAATATCTGTTTGAATAAAAATTAACATTAGGCAGAATACGGTGATTTTTGTGGAAATTTCTGACTTCAGTAGAAAAATGAAAATTTTGACTATATAAAATGGTTCCGTTTCTTTTCAAATTCTGTTCGGGTGTATTAACAAAATGCCTTACAAGGGGTTTAGTTTAGCTCCTCATGAATCAGGCCTCTTCTGCTGAACTACAACTCCCACGAGACATCACCGACTTTCCAGTCTTGGAGAGCTGCAGAGCATTTCCCCCAGGCATCCTCCAGATGAGGAAGAGGGAAAAGCCAACAAGCAAGGTGGAACAAGTGCAAGGATTCTGACTGTAATTACTGTGAACGTTGCCCTCTCAAACGCATCTTAGACTCTTTGGTTACTTTTTTTGTAAGAAACAGCTCTAGAGCTGGCAGTAGTCTATGATCCCCATCAGGAGTTTAAGTAAGTTTGGAAGCTGAAGAGCCTTCATGTACCAGAACAAAAGTTGCATCAGGCTGGTTCCAGTCTGGGTTAAATATGCCTGGCCTTTCTGTGTTGCAGATCAAGAGTTCAAGTATAAAATGACACTGTGTTTTAAACGGATAGTTTCAGTGTAAGCAGCAGCTGCAAGTGCAAAAAGGAATGATATTGCCATCACACCCCTAACAGTCAAAACTGTTTGGAAATCTCATTTGTTTTTCATTAGTTACCGCAACAGTTTGAATAAAATCCTGTTCAATCTCAGCAAAGAGTACTTTGGAAATGTTAGTCTGTTATTCTTTAAACAAAGTTCAACAGCTATTAACAGAGTACTTGTTTATGATCTTCTATAAATATTATGTTTCTGTACTTCTTTGAAAATGTGGACTTTTTAATTTCATTTTTATTTTAGTAAAAACTGTAAAATTATGACTCACCAGCTGCAGAGTGCCAAGACAGGATATTTCCCAATATATGGGGCAAACAACATTTTTATGTATTTTTGTTACCAATCATATAAAACCCAGCTTATTTTTATAAATGGCTCCATAGGCCTGCACCATAAAAAATGCATATAATTTTATCCCAGTTTTCAGAGATTTTGGTGCCCATTACCTAGGAAATATAAACTCTCGTGTTCCTGAGCAAAGTCGACGTTTTAGTGATCAGTGAAACCCACTCATTTTCGTACAGAAGTGGCCACCTTTCCGCTGCTCCAGGATCTCACAATTCAGACAGAAAGTTGAGGTGGACAAAAAAATGAGCTCATGCTGCTATGAGGTTTCAATACAACAGCCTAAAAGGAAATTGCAAAATTAACAAGGAGTGAGTGGTGATTTTTTTTTTTCTGATTTCTCGAGCACCTATTCTTGTGGCATAGCCACACTTACCTGTAAATCATCCAGAAGAAAAACTCATGTCTTAAATTAATGAAGGGAGCAAGTTTCATTATGTTATGATACTTATAAAACTTGCTATAATAATACCTATAGTGGTTTGCCTCCAGAGCACTCAATATGCTTGACCAAAAGAAGTTCTCTTGAACTATTTGTATAATTGACATGGGGATGTTAGTGGGTAGTTTAAACCCCAGATGTATATTTTGTAATAGCTTAACCTTCTCACTTACAACTATTACTTTTAAAACTTTCAGTGGCTTTTCTCAAACTGAGGGAAAATTAGATGTAACGTTATGGTTTAGGACATACTAATGCATTCTAGCTTCACATAACACCTTTGGTTTTATCACTACCTGAACTATTTTATTTTTAACTAGATCCATGCCTCTTGATTAAAATGGACATGCAAGATATTGCCTAAAAGAATACACAATCAGTTTAATTTTTGAAATTAAGCATAAGTTTTTGTTCCGAATTCTTTTCAAGTAGTGTCCAGGCACAATATGAAACCCCCAAATCTAACCTGAGTAGCAGACAAATAAAATCCTTAGGAAGTTTTTTCTTAAATGCTAAGAGCCTGAGGAATAAACAGGAAAAAGCAGTACGAGTGGTAAAAAAACTCAGAAGAGAGCAAGTTAAGTAACTAAGAAGCAAAATATGAATGTGGGATGTATCTTGGGAGAAAGAAAGGAACCTCACTTTAAATGTTGATTGAATTTTTATTATCTTCTATAGGCAAATCCTTTGATAGATCTGAAGAGGAGGTGTTTAAGGAAAATGAGACCTTCAAATACAGTACCGTGTAACATCACCAAATGTTGTAGAGCAGAAGTACATCTCTAGCAGGCAATTAGCAGGGACCAATGAGATGCAAGGAGTGATTTGGGAATTTGCCTTTGATATTAGCCGAAAAGGAACCTAGCCAGAGGAAGATAGGATGACTGCTAAAGGCTTAACTTTAGAAAGAGCTAGTATCTGATCAAAGGTACACAAAGACTAGGAGAGTGTCAGGAGCTTGGGCAGGCTTAGTAAAACAAAGACGAGTAGATTAGACGTTAAGATTCTCACAGTAGGTCACAAAAGGCGTATGGAAGGAAAGACTAAGACCACCATTGCTTGTGACTTCTGTTTGTTGTTCCTCGGCTATGCTTGTCTCTGTTTTCCTGATGCCATCCTCTCCAGTACCTTGCACTGCTGTTGGGTACACCAGGCTGAACAAGCCCAATTCCCCAGGCTCTCCTCCCAGATCAAGTGCTCCAGCCCCGTGCCATTGTGGCTGTCCTCTCTTGAAAACATATCGAGGTTTCAACACCTTTCTTGTATTAGGGATGCCATAAATGGAAGCAACATTAAGGTGGAACTGAATTAGTACCAACTGAGCAGGTATAATCCCTTACATCAATCTGCTTACTTACTGTACCCCTGTTGATGTTGATATAGCCTTGTACCCTTTTGGCTTTGCTGCTGTTCATGTATATTTGCTGCCCACCAGGACCTGTAGGTCTTTTTTAGCAGAGTTTCTTCCCAAACAGTCAGTCCTCAGCTTGTCCTGTTGCAGGGATGTCAGTCCCTCCCAAATGCAGGATCAAGTCCAAGTTGCACATGTCCCGGTTGAATTTGATGAAGTTCCTGTCGGCCCATTCCTTCAGCCTTTCTGGGTCCTTCTGGATGGCAACAGTGCCCTCAAGCCTGTTGTCTGTTCCCCCCTCAGTCCAGTGGTGTCCAGAGAGGTGCTAAAAGTACATTCAGTCTCCTCCTGTCAACACTAAGGTTCAGCAAGGGAAGGGAGAAGGCAGAGAGGACTGCACACACAGCAGTTTAGAGACTGGAACCAGGTACTTAGTTTACAAAGATCTTTTTGGATAAAATGTGTTTATAAAAGCAGCATAATGTCCTGAAATCATGTGAAATCAGGTTTGATGTGAGAAGCTTCTGAAAGCCCGCGTTCAGTGAGACTGAGTAGTGTACAGGCTGTGTCCTTTCCAGCCACAAGTATTACAATAAAGGAAGTTAATTTACTTCTGAGATAAAAATATTTTTTGTGACATTCTTCTTGCTTTCAGGATACAGTATTCACCTAAAACTATTAGTTCATAAACTATCTTTTCAAACAGCAACAAAGTGTCGCTGTATCTGGCAGCCCCTCTCATGTAACTCTGGGTTATCATTCTGCAGGCCAGGTATGATGGAGTAATAGGCTTTGTGAAATACACAAGGCATAATTCTTCTTTTTTCTTTTTGCACAGATTAGAAAAACAGGATGTGAAAGGAATGAAGTTCAGACACAGAACCAAAACAAAATTAAAAAACTCTTTGCAGTTCATGAGGTGACCATTCGCAGGCTCTCAGTAATTTATAGTTATTCCACAGTGCTGTATAAGATTAGTTCAAGTTACATTAGACTACAGTGCTTGACTCTCACTCTGGATAATCTAACAGCCAGCCCTGGGACTAATCTTGGTATGATAACAAATTAAATAAGTTTTTTCTTTCACTTATTTTTATTTTTTTTTCCTATTGGATTTAGTCGCAGTGTTGTCATTTTTGTAACACTCCAGATTACTCCCTGGGCATATGATGTTACTGGAGTTTTGACTGGTTTTTTTTCCAGTTGTGAGCTTTTTATTTTGTTACACTTTATGCATTGCTCATTCCTATAGTCATCTTATTTTTTTTTTTAAAAAAAAAGAAACAATGTTGGAACAAGATTTGATCCAGTGAGAGAACGTAAAATTCTGTTCACAATTAACTTACTGAATCAAAAAGGAGATTTTTATTCAGATTTTTTGAACTCATTAGTCAGACTTTGGACAACAGCAGAAGTCAGGTTAGGTGAAATTCATTTTGCATTGGGAATAAGATGCATACCTAAGCAACATTTAAAATAACACAGAATATAGAATGGGACTAATTTTAGTCGCATTTATATCAGACAAGTTCATAACAATTATGTCCACTCAGGGAACTGAACTGTTACCCGATTCAATACGTTAGTCACAAAACATGCAAAACAAAATCTCATGTGAAACTATCAACTAAAAATAACAGTTCATAGCTCAAATCATATGTGAAAAATTAGAACTTGGACACAGGATTTATAAATTAAGGACCAAAATTGCAAGAAATCTTGTAGACAACATGTACAGAAAACTAGTAGTTTCTCTAAGTATTAATATCCAACTTTCAGGTACCATCCCCATGAAGAACCCCCTCATGTAGTTGCCCTTTTATTTTACAGAACCTGAAATATCTATTAATAAAGAGACCCGATTCCCACATTTTTAAGGACTTTTGTGCAATCACATTGCTCATTCTAACCATATACTCTGCCAGGATTAATGGGCTTTTTTGTGACCTTGCTTGCCATGGTACCCCAATTTAATAGATATATTGGAGTGGCTGAGGCACTTTATTCTCCACATGTGTTGTATGAGGGAGGCTGAATGAATCTATTAGGTGACAGGGTGCCTGTGGCTTTGTTAAAAAACTCAGTATCCCTCCATCTAAACCCTGTTCTCAACCAAACGTTTTACTATTGCTTTTGCCTTTATAAATGACTTTAAAATCCCGTTACAAGTTTCTCTACTAATGAATGTCGAGTTGTCCACATATGGTACACCTCTTGTTTTTGTTTTTCTGCTTAATATTTACTGAATACTTGAGGAATGTATGGCTTAAGAGATTTTTATTGTATGTGGCATAGTTTAAGCAGTAGTGGTAGTTTCCAAGTTGTTAGAGGAGGAAGTTCTGTTTGATCGAGAACATCTGTTTGTTCCCCAGCTGTGCAACTGTGGTCATCGAGAAACCACAATTCAACTCATCTTTCTACTGACAACAATTAAAGGTGAAAAATCAGAAAAAGAAACACAGTCTGCTTGGAGAAGATATTAGGTTGTCTAAAAAGGTCTCCTTTTCTAAGATGAGGAAAATCTTATGATCAACGCAGCAATTGCTCTGGTGCTTCATGATTGGAAGCTAAATCTTGCCATAAATTGAGAAATAAGTAGTTTATTTTGCGCAGTTATACCTACCCTCCTTAATAATGTCTTCCAGGTTCAAGGAAGTGACATGTTGGTGGTTCTGTTTCAGACTATGGAAACCAAATAATTACGAGTGGAAAGTGCACCTTGGTGAGTGCTTGCTGCTTTCCTGCCTGAAGACCCTCTGCCTCTGCTTGTTCCTCCAGGTCATAGAATCATAGAATCATAGAATGTCAGGGATTGGAAGGGACCTCGAAAGATCATCAAGTCCAATCCCCCTGCCAGAGCAGGAATGCCTAGACTATGCCACACAGGAACGTGTCCAGGCAGGTCTTGAATGTCTCCAGAGAAGGAGACTCCACAACCTCTCTGGGCAGCCTGTTCCAGGGCTCCGTCACCCTCACTGAGAAGAAGTTTCTTCTCGAGTTTAAGCGGAACCTCTTATGTTCCAGTTTCAGCCCATTACCCCTTGTCCTATCATTGGTTGTCACCGAGAAGAGCCTGGCTCCATCCTCGTGACACTCACCCTTGATATATTTGTAAACATTAATGAGGTCACCCCTCAGCCTCCTCTTCTCCAAACTAAAGAGCCCCAGCTCCTTCAGTCTTTTCTCATAAGGGAGATGCTCCACTCCCTTAATCATCCTAGTTGCCCTGTGCTGGACTCTCTCCAGCAGTTCCCTGTCTTTCTTGAACTGAGGGGCCCAGAACTGGACACAGTATTCCAGATGGGGTCTCACCAGGGCAGAGTAGAGGGGAAGGAGAACCTCTCTCGACCTACTAACCACCCCCCTTCTAATACACCCCAGGATGCCATTGGCCTTCCTGGCCACAAGGGCACAGTGCTGGCTCATGGTCATCCTGCTGTCCACCAAGACTCCCAGGTCCCTTTCCCCTACACTACTCTCTAATAAGTCATTCCCCAACTTATACTGGAACCTGGGGTTGTTCCTACCCAGATGCAAGACCCTACATTTACCCTTGTTATATTTCATTAAATTTTTCCCCGCCCAACGCTCCAGCCTGTCCAGGTCTCGCTGGATGGCAGCACAGCCTTCTGGTGTGTCAGCCACTCCTCCCAGCTTGGTGTCATCAGCAAATTTGCTGATAGTACTCTCTAGTCCCTCATCCAAGTCATCGATGAATATATTGAATAATACTGGTCCCAGTACCGACCCTTGAGGCACTCCACTGGATACAGGTCTCCAACCAGACTCTGCCCCATTGACCAAAACTCTTTGGCTTCTTCCCCTCAGCCAGTTCACAGTCCACCTCACTACCCGAGAGTCTAGACCACACTTCCTCAGTTTAGCAGCAAGGATGCTGTGGGAGACTGTGTCAAATGCTTTACTGAAGTCAAGGTAGACCACATCCACCGCTCTGCCATCATCTATCCACCTTGTTATATCCTCATAAAAGGCTATGAGGTTAGTCAAGCACGACTTCCCTTTGGTGAAGCCATGTTGACTGTCTCTAATGACCCTCTTATCCCTGATATGCCTTGAGATGGCACCAAGGATAAGTCGTTCCATCACTTTCCCAGGGATGGAGGTGAGGCTGACCGGTCTATAGTTACCCGGGTCCTCCTTCTTGCCCTTTTTGAAGACTGGAGTGACATTTGCTTCCCTCCAGTCCTCAGGCACCTCTCCCGTCTCCCAAGACTTGGCAAAGATGATGGAGAGTGGTCTAGCAATGACATCAGCCAGCTCCCTCAGCACCCGTGGATGCATCCCGTCTGGACCCATGGATTTATGGATGTCCAGATTGCTTAATTGGTCCCTAATCCAGTCCTCATCGACTAAAGCAAACTCCTCCACTGCCCTGACTTCCTCTGGGGCCTCAGGGGAACGGGGCTCCTCAGGACAGCCTCCGGCAGAGTAGACAGAGGCAAAGAAGGCATTCAGTAACTCTGCCTTCTCTGTATCATGTGTCACCAAGGCACCCACCTCATTCATCAGTGGGCCTACATTGCCTCTGGTGTTCATTCAACTAAGTGTTGCCTTCTCAGACCTATGAGCAGCATCTCTGAAAGAATGAATGCCTTAGGAACAAGAGTCTGTGAACTCATTTGAAATTACATATTTTAAATGTACAATTCCTCGTGGAGTTCAGCCTTAATCTGTGAGTTAATGGTTATTCTGAGCCATACATGCTTTACTCATCATTCTAGTTACACCTCTAGGTGATCCTGTTCTGACAGAGGAATTGGAATAGATGATCTTTTGAGGTCCTTTCCAACACCTAACATTCTGTGATTCTGTGACCTGGGTGGCTTGGAGGAAGGTATAAAAAAATGTCATATATCCATTTGGATATTCATGTAGTATTTAACTTTTTACATCAAAACTTCAGTTTTGACAAAACTTCCAAAAGTTGAAATGGCAGCTGACGGTCAGTAGTAGTTACGTGCATTGCTCTGCTTCTGAAAAGACAGCTTTATTCCTGGAAATTATTTTCAACCAAGACCTGGTCTGACTTGACTCCTGATCTGTAAGACTATGAAGTCCTAAGTGGTGGAATTCACTTCATAGACTCTCACCTTCTCAATTCGCCCATTTTGTTCTCCTCAGCTTTACTTCTATTCTTCCTCAACATTTTCTTATTTACTTCTTTATATATATATATATATGTCTATATTTTTATTTTGTACTTGTCCTGGTTTGAGAGCACCAGGATAAAAGTTCTGCTGAGGCTACCTAGCAGAGGTGGCAATCGCAGGAGGGGAGGAGGGGCAGCTGTGCCTATGGGGAGGGGAGGATGGATGAGGTGACCCAAATGGAACAATCATGGTGTTCCTTCCCATGGTGCTCAGTATACAAGGGTCCCTAAGAAGAGTAGTGGGACCTTCTGTACCTGCTGTGCTAGGAGAATTGCCACAGGCTCCTTGTCATCTCTCCTGTGCTGCTCAAGCTCCTGCCCCCTGTTTTGACACTGCAGAGGAACACTGTTCCACAGAGCAGGTTGTCTTCCCCTGCTCCCCACCCCAGCTGAGAGTGGTACAGCTCCTTTTCCATTTCTTTTGGACTATCATTGAGACTCTGTGCTCAGGCTCTACCATCTGCTGCTGAGTCCAGTCTGGGACTTTTCTGCTTGGGCTCTAATTGGCATCTGAAGGATGTGGGTTCTGTACTAATATACTTGCTTGGATCTTTGAGAACATTTACCTTCTTTTATGTATATAGTGTGATATCTTCACTGTTACTGTTAATATGTTATTTTTTTAATTTCACTAAACTGTTTCAAGTCTTTTTTTAACCTTAAAACCTATCTCCTTGACTCTGCTGTTTTCTTCTGAGAGGATGGTGGGGGGATCATAGAGAGTATCTGTCAAAGTTCAGGGGCTTGCCCAGGCTTAAACTTTGACAGTCCTCAACAACAACAACAAAAAAGTAATTTGCAATCCCTATGCTTGTCTTGGATTAAAAGAATTAACTAAGAAAAAACAGTTATTTCTTCATTATCTATGATGACTAGGTTTTACCACATCATGGTTCTAGAAGTCCAGTTTTGTTCTCAGATGATATTCCTCAGAAAACACGTCCTTTGACATCAGAGGAAATTTAGAATGACAGAACTATTCTTGTAATATCAGTAAAGAAACAAACCAATAAACTCCATATTTTTTTCTTTTGCAGCTGCATGACTCTGTTTTTCATTGTAGCTTTGAATGAGTTTCCAAGAAAGATGTCTTTTCACTGAAACTCTTTCACCATCCTCCTTCATTAGAAGTCCTCATAGGCGCTTTTCTGCTTGAACAAATAATCAGCAGGAATTATCAGCAAAATATAGTATTAAGATAGTGGTGTATGTTTTTCAGACCCATGGAACTTAAGAAAACACAGATCTATTAAGAATACTATGGGAAGATGTTTATTCATGGTGCCCTGCCAAAATCGGTTTAGGTATCAATTGGATTTCTACACTTGCCTATTAAGGATCCAGTGTGTTAATCTTTTTCCTTAATGAATTGAAAGAAGAAACAGAATTAAACCAGAAAAAAAATACTAAGTACATTAGATAAATGGTCTGAAAATATACAATCAAATTCACTGTGAGAATATGAAATACAATGAAAACTGTCTGGAGAAATACAGAATGAGGGGGGACTGGGTTTTCAAGCATACTGAGGAAATGATGAGGACTTTAAAGAAGCTGAAAATGAGTCTGCAGAATCATCTGATTGTGGAAAAGACAAGTCTACACTGGATTAGATGACCAAAAGTGTTGTATGCATAACTTGTGATGTGAAGCTTGTGCTACCGGAACCGGTGTGTCCTCAGCTGGTGTATGGGGAACTTGGCACAATGATTCAAGAAGGATGTGGTCTTAACAGGCCCAATTAAGAACATGCAAAGAGCAACAAGTAGAAGAAGCAGCTAGGGTTTCTTGTCAGTAGGAAGACAAAGCTGAGGGTAGATATAGCAGGGGTATATAAAAATGACAGCTATAAAGAGGACACAAACTCTCCTGTGCTTAGGACGAAAACCAATGGACTCAAATTACTGAACAGGAAGCTTAGGAGATGTATCAGGAAAAGATTTTCAGTAGTAAAGGTACTGAAATACTGAAAAAGGTTGCCTGAGGAGATGAAGCACTATCCATTACTAAAAAAGGTTTTCTGAAAGGGTAGATAAACATGTCAGAAAAGAGCAGAGGCATAGTTGACACTGCATCCTGAAATGTCTTCCAGGTCTTTTATATTATTTCAGATTATACAGTTAGTATTGGCTATATGACCTCTGTTGATATTTTAGCTTTTATATGAGCCAATGCTAAGCTGATCCTGAGAGCCTCAGGCAAGAGGCTAGTCTCCTATGTCTAGCAGAAACTGCATAAGTTCAGTTTCCCTCTTCTGTTTTCAGCTGCTTATCTTAGGTTTTAGAAAATATAATTATGGATGGTGATCATTTGTTTCCTGGAAAGCATAATTCTGCTACTGTATCAAAGCTGACTCAGCAACTCACATCTGGTTTTAATATACTCGTGCAAAATAAAGTGACCACATAATGATCTATCTTAGAGCCTGCAAAGTCACACGAACTGATTATGGCCCTAAGAATGTTGATCTTTTAGAGAACATTACATTGGCTATTTTTCCTAATACTCAGAGAAGAATGTGATCGAAAAGTATTTTGATGATACCAGAAAGAAAAAAGAGGAGGAAAGGCATTTTCCCACTCTCTCAGGAATACTGTTTCTTAGAAAGAAGGAATTTCAATGATGTAAATCCCCACAGTGAAAAATTATTTTCATGGGAAAAATTCCAAGAAAGAGCTGTCCCTTAAATAAGAATACATATGACTTCATGTATATTATTTCAGAACTCTTCGGATCTTCCAAAGTCCACAGTTCGATAAAGACAGTAATCTGAAAAATATCTCGGTAAAAAGAGCATTATGAGGTCCTATGTTTATTGTATTCTGCTTTCTCTATCTAATGTGGTCAGTTTAGCTTGGTGGATAAACCTGGAAATTCAGCCTGAAATCAGAGAGTTAAATTAGCAAGGCTCAACCATACATACAGGGACAAAGGGTAATACAGGTGGGAAGGGACCTTGTGAAGTGTTGATTTGCTGGATCTCCAGTCCAACCTCCTGCTTAAACCTGGGTCAGCTCACGCTCTGGAAGACTGCTCAGGGCTGAATCTTGAAGCTAGGGACTACATAACCTCTCTGAGCAACTTGCTCCACTGTTTAGCTACCCCTGTGGGGAAATCTTTTTCCTTTTATCAAGTCTGAGCTCATCCTATTCCTGCTTATGTTAGTGATTCCCCAGCCATGCTTCTCCAGAAAGAGCCTGGCTCCATTTCCTTGAAGCGCTGCCTGCAGGCACTGATCTGAAGCTGTCCTTTCTGAAGGCTGAACAAGCCAAGCTTAACAGCTTCTCTTCTCAGGGCAAGTTCCCACCACCATGGTTGTCTTATGCTGGATGCTTCTTGGGCTACTGCCTTGTATTGGGAGGCCTCAAACTGTGTGCAGCATCCAGATGCAACTCAATGAGTGCAGAGTGAAAAGGGGTTTATTTCAGTGTTTTATTTATTAAACCCAGTAGTGGTAGCAGGTAAAGGAAACAAGAAGAAAATAATTTTGTCATTGAAATAGAGCACCTGTCACTGACCAGGCACAATGATGCTATGTGTTCAAGCAAAGTAAGATTAGAGAAGCATCCCATCACAATTTTCTTTGCTATTTTGCAGACTGAATAAGGACTGAATCTCTCATTTAGCATGTGTTTTAATGATGTTGCTAATCCTTTTTTTTCTCTGAAGTATTACCACATAGATAAGGTTAGCAGGAGTGTTTGAAGACAAAAGGGATCATGTAGCCATTCCCAAGAGCCAGTAGGTTAATCCATCAAAACTAAAACTAGCAAAAATTCAGCCTACACTTGCCCAACCATTTTTATTTTAGAAGTTACCAGTCATAGAAAGAGTGAAAGTGCATCTATATATTCAAGGACAAAAAGCATCAATAATATTGGTGGTTTTTTTTAATGGAGCTGTCTCTGGAGCGCTGTGGTCCAAAAGAGCACCTGAAGGTGGAAAGAGTATATGTTATAACTGCCGTCTTTTGAGACAAATTCAGTGCTAATGATTCATTTCTAAAGAAACAAGTTATCACCATGGGAGGCAGTAAATACTTAAGAACACTGAGAAAAAGAGGAAGTAGAGAGCAAAAATTGGTCATTGCTTGTATCCAGTTTGTTTCAGTGTGCCTGATGTGATTTAGACATATCTATTGGTTGTTTAGTTTAAAAGAGACAAGCTTTATGCTTTTGAATTTTGACTTAAGGGATTTAGCACTTGAAAGAAGGGTGTAACAAACCACCTGCATGAGAAGATAAGACATGGTGGTTTTCCTGTGTGTAAGGGAAGGGCACAGGTGCCCAGACTGAAGCAAAAGCAGGAACATTTGTAAATGTGGACAGATTTTGCACATGAAGCTTGAGCAACCAGCCAGTTGCTTACCTTGCCATAATAAACTATGGTCACATGCTTGTGTTTGCACAAATGGTTGTGAAGGCTACTGTGTGTGTGTACAAAGTTAGAAGTTGTTTTTTAAAACACTGTTCCCAAATTGCTGTTTTAAATGTACCATATATGTAATGGCAGCCTCACAAAAGGTCAGTGATCATCACCGGCTAATCCATCTCGCCTACGTGTCAGCCGACCAGTAAGCAGCAGCCATGACAGAAGCAGTTTTATTCCTTCCTTGCCTGCCAGTGAGGGTTTATGAGAAGGAGAGAAAATAAGTAATGGTCTTTACTTTGCATTTCATTTTAACCACAGAATGTTTTCTAGTGCTTTGTTCAATCAGATTTTAAAATACTGCGGAGATAAATGTAAGAAGAAAAATCCAAGCCTAGTGGGTGGTTACTTCACAGCCTGTTAGAACTTGTATAATTTTATTCTCTAGGTTTTCATTACTTGGAATTCTTTGCAGACTTCATTAGACCTAATTGTCTCCTTCTTTCATTTGTTGCTGTGATTGAAATTCCATTCTTTTGTTACATAAAAGAATCCGAGTTGTATACTTAAAATCCGATATTTAAATCAGAAGATATTAACTTACACTAAAACATGTCTAAGAGAATACGAACATGGACATTACTTTATACACCAGCTGGCGATATAAGACTCTCGTTTCCCATTCACAGTGTCAGAAGGCCATATCAGTTGGTACTTCAAGTCTGTGGATAGTAAACATTTCTCTGAAGATGGTGTTTCAAGAAATATTAAGTATTAAAAGGTTAAAACCTAAGAAAACAGTAGCAAAAGAGAGAGAAAAAAGTTCTCCCATCAGGCCAATTGATTCTAAGGACAGGGTCACTGAATGTAGCATTATTTCTCCTGGTCATGTTTCTTTCCTACCAGAGCTCCAAAGTAAGCTAACTGTGTAAGCAGGATTGAAATACACAACCCCCTTGTGACTGGAAGCAGTAAAGCATTCTCCACTTGCGGTTTTCTTCAAATGAGCCTGCATGGAATATGTGTTTGAAAACAGTGAAACTCTTTATTAATCAAGTACTTCACTTGCCATGCCAGCATAAAGTTTCATTTATGTCAAAACTCCCTTAAAAATGGTTTGGAGTAGTGTCTTGTACACAAACCTTCAACAGAAGAAATATTTTTGGAATTGCAAATACAATAATTGAGGCAAATATTTGCACCATTTGAGAAGCTGCTGTAAGATCTTCGATCATAGGTTACAATTCCAACATTTTGCTTTGGTTTCCTACTGTATGGAAATAAGCAGATTATATAGCACCGCATCTAAAATAATGTCAGACAAGCTGTCCTAATTACTAGAAGAGGGCTTTTGCTAGCCATGTCTTGTTTTCATAAGAAATATGTCACAGTAAGTGAAATAACACTCTAGATAACCCCATAAGAAGTGGTATTTGAAAGGAAACTCGTACTTAATATCTGTTCAATGTCAAGGCTCTAAATTGTTATCTGGTGCACAAATTCTCTTTGAAACTATGGGGAACTGCAGAACTGAAGATTTAAACTTTGAAAAGTTGTATTTTCTTGACACACAGACCTCTAACACTGTTGAGCTAGCAATCTCCATTCACAAGACCCCAATTTCTAGAACAAAAGCTCCTGCAATGCATATGGAGATTAATGGCATTTTAATGGATTTTTTTTTTTTTTGAGCTTCATTACCTCCTGTTTCTTCTCATAACTGGAAACAATCTGTTTGACTTTGTACATGTGACCGCTCACTAGGATTAGAAATGTTCTTAGCCCTATTGACAGATAGCCCCAATGGACTCACTAGCCTAGACTCTGGTCTCAGTGGCATTGCCTTCATGTTCAACATCCACAAGGAAGTGTGGAGCCATCCTGCTCTGTGAGACACCAGGGACTGAGCTGTAATTTGGACAGTTGAATTCAGGCTGCTTTTTATCTAAAAGGCAGTAGCAGTAGGACATGTGTGTGTCACCTAAGCCACAAAAGGCTGATGCAAAAGTCATCATCACTGAGCAGTTGTGGAAAGGGTACAAAAGCCCTTTCAGTGCTCTGTGCACACACAATTTCTTGGTGTCCTCTGTATATTCTCTGTGAATATCCCATAGAAGCACCATGGCTTGTGTCTTCTGTAAAATGCTGTTTAACTTCCATAAGGTCAGCAAAGTCTAGCCATGCGTTGTATGTATTTACTCACATGAACTCTTTTCTTTTTTTCAGCAGCTTAAAAAAGACCAGCCACTGCTCATTCATTCGCTAGAAAAGACCCGCTGATCCTTTGACAGGTACAGCAGAAGTTATTTTTCACCATGGCCTGAATAGTTTGTTTTGTTTTACAAAAAAAGCACTTCACACCAAAGCACAGTCAGGAATTATCATTCTTCTTATGCTTGTACAGGTGCACTTTCTGAATTAGGCACACAGACTCAGGCAGGTTCCTAATGGAGTGATGACACTAAGACTGCAACAATAGAAGGGGCCTCCAGGGATGGTGGCTGCAGAGCAGCTGTGCAGGTAGGAATGTGCTTTTTAAGAGGGCTACGACTTAAAGCATTCTGTGAAGCTGACAAGGCTTTATACCACCTCTGTAGGCTTCTTACTGCCCAAATAAACACGACTATGGTAAGACATGTCAGACCGCAGGATTTAAATCTCAACGCTTGTGAGGGAAGAGTTTGCAAGAAGTCAGCTTTAAACACAGTTCACCTCAAGGTTTGTGCTGAGACATCCAATCCATGATGCAAGTCTTCAGCTCATGCACTGCATCACAGATTCTTTTGTTGTTTCCATCTATCCATCTATATACCTATTTATTTACTGAAAAAGGGATCTGGACTCTACACACAAACTGCATGTGAGTTTCTGCATAAATGTGTTTGAACAGGGTCAAGTACAGCCATGTGAAAGAAGGAGTCATGACAAAACTGTTTATTGCAACGTGTGAACGAAAGAGCTGAAGTATAAATAGTTGTGTGAGTGGCAGGGGCAATGGAACCTGGTTTCCTGTAGAGCTAATGCTGAAGGCTGTGATCCCATGCGGATTCACTGGTGTCTAGCAAACGCCGAGGATAACATGGCATTGTTTGAGTGGGATCAATACGATCTCTCCCTTTTACTCAGAAGCTTATTTTAACAAAACTTACAGGAACTGGAAAGCTTGGAGAAGAGAACCCCTCTGACAAATTTGCATGGCTACTGTGTTCAAATGCTGTTAGGAGGAGTCTGGCAGCTGCAATACCACATTTGCCTCATTTGTTTAGAAAACAAAATGATTTAATATCACAAAAAATGACAGTAGTAATGAAGATGATAGTCCCTCTTATACCACCCGAAACTTTACTGTTCACTGCTGATCCAGATGTTTGTGACATTTTTTTTCATTGTTTCTGCTTATATTCGTATAGACCCAGGTGCAAAGCTGTTTGTTGCACTGAAATACCTCTGAAACATCAGATATTATTCATGTTTTCAGCCCGCTCAGCAGCCTGATTAACAAGGTACTTCTAATTCAGTGTGACTGTGTAACCCGTTTACTTGCATAGAGCCACCAACATGCTTGAATTGCAGACCTTAACTATTTTGCAGAACTGGAGCCTTAGAAAGTATGCACTAGAAGTCCATTCAAGGTTCAAAGGTACTGTACAGGAAAATTTGGAGCTAGTTCAGGTTCTCTAATGAAAATAGGATGAACACTCTATATGTTTGAGAGCATAGAAGAAAAAACCAAACATCTACCACATACTTCTGACATGAATTCCAGATGGGCAGATGGAAGTTGTCATTTTCTGATATGACCATGTTCAAGTGCTGTTTCCCAGACCCTTGTTTATTGGAGGACATTTTGCCTAGCATCAGTTACCCAAAAGAGCTGATTTGAAAACACTCCAGGACATGCCATCAATTTCCTCTGCAGCTTTTACATTGGATTTCCACTGACAATTGAGACTAGATCATGTTAATGATAAAGAATGTCAACTTGGTCTCCTGTGCTTTTAATTTCAATCCCAGAAACCCATTTAGCAGTAAGCACCATTGTTGTGCTGCTCTGTGTCTCATGGCACTAAAGCATCTTGCTGTAGAGCAGAGATAGCAAAGGGTAGGTGCATACCGCACTGTGATGGTCTTCAGTGAGATTTCATCCAAGGGAGCCCTGGAACAGGCTGCCCAGAGAGGTTGTGGAGTCTCCTTCTCTGGAGACATTCAAGACCTGCCTGGACACGTTCCTGTGTAGCATAGTCTAGGCATTCCTGCTCTGGCAGGGGGATTGGACTTGATGATCTTTCGAGGTCCCTTCCAATCCCTAACATTCTATGATTCTATGATTCTATGAAATGTCTTGGTTTCTTGCTGGAAAGCTCTGTGGGTAAGAGCTTTTTGTTCCGCATGTATCTGTCTAGGTCTTGTATTTTTCTACCTTTTCTTAATCCTGAATATCCTCAATTATTTCCGAGAAGATAATTTTATTCATGTGGGTGAATGTCATTAGAGTGACGTGTTGAAAGCGTGAATTGAGAAGATGTTGCTCAGAGTAGTTTATGGAAGAGCAATTTGAAAGGTTAAAAAGAAAGATTTGCAACTAGTCAACACAGCTCATGCACTGAAGTGCTGCTTTGTTTATTTGAGCTGATATTCAGATGTCTGCAGCTAACTATTTCACAATAGTTAAATGTTATGATTTGAAACATACAGCAGATCTTATTGCTGACAGGGTACGGCTGTTTTCAAGAGATAGTGCTAATGCAGTGACACAAGAGACTGTTTTAGAGCTATCCAGCATTTTGGCCAATAGTGGTACCATTTCACGGAGCATTCATGAGCTCCTCCCTTGGAATATTCCACATTCCTTGAGATCAAATAACAACATGGGTTCTTCAGTCTACTCCTTCTCTGAGATGCAGTGCATTACCTGTTACTCCTTGTGTTATGCAGCCACCTTAGTGCAAACTGTCATGGAAACACAAAGCAGCAAGTGGTCACCAGAACTCGTGCTGCCGTTCAGTTAGGTATAAAAATTAGTTTGAATGCTTCTTCTGTGACGACAGTGGAGTTTAAACATCATCTCATGAAAGCCCAGAGGTACCTTTTGAAAGAAAGCAATGTGATGATTTTGTTTTTCTGGATCATCTCAAACTTGGTTCAGTCCAAAAACAGAAAGGCTAATTTTTGGCATAAATTCACGCTTGAGGACCCATACAATGTATCCCATGAGATGTTGTGTGTACTCGCACATTGTTTACATGTTCTGCGTACTAACATCTTAAGGTCAGTTACATGGATTTCTTGTTTTTATTTGTGTTCTGTTAATGCTCATAACTAACAGAAACCTCAATCACGCTCTTTACAGTTATGAAGAAGTGCGGTGGCCACTCAGTCCCAAGTAAAATTCTGTTAGCACCCTGTATTCCCACAGCTCAGAAGATTGCTGGGCCACACTCAGGGAAGGGTGCTCAGGCACTCTGAGGTGTGTCAGCAGTTGTGTCACTCCCTGGAGTTTCAAAGGCAGATTTCATTTGGGGGGCTCATAGCTACAGTGGTATTCCAGAAACATTTTGAGAAGAACAACTTTTTGTTCCGAAAGCTGTGTTTGGCACTCTGCCGGAGCTGTTTTACAGGGACAGATGTACAATGTTAGGGCTATGCTTACACTCCCAATAGCCATAAATCCCTGAGAATATGCTGATACAATGGAAACACTGCAGATTTCATGGAATATGAATGTGAAATACATATAACATGTGTGTATATATACATATATATATGTATATATATATGCACACACAAAAAGAGAGATTAATATAATGTTCATTAACAGTTAACACTAATGTGCAAATAATGGAACACGTATAAAGTAGACCTTTTGATTCTCCAAACGTTCTTGTGAATGTATGTTAAGTTTAGATATGTTTTACAAGAGTCTATAGGAGCAAAGTTCCTCCAGCACAAATCTATTTTTAGTAGAGCAGTTGAAGAATTTCCTGCAGCTGAAAAGGACCTAGAGTTTTCACAATACAAGTTTGAGGGCCTATGTGTGAGTTATTCAAAAGTGTCTGGGTGATTCTGGATTATAGATTTATTGAAAGTTACTAGGAAATTTGTTCCTAAAATGCTGTTGCACTTTTCAAGATTCTGCTGCAAATACCTAACTCTGTGTTTAAAATTAAGCTGTAATGTATACATTGCAAAAATGAAATTATGAGGTGCACATTTATTTTCTCTTGAATCTATTTGTTGAATGTGTTTAAAGATGTCTTTTTTTTTTAGTTCCTGGTCCTGGAAGCTCATGAAGAAATCTGAAAATTAGCAAGTTTGTTTTGGCTCATTTACCACTCAAAAAGCGCATGTGTCAGAATGTAATGGTTTTGCTGATGCATGCAGCAAAGTGTGGTAGACTGGGCATACCATCCACATGGAATGTCTTCAATATCTCTCTATAAGATACGGTAATATAGAGATATGATAAAGATTAGCAAAATTATAAGAGCCATTTATGAAGACAAGATCTTAAACCAGACACAAGTGTCCTTTTCACATATTAGTTTAATTAGTCATCAGATTCAATGCCAAATGATATTACAGTGGTCAAAATCATGAAAGAGCTCAGAAAGTGATTAGACCATTATGGAAGATGGGCTTATTGGCCACCATTACACACAAGGAACAATCTAGAAACTGATGCCTATTAAGATCCAGAGCCATGGCTTACTGGAAGCCAGAAAAAGGAACGTAGAGAGGAGTAACTTATATAAGTAAATTTTTAGTACTTCTCTCTCTGTCTGTACTAATGATCACAATGGAGAGATTAAATGCCATATGGTAGTCCTTAGTGAATATTATTCATTGTACAGATATTTATGTGTGACAGAAGTGCAGAACTGCAAACTTTTTTCATATAGTTCTCATTCATGAATATTGCAAAAGGTAAAGGCTATTTAGGAAACTGATATTAATGATTTCTGCAAGAACTGAAATGTCAGCATCATGATTTCTTCAGGAGCTCTTGAAGGTCCACGGGAACATGAAGTATTTTGAAATTTCCATGGAAAGTAGCGTATGTTCCTAAGATTCACTGTAATATGACAGATTTGGGTAACTCCTGCATGAGGGCAGTGTAACTCAGAGGAAATTTCCTGTTGTGTTTGTCAGACTGTGTTTTTAATTTGAAGTCTTCTTCAGTTGACAGCTCCAGAGTCTTCCATAAAAATCATGTTTTCTCAAAAAACCCCAGTTTGGATTCCTATATAGCAATATGGACAAGTACACATATACACTTCCTGTGAGTGTGAAGTGAGTCCAAAGCTGCTGGACATATTGGACCTACTATCTACCTACTGAACAGAGGTCAAGCCCATAGAATCATTAAGGTATATTTCAAAGATATTCCTGATGTACCACAGGTGCAGAATGATTTTGATCCACACACCATAAGCTCAGCTTACCTCACATGCACTGACCTCACTGCCTCTGCATGTGTGGACTTGACCTAAGCATCTGCAGCTGCCATCTGCCAGGGAATCTGAGCTGTCGGATAACTATTGGGTTGCCCAGTTAGCCAACAAGTGCACGAAACTCACATTCAGCCCACATGGAACAGCAGGAAAACAGACATCATGGTTGGCCCCATATTCTGACTTTTCTGAGGCAGTTACGGCAGACCTCTTATTTCTTTTACCTAGCAACCTTCTTTGAAATAAATAGCATTTACAGTTAACACATGGCTTACTAAGGCATGGTGCCTAGATGATGAAATTAGTACTACAGACTCCTCAATTTTATTTCTCATTTGGGAAATTACAGCTTCTTCTTCACATCTCAAGCTTCTAATGAAGCTTATTTGCTGTTTATAAAGTGCTGGGCATGTAATTGGCAAAACAAAGTTCAAAGTACTTCATCAACATTGGTCAAAAAGTAACTTAGAGGACCACTTTGTAGGTTTCTATTATGACCTTGAGAAACACAGGAAGGATCCATGCTATTGTATCCTCAGTGGCTGGGACACAAAGTCACCTCTGTGATCCGACTCTTAACTCCTAAACCAAAATTCCTACTGTGTAGGGACTGAAAACTCATTCTTTTGGTCCCAGTGAATTGTAGAAAATTGAAGCTGAAAGTTTTCAAGCAAAGAACACTGATGTCACTTTCAACATGTCCTAGATGAATTGGAACAGTCTTCTGTCAAAAGACCATAAGGTTTGCTGATCATAATTCCTGTTTTTCAGACATTTTAGATGAGCTTCTCCATCCTAGCATCTCATCCAGGCTGTAGAAACATGATGATACCTCTCTTGAAGCACTAGGACTATATTATGCCAGCCTTGAGTTCCTTAGTGGTCATACATTTAACTCATTAAGGGCAGCTGTTCAGTATATTTAAGATGAGTTTTCTAGAGACTATTGTACTTACATAGGAAACTTTTTTTAAAAAAAAGTGTTTGAGAAATGTCTATTTTGAATAAAGTCTAGCCATCATTTTGAATCAGGTATGTCTTTCCCACCCCAGAAAGTCATGAATACACCACGGCCAGATTCATCTGCCATGCTGACTGGTTTAACTTGAATGTGAGCTCTCGAACTGGAAGTGAATTAGTACTACTCTGTGTTGTTATGAAAGGAAGGTTGCTTTTCTAGTAATCTGTGCAATTGCTGAAATTATCAGCTACTCCTACATATAAGCTATACTATGCTTTAGTACGTATGTAATCTACAGTACAGTGGTTTTCATTGAGAAGATGAAAATAACACAAGATGTTAGCTTTTGGCTTTGTTTTAAGAATTTTAGGCAGGTTTTGTTGTTTTTTTTCTTCCACTAGACTCGATAATTGATTTATATATTCCTATTTCTTCATACCCAGACACAGAGCTTGTGAATGGATATAGAGAAGGTAGGTGTACTTGGCATGTTTCTCCTTCCAGGCAAAAGATTTCCTTCTGACCTCTCAGTCATACCCAAACAGAGTTTAAATTTTGCCTGTGGAGTACATCTGCGTGGAACTTTAGGTGCGTAATCTGCCTGGCATTCGGTCATCTTATGTTTTAAAACACTTGGCTTTTAAAGTTTTGGCTCAGAAGGAAGGATTTTGATCCCTACACATTTTATAACAGACTTCAAATATGACCTAGGGAAAATTAAAATGTTACCCATATATGGAAGAAAGTTGTCTGTCTCGGAGCATGTTCTAGATGGTTGCTTTACAATGTCCAGGGAAAAGAGTTAGGAGTAGCTCATTTTATAGCTAAAGAGAAAAATGTGGTTTTTTGTAATATGAACAGCTCACTGAAAACATGATTCAATGTTCCCTTCAACGATATTACTCTTTAGTTTATTTCCCATTGCCTAACACCAGGCATTTAGACAATGATTGCTGTTTTACAGGCAACTAGTTGGTTGGACCAAACTTCAATTGAAAATTTTCAGTGCGAAATCAGGTAGAATAATTTAATACTGTGCATGGTGCTTTTTTGTTATCTTTATATCCCAAATTAAAAAAAAAGATATTATTTTGAATGTCTTCTTGTAAACAGAATTGATTTACAATCTATTTTCTGTTGTTTAACTTAGTTTGCAAGAATAATTAAAACATCACCAATTCTGCTTATGCAAATATGGACATAATGGAGACGAATCCATAAGTAGGTTGATTGACTGCCTGGGTCAATAGCATAGAAAGGTCTTTCTGAATTGGGGTGTTAACACAAAAATGTGTTAGTCTGATTTATATGTAGGAGGGAAGAATCTGGCTGAATGTTTCAACACATTTGAACACATCAGCTTCTGATAATGCTTGTTGTGTTATGCTACCTATATGAATTGCAAATTAATTTTTTTCCCCCCTCTATTATTGCTATTTGCTGGTCTATAAGATTTTACTTATGCACCAGGTAATACTTTGTTGACTTCTTTTTTTCCTGAGAATAAACAAAGTGCCTCCAGTAGTCCAGAATTCCCAGCTGTATAAAGATTGTTGGATGACTTTATTAACAGAAATTGATGAATATTAATTGTTACATTTAGATTTCTTAGTACAAAAAGAACAGTCTCTGTAGCTGAGATTTAGATCAGAAACACTCTCTACTGAACTAGTACTTTAAATTATGCTTTTTTCTCAACAGAGTTATTAATACACCAGACTCACTCAAACAATAAATGACACTGATAAGAAGAAAAGCTAGTAACAATATAGTTTTAATGTGGAACAAATTGAAGTTGTTATCCTTATAGCTGTTTAAATAACACACACTAGGAGTACTGCTTTTTAATCTGTTTGTCGATTTTAGTGTTTGTACTGTGCCCATCAGAACAGTGTAAAAAGTGTCTCCAGGGTATGTAAGTGCCTAAAAGCATTTAAGATCCAACCTCAGGAAATGAAAGACCAAACCCTCCCACTGTGATGGAGCCACTTATTTCAATATGATTTTTTCCAGAAACTACCTGCAATGTGCATAATAAGCCTATGAAAATCAAGGTATTGACACTTCTTGTATATGCTGCAGAAGAAATTTATTTCATCTTTTTAAAAGGACCGATGTTTTTCCAGAAACTATCTGCAATGTGGATAACAAGCCTATGAATATCAAGGTATTGACACTTCTTGTATACGCTGCAGAAGAGATTTGTTTCATCTTTTTAAAAGGACTGGTGTGGTCTGACTGTCCACTGGCCCTGGCAGCCTGATGGAAGCAAGGCAGGGGCTCACATAGGGTACGAGAGAAGGCACCATCCAGAAAGAAACTTTGATCGATGGGGTGAATTCCTATGTTAACTTTTAACTTTCCACTCCATCTCTCCTAAAAGATTGGCTAATCCTGCATATTCTTAAAACTGAAGCATTTATCACAGAGACAAGCAGTAATAATTTCAAGGTGAGAAGCAATGGAAATTTCATGTGGTTGTTATTTTGCATGCATATTCAACCAACAATAAATAACAAGCTATTCACATTATAAAACAAATTTAATAAAACTCCTCCACCTTCTTTCATTACAACTAATAATTAACAGCTTCCATCATCTCACATTAGTCGTTACTGAGTGATCAACACTTACTACTGTCTGCTATAATGATATTTACTTAGTGTTGGCAAAAATTAAGTTTCATAAATTTTATTCAGTTGCATCTGGCACAAAATACTGCAACAAATAAAATCTGGGCTTTCATAAGTTGTGGATGTTGCATCCAAAACTTCTCATTATACCTGGCAGTAACTTGGCATAACATAACCTAGGGAGGCTTTACTGTAGCATTAGGCAAGCTCAGAAATAGTTTGTGGCAAGATGATTTAGGACTGTTGTCTGAGCAAAAGCAGAAAATCTGTGAATACATTACAGGGGTGGACAAAACAGAAGATAATAAGCAAACAAGCTTACTTTTAAGATCAAACTAGAAAAAAATACATGTGTAATAAATATTAAAAATACCAACAACAAATCTTGAGCACTTTGAAGTTATCCAGTCTTGTGTTCTGTTTACTCATTCTGTATGTTGTTATTAAAGCAATTCAATACTGTCTGTGAAAATCTTGGTTTAAGAGCACTAGTTTGTTCTTAAAAGCTGCTTCTCCTCATCATGAAACACCTTGAATAATCTGATCATATCCTTTTTTTAAAGCCCCAAATATTAGCACATACTTCTCTACAGTCTTAGCACTTACCGCTTACAGAAACTATTTATACTGACATTGCAATACCATCTCCTTATTGTATTTCATATTTCATGTGAAGGAACTTTTTTTGTTAATGTCTTCATCTTACTTCTTGGGTGCCTGATATTATTGCTGTTCTCTGGACACTCTATTGCTGAGCATAGCTTTTGTCAGAGTTCATTTAATCCATCTCACTACTCTGGGCACTCAAATAGGAGGTGCTTGCAGTACACAAGCAACAGGAGAATACAGGCATGTGTTTATTTAAAAATGTAGACACATCATATCAGGAAGTCATGCACTCCAAAGTGCTTAATGACTGTATACACTGGAACATCATGGCATGATTTATTGTTGTGGTATGATTCAATGAATTACTTAACGACTTAGAAACAGAGGCTGCAGTTCTTAATCAGAAAACCTGTAATTCGACTAATGGAAGTCTCTCTCAATCTGCAACCACAACATATTTACCTGGGAAAACAGGGAAGAAAAGTATTTCATTAGTTTCAAACTTTGTACTCAGGAGAGGGGTGACTGAACCTATATTCCTTTTGTAAACCTTCAGCAAAAAAATCAAATCAGATTGCAAAGGTGTTTAGTCTTTACCTAGAGGGAAACGATATATTCATGCCCTTTGGACTGTGAGCTTAATTTTAGGTTTACGCTCATATGCGCTGGCTTAAATATGTAACTTTGGTTTACAAAAATGAACGTTTACCTTGAAGCCTGAGGTTTTTCTCTAGCAAAAAGCACAGAACAAATGATTGAAAGGGAGAGCATACATCTTATATATTTCCTCTAAAAGTAAATTAGGAAAAAAAAAAAAAAAAAGAAGATAAAAAATGCAGTAAAACCGCTCCAAAACGGTCTTGTTAACAGAGCAACGTTTCCCTCTAGTGGTCATCCAAGAGCAGGTAACGATTCCTACCATTTTACCCCAGAGCGAGGAGCGAAAGGCGCAGTGAGCTCGCTCTCCGAGGACAGGTGCGGGTCGCCTGCCTTGGTCGCTTTTGCAGCGCCGCCGGGGAGGGAAGAGGCCGTGGGGGGCGCTGGGGTCCCGCTGCTGTCACTCGGGCTGTGGCACAGAGACACCCGTGGGCAGCTGCCGGAGACGGAGATGCAACTGCGCAGTAATGAAAGCACCTTCTGCCATAATTTCCATGTGTATCCAGTTTCTATTTTTCATGCAAGATGTGTATTTAAAAAAAAAAACAAAACACCAACCTATATTTTAATTCATAGCAGGTTCTGGGTTTGTTGGTTTGGGTTTTTCTGTGTCATGTTTCTGGTTTTGTTTTTTTTTTTGATTGTGGTTCAAGTTATTGAGGAGAAACCGTGGTGCTTTGGAAGATATATAAAGAGAAATATCTAGTGTGCACCCAGATGGACAGGGCAGAGAAGGATATAATCATATTCTAAGAAGTACTCAGGAAGCAGTGGAGGGTGA
Organism: Trogon surrucura; assembly: GCA_020746105.1. Classification (NCBI taxonomy): domain Eukaryota; kingdom Metazoa; phylum Chordata; class Aves; order Trogoniformes; family Trogonidae; genus Trogon; species Trogon surrucura. The sequence goes on from CM036620.1 coordinate 66,658,119, forward strand.
AAAACAAGAGCAGGCACAGATGCAACAAAGGCATCTCAGGCTAACACAGCCGTGGTGGAAACAGCAGCAAACTCTAATTGTGATGAGTCCATATGGAACATTTTAGAGGTGTTAAGTTCCTAATTAGAGGTATTCAGGCCTCAGCAGGCTGTGGTGCACAGATGTATGGCTGCTCAGAGCAAAATTGAAGGGAGGTAATGTGGGCGGTCATGATAAAAAGTAGAGCTGATTGAAAACATTTACAAATACCAGACAGCCAGGTCAAGGAGGAGCTGTGCCAAAGTATGAAGGTTTCTTGTGTACTTTCAGTTTATTTACCTCCAGTCTTCCATTTAATTTAGACAATTATTGTACTTCTGGTCCTGTATAGCATTCAAAACAGTGAGTTTTATTCAATTTATTCACAATAAATTCACTTCTGAATTTTATGCTGAGAAGACTTTGAGTGGAAATAGAGATGTGTTCGTTTCTGAGTGGTTTTTTTTTTTTTTGTCTTGAAGGGGTAGGAAATGGTTGTAGAGAGAGTGGAAGAATGTTCATTTTAGCAAAGACACAGATAAATGTTCATGCATTCCTGTTCTGATGGGGAGAAGAAGAGCAGAAAAGAGATTAAAGGAGTAGAGGAGAACAGAGGAGGAGGAGGGAGGAGGTGAAAGGAACTTGTAGATGATGGTGGAAAACAGAATGAAACATCTCAAGCTTGAGTATCTTCAGCTTTGTAATGAATCCACAGTATTTGGCAAATGTGATGTGCCAGGGTTTTAGTAAAGAATTTAAGAGGTTTTCAGTCCCCCTCAAACTGATATGCAGACACACCTCCAGCTAATAAAATATATTCAGCAGATGTGAGTGAAGGTTGAACATAGGTAACGTGACATGATGAAAGGAGAAATCACAAATACCTTTTATTAGGCATAGTTTTACAAACGTTTTTTTCAGGCTTTTGTCTATTTGTGAATTAAGAGTTAGACAAGAATTAACAAGGTAGACTGCACTCGATCTCCTTGTTGTAGACCTTGACACTGGCAATAATATATCTGGTCATGAGGCTGGAGAAGTTAGGTGGTATATCATTAAACTGAATCCTCTTTGGGAAGAAACATAGGTTACATTGCTTGAAAAATTGAAAATTAAACATGATTAATTACTTCTTTAATATATGCAGCTCTCGCATAGACAGGTCCAAGCCTCAAAAGCTAGATCTAGATCCTGTAGGGCAGTTGGTTTAGCCAATTTCAGAGCTAAAGCAGGTGGGGCCTCTGTGAAATTCACCAGTGGATGCACACTTTACTGGGTGGATTTTGTCAGGATATAAGCATATAATGTATATATAATCTGTCATGAGAGAGAGGAGATAACCATATGATTTTGTGACTCCGTGATGCATGCTGACATTTTTATATTTTTTCTCTTAGCCACTGCAATTAAAAGCTACTTTCTGTTAAATGCAGCTATATACTTGTTTCATAGACCATTGGCTAGTCTCGGGCTCCTAAACTGTTATTTCTCCATCTATTCCTCTTACTCAAATATAAGACCCCATAAATCTGTCATCTTTAATGCAGTCAGAACTTGTCACACTCAGAGCTGCACAAGCTTTCCTGTATTTCTGAACAGAATTGAGATGAGGCTGAGGTTATAAGACTAACTGCATGTCATCTTGACAAATATAGTACTGATTTTTCAAATTATTTGAATTGTACTCACTTTTAGATTATTATTATGAATGAATATCCCATATTTCTATAGCTGTGAAGGTAGTGTCTTTAGACTTCTTATCTGCTTGTTGTTTACAACAGTTAAAAACCCAGACAAAAAGGTTCCTTTCTGGATTTTCTTCCTCTTGATAACCATCTTACTTTTTTACAGAATCTGTCTTTATTCCTGCCACGTACAGTAAGTTCCCTTGTAAGTTGTTCTTTGGGGGCTCTGTTCCCTCTGGGCCCACAGTACAAAACCATGTATATCTAATGCTGGAAAAACATCGTGAAAGAATGCAGAAATGTGTGAGCATCTGGCTGCTTGTCCACTTGAGCACAGGCTATAGGGGTCACTGAGACCCCTCAGAGTGCGATTGATACCGGACCCTGACAGGAAGCACTTTGCCTGGTCCCCACAGGACGGAGGCCAGTGCACTCAGAGGTGTGTTACATCTTCAAACGCTGAAGCTGGTGACAAACCAAAGGAAGCTTGTAGCCATTTTCAAATGCTGCTCTCCTTGGTAATGTGCTGAATGGTTCCTATCCTGTCCTGATACTCTGTGGCATGGGGAAATAAGTTTCTCTCAAAGGCTTTCTTTTTGCCTTGCTAACCTTCCTATTAGTGTGAAAGGCAAGTTAAAGTATCTCTTGAGGGAACAACTTGTTAAAAATACCATACTGAAACAAGGAGTATGAAAAGTGTGAGCAGCACAGGGATAATCTTACTGCAGGGGAGGAAGGCACGGAGGGGACAGTGCAGCGATGAGGATAGAAACCTCACACCTGGTGTGGACCGTGAGCGCTCTTGTTTGTGCTTGTCAGAGCTTCAGGAGGAGTTTAAAGGTCCTTGCCCTCATACCAGAAAGCCAATTCCTAAAGACTGATAGGCCCAAATGAAGGACAGAACAATTAAATGAAAGGCAGAGAAAAAGCATTTGCAACTACAAAACTCTCTGATTCCATTCCTGAGCCAGGGAAATGATTACAGAAGAGAATGGGAGGTGCTGTCTGTAAGAATGCAAAATTTCCCCAAAGGTTTTCCCAGTTTTATACTGTCACAACTGTGAACTCGTGTAGACCTTAAACAGGAGGTCAATAGGCCTGCACATACTGTGCCAATAGATGCCCCACGATACTGGTATCCAGATTGCCACTTATGGTCTCTAAGTAATGCCCATGTTCATAAAACCACGGAAGAAATACTGTACACACATAACAGTTTGAAGAGACAAAGATGCCAAGGCAAAAGTCTTTTCTTTGTTACTTTTCCTTCTTAATGCTAGTCCTTTCAAAAGGCGAAGTCTTTTTGAAACTTACCAGCCAGTGTCCTTTGTCCCTGCCTGTGACTCAAAATCTTTTATGCTTTTTTCTTTCCTCTTCTTTGATTCTATATGGTATTCATATATTCTTCTTATATATATCTATTTTCTGTATAGGCATATGTAAATGTATATATATAAATATGCAGTTGGAGGATTATTGTGAATAAATTGAAAAAAAGACTGTGTGGTATTACATTTATTATCTTTCTCTTTTTTTTTACTCTATGATACTGTATTTAATTGCAAGTTCTTGAAGCAAAGATATTTTATATTTGCAATTCTTATTACTGTAAGCATGACTGTTACTTGGGATAATTAGTGAAGAGGTAGGTCAAATCCTTTCAATTATGATAGGATTTTGAACTTGTTTCTCCTTAGCTAAACAGCAAAACTTATGCAACATTGAGCAAAAGAGAAAACACACAGTACTCGGCAGAGCTGAGCCTTGTGAGAAGGATCTGACATTTCATACAAGTTTCACATAGGTTCATTGGAGGAACACGTGACTGCCAGGTGACACTGTGCTACTTGATGGTAATGGGACAGTGCTGCCGTGAAGAAGGGCCCTGGCTAAGCTGAGTGCTGTAGGAATCACAGAATCACAAGCACCACTGAGCTGGTGCAGTGGGCTAAGAAGACCTAGATGTCCCACCAAGACCAGTGGTACTGCAGAGAAAACTGGAGTGACTGGAGGAACCCAGTCTCTTCCCACCAGTGAAGTGGTCCAGGAGCAACTTTGACCCTCAGCTGTGAAGCAGAGGTGATTTGTGTCTTGTGGCACTCAGCTGTATGATGAACGTAGCCTATGACAGATAAGATCAGGAAGCTTGAGCAGCCTTGATCTAGAATATAAAGAAAAGCAAGACAGCAAAGACTATGAATTTAAAATGAATCAACTGATGCAAGTAAACTTGTTATCCTTACTTTTAGTTATACAGTAATCAACCAGTAGATAAAGTGGATGCAGCAGAATGAGTCTAGATAGATGAAAATGACTGACATCAAAATATGCTACACTGGAAATCAATTTGGAGTAAGAGCATAAAAATAGAAAAGGAGAAATAAAGGCTGCATGGTAGAAGTACCCTTGTTTCTGGGTGTACTTAGCTCTGGAAGTTGTGTAAGTGAAATAAAACATTACACTGCAAATTCTGCAGTTGTTTTCAAAATGTTAATGGGGAAAATGTACATAAGTAAGGACTTGAGGTAAATGTACCTGTAGATTTTTGCACTTATTATTTTTCTTATTAATATGACAAGAGACCTCTTCTATTTAAACTAAGTTTTAGTATGAAAGGTGATTTCTGTCAGGTATTTTAAGAACTTTGTACAATTCTTATTTTTAAATCATTGAGGCTTTGATTAGTGCCAAAGGAGACAGAAGGTTTTTTTCCTTCTACCCTAAGTGTTAATGCCATTTAATAAATATATCCATTTTCAATAACGTTATATCTTAAATGCATCTGAATGCTCAAAAATGTTAATTTTCTGGTGTAAATTTCTGTATGGGCTTAGATTCAAAATATAATACTTTAACTGCAGAAAGCAATTTTCATCTATAAAAAAAAAATTGCAACTTTCAAATGTTAAAGATTTTATCTTGAGCTATACTTCTAAGCATGCAAGCCAGTAGATTTGCATACAAAATATATAGGTGCAGATATGGTTACACTTCTTAAAATTTATTGTCCGTTTAATTGAACAGCTATTACAGTAAATCACATAACATTCAGTATTACAGAATGGCTTGAGACTCTCTCCCTGGTCTCTCAGTATCAAAATAGACAATTGAAGTAGGTATGCATAGTAACTTTGAGGAAAAATTGAACACGTAGACCAGAAATCTCTTATCTGATTTTAAAAATGGATAATGGAAAGAAAAGAAGCAATGTAAAAGCACAGTGCTGTTTCTGTGATAAATTACATTCTGCTCAAGTTGCTATATGTTGCTAAGCATATCCCAGCCAGACTAGTGATGTGTTGAGACAAACTTCTTCAGCAAAGGTGATCCTAGATCTCAATCACCTCTTCTTAAAAAGGCATAAAAAGAAGATTAGCCTTCAGCCAGCAGGTCTCGTGCGGGGGATTCTCTTGGCTCATCTTGAAGTGCTCCAGTGAGGTCTGGCTTGTTTTGCACTGTTCAGGATCATTTCTTTTGCCACTCATGGAAGTCTCAATGATTTAAAAATAATAATAGCACAAATAGAACACATGACCTCTAACCCATTCCTCTTTGATTAAGTCTCATTTTATAACAAAACTATGACTAATGTCTCTTCCTTTGCCTTCAATAAACTATCATATAATCTGTCTATTATTCTTAATATCCTCTTGCCCCAATAAGACATTTGTGTTTTGTTTGGATTCCCCTGAATGGGGTGAATATTATATCTATAACCTACTGGAAAGCATTTCTTCTTAGACATATTGGCAGGGCTAATTTTGTTTTTACAGGTGTTTGTACTTGGAAAGGGGTTAGCCACAGTCTTGAAGGCTCTACCGCACTGGTACATCACAGGAGCACAGTGTGCTGTGGGTCCTTGAGCTGTTAACGGGAGGCAGGGAGGGAAGGTTAAATTAATCATTTATGCTTTATTTATACTTTCTCTTACTTGTGGAGTTGGACAAGCGGATGCCAGTTTTCCTCAGCTAAGGGCTGTCTGTGTGACATGATGTTTGATATCTGCCAAAGCATAATTTATGCAATTTATATTATATTATAAATCAAAAAGAAAGAAATGAACAAAAGTTGGTGCAGTGCTGCACTTTAGTCTGTCAGCTGAACAAGCTAACTAAATGCCTTAAACCTGTTTTGAGAAATTTTGCATTGAAACAAACAGAACTACTGGTTCAATACTATTTTCTTCTTATCTTTGTTAAGACTTCTCTTTTCATTCTGCTATGAAAACTCTGTTATAACTTGTGGAATGATCTGAGGGAGATCTCGAAGGAATGGATGATGTTTAACTCATTCAAGGTAGCAAGAGTAGACAAAATTTGCTTGTTGTTCGGGTTTTTTCTTTTCTCTTTTATTTTAAATATACATTCCAAAATGTAAGTTATCCTAATTTAAAGAAAGTGCCCATATTCAGCAAATTAAAATAAACAATAATTCCTATGGAGTTAAAAAGTGTGCTTAATTTCCATCAAAGGAAATGTGCTTAATGTTCTGCTGAATGGAAAATGTTTTAAACACATGACTGTTTGCCAGCAGCATTTTGGTACCAGGCTGATATCACTGTGCCTCGCCTGAAAACTCTGTGCTCAGGTTAACTGAGCTCAGCAAGCAACACCATCGTATCAAAGGGATTCATGAAACACTGCTGGGTAAGCAAAACAAAGTTACTGCAAGTGCACTAGAAATGCCTTTTTTTTTTTTTTGAAGGAGAGCAGAGACAAGCTGAGACAGCAATGGACTTGTGCACAACATTAGGTTTAGAAGGGAAGTATTTGCATATATCCTGTTAATTAAGATTTTTCTCACCAAAGGTTCTTCAACGGGGATTTACAATGATTTATTTTCCCTTTTACTGACCACAGTACAATCAGCCATAAGCACGTACCAGGTAGGGTGAGTCTGGTTACTGAAAAAGACAATAATTTCTAGGAGGTCCTCTTTCTAATCTCGAACAAGGTCAGTGCAAAGCAGGAGTGACTGCTCTGCAGTGTAATAGCACTGCAAAATAGTGATATCAAAGCCAACAGTAATAAGCATGACTACCAAAACAGCTCTACATGTGGTATTTGTGTGGATCTTGGTTTTGCCTGGAAGTGCTTTGAATAAGGTAGAAAGTACACATGTTCATCAGTAAAATCCTTGCTGTGGCAGAAGTAGAATTCACTATCATAATATACTTTTGGGGGAGATTTACACTTTTGTTTGTTACATCTAGTAGCCGTTTCAGCATCAAATCTGACATTAGATTTGTATATCAATTCCCTTATTCCCTGGCAAGACACAACAGTAGAAAACCTTAATTTCTGTTTAGTGATTGCGTGTTGGAGCACAAAACCAGTGTATTTGCATTTATGATGACTACACTTGTAAGCTAAACCTGGTTTCTTGCAGTCAGAAGCCAATGAGTGCTGAAGTAGCCACATTTATACTAGTGTGACTTGCACAAATATTATCCAAGGCACCTAAAAAGCATTTGATAGGCAAAGAAGCAGTTAGCTGAGTTTCAAGGGGTCCATGCTGAAGACCTCTGGACAACTCTGTTCTCTGATGGAAATGAATGGTATCTGGGGATCAATTAGAAGTAACATGTGGGCTCTATCCTATAGGTGTACAGGCTAAATTTAATATTTACAAAACAAATTAACAAAGAGAGTGGTAGAATTATACATCTGAGGTGCGGTGTAAGTGGTGAACATACCTGCAGAAGACGGTGTGAATAGTGTGCACAACTTTCAGAGGCAGCTTTCTCTAGTCTTACTAAATAGATGTGATGTTATAGTCTCAGCAGCTATCAATGGTGAATACTTCAGATCAATTAGATTGCATAAGAATGTTGCTGCCTACCTGGAGAACAATGGGAAATATATAAATAAAAGCCAATCCAGAATTTTTCTAAGAAGTCATTTCCCATGAACTCATTGCTTAGCCATTCTGAATTAGCTTAAGCTTAAGGAAAATCTAAGAGGAGATACTATTCCACTACACACCACCAAATATGTCGGTTCTACACGACATTACTAAGAAAAATAAATGAAAGATGTTAACAGATTTAGGTTTGCCATCAAGGACACCTTCTTACAGATGTTGATATGAAATAATGGAATAATATTTCAAGGCAAATAATCTACCGGGATTTCAGAATTTAAAATGAGTGTAAATAAAGGGAATGGAGAAATTGTTCATAGGTATCTTTTGACTTTGTCTTGGTCAGCAATGTTTTACATTAGGCTATTAAACACAGCAATCTGGTACATATTACAAATCAATATGCTGAATTTAAGAGACACATAGTGGAAACAATACTTTATATTTATAATCATATTTCTTACACTTCTTCCTTATTTCTCTGTTGCTAGCCATGGTTAGAAGCAGCATACTCCAAAGTGTGTTTTGAAATGGCTGCATTCATGCTCTTGCCCCAAAGCACATTTTTTCTAGATGAGAAAGCCAATTTTTAATACTCTCTTTCAATTTCCTTTCAACACATGTAAGCTAAACCTCTCTTAAAATATCCAAATTTACAGCAACTACCATTAAAATATTTCTGTATAACTTGCCACTTGCAGATTTGTACTGCTGATATTCAACTGCTAAGGGATAAGGCTGCCCAGTGTTTTCATAAAGAAGTTATAGAGGGAACAAAAAATATCTGTCCCTCTTAAAGTTGTTTCATCCTTGGTGGGTTTTCTTTTTTAATCTGAAATGCAATCTCATGTTTTCTCTGTTTCTGGTGAAACTGGTGCAACTGTTATGTGGATCTCCACCACCATCACCTTGCTCATGCCCTCTCAAATCCTGCAAAGTCATGGATACACAGCTCTGAAAAATCATGGACTACAAAAGTCAGAGATATTTTAAAAGCAAACAAACAAGGGGATCAGGAACCCAGGACTTCAGTAACATCTGCAACACACATGCAGCCTTATTTTTATTCATCTCTTTTGATCCTACTTCCTGGATGCTCATCTGCAACACCAATCTCACTCTTCTGTTCACAGGGTGGTCAGACACAGATCTTGAGTGGGATAATATCTTGGCATCCAACCTGTACTTGTAAAGTGTTCATCTCAGATTTTTGTCCTGAAGTACAAGTCACTAGCCATGTGTTCGTGAATGGTGTTTGGGTTTGATTTTACCAAAGAAGCATTCAGGTGCGGACATTATTTGGTTTGTTACATCAAGCTCTTCAATATAATTACGCAAGAAGCTTTGCCTCTGCTCTGCTGTGTGTCAGGCCCTTCTAGTAAATCCCATGGAGAAGCAGTCTGTGATAATGTACTGACTGCGTGCTGTCACTTCCTGACTTGCAAGTTCTTGATTTTTCCAGTTTAAAAAAACCCCTATTTTAACATAGATTTCTGCTTGGTAGGTATTTTTTAGAACTGTTTTTTACTGTTTTTTTTTTCTCTTTATTTTCCTAAGTTTATGGTGTCTGAGAAATTGTTTTAAAAGAAGAAATCACAGAGCTGCATCTATAGCATGAACTTGAGCTGCAACACAGATTTCTGCCTTTTACACTACAAAGTGTATTACTACATAGGCTGGCAACAGATGGTCATTATCCTTAGATTCAAAATGAACTGCTGGAGGTATGTACAGTTTGAGAGTGACTTAAAACAGGATAGTTATGCTTTTTTTTTCTTTCTTTCTTGAAGATTCCAGATAAAAGCAGGAAAACTGCAATTTATTTTTTTTTTTTTTAAATCTTCCACTGCAGTCAGGACTAGGCTGCATTTTATCTGAGCCTAATCTAAATTTTGTCTCTGACAAACGTCAAGAAAGAAATGTGATGAAGTCTCTTGAAAAATTCTGGTCAGTATCTGAAAATGGAAAGTATCAGGCAAGCTAAAATGTGAGGTCATCATCAGCTCTTGTTCAACAATCACTGACCTAAATTATTCACTTTAAATCTACTTGTCTGAGAAGAACGTAGAAGATTGAAATGATGGATGCACTATGATACTCCTACATCCAGATGATGAGAAATGAGAGGTCACTATGCAAATGAGATAGGCAAAGTACTCCAATAAAAAGCTTTAAAAAATAGTCCTGTATTCCTATGAATTTCTCTTGGGAGCTCTGTGCAAATCTCAAAGGAACGAAGAGGAAAGTAATCTAAGTAAGTGAAGCAGGTTTCTTAGAATTCCTTTGATGCATCCTATCAAGTCACAGAATAGCAACAGAGCATCCCCTGCATGGCAAGAGATGAAAGTATATCTGTTTATCCCACTGAACAGTCAGTAGTTTCCCCACTGTTGGATTATTATGAATGTTCATTTTTGTGCCAGTGATATGTTTGACCCTGTGCTAGACACAAGAGTAAAACACAAAAGCCACGTAATTTGCATTTTAAAAATATACTTTTAGGTCTGTGGGAACCAGAGATGGAGAGATATTATACATTATGGAATTACTTGAAGTTGCAGCTAAATCTCTGGGGCTTCTTTATAGAAGAAAATGCATTGTTCAGACAGGTCTGAACATGAGGTACCTCTGCTACAATCTCTTTTCTCATTGTTATCTGATGTAGTTCTCTTCTTGCTATTTTGAGTAATCTCACGTGAAATGTAAAATATAATAGCTACATAGTGTAATTGCTCTGCAGCGTAACACATTGTCCATAATAATGTCCCAGACTACTTCTTTCAAAAGCAACACTCAGCTCAGGGGGTCTACCAAATCAGAAATTAATTTAGTGTCCTCTCAAAATTTAAATAATATCCACTGCCCTCAACTCTGGCTACTCTGCTGAGTATGGCAGAATAATGCCAGATCTGCACTCTGCAGTGCAAGGCCTCCTATTGTCACGGTGAAATTTATATGCACAGCGTGATTTTGCAGTACTTATAAAAGCCTATAAGCTGGCCAAAACAAACCCACTAAATAAGAATGAGAATCAGCTTTTCAATGTGTAAGAATTATAATCCATTATATCTAAAGCCAAGATATAAAAAAAAAGATGCTTGGCCAGAAACTGTGTAGTTAAGAGTCTGCCAGCATGTCCATTAGGAAGTCCTACTATCAATCCTTAATAGTAAACAATTGTTAAACACTTCAGCAAAAGAGTAGAGGGTGCATGTGGACAATATCTGGTTTTACAGCTCCAGCGTACACTACCAACCAGCCTTCCTTTCAGACAATTAGAGCATGTTGTAGTTTTGTCCGTTATTAAACAAATACATCTACTAGCTGCAGGAGCAGAAAAAAACCCCACAAAAACAATAAGCTGTGAGTTTTTTCCACCTGCAATGAAATCATTCCAAATTATGATGTTATAACAATTAAAACTAAAGGACTGCTGTTTGAGTCCCTGAATGCCAAGCCTCACACTGAAAGGTTTTTTATTCTTCTGCTTTTTGCCTAATGAATGACTGCAAATATCTAAAATCGGCTCTAACACAAACTCAGGTTGATCCTTAATACCACTGGCAATAATGGCTGAATTTCTATAAAATGTATTGTTTCAAGCTCCCGTGATCCAGGAAAAGAATAAAGTTTGGGAAGGAATAATGTCATGTTCCTGGTGAGACAGAGAATGTCTGCTGGGACAATGGCCCGGTGCTGTCTGGTGGATGGAAGCTGCAGCTACAGGCGAGGAGCCACCAGGAAAAGGTCATAAACAAGAACTTGAGTGAGACACAAGAAGGATGAAAGCTGCCAAATGACCTTTGGGTCTTATTCTAGCAGAGTGCTGCATATATGCCCAGGAAAATCAACTGTGCCTAGTCGTGTAGCTACACAGGTCCTTGGGACATGGGAGTAGTGGGATTTCACTGCTCCCATGGAGAAGGCGTGAGTCCTGCTGTAGATATCCCTGCGAAGGGCAACAATGCCCATGGAGAGCAACTCCCATGTTGCAGGCCTTCTCGCTCAGCCCTGACCCACCTCAGACCAAGGGCTTGAGTAATTTCTTGGAAAAAAACATAAACGTCTGTCATTGCAAATTGGTGCTTCACAGCAGGATTTGAAAGCAAAGGAGAACTACTTATGAGAAGTTACATTGCCTTGAGTAGGATCAGTCCCTTCATTTGCAGCCAGGTTCAAAAACCTTTCAGCTGAAGACCAATTTGCATTGGCATCAGAGGAGTTAAAATTAATTATGTCCACAGTGAGAAACTGTGGAACCAGTGGGAAGAAAACCAGTAAAGTTGTTCTCTGAGTGGCCTTGGGGAAAACAGTGGGATGTTGCTGGTGAGTGGAGATTTTCAAGACTTGAAGGGACAATCAAAATCCCAAATTAACATTGAAATGAATGGCCCTGCTAGTGCCACAGTTTCCTTCTTAAAAAACGCGTGATCCAAACACATTCTCAGGTACTTGTCAATGATTTTGTTAGGATACAGAAAATTTAATGCAGGGACAGATGTGCTTCAGGGTGTTTTTACATCAAGCACAGCTTTAATTTGTTGACAGGAATTATTATTTAATTCCTGGGAATAAGAAGTGCAATAAAGTCTGATTTCTGCCTATAATGGGCATAGTGGCCCTTTACAGCCTGGCCAGGCTAAGCCTTTAATGTTCTTGGGCTGAGCCTAGGCCTGAACTCAAAGAATTGCTGTCAGATCATGCAGACACTGGAACAAGAAACTCTGGAAAATATATTCTCTTCTCTCCTCACTCCCAGTTACAGGCGTGAGGCTGCAGTAAAATATGTCCATTACACCATACATAATAACTTAAAAGGCGTACGAAAACTGAATCCCTCTGCTTCCTACTTTGCTTCAGTAATCAGTGCTTTGCCATGTCATATTCCCTTTTGGATTAGATATGTTCATTATAAACTAATCTTATACTGAAGGTCACTTTTGCACCAGAAGTAGCAGAGGAAGACGTTAAATCTGTCTCCTCTAACTAGTCTTGCTGAGAGATGTTCCTGTTTGTGAAATCAAAGTTTCCCAAACCACAGGGCTTAACTGGGAAGAGGGCAGAGTACAAGCCTTTTGAAATTAAGAAGCGCTTGCTGTGCCACTAATCAGCTTTCAAATTATTTTTGCTGCATGCAGGCATTTTATTTAGCCACTTAGCTTTGAACATGAGGGATGAACAAATCAATTAAATGTTAAAACAGTATAGCTTTAAAGCTATTTCATGGTTTTTCATAGTGCTGCTGTCAATGTTGGTTGTTACAAGGCTACATCTTTGATCAACTGTGCAATAAGAACAAAACGAGCTTTTGGAAAATGTTGCCTTACTTGTCTGTGAAAAGCTTAGGTTTCTATTACTGCTTTGAAATACATCAGTATCACAGCTACACCATTTTCAATATATCTGCCATTCTGAAAGTCTTACCTCAAACTCTCCAAAATATTCAAGAGGAAATTGAAAGTCCAGTCAAATTTAGTGGTAATCCCCCAAACATATCTGAGTTCACACACATTAAAAAAATGCACCTCGTATGAGACTGAATTTTCAAATTAGGCTATAATTCATTGGGGCTGTATGTGTACCCCTGGAGTTTAGATGAACGTGTTTGTTCTTAAATAGTTCTTCACAATTAAAGAAGTGCCACTCTCCAGAAGTATCAAATGCCTGTGATACATTATCAAATTAATGGCACACAATTATTGGTGATGGGAGAAAGCTGCTTCAAGTATTCCCAATGGGAATTCTTATAGACTGCCAGGATTTGACAGATATAAATTGACTTTAATAAAAGTCACAACAGGAGAGCTGAGACTTTAATTACCAACATGCCAATACTCAATGAGTTTGAAAGATACTGGTCTGAATACAATTATTATTAACTCTTTATTATTATCAACCATTTAAACCAATTAAAATAGAAAGAAAAGAACATTAAAAATAGAAACAGAGAAATAGTAGAAAAAGAATAGAGATGTGAATTAATTCTAATATACGTTTATGCTTTTATGTACTTTTTTTTTAGTAAATGTCTGAAGAAAAACATGACCTGTTGTGACAACTTTAAGGCTTTATAAGTCTCCCTCTTCTAGTTTAGCCTCCCTTGCTCAGCTTTGTATCCCTCACAAACCTGTCAGGTTCCACCACTTCTATGAGATATGCCAAATAAACCGCATCTTGCACTTTGACACGTCATTCCGAACTTAGTGAACTTAGCTTTGAATATGTCCAGTTAACTGGCATGAAAACCACCTACAATTTTCAAATTTTCCTTTAGTTTTCTCCTGTTGTCTGGTCATCTACACTCAGGCTGGGTTCCCTAAATAGAAAGGGCAGGCTTCCTGAGGTGAGAAGTACCTGCCACAAATGCAGTCCTAAAATCACGTTTTTCATGAGTGGTGAGTTCAGGAATCTGTTACACAAAGCACCACAAGCAAGGGTTAAAACAGTTGTTCAGTACTGTATCTGCAGGTAAGCTAAGTGCATCATGTATGACCCAGGGCAGTGACTTGACCCGAGTGTTAGAGAGTTGTTTTTCCCCTTGCTGCAGTTATTTCTAAAATATCTGAACTGTAGAACCATGATCTCCGAGTTACACTAACTCTGGCTTCATAAGGTGACGAATTGCTATGAAAACCGTCTCCTTGGCTGGTAAACCATTTCCCAAATCCTTAGCCATATGAAGATAAGAAATCTTATCTTGGTGCAGATGTCCAGTACTGTGGGATCCTGCTGCTTCAGTAGGTTTTCTCCATCTAATACAAGCACATAGAAATAACACTGAGGTCTGAGTTTTAAAATACATTAATTCCTTTTAGAATTAATTGGTTTCAAAAGGGCTTAAAGAACTGTAACATATATCTGGTGAGACTTGGGAAAATATTTACAGAGAGAAGAGGTGGTGGTGACAGTAACTCAGTGCTTTGAACAGCTTACGCCTCATAATCTCAAGAAAATATGTAAAACGAACCATGAATATAGAAACTATGCTTAAACAGCAAACTTTGACACTTCTTTTCTCTTTTGTCTTTTGCAAGATATATATGCAATTATGTAACTATGTCATAATCAGTCAAAAGGCTTGTGTACTTTATTCATATTAGCCATTCATCATAGGTGTATGGACAACTTTGTAAGGATAGAAAGGTACTGCTGAAGGAATCTAGAGATATGAAAAAGTGTGGGCAATTATTAAAATTATTATTATTCATTAGAAAGGATGCTCACTCTTTAGTAACTAAAAATGTGAACTCCTTTTGCATTCACTAAGTGCTCTCTGAACACCTGTGTAAAAATTCCATTTAAAAAGGCTCTAAATTGTCCGCTGTTTATGTCGTAAAGCACTGACAAATGAATTTTGGCCGTGTCTTTGTACTAACAATACAAAATTGTGATTGTATTTTCTTTGGGTAGAATTTTACATTACTGCATCTATGCTGACTTCTGGTAGTCACTTTCCTCTGCAAATTTAAAGGCTCAAACACATCTAGGAGATGTTGCATTAAAGGGAGAATTCTTTTTTTCTAGACAGCTACAGGATTTTCTTGATGAAGAGAAAAGTAAATCTGTATGTCATCAACCCAGAATAGCAATCTGATGAACAGCTTTCCCTAGAGGCAAGGTGCACATGCTAAAAAATATACAAAGTACCAGCCAACCTAGTTCAGGTCCCTTTGGGACTTCACAAAGTGTAAAGTGTAAAAGCAAAACAAGGATCCTACTCATATTAAAAAGCATCTTGAAGTAAATACCATTTTTTTTAAAAGGCTTGCAAAAGAGAAATTCATCTTTTCTTTTGTTTATGCCTTTCTCTGTGCCCCCATCCCCAGCACTTTCATTCTGAGAGCAAGTTATACTTGTTACTGGCAACAAGATACTCTTTTAAGGCTTTTCTTCAGAAAAGCACTGAAAATCAGCCACTGATATGTTTATTTGAGAGCTGAGGCTGGGGCAGGGAAAATAAACACTGTCAATATGTTTGGTGTTAAGGTGAATGGCATCAGGTCCTCCCAGTTTGACTTGTAAAGTCTCAGCAACTACGTTGCTGTGCATCGGTGTTTCAGCAAGCTGCAGACTGGCCTCTAAAAGGAAGGGAAAAGTACATGATGTTTGTACAGCTGAAAACAAGATGAAAAACCGCAGGCCCCCTCTCACACTCCATTAGACCCTAAAGTCCATGGAGTACTGCACTCAACACATAAACACTCAGTTTGTGGAAAACTTTCTCAATGTGTGAAAGAAGGGAACAAAGCCTGGAGCCAGAACAATGAACATCTATGTATAAAGTGAGCAGCCAGTGCAAAATGCAATGGCAAAGCTCAGTTAAACAAACAGCTGATACAGGAACACATTAATCACATTAATAACTCCCAATAAGAACTCTTGGGAATGCATCTTCATATTCTGAGTGGGCTATGATATGCCCAGTCTATAGATGATGCAGTTATTCTTTTCTTCTCACTTTTTATGAATGGAATACGAAATAATGCCTCTGCTGTGTACTGGCAGAGACCTTGTCACAGGCAGTAGGAGGGCCTTGGTTGCACATGTACTTTACTGGCAACTCTTCTGCTGCAGTATTTTGTAAAAGCGTAGCTAAAGAAAACTGATAAATAAATATGCAAACTTGAAATAGAGTTGTGTGTATTGGAGCTCTGCTCTGCTCTGTCTTCACTTCACTATCTTGTGGAATAACAAGATAGTACTGGCCTGTGTCAGGACGTTGCAATAGGAAACATGGGATATAAGTAAAATTATAAACTGGAGTGTTGGATCCCACTGTAAAAACTCCTATTTTGGAAAGACCAGTAGGAACTTTTTCTGTCTTGATCTTTGAATTCTCTGGGGATATCTAGTTAAAAATTTCCAGAACCTCTACAGGTTATGAGGTAGATGTGCAATCGACATAATGATATTAAGAATTGTGCTGTACAAAGCCTTGATCTCAGGACTAGCAGGAAGGTGGCAGACACAGTGTTTACAGTGTTTTCAGCTGGATGAACAGTCTGAGCAAAATGGCTTTGTTCCTCGATTTCACAAAAGATTCAAAGCCTTATTTCTATTTGGCCATCAGGATTGTTTCAGTACTGTACTTGCCAGTATTCCAGGGCATGTATATCTGCAAACAAGATCTTATTCTCCCAGCTAGCAAATTTATTTAGATGTAAGGAGGATCAGCTGTTTAACTTGCATGGGTAGATTGTGTCAGCAGAGACTTTTGTCATGTATGGCCTCTTGCTCAACTACAGCACCTCGCCACTACTCTCTCACCCTTTAATTTGGGCATAAGAGTTAGAGCTGCAGCACAGGGAGGGTGAAAGAGGCATGACAAAAGGGAGAAAATATGTCTAAGCCCTACCAGCTGCTGAGAAGAAAGAGAGGCTGAAGGTTAACAGCAGTAGACAGGGCAGGAAGCAGCCACAGTTAGGAGGAATCTGAGAAAAAGATCCAGGAAAGAGATCACTTTGGCTTTCAGAATGCCTCTCTCTTACCCCATGGGGCTTCATTAATAACTTATACAATAACTATAACTTATCTGATTAGTTTGTGGACAATTAAAATTTACACAGAGGGAAAACGGGACTTTTAAACCTGCCTGTTTGTAGATAGTTGGGAAGAAAATTGAATTGTAGGTGGTGAGGTGAACTTCATCTGAGATTTTTCAAAGAAGATGAATTATTGCTTTGATGATGTCTTGAATTAGTCTTTTTAAGCTGTACAGTACCCTCTTTTAACAGAATAATTTCATGAATGGTTCAGGGTATGGTCTTGAAGAATACAATTCGACTCGGTCTTCCAATTGTTAGCTCCAAATGCTAGACATTTAATTATATTTCCTGACTTCCAGAAGTACTGAAATAGATCTCTTCCAGTGACTTTAGTAAGCTTTGCAGGTTGCTACCAGCAACACTAAAAATCAAGCTGATCTTCAATAATGTGTATGTGTGGAGCAGGTTTTAAATAGTCTGACTGTAGAAAATCAAATACACTTCTCTGACTTCTGGCCATGATCTTCCTACAATTTTTCTAACTTCCATCAAGAAAGGCTGAATGAATTTTAGTTTAGACCTGATTCTGGACAAGAGTTTGTCTACAGCCCTTTCTTCCGTTTCACACATCATGAAGGCCAACATGCAAAAATGTGCATTTTTAAAGTCTTAACGCTTTTCCCTAGCTGAAACTTCAGCTCAGTCTTTCATTAATATCAAAGAAACAAACAGAAAATTATTGTTGTTGTGTTTTAATGTATTACTTTAGGATTTATATTATTGTAGCCTGTTTAAAACTGTCTTACAGGCACCTCTTTCTTGAGGTGCTACAGTGAGGCATCCTCAAGGAAAATCCTCAACACGATTCAGGTGATAGTTCACCTTAGAATCCATCCCAGGCAGCAGTACAGACAAGACTACATCAGGATTAGTTTTCTCCATCTCACACATCTTTCAACACTATGCCAGCAGGCTACATACCCTAAACAGCTTCATACTTCAGGGCATATGGCACATACCTTCAGTTTTATGTCATACATGCACCACGTTGGTGGGCTGCAGCCTGACCCTCATGTTATTTCAGATGCAATGAAGTGGGACTTCCTCCCCCACCCTGCCCAAAAAATCAGGTAAGAATGTATAGGGCCATATGGTCCTAGAGGAACCCAAGGACCAAGTAATACGTAATGAGGGCACAGCCAGAGAGCACTAGCAGAATCCTGCACGAAGCAACATGACTACGGGCCACTCGTGCCACCCATCACACAGGATCATTCCCTCAGTCCCCTGCGTACTGAGATGGAGATGTTGTTTGTGGGCCAGCGACCACTGCAGGTAATCCTGGGACCAGGAGTGTCCCTCACAGTGGGCAAGGTCCAGCATCCTCCCCTCCCACTCTTAAGCCTGCTCTGTTATGGAGCTCTGCTTCACTGTCTTACAGAGCTGCTCATTTTGATGAATTTATTGCAAGTCTAATGATCTTGTTTGTTTTGTTAGTATTGCGGCAATTGCAATTGTTACCGGGTTTCTCGCTGTCATGTTTTCAGAGTTTTGATGCATAAGCATTCAAGACAAAAAGCCCCAAATTAAGTGTATTTATTTTGATGCTTAAATCTCACAATTTAAAAACTAATCTCCCTATTTGGGGATGACCCCAGAAAAAAAGCATTATAAATGTAACAACAAGAAGAGCATTTCAAAGGTTTTAATCAGCTTTTTGTTTTTCTCTTGCATTTAATATTTGCAATTCATTAGATATAATTAGCAGCAGATCTCTGAAAGGTTACCTTAATTTCCAAAGGTACTTAGTCTTGAAATATAAAGAAATGTAAAGCAAGTGTGATCTGAGATAATATACATGAATTCACATCTCAACCTATATTACATTTTGCAATTTAAAGTATATATTTCTTGTTTAAGTTCTCTCTAGCAAAAAACGTAAAGAAATGAGTGTCATTTGCTGAATAATGTTTAAGTATATTTGTAGCATACCTCCCTTGCCCCCACCCCCACGCCGCCTTTCTTTCCCTGACAGTAATAAGTCTGTAACACAGAAATCCTCACATTCTCCAGATGGTAGCATAAATTTTCAGGTCAAGCGATATTAAAAATAGATAATAGCTCAGACCTCATGAGTCTCTACAGAAAGACTAAACAGTCACAATAGGGAATATCACTGTTTTGGTTTTCTTTATGAGGTTTTATGTACTCAGCTGTTTCTTCACCATGCTCTCTGTGCAAAGAGACCCTGTTCATTCTGAATTCCAGTTCCACCTCACTTCCTACCCTTTATACTTTCTAAGCCCCATGCCACACAAGTCAAGGGAAATATATCCACACAGCTGCACCACCAGCTTCTAATGTGCTCTCCAACGCCGATACTCCCGCTCCGCACTTCAGAGTATTTATAACCAACAAACGAGTTCTTGAATAACCCTCTCTTACAGCTCCTTTGGAGGAATACAGTCCACTCCAGGGCATTTCGCCTTTCTGATTAATGAATGAAACCTCTCTAAAAATCCACTGATAATAAACTGGTTTAAGCACAGGAAGTTTTGAAAGTGTGTCATAATAAAATATATCGTTGAGTAATCACATTTTATAGGCAGATAGTAGGTGCCAGCTCAGGGGTTGAGCATGTCTCAGATGGCTCCCCAGCAAGTCTGTGAGGGACTATTAAAAAATGAGAGTATCTTCAGGGGTGACACAGAGCTCCAAGAGCTATTTCATTTTTTTATGTCTGGTTCTACTTGGGCCAGATCTTAAATAGATGTCTCTCACATGGCCATGGCCATTTGTGGTTCGGAAAGACAGCTTTTCAACCATGAAGGCTGATTTTCACACCGAAGTGGAACTGGCAAATAGCCAAACCATGTGCGTGGTTTATATTTACACAGTAATAACACTTTGTGAGAGAAAGAAGCTCTGTGGCTTATCAGTTTCCTTTGAGCTGTATGCTTAGTACTTAGATATCTTGTGTCAGGTCACATTTGGTGCTTTTCATTTTTTCTTCAAAAGACAGAAGATAATGAAGATAATAATCATCGTTCTTTCCTAATGTCTCCTTCCAGTGGGATGGATATGTCATTCATAGCTCAACCTTGAGGTCTACTTCATAATCATGGCCACTCCAGGAGATAAGCACTACAAGGCAAAACACCCAGTTGTGCTCAGGAGTTGCAGTGAGGAGTTATTTTTAAGAAAGAGGTACAGACTACGTCTACATTAGCAACTACCACAGCCCAGCAGGACAAAATCTGGTGGGAAAAAACGGTTGGTGCTTAGGACCTGACATCCATACTTTTCTCATTTCAGGGGGTTTACTTCAGCTTCATTAAAAGCTCTGACCTCTGGAACAAAAGCCTGTGAGTAGCCAGAGGTTTGATATTGGTCTCAACATTTAATTTCTTCTGAATGGAATTAATTTTGTGTGACCTGAGATTGCTTCACAATGTGACTGACCCACATGTGGTAAGTTGGGCCATTAGATGATTCTCTTAAAAAAATTTCTGTGATCCAAACCACAATATTAGTATGGCCAGCACGTAATGGAATGGAAACAGAGTTGTCTCCTGAAATATTTCTTTCCCAGTTTCAATATTATGTGCATAAATTTTAAAATCTCCAGTCTGCAGCTACCAGGGGATGGGTGAGGGAGAGTACATGAAGTGCAGGTGCAGGCTTCAGACAACAGAAGGTTATTCGCAGTGTGCCCCAAATGGCTCGGCAAGGGCAGATCTGTTTGGTGACAGCAGAGGACAACACCTCTGAGCTATGGTATACGGTGCAGTCATGCAGGCACGGTGTAAAATTTCACATCCATGAGCCACGCAGTAATGCCCAGATGATCTCAATAAATTATGCTGTGCTCTGTAAAAATACAGTTGCAGAATTTTTGGTATATGTTCTATAAATTATCACCAGATAACACTCTGTTGCCTTTGCTGAATTGCCTTGTGCTCCCTTAAATTTCCCTCCACTTAAAGCTATTCAAGTCAGTATTTTCCCTTACATGCTTTTTGCCAGGCAGCTTTTCTTTACTGTTGGTTTTCCTGGATCCGAGTGATGTTCCCAGTTGTAAGGGTCTGCTCCTAAGCTCATGTTTTTGTTTGCTTCCTTTGTACCTACCCTGGGGTTCCCGTTAGGGACGGCCACCACAGCATGCAGTGCTCCAGGTGTGCTCACAGCAGCCCTTTGTATCAGGATGCCGTTATCTGTCCAGATCTGTGCTCTGTTCCTCTGTTTACACTTCCCCATGTTTTGTTTGCTTTCCTAACTGCTACCAGACATCAGGTTGCTGTTTTTAAGTGTCTGTCAACAGTGGTCATGAAATCCTTTCCCTGATCAGTGTTTTGCAGGCTGTGACTGCAGAACATACTTTCTACTGTTTTTGTCAACACTCCTCTTGTTATTTTCTGTTTATTTAATAGCCAAGTTACTCTCCTCTATCCATGCCTGCCTTTTATGCCAGGTTTTATTCCACTCCTTCCCAAGGGTAAAAGCAACCCTTCCTGTGTGATAGCTTGCTTATATGCCCACTGGTTCATCTGATCATCCTTTTAGGACATGCAGAGTAGGCTTACCATTAAAATTCAGGGTCAATGACTATTACACAAATAACCTCTGTCTTATCAATAAAATTTTCATGTTGGGTTTTCATCAGCCTCCCCATAACTGAATATTTCTATGCTTTATGGTTCTATTTTTGCTATCCAATCAAATGTATGAAATCACATTTGGCATGTTTAGTGCTGTAGGTCCTCTCCTGCTCTTAGGTAACAGGATTAGCAAAGAAAAATAGCTCCAGGTGAGTTCTATATAGAAGTAGAGAAAAAAACATTTGAAAAAGGATTTGTGTGGTGCTGGTGAAACACAAGGTTTGGTGAGAGGTTCTATAGCATTAAGAGGTTTTGAGACACATCTAAGGTTTTTCATTACAGCTGTTGCAAATTCTTTAGCAATTAAATTTTGCATAGATTAGCAGTTCAGGACCACTTTTAATCTGCTCCAGTAACTAGCAGAAGTGTTTGCAAGTGGACATCAATATTTTCTGTGTGAAAGAAAATTGTGTATGAGAGGCAGCTGGAAATTAATAGCATAAGTTTATTTTTAGCATAGCATGTATATCTATTGATCATTATGCTTCTTGTTCCATGAGTATGAATAAATTGAAATTTATCACGTGACAGATGAGCTACTTTGAAATTTCTCTGTTAAACTTTTCCCTTAATGGCATCAGACGTTTAGTGTGTGCCTGAGAAGCTGTTGGAGGAGCAATCTGAGTGAAGGAGAGAGAAAAATACAGATATTCAGTTTAGAATGGACTTTCAAATGAGCAGTATAAAGTTTTGGAAACAGACCCTTTTGTCAGTACTAAGCTCAGCATATAGAGCAAAGTGGTTCTTCTACTAACCAGGCCTCATGTTTTTGTAAGCTCCATTTAC
Organism: Trogon surrucura; assembly: GCA_020746105.1. Lineage (NCBI taxonomy): Eukaryota > Metazoa > Chordata > Aves > Trogoniformes > Trogonidae > Trogon > Trogon surrucura. Next base: position 66,680,613 of record CM036620.1, read on the forward strand.
TTGATTTTGTTGCAAAGAAACATAATTTTGTTTTGCAAAGGAGTTTGACATTTAGTTGTGTGTTAAACCAGCATAAAACTTGGAACATTAAACATTTTCCAGAAACCAGACTTCCCAAATGTTTTCTTATTTTGAATTGATGGTTCTTCATTTGACAAAATGGAAACATTTAATTTTCTTACGGTTTGTGTGGGCTGGATTTTGATCATACGTTATATGAGTATGAGGTAAACTAAGGAAAAAGCAGTTATTTCAGAATAAAAATTGAAACATTAAATTGTGAGTATAGCCTCAAGGCATGTTTTGAAATTGTCAGAAGTGCTGTTTACTTCAGAATGAAATTCTAGTAAAAAAACCCTGTTTCTCTCAAAATTACATATTCTTACAAACAGGATTTTCATCAGAGTTTTTATTAATAAGCTTTGCAAGATTTAAATAATTTTCTTTTACCCTTAGGTAAAGAAAGGTGGTTTGGCTTTTTAGACAGCCCCTAAACACATCGCTGTCTATTGCATCCTTTCCACAATTATTTCTTCCAATTGTGTTAGTAAAATAAAACTATTGTTTTTAAAAAAGCTGCTTTTCCATATACTAAAAAAAATTGTAAAAGAGACTGAGTAAGGTAATGAGAAAGACATGCAAAACAGAAATAGCCTGATAAGGAAGGCAGGAGAAACAGTCTTATTCAAATGTTTGTTTGCTTTTTGTTTTTCCATCTTGATGTTGAATGTCCTTGACATTTCTCATCTCTCAATAATTGTTTTCACCTGCCACTTTCATACCCTTTCCAAGCTTAATTTCCAATCCCCTAAACAAGGCCAGATTTTTCTCTGAATTCACTAAGATCTACAAGGTTATAATATGTAGGCTGCTTAAGTGGAAGTTTGAATACAGATTTAAAGGATTGTCTTTAAGTTGAAAATGCAGACTGCAGTGAGGGAAAACACAAAAGTCATGCAGAACTTGAGAAATACCTGCTGACCCTGACAGGTACAGCCCCTCAGAGAATGTCTTACAGCATATTCACAGAAAAGTCAGAAGAAAGTTTTAAAAAATAGTAAAAGTGAAAATAGTTGAATAAAGATGTCAACATTTATTTCAGAAATTGATTTTAGTTGTTTAGTAAATAATTAATGCAAGAATTCACAGCCAGCTAGAAAAATGCCAATAATCCAAAAAGTCTTCAAAATTAAATCTTCAAGTCCTGGGGCAAGAGGATGATAGCAAGAAGACAAAAGAAAAAAAAAACAAAACCAAAACAACATGAAAAGCAGAAGCGCAGAAAGAGCCTGTGACTTGAGCAAAGCATAGCCTTGCAGTGACAGCTCTCAAGAGAGTGCTCCCGCACTGCCCCTTCAGAGCACGCTGTGTACGTCCAACTGGTGTGAAAATACATATCCAAGGACTGAGCTTCTTAGAGAGACTGTGGTTTAACTTGGAACCGTTTCCACTTGGAGCTTCATTTAGTCTAGTCCACCCTGGTTCCTCAATGACTTTTGAGGATGGAGGGTTGAAGAGAAAAATTTAAGAGACTCCAGAGTGCAAACATCAGTTGCAGAGTAGGATAGGACAAGATTTAGCACACTCACAACACCTGAAATAGAACTGTGCACTAGAGGGTGACCAATCATTTAAACAGCTACTGCCTATTAAATACATGTGCACGCTTCTCAGCCCAGCTTAACATTTTAAAAAGCTTTGGCTGCCATACCAAGGCAGCTATGAAGCATGTACACCTCTCTTTAAAGAGACTGAACCACAAGCCATGTATTATTCCATATGTACATAAGCAGAATACTTACATCTAGCCTGAAAGAAAAAAAAAAGAAAAAGAAAAAAAAGAAAGAAAAAAGGTTGTGGTACAAGCAAATACCATCTACAATATATACACGGAAAAAGTTTTCATCTGCTTTATGTTTTGATACAATAGTCTATATTTTGACTCCAGAGTGTGATGACTGTATAACTTTTCACATGAATTTCATTTTTCCTGTCAAGGTACATTATTTTAAGGGTGACAATAACTTGGCTTCAAATGAGGTGAAACCATCACAGTGATAAACGAGTTTCTTGAGGAGGGAGGTTATACCCTGGGAATACATTTTGAAAGACCACACACCTCTGCTTAACCAAGCTTGTTAGCTTTACAAGACATTACAAATACTCCTTCTAATGCACATGGCGGTGAAGAGACCTGAGCACTTGACTTTTGAAAATACAGTGTATGTTGCGTGGGGAGATTAGTCTTGGTTTTCACACTGGCCTTTTGTGCAAGTCTGCTGTTTAACAGCTGAGCACTGTCTTTGGTCCCTTCCTTGTTCTGTGGGTATTTTTTCAGTTTTTTAAACTTTGTGTGTCAGATTCAAAAAAGACAGGACAGGCTTTGACATGCAATTTCTTGCTGCAGCCACAAGGGACAGCCTCACTTATTTGCTGTGTGATTTGTATTGTTATACGGTGGGAAAAAAAAGTTATGCCAAATAGTATACAATTTTTATGAGGAACTTCTGGGCATCACCTTATTAGTTAATGGAACAAGCTGCCGAACTTCATGGGGCATGTGATTGTCTTGCTAAGTATTGCTACCCTGACATGGTGATGTAACTGAAACGTGGAGAAAAAAAGGCCTGGCATAACCGCTGGATGTTCAAGAGCCCAACTACCATCCACCATGGAGAATATGCATCGTGCTGCCAAGTTTACTTCTGCTCGCCTGCAGCTTTTAGCACTTGTCAAAGAAATGTCTCCACGAATCTTTGAGAATTGCATCAGAGAATACCTATATGATGTTTTACTACATTATATAATCCACACAATGACTCTATATAAGTTATTAGCACAGCCAAAAGATAAATTTTTTTTTTTTACCATTCATTTTCTTCTTCAAGGAGTTGCCTGATGGACGAACAGACTTGATTTTTCTTGTAATCAGGACAGCAGAGCTGCTGTGTTTAGTAATGTACTTTCTGTAGTATTCTTCCGGACACAAATACTAAGTTAAGCAACAGATTTGACTGAGATACCCAAATCCCTGTTCCCACGGTGCAACCTCTGATAAATATCTTTCTCCTTGCCCACTTAGTCTCCCTCTATTTTCAGGTCTTAGAAGAGTGCTTTCAGGGCAAAGCAGACCTAAATATAACACAAATGGAACTCAACGGTCAGGTGCATTTTTTCAGTGAAACTCATGTCTTCTGAGCTGTTCAAAAACTTTTTTAAATATTAACTGGAGTGGAGTCTGAGAGCCTCACAGGTCCTCACTCCTCCATGGCACATGAGTGTGTTAACTCAGTGTCAAGGTATTGGAGCTACCTCTGTGCTAGACGGTGTGAGCCCAGTGGGACTTGCCCACTTGTGTACATGGTGCTGGGATCCCGGACACGCTGACAGTGTGTGATGGGAGCTGCAGGAACACCCCGGCTCTTGCACAGGGCAGCTGAAAAGCCTATCCAAGAGCTTCAGGAGTCAGCTGGGAGCTGGAGGCAGCAGCATCACTGGAGGTTTGTCTCTGTGTGGTCCCAACTCCCCATTATCTTGGGCAGCAGCAAACTGGTTGTATTTGAAACCAAAGGTCCCACCACCAGGAAAGCTTTGAAGATGAGGAAGAGCAGTTTTCTCAGTGAGACCTCTCCCTTCCAGACTGGAGGATGTCACCACTTTCCAGGAGTGAATGCAAACCCTCTCCGCTATGCAGGTCTCCCCAAACTGTTCCGATGCTACCAAGCTCGTAAAGGGCTCAGAACATAATTCTTATGAGGAAAGGCTGAGGGATCTGGGGCTGTTTAGCCTAGAGGAGAGAAGATTGAGAGGAGACCTCATCACTTTCTACAACTACCTGAAGGGAGGTTGCAGAGAGACAGGAGTTGGTCTGTTCTCCCTAGTGGAGAGCGATAGAACGAGGGACAATGGATGTAAATCGCGCCAGGGGAGGTTCAGGTTAGACATTAGGAAGAATTCCTTTATTGAAAGGGTTGTCAGACATTGGAACAGGCTGCCCAGAGAGGTGGTTGAGTCCCTGGAGGTGTTTAAGAGACGGGTGGATATTGCGTTGGGGGGAATCGTTTAGGAGGTTGATAGGGCTGGGACAAAGGCTGGACTTGATGATCTAGGTCTCTTCCAGCTGATGCGATTCTATGATTCTATGTGTTTGGACAGCTATTTGGGAAATTGAAGGGGAAGGAAAAGAAACCTTAATAGATCATCCTCCCGTTCGTGCCTCCGCTGTTCTGTTTCCTCTCTGGCTCCCCCTGAGGTCAGGTTTGGGGGCGGGGAGTCCGGTCTCTCGGGCGGAGGCTCCAGGGCGTGCTCGGGCGTCCCGGCCGGCAGTGCGGGCCTTTCCCAGGCTGCCCTGCCCTCTCCCGGCCGCCGGGAACAGCCGGGAAGGAACCTCCGGGCACCTCGGGCTGCGCGGTGCCTGCTGCAAACCCGAATCGGTGACTTCAGGCACACATCTCGGGCGGGTCTGCTGGGGGAAGCGGCAGAGCCCAGAGTGCTCATAGGAGGTGGGAGACACTTTTGGGCAGGCAGAAGTGGGAAATCAGAATTAGCCCAAACACTCTCTTCTCCTTTTACACAAGTTTTATGCATATATATATATATAATTAAAAACGTTAAAGTATATGTGATTTTTTTATTATTCCCCCCCCCCCCCCCCCCCCCCCCCCCCCCCCGAAAGATGGGGCCTTTCGGTGGTACCGTGTGCCAGATACAGCACAGGCAGGTGCTGTGCAAACTTCCCACTGCGGCTCAGTCAATACCCCTTAGTCCGGGCTGGTTATAATCTGAGGGCTCTCATGATGGACAGAGTGGTGGTTTTATGAAGTGCAGAACGCTGACTGCCACTCGCTCTCACTCACCGTGCGCCTGGAGGTGGGAGAGCAGAACACTGAGCTATTCTGCCCCGAGCTCTGCACCGACCCAAATCAATTAGCACCTGCTTTTCGGGGCCAGGTCTCTCCTGCTGCTCAGACATACCTACGCAAGCACTTCTGGGCCACTCACACCTGCTAACGCAAGCCCTGCATGCCACACACAGGCAGCGGGTGAAGCTGGGTCGAAAGTTAATTGTAAATTAAGCCCTTATTTTGCCTAGTTTCATCCCACTCTTGCTACATAACAATTTTTTGCATTGGCACAAAAGCTGGGCTGACGGCTGCCAGTATTTGGAGTGAAAGTGGCATTCATAAAGTCTGAGCTCCTGGCTGAGAGACGCTTCTGTGAGGGAAATGCTGCCACCTCTGCCAGGATGCGAAAGCTGAAATCTAGTGCTGCTCTGCAACTATTAGCTCTTGAAGTGTTGTTTGTTTTTTTTTTTTTACTAAAGATGTGACAGGTGTCTTTTTTTTTTAAGAGAGCTACCACCAATACTGACTGGAAAATATCCAGATATTCTCAGGGTGAAGATTTTTCCAGAAGTTAGCTCTCATCTTTTTTTGAGACAGCAAGTCCCCAGTTGCAGCTGTGCCTGGAGCACTGATGCCTGATGACAGTGGTGTGAAAGACTTTTTCTGCAGGGCTTTCTGAGCCTGTGATAATCTACTGAAAAATCCTGACTTTCCTGGCATCCCTTCGCTGAGGTGGAGTTCAAGCTGATTTAGCTCTTGCAGGATCTGCCCTGGAGGCTTCTGTGCCATTAACTTCAAAACACTGCAGCGTATGTTCAGTTAGTTCGTCCAAAAGAAATGCAGTTTGTGTGTTCTAAGACTGCTTTATGATGTGAATGAACTGAAGTGCAGTTAAGTAGGCACCTCCAAAAGATGTGCTTCAAAAACGTACGTTCCTGACCTGAACTAAACCACCCTTCAGAATATCTCTAAGGCTATTAGGAAGATTAACTTTCTATAGTTAGGCCATGTTGAGTACCCCATCTGTGCCTTAGTTTGGCCTATTTGAACGTCTTGAGCTTTCCATTATAGTCCAAAAATTCTTAAATGTATATGACATGTGCCCTTTATCCGATGTGCTTCATCCTCCTTTGGTGGGATGACTTTGCTGCTCTATCTTTCCTTTTTTTAACTGTGAGCTACATCTTTTCCTCACCTTCCATATTTTCCTTTTTACTTCCCTTCCATTCTCTTGACCAGTTTTTTCCTTGTCCTTCCTGATCATCAGTCTAATCTTCTGTTTAGGACTGATCTTACCAGGCACATGAAGTATTTATATATGTCTGATATAAGCAGCCTGAATATTAACTTCCTACTACTCATCATAGCTGCTTTTTGGAAGTGATCTTTTTTTTTTTTTTTAGCTTATGTTTAAATAATTTGATTTTTGGACAGGCTTGTCATCTCATTTTACTTTTATATTTGCTTAGACTGAAAATAAATGCAAAATACTGTGCTGGCAGTAATATATCTGAAACTGAGTTTGTATTTGCAAGTCTAGTTCAAGTGAACATTTGGAAATATTTAATGAAGAAGATTAGTTTTGCCTGGTCAGTATTTATATTTTTACCTCTTTCAAGAGGGAGCTAAAAAACACTAAGGCTTTCTAATCATTGAAGTACTTTGTTGGTGATGTTGGGGAAAAAATATCAAGGCCTCTTCAAAATGGAATGTTAGTATTTACATGTGTTATTTTCATAGAGAACATGTCAATAATTTTGTCAAAATGAATACTATTCATGGAGTTTGGAGTTTTACATTTCAGCAAAAAACTCCTTTCTATTAAAGTGATGGAAGTTCTTGACCAGCTTGAATCAAAATGTTCAGTCTTTTTTTAACACAGCTGCCAATGTGTCTCTCGGTCATTGTGATTTTACAATTTGGTCATTAGATGGTGCTCAAGAGATTAAATTCACACTTATTGTCTTTGCAGTTTTATTTTAAGAAGCTGTAGACTAGGCAAAATTTCCATTTCTTTCTTCCCAAAATATATGTAATGTGTAGCTCTTTACTAAGTAGTGGAAGATTTACTGTTCATTTTGGTGGAAGTAAAGTCTTTACAGGCTAATGGATAAGATACAGAAGAGGTACTGAGAATTACTCTGTTGTTAGACCCAAACTGGAAATGTAACCACTGTTTTGTCAATATTAATTAATCTGTAAACTTTCAGTTAACATTGGTGGGCTTTTGACAAAGATTTAGCAAGTGCTTTTGTAATGAAGTAATTGAAGTTTTGAGACACATCTGAGGCTTTCTTCTGTTGTATAAAAGCATTTATAAAAGCTCAATAAAGAGGGTTTAGAAAAAAAATTTCTGCCCTGTATATGAAAATGGGTCCCTTTGTATAACATGACTAAGTACTGATATGTGGTTTTCATTGTTTGTGAATGATTGTATTTGCAGCCTTTGCCCTCAGTGTGGCTCATAGCCATGTTGTGGTGTGGTGCATGCAGACTTCTGACCTTCTTATGGCTCTGCATTGAGCTGGAGATTCTCAAGGTGGAAGTGCACCATCTGCCACACAGGCTCTGAAAAACAAGGTAACACAGATGGAGAGTGTTAGAGTGGTACCACAGGAACTGTGTCATCTCAGAAGGTATAGAGCTAGAGATGCTGAGCAGGGAAATAGATCCTGCTTATTTCTTCTTCACATCTTGATTAAGCCATTCTTGCTCAAAAGGACACTTCTTTCCCCCGTAAATTGTGTCATTGTTGCTGTTCTGAACCATGTCCGCAAGGAGGAAGGTCAAATTCACCCATTCTTTATTTCTTTATATCTTTGTCTGTACGTGTGAAAGCCCTGTGCATTTGAGCAGTACAATGAGAGAAGACATCCCTATATGCATTCGTTTGCCATGCAGTTTGGCTGGTTTTGTTGAAAGTGTCAGTGTTCTTACTGCTGAAGCACTAGAGACAGGTAGTATTTAGCTTGGAGTCTCACAATATGTAGTAAATATTTAGCGTTACCACTACTCTTCCAGGCTATTTTTAAAACTTTTTTTTTACCTTCACCTGTTTCATATTATAGACTTAAAATAATGTTAGTCTTTGCAATTGTCATGAAAAGGTGTCGAGGGGTTACTACCTATAGCCTTTGTTAGGATCAAGGTTCATGAGAGATCATAAGATTATGTGGTGAAGACCTTTCATTACATTAAAAAAGGACTAGAATGTAATCAGCACATGGTATGAGGATAGTTTTATTCATTGACCACCTTAATTTGATGGCAGAAAAGATTAACAATTCTTGAATGTGTTTTCATGCTGAAGTATTGATAAAACCTCAAAAATACTGTTAAACTAGAATAATAGGAATGTTGTACTGATTCTGTGGAGGATGTAACATCTCAGTAAGCAAATATTCCATACTGAAGCTCATCCTGAAACAATGACTGAAGATTCTCAAGTAGTGCCATCAGCAAGTCGGCTGTTCTCTGTCGTGGTTGCAAGTTTAATGCTGGAGAAGCTACATAGTCTGCATTTTTATTATGCTGTTTATCACCACTCTATCCAAGGAACTTTTAGGTAAAAATCAATGGGAGAAGGTTGTAGCATGTTTCTGTAGCTGGAAGATAGAACTGAGATCATGTTTGGGAGTGATGGACAAAGGTCCAAAAGACATTTGTCAATGTTCTTTTCATGTCTATGCATTGGTTATGGTGAAAAGGCTTTCCAAAAGAAGGCAGCTTTGAAATATTTCCCAAAGATGTTTAGATTCCAAACTAAACCTACTTCCTTCTGGAGACTAATTATGAACATGAATTTAATTATCTGCATTATTCTAGATGAACCTAACTGACTTGGTTCATAACCTGGTGTTCAGCTTCTAGTGTTACTGGGACTTAGTCCATTAATAGGCTTGAAACTTAGGACAAAACCTAAAGAAAATGTGTTCATGGTTCCTGTTTGTGTTTTTTTTACACCATGACAAGGACAGGCAAATGTATTGTGTGTTTGCTAGAACCTGCAGCTCCTTTTCACATTCAGCATCAACTAGTGTGAATAACTATAATCCAGCCTGGCAATGATAAATAGAAGAGTTAAATCAACTTTTCCTCACTTGGAAACAACGATGAACATTTCTTAGCAGTCTAAAGGTGAAATTCTTTTTCATTCTGACCAGCACTCATTTCTGGCGGTCTGTCATCCAGAAATGTATATGGATGTTCTCACATCATACATGGAGAGTAACAGCTGCATAAATTGTAACTGAGTGCAGAAGACAAGTCTGGGAACTAAATTTACACTCTCTCATTCCCTTTCCCATTAGTATTCATGGGTATTAAAACCCAAAAGATCCAGTGATGATCTCAGTGGGAACTCTACAGATGAAGACACTTGTAGGGGAAGATTTGTAATTCATCTCTGCTCTCAGCTCTGTTGGGGAAAGACTGCTCACTAAGAGGTCTGTGCTGGTCCATCAATCACTCCTGCTGCATCACATGAGCATGTTAACAAAACCTTATGGCTCGCTATTAAATGATACAGAGAGGGCAGTATTTTGAGACTAACATTCTTAGTGTTCAACCACAGCTTGCATTCATCCTCTCCAGGTTTAGCCCCTTATGTGAAGTGTTTGCTTCCCCACAAGTGCCTGTGTAATTCAAAAAAAGACCCAAAATAAATCAATGCCTGTTTCTATCCCTGTTGCAAGATGATTGCTTTTGAATATTGTTACTTAATGACCAAAACTGCTATGTCTACAGGCTGTTATACCGAATTTTTAAGCTAAAAGCCTAGTGAAAGGACTGTGTTTGTATAGATCTGAGTGAAAGACCACAGTTCCAATATATACAAGAATAACAAATTGCTCAAAAATATTAAAGAGAAGGTGGCTGTGTTTTGTTTGCAACCTTCACAAGGAAATTAAAGCAAAAGGGTCATGGTAACAAGTCAATGAGAATTTTACCATAATTGTTACTGTTGAGAGGATAAGATATATTCATGTTGCCAGCTATGGATTTACAAGAAGGTGTTAAAAAACATTAAAGCTGTTGCCTTTTTCTTCTTTTTTTTTTCCATCTCCCACACTTGTATCATTAAATTGCCACTGTCCGTTGTCAGACACAAGTAATTAGAATATCATATTGACAGAACTTACTTTGCTTTTTTTTTTTTTTTTTTGAGAATGCGGAAGGAACAGAATAACTTGAGAAAGTCACATTATGTAAATCACCAGGAAACAGCAACTCTTATCTGAGGGTTTTGGAGGAAATGTAATGCCAAGAAAAAGACATAGTGTTGAGAATTTGCAATAAGTAACTGAATATAGATAGTTTTTCAGTAGTCTAGAAAGATAACACACTAAACTAATACAAAATAATGCTAAGGGGAATTTTAGAAATTATGGACTGAATTACCTGATAAAGGTAATGTCAGGACAAATTCTGCCTTGAAAACTTGCACATTTTCTCATCTGCCAGGGGTTAGGGACAACATCATAAGAGAACAACATTAGGCTCCACTTCCAAAAAATGTTGCCATTCTTATTTGCCGCCAGAAACTGCACAAACTCTCTTGTGGTTCATATTCCTCCATTCCTGTAAAATACAGGCAGGAATGGCCTTTCTTAGATGGAAATATTCTGGCATGAGTAATTAGCACATGACAGCAAAAAGCCCACAGCCAACCGTCATTTGGAAAAACAGCACTGTCAATTCCACATCTGTCTATAATGTCTTCATGTTAAACCACTTTCAGACTTGGATTCTCATTATTAAATGATAATTCAGAAGGAGTAAATGACTTAGTGTTGTTTTGCAGTAGACTATAATCAATTGTGTGTTCAGAGTAACCCAACCCAAGTGAACTACTCTTAAAAATGCAAGCCAAGCTGATCTAAATGCATGGGTTTTGGAACAGTTGAAAGAAGGACATGAAAATAACATCCAGTCAAGGGAAACAGGACAATCAAAATGCACCCTGCCAACTGAAACACTCTGTCCTCATCCAAAACAAATTCAAGAAAAGAGAACACCCAAATAAGCGTTGTACATTAAGCCTGCTTAGCTCTATGAAGATGCGTTGTCTCTTAACTCCTTGTCTATATCCAGCCAGAACAAGTGTGGCAGCACAGATTTCTGGATACAATTTTAGAGAATGAAAAATCCTTGATTTGAGCTGGCACTAAAGATTGGCTCAGGGAAGTGCTTCTCTGTGGCATGTTGGAAAGGAGAACAAGAAAACAATAGTTGAAAGAAAGTGTGGGGAAAGAGCAAAAGTATCACTTTCAGCTTTAGTGTTTAATGGCAGTTGGCGGTAAAGTCAGCACAGATGATATAACACCAAGCTGGATTTTTCAGATGTGGAAGCTGGAGGCTCTTCTGACCCACTTCAGGCGCCTTTTGGGTTCTTGTTTCTTAGGTGGTTCCAGTTGTACTTTATTGTCCCTTGCAAGCTTGCTGTTACCCATTTTGGTTTACTGATGCAGAGACCTTTTTGTTTTGTTTTGTTTTGACAGTCTGCCATTTATGTTAATGAAATATTTCACTTTCCCTCCTCAGGTTTTATAAATTCAGTTTTGCCTGCAAAATGTGTAGCTCCTTTTTAAAAATATACCACAGATACTTCTGCTCTTTCTTTGATACTTCTCACTTGCCATTTTTATAAATGCTTCCAAAAAGACTCCTAATGCGATGTAGGTTTTCTTTTTTTTTTTTTTTTTTACAGGAACAACACAAAAGTCTTACTGTTTGTGTGTCAAACATTTCTACATTCCATGCAAGGTGCCCCAGATTATATTTTTGAAGTCTTTCACTTATGAAAGAGTAACATTTTTTTTTCTTCTTCAGACAAAAATCTGACCTTCCTTCTTGACCAATAAAGTACATATAGTTGACTCTGCTTCTGTTAACTCTCCACTTTACATGCTGTACTGTATTGTTTGGTTTTTTTTTCCAATGACAGTGCAATGCATATATTGATCTGGTATCTGTAGAGAGATCTAAATGGTGTGCTAGGAAGTATATCTGCTAAAATTGTTAGGATTTCTCAGTGTTAGTGGCTCCAGAGGACTCTAGAGATCTCCAATGAAATCTTGTTTGGGTAGAAATAAGTGGAAAAATTGAATTTAATGTTGACATTTCTGATTTCTTTTTGGCATTAGAAAGCAGCTCTTTTAAAGTCACAACTTCAGATATGCCTCATTTTCTGGTTTCTCACAATATCTGCCATGGAGATACAGAAATGCTTGTTTATTCCATCTTGTTTGTTTAAAGAAAGGAACAAGGTTAGTGTTAGCCGTGTCGGGGGTGGGCTTGATCTGTTTCATCTAGCCAGCAGGATGGCTCACCTCAGCTGGCTTCTCCCAGCAACTGGTGACCCCTAAGGGCCTTCTACTTTTTTTTCAGTCTTACTACAGTTGTTTGATTCTGCTCAAAATTTTTACTGCAGTGGTAATTGGAAGACAGCTTTTAGGTTGCCTGGAGATGTTGGCATGACTCTTAAAATGGATAGATCAGAGTTTTAACAAGAGAATGCCAGAAGAGTATTTTGAGAAGGGACAAATTAACATTTTTTTTCTGCCTTTCCTGTCTGTTTTTCCATACAAACTCCTGCTGAGTTGGCCCCCTAGTGACTTCATCATCATAGCAGTTCATAGATTATTATATTGTCATTCCAAATCCATCAAAACAAGATACCTTAGAATTATTTTCTTTGTCATTATAGGTTTAAGCTTGTTAACACTCAGAGTGATTATCCATGTCAAACAGGCTATCTAAGATGAAGAACTACTACAATCAAAATGACTGAAAATTCAAATGTGCCAAAATAGGTGAGGATAACATAAGGTCAACTCTCCTCACAAAAAGACATTTGATGCAAATATTTACAAAGCATTCCTGTTTCGCTCTCAATTTATTTTTGCATTTGCAATCATGTAGGCACTGCCTGTTGAAGTAGGCTACTTTCTTCTTCTTTTGTCACTTTGAACTTCAGATTATCATAAGTTAATGGAAGCATAGAATATTAAAGCTATACATTATAAACCCAGTGCTCCATTTTACAAATACATAGGAACCTTTGTGCCCCAATTTCCTTTAGGCACATGACAAAAAAATTAATACAGTGTGTTAGATAAGTGTCTATTACTCATTTAGTTATTTCTGTCAGGGCGAGTTAGAACTTCCACTGACTTTTTACGGAAATAACATCCTTGGAATATTTTTTTACATTTAAGGTAAAACGAAAGTTGTGTGACTTACAATATTTTAAAAGATGAACTATGCATACACCAAACAGAAAAGTATAGTAAATATTTCTGTGAATAATGAGACTCAGTTTAAAAACAATCAAATTTTAAAATGGCAAAACACCTTGAAAATTATTGATATCCTTACAGTGATAATTTCGTCTTGGTTAACACCACCTTTTTTACTATTTTGAATACTCATTATGGCAAAAGCTTGCAAATGGATCCTTTTCATGCTTTGACTATGTGGTGGGTTGCAAGTCTACAGTATATGGAGAACATTGCCATTGAACAATGTATAGAAAGCAGTTGATCTCTGCCTGTGCCTAAAAGCAAGGGAAATAAAGAATAATGGGGAGTTAGGGGTTATGGTGTGGCTTTGGCCTTATTATTTTACAGGGTGATTCACAGAACAAAAAAAATCTGTGGAGTTTGTGTGTCTGTGTGGTCCAGGTCTCATCTGTGGTCTGAGTCAAGTGATTTCACGCTGGAATGAGCTGCCTGTCTCATGTTCATGGAAGGAGAAAAAAGCCCAACCCAGGAATATGGCACACCACCATGTTGTGACATCTCTCAGGTCACACCAGCGGTGTGAAGTAGCATACATTTCTTACAAGGAAGGAATATTTTCACTTGTGGAAGGAAAAAAAGCTGTAGTTGAAATGAGCTGGAAAGACCTATTTGAGTGAACGTTTCAGAGAATCTGTTTTCTTCCTGAAACTATTGACACTGAAAAAATTTCCACAGACTCTACCCACTAGGCTCTGACATACTGTATTACACATTCAGCTTTTTTACAGGAATTGTTTCAAATCTGTATGATGTGTTTAGGTCAAAGGTACCTACATGGGACAAAACTTTGCCATCATTAACAGCAGTGCACCTCGCACTCAAGCCACTGTGGTGAAGAAAAAATTATTTTGCGCTAATGAAATATCACTTGACAATTTGTGAGGTTCTACCCTTCTTCCTGATCACTCCTCAGCCAAGGCTTACGTGCCTGATTTGACAAGTGAGAGACGCTTAACAGCATGAGTTTCTCTCTCCAAGAATCTGAGTGCACATACAGTTTGTTGTCAAGAATAGTTCTTATTGTCACCTCTTGCAAAGAGGTGCAAACCACTTTGATCGTCTCTGAAACTTTTAAAATTATAGAGCTTGTGGGAAACTGTGCTTGCTTCTTCTGAAGTTTACTTTGCTTTTGTTCATTTAAAATTATCTAAGAGTGTAGTAATGCTCAGTGTGACTTGCAGTAACAGTCATAAAGGGTTGGTTCAAGAAGCTACCTGTGAGTCCATTAATTTTTATCCACCACTCACTTAGATGAAAGATCTGCCATTAAACATTGGCTCTTAACAGACCCTATTGCTCTGGTTTAACCTGTTGGATTTCTGATTATGCCTAGTTTACCAGGAACAAGTAACCACAAAGTCGCCAGTCAGTCTGGCTTTTCCCTGTATCTTTCTCTCTAGAGTTTTCCTCTATATTAATATCTATATATCTATATATATAAAATACATATATATATTCTTACTTAAGAGCTATCAGTGTATGTAACTTCTGTAATAACTCTAGGGAATGTTTGGTATCAAGGACTGCTGTTTTAGTAGCTGGTCTCCAATATTCTGTTTCATATCTGTTTTACAGCCACAGAGTTGGAAATCCAGAGGCTGTTACTGAAAAAAGGTGATGAAAGCTTAGGCTTAAGATAAAAGCCAAAAATTAAACAAAAGAAACAGCTCTTTACCACAAGTAGCTTTTCAGCTTAAAAATGACCAAGGATACTGCCTACCCAACTCCTCAGGTTGCTCAGGAATTAGGTGGTTTGTACTGTGGGAGCCATCTATGACTGATCTCCTTAGGATTTCTTATGGTACTCACTGTAGTAATATTTAGGAACTAGCAGAGGTTGGTGGTTCATTTCTGTGGCTGGATAAAAACTGGATTAAGCCTTTTCTGTGCTGTAAGTGAATGTGAATTTGGTTCTGGCCAAGATGGGGAAAAAGTCCCATGAAAGGAAAACTCAGTGTTGCAGCAGAGTGAGATCTCAGCAAAAGATGGGAGGGGACGGGAAGGGTTGATGGGGACGTGGTCTGGGAAGAATTAGCGGAGGTGGAGTTGGAGGATAGCCCTGGGCTTTTGGATGTGAGTTGTAACTTTTGTTGGAATTATTCCCCCTTTTTTTGCCTTCTTTCTTGCCCGTCAGTTAGTCCAGCCATCCCTTTTTCACCTTGTGATGGTAGGACAAGAGGGTGCTGATCTACACCTATCGCCTACCAAGGTGCCAGTGTGTATCTCCAGCTTATGGACCCTATGCCACTGCTTTTCTCACCAACCTCTTCAAACAGGTGTGGTCTCTTTCAAGTCAGTGGCTGTGGGTGAGGGCTGCACCTTTTCTTCCTCTGTCTTCCCATGTCCCCTCCCCATCTAACTCATAATTCCCAGTGGTGGCAGAGGCATTCCCAGCAGCAGGTCCAGTCCAGAAGTAAGCCCCAGGATTCAAACTGCTCTGCTATTGTCCAGAACTGATCTTACAGAAATGGGACAAACATGGCTGCACTGCGATGCTATATGGACTTAACCTGATAGTTCCCCAGTCCTAGTTGCCATTGGCTAAGCTACTACAGTACTGCAATGTGGTAAATTTCATACACGTATATTTATGTGTATATATATGTATAATATATATATTATTAAATAATATATATTCAGTCCCTTGCCTTGGTTTGTTTTTTAAGTAATGAAATCTACATTGCTGATAAATAGTTCTTTCCCCTCCCCCCTCCTCTTTTAAGGAGCAAATCAGATGTATCCACTTATTTGCTCACCACATTCCCAAGAATCTAATCTTCCTGTTTCTTCATGGTTGCTCATTAGTGCCTTGATTTCATATGTGTCCAGCAGCTGAAAAAAACAGCTTCTATCAACAAACTCAATGTCCTGAACAGTCCACAGTGTAATCCCATGCAGTCTGAGGTGGATTATCCAAGCTATGGATCACTGTGCCTGAGGTTTCCTGCTGCTACACAGTGCCCTGAGGAGTCTGACAGGTTACATGCCACTTCCCAGGTTCCTGTTGCTGTTTGAAGGAGCTATCTGAAAAAGCTTGTTTACTATATTTTTGAAGTTACTCTCTTCCATGTGGCTTTTATTATCAAACAGTTTGTTTTTTAAATATTTAAGTACTCCCTTAGAACCTACTAATGTCCAGTTGAGACCTGACTGAATTAAAAAAAAAAAGTAAAAATTGTCCATTAAATACAATGAGGAAGGAAAGCTGTTGACTAGCAAGAAAATCAACTTTGGGACAGTTTGCAAAGGCAAAAAAGCCAGGACTGTAAATCATAAGTGCTACTCAACCCAAAATAAGTCCCAAATGGGCTGGAAGGAAAGATGATGTTGAAATGGGTGCCCTGAGAAGTGAGAGACAAAGGGAACACAGAAGAACGTAGTTATTATGAATAGACAGAGCACACACATATACACACCCTGAAGACAAAAACAGAAAGCTTGAATGTAATGGGGAATGGAAAGTGGTGGAGAAATCTGAGATCAGTCAAGTAGCCTCTGTGCAAAGTCTTTTCAATCTGACAACGCTGTCATTACTTGCCTATCGTGAGAAACTGTCTGTGGAAATCTAAGGAAAAATACATGCAAGGAAACTGTGCATCTGGTGTGTAAAAACCTGCTTTTCTCAAGAAGCTTCTTTCCGGCGTGTGTTAAATAATGTATGGCTGTGAACAGCAGGAGGAGCTGTGGAATTCCACTGAGTGCAGCCAGGAAGGTTTTATGCTTCTGAAATCTCAAACCTTCTGAGCCTTGTAAACCCTCTTAAAGGTTTAATTTCTTTTTTTTCCCCAAAATCATCCACAGTAGGATATTTATCCATCACTGTCTCATGCTCTAGTTACAAGCACCATGTAGCAACTGCTCTGGGAACTGTCAGATACAGCTGAATTTAGTAGCTTTGTTTTTAAACATAGGTGACTGAACTCAGGGAAAATGCTTTTTCCTTACTGCGGTGCAAATCTTTCATCAGCTACTCGTAGTACTGGGACATACATTCATGGTGTAGTGCCTTCTACTTGGTACCAACAAACTGTACCTCGAATAGAGGTACATCGCGTAGTGCTAAAACATGGGTTTCTTATGTATTCATATGTATGTATACCTAAAAGATTACCTGTAAGCATTGTCTCTGCAGAAAGCAGGGTGATAGTTTATGAAGTCAGTGGCCTTTAGACTATTTCAGTAGGCTCAGAGTTAAATCAATGCTACATTTAGATACTTCTTGAAAATCCCGCTCTTTGTTTTCTTATGGATGAAATAGTAAACCCACAGCTATTGAGATGTCTGTGGCAGATCTTGTTTCTATATTTTCTAGTGATTTTTTTAGCCCATGTTGCTTTGTGTAGGAGGATGAGAGTGCAGAAAGATTAGACAATGCATGATCATGTTATTGTCTGAAACAATAAGTATATGTGTTTTCTGTAGTCATTGCTTCTTTTGAGCTTGCCAGCACTTATTATGCTTCAGGAAACATCATCTCACTAAAGAGCACCCTTGTGTCAGTGGATATAAAGCAGCAGAAAATATTCAAGAGAATATGCCTTTCAAGTCTGGTATATTTTAGAATTAGTGGGACAGGTTAGATTTGAATCTTTATCCATAACCATATTTTCTGTTAAGTCTTTCATCTTTTTTTTCATTTAAAAAATATTCCTGAGAATGCAGATTTTTTTTAAGATTTAATTGGAGATGAGAAAACTAGTTTTACTCTGAAATAATATATTAGATAAAAATTATGATCATTTGAAATGAGAAAGTTATGTTTAGAGCTTTCTTTGTACTTAATCAATTAGCATCCAACATCCTTGACAGTACAATTACTGTAAGGTCTAATCCAAGCATAACTGAGCCTAAAATTTTTCAGGAAAAAATGTTTTCTTGCAGTATGTCCTATATCAGGACAAATATTTTTAAGAGCAACAGCTGTCAGACTAACATAGGCTTCATCTCTGTTACTCAGTAGTTTCGCATAACCGAAATCCCATGTTTGTGTGTGAAGTTCTTGTGTATGTACAGATGTAGCAATTACTGGGATGGAGGCTTGTTTGGAGGGAAGGATGGAAAGGCACTTAGGTTAACACATGCAAGTGTGTGCACAGTTCACAAATACTTCAGAGTAAGACTCCAAAGAGCTTATCCGTTTGTCCGTTACCCTAAAAGATGCCAAGTGAGATTTTCACTCGACTAAAAATAAAATTTGTCCTTGAAGGACTGTGTTGATGTGGGAGAAGCAGCTATGCAGAAAGATGATACTCTGGAGATTGTGACCCATCAGATATTGTTATCCCTTGGAACACTGTAAGCATTAAAAATATAAATGTCCTTAGAGTTAATTACATTGCTGGCTATTCCATAGTTTTACACCAAGATGAAACTGCAACATAAAAATATTTTAATGCATTTAATTTATCATTGAAATATGATTACAGGGTGTTGTTGGGTTGGTTGTTTTTTTTTAAGAAAACAACAACAAAAGTACAAAGCTATATTTAAAATAGGCTTTGCTTGTCACCCAAAATTTTTCCCTCATTTTACTTGAAGACCTCTTAAATAGTGAACCATTCCTGGCAATTAATGATTCCCTCAGGTAAGTGAAAATGTAAATCATAGCTTGCTCAAACTTCTGTGTTCTATAATTTGTCTCAGAGCTAAAGAATATTTCTTTTCTGTAAATATTTCAAAAGATTTAATGTTACAATAAAATCTACGCTGCAATGTTATTGGCCTTAGAGATCTCATTTTAATCCTCTTGGCATTCCCTGCATTTACTTAAATTACTGTTTTACAGCTTCATTCTTATACCTGATGAATTCCAAGAGATCTATTGCTAATCTACATGCATTTGGAAAATGTAAATCTACAGAGTATTCTCTTTAATCATGTTAAATTACTTGTACTTGAAATAAGTTAATGGTAATTTAATTTAAATTAAATAAACAGAGTATTTTTTAACTTTGTGTTCATTTTCTGTACATGAAAAATAAGATACTGTAAGATCAGATGCAAATCTCATCGGCTGACTCCTTCGGACTGCGCGGACAGCGGCAGCGACAGCTGCTGCAGTAAGAGCGGTTTTTTTCTCCGATTTCTGGGCGGATTGAGGCGAGAGGGGGCTTTGCCGGGGACGGTGAAGCCGAGGAGAGAGAGCGGGACCCGGAACTGAGAGGGAATCTCGCGAGGAGAGAGTGACGTAGGCGAGGAGGAAGCCGGCAGCCCGCGAAACTCAAAAGCGGCCTCAGCCATCTGACTCTTGAGAGCGGCGCGAGCGTGGGGGAGGGGAGGACCTGCTGGACTCTGGTGATCCGCGGGCACAGCGTGGTGTTACTGGTGGCTCAGGGAGGGCGAGGATCGCAGACCCTGGGCATAAGAGGTGAAGGGTGGTTATTGGTTAATTCTTTTCTATTTTTTTTTTTTTTTGTTGTTGTTGTTTGGTTTTTTTTGTTTTTTGATCATTTTTCTTTCCTTTTTTTTTCTTCTTTCCCATTACGGTTGCCACCAGACAGAAAGCCACCACGAGGAGGAGTGTGGGGACCCAAACAGTGCTCCAGCACAAGGACGCAGCTGTGCAGGCTGCCGGCTGCAGGGAGTGCCTGAGCCTGTGCCTCCCAGAGGCTGCATCTGACAGTGCCTGTGTGAGGTGCGGTCAGTTGGATGATCTCCTCCATCTTGTGGTAGAGCTAAAAGAAGAAGTGGAGAGGCTGAGGAGCATTAGGGAGTGTGAAAGAGAGATAGATTGGTGGAGCCAGTCCCTGATGCACACACAGCACTCTCCACATGCAACAGGGGATCCTCTCCCCTCTGGCCATGAGGTCAAAGGAGGGGACCAAGGTGATGAGGGGGAATGGAAACGAGTCCTGGCTCGGAGAGGAAGGCGGGTCCATGCCCAGCCTCCCTCACCTGCTCAGTTGCCTCTACAGAACAGGTACAGTGCTCTGGAAGAGGAGAGCCATGGAAAAGAAGAGGTGAATGAATGTGGAGACGTAAGGTTGACTTCGCTGACCAAATCAGACCTATGCATCAGGACTAGTTCAATTAAAAAGAAAAGGAGGGTAGTTGTCATTGGTGACTCCATCCTGAGGGGAACAGAGGGTCCCATTTGCCGTCCAGACCCAGTCCACAGGGAAGTCTGTTGCCTCCCTGGAGCTCGGATTAGGGACATTACTAAAAAACTTCCCAGGCTGGTGAGTCCCACTGATTATTACCCATTGTTGATTGTCCAGGCTGGCAGTGACGAGATCAATCATAGAAGTACTCAGAGAATTAAAAAGGACTTTAAGTTGTTGGGCCAGGTGATCAAAGGATCGGGGGCACAGGTAGTTTTCTCATCTATCCCTTTAGTAGGTGACAGGAATAGTGAAAGGAAAAGAAAAGTAGATGCAGTTAATGCATGGCTCAAAGACTGGTGCCTCCAACAACGTTTTGGGTATTATGATCACGGGGAAGTTTATGCAGTACTGGGCATGAGAGATATAGATGGTGTAGACCTGTCTAAGAGAGGGAGGAGAATTCTTGCTGGAGAGTTGGCAGGATTAATAGATAGGGCTTTAAACTAAGTTGGAAGGGGGAAGGGGATAAAACCCGAGCCTCTACACATGAGCCAAGGGGAAGTATCCCAGGGTTAGGCAAAAAATGCACAAGCAACGGTAACAGATGCTCCATTAAATCTCTGAAGTGTCTGTACACCAATGCAAGAAGCATGGGGAATAAGCAGGGAGAATTAGAAGTCTATGTTCGGCTGGAGAACTATGATCTTATTGCAATTACAGAGACGTGGTGGGACAGCTCACATAACTGGAATGTGGGCCTTGATGGTTATGTTCTCTTTAGGAAAGACAGGTTGATGAGGCGAGGTGGGGGAGTTGCTCTGTACGTGAGAGAGCAACTGGAGTGTATTCAGATCCATCGAGCAGCAGATGAGGAGCAAGTAGAGAGTTTATGGGTGAGAATTAAGGGGCAGGCTAGCTTAGGTGACACTGTGGTGGGTGTCTACTATAGACCACCTGATCAGGAGGTGGAAGTTGATGAGGCCTTTTACAGGCAGATGACAGCAGCCTCTCAGTCCCAGGCCCTGGTTCTCATGGGGGATTTCAACTACCCAGACGTTTGCTGGAAGTCCCACACAGCCAGCCATCCTCAGTCCAGGAGGTTCCTCCAGTGCATCGATGATAACTTTTTGATGCAAATGGTAGATGAGCCAACCAGGAGAGGAGCGCTGCTGGACCTTGTGTTCACCAACAAGGAAGGACTGGTTGAAGCAGTGAAGGTTGAGGGCAACCTTGGCTGCAGCGACCATGAGATGGTGGAGTTCAGGATCCTGTGCGGTAAAAACAGAATAGTAAGCAGGATCGCAACTCTGGACTTCAGAAGGGCCAACTTTGGCCTCTTCAAGCAATTACTGGGGGATACCCCTTGGGACAGGGAGCTGAAAGGTAAAGGGGCCCAAGACAGTTGGTTGGCATTCAAAGACCACTTCTTTGAAGCTCAGGATCAGTGCATCCCATCAGGTAGGAAATCAAGAAAGAGATCCAGGAGACCTGCTTGGTTAACCAGGGATCTGCTGGGCAGACTCAGGTGGAAGGGGAGGGTGTTTAAATTGTGGAAGGAAGGGCTGACCACTTGGGTGGAGTACAGGGCAGCTGTCAGGGAGTGCAGGGAGGCAATCAGAAAAGCTAAGGCCTCCTTGGAGTTAAAACTTGCAAGGGAGGTCAAAGACAACAGAAAGGGCTTCTTCAAATACATTGCTGACAAAACTAACACTAGAGGCAATGTAGGCCCTCTGTTGAATGAGGTGGGTGCCCTGGAGACAGAGGACAGAAAGAAGGCAGAGTTGCTGAATGCCTTCTTTGCCTCTGTCTACACTGTTGGAGACCGTCCTCAGGAGCCTCAGTCCCCTAAGGCCCCAGAGGAAGTCATGACAAAGGAGGAGTCTGCCCTGATTGATGAGGAGTGGGTTAAGGATCAGTTTGAACACTTGGACATTCATAAATCCATGGGCCCTGATGGGATGCACCCACGGGTGCTGAGGGAGCTGGCGGGAGTCATTGCTAGGCCACTCTCCATCATCTTTGGTAAGTCGTGGGTAACAGGTGAGGTGCCTGAAGACTGGAGGAAAGTGAATGTCACTCCAGTCTATAAGAAGGGCAGGAAGGATGACCCGAGTAACTACAGACCGGTCAGCCTCACCTCCATCCCTGGAAAGGTGATGGAACATCTTATCCTTGACACTGTCTCTAGGCATATCAAGGATAAGAAGGTTATTAGGGGCAGTCAGCATGGCTTTGCCAAGGGGAAGTCATGTTTGACCAACCTGATAGCCTTTTACGAAGACATAACCAGGTGGATGGATGGTGGCCATGCAGTGGACGTGGTCTACCTGGACATCAGCAAGGCCTTTGACACCGTCTCCCACAGCATCCTCATAGGTAAACTGAGGAAGTGTGGTCTGGATGACCAAGTAGTGAGGTGGGTCGAGAACTGGTTGAAGGGAAGAAGCCAGAGGGTTGTGGTCAATGGGGCCGAGTCTGGCTGGATGCCTGTGTCTAGTGGGGTCCCTCAGGGGTCAGTGCTTGGGCCGGTGCTGTTTAATATATTCATCAATGATCTGGATGAGGGATTAGAGAATGTTGTCAGCAAGTTTGCTGATGATACGAAGTTGGGGGGGTGGTTGACACACCAGAAGGCTGTGCAGCCATTCAGAGAGACCTGGACAGGCTGGAGGGCTGGGCGGGGAGAAATCTTATGAAGTTTAATAAGGGCAAGTGTAGAGTTTTGCACTTGGGAAAAAATAACCCCATGTGCCAATATAGGTTGGGGACTGCCCTGCTGGAGAGCAGTGCAGGGGAAAGGGACCTGGGGGTTCTAGTGGACAGCAGGATGACCATGAGCCAGCAGTGTGCCCTCGTGGCCAAGAAGGCCAATGGCATCCTGGGGTGTATTAGAAGGGGAGTAGCAAGTAGGTCAAGAGAGGTCCTCCTGCCCCTCTACTCTGCCCTGGTGAGGCCGCATCTGGAATATTGTGTCCAGTTCTGGGCCCCTCAGTTCAAGAAGGACAGGGAGCTGCTTGAGAGAGTCCAGCGTAGAGCCACAAAGATGGTGAAGGGAGTGGAGCATCTCCCTTATGAGGAAAGGCTGAAGGAGCTGGATCTCTTTAGCTTGGAGAAGAGGAGGCTGAGGGGTGACCTCATCAATGTTTATAAATATGTCAAGGGGGAATGTCAGGAGGATGGAGCCAGGCTCTTTTCAGCGGCATCCACTGACAGGACAAGGGGCAATGGGTGGAAGCTGGAACACAGGAGGTTCCAGAAAAATATGAGGAAAAACTTTTTCACTGTGAGGGTGACTGAGCACTGGAACAGGCTGCCTAGGGAGGTTGTGGAATCTCCATCTCTTGAGACATTCAAAACCCGCCTGGACGCGTTCCTGTGCGCTCTAGTGTAGGTGATCCTGCTCTGGCAGGGGGGTTGGACTAGATGATCTTTGAGGTCCCTTCCAACCTTTAACATTCTGTGATTCTGTGATTCTGTGAAATCGTTATTTTTACCTTAACTAAAATATTGAATTTTCTTTATCTGCATTTTTGATTTAAAAACTAAATCTGTTTTCCAATGAATGAGTTTATGGCTAGATGCATTTAAGCAGGAATATATACAGAAAATATAATTGATGTGTAAGAAAAATAATTTGCATAAAAGACCTGATTCAACAAATTATATGAATCTAGTCAGACAGCAGAGACTGGATACACCAAAAAATAACCAATTGATTAAATTTTATCTGATGAATATTCTGAATAAACTTTTCGTAAATAGCTCATAAACCAATAAATATTTATAGGAATTATTTAACCACTATAGAATAACAATTAACTCAGGGAAATAAAAAACCAACAAAACATTGTGGGTGAATAACATTCAAAGGGAAAGGACTTCATGTCACTGCATGAAATATTTATTGTGAATTTTTCCCTTGACTGTAAAGGCTCAGAAAGAAAAAAAAAAAGGCCTATTTTGTGTATTTCGTTCACAGTTTTTCAAAGTGCTTTACAGACATTAAACTAGTGTTATTACCATTTCATAGGTGGATAAAGCTGTGGCACTTGGAATTTGTGATTTAGCTAATGCCACAGATTAAGTCGAATGCCAGGATTAGGAACAGGAGTGTGATTCCTGACTTAATTTTTTAATCTCAGTTCAGTAAATAGTTCTTCCAGACTGATCATCCATGGAAGGAAACAGGAAGACGGAGAAGCAAAGATTTGGCTCAAGTACCAGGAATAAGAATGGGGTCAGCTCACACCTCATTCCTGGCCTTGCCACCGATTCATAAGCAGATTTTGTTTTAGACTGATAAAGCCTGTTTTCTGGTTATCTCTCTCCTCATGAATTGCGTTCACAACTCATGATGGTGGGTTTAGGGTGTTGAGAGGATCCTAAACCCCTGGATGATGGGACCATCATAACCCTTCTGTTTAGGTTATTCTCCTTCCTCCACCAGTCCTGTTCTCTCCACATGTTTCTCCTGAGGAAGGGTGAGGAAGTGCTGCTGATGGTGGCATCCCACCTACAGTGGCCATGAAGGGCAGCCTCACAGTGAGCGTAGAATTACAGGTGTTGCTGACCAACAGGGTCACCCCCTGTTCTGTAGATGCAACTGCTGGTGAAGCCAGTAGAGTCACTTCAGAACGAAGGGGAGAGCTTTGGCATCTCTGTACAGCTTCCATTACCACTAGCCCCCAGCACCCAATTGAAAGGATTGCTTCTGAGCCTGAGGGCGGAGTTGTACCAGAGAGGCCCTTTTAAATACTTCAAAAGAAGACCGTTACTTTTTATAAGGCCCTGAAGCTGTAGATATCCTAGAAGTCAGCTCCAAGAGAGTGTGCATGATGGCTTGCTATAGAAACGCACTTCATTTCTACTCCATCATATTCATTCATGTGCTGTCTCCTTGTCCGTTCCCCACTGCAAACCTTGCTGATCTGAATTCCCATGCCTAGTCTCCATCTATCTTTAGAACTTCTTTAACTGAAACACTTTTCCAGCCCATCCTGTCTTTTTTCTCCTGGTGCCTACTCTAGCCTAATCTAAATGGCCCCAGACAGATAAACAAATCTCACTTGTCTCTTTGCTCAGACACTTCACCAACCTTCAGCGCGGGATAGGTATGAAGCATCTTGGTGCTTTTCTATTTGTGAAAGACTCTTAATGCTCGTATCAGAACTTTTTGGTTTAGACCCACCTGATCATACAAGCCTTGGCTTTAGGCGTGATCGCAGTGAGTCTTCTTTGCCTGTGCAGGACTTCTACAGAAAACAAGAAATGGGTGAATCTTGATAGCTCTTAAGAAAACGTACAGACAACCACATTGGCAGTGGGATGAATTTTGAGCAGAATATCACCACATTTGTACATCTAGACATGGGCTGGTGTGTTTAGGTGTGTGCTTAATAGATAGCAGCTCAAGAGCAAGACTTAGCTCCATAATGCTCTCCTCATAAACTTTTCCTTCTGAGTTTGTACAGGTAATTTACAACTTGTAGAGAGCTCTGTCTTAGAGCTGATGGGTTCAAAGCCCACGTGTGGTGCAGTGTGGTGCATGTGAGTGCTTTAAACTCCAGGGGTTTTGGTTCAATGGAGTACATCTAGCCCC
Organism: Trogon surrucura; assembly: GCA_020746105.1. Classification (NCBI taxonomy): domain Eukaryota; kingdom Metazoa; phylum Chordata; class Aves; order Trogoniformes; family Trogonidae; genus Trogon; species Trogon surrucura. The sequence continues at coordinate 66,706,402 of CM036620.1, forward strand.
TGTTTAGCTGTATTTTCTTTGAAGCTGGGTGTGATCAATCACATGAAGGTACTCAGGATATGCCTTCCAGTGAATTAAAAGCAGAACTTTCTTAGTTGCAAAGACCTAAGCAGTCCTACACAGAAGAAAGAACAGCTATAAAATCCTCCTATTCACTGCAAAGTGGGCATTTAGGAGACATAAAATGGTGTGAGAGATTAAAAATCAGTAAGTCACTATCATTTTTCTTAAAGGGCTGCTCTCAAATTCTGTACAAGTTGCTTATTTGTTCCTAGTATTTTTTCTAATTGCTGCAAGTAAACATCTCCTCTTTTCTTTGTTTGTATTCAGTTTCACTTTCCAATTTGGATAAACAACCCTAGCTTTCTAGGAATGTGTTTTAAGAAAATTAAAGAAAATTTTAAGGAAGTTCAGGGAAAGTTGTGCCGTCTTGCCTCAAAGACAGGCATTATCAACATGAAATCTTGCAAATTTTAAAATTAAACACTTAAAAAGCAGTATAGTATGGCACTCCTACCTTTTGCTATGCTTGTGGGATCACATTGAACGCATTTTCTCTCCTGTTTTGCTCTTGAAAAATCACCTCAGACATCAGGAAATACTGACCAACTTGGAGACACTCTGGATGAAAGTTTAAAGGAGTATATGTAAAGAACTGTCAAATCCAAAAAGTAAACAGAGAAAGCAGTTTGCTGTCCTTCTGCCTGTAGTCCAGAAAGAATCTTCTTCCATGTAAATGCTTCTGTTTTATCACATATATTCCAGTCTGCATAAAAAGGAGAGAACAATCCAGCTAAATATTTGACTCAGAACTTAAACTGTTCTGTTTTTCCAGTGTACATTCTACTTTGCTTCTTATATCTTGCCTATTGCTGTGGCATCTGAGTACGTTCGTTAAGCCATTTAAATAAACAAATAATGAAAAAACCACAAAGCCCTGAGGAATCATGAAGAAATTGCTTTTCATGGAGCACTTGTTTGTACAATGATGTGGAGTTTGCTGCATAGTTGTGGGTGGTTTGGATATGAGTTCTAGTAAGATGCCTGGAAAAATCTGTGTATGAATAAACCATGTAGACTTCTGTTGTGGTAAGCATTTAGATACTTAAATACCTCTAAGTAATATCTGAAGCCTATATATCCCTCAATGGCCCCAGGTGAGCATACTTTGCTTGTAACTTTTTGTATTCCGTTTTGCTTCAAACAGGGCTGAAGATTCTCCTGTACATGAGAACTGCAGAGAAAGAGTGGATGGCTAGAGAAAAAAAAGAGAACTGGAAATTAAAGAATGCAAAAGAAAAGGAGGAAAATGGAAAAGCAGAATATTTGAAGATGAATAAGGAAAGAAGGGTGTAATAATACAGGGTATTTATTACAGCCCTGTCCCTCTGGCTTCTGTAGCTTTGAGGAGGTTATTTGCATCCACAGAGAGGCTATTGTATCACATCCTGTGTAGGATCTTTTATTTGATTTTGAAACTTTGAAGAATCCCAGGGTTGTTGAGATAAAAATGGATTGAACAATATTCTTGCCCTCAGTTTCAGTTTAAATAAAGGTGAGATTGTAATTACAGGCTTTAAAGAATATAGGAATATACCCCATTGTAGTGCTCATGTTGTTTCCATGTTTAGAGCACTGCCATGCCCCTCCAGCCCAATATCTTTCTCCCGAGAGCACAGGGAGCATCTATTGCCCAAGACTTGAATCTCAGTTGCTAACTGCAAATCTTTAGCACTTCACAGCACTGGACCTCATGAGGTTGTGTTTTTGTCTCCCTCTATCATCTTCATGTAAGTTTGGGGCAGGAGTAAAGCGTCACTTTTGATATATAATGTGTTTTTTTTCTCCACACTTGGAATAAGATGTTCCTAATGACACATCGAAGGACAGTTTTTAAGTAGAGTTATGGGTAGCTGTAAGTGTAAAGGTTTTTGTAAATATACCTAATATTTCTATAAGGACAGCTTGTTTCTCCTGAGAGCAGAAGGCAGCAAGCCCACGAACTCATACAGCAGGAGGAATCCTATTTTTCTTCCCCTTCACTCCCCAAACGACCGGCGAGCGCTCTCTGCGCGGCGCCGGGTCCCACTGGGTGGCGGTGCGGGGCTGCGCTGAGGAACCGACCCGGCGGGGGGAAGAGCTTCGAACCACACTGCTCCAATCTGTAGTAATTTCTCAGGAAATAGTGATTTCGATGTAAAACACGTTTTAGTAGATTTTTAAAGATAGGAAGGGTTTTGGTGACCTTTTTCATAGCGCAATCTCTATGGTTTATTGGGTGCCTCCTTCCTTAGGACCATAACCAAAGCAAGAGTACAGTGTATCTTTTACAAAGACATCAAGTTCCACGTTAATATTCCTCATGACAGAGAATCAATAAGATCTCTGTGTAAATGGTGTCTGTGTTTACCATTTTTCTCAAAAAAATAAGATCTGCACATCTCCTTGGGAGACAGGATGTTAAAGTGTACATTCACTCTCCCAGACCAGCATAGAGTATTTGGGAATTAGAAGAAATCTAGCTACCCTAAAGCACCCAACCATATTAACAGCACTTTTCTCACTCAAACAGTTTGTATTTAAGAGATCTCAGAATATCTCAATGGCAAGTTTCCCAACAGAGGATGCTGTCAGCCTGTAATTTTTACTTTATGGACCCATTAACAAAATTTGACAGCTAAATTATAGGTTCCATCTCTGGTCACCCCAATAGTATTTGTGAGTGGGCATGAATGACTACAGGCATTTTATTTGTGGATCCAGATGATCTCTTTGGCTTCAAATATATGTTGAAATGAATATGTACAGCAAACAGAAATGTCTGCTTTTTAAACAGACATCCAGAAAATGGAGAGTGTGTGCAGCCACAACAGACTTTCAAAGCACAGTGCCTCAGCATGAAAAACATATTTTATGAATCAGTACAGTTTGGTTTTAATTCACTCAAATCCACAGAACTATTCAGTTTACAGTGACTGGTTGTCTGGTCTCTTTTGCTATCTGTCCTTCATCAACTTTTTAGGAGCACTGAAAACATATAAACCAGACATGGCACTTACTAGTGTAAAGCAAGAGAGCCAGGGACTGCTGCAGCCCAAAACAAAATAGCGGAGTTCTTGGATAAGAACAAGGAGAGACAAAATAGCTAAGAGTGCTGAGAAGAGAGGAGGAGGAAATTGCATTGGTGCTACTGCATCAAGAATTCATCCATTATCTGAGATGTGAAAGGGAGCATCTCTGCCTTCACTCAGGTAGATACATAGGTTGGGTTCTTTGGAATACATGGCGAATTCCCTTTTATATGAGAGTAATGTAGTCAGACTGGATGCATGCTGTGACCATATTTGAGTGTCAAAGCAGATCCCTAAATGATTTCGTAGATTGCCTAAATAAAACTTACTTTCAGACATAGAGAGCAACTCTGCCTTCTGTTGGTTTTCCAGATGAGCTACAAAGCTCAGTAATTTTAACAACCAACCCTGATAGCACTTGAATACAAAAATGTAGGTTCGGTTATTGATGCTTAGAGAGATAAGTTTTAACATGTTTGTATTAATTCTCGGAGTAGAATCGAAACAAGTCAGACAGTTGCTACTCCTGCAAAGTGCCAGACAGAAAGTTGCAACCTTTTACATATAGGGAGATTTGTCTTTAGCTACGTGACATTAATCAAGTCGACCCATCTCTCATCTAGTGTTGCAATACAATGTTTGGGTATAAGACTGTGGAGTTTGTTTTCAGTCTGTCTTCAATGCATTAGAAATTTGGTAAATCATTTGGTACAGGTACTGAGTCGTCTAAACTAGGTATAATAAATCATTTAAAGGACATCTCTTTTTCTCTGTTTAATTCACTATCTTCAAAACAGTAATTGCATGACTTACAAACAGATTATTCATCTTTTGACTTGGCCCTAAATTGTTTATCATGTTCCATTTTCCTGAGCAGTCTTCTCTGTCATGGGAAAAAATTACTGTCTTGTGATAACAGAAGACATTACAGCTAATTGAGTGCCCCCATCTTTTTTCCTCATGAGATGGCTTTTCCAAAGTAATTATGAATCCACTTTGATTTGATAACGCTGTGTTACAAAAGATTATTTTGAGGTAAGATTACTCTCAATTTTCAGCAGCAGGACTGCATTCAGCAGCCAAACCCAGTGGAGTATTTACTACCAGTAAACTCAAACAAGGACTTTCCCTTGTTCGGGGTTTGGTCCTGCCAGTGCTGAAGGGGAGAAGCACGCACTGTCCAGAACGTGGCCAATCTTTAAACCATAAACCATTTTGTGGTGTGTTATGAAGAAGCACCAAGTCTGTCAGAGTTCAAGGAGCATCTAGAGAATGCTTTTCGTCACACACTTTAATTTTAGGTAGTCCTTCAAGGAGCGGGAAGTTGGAATTGATGATCCTAATGGGTCCCTTCCAACATGGGAAATTCTATGATATTCTATGATTCTAAGAGCAAGTGGGAGGCAATCTTTGAAAGGCTCAATGCTGGTGACTGCACATCAAAATAATTCTACTATAAAGTATAAAATATGTTTATATAATAAAAGTAGAAAAATAGTTATTTCCACTCACTTCAGTAAGCCCTTAAGCAAAACATTTTGTCTGATAAATATTAAAGTTTTATCTTCTGTCTTGATATAAGGAGAAAAAATGCCCTCTCCTACTATGAGTCATCACACGGACTATTTTCTTCATATTCAAATTGAGAAATGAATTACTACTCTAGCTATACTTTTATGAGCAACATCAGTAATTAGTAGTGTTCCTGTAGGTGGTTTCCTTCTCACAGAGTTCTACAACACTGAACAGTATTTTAATTATTTGCTTTGGAAATGGTTTGGCTATTCCATTGTTTTCATTTCAAATGAGCTAATCAGAAAATTTCTTTGGAGAATCTCATTTCTTGTGCCCTGCAGGTAAGCTGCTGTTCTCTGTTATGGGTGAAACAATCAGTCTCAGAGTTGCTACTGTGCTGACACACTGTCCTGAATTCTCCTACAGCAGAATTACAGCTGTGTGGAGTCTGACCCAGTTAACATCCAGTTTGCCTCTAGATAATATAATACCTCCAGACAGATTCACTTTCTTTCCTGCAACTCCAGCGAAACTCTTTCATGCAAGGGACACAGAAGAATCCTTAATCTCTCTCCATCACTTTGCCATTTCAGATTCCTTCATACTTCCCTTTACATGGATTTACAGAGCCTGAAAGTAAGGTAGTTTCATATTAAGTAAATTCTACAGCATTTGCTGTTTAAGAAGACCGAGAATCCATTTCCATGGGAAAGGGTGTACATTATTTCACATTATATATTCTCTCTATCAGTTCCTATACTTCTTGGTAAGAAGGAACTGATATTTACATAGATTGACAGTAAAAACAACTAGTCTGTATTTTTTTAAGTAGGGCAAGACTGTTGTCGATGAGTTTTTCTTTTTTTTTTATACAGCTTCTCAATATTCCATAAGCATCTATCTCCTAGTAGAGGCAGAGTACATAAAGAAAAAAGTTCTTTCTAGGCCTCAGGGCAAACCCAAAGCATTCAGGTTGGATTTGGCTTCATATTCATCCTCTAAAGCTCAGTGCGTACTAAAATCTCCCAAAGACATCAAGGGTTTTGGTTTTTTTTCCCTCTGTTTTCTTTGGCAGATGAAACACATTTTACATAACCACATTATGTGCTTCACAGTAATATATGAGATTTCATAAATGATATAAATGGCCTCATACAAATTCAAAACAGCACAAGAGTCACTAAACTTATATTGCAAGAACCCCAGACCACAGCAGTGAAATATCTGAGCCTTTCAAAAATGGTTCATTTTTTCCTTTTTTTTTTTAAAAAAAAAAATTCCTTTCCTCTAACTCCCCTAAAACTCTGAAATTTGGGTATATTCAATTTCTTCACTGAATGAATTTCCTAGCTTTTTTTTTTTTTAATGTCTTCATCAAATCATTTTTCCCCTCGTTTAACTTTATTACTTATACACATGCATATCCAAATAGATCTGAAATTGGTTTTATAGGGCAACAGATATACTATAAAGCATGTTATTTAGGAGGGTACCATCTTTAACTCTACTGGTCTGCAAATAATTTATGGGGAAATATTCAAAACTAATTAGTGTAATTCAAGTGGTGCTGAAAGAAAATCTTTCTCTCATGATCATATTTATTATAGGTATACATTACTGAGTTATTACTTATTATCTTCATTTGTATCTTTGATGGCCCAATTATCAGTAAGGTGTTGTGTGGTCTGTTTGTTACAACTTCTGTTTAAAAAAATAAAAAAAAAAATAAATTCAGTTGTAACTGAAAAAAAATTACTGCTTTGTTTTTCTGAATGTTTTTTTCGTAACCCTCATCCAGAAGCTGGCTCATATGAAGTTTGTCCTCTTTTGTGTCCATCTTGGCTCCCCTGCTATTCATCATGTTCCAAGTAACCGTGTTCTTAGAAGGGGCCTCCTAAACATGAGGAGAGTAGATTTTTATCTTACTGACTCATTTCAGAACTGTACGTAAAAACACATGATATTTTGTGGCCTGATCTTGTGCCCAAAGTGGTAATGAAAACATGCTTGTTAGCCTCAACAAGCGTTGGATCATGGTCTTCAATTCCATGTTTTTAGACTTCATAAAGCAGCCTGAAATCAAGCTGTAATTTCACTTAATTGAGCCATTTAAAAATGGATAAACCCCACATTCTTCCTTTTCTTCCAGACCCACATGTGTGTGATTTGATAATTTGTCTCTTTCTAAATAAATAGAGTCATATTTTTAACAAAATCATACTGAAAAGTTCTCTATTTGCCATTTTTCATTTCAAAAGAAATGAAAGTAAACACTGGTGAGCATTACTGTCACTGGGAATCAATGCTATATGGAAAAAGAAAAAGGGATGCAAGTTAGCTATATCAGTTTCAAATTTTCAGATCTGATGAAAATGTGTGAAAGTTTTTTGACAAGTATCCTGTTTTGGTGAATCTCCCAGCTTTGAATAAAGGAAATGCAAAAAATGTGTAGAACCAGTTGTGTAAACCACCCAGATAGTATTTGGTTTATCTTTTAATTTATTATTATGAGGCAGAAGGGTTGTAAAAGACTTTTGTTTTTTTTTCTGAACTTCTTAAACAGAGCTGCTGAGTGAGGGTTAAAAGAGAGATTTATCTGTCTTGAAGAAACAACTGTATCAAACGCTCTTCATTTTTTTAATTTGCTCATCATTCTGCTCCAAATTCCACCTTGGCTACTTCATTTCAAGTGCAGCATCTTCTCTAAGACATATTTCCCAAGCATCTGAAAAATAAGGGTTGCTTATGAGTTTACCAAGAGGAAGGTGCAGATGCAGGTGAACATAAAATCTTAGGACAAAATACTAAAGAAAATCAACAGATTCTCAGAAAATTCTGTTTCTTTAAGGCACCACCTTTAGCTTAACCTGTAGTTCCTTTCTTACTCATCCTTCTTTATTAATCTCCGCCTGGTTGAGCTTTGTCACAATGGATGTGTGGTTCTGCAGCACTCACCTTTGCTAACATCTGAGGAGACAGTCTGACATCCTGTTTGACTTGCAAAAGATGAAAAAAACCTAGTGCTAGATGAAAAAAGCCTAGTGCTTTTGTAGAAAAATCTACTTGCTGGTTAGGTTAGCAGAGAATGAATTCTGTCTAGGCGGTTGGAAGAAATGGAAGGAGAAAGAATATATAAACTTGGCATTCCTTTTAGAAACCCTTTACCACGAATTGCAATTGTGCTGAACTGGACAGAAAGAAAACTGTGAATTCTTTTTGCCTCCACTGAAGAATTTCAATGTGCACTGTAACGCTTTACATTTTACTAGCATACTCATTTTTTATTATAGCAGCAAAAATGCAGACATTTCAGAGCAGTTTTATTCTCGATGTTTTATATATATTTATATATGTATGTATATGGATGTGTGTATTCAATGCAGTATTGAAATACTGCTAAGAGACCACTTATGGAGTTGAATGCAGTAATACACAGTCTTGCCCTTTGAAGGTGCCAAAGGTAATTCATCAATACAACACAACTTTGGCATAGTAATGTCAATTGTGTAGTAACTTTATAAAAGGCAAGTCTCTGTGTTTTTTTACTTCAAAGAATTTGATTTTTTCCACTTAAGACATGAAGTTTTCTAACTGAATCTGCTAGCCTTTGAACTCTAAAAAAGCCATTTAGATATTTCATGTGATGATTTTACGTACTTAGAAAGTTTACAGTTATTGCTTTCCAAACACCATGGAACATCTTACTTGCTGTGCTCCTGCTTGTCCTGTTGCTGCTCTGCTCATCTCCAACACTACCACAGAATCCTTTCGCAGATGTTTGCAGCCCCATGCTCCTCCTCAGTTTCGGGATAGAAGTAGAAATTTAATTAAAGGAAGTTGCCCAAAAGGACTTGGAGGGGCTCATCCTTTGACAATAGTGTCAATATTTGTCCTTTAGAGTCAATAATGGCAGTGTATTTTCCCTCTGCATAAATTCAACAAACAGTATCTCAGTTTTATTTCTGTCACTGGGGTTCTGTGGCTTTGTTTTTTATTTAAAATCTGATTTAATTAAGAAGCTAAAAGAGTGTTTCTTTGAAAGATGAGTTAGACTTGCAGATGTTTTCTTACTGAGATGAAAACTAAGAGAAAACACTTTTATGCAAGCATTTGGACCAGCTAAAATATGGATTAGAGTACTTAATACAGTTTACTAAGTATTATTCTGCTGGCAATTTTCTAATTCTCATCAGGTACTTCTGTGGATTTTAGTTACCAGTATGCCTTTTCATTTTTTCCATAATGCTAAATTTATCTTAACTATATATGATTTTTTAAGTCTCATGGTAAATCAGGATAGAAGCTTGGCAGTTAAAGGAGACAAAGTGTGTGCAACAGACAATTTATAATCTAAGAACACGTTCCTGCAAGACAAAGCATGTGAATAACTTCTGAAGTTAATTAGCTTATTCACATAATTTAAGTGACTTAGGTGTTTAAGCTTTGCATGATTAGATTTGCCAGTGGTGATAGTCATTATAATAACTATCGAAGGCAGCTCAGCTGAGAAGTGAAACAAGAAAAAGTGAAATGACTCAGTAATAGAATTTATAAGGCAGTGTTTTAAACCCAGGACCACTGCTGTGTTACTTTAAACAGGGGTCTGCTTAAGCAAGTTCACAGGATTCCTGAAAGGAATATTAAATTTCTCTGTTTTGGGTTAAAGTCTTAACTTGTACTAAATTGTTTGCAGCTTTCTTAGAAAAATTGGGAAAGAATCAGCAGATCTGAGGCACTTTTCTATTTGTTTTTATATTGTAGAATGACTTTTGTTTTGTTTGATATGACGGATTTGATGAGCCTATATTAATTTCCCTATTATTTTTTAATATTAAATTCTGTCTATAGATGGCACTAAATTCTTGCTGTTTCAGAGAATCCAGGAAAGAGCTTCTTGACATACTAAAAACATTTCTTGGCAGTTTATATCCCATAATCCAGCAGTGAGAGCATAAAATGATGAGTTTGTAATTTGCTTTAAAAATATAAAAAAAAAAGTGCCTCTTTTTTTTTTTTTTTAAGCTGATAATGTCAATGGAAAAGAGGATCAGAATGTCAACTGTAGATTTGTAAAATGTGTTTTGAATGTCTTTCATACTTTCAAAGACTCAACCTTTTGAAAATACGTGATATCCGCTTTGAAAAAGGAATCAGAATCCTATAAAATCTAGTCTCTGCTGGAAGCGTGGATGTAATAATAGAAAACATTGATCCTTAGAAGGAAAGTTGATACTTCCTTTTTAAGACTTAGATTACATCATCATGTATCTCTTCTGTTTCTGTATCTGAAATCATCAGGCAAAAAAAGCGTTATGGTTCCAGTAGCTGGTCTGGTATTTAGATGCTTACTTCATTACAGTTCTGCTGAACTTAATGTGTTTGTATATATGAGTAAGCATATATCTAAGCATTGAGATATAGCCTTTAAAAAATGTAGGCAATATATAACAAATATCAGGCACTTTAAATACTTTTCACAGTTATGATGCACTGTGACACCATAATTCATGTCATTAACATACTGATTTCTGCTATTAATCCTGATTTAAATTAAGGCTGTTTATGTGATTCAGAGCAGAATGAGGCACAGAACACTCAAGTTACCATCTCTTTATTGCAAACACAGTAACTGATTCGGAAGTAATCTGTCTTGTTTTAGTTATTGTTAATGATGAACAAGAATGCTGTTTCTTTCTTGATTTTTGATAAAATCTTTTCATATCACTCCTTTTATCCAATCTGAAAATATTATAAAATGGTCAATGACATCCAACTGAACCATGTTTGGCCCATGTCTGATTACTACCTTAAGTAAAAAGATTGTTATTAAAACTAAGAAAACAAAGAATAGAAAACATAATTTCCTCTATGTCTCTAGAATTATTCTAGCACTGATTTTAATTTGAAAAAAAAAATTGTTTAATTCAACATTCTCCCACCACATTTTGTGAGGCAGCTAAACCAATCCTTCCTGAACTATTGTAAAACTGAGTATAGAATACTTGTTATAATTAATATTCAGTGAAAAAGACCTCACTACTTACACGTTATTCATACACATATTGCGAACAATATTATGGTTTTGAATTGCAATAAACAGCTGTGGTTGGGAATATAAGACCCAGGCATCTTCAGTGTAGACTATAGGATATTTCTGGCAAGGCAAAGCTCTTAAGAACAAACAAAGAAGAATATATATTGAAAGTATTTGTGTGTTGACATAGAGACCTCCAAGACATGTAACAAAGAAAGTACATGTCATCCATATTATTTTTGTAATTTAACCAAAGTGTCTACTAATTCAACCTCCTCATCCTTATTAGGAATGCATCTTCCAAAAAGAGCTCACATGCAGGCCACTGAAATTTCAAATCTAGATTTAGACACAAAATTTGGACATCATGTCAATCCCTCTGCCTTCAGCTATGATTTAAGGGAACATGCTGTGACAGAATTTCCATCGAAAGCCTATTACTTCCTTCCTAACCACATAATTTTTCTTAGAATTCTTTCAATACAATATTACATTATTTAAAGTTTCATTTTCAGGTCAGAAATTTCAATAATGCCATTTGCTTTAATATCCCAGTAGCAAGAACCAAGGCAAATGAATAATTGCTAAGCATTAAAATAATTCAAATGATAGTGAGACAGAGAACATAGAGGGATAGAGCTGATTAGCAAAGAAAGTCTCTGGGATTATGAAGTACTGGGCTACCTCAAGAACTGCTAAAAGCAAACAAACAAAAAAAACCAACAAAGCAAAAGCTTACTTAGACTTTTCTGGGAAATGGGCATCAAGAGATCCTTTGTCTGCTGAGGTAAAAAGACAACTGGAAAAGAAGTGGGACAACTTGACAATGAAGATGGAGTCAAGATTGAATAGAACCTAATGTGGGCCACTTGGTGGATAAAAAACTGGCTAGAAGGTCACACTCAAAGAGTTTTGGTCAATGGCTCGATGTCCACATGGAGACCAGTGAAAGTGGAGTTCCTCAGGGGTCTGTTCTGGGTCCAGTGCTGTTCAACATCTCTATCAGAGACAGGGACAATGGCATCAGCAAGTTTGCCGATGACTCCAAATTATGTGATGCCATGGACTCACTTGAGGGAAGAGATGCCATCCAGAGGGACCTTGACAGGCTTGAGAAATGGGCCAGTGCAAACTGCATGAGCTTCAACAAGTAAAGGTGCAAGGTCCTGCACCTGGGTCAGGCCAATCCCAGGCACAAATACAAACTGGGCACAGAGTGGGTTGAGAGTAGCCCTGAAGAGAAGGACTTGGGGGTGTTGATACACGAGAAGCTCAACGTGAGCCAGCAGTGCGCTCATGCAGCCCAGAAGGCCAACCGCATCCCGGGATACATCAAAAGGAGTGTGACCAGCAGAGCCAGAGAGGTGATTCTCCCTCTTCGTTTTGCTCCTGTGAGACCCCACCTTGAATACTGTATCCAGTTCTGGTGTCCACAGCATAAGAGGGACAGAGATCTGTTGGAATGAGTCCAGAGGAGGGCCACAAAGATGATCCAGGGGCTGGAGCACCTCTGCTATGAGGACAGGCTGCGGGAGCTGGGATTGTTCAGCCTGGAGAAGAGAAGACTCCAGAGGGACCTTATAACTGCCTTCCAACACCTGAAGGGAACCTACAGGAAGGCTGGAGAGGGACTTTTTACAACAGTGTCCAGCGGTGGGACAAGGGAAAATGAATTTAAATTGAAGGAGAACAGCTTTAGGTTGGATCTTAGAAGAAATTGTTCAGTACAAGGGTGGCAAGACTCTGTAATAGATTGCCCAGACACTTTGTGGATACCCCCTCTCTGGAAATGTTCAAGGCCGGGTTGGATGAGGCCTTGAGCAACCTGATCTAGTTAAGGGGATTAGATGATCTCTAAGGTGTCTTCCAACCTAAGACATTTTATGATTCTGTGAGTAGTCTAAACTCAGTAAATACAGGCTGTGGTTTAAATGAAAGAATCTTTAGGGGTATGGATATAAATGAAAAAAAAATTAAGATAAAATACATTATGGATTTCCCAGGTAAAACTGATGAGTATCCTTGGTAAAAATTATTTTCTACTTTACAGAAATGCTGACCTGAACCTAAGCTTGCTCTTCATACAATAACAAGAAATTAATGCATGTGGAGATACAGATTAGCTAACAAACAAGAAGGAAAATTAATTGTGACACGGAGAAACTATTAGCCCTATCGAGTTCCTTGAAGATAATTTTTGGTGCTGAACTTATGCAATATTTTCAAAAATGAAATTGGTACAAGAAGTAAGTTTAGTTAAACTTGTTGATTTTCATGAACATATCTAAGTTACAAACAGGACTGGAATACTGATAATGGCAAAGACTGGAGAGATGAAAACCAGCATTGTGAGACAAGGTGTTTGGAGAATAGTTTGTTATATAAACCGAGGTCTCCTGAATCATGCACAAGAGAAGAACCTTGCTGTACTAGTTGTTAAATGGATGAGGGTAATGTTTTAGTGTCTTATGGATGCAAAAAGAGATTTGATGCTACAAAATATCAGGTAAAGCATGTCTAGTATTCAGTATATAAGGCCTTGGAGATAGCAGTTATAATACTGTATACTCTCCATACTAAGATGCATGCACTAAACTGGAACAAATACTGGGAGAGAACACTAGAGAACTCTGAGGAATGGAGCAACTGTCATTAGTTACTATCTAACTAACTAGTAGCTACATTAATTAACGAACTTCATTTCCTTAGCATAGGATACCTGAGATTATAAAACTGTTCTTGACAGCAAGTTCAGGAGAAAAAAAAACAAGAGGAAAAGTGATTTAAAAAAAGTAACATATTAGCACAAAACCTAACAATTTAATTTGCCATCATATGTTTATTGTGAAAATTATAAGAAGGTTTCTAATCATCATTGCAGAGAAATTACAAAACCCCTTTTTAACAGATACTGTGGATAAAAATCCTAAATCACTCAAGGATGGCCCTTTGAATGTTTATAATAGCTTGTATTATGGGTAATTAACTATGATGGACCAAATTGATCCAAGGAGCCACTTGCGTGTATGTTGATACTCTGAGTAATCTGTATTTGCTACTCTTCCTCTAGGTCCATCGAATTTAGTCATGTGTATGAATGGGAATACCATCTTTCAGTTCAGCAAAGCACCTCAGACAGTTGATGCATGGCGAAGTTTAATTAATTTCAAATGCTTTTCAACAGAACTTATAACAAGGTTTCAATACTGGCTCCTCCTGTACCCAAAAATCATTTCTACAAATTCTGAAAAATTATAGACAATGACGCCAAAAATAAACTATCAACTTGTGAAAATGATTGTGATATTCTTCAGTGGTTACGTTATTGGACATATTTTGTGAAAAAAATAAATTTACACTGTTTCAAAACAATGAGAGATAGCAGTGAACGTGAGTCATATCTCAAAAATATTTATTAAAAGCGTAAATATCCAAAACTTTTGCAGTGCGGTGAACACAATTCAGTTGATCTTGCTGAATTTTTATTTTCAAGAGATAGGAACACTGTGTTCAAGGCCACTTTCTTTCTTGTTTCTTTGGATGTAATTAGATACTGCTCTTTTTTCAGAAGAAAATAGTAATTTGAAACAATGTCTGTGAAAGACACAATGCTGCTAATGTGTTCTCAGAATCTGAAGCATGTATTGATAAAATGGAAACACTCTGGGAAAAATTTATTTCGCTTGCAATTCATTTGGTTCCTGCCATGATTGGACAAAGGAGTTGAGTAGCTGCCAGAGAAAATGAGAAGTTGAGCACTCAATCACCACCCCTGCAATTCCAAAATTTTAATTGCATTGTTCACTGTGAGACTTTGGGAGGAAAAGTTCTGAAAATGGAACATGTCATGAGTATTGTGTTACTGACAGAGTCTTTTTTCTTATTGCAGACATCTCAATCACTGCCAAACAGCGAAAGCCAGCTCTAAGGAGCAAGCCTCTGGTACAGACAGCTTCTGCATCAAGTCGCTGGGGAAATGCAGGTGAATTATGCAGATGAAGAATGTGATCATGTGGATCTTCAGGGACAAAAAGGAGAACAATAACATTCCTCAGTTATGTTTAAGTATTTAAATGAAGCTGAACCTTTCATGTGCACAAATTACAGTAACGGTGTCCTACTGTCTCATTTGTAAGTACTTGATTGAGACGTTGGGAGCCAGATTGACAAGGCAGCTAGTTAATTCTGTAGACACCCACTGTCATGAACAAAATTCGTTTCTAACCCGGCAGGTGCCTAAAACTTCTGTATCAGCTTTCCCTTGGGAAAGCTGTTGTGCATTGTTATAGCCACCGAAGCCCTCACAGCATTGAAATACTTGGCAGGAGACTAAGACCTAAGCCCTGACAAGGTTAACAAAATATTCACCTACTCTACCTGGAAGTCTCGAGCCAACAGGTATTCTCAGGCATGAAATCATTAACAGTGCATTGTCCTAGAACAAGAAAATGAAAACACATGCGAGTCTATTGCTTTCATTTTAGGATAATCCCTTGGAGATCCAAGAACTGGCTTCCCACCTCTGTGCAAATTAATGTTCTAATCACTAAATCAGTATTTTCCACACTGTCAGTGAATGTCTGCAGAGTAGAGACAGGAAGAAGAAAGGTGCAAATGAGGACAATTTATTATTTCCATTTGTGATGATAAAGGAAGGTTAGCTGAATTGTTTTCGTTTGCGATGATGGAGGAGGGCTAGCTGGCTTGGGTAGAAAGAAGGTGTGAAAGTTCAGCATTTGAAGGAGGAAGGTATTCCACCGAAGTCATTGCTGTATCTCTACCTTGCTGGCTGACAAGTCCTTGGCCTGTGTTCTGGGTGAAGTGGAATACCTCCGAAATGCCTAAGTGAGAAATTCCCCATGTTAGGATGTTGCTCAGCTCAGTTTGCAGCATTCTGTTCCCATCTTTCTGGTGAGTAATCCCAGTGCTGAACTATTGACTATCAGCTCTTCGTGTGTTTGAAACAACTTGACAGGTTCCTGGCATTTGAAAGAAAAAGCTTAGTGTTGTGAATCTCTGAGAACACTAGGATACTAACAAGAAATGCAGTTTGAATTACCCTCTCCTTCAACAATATCTACCGCACTGACAATCTAAATCCTTGTTCAAGGAATTTTGATCCCCAAGTTGTTGAGCACTTAACTGTCCTTGTGCTGCACTGGCTAATTTAATGGTCTGCATTTCACAGTCTGGGAGATCATCTGAAATTTAGGTCTCTGAAACCCCCAAGATTCTGCTATAAATTTATTCTTTCGGGGTATTTTAGGAACAGCACTCAGCACACTGAGAATGTTAACAGATGCAGATTTAAGTGCCACTGAGAACATTTTTTAAGCCAAATGTGTGTTCTTCAGAATAACTTTCAGCTAAAGTTGGAAAAGTTCCACAGCAAGCTGAGATGAAATTTGGTAAGTTGCAGCATGTCACAGAAGTGTCCTAGAATTTTGCACAACAGATGTATTAAACCTTCCACGGTCTAGTTTGTGTTTGAAATAACTTAGCAAAGATCCATTCCTATTAGTGCTATGCAAAAAAACACATTTGGATTCAAAGGCACTTAATACTTGTGATAATTATTACATCAGACAGATATTCAGAGGCACTTGCATGAGTTATCAGCAGTCAGTGCTGAAATAGTGAGGTGGAAAATTATTTTCACTTCAGGTTTCGTTAAAAATAAGCAATGAAACTGAACACATTGTCTTACAACAGGAATATATATTTTCCAAATTACAATTCTTACCTCAAAATTTACCATTATAGTTGTATTAAAACTTTATTACCCTTTCTGCCTTCTTGTTACTGACATACAACACTGGTTTTCAAATAAATACAATGACAGACCTGCCTGAGAATGTTTCTTAGGTTTACAAAGAAGGAGTATGGAAAAAAATCTGTTTAAAGTGAATAGCAAAGCAATAAACTGGTCTGTGAAAGTAGCAGCTTCTAA
Organism: Trogon surrucura; assembly: GCA_020746105.1. Classification (NCBI taxonomy): domain Eukaryota; kingdom Metazoa; phylum Chordata; class Aves; order Trogoniformes; family Trogonidae; genus Trogon; species Trogon surrucura. The sequence goes on from CM036620.1 coordinate 66,722,972, forward strand.
ATTTCTCATGAAATGCTTCCTCTGTTTTTCTGATAGCTTAGATATGAAGACCTTTGGCAACAGACTCAACAGCTTAGAGCTGTGTTCTAATCTGGACACAATATGTAGGTTTTATTTCCAATTTTTCCTCTGAAAGATGATGCGCAGTTGGTATGAAAACTCACAGAGGATTCATTTGTGCAAAGTGCTTATTCTGGAGTTCAGTTGTGTGAAGTCCTTATTGTCTGTTCAATCTTTGTTTGGTTTTTTTCTTGTTTGTTTGTTTTTAATGGGAAATCTTGGAATTTAGATTTTAGCTGAAATATTTGGGTGTCAGTCCTACTTCTTACTTTTAGTTGTCATTGGGCTAAGACATTATGCCTGTCTTTGACAGGGGATAAGGAAGTGATGCCTGAGGCATCACTGGTAGAGCACAGTGATTTACTTTTTGAATTGCTGGCATAGAAGCATTTTTAGCTGCTGCATGTATTACAAATATTAAGTCATATGTTCTGCATGCTTCATACATGTTATTTGATAACTGTGGGACTCATTAAAACCTGATAAGCTGAAGGATGAGTGACTTATCTGAGGACAATGAATGAATGATGTGGGCTCATTTGAGCCTGCTGAACTGTCATTCTACTATGCTAAAATGCTCTTTTTGTAGGTGAAAGGAAATGAACTGTCACATGGACTGGTGTTTTCTTTCGCTGTAGTTTTGTTGTGTGCAGCACAACTAACTGCTTCCCATTTGAGTACTGATAAGTAACAAGGACGAAGTTTTGATCAAATTAAAGTTTAAATGGACTGTAATAAATTATTTCCTTGTTCATCTGATTTAATCTATATTACTTTTTTTTTTTTTGTAATTGGCTTGCTTCTGGTGGTTTATTGCCATGATTTGAAATGCTATGCAAAGTAGATTCAGCCCTGTAGTTAACAGAAGTGGATATAGTTTAAAAATATACTTCATATTTAAAATGTATGGCCTGCCAATTTTTCCTCATAAAGCTGGGAAAGCTTTATTTTTTTTCTTTGTGTGTTTTGTATATATCTGTAGAGGAGGAAGTAACACAAATAGCCATATGAAACACACAACTTAAGAAACTTGCTAAAATGATCAATGTTATTTATCCCACAGGATTTTTTTCCTTATTCTCTTGGGTGAACACTGCAAAAGTAATTTTATCAGAATGAGTTCTTATCTTTCATAAAGTCACTTAGTTTGTGTTTTACATAGGAAATGTGACTGTGGCTTGTATTGTAAGTGTGTTTGCTCAAGATCGTTTCAAACGGATTTTGGTACTGGGGATTGCTGATGCAGCCTTCTTCCACTTTTACAGGTCTCTTCTCACTGGTGAAGTTGTGTGTTGTTAAAAAGCTTTACTGAGTAAAGTAAAGAAAAGGTAAGCAATAAAGTAAATGTGAAAAAGAATTCAGAGGTAAAACATAGTTTTTTTGGTAATCATTCATTCTAGCAGTCTTTGTTGGGTGGGAACGGAGGGGCAGAATTGTGCAAACAACCTATAGAATTAACCATTCACCTGGATGCTCAGCTTGATATCTGGGCCTCAGCAATTTGGTTTTGTTATGCAGCTCTGTCAGGATATATAGAAAGAGTTAAATGGACAAAAAAAGTGGGAGCAGGGGGAACTATTACTGTAACACTTAAAGTCTGGCAAAAGAAGAGAATGAAGAAGTAAGGATTCTTCCAGGTTTTTTTACTGCATATTTGTTTGAGGATTGCTTCCTCTTACCTGCCTTTTGTGATGGTTGCTCCTCCATCTAACCTGAGTCCCTGAATGGGACTAGATGGATGTGGGCTCTTGGCTCTGTGCTCAAGTTGCACATTGGAAGGGTAAAGAGACTTAGAAATACCTGTGATTGCTGAGTCAACAAATGGGGAGCTAAAAGTAAGACTGGGACAGAAAACCTAATGCCTTGCCTAGGCAGTCTTTGCCTAGGCAAATTCAGTGACGCTGGAGCCTGTGCCTTCCTGGGAGAATGGAAGTAGTACGACCACTACAGCCACCCTGTCCTAGCAGTGCCTTCACTGAGTAAAAAAAGCTTTTTGACTTCCAAAGTCTGTTCCCAAGGCTTACATATAGAACCAGTGATATACAAATGAATTATTCCAGCCATAACATAGATGTAGCTGTTGACACTCTGTTGATCTTTATCTGACTGGCAATTCTTGGAAATTTGTCTTGTGGCAGAACAATTGAAGTTATTGGGGGTTTGCTGTAGACCCCGAGAAATAGGTTTGGCTATTGACCAGTGACAATATTTTACTGATGTAGTGATGTGCAGAAAAGTTCCCTGGTGGTTCTGAGCAGTAGCAGAGAATCTTTGTTGTGAAACAGAGTAACAAAGAATGAGGAAAAGGCTGAGGTGTTCAATGCCTACTTTGCCTTAGTCATTAGGGGAACTAGCTGTTCCCTGGACACCCAGCCTCATGAGCTAGGAGATAGGGAGGGGAAGTAGAATGAGGTCTTCGTAATTAAAGGGGAAGTGGTCAGTGACCTGCTAAAAAAGTCTATGAGGCTGGAGAGGTTACACACAAGGGTGGTCGCCAGATGCTTTCCATCTTTTGCCTGAAGTCCTAGCTAACTGTGGAAGTCCCAATGGACTGGAAGGTAGCAAACATAACACCCATCTACAAGAAAGGCAGAAAAGAGAATCCAGGAAATTATAGACCTGTCAGTCTGACCTCGGTACCAGGGAAGGTCATGGAGCAGATCATCTCGAGTGCCATGACACACCATATAGAGGACAGCCAGATGATCAGGTCCAGCCAGCATGGGTTTATGAAAGACAGGTCCCGCCTGAAGAACCTGATCTCCTATGACAAGACGACACACCTATTGGACAAGGGAAAGGCTGTGGATATTGTCTACCTAGAATTTCAAAAAGCCTTTGACGCTGTTCTCCACAGAATTCTCTTGGAAAAACTGGCTGCTCATGGCTTGGATGAGCATATGATTTGCTGGATAAAGCATCGGCTGGATAGACGGGTGCAAAAAGTGGTGGTCAAAGGAATTAAATCCAGCTGGTGGCTGATCACAAGTGATGTTCCTCAGGGGTCACTGTTGAGACCATTTCTGTTTAACATCTTTACTGGTGATCTTGATAAGGACATAGAGTGTATCAGCAGCAAATTTTCAGATGACATCATGTTAGATGAGAGTGTTCATCTGCACAAGGGTAGGGAGCCCTACAGAGAGACTTGAACAGATTGGATTGATGGGCCAATGTTAATGGTATGAGCTTCACCAGGGCCAAGTGCCAGGTCCTGCACTTGGGCCACAACAACCCCATGCAATGCTACAGGCTTGGGGAGTGTGGCTGGCAAGCTGTCTGGCAGAAAGGGACCTGGGGGTTCTAACTGACAAGCGGCTGAATATGAGCCAGCAGTGTGCCCAGGTGGCCAAGAGTGCCAATGCCATCCTGGCTTGTATTAGAAATAATGTGACCAACAGGAATAGGGAGCTGATTGTCCTCTTGTACTCTGCACTGGTGAGGCCACACCTTGAGTACTGTGTCCAGTTTTGGGCACCTCAATACAAGAGAGATATCGAGGTGCTGGAGTGAGTACAGAGGAGGGTAACAAAGCTGGTGAAGGGCCTGGAGAATGGATCTTATGAAGAACTGTTGAAGGAGCTGGGGCTGTTTAGTTTGAGGAAGGGGAGGCTAAGGGGCGACCTCATCACTCTCTACAACTACCTGAAAGGACATTGTAGAGAGGTTGGTGCTGGTCTCTTCTCACAAGTAATTAGTGCTAGGACAAGAGGGAATGGCTTCAAGCTGCAAGAGCATAGGTTTAGATTGGACATTAGGAAAAAAATTTTCACAGAAAGAGTAGTTGGACGTTGGAATAGGCTGCCCAGGGAGGTGATTGAGTCACCATTCCTGGATATGTTTAAAGGTCATTTAGATATGGTGTTGGGAGATATGATTTAGGGGTGAACTTTGTAGAGTAGGGTTAATGGTCGGACTCAATAATCCCAAGGATCTTTTCCAACCTGAATGATTCTATGACTCTATGAAATCACAAGAAACCGCTTTCTGGCACTCGTGAATCTTGTGCTGCAACTGCTTTATATGCCAAATATGTCTCTCATGTGAACATACTATAAATCACCTGTATCTTTTTAGAAAAACACTACCAAACTCTGAGAAAGGGTACTCTCAGTAGGTTCAGTTGTTTGTTCCTGTCTTAAAAGAAGAATGTTGAAATCCTTTGTGTGAACAGGAATTCCTGGCAAAACAAACACCCATGAATGCTGGAGACAGAACTGTTTCTCTCGGCTAATAAACACTGCAGGCTCTTATTAGACTAGTCCAGCCAGCAGCAGGGCAGCTTCCTCAAACTTTGCACTAATTCCCAGAAAGGAAGAATATCTGTACTTCATGCAGAAGGGGTTGTACAACATCTTCTTTTCAAGGTGCACTTAACTGTAGGAAGATGTGCCCAGTAATCATGTGAGCCAGATGAAAAGCTGCCCTTGGATTCAGTGGATTTGGAGTGACTCCCCTACCTCCTCAGCGATTCTTTACTTTAATAAAAATATTGGACTCCTACAACACTGGCATTACTTTGGAAGAATTCTTTAAAGTAGCACCTAATTCTGAGCTGTTTGGAAGTGAAGTGTCTTGTGGAAATAGGTACTTCGCACCAAGGGAATGCAGAAGGTTGGTCTTTGACCTGAGTTATTCTGGACTAACTTATATTGGCAAAGGGCTTTTGGTTTATTACAATGTACAGTAGGTGTAATCCATTCTTCTTGGAGTATAGAACTAATTTTTGCAAGGCCATTTTAGTGGGCTGCTATAATGTAATTTTTTTTTAAACTGGAATTGTCAAGAGAAGAGTTATGCTTTCAACTAAAAAACAAAAATTTTAAAAACTTGGATTTATTTATATAAAGATTATGTTACAATAATTTTGGGAAGAATTTCTGTGAGAAAAAATCAGAAGACACTTCCTAATTTGAAGCATAGGATGCTGAAGTGAGAAACTTGGCCTCAAAGTCTTGTTCTGAACCACACAAACCAGGACTTTTGGATACAGTTTTCTACCTACTTTCATGTGGTGAAAATTTGGCAACAGACTCCTGACTTTCGATAAGAAGCTTCTTTTTGAATCTAATTGATATAATTTTTGGAAATATTTTCTTATACTTAAGGTATATGGGTCAAGAGAAAAAAAGTTCATTCTAAGAAATGACATTTTCCAATAGCAAATTTTTTTCAGAATATCTCAAGAAAAGGTCCTACCTGAGTTAAAAAGCTACGATCAAGAAATGCAAGTATCTAGAATTTGAAGGCAAATCTTAAAAAGAAGTGAATTTTTTTTTTTTTTATTGACAGGAGTTCTGTGTGTCATATGTGAGTAGAGAACCATAAATGCCATAAGTGCAACTATTTCATCAACATCTGAAAGTTAGAAATCTAAAATTGCCTTGGGAAAGCAGCAGAGCACTATTTGGAAGAAACAGAAAGAAAACAAGCTCTTACTTTTGCTTCTGAATGTATGAATAAAACCCCTTTAGATCTGCGGGACTAAGTTATTGCCCATGGCCTTATGCTCCAAGGAGCAGAGTTTACATGAGAGCCCCAGGAAATATAGAGATGTTGAATTCCATTTTTCCAGAGGAAAAGATGTTTTTTTGGTGTGTTTAAATTTTCTCAGCTTGTCACTCAAATGGTGCTATTGGCAAGCCTGGCCTGCTTTTCCAATGTTAGCAGAAGAGTGCCAGGTGGCAGCTAAGGATAGGAAGGAGAAAGAAGAAATTTCAAAAGAGAAGGTAACTAGAGAAGCCTGTGGCTGAGATTGTTCCATTGTGCACATGATTTTCCACAGCACTTTAAACTCTGATAGTTCTTAGCGGATGGAAGAAAAGATCTTTCTAAAAAAAGTGTAACTTAATAGAGGACAACATACATGCAATGCATCCCCTAATTTGCACTTAGTTTATAACTTGGCATGAAATTTCTGCAGCAGAAGTGTATACTTCACTGTCACATGGTTAAATTTCATTTCTAAAAATGTTTTTACACATGGTTTAATCTCTCTCTGAAACTGAGAATCGTGTTACTTTGGAATTATGAGATACTCACAATGTGTTTTTGCAATTTCCTTAGCCTGCTGCCTGGGTTTTGGTATGGTAACTCTAGTAACATGGTCTGTACAAGAATTAAAAAAGGGTATTAAGATACTGCTGCAAAGGGGAAAGAATCAACAAAACCAGTAGTGACATTCCCGATGAGTAAGCAGACATGGGGAATATACTGCTGGCTCTGCTTGACAATATAACTTTTTGCTGATTGAGGGATGCTCCTGGTAGCAAGGGACAGGACTGTCACAGAATACCTCAGTTCAGAGCATGGTGGTGATAGTAGCACCTCAAGGACAACTTCTCTCTGTTTGTCTACATGCTTTCTCATGGTCAGTCAACGTACAGTTAGGCCAATGTCAGGGGAAAAAAAGTAAATAGAAAACTGTTTAAAGAGTCTGTGAAATATACATACAGAAATGCCACATATTACTTAGAGAATGTCCATAATGCTTCGTTGTGCTTTTCGTATGTATTTCTTCTTTTTTACTTAGCTAAGAATGTTTTATTGGCAAGAATGTTCATAAAGTGTTTTGACTACATCTGTGAATAGCCACTTGCTAAGAGTCATTCCAGAAATGTTTGCACAGGCATCTTCAGTGCCTATTGATGTTCAGAAGCTGCTTATTCAGAAAGGATAAGCAGGTTGGTGTGAAATATGTAAACAACAATTATTGGCTTTTCTGAATATGTTGTGAAGAACTTGTAGGTTGAAATCTCCTTGCATGAACCTTTTTTTTTTTTCTTTTGAATGTATCAACAGGTTTATTTCAGAAATGATGTGACAATAGGTAATTTAAAAATAGGTAGCAGATGGGGTCTAAAAGTTCTTGAAAAAGTTGTAGAAAAAGGCCTAAAAAGAGGTGAAGACTAAATGTGGATGCTGCATAAATTCAGTTGAGAAATCAAAGACATAGTTTAGCCATGGGAATGAGTAATAAGCAGAATACGTATCAAGCGAGTTTGTACGTCTTCTATCTATGAATGTCTTCAACTTCAAAATGGATTTTATTTTTTTTCCCCCCAAAGATATTTATTTGCAAAGCACTAACTCTTGAGCTTACTGGGGGAATTACTATAGGAAGTTATACAGCTGGTATAATACAAGTGGGCAGGCTAGATGATCTAATGGTCCATAATCTTAAAATATATTAATGCAGAGCTCTTAACTTACTGAACGCACTTATTAAATAAAGTTTTCTAAGAAACGTATGGGAATTAGGTATCTAAATTCCTATAAAATTAAATGTCATTCAGGTTGTTTTCCAGTCACTTCTGTTCAACACCTCTGTCTCTTCTTGCTACAAATGCATAATACAAGTTGCCTGAGAAAAAAAAACAGAATAACATTGAGTATATTACACTTTCTGAAACTCAGTGAATTTCTTTGTTCACTCAAAACTAGATGCTTCATTAAGAGGATCGCCAAGGTCAAATTTGGTCATGTGTCCTAATACACAATGTAAACGTATGTGGTTTATAAATACTGGAGTACCTTTTCTTCAGAATCAAATCCTGACACAATTTACAGAAAAAGGGATTACTGATGCCTTTGTTTCTTTTCTTTTTTTTTTTCTCCTCAAGACTCTATAATTTCTCTGCAGCTAGATAATAATCCTGCATCAATCTATGTGAAATGAGGAAGTTTTTCATGTCATCTCACCTGACATGACTGATCTTACCTGAGTGTCACCCTTTGCCCATTCCAGCCACCAACAGGTATTGTTTAATGAAAGTAAACGTGGAATTAGAGTGACCAGAGATTCTTTAGTAAACAGTTTTTTATGCTCTGATCGAAAAAGAGGCTTTTATGCCAGGATATTGACCAAAAGTTTCTCTTCTATACTAATATCTACTCCTAAGAACTTTTGGCCCTCAGCTCCTCAGGTGTATAAAGATCTACTTTGGCCCATGCTTAGGAACTCTTTTGCCACAGTATTTAGCTCACATAAAAGCACTGTCACAATCCATATACTAAGGTTCATCCTTGCCTGTCTGTCCTGCTTGCAGAGCCTTACCATGCAGATGTTCTCAGAGCACATTAAGTAGACTGGGGTCTGGAAAAAATAAAATTTTAAAAAGCGGGACTTAGGACTTACCACCTCTTTAACAGTCATCAGGTAGAAGTGCTTTGCTGTGAATTGTCTGCTACAAACAACCTGGACTTAAACACACACCACAAGGGCTTAACCCCTTATCACTGCAAGTTTTTGAAAATATTTATCCATTAAAAGCCCAGCTGCTGAGCATGCACCTGCTGCCCAGGAGGCAACATTCCAATTTCAACAACTAGCTCTTTTACCTCTCAAGTGAAGCGAGAAGATTTAGATACTGCAATTCCTAAACCTTCTTGAAGAGTACATCATCACCTGTAAAGGGATGTCTTCATGCCATTTCACTCCAGACTGTAACTGTGATTCTCCATGTAAAGACTGAACAGGTTTCTTGTCCTGCTGACAACCTCATCTTTACCTGCTGGTTTGGTTCTTTCTTGAGGATTTTGTTTCCCAGCCACAAGTCAGAGTGAATAATCTTTATTATAGCCAGGAGCATGTCTTTGAAAATTGCACACCTGCTCCAGGCCGTAACCACCTGAACCGAGTGGATTGTTCAGGTGCATTTTCTCTTCTATTGCCCAGGACAAATCCCTGGAGCATTAAGGAGAGAGAAATTATTTAAGAATGGTGTAAAATTAGCTGATGAGGTTTCAGTGAACAGATTTGTAGTACAAAAAGTAGTATCAACTATTCAATTGGCAGCACTGCTCCCTCTGTGACAAGCCCAATGTGACATTAAGAACCTTGTGCTATCAGAGAGTTTTCTGTTTTGCTAAACAGGCACCTACATCCTACTCATGCATGGGAGCTTGAATGTCTGAAGAAATATTTTTCAGACATAGTAGATGCTGATGTTCTTACTAAATTCCAGTGAAAAATTATCTTCTACTAATTAATTATCTTCTACTAAAAGCCTTACACTTTCCTTCAGATATGATGTTTGCCACTTTTTCTTCTTTGTCACATTTCTGGTATTGGAAATACTGTCTCTTAGTATGTCTGTAAAGTTTCAACCTCAATTTGTAAGGGCACTTTATTAATGTAAACTATAATTACTACTTAATTAAAGACAAATCATTATTGTATTTATGCCAAATACAGTCAGTTAAAAATAAACATATGAGAGCGTCCATTTAGTCTTTTTTCCAGATCTTATTGGGACAAACTTGAAACAAATTAAATGATTCATGAGTTCATCCTGGTTGAGTATCAGTATTTTTTCCGATACAAAAAGGTTAATGAGATGATAGAAAGTGATGATAAAAATATGCTAAATGCTAAGTCTGTTTCCAGCAGAAGTAACTTACCTGCTACTAGTTTCCCTTTAGAGCAGCACCACTCTATGGTGTCAAAAATTACTTTGTAACTGATTAGTACTCAGACTGTCAACACAACAGGCTTTATTGTAATGCTCTTTCAAGGGTATTATCAGGACTTTCCAGAACATACATTTCCACATACTTTACCCAAGAAAGACATTTGAGTGTTTTCAGAGTTTCTGATGTCAAAATTCCTCTCTACAGCAAAGCTGAGACAAGTACCAGGACTTAAAGAACAATGTAATTTGGCCAACTGGGAATTAAAGGGCTGAGAAAACCTACTGCAGTTGGCACAGCCTGCCTGTCCCAAGTTCTGTGAATAACACCTGAAACCTGTTACCGAGAATAGTTCTCAGAGGTGTATTCTGGTCTTTTGTGAAAGGTGCTACTGAGCACCAAAAACCTTAGGCTGAGTCTGCAGAATTCTTCAAACAATCCTGCTTCAACCACTGCTAAGACAGTTGTCACTAGATTTTTCTCTGAATGTTAATTTTTCATTATATATCTGTAGTAATAATACTGTAATATGTGGTCCTCTATTTTAACATCACTGTGTCTTGCCATGGATGTGCAGGAAAAGATTAACAAACTAAGGCTAAAAGAAGTTTTGACTTTTTTTTTTTTACTTCTAGAATAAAAGAGGTGAGAAAATTTCAATGTTAAACAATGTCTTAAATCAGATAGTTTTATGTGAAAGTGTATGAAAATCAGTAAAGGATGACCAAGTGTTAGGTTTGAGTTTCATACTATATTTCTCTTGCATTACTGTTTTATGAGCACTGTAGTGTGTAAGGCACCTCTGAAAACAAAAGGACAAACTTACAGTGAGTAATTATGCCATTCACGACTTCGACTGGGTATAATGGCTGAAAATAACTGCTATGAAACAGCTTTGAAGATTGCACTTTAAGTATGAATGTAAAGGCATGAGACTGAAAACCCTTGAAACTCAGATGACTGTTGCCTAGGCAATAGGGTTTTTTTTCTGTCTTCCTTATGCAGATCCCTTGCCTACAGAATTTGTTCTCACAAAAGTCCAACCATGCCAGTATGAGAAAATGGCAGTGAAAAATAGATGTTCTCTCTGGGCAGAATGACCAGATACAAGTTTAGTTTTTAGAGGAGAACTATTAGATACGGATCCAAAGCCTCTCTCAGACTCTGACACGTTGGAATGCACATCTAGAGGAAATATGTGGCAAGAGGAAACAGCACCTGCACAGACACCTTATTGTAAAGCAGTGGTGTCTGGGCTGCTGTCAGGAAAGGACTAAAAGTCCTTGATCAATACTTTAATTTTCTTAGCTCCAGAAAAGCCATCAGAAACAATTTTGCTCTCTTTTTTTCCCCTCTCTCTGCCCCAAGGAGGGAGAAAAGAGCAACCTCAACTATGTTTTCCTCTTACGCTGACATTTCTGAGGCATGTTTAAAATTAGCTGTGCACCTGCAATGTTAGTAATAGCTTTGTGTCACTAGCATCTTGTAGAGGAGTCCCAGCACATCCTCAGAATAGGACCCGGATACATATAAATATTCTTCTTAGTTCCCCAAGAAGGAAAGACATTTATGCAGGCCAGAAATAATCTGTGGGCTAGTCCGACTGTGTTCCTTATGTGGACTCTAATGGGATCAGGACCCTAGGAGCTTTCACGGAGCTCAGTTGCCTTTTAGCTTAAATACAATTCTACAAAATTTATCATCATGTAGTAACAAATATCCTCTCTTCCCCATGGCGTTGTTTTACCTAAGTGCTCTATTATTAACAGTTCATCATAGTTACAACTTCCATCTCAGACTTTACACTAATTACTGGCAAAGATCACACAGCGTGGGTGGAAAACGCGAGGCTCACACAGTGAACTCAGTCCTGCAAACATCTCAGGCAGGACTTGGGTCTGACAATACTGATCATTAGCTGTGACTCTGTTTGTAGTCTTGCAAATATCTTCATTATTTAACAATTATTACTGCACTTGAGAAAATGGTTTCATTGTGGAACCAGCTATTGAATATTTAGATCCAAAAGAACAAGAACATCAACACTGTAAGAAGCTTAGTTTGTTTGCTTCCTTTTCATAACTCCCTGTCATCTCTTACAAAAATTACCTGCTGGTGTCACAGGGCTCTCCTTTGATAGACACAGTTTATAAAATAACAGCAGTTAGACGCTACCTGAAACACTGAATTCTTCAGTTTTTGTATTGTAAGCAATAATGCAGGCAGTATGTAGAAAAGATATAATTCAGTTGCATCTGTTGTCATTAGATGTAAAGAAACAATAGAGTTGCATATATCATTATCAGAAGACTGAAAGAAATCACAGCATAATGTCATCTTCATCTAAGTTCATATATTCCACATTTACAGTAGCTGCACATAGTTCTTACAATGCGTCCAACTTTAATTTAACTTGGCAGAATATATTTTCTTTGCCATAATTGAAGAATGAAACAAAATTTGCAGTAATTTTATTTTGAAGTCAGAATCCAGCTCCCTCCAAATGTCTGTATCTTGGGATTAATAGATGAATAACACACGAAAACTACAAAGTATATATATAATAATGTGTCTGTTAGTATCAAAATTTAAGATTCTCAAAGGACAGAAATACAAAATACGTTTTGATTGATTGAGGGACAGCTGCAAAGCAGAAAATATCTTAATCAATAACAAAATGAAGAGCCCAATATTATAAGTGGTTCTCAGGTGACCATATTGTTACTGCTGTGGAATAGCATGGCTGCTATGTGATCTAATTGTCAAGGGTTAAGGCTGGACTGTTTTTTTTCTTTTTCTTTACTAATGGCATTAGCAACAAGAATATATTGACCTTATAGTCATGTACTTACTTTTCCCTCTTTCAACATTTGGAGAGAAGAGAAGAGAAAAACAGTAATCAAGGGATCACTTCTGAAAAGTGCTAGGCACTCCAGGTGTGACTACACAGAACATTAAAGGCTTGTGATTTAATATGAGGAGTTGTCCCCCTGACTTTCATGGTAACAGAACAGGACTATGACATTCCTTTCAATTAAATGTGTACTTTCCTGTTCGTCTGGATTGCAGAAGGCTGTTCACACAGAATCACACACAGAATGTTAGAGGTTGGAAGGGACCTCAAAAGATCATCTAGTCCAACCCCCCTGCCAGAGCAGGATCACCTACAATAGAGCGCACAGGAACACGTCCAGGCAGGTTTTGAATGTCTCCAGAGAAGGAGATTCCACAACCTCCCTGGGCAGCCTGTTCCAGTGCTCTGTCCCTCTCACAGTGAAAAAGTTTTTTCTCATATTTTTCTGGAACCTCCTGTGTTCCAGCTTCCACCCATTGCCCCTTGTCCTGTCAATGGACGCCGCTGAAAAGAGCCTGGCTCCGTCCTCCTGACACTCCCCCTTGACATATTTATAAACATTAATGAGGTCACCCCTCAGCCTCCTCTTGTCCAAGCTAAAGAGACCCAGCTCCTTCAGCCTTTCCTCATAAGGGAGATGCTCCACTCCCTTAATCACCTTTGTGGCTCTACGCTGGACTCTCTCAAGGTGGACTCTCTCTCTTCTAGGAATCAAATTCTAAATGTATAAATTGGTTGGATTTATAAGCCTGTATCACTTTGGCCTGCTGTCAGTAATATTAATGTATTAATTTAAATTTCTCCCAGTGTGATTTTGTTGGCAGTAGCTTTTTTAAATATATGTATATATAAAATTAATAAAGGAAATATGTGTTAATTGGACAGTTGCCAGTTACCTAGGCTTGTGTGTAGCCTACATCAGTCCTGGGAACTCCAGTGTACATAAAATTTACTTGGTTTCGTGCAGCTATTTGCTGTGAGACTGTAAGAGTATAAATTATGTCCTTGGAGAGATTAGACTGTTGATGCCTCAAGAGTTTGCCTTGAATAGACGTTCTAAAAACCAAATACACACCAAACAATAAGCAAATTATGCAAATTAATGAGCAGCAATCATGGTGGAGACTGTTGTCAATTTATATTATGTTTGTCCTTGACTTTCAACAAGAGTTTCCAATTTGCCAGTGACACAACTATTAAAAAAGAGATCTCACTTAGAAGTTTCATGTTAATTGTGGAGCATTGCCAGGTTCCCATAAGGGAGAGTGTCTAGAAATGCACCTATTTCTTTTGACCAATTGTACAATGCCTTGCAGGTAGAGGTGTGTGTGTATGTGTGCATTTTAGAAGGATGCTTAGAATTTGTCTTTAATCCTCTACACTTGTAATTAAGGTCAGGCATCCTATATAACTAGTGGAAGATACGACAGAAAAATCAAATATTACACACTCCATCATATTAACCAAGATCCTTCCTTTTACACATTTTGATTCTTGGCTTCATAGTTGTAGCTAGAATTAGAAAATAGTGTAATGGAATTTTCACAGAAATAATTGATGAAATGTTTGTGTACCGCATACAGTCCTAGTCTCTTGTGCAAATAATTAATAAATCTGTGAAAAATTTATCATGTAATAGTGGGAGTTTTATTGGTTCTAATACAAAAGAAAGGTAACAACTAGTCCTTACTTAAGGTTTCACATCTGCATGCATCCTCTTTAAACACAGGGAAGTTGAGATGGAGAGAAATTAGAATACAAATTTCTAAGTCAGCACAAGCGTTTTAAAAGTGATTACTATGAGAGGTTGATTACAGGAGCAACCTTTGATAATATCTGCCTCAGTGACCTGTTCAGTGCTACTATCAGCTATGCCATATTGTCATAAAATGCAGGAACCTTTCCAAATTTTTCCTGTGGGAGCTCAAGCAGGATTTCGGGGCACTCCAGGAAGGGCATCATATACACAGGAAGTCCTTGCACACATGGCCAAAGCTCTTGTCCCAAAACTGGGATTTGTCACCCAGTGTGCAAAGAGCCAATCCACACACAGAGTGGAGGAATTTCCTTTTTATTACATAGTTGTGCATGTATGGGTGCTTGTCCCAAGACAGCACATTGAGTATTCAAATTAAGTTACGTATACAAAAAACATTAACATATCCAACTTCCTAATACATATGCACTGTTATTCTGCTAAATGATTGTTTAAAATCTATTTATCTAACATATAAATCAGCATGCATGCTTAGTCCTTCTCTTCCACCTCCATCTTTTGAGTCGGTGGTATAATTGGGGAAGGTGAGTTGGTGGTCACGATGTCACCCTACTGGAATTATGCTTCCCCTAGTTTCTTACTTCTTTTGGCAGACCTAAGCAGTTCTTTGTGGGTTGCTGACTGCCCTAATAATTCATCATTTTTAACTTCTTCTTCAGATAGACATATCCTGCTTATCAGGGTCACATTGTTTAAGACCCAAGTCTAATAAAATTAATTTCTAATCTATAGTATTTCGACATCACTCTCATGCACATGGCAGAGAGCTTGAAGTTTTTTTGTCAATAAGCGTTTCCAACAAACCAGAAGGTACAGGACCTTAAAAAATACAATAAAGAAGACCTACAGCCTCTGAAAGTAAATGGAGTGGTAGAGCAAAAGGATTCTGGCTGTTCCATCTGCAACAGATAATGCTGAAGGCAGAAGTGCCTTTATCATAGTCTTCCCTATATCTCCCAGGTGTTTCTGGAGGAACACTCAGTCTCAGAGGAAAGTGTCGATGTGGATGATGGCCTTCTGAAGTGCTATTGCCTGAGATCAGCTCTGTGACACTTTCCATCTGAAGTATTCTGTCTTTGTTGTATCATATGGTAAAATAGCAGGGAAAATATCTTTAAGAAGGCATCTCACTAGGAGATGTGGTCCAGTCAAGAGGTCAGCAGGAAACAGAAAACTGTAGCATGAGCTCCTGTGGATGTGTTGTGGAAGCACTCAGGGAAACAGACAGGGCTGCTACAAAAAGTCAAAATTTATTCTAACCCAAAAAGCACTACGCACTCCAGCAGACAAAGAATATTAGAGATTTGGATGCAAGTTGGGAATTATCATTACACAACTGGATTTAGAAATTCACAACTATTCTTCTAGAAGTATGACCCAAAATGTGCATGCACTCATTCACTAAACGAGGGGAAACCCCTCACTCAAGGGTACCCAGAAAATCACTCACCCATGGTGGGGACAAGGGCTCTCTCAAGGATATATCCAGAGGGCTTTCTCACCAGTAGGGGCTGGTGGGCACTCTCAATCCCAGAAAGTTTCCTTGGATGACGCCCCGATCCAAGGGAAGGTGGAGGTCACCAACTGCAGACCCGATGCTCTGAGGAGGACCGACTCAAATCTCAAATTGGCTCTCCTGGGGTGGGGAGCTGTTTATACCCGAGTCTAGTCTGGCTGTGGTCAACTTCTAATTAGCTCAAGAGCCAGTGCACAGAAGACATGATAAACAAAGTCATCATGGCCGTCCTTGCCAGGTCCTTGGAGCAGCCTTTGCAGGGCCTGGTGTCCTGTCTTTTGCAAGGCCTGTTGTCAGGGAGGATGCAACTGCCACAATCTGTCAGTCTGTGGTGAATGGGAGAACTGAAAGGGGGAATTTCATGCCTAAAAATATGTGTTGTTTCTCTGCCCCCAGGGTTTGATAAGGTAGGTGGAACAACATGCCTCATTCACAGAGAAGATGACTAATGATTTGTGAAGCTATGATACATCTTTTGACAAAACTGTGGCAGATTGTATGCAGAGTGCAGACCCTGTATGAAGAATGTATTTCTGAATCAATATTTTTCATTGCAGGTGATGAAATGACAAAGAACTGGTTTTCTTTTTAAGTGTTATTCTACTCTTTCATTTAATATGTTCTCCCAAAGGCATAGTTAGCTAATCATATGAATGTCATTTCTTGAAGCGTGAGTAATAAAGCCTCTAACGAGATCCTTCATTGCAAAGCGTGGCTGCTACAACATGAAAGTTTTATGAGTGGTGTAGCACTGGGCCCGATGCCCACATGAAAAGTCACCAAATGGGTAAATGAGTTCTCTAACAGACTGTTAACTTGTTCCTTAAGTGAGTGAATCATCAAATGGTTGAAACTTCGACCTCTGTGGGAGTTTACTCATTTTGATGACCATTAGAAATATGCTTGTTTAGCTGAGATTTAACACATCTTCCAAGGAATAGTAAAAAATAACACACAAAAAAAAATTAAAAATATGATTTTAAACAGCAGAAAGGTCCATTTCTAAAGTCTTACCTTACCTGAACTTTAAATAACTGGTGTTAACGTATGTTAGCTATCATGCTGATTTACATGCTTTGGAAATCCGAGGGAAAGATATTCTGCCTAATGCATCTCTTAAGCTGTCCAAGTTCGACTGGATATCTCTCATCAAGTAGACTCATCAAAATCTAATTAACACATAGTCACACTTTAAACTTTCTTTAGACAAGATTAAATTGTTCATATGATTTCATTACAGAATATATTTCTTTTAGTTGTTTGTTCTTCAAAAGCTGCTGGTGTTTCTACTGGAAGACAGCATACTAAATTTGCAATCCTTGAATGTCTCTCTTTGGTAAAAAAACTGTCTTTCTCTAGCAGAGAATATAACAATGTAGTGCAGGAGAATGGGTGGAGCAAATGGGGCTTACAGCAGCACAAACTCCCTCTTTAGTCCTGGAAAGTGTAACTGTTCTGCAACATCATTTATTTAAGCTTCGTGCTTCACAAACACATATAGGGCTACAAATCTGTCAGCTTGTTCCTAGCTGAAACCCTTCCAGTCTGAGCTTGGGTGTAGAAGAAGAGGGTCGCCACCACATGTGATGTGTCATGTGCTCCACCAAGCTCTGGTAATGAACAGGCATTTCTACATTCCTCTCAGCTCCTCTTCTCCTCTCTGCTACACTCCTTTGCATAACTCTGAGGAAGATTTAGTTGTAAGCCATTTTTTTCAGCATCACATTTGACAGCAAGTTTGGCAATAACACTTTGCCATGAATGCTGTAACACCAAACCAGTAATGGCATCACACTTTCTGCTGTGGTCTCTCATCTACTCCTCCACTTGCTGCAAAAGGAAAACTGAATTGGTGAAGAAAAGCTTTTTCTTCCTGTATACAAATCTATCTCATTGTTCAGGCTGGTGCAGCCAGTCCTACTGTAAAACCATTATGAACTAGGACTTTCATAGGATAGCCAATAGTGAGTCCCTGCATCTTGCACCTGCCCTCAGGCACTTTCTCATGGAAAAAAAAATTAACCCAACAATACTTTTCTTTAGCATTTTGACACTTATACACACCACACTGAGTTACTAGTTCCCACTGAATGTTATATCTTTTATGTCCTTTAAAAATAGCGTAAGTAGATAAAATGATAGGAAAATCCTTCTGTTTAAAACAGCAATCAGAGACTATTATTACTTGAAACACTTTTATTTGTCAAATTATGGTGTTAGGTATTGCACCTACTTTATTTCTGATTTTAATTGTATGTAAACATTTCTCTCTCCCATGGCTGTACTACACATATCATAAAAAGTCACTGAAGGCCATGGGAAAATAATTAGAAAAACAGTGAAATAGCAATAGTTAGAGATAGGAAAGGAAAAGAGAGAAAGAGTAGGATACTCTCACATTAGAAAAAAACTAAACATATTTTAATGCCCTGTCATGTCAAACCTACACCAAAAAAAAAGCTATCCACTCATTTGAGGTGAACATGATCTCTATTCCAACATGTAGAGTAATTAGAGTGGTTAAAAATCTTGGACTCTGTGAATGTATTAGCTGATCCTCAACAGTACTGTACAAGCCCTTGTGATATTCAAGGTTGGACATCACTCGCTTGAATTAGCAGTTTATCTGAGTCCAAAAGGATGAAAAAAGCTGCTGGGACAAAGGATGATGAATCACATGACACGGAGCAAAAGTAACTGTGATTAATAGGACATCACAAAACAACAAAAAAGAGAAGCAACTGTGGAAAGAGATAACTACCACCACAAAGAGCAAATTATTGTCTAAAGTGATGTAATTAACTTCAAGCCTCCCTGTGGCTTTGATGGCCGATTCCAATGAGGCTTGCTATTGTGCCCACAATAATGACAAGGCTGTGGATTCTTAGTTTAACTACTGAGCTATTAAGCTTCATTTTTACCCGTTGCAGGGAACGGATAGAGTGTCAAAGTTGAAGATATGGCAATTTGTAATAGTACAATTACAATATACTGTTGTGACTCATGCAACTAACATTCCCTGTGAGAGAACAATTGGAAGAAAAGCTTAAACACCCATCCAGTGATTTATGGGTCCTTTAAATGTTCAAATTCCAGACTTACCCATTGATTATACTTCTTGTCACTGTGTGAGTTTAAAGAAGCTCCCCAAAAGAGTTTTGTTATAGTAGGTGTGATTAAAAGTGTTTTTTTTCTCTTTATCCTTATTGGTTATATCCTGGATGGACAAGTGGTATTTTTCTTGTTCTTTCCAAAGAATTGTTTTAGCCCTGTGAATCTTTCACTGGATTTCTTGCTCAAAGATTTGTTGATTCATACTATATCAACTTCATCTATTTAGCAAGACAAAAGCTTTATTCAGATCATTTACCAGCAATTCTTGCTGCTTCCTTTCTTCAGTGTAGAAATGAAGATTTATATGCACCTGAAGGGAACTTGCTGACAACTTAAAAAATTGGAGTATTTCTAAAAACTCATTACCCAAAACCTGAAAAGTGGAGCCAGAATTTTAATTTTCTCCAGTGGCTGTGACACTTCAATGGTTTTTCTAAGCTGTCCTAAAGATAAATAAATTAAATAAGGCACTCCCTGTAATTTGCCACCCTAGTGTTGAAAGCAGTTTTAAATTGATTGTAATTTTACCATAAAATATATGTTGGACTTGATTAATGCAAATCTTGCATTAGATTCTGCTGTGGTGACAGATTAGCTTCATGCTGGCAGCTGTGTCTCTTCATGTCTGAGAAGTATAGAATGGTCACTTAACTGTAGATCAAAACTGCCAACTTTTGAAAGCCTTCTAGATCAAAATTGAGGGAGTCCAAACCCCTTGATCATTGCATACTTTCTGGATACATTGGCTTCTCGCTGTTTTCATTCTGATTGCTTTTTACTTTGTGTCTGATTAGGCATATATATATTTATTGTGGTTCTACTGATGGAGTGCTTGCTGTGTCCTGCACAACAGGCTTCTAAAAGTCTCTTCACCTCTGAAAATACAACTTTGATTAGTTTTATTAAACTTCTTGATTTCAAAATATTGATTTATTCTAAGTGTTTTGCAGCTTTTGCAAATCTGAGCTGCACTCGAAACAGGCTAAAATGGATAAACATTTCTACAGTCTTTGCTGAGATAATTTGAAATATCACTGTGGACTATTGGTTACAACTTTTTGATCACTAAAGCCAACATGTTACTGCCCACTGTCAATTTAAGGTTGAGAGGTTCTTGTGATAGATCTATCATGGTTCCATTTGTGTATAAAATATGTTACATAACACAGCCCAATCTCTCGTTTGATCTATAGGAATTATAGACGTATAAACAGAAGATTGAAATTACATAGAGCAATTCCTCTATGTAATCAAAACTGTGAACCGACGTAGCTTTTAAAACAGTACTTGGGGAAGGGAGAGTTTCATTCTTGTTGCTCATATCATTGTTTCCCTTCTGTACTTTGTGCCACATACACAGTAGTAGTATACTGCTTAAACTGCAGTATATATAAGAAATATATTATTGTTAAAATAACTAAGGAAAACTAATAATTGCTACTGTTTTTAGAGCCATTGCCACATGATTTTTAACATATTGTATTTTACCTGTTTCAGTGAAACAGACATTGATAGAAATCAGGCTGGAATTTTACTAGTATTCAGACATATTCATACAAGTCAGGGTCAGAAATATCCCAATATCTGTTTTGCAGAAGTAGGAAACTGATAGCTCAATGCTCACTCACATTCTTAGAGTTATTCACGTCAAAATTATGACAGTATAATTAATCATTACAGAATATTTGAATGAAGTTCTTACATTGCAAAATGAAGTGTGGAAATTCTGAGGCAAAATATTTCTAATTTGTGTTTTAAACAGATTTTTGAACCATCTGACCTTCATGTAAAAGCCAAGTTTTAAAAAGCTCTTAAGAATGTACCAGTGAAACTGCAGTCATCTATGGTAAATTTGAGTTTAGTATCCAGTGTTGAATGGGAGGGAAACACTTACACAGACTATTATTTAGTTTTGATCATAGCTGCAGAATTTTCATTAGTAGAAGAATCCATTGCCAGTAAACAGTTTACTTGCACTGGTTCTTCACTTTACTTTTCTGCATTATTAATAAGCAGCAGATAATAAATGTGATTTACAAAGGACTAAAACAGCAAGTCTGTAGCAGAATGGTGTAGATAATATTATTATAGGTAACCATCATGTTTAAGATATAGAATTGTCGTAAATATTCTTCCTTAAGCAAAAGTGAAATATTTCCTGTTACAGGATTAACCAGGTACAGATCTTTGCTTGTAGATATCAGAAGGAAACAATGTTACCTGGAAATCCAGCAAATTCAATGATTCATCACAGAAAAATATTAAGAATCCCTGTTTAATTTTCAAATGAGGGATTGGATGGTTCAATAAATCCCTGTGTTTCATACAATACATGCCTAACAGAAAGACAAATTTTAGCAGGTCCATATAAGAAGTAGGCAGAAGCGGGAAAAATGTGCAGATACAGATACTGCAGTCATCATTAAAAGTTGAGAACAGAATCATTCTTGGAGCAAAATCTGTACCCTGCTGAAGACAGAGACAAAATCTCCATTACCTTTAATGTGGTCAATATTACACCTCATGCATTTGAAGGCATTTGTGGATAGTTGCTTCACATTCTTTGGGCATAATAACACTCTTGACTAGGTACACTAAACAGACCAATGTGTTATAGATTTAGAGGAGTTCTGACAGCTATTTCCTACACATTATGTTTTCTGAGAAAGGATGAAGCAAATGTGTAGCATAACTTCCTCCCTTTCTCCTCAATTTATGACTGTTATTCCCATAAATAACCATTCACACATCCTTAAAAATAGATTCCAGACACCAGTCATTCTTAAAAGCTTTCTCAGTGTTATATACCCGATTAAAACCTAGCTCAGTGGTAATTCACATCTGTCCTGTGTTTTACAAGCAATTCTGACAAATTCTAAGAATGTTCTTTTCTCCTTTGGAGTAAATACACCGTGTAAATTCATCTCACAGAATGACCTCCGAACAAGCCCTCCCTTCATGACCACAAAGCTCCATGTTATATTTGAAGTACTGAGGCCTGAACAGTAGGCCTCAAACCAAAGTTGACCTCTAGATGAACCACCACCACCCTCCAACCAAATGTTGCATAACCTTGGTGTCTGCTCATTAGCGAAGTATATATGGGTAAAGTGTAACTCAGATGAAATATCATATCCACTCATACCAGCTCATTAGTAAAATACACAACGTGAAAGATGCAACTTAGAAAAAATATTGTCATTAATGAAGATAACATGTAATTAGAAAAGAAATAGATACCTCTTTCCTTGTTTAGGGACAGGCTGTTAAAACCATAGACCCAGGCAGTTGGCCTTGCTTGAATTTGTGATGAACTGTATAATCAAAATTAAAATCCCTTGGGTTCCTCCTTGAATCCTGGTCAGGCTTTAGCAGAAATCCAAAAGGGAATGAAACCAGATGTTCCTGCACTTGAAGGTGTGAAAACTTGTTTATTCAACAGCATAAAAGCTGGACCTTCTTGCAGCAACTTTGGAGAGCTCACCTACAAGTGGTTGTACTGCATAGGACTTCCCAATTGCAAAGACAGACTCTCCAAATCCTTGCTGCAACTGGGGCTCCCCAGGGGCTACGGATCTGGAAGATGGCAAAGTATTAGGGCAATTGATGATGTATCTTTCTTAATCACTATCGCTAACCTTATGTAGTAATGATTAGGTATGTTACCTTGCTTACTCTCTTTGCTGCTTAAAACTTGAGTACAACAAGCTTACTGTTTTGATTAGATGCATTCTAAATGCATTGCCTTGTTTTTGTAATACCTTAAAATAGATAAGTGAAATAAGCCTATCCTTCTGTCAGTGTCTGTGTCCTTTTTGTTGACACCATCAATTGCCAAAACAGTATTTGATCAAGTTAGACAAGCTAGAGAGGGGCAAATCTGCAGGTCCCTTCACTGTAGACAGAGCTGTTTGTTACCCTGGGGTTCATTCAAGAAATGGAAGTGGTACATGTATCACCCAGAATCTTTGTAAGACCAACATCCTGAAATTTTCTTTCCCAGCACAACATTTTCTGTAGTCAGAGTTCTGTTGGCACAGCACTAGAAACATTTTATTTAAGGAAGAAAACTGGTTGTGGACCATGTCAATCTGTAGATGTTATTTCAGCATCCTAGGAATCCTGCATGGGTTATCAAAGCTTTAAAAAGGGAGCTTAATCTTACATTCATCAGCCTGTGTGACTGACACATGCTTTCTAAGTGGTAAGGTGTGGAGATCTCACTTGTGAAGCTTCATTCTGTTCCCTGAAGATAGCGTGCATTGCGGCCAGAGAGGTTATGCAGAAGGTCGTACAGGCGGTCTGGGACAGCTGTATCAGAGATGGGATGTAACAGCAGTGCATTTGCCGCCTAATGTAATCCCGAAGCAATTTTTCTCTAACTGAAATTGTTTGGCTGCTTATCTAGTAATTTCCCAGGGTATTAGAACGTAATTAAATTTTTGTTCTTTTTGTTTTAACATTAGGAGAATAATACCATCAGAACTTTGCATATTTTTTCTCTAATTTATTAGAACAAGTAACAAAACAAAAATATATCAGACGGTAGTTACCTTCAGATGAAAGGTACAGCTCATTTGGATATTTGCTGTGTCTCATAGTATTGTTTTTTAACCCCCCAAAACCCCAACCCTTTTAATCTTACTTATTCTAAAACCATTCAAAACCTTCTCAGTTCTAGCACCTAGAGTTTTACGTAAGACTCATTAGGTTTTGTACCACAAATATTTCTGTTTAAAAGATATAGAAGGTGGTGTGGTTTTTCTTCCAGTCAGGCAGTAAAGTTGAGTGCTTCTCACAACAGCATATAAGGCTTCTGTGTCAGGTCTAATGAATGGTGTTGTTAATCCTTAATTGTGTATTTATAGTTTAGTTTACGGTTAAACGGGAAGAAAATAATTCAACACTACTTAAGGGAATGACAATAGCTTTCCTCAGGGATTGAAAGTTGCCAAGATTAATGTCTCCTACAGTAATGGACTGTAGGAAAAAAGAGCTACCAAATCAAAGTTTGGTCTATATATATCAAGTTGTTCTTGCTTTAGTTATTATTGAATAAGCCGTTGCCATCCTCATTGTGTGAACAGCCTTATTTGGGAAGAAAAGTAATTTGTTCCTGTTTACTTTAAATATTTTTGGAAACTCTTTTCACTTGCTCTAAAATATGAACATGAACAACAAAGTTGTTCGGCTATCATTATTCAGGTTAAATCAAGGTGTTATATTATCTTTCAAATACAGAAATATATATTACAGAACCACAGAATCACAGAATCACAGAATGTCAGGGATTGGAAGGGACCTCAAAAGATCATCTAGTCCAATCCCCCTGCCAGAGCAGGAATGCCTAGATAATGCTACATAAGAACATGTCCAGGCAGGTCTTGAATGTCTCCAGAGAAGGAGACTCCACAACCCCCCTGGGCAGCCTGTTCCAGTGTTCCGTCACCCTCACTGAGAAGAAGTTTCTTCTCGAGTTTAAGCGGAACCTCTTATGTTCCAGTTTCAGCCCATTACCCCGTGTCCTGTTATTGGTTGTCACCGAGAAGAGCCTGGCTCCATCCTCGTGACACTCACCCTTCATATATTTGTAAACATTAATAAGATCTCCCCTCAGTCCTCTCTTCTCCAGACTAAAGAGTCCCAGCTCCCTCAGCCTTTTCTCATAAGGGAGATGTTCCACTCCCTTAATCATCCTAGTTGCCCTGTGCTGGACTCTCTCCAGCAGTTAAAACGACTCCTTCATGGCTTTTTCTTTTTGAGGGGGCACCCAGATTTGAACGAGGGACATATTGACCATAGATTCCCTTTTTTTCTGCAAGCGAACCGAATATTGACTGCCAGCTTCCACTTTTGTCAGAGAATGATTACAGATACAACTTCTAGAATAACTAGTGATTTAATGCCTTAGAGAGCACTAATAAATAGAGAAATCCACAGTGCTACAGCCTGCCCTTTTTTCAGTGCCTTGCTTTCTGGTACATCTGTGCTGTCTGCAGTGACCCTTAGGTCTTTTCAAAGTTTATTGCATTTGGTTTAGAGATAGCAATGTGAAAGGATATATTTTTTTATTATTATTCCATTATATATCAGGTTGTGGTTCTCCATCACTAATTTACTTTAAGGATAGAACTGTCCAATTAGGTCCAGATGTATGTCACACATTTCATAAACGTAACAATATGTTATTGGGTTTAAGAGGCATGGAATAAAAGGTACATAACCTGTAGCATTTACATTTTTCCAGTGTTGTTGTTTTCATAACATATTGCAGGAAAATAGCAAATAAATTGAATGAAAAGAAAAAAGAAAAAAAGACCCCTCTCCACTCTACCTTTCTTCTACTGACTGTAGAAATCACTATAGAGTTGTCATTCCTTATCCGTGTTCCTTTTGCAGGTCGTGCCTTGTGCCTAGCACATTACACACCTTAGGACTTCCATTTGAAATTGATTTCTCTCTTTCTTTTGAGTTTTTCCACATGTTCTCCAGTAGTCAGAGTTTCTGAGTCTCTAAGTGAATGATGGTAAAATTAACATTTGAAGTGAAGTAAAAGATCACAGAACTTAATTTCAAAGCCACTGTATTGGGTGAAAATCACTTCTCTGTATTCCTGCTGTAAAAATACATTTTCAGTGGTTCTAGCAGGCTATATTAACAAATGAGGGGAGTTAACAGTGAGCACCAAGAAATGCAAGGTTTAAATTTACCTTTCTGAAATTGTTGGCCATTTGTGATATGCCACAGAATCTTAGAATCCTAGAATGTAGTGGGCTGGAAGGGACCTTGAAAGGTCATCTAGTCCAATCCCCTGCACTGAGCAGGGACATCTTTAAAGCAGGTTGCTCAGAGCCACATCAAGCCTGATCTTGAGTGTCTCCAGGGATGAAGCCTCCACCACCTCTCTGGGCAACCTGTTCCAGTGGCTCACCAACCTCATAGTAAAGAACTTCCTAATATCTAATCTAAATCTACCCCTCGACCTACCACTACATGCTCTTGTAAACAGTCCATACCAAACAGTCCACACCAAGGACGTTGTCTCAAAGGCCAGAGTTCCCTTGAATTTCAGCTCGAATAACAACCTCCCAGAAGTCCCAGATGTCCAAAAAGTGGGTTTATGTTTTCATCAGCTGGCTATATTCTGGACACATTTTAGAAAGTAGAGTTTTGATCTGATGGAAAACAAAAAATATTTTTAATATATCAGTTACAGACTCCATTCTAGGTCTCATAAACACAAATTCTTAATAGAGAGTACCCTTAGTAGGCAGGCAATTTACCAAGCTACAGCTATTCTTTAGTAATTGCATTTAAAGGTGTCAAGTTACAATGAGGTGTAAACTACTTGTATATTGTCTCCACTAGGATTTCACATCAAGTTAATCACTCTGGCATATAAACAAACATTTCTGTAGCAATAACCCAAGCATAAAGAATGTCTTTTTTTATACCCACATACTTTACTCTCATGAAAGTTTTTGAACAGAATAGTCATTTCATCTCAATAAAGTGCAACATGTTTAGGTATCACTACCTGATAAAGCTTCTAGGAGTGGCTTAGTTGGTGCTATTGGAGAGGTTATTTCTATTTTTTTTTTTTTCCCTCTCTGTGTGTGTGTGTGTGTGCCTCAGATGCTTTATCTTTCTGCTGGGACTTACCAATACTGTCTTCTGTTCTACGGTGCTTTCAGAGCACTATGAAAGTATCACTATAAAAAATAAAGTTACTATTATTTCCTAGAAGAGATACAGACTTTGAAGCTTAAGTTCAAAGCCTCTTTATCGAGGTGAAAAATCACTTTCTATGCATTGCTTTCCCTCTCTCTTCTGAAAAGACAGTTCTAGCAATGGGATGGAGAGTAACGAAAAAGGTTGAGGCACATATTTTCTTGTCCAGCAATATGTACTAAAATGGATATAACCGATGTCCCAATTAAGTGATTTTATGAACAGCCAACAGAGCATTACAGTTAAGTGTTATGAGGAGCAGAAAGCTTGTACTTCAGGCAAATGCTTTGGTAATTCTGGTAAGTGTATTTTAAATACTATCAACAGTCACCGGTAAAAGAAGTTAGATCTCAGTCCTAGAAAAACAAAACGGAATAATGGAAACATAATAAGGAATAATTCATCAAAAGTTTTAAGGAAAGAGGTGGAGTCTTGTTCTCCACACTGGGATTGTTTTTGTTAATCACTTCTATTGACGTACTGCAGAGATAGTTGGAGCTGTGTCAGGACATTCCCACCTTTACCTGTTCGAACATAATGTTCTTATGACTCATACGCTGCATGTGTTTGTTTTTTCTTGTGTACCAAATTTGTTGAGATTGTCTAACCTGAAGAAAACAGGATGTTGGATAGATTTAGACAGTTTTTACAAGAAATTACAGCTTCCTAAAATAAAACATTGTAAATCATTATGTGCTGAAACAGGAATCACTGAGTGGCAGTTGTTCCATTTATCAACAAGATGTCTCCTGAACAGGTTTTTCCCCTTTCCTCTACTACTGTCCTCTGGAGAACAAATTGCATAATTATTATATTTTGTTCTTATATTTGTTAATGTTCCCTTAAATTGATACTGATGATTTCTCTTTTCAGAACAATGTAAGGAAAGAACTGTTTGGCCTGGAACTTATGCTAAGGGTCAGTGTTGTAGTAGTGACAAGAACGGTGAACGTTTTTAAGGTGGAAAAAAATAGCTGTACTTTGGTTACATGACTGAAACTAGATGTTCAAAAACACAGTGTCTACCTCAACATCTGCACAGGGGCTGTGTGTTACTGTCCATTCTCTATTCTTCATATGTGAAAATAACATTATTTTAAAAAAGTTTTGTGGGGGTTTTTTTGTCTTTTTTTTTGACTTATTCCCACATGAGTTTGGAGTGCCTCTAAATCACAGTTTTGCTTCACTGCTTATGGAGATTATTTTTTTCTCTGGTTATTTGGAGCAAATTAAATGTTGCTTTAGTTTATTTCAGATGTCAGGCACACCTAGAAGCAGAAATTCCTCGCATGTGAAGACGGCCTGGGAACGTCATACACATTGAAAGCTTAGGAAGGCATTTTTTGTAAGAGCTGCTGTGTCAGCTCTCTGCTGCCTGTTTGACAAATCTGTTTTGTAAGGACATTCTCAAAAGGCTGGTTAAGTTAGTTTACAGCTGTTTTGTGCCACTGGAGAGTGCCTAAGGACTTCTGAGATTAGCTCCAAGTGGACATGAACATAAACTTTTGCAATGCTCCTCCCTGCCCCACCAGTTTCTAAGTATGTTAATGAAGATTGAATATCTTTTAAAAAACAAAACCCGTATTTCAGTAATTCATAAATATACAATGATAGCTCTGAATGTTTTCTTGAACACCTAAAATGGAGAAAATAAACACCACATCCATGTCCAGAGCTTAAAGTCCCAACAAACTGTCATACAGAACTGCATCACAATCCATGATGTCACTTACTTTGCCCATTGACTTAATACAAATCACCGTACAGATTAAAAATGTGCTATTACGATTCTTAAGAATAGGTGAAAACTCATCAGGGTAGGTTTGATTTTTTTCCTTCCTTAAAATTTAGGCACTACAAGCAATGAAAACCTTGTCCTGTTTAACTGCCATCCTGACCTAATTTCTTGGTCATCCTCCCAAA
The DNA here is from genome assembly GCA_020746105.1 of Trogon surrucura. NCBI lineage: Eukaryota > Metazoa > Chordata > Aves > Trogoniformes > Trogonidae > Trogon > Trogon surrucura. Next base: position 66,751,358 of record CM036620.1, read on the forward strand.
GTTTCTTCATGCTAACAATTAACTTTTCCCCCTCATGCTTAACCTTAATTCCCTTTCCCGTTAGTTAGATTGTCTGTCTCTCTGTCTTATACACAGTGAATAAGATAAAATGGCCTTTCACGATGTCTTCCTGTGAAGAGCCACCTTTTGTCACTTACAACACCATGTTGAGAGTGGCTCTGCATTGGTGAGACTGGCCCATCAAGGGACTTGTTTGTATTGCCTACCACAGTGGAAGCTATAATAGTGGCAATGGTTACAGCTGCCTTCTACCACAGGGATATAGACTGGTTTGGGTGGACATCTCAGTTTCATAAAGCATGATGAAGCTTGGTAGCATAATATAACACAGCCCTGGCTAATCAATTTCAGGGAACCAGCCTCCTTCACAGGTGGAAAGACATTTGTGTTACTCACTAGGAAAAATGTATTCCAGGAGATGAAGCATTTTGCAGTATTCAGCAGTGATGGGTGATTTAGGATGGGTTGGCCAGCCTGGCCCTCTTTCATGGTCTTCTCGTATTCAGGTCGTGGTGCCACAATGGGCTACCCTGTTCACTGTGTAGTCTGTCAGCTTGGACACTGAAGGAAGAAGGATTGCACGAATATTTATAACAAATGAGACAGTCTTGCAAAGGGGTAGAATGGGCAGCTGAGGCATGTCATATCTTCAGTGTCACTGCTAAATCTTTCAGAGTTTCTGTTAGGATTTTTAGCAATTGTCTGAGTTATTTCCCTTTGCAAAGCTAGTCTGAGATCTCTAGCCTTTCATCTGCTCCAGCACAGAAAAATGAGCAAGATGGGTTTGTCATGCATCACCCAGCTCTGCCACAGCATCAGCTTCATGGACTTGAGGGGAATTACTTCAGGCTAAGATCAGACCAGTGCAGGAGTGAGTGAGTCATAGTGAGGGGATCACAGGTCCCAATACACAGCTACCACGTTGATTTTGGTAGGCATGGCATTTGTGTCAGTGTGCTGCATTTCAACTATATGCAGGATCATATTAAGAGGTTTGCATGTTAAAATTTAATAAAAAATCACAAGCCTCAGAAAACCATCATGAAATCTCAGACTCTTGTAGCTTTATTGCTGTAGAAAATATGTCCATTTTAAATAAAAACTTTGTTATCATAAAAGCTAGCTAGACAGCTAGTAATGTTTTATACATTTAGCAATGGCCAAAACGTTCTTCAAGGTGGTCACTGAATCTCATCCAAATTTGTCCTTCTCTGTTTATGTCATTCACATGCTCTTAAGACATTCACAAATACATGCAGACAAGAAATTTTTTACTGTGAGGGTGGTGAGACACTGGAACAGGTTGCCCAGAGAATCTGTGGGTGCCTCCTTCCTGGAAGTGTTCAAGGCCAGGTTGGACGTGGCTTTGAGCAGCCTGGTCTAGTGGAAGGTGTCTCTGCCCATGGCAGTGAGGTTGGAACTGAATGATCTTTAAGGTCCCTTCCAACCCAAACCCTTCTATGACTCCATAACTATCTGTATGAATAAGCTTGTCCAACTGATGGACGTGAAGTGAGTGTGGGGAGAAAATAAGCTTGCCAACACATTGCATTTAATAAAGACTAAGTTTTTACTGTTCTAAAATCCTAAATTGTTTTCATGACTACTTGTACACAACATTGAAGAGGAAAAATGAGAAGCAGTGGAGTTTTGCAATTAACAGTGTCACTTCAGAAGAGTCTAATTTTTAATACAACTGTCTGAAGTGGGCATCTTGTAACACTCCCTCACATATCCATTTCTTAGGTGCATTTATTTGAGTCTCAACCTCTGGGAAAAGAAAAGACTCAGATGTAAAAGACTACTTCATAATCACAGAATTTCAATTAGCTGAAAATTCTATAAAGTACATAAACAAACATGTACAATGAATGTTTAACTGAACAGTATTTTTCCTTGAACACAGAGTATGCCAAACCCCAAACATAAACCAAAAATGCTCATTCTGGGTAAGAAGACAGTCTTTGAGGGCTGTAAGCCAGTGAACTGAATAGGACTTTCTTGTTTTACAGTAGCTGCAATGGTGAAATTTTTTTTTATATTTTGGTGTTTGAAAAGAGTTGCAATATTTGTACAAAGACTGAAGTTACTAAACATTTTTTTTTCACATTTGCTAACTTAAAGGTCAACTGGCACATGCCATTGATTTCTTTTTTTCAGATACTGTAGTTAAACTGGTTCTACAAATGAATTTATTATAGGTGATTCACTGAATGCTTGCAGCAGCACAGTAGAGTTTGATTTTGAATGCAATCAATAGGCCTCCATATTTCCAAAACAATGCACAGCTAAAATAACTTTGCTACGTACCAAGTGGGACTTATGGTCACTGACATTTTCAGTCAATAAGGTTTCTGAAAAACAACAAATGGTATTTTTAAAATCAGCTACAAATTCATTGTTCTTGTGGTACAATAGTAAGTACTTCAGAAATAAAAATCATGCTGGAAAACAAACACTCCTCCCTAACCCCCATAACAAAAAGAGCTGTCACAATAATATTTATTTCTTATGGACAGTAATAGTATTGCTGTCCACAGCTCAGCAGTAAAGAGCAGCAAGGGATGATGGCCAAGGTCTCATGCTAATAGTCTGAAAGCACTCTGCTCATTTCCTGCCTGATTTTCTCCAACTAGGTAGGATTTTTTCACTGGCAACAAAAGTTATTCAATGGTCAATCAAATTTTAAAAACTAGTCTTTGGAAAATAACTGATAGATATGAGTATTTTATCATCTACTTCAAGGAATTTTATATAAAATGGGTATTTTAGATTCTGTTTTGATTTTGTACTGCAGGGCTGCAAAACAGAGCTGTGTTTCTATAGAAATCAGTTTAAAGGGGAAAGGTGTGCAACTTCTGAATATACTGCTGAAAATATTTAGGGTTTCCTTGAGCTGACTTCAAAGTTCACTCTGCGCTAAGTAAGAGGTTGCACCAGATGATCTCCAAAGCTTCCTACCAACCTAAATTATTTTATAACTCTGAATTTTGCTTTTCAGCTGAAGGTCTCAAAGACTCTAAAACAAAGGTGATATCAAAGAGAGACCAGGAGTACAGTGTTTAAAAGTTACTCTTATTTTTCCAGATTTTCTTTAAAAGACAGTAACTGCATCTCCAGTTGTCCTTATGCATAAAAAAAAAGCGATATAATGCCAAATCCCCCTGGCTCTTTTATAACTGAAGAAAGGGAAATTGGTTTCAATCTAATAAAGCTACTGAAAAACTCCAGTTTTACTGCAATACTGTGGACTGTCCTTGCCACATAAATTTTAGTATAGGAAACACCAACAATTTTGGCTGTTTGTTAATCTCATGGGGAACACTATGAAGGGCTTTCTTCCAGATCTCATCACCTACTGTGAGTTTTGTGACTTCAAATATGAAATATTTCTTGTCATAAATTGACAGTTCTTGTTCCACCCAAATCCCACGAGGCTCTTCTAAAGAAAAAGGAAATGTAACAATCAAATTGAATGATAGGAAGTGACAGGTTGATTTGTAGCATTTAAAAGATGGCTGCTATTATTATTAGACAATTTGACAGAGTGGAAAAATGTAATTCTCTCTTCTACAAACACTTTAGTGCAGTTTCAGTAACTCAGTAGTACTTTACTTATATTTTATTCCTTGGGATTTTTGTCCCTACTTCCAGCAAAATAGCAAATCTCTTATGTCAGAATATTTTTATAGCCCTTCCTTACAACTCTCAGAATTTTTACACTATGTTGCCATTCAAGCAAGTTTGTGGGGAAGCCCTGCTTTAGATTAAATATTGAACAGTGTATACTTAGTTACTGTCCTCTCAGATGCACATGCCCGTGTCACAACTCATTCAGTTCTATTTGTCATAATCTAACGCCTTTCCCATTATGAGGTATTTGGTCCCCTCAGCATGGATGAATAGCTGAAAAGTGAGTCACTTTGACATGTTCGGCAGATTACTGAGTGAAGAATTCCAGACTTAAATTACTTAGCCTTCTGATTTTAATTTTTTCCTTTATTATTTTTTTCCTCCCCAAATTCACAGGAAATAACTCTTCATTTTTGGTGCCCAGTGATAACAGATGGCATAGCGACAACTCCTGAATTTCTGTGATTTGGGGAAATGACCTGTTACTAGCTATAGGACAATATACATCAAAATAGAAGGTAAGGGCCATTCAACACATGCAACATCCTTCTAAATGCTTCCTTTAGAAAGATTAAACTGAATCTATTTAAAATCCGATGTAAGCTACATGTGATGTGTGAGTCAGTCCAAGCCATCCACAGCAGTGATGGATGCCACCCCCACTTGACTAAAGTCAATAAGGAAAACAAATCAGGAATAAAGAACCACCTGGCTTTATGTGCTGTGCATCTCTTTCCTCAGAAATTAAAGTTATTAATATATAGCAAAATGAATTCACCATCATGGATATCTCTTTTCACTGTGATTGCAGTCTGATGAGTTTTATGGCTTACTCCCACATTATTCCATTTATTTCATCAGAACTACATTGGGTTAATTGTCAATGCAGTTTCTATTAAAATATATTGTGTTTACCCTCATTGCTAAAGTACAGACAGTTTAATGCTGAGCAAGGGCCACAATGCGCATGGCTGGTCTTCATCTCTCCACTGTTCTGTTTCTGCCTTAATCTGACTCTTTTGAAATAAATTGAACTGCCTAAAAGTAATGTGGACAGTAAATTCTCAGGCTTCAATTTCACTTTAAAAATCCAAACAACAAACGCCAAAAAATCTGACAAATACAGGGAACAGCCTTTTAGCCATTTTTAATCCCATAAAGGAGTTTGGATCAGTGCATAACTAAAACAGTGAAGGATGACTGAAGTTTCATTTTCAAAATCAGTCATTTTCCTTTATAGGTTAAAACCGACAATCTCTTGTCTCACTGATAGATGGCCAAATACTGCCCAGAACTTATAACTTTTCCCAACATCCAATTAATCTTCTTGTATGAAATGTATTTACTCTAATAGGCAGCAAAAGAGAAAGAAGCAAGACCTGGTAACAGAAAAATATAAAATGTCATCAATTGAAGAAAAGGAAAATTCCTGTGAAGTGCATCGTCCACTGAAAGTAATACACTGCCATATTTTCACAACATGAAAACCAGCAATCGAAATAGTCTTGCCAAATAGATTTTTCCACATTTCTTCAATTTAATTAAATCTGCATTCCATATTTATGTAATAAATGCATGTCAGTTATCAGTCTATTCAAACTGATGCTACAAATTGCTACACAAAATCAACCAAGAGCAGAGGTGCAAAATGCATATGAGATGTATGTGCACGTTATCTCTTGGCTTTTGACCTGAAAAGACAGCCCACGCTGAGAAAGAAGCCTCCTAAGAAAGGGAGTGAATTGCCAACAGACCAACTATTGCCAGCAGCTGGTTTAGATCTAATAACTTCTTCTCTTCTTTGCACAGCATGTCTGGGAACCCTGGAGAGCAGGTGGTTTGAATTTCTCATTAATCTATTGTACGTAGAACAACAGCAAGAGCTAAGCCACAGCTACCTGAACATGGATCTTCATGTCTTCTTGAGACTCACAGGCAGTCTACAAGAAAACAGGGAACTGCATGCACTTCTAAGGGCTGATTACATTCCTCAGCTGCAAGGCAAATGTCTTGTAAAACTCAAAGAAATGTATGTGGTATACTTACCAAATGTGTGGTATAAATGTCCAATAAATCACTAATTTTTTTCTGCAAAGTGTGACTACAAAAAAAATGCGTAATTATTCCACAGCTGTGGCTGTAAACTCTGCAGTAATTTTATTATATCATTCTCTAAGCTACTAAAACAAATGGTTCAACCACAGTGAGGATAAATGATTAGACATGAGACATGAGAGAAACAGCATAGCAGTAGCTCCAGTTCGAAGATGAGCACAAAGATGTTTTCCAATTTTTTTTTGTTTGTCTAGTTTATTGGTTGGATTTTAATTAGACTAATATATAGTTATAAACCAGTTAAAGATATAGGTTTCACGAAAGTAGACGTTGTTTGAAAAGAGCCATAGCACAAAAGAAAATGTGTTTATTCCTGGCCAGAGATTGGAGAAATTTCAGCTTTGATCCACAAAACTTCCAGCATTTTTATCTAAACTCTAAGGCTATTGCCAGAAAAGTGAGGTCTATGTGTCATGTATATCCTGTCTGTAAACTGAAATTATTTCAAAGGTATTTTTTATAAGAAGAAGAATGAAAAAAAGTGAATGTATGGGAACATTAGTAAAGGACGAGCAGAAGAAAAGCTGGCCTCACATAAAAATTCCTGTTTTTTTTTACCCTGGGTTACAGTCTTCTCTTTTTGAATATCTCGAGTTACACTGTAGTAACACAATCCAATAAATATATTTTTTGTGAACGTTGCAGAAAATGTTTTGAAGAATAAATTTTTAAGATAAAAGATTTCCATGAAGGCTATTTCTAATCGTTGGGGTCTAGATGTTATAAATCTGTTTTAAACTCTGGAAGTCCCTGCCAGCTGTGTGACAGGAGTGTTTTGTGAGAGACAGTGTTTAAATGGGTAAATCTGAATTTCCTACTCATCTCTGTCACTCCACTGATAACTCAGTTGGGTGACAGTGCCTTTGCTACTGCATTACTCACTTAAACAGAAGAGGAGAATTCCCTTTGCTACGGTAATTAGTGCAGTAAGCAAAGACAGGCTGTAAAGAAAAGATCAAGCTGGATGATCACAAGTGTTACCTCTAGTCCTCCTGGGTCTGAATTTGGGTTCATTTCAAGATGGTAAAGTACTGTGCTGGCTCTTGAGGGGTGGAGCATAGTCAAAGCACGCAAACATGTAAAATGAAACTGTTCTGCATTCAGATATAAAGATCTTTAAAGTCTAGAAAGATGTAAGACAAAATGAACTGTAATTTTATAATAGTCCATAGAGTCAGTAAAAGCAGAATGATTGAGAACCGTGCAAGCAACACTGTAATTTCAGCTAATGTTTCCACCCCAAAGTGCCATTTTCATAGCTAAAACACCAGCCACCAGAGAAACATGAAATTATTTTTGCACAAGAATATTCTCTAACTCCGAATAAAACACAGCAAAATACCTAATTATATTCAGATCAGGCATTCTCGACAGATGTTACACATAGGATCAATATCAAAGTGTAGTTACCCTGATATGCCACAACTGTAATTATGATCTAAATAAGCAAAGAATAAAATAAAGCAGAGGACCAGATGCATAGTTATGTATAAAAGCAATTACAGATACTGTAATGTGACAATGATAATGAGCCCACGGCATTTAAATAGGTTTTGTCAAATAGTTGTGCAACCAGAGCATATGTTTGAAATAACAATCAGAAATCATAATTATTATCTAGAAGGCATAACACTGTGACACATAGCCCATAGCATTCTTGATTAGAGTGAATACTATATCTTCAGACAGTTCTAAACCAAGAAGATAAGGGACTAAACATTCATAATCTGTTGCCACATTGTTCTTCTGCAGCCACACCTGTCTGTGGTAGATTTTAACCCACATAAACCAACAAAATACCCACTGAAACCAATCTTTGCTCAAAGCTCCTAAAATCCATAGGAGACATTTCTCTGGCAATTGTGTGGATGAGTGGAGACATAGGTATGAGGAGTCAAAGAAAGATATTAAATGGTAAATATTAGACAAAAAGATGAGGATGATGGTTGATGCAATTTCTTATGAAAAAAATTTCTAGTGAAGTGAAATGTAATTTTATGAACTGTAACATGGTTCACAAACTCTGTCTCAAAATGGAATCTCTTTTATTTTGCTTTTTATACAATCTAGCACAAAGATCTCCTGAGAGTGAACTGTGGGGTTCCCTAACACGTCTAGCTATGAAATCTGAACATTGTGAAGGGAGTTGTTTCATGTTACTAGATATTTTAAAATGCTCGAGAGAAGGATGTGTCTTAAACTTTCTCTTCAAGGCAATTGCCCACAGTATTATTAATCTAATATGATTTTTCTTAAGATGTGTTATTTGGTTTGCACATTGCTTGCAAAGAATATACTTAATCTGTTTTCTATAGCGAGTGAGCTCACGTCATGAGATACTGCTCTAAATGACTTGTTACGTAAGTATAAGAAGACTTTGCAAATGACAACAGTAACAAAATTACTATCTGCCTTTATTTAGGGGCAGATAATCCTTGATTTGAGAAAGTGGTCTTAATGCAGAGTAGAATAAAAGCCCTTCCAGTTCTCTCCAGTGGTTCCGATACAGCACACAGAGAAGGCCAGGAACCTCCATGTGACCATCCCCTGGTCTTCAATAGAGTAGGAAGTTTCTTCATGTCATCAATTCGAAGTGCTCCAAAGAAGTACATGCCTAAAAACCTCACCGACTTTTCAAGATAGCCATCTGCCTTAGGAAACCTCAAATGAATGATCATACTTCACCTGTGACAGTAGTGCACTTGGTTTCCATGATTTAGAGAAGAGTTTGGTGGAAATTGCTCAGGGATCAGAAAATTTGAGTCCTGTTCATGCCTTCATATACATATGATCCACCTAGAAGTGCTCCTATACAGAACTTTTATTCCAGCTTTCTAAAGATCAAAGGAGTTAGTCCAACCTAGAGACCAGCAAGCAACAACAGCAACAACAAAAGGAACAAAACCAAGTAAACAGCTTTTTAAAGTTATGCTTGAGGACACTACTTTTCAGTAATTGCTCTTGATGTAAGTATGCTGCAATTCATGGTGTTATGTAGAGAGACTTGAGCTAGCTGTAAACAAGATCTTCTACCACAAGCAGTCTGGTCCCAACAGCATGAAGCTCTTGGCAGTTTAAGTTGTCCTGCCTTTTGCTACTAGAAAATAATTTTTCTGGAATGTGAAATTGTTATTTTTCATATGAAGAATTTTTCTCCCCTAGTGCTTGCTTTAGGCCTGGTGCAAACAAATCTAAAATTGAGGGAAATGTGGTTCATGGCACTTCCTAACATGGGGCCTGAGGTAAAGGGATGCCAGTTCTGGTTCCAGTTATCCACATATCACAGATGAGAGGGCAAAATTCTGTGAACTTGGAGAGAAATAAGCAGTTAGGAACAGCAGATAGGAAATCCTCATGTTAAAGTTGCTGGTTAAAGTCTTGTGATATGACAGTCTCCAAAAGTTAAGGCTAATAAAGCCAAGGAGTGACATTTTTAGACCCTTGCAGGTTGGAACGCAGAAGTTACAAGCTCACAGATTCAAACTCAGATACAGAGAATGGGAGCCTCTTCACTTTTAAGACAGAGCCTACACACAGGGGTCTGCTGTGTTTTAACTGAACTTTTCTGAGTGTCCTAATATCAGCAATCCCTCAGCTAGACACAAGACTTCACACAGAGAGAAATGCCAGAGCAAGCCTGCTGACACTGCACAGGCATGATGCACTCCACGTGTGAGGACACTGCGGCATTCCTGCTGGTTTAATAAGACTTTTCCTCTTAGAAGAAATAACTATCAGTGTCACATTGTGGGTGGCTTTCTCACAGTTCTCAACAGTTGACACTTGTAAATGACTTTCACCAGTCACCGAAATTAAACTCAACAAGAACCTAATTCCCACAACTTCTGTGCATGTACAGTTTCACCTGCACCATCTGGGACAAGTTGTTTGATTCATCTGAACATAGAAATGTCAGCACTGAATTAATTCCCACAAATATACACATATATGGATGTCACTCTTTGAATGTTGGGCTTTGGCCACCCTCACTGGTTCTTTGCTGCGCTCATCTCTGAGTAGCACACGTGATGTAACTGCAAATCACTGATGTCAAAACCATTTATTTTAAACAGGCAAAAATCTTTTATTTGGATAAGATCTGAGTAGAATTATATCTCACACTTTGTGCATAATTGGCCTGGATAACCTCATGAAAGTATGTAGGTGTTGCAATTTTATAGTCAGACAAGCAGAGGATTAATGAAATTCAGACTTTGTCTTCTGCTGTTGCCATCCTATAATAACGTTGGTACCATTCTAAAGCCCTTCCAAATTTCTCTTTCCAGCATAGCCTCTTTCACTTCCTGTTTTCCTCCAGTTTCTGCCCTGTTGGCAGATCTCTCTAGTTCCCCTTCTTGTCCTCTCCCTTCACTTCTCTCGTTCTACTGTACTTTCAAAAGCCTTTTACCTCATGTGACTGGCAATCTGTCTCCTAAGGCATTAAATCAGAGCTCGTGGAAGGCGGTCGTCCCCTGACTGACTGCTGCTTCTGTAAGTGCCAATCCGTCTCAGTGGGAGGCTGGCGGCCAGATGGCAGCAGCAGGACATGTTTCAAAACTGTGATTCTTTGCTGTCCCTATGGAAAGGGTGGGCTTACAAGACACAGAGTAGGTGGTTCTGTTTATGTTCTTGTATGAAAAATTCATGCTGGACAGATTTGTTTATTCATACTGTTATCAGAGCAGTTTGCTCGAGTCCCAGGTATATTGATTTGTAATATGCTTGTCAAAGCTATAAGAAATGCTTTTGGTAGAAGCCGACATCATGTGAAATTTTCCGACCTCTGTATTTTGTCAGAAGTTCTGGCTTCAGACTGTGGCTAAATAGTGTGAACCCGTGAATAATCTGGAGAGAAACGCAGGCTCGCCTGTGCTTTGATGTCAGCAAAAGCCACGGTTTTGCTGGTGTTTGCCTGGAGATGGAAGACAACGTGGCAAGCTGCGATGGCAAACGTGGACTTGTTTGGACTTGGGACACCGAAATGAAACTTGGAGGTGAAGGCTGCAGGCAGCGTGTAGGTAAATCCTAGAGGGAAAATTCTGCTCCACGATTAGGGCTCTCCAAAGAAACCTCACACAGCATTAGAAATCTTAAATCCTACAGACAATGTGGAATGTGAAGATAGTCTGCGAAATGAAAGCAGAATCCAGTGTTGTTCTTACTGGAAAGGTGTTCATGAACTGGACCTTCAGAGAAAAGCTGCTCTAATCTTGAAATTATTAAGCTATGCAAAAGCAGACACTGAAATTCTGCAGGCTCATTAGTTTATTCATAGAGAAATATTTAAATTTTGCAAAAAAAAAAGTATCCACTACTTAAGAGTAAATTCTTTGTCTTCTGGTGAGTCCATTACAGAGAATAAAAACATGTGCTCTAAAAAGTTGTTAGTGGCATTACCATGAGAAGGAAATTTCTGATCACAGATCTATGAATATAGAAGCTTACATAAGACTTTTATAATGTTACAGTGATACTAATCTCTGTTTTATTTCTTGCAAGGAAAAAATGGAAGGCCTTGAAGAACAAAAATGAGTGGATTATTTTAGACTGCAATAGTGAGTTAACTTAATCTGCCTTTATCAAGATTTTGCAGATTTTTTATTGTTAGAGCTTTCAACAGAGGTGATGATTAAATATTCAAAACAGCATAATGTACTCCAGGCATATTTCAGCCAAGAGCTCATGTATGTACATACTTAGAATTACTCTTTATTCTATTTCCTGCCCACGCAGCTTCCCTGATGCATTGCTCAATCTGCCTTTGCTGTCTTTTGTTCACAATCCTTTTGCTATTGTAAAAAACTTCCTGGGGCTAAAACACAACCTTTGTTGTCACAAGGCCTCTTTTGAATACTGAATTCGCTTTGGCTCCAAGCTTCAGATGATTAAATAAGATATTTCTTGCCTCTTTGAGTTCCTGTAGAATTATTTCAGCACCAAAGCAACATAAAATTCTTCATGGAGGTAACTTGAGATACTCTGTGGCTAGAAAAACCATATGGTGACAACAGTGAAACGAAGACATTGAAGTGTCATGAGGTGGTGGTGATTCACCAGGGTCAATGCTTCATCCCTTCCTAATCTATGTTACAGTAAAACCAAAATCCTTTATCTTCACTCACATGCAGAGTAGCACTCATACTTTAGCCCAAAGGAAAAGAAAAAAAATATAGATTTACGTCAGTGAAGTCAAGATCTAAAGTGGTTTGCCTAGCCCTTCTGAAGTTTAAATTGTTTCGACACTAAGAAGTAACACTTTAAAAGATAAGAAGTCAAGTACATTTTGACTTTACTTTGAAATTTCAAGATGTTATTACCTCTGACTAGCCATCAACTGCAAATTAAATTCGACTTATTATTTAATAAATCCCTTTTCACTATGACTTTAACATGGATGAAAATTATCTTAGTTCCTTGAACAGCAGACCTTTCTGTAATGCTATGTTTACTTCTCTGCTGCCCATTCTACATTATTATTACCCTTGCTCACATTTTTGTACCACCTATCTGAAAACCAAAATTTCCTGGTTCAATCTCATTGAAGACCTCAGCAGCAGACTCAACTGCAAGTTAAGTAGCTGGCATCCAGTAACCAAGGTCAGACCTTTTAAAGCCATCTGAAGTTTTATCAGTGCATAGATAATATCAAGCAAAAAATCGTTGTAGAAATACCATTCAAAATCTGTTTTTTTTTTCCTCAGCTGTGGCTTTTAATTTCCCCTGTGTTCCTTGAACTCAGCTCTCAGTCAAGAAGGTTTTAGTATTTTGTAAAAAGTATAAAGTTTAAGGCAGATTTCCTATAAAGAACAAATATGAGCCACTCCAATGACAAGTCAGTGAGGCTTTTCCATCTCCATTTCCCTAGGTAGTTTTAGTGCTCTTATCACTTTAATACCAAAGAGCTTTAGAGTAAGTCCTTGATAGCCTTCTAGTTTGATCAAAACAAACATGACTTTGATCCTCTTCCCCACATGTGAGTGAAAATTAAGAGGTCTGGGCAGAAAGGATTTAAATATCTCATCAGTGGGAAAAAATAGTTGGTTTGTCAGTGTCCTTCCCACACCTGGGTGGCATCTGGAATTTTACTGATTCTTTTCAATCAAAAATAGAATTCCTGTCTTCTAGAACTTAAGCTTTGCAAAATGGCTTTCAGCTGAGACAAATTTATGATAGCTTCCTTACTTGGACGCTCATTTAGTAGTATTAGCCTATGAACATAAAAAGATATCTATACAGTAATTCCAGAGGCTGGATTCAGAAAGTCAACACATTATATACAAAATTGTATACATTATATAGAAAAACTAGATAAAGTCAAATCCTAGGCTGCTGAAGTCAAAGGAAATTCTCCCTATTAACTTTATATGAGAGAATTCAGTGTTTTACTCCACACAAATATCTAATATTTTTCAAATTTAATTTAGAAATAGGAAAGCTCTGCCAACAAATAGTACTTATGTTGACACAGGAGTAACTCAAAAAAGAATAGAAATTTTATAACATACAGAATTAAATCTGTTATCAGAAAATGCTGTCAGGAAATGAAAATAGCAAAACATCACTTTTGACTCAAGCCTAAATTTTCTTTTATACATTACCTGTATCACTGGACTAAAGTGTTATCAAAAAAAAGTAGGACTTTAGGAAATATTAGGTGTTCTGTAGAGCCCAGGGAGACTTAAATTAAAATAATATACATTTCTGTTTTCACTGAAGTCTCATCTGAAAGTTTCTACTTGTCATCATCAAAATAAACTTCTCAGTCAAAATATTTTAGTAGAAGAAAATAGGAATCTATGGAAAGAATTTAACCTTTACAGGAAAAGTGCTTTATCAAAAAGCTAATATCATATTGAAAAGCAGTTTTAAGTAAACTTTTGGAGAAATCTATTTTTTATTCTTCAGTTGGAGACATCAAGTAATGAATATAAGTGAGTAGAGAATGATAATCTTCCTATTGCCACTTTAAACCAATTTTTAAATATTATAACAGTTGCATAGAATTATTTTAAACCTCTTTAACAAGGTTATTATTGTCTAACAAGGTCTAAAGACTTGTGGAGTAATTTCTTTGCCATGTATTTCAGTTACATTGGAACGTTTCATATTAACTTGTACTATCTTGGCTTGCATTACACCAAACTTTTTTTCAGAATCACAGAATGTTAGGGGTTGGAAGGGACCTCGAAAGATTATCTAGTCCAACCCCGTTAGCAGAATGCAAACTATTAAAATAAATTAATTTTCAGGAAGCCTTGCCTCCAAATAAAACTATTAAAATAAAAAAAAAAAAAAGATTGCAACTTTCAAAATTAGCTGTAGGTAAGCTTTAGTTTCCCACATCCAAAATCCAGAAGTCCTTGTGTGGTGTGGCTGCAATCAGGAGGCAAATTTTGTTTGGTCTGAAATGGCCTCAGATACCTGTATACAAGTGGACACCTGTACCCAGACTTCCCGGAGTGTTGCTTATGCTGGGGCTGTGGTGTTGTGCCAAGGTTCACCTCCACCAGACACGGACACTCGTGGGAAACCAAGCTCCCTCCCACCCAGGATGCTAACTGCAGTACAAAACACAGCAGTCAACAACCAGTGCTTTGAAAACAAATAATCCCCTCAAAAAACCCCAGTATGTAATTGTTTTGTGAGGAACACAACAGATAACAAATTTCTGTCAACAACCTTAGCTCATTTTAAATGTAACTCCGGGATAAACTCAGTGATTTCAATGGAGACTGCTGTCTGCAATACTTTGAGAAACAGGGCACAGTAATCTTTTTAAAAAAACATTTATGTTTATTGACAGATGTTTATTAAAATGTCCTTTTCATCTTCTGAAAGAACAATCACAAATACAATTAGTATTCTCCAGTGTTTTAAGCAAGCATAGTAGTTTCTCCTATTCCTTTCTTCTAAATATCATATTACTATCAATTCAGGACTGAAGTTTTGTACCCCTGTGAGATGTGATAAGATAATGGTAGTACAGACAGACCTACTTAGGCTGAATGCATTTGCAGACCATTTTTATGAATATTAAAAAGAATCCCCTCCAGACTAACAAGACGGTGGCACATACAATACTTGTCATTGGCATTGCCTGCCAGTGAAATGTTTAGGTTGCTTAGGCACAACCACACACAAATTAATCAGGTTTGACTGAGCTACATCCTAGCTAAATCCTTATCTTTTGCAACACTGATTTCAAAGTGTATGGTAGTTATTTCATATATCTTGTCCTTATACAATGCCCTTTGGGGGAGTACCCTAATTTCATAAACATATTATGCTTTTTTGAAAGGAAAAGTGAAACATGTGCTGCAGGGAGAACCTTTGTAATCTGTTTTGCTTACAGATATGGCTGAGCTACTTGTACTTCATAAGCTAAAAAAAAAAAAAATTAAAAAAATTCCCACTGTGCACAATTATTTCCTTGCAAGCAACTGTTATTTTTATTCAAGTAGATAGCCCCAATCTAGATCGGATCCTCTGAAACTGCAGGCCATTTTCCTGAAGATTACTTACTGTACAGCAGAGACTTGGGCTGATTCTCACCCTCTACTCAAATTCCATCCATGATGCCCAGGACAAATGGAAGAACTGATGTTGGAAAGTTACTGTTCTCATTAAAAATATACAGAAAGTTCTCTGAGCACTGACAAGTGTAATGAACTGTGATGCTGCATGGGTTTATGTGTCAGAATTGATTGACCCAGATATTTAAGAAAGCACCAGTTCTAATTCAAGTATCTGTACAGCTCCTCTGTTTATTAAACCATTTTCAGTGTAGATTCTCCAGTGTGTAACAGCAAGCAGGGTTATACCAAATTATTCCCTTCAGTTTAAACATCTGTAAGATGTTGGTTGCCTCCTCAAATTCTTATTTTCATAAAACTTGAGAGAACTTGATTTTTTTTAAGGCACGTGCCTTGTGTCAGATTTGATTGAAATAGGTGATCTGACTGAAATAGGCATACTGATTCGAAAGGTGAGGGGAAGAGATGACTCTGACAGAAGCAGACAACATAATAACATAAACCCTGTTCTCTTAGGAAGAAGAGTTTAATAAAGAAATCCTGTTCTTTCCCAAACCAAGGAAAGAGCTGTCATTTCTTCTATTGAGGTCAGAAACTGCAAGCCCATGAGCTGCCAAATAAGCACAGTTGCAAGATATCTAATCCAAGCACTAGATATCAACTCTTGACCAGGAGAATATTTTCGAAACAGAAAGAGGAGAAAAATGCAGGGAACCAGGGACAAGAAAATCACTCAAGAGATTTGAGATTAGCGGAGACAGAAGACAGGAACTTGGATAGGCTAAAGTTAGATATTAAAGAGGCAATAAGTTGTGGACAGGGCAGAAATGCTTTGTCTGAGAGAGCAGAATAAATTGGAGATCACAGCCATGTGTGGAAGTAATTATATTTAATTTACATGGAGCAGAATTCTTGTTACACTACACAGTTTGTGACAATAAAGAAAATAGAAATTAACATGGCAAGATGGACTAGGTAGATGGATAAGCACATTTCTGAAACACTGTCTGCATTAGGGAATGCTACCTGTTTAAAATTGAAGATTGGTTCTGTCATCTGGGGCTAGAGAACATTTTGCATTGATGTTTGAGTGATACAGGGAAAGGGTCATGACTTTCCCACTGTGTAGTGTGTATATTACTTTGTAATATCTCATTCTTTTTGTTTAATTTCGTATTTATGGATTCTCACTACTTGCCTTTTCAAATATTTCCCACTGCTCTGTTTCTCTCATTTTTGCTTGTTTTTCAATACCTATCGCATTCTGTTACCCAATCTCCCTGTTCATTTCATTCAAAACTAAATTGAAATGCCACTGAAAATGGAAAAAACAAAGTAAAAGTGTTATATTATTTTTACTTTTCAGATGTTTTCATTCCTTGCATTTTGGTTATAATTTCATTGATTACCATTTCCTGCCTTGCATGCATCCCCTGACGTGAATTTGATAATTATTGTTTGTGTGATTAATATTTAGATTAAATGAGACGGCATTAGGAGTCTGGCTGGGTTCCAAAGATGTTGCTGCCATATGACTTACAAGGAGTGACACATTGATGGCCTTGAAGGTCAGTGATTTTTTTATACACAGGCCAGGTATTTAACATGCAGTAGAAATAAAACCTTCACAAAGTGTGTTACTGACGATTTAAGTAGCAACAGGCAAAGATGCAACAAGACAATTGCGAGGAAAAGAAAAAAGAAAAAAAAAAGAAAAAGGAAAAAAAACCCCCAAAAATAAAAAGGAAAAGAAAAAAGGAAAAGAAAAAGAAAAAGAAAAAGAAAAAGAAAAAGAAAAAGAAAAAGAAAAAGAAAAAGAAAAAGAAAAAGAAAAAGAAAAAGAAAAAGAAAAGGAAAAAGAAAAAGAAAGAAGAAAAAGGCCAAAAACAACCTAACCCACTTCTTCCCATATTCTTTGACTTTTATCTCTTATCTGACTTATCACTGTTATTTGACCTTATCGAGGAAACATGCACAAAAAGCATGTTTCTACTTTTAAAATCAAGTTTATGCTGGGCTTCCTGGTTTTAGTTTGATCTCATAACTCTCCCTCTCATTGTTTACTGATCACCTGAATAAGGAATCTGAATGCTCTTGCAGCACTCTCCTGGGTGACTGGTGTTTGCATTGCTCATTGAACCTGAAGAGCAGACAACCACCAAAAAACTCAAAGAAAAGACTGGATGCAGATGCTTTCATAAAGGGAGGATTTGCCTGAGAGAAGACAGCAAACTTTAAAAGGAATAATGGCTGACATTAAGACAAGAAAAAGCAATTCAGAGTGCTGGGCAGTCATAGTTCGGCTAAAGCAGGAGAGTCAGGGAAAGAACTGTGGGGTTATTTTGTGTCTAGCCTCTTCATAGGGAAAAAGAAAAATGTATTGCCCATTCTAATGAGATGATAATCTGTTCTTCTGACCAGTCATTTGGTTGGCTGATGAAGGTTGAGTTTTAAGATGCCCAACAAATGCACAAAGTTTGTAGCTCATTATCTACGCTCCCCTGAGAAATCGTTCAGTCCATCTCTGACGAAAAATAGTAAGATGGTATCTTACTAAAACAAAAAAAGAGACTTTTTTTAAATAGAAAAAGGAAAATATTAAAAATGCAATAAAAAAAAAGCAAAGGACTTAAAATATTAATTGCAGAATCCATTCCTCTTGCTTTATTTTCATAGATCAGATTCTGTTCCTGAGGAAACAGAAGAAAGGCAGCATGTAGCCAGCAGCAAAGAGTCAATGCTCTCACTTGTCACTGTCAGTGCCTGCTGCGTAGGGAAAATGCCAGTCTGCCAAGAGCCAGCAAAAGCCTCAAGGGGACAAAATTTTCCTAATGGCTGTGAAAGTTTGGAAGCACACAAAAATGTGAAAGGGCAAAACCCCTGCATTGCGCTTGTGCACTCAGAAGGACTTTTCTCAAATGTCTTTGAATCTCCTTTGTTTCAAAATAATTTTCAAAGCTTTTTGTAAAATACTGCTGTGAAACCTAGAGCATGCAGAGTTTAGCCTGAATTTTGCAAAGTGGCAAGTGTTCACAAGGCACAATCAGTGGCTCGCACACATTGTGTGTGGACGTATTGACTGTCAGAGTAATTGCAGCTATTCTTAAAGAGGCTTTTGCTAGTGTTGAGTGCTTCATGTGATGTAATTAACAGAGCTGAAGTGTCCCAATTAATGAACTTCTAAAAGTTTAGATTTTGCCTTTTGTTCAAGGAAGATCCATTACAGGTGCCTAGAACACTGGAAGCTTGTTAAATCTTGTCCGGTATCCTCAGTGTGACAATAATCCACATGATAACATGCACCACTGTAAGGACCCCTCCAGCACGCACATATTGCACAACTCTTCCCTCACATCAGTCACCTTCTGGTCTTCCAACATTGGGAGCATGATCAGAACAGTGAAGAATTGCACGTAACTTTCAGTCCTTTCCAATTTTTCACCTGTTAAGCAGGCCAAACGATAAGACTTCCCAGCACATATCAAATAAATCTCTAGACATGGTCTTTTGTTTTAGGAGTTTCCTCCCTTGGTCTCCACAAAGCCTGTGGATAAACTACTAGGGACTCCTTGATCACATAGGGTTGTCTTCCCTTTATTGTGCAACACCAAGTTTTTAAGAAGAGGTGAAAGTACGTGGAGGCAAACAGTAGCATCTCTTATTGCATACTAGGAGTATAAGGGATTGTTATATCTTTCATTACTGTTAAGTACGTAGCTGATTGTGTGGTGGAAGGCTTTTAATTTTTTAAAAAATAAATATTAAAATATGACAACAAGGGACATGCATACCAGCTGAAATGCTCTGTCAGACTCTCGATAAAGTTTCACCAAACTTTCACTAGGATTTTTTGACATGGTTGGATGAATCAGACTACCTGCACTGGTACAGACCCACAATCTACCCCATCATGGTAGCTGAAGCCATGCTTCACCTCTGAAAATAAATGAAAAAGCAGTAGGCACAAAAAATCTCTCTGAAACACTGTTGTTTGACTAAGTTGCGGCATACTTGTTTTATTTGGATGCACTGAGATTTGAGTAATTTCCTCATTTTCCCATACTATGGCTCACATTTATCAGTTCTCACACTTTCCTCTTAATTCCAATGTATGCTTTTACTTTTCATGCCTCTTAGCTAGTTTCGGTGGAAAAGTGGTCAGCTTCTTGCTTTCTTAGCCAAGCAAGCACTGCGAATTTCTATCACGTTCAGGAAACAGTATATCCATCATTTTGTCATTATTCTGCTCAAAAGGCCATCAATTAGGCCTCACCTCCTTCAGAATTTTATAAAATGGATGCAATATGCCTCCTAAACACCTTCCTTTCAGCTTGTTTGTTTTATCATAAATTTCATTCTTACCTGCACTGACTCTCAAGCATATTACTCAGCTCCTCTGATAGCCCAGGAATGCCTAATTCTAACTTCAGTGCATGTCTGAAACTTGAAGTAGCTGCATTCAGCAGCACAGAGGCAGATTGGGAAGCTCCCTAGGTGCAGATTTGACACAGCATTACAAATCTTGCAAAGTTTCAGTTTAATAACATGATTTGATAAGACACAAGAAACGGCTAGAATCATGAGGAAAGAGGGAAAGGCGATGTGGGACTGTGAAGAGGAATATAAATGAGATGAAGGTCTCATGTCTGAGAGTGGGATGGTTGCTATAGTCTTTGTTTTTGATGTCCAGCATGCTCTGCAAGGGGTGATAACAGCCATCATTTAGGTTACAGAGAACAGAACTGGCTGAAAATTGAAAGAGCATTTTCACTAAAATATTGATGAAAATGTTTTCTGATTTTCTCTACTAAAAGCTTGTTTCAATAAAAATTTTCCAACCAGCTTTAATAGCAGGCAATAAAGCTGAGTGTATTGAACCAGAACAATGGAATTGTTTTTATGATACATGTTATCTAAGAATGAAGGAAAAGTACTGGAGTACACTTGCAGACTGACAATGACTTCAGAACTAAGAATGTCGCTGGGAAATATTTAGATACTTTGGACTTGATTAACACAGACAGACAGAACAGTGCAAAATAGCCAAGATAAGTGCTATAGAAGAGACAGATACACAACGTGCAATGCAAGTGTTTGTTTTCTAGACAAAGACATAACTTTTAACCTCTTTATTATCTTCTCAAGGCTATATCTTCCATGTATACTTGAGTTTCTTGAAGTGACAGCTGCCCATCAGAGGTAACAAATTCTTCCACTAAAGGCCATATTTTGGCAGCAATTTTAAGCAGTGATTTTCCTTGATGTTAAGACTACATGATTTATCTTTCTTTGCATATCTCAGAGGAAACTTACCATTTTGTCACATTTCCATCAGCCAGAACAACCTTCAAACTTCTCAACAAGTTTGTGGGAGACTGCCAGCGTGAATTTAAAAATAGAGTCCCTAGGAAGTGTGAATTATAAGTCACATGTAGCCCACTCCTCTTCTAAGGAATGATTACATGCCAATTAGCTAAATTCTTTCATGTCTATGGGATATTTCAAGTCTGATAGTGGACAGTTATTATCTACTAAAAAGTGAGAAGAATAATATGTAGATTTATTTGTTCTGAAGCAATATGAAGGAATATGGAGTTAGGTTACACTATGTAGAATACTCAGATAACAGATTAGAAGTAAAAATTCATTAAAAAAATAGACTGGATTATTGAGGAATTTATGGATTTGTTCTTCAAAAAGTAATTAATGGCTTTTGCACCTGATATTCTATGAAGTTTAGCAAGAAAAACAGCTAAGTAATTCTCAAAATTGGCATTTGAATCACTCAATTGCATTGTAACTACTCAGTCAGAGAGACAACAAAAAAAGTAAACACTGGGAATATATCACATTGCTCCTCTTTATTAGTTATTGATATATAAACTAAGATTAATATTCTATAAATAATATAACACATAAAATATAGCATTTTTAAAAAACTTTGATGTATGAATTTGACATTGTCAGTAACCTATTTATTTATTTGTTGAGCTTGATATTTCATCTGGATTGTACATGAAATGATGGGGAAATAAATCAGAGTTGTTAACAATTCTTTTCTGAAGCAAAGACAATGAGCGTTAAGTGGCGGAAAATGACTGATCGACAGTTATTAGGATCAATAACAATTGCAAGACATGTTGATCATGAGATGATTTTCCCCCTCAATGAAAATGTCAATAAAAAACAAACTATGATTCATTTTTTACTACCACATCAAAATTCAAAAGTGTTTTTAGGCTGTAGAGGCAAAAAAAGAAATCAATTTTGCAAAATTTCTATCTCTAAGTACAATTGGTTCAGAATCATTTTTATGAAAAGTTATGATAGCTTCAAACTTCACATGTTCTTTTTCTTATGCCATTTGGGGATTGCAATGTTGATTATTTCTCTGATGTTTACTGTGGCTGTAATCCAAGTAGCAGGAGAATCTGAAGAAAATATTTGGTTTAGCATTTTGAAACCACAGAAAGTTACAAAGAAACTATCAGATGCCACTATTAACAGAAAATATGCACGTTTTAAAAATTGCCTGCACAAAAATTTCATTTGTGATTGTGAAAAGCTGAAGGCTGAAAAATAATCTGTAAACCCTTGTTTTTAACCTCTGAACACCTCTGAAAGTTTTTCATGAGATCAAATGTCCTTCAATCCCTGTGTCTGTGCAGTAATAATAGCTCTGTCCGTGGTGTGAAAAGAGCGTTTAAGGAAGAGGACTTCAAGCATAAATAAGCTTGTTTTATCTTCACAATCTGACTTTGCTCTTTTGGAGGTGTTTCCAACAATTCAACTTTTATAACATCACGGACCATTCTGCAGCAATGTTTTTCTGCGGTTTTGAAAACTGTACTACTTCTGAAAACAGCCAACACTTTCTCTGAGGTACGACAACTACTGGATCTGATTTTTCTTTGCAGTTGCAGGACAACCTACCTCAACTTTTCTCTTCAATAAGTAACTTTCAGACTGGTTTTGCCAAGCAAAAGGCAATGATTTTGACACTCTCTTACACTCAAGCAGCTGAAGCGTTTTTCCTGGGTTTTTTTTACATCAAGTTTAACCTTGTTTTTCTTATCATTTAAATGTTTCCATTGAAGCAGGACGTATTCCTTTGTGGTCTATTAGGTTACATAACTTGATCACTTGTTTGCAAACTGGTTCAATCCACTGCCCAAGGTTTGGTGTAAGAAATGTTTGGGGTTTTACAAGAAACTGTCCCTTGAAAGTTCGGTCCTTACTGTTCTTCATTATGGCAATGGATGCCTTACATTCAGTTTGGATTTTTTTTACTGTGAAGTCAGCAATATCATGTCTTTAACTTATTTCTGATTTTACAGGACCTGTACCTGTTTCAGTATTGACTTTTGCACTTGATCAATGCCTCTGTAAGTCTCTCTGGCGACATGTTGCATGCTGTTCTGTTGTCATTTTCCTGGTTTGCTTAGTTACTCAAAGCTCCTGGCATATTTCCTTAAGACTCGCTGTCTTGAAAAGAAAAATATTGCTTTGTTTTCTGAGGTCAGAATTCAGTTTCCTTCCTTTCCCTTTTTTTTCCCAGTGGGAAATGCACTTTACTCTCCTGTTTTTCTCATTCTTTTACTGGAGTACAGAATGCCCCAGCAGTATGTTTCCCTTGCTGAAAAGCTGAGAATATCTGCCTGAATTTTGACTCGTTTTCCTTCTTTTTGAACTATTCAGGTTGGCCATTGCAATCGGGAAGTACAATATCTGGCTTTCTAGAGTTCCTTTCCAGCTTCTGTCCATGGCCTGACAGTGTGTTACAGCACATACAGATTGTGAGTTTTCCAGCCAGCTTTTTACACCCAGTAGCTGTCCAGCAAAGAAGATTGTTTTCACAAACTTCATAATACTGTTGGAAGATGAGTAACAAGAAGATTAGACATGGACTTATTGGAGGGCCACAAAAGTGATCAGAGGGCTGGAACACCACCTACTGTGAGGAAAGGCTGAGAATGTTGAAGCTGTTCAGCCTGAAGAAAAGAAGGCTCCAGGGAGACCTTATCACGGCTTTTCAAAACTTAAAGGGGGCCTATAAGAAAGATGAGGACAAGCTTTGTGATAGGGGTAATGGTTTTAAACTAAAAGAGGGTAGATTTAGAGTAGATATAAGGAAGAAATTTTTTACAGTGAAGGTGGTGAAACACTGTACCAGATTGCACAGAGAGGTGGTAGAAACCCCATCCCCAGACACATGCAAGGTCAGGTTGGACAGAGCTCTGAGCATCCCGATCTCATTAAAGATGTCCCTGCTCACTTCAGCAGGGTTGGACTAAATGATCCTTAAAGTTCCCTTCAAACCCCAAACATGTGACGATTCTATGATTCTGTGAATACATTGCTGTGAACAAGTAAAGAAGGATGGATTAGGAGCTACCTGATATTTGGGTTAGATGTCCCAGACAGGAAAAATCCTGCACAGAAACTTACAGATAAATCTGTAAGTACTGCACAAAGAAATAAAAGACCTGATATTTTAACATCCTTTACATGCTTACCTCTTGTCAATGGTGAGAATATTTTCCATTTCATCATCTCCCAGGTCTGGACCTGCACTTTAAAGTAGTTTGAGAAGTCATATGCAATATGTAGTGGAGGTATAATTTAATGACTAAAATACCTATTTATAACTCTGGAAATCTTTTTGTCACAACACACTTTTTGTGACGATTTTCTGGTTTTATATGTAATGTGCAAGTAATTTTTTTATCAGTCATACCATGTGTCATATTTTTAACTCATGTCATTAGTATAGCATTGATACAGTAAATATATTTCTAAATATTTTTCTTACATTAGGGTTCTAATGAATTTCAAATGCAAACACTCAAATTTTCAGATAGGGGTCACATTCCTGTGAAAACCCTTGAAGAAGTGAAGCCTGGTGTTGTAGAAAAGGGATAAAATAAATCCATGAATAATTAAAAACTATTTTTCTACATTCACAAACTTGTAATAAAATTACTTTCTATGGTCCCATATATATATTATTTTTAGTGAAAAAAATATTACTTAGAAAACGTTTTACATCAAGAGAAAAGCAAGCTTGAATGAGATTTTAATGTACAGATTTATATTACTAACCTTCTGGTATACAGGAAAGCTACAACTGAAGAGTGGCAACAGTGTTTCAGATTGGGTATCTATTCTTCTCATAACTCCTCTCATCCTTTCTCAAACAACAGTGAGAGTAATGTTTGTGGAAAGTAAATGGAAAAAAAACTTGCTTCTCACTGTTTACCTCCCAGTTGTGGCAGGCAAAAAGTGAAAAAGTGATTGTGCCTTCTCTGTTGCTCAGCTGAGGTAGCAATGGCATTCAGGTTGGCAAATTCGCCTCTGGCTCCCCAGCACAGCCCTGAAGGTGGTGGGATAACAGCTCCCACCAGCCACATCACAATTTTTTGGTTTTCTTCAATGACACCCTGCTGTGCCCACACAAATGTCAGGTTTTGGCACTCTGAGTCTACAAAACCACTCAAGACACCCTTTCAAAATGTCTTATGAGATGAGTGGGCACCTCACCTCTGCCATCTTTTCATGTGTTGGCTTTCTTCATCCCACATGTCCAGGACAGCTATTCCTTCACGAAGCCAGTTGTGCCATTGTCCAACTTAACCTCGTCTGTGACTCTCCAGAGTCAGACAGGAACCACAACATGGGGCTTTGGTGGGGGATTCCAAATGAAAGCACGTTTACCAGGTGCCATCTTCAGCTGTGGTCTATCTCCCATGACTTTGAGCAACCCCGTGAACAACCCCATGGAGCATTGCTGCAACCATACACTGCCCTTGGAGACTGACTTGGGCCACTACAGTGAAAAATTATCAAATGTGCGTTCATGAAGGGGCATTAGTGAATTTGCAGAAACAGAACAGATGTAACGCTCCATAAAATACCAAATCTAGCTAGACACAACTAGAAGATGTTGAATAATAATCATAAAATGGTACAGGTTAGAGCCTGTATTGGGTTTGAATATATTTTTGCCTTAGTCAAGATGACTTCTGTGGCTGTGATAGCAACTGTGGACACAGGCATCAAGAAACAAGCTTACAGTACGTTTTTATACATCAGTACTTTCCTTTATTTTCATAGATCCTTGAGCCACATTTTTGCCATGTAAGGATTCTACCTACTGAGTGTCTTCTGCTGTTTCTTTTATTATCTTTGGATCCTTCTGCCTAGTTGTGTTTCTATTATTAGTGTTGTAATTTTTGCTGGGTTTATGATTTTTACACAGGTTAGATTCAATTCACAGGTTCAATTGTCAGTCCTTGCTTGTTTTGGACATTAAAAATACATATGAATATTCTCTGAAGTTAAATTTTCATACAGTTATTTATAATCAACGCTGTTAAAATTATGGTGAATTGCAAGGTTTTAAATAGCTGGGAAGAGTTTTGCATTATGGTGTGTTTAGCACATAAAATGATCTAGAAGGAAAATAGGGGGTTTTAAATTAATTATTATATTATTTATTTTTAGGCATCATTTCAAGTGATGCCTAAGGTTTAGGTGCTGCAATTTGATTGTATTACTACTGGACTACATACAAAAGAAAAATGATTAAGAAGCTCTCTCCTAGTAGGGTAAAATATTTAGGATTACCTGTTCACACATGCGAGAGGAGGCTTACATAAGCAGATGCAGGTTTTCAACATGTTTAAGTAAAGACAAAACTATATTCAATTTATATTTCTTAACTCATGTTTCACATGGATCATATTGTTTTTTTGTCATTTGAAGTGGTTATACAATAATCTAAGATGTGTTTTCAGTTGTAGGGAATATATATGAAATTCAGCAGCAACTTTTAAATTCTGAATAACTCTAATTTACTGTTAATGATGGCTTCAAGTTCACTAAGAGGCCCTGAAAAAAAATTCAGTTTGTGCTATTGTTTTGTTTAATTGCATCTAACAAAAAATCTGTGAATTGATAACCAAATACTGCAACAAATTATAAAAATATTTTAAAGAGTTAGCACTTATAAATTACTGGTTATTTACACAGATTCTTCTGCTTGAATGTTTAATGTGATTGTCTTCACAAGATATCTTTTACTTTACAAATGGTAGTGCTTGATTCAGAAACTGTGTACAATTTTACATATAAACTTTTCTCCCTGTTGAGAGCAACAAAGGATGAGTCTTCAAATGGAAATAATTTCACAAGAGATTGTACAGACAGACATCCCACCACAGCTTTTCAATTATTATCTTTCAGGTGACTCATTGAATGAATTAATAACAACTGAGTGGAAGCAACAGCCCCTGGGTCAAACACTGATCATGAGATTTTGAATTACAATTAACATGAAATATGTTATGATGAGACTCTTATGAGCTGTTTTTTCTTAGTCATATATTTTTACAAACATGACAACAGTCATTTTCTTAAATTAAAAGGGAAGTTCAGCCGTCTTCTCTCCTTTATTCGGTTGAACAATGGAATAACCTTCCTGAAAGAATTATAGACGTAGTTCACATATTTGTACAAAGTAACTGAACTAACTTCATGGTTATATGCTGATCAAATTCGATTACCTCAAATTATCTTTTAATAGCAAATTGTAACCTCCATAAATTACGTCAAATCACACAGCCCAAGTTTATTTATATTCTGCTTATAAATGTTTTCTACATTACAGCATTATTTGACTTGTCTAGATTCAATCAAATATTCATTTTATACGTATATATAATCTTTATGTATCCTTATCTTTTGTGTAACAAAATTAAGAAATCCTACACATCAAACCAAAACGGCAAAAATATCCTCAATCTACTTCAGGAATTTTCCCTGTTTTCTGTATTATGTCTATTGCATGATTATTCTTCAGTGATCTATGTAAGCTAATAGCCTGGAAAATGGGCTGTGCCATCTGTTCCAGTTGCAGTGAGCTCATAAGCCTTTACCTGAAAATTTGAGTGTAGTTCTTGAACAGCTTCACTGTTGTCTGTGAATTTATCAGGTACATCTGTGTGAAAACTGTTTTCAGTTTTGAACCAGTTTACCCCGTATTTCACATTCTTGCAAAGAGAGTAATATCAAAGTTTTTATTAGGCTGAAAGTAATCAAGAACATTAGGTGTTTAAGAGATGGGTAGATGTTGTGCGGAGGAACATGGTTTAGTGATGTCGATAGGGCTAGGACAAATGTTGGAGTCTATGATCTTGAAGGTCTCTTCCAACCGAAACTCTTCTATGATTCTTTGATTCTATGAAGAAAGAAGAGCACCTGCATTAAACCAAACTCAATGTGTGCTGGTTGTTTCTCATGTATTTCAAACAGGCTTTGAACACTCATGTAGTCAGATGAGTACCTCAGACTTCTTGATGATGAATCTCGAAGGAAGGAAATGCTGCCCTAGAGATACAATGATATAGTTTTTTCCTTACGATTTGGAAAAAGTCAACCATAACCAGAAAGGACACAGTACTCTGAGTTAGTACATTAAGGAATGACTTTGAGGGTAGACAGCTATGCTTTTGTGAAGCAGATTAATTACTCGAAGACACAAGAGACAAGTTTCAGAAAACTTCTCAATGACTTTTTTTTTTAAAATCACTGGTCATCCATGAAAGGGAGATTCTTAGTGTGTTTGTTTTAAGTCAATCCAGCTTCAAAAGGAATGTCACTAATAAACATTTTATTTTCTTAACAAAAAAGAAATTAAACTTGTAAACTAAGAGCTCTTCGCTTTTGCGTAATAGCTTAACATACTATTGATCATTTTTTGTGCTTCTAATGAGGACAATCCTTTTCTCTGTCTCTTTCTCCCTCTGGTGAAGACATTTTTAGCATATTAATATATTTTTATAGTTTTTCTTCTGCAGTGCTGACAGACAAGGCATACCTTCCCCTATTCTTACTGTAAAAACAAAGGCTATCATTCTCAGAACCCACCAGTCTTGTAGACTGACACACAAGTCTCACATATTGGGATTGCAGTAAATTTTCTTGTCTAAAGATGCCCTAGACTTTTGATTTAATGAAGTGTTAGGGGTGTAATGACAGCTACCCTACTTGCTTTAATAATTAGGTTAAAAGTTTTTATTTACACTAGCAATGGTGAACTGTTTCAATCCACTTCTTATGTCTCCGTAAGTTTTAAAGAGCTGTTAGAGCTGGCCAAGTACTTTCAGCTGAAACATAGTTCACCAAAACTTGGATTTTGTCCAACTTGAATTATTTGATTTTTATTGAATCTTCTTGGGGGAAAGTAAAAACAATTCATTGATCTGCAGTCAGCATCACACTAATCTCTAATCCTACTCAAACTTTGTATGTGTATGAAGCTGTATCATAAAGCTCTTCTCATTTGTATTCTCCATGGGGCTGTGGTCAATGTTCAAACCTCATGCCCTATGATTCTTCTCAGACCTGAGTTCATGACATGGTCTCCCAGTAATGGCTGTGCTCTTGTGCTCCTGCCTATCTGCCAACAAAGGCACGAATGTATGTTTTTCAGGGGGCTCTGGTGCAAAGATGCCTCAGTTAGTACATTACTGAGATGGTACTCTATGAACCGGTTTGCAGAAATGTCAACTGATTCCTGAAAGCGCTTCAGTCCCAGAGGATGGAATAGCCTGATCGAGCACTGCACTACACCAACTCTTTACACTGAGGCTTATTCTAAACTGTTACGCTGATTTCCACTGTGTAATATAGACATATTCAGGGAATCAAAATCTGGATTATAAGGACTAAAGGGCCAGTGCTTTTATTTTTTTTTCTGGTATATTCCTTATTGATGAGAAGTCACTATTTCAAACATGCAAGATAAATTTTGAATTGATTTGTCGTAAACTAGTACAAGAAATGAAAACAAAAAGTTTGTTTTAACTTGCAATAAACTTTGCTATTTGCTTTCCATAATTTAAAGCAACTCCCCAGAGTTATTGTTGATGTTTCTTTTATTTCTTGTATCTTATATTACACACATTTTAGGAAGCTAAATTATCATCATTATTTTTGAGTTCTTTAGTATTAGGGATGACAGGTTAAAAACTTCTAGTGAACATGGAAACCAAAACACAGCACCTAATCATACTTGCTTAGGACCACATAATCTTCTTTAGAGGCAGAAAACACTCATTCTCGTAGCTGCTATCTCTTCATACCAAAGACACAATAGCTGGAGATCAATCTGTTAGGGAAGTCTGAACAGAACACAGATATTTCAAAACATAAACTTCTTTTTCTAGATCAATATTTTCTAATTTTTCAGAGGCAATAAGAATGGTATGTAATATGTTGTGAGCAATATGAAGATTTGTTTTCCCTATTGATAAGGCCCTAGTCTGCCTGTGGGGCCAGGAAAGGGGGTGACAAAGCAAAGGTAATACCAAGCCTTTGCCTTCCTACTACACTTGTCTTATTGTCTCATTTTTGGTGCTGAACTCAGAATCTGCTTACAGGTCCCAATTGAAGACATGAGTTAAAATAACAAATCTAAGGAAGAGTTGACATGAAGAGGAAGGAGAGTAAAACAATGAATACAGCAGAAAAGAACAGATTTTAAAGAGGCTTGGGATAAAGGAAAATAGACTTTTTTAATATTCAAAAGTAGCAGCAACAAGTTCATGACCACCTGAGAAATCTGAACATGCATAAGTCTATGGGACATGACGAGATGCATCTCAGAGTCTGAGAAAATTGGCTGATGTAGTTGCCAAAAAACCCTCCATAATATCTGAAAAGTTATGGCAGTTAGATGAAGTCCGTGGTGACTGGAAAAAGTGAAACATTGCATCAATTTTTAAAAATGGTAGAAAGGAGGACCCTGAGGTCTACCGACCTGTCAGTCTCACCACTGCATCTGGGAAGATCATGGAACACATATTCCTAAAATCTTTGCTTCTAGCGCATGGAGAACAAGGAAGTTATTTGGGACAATCGGTATGGCTTCACCAAGGGCAAGTCCTGCCTCACCAACATAGTGGTTTTCTACAATAGAGTGACTACATCAGTGGACGAGGGAAGAGCAATGGATGTCATCTATCTGGACCTTGACACTGTCTCCCACAACACCTTCTCTCTAAATTGGAGGGATGGATTTGGTAAGTGGACTGTTCAGTCTATGAGGAATTGGTTGTATGGCTGCATCCAGAGGGTAGTGATTAATGACTTGGTGTCCAGATGAAGATCGGTGACAAGTGATGTCCCTCAGGGGTCCACACTGGGACCAGTCCTGCTTAATATCTTCATTTATGATACAGCAGGATCAAGCACACTCTCCGTAAGTTTGCTGATGACACCAAATTGAGTGGTGCCTTTGACATGTCTGCGGGACAGGATGCTACCCAGAAGGACATGGACAAGCTTGAGAAGTGGATCCATGTGAACTTTTTTTGCTGTCCTCAACAAAATAAAGAGAGGGACTGGTTGCAGAGAGTTCAGAAAAGGACGAGCCATAAAAATGATCAGATGAATGGAACACCTCTCCTATGAGGAAAGGCTGAGAGCATTGGGGTTGTTCAGCCTGGAGAAGAGAAGGCTCCAGGGAGACACTATTGTGACCTTTCAATACTTAAAGAGGGTTTACAAGAAAGATGACAATCTTTTTTTTTTTGCAGGGTCTGTTGTGATAGTACAGGATATAAGGGTTTTAAACTAAAATAAGGTAGATTTAGAGTGGATAAGGAAGATTTTTTTTACAATGAGGGTTGTGTAACATTTGAACAGATTGCCCAGAGAAGTGGTAGAAACCCCATCCCTGGACACAGGCAAGGTCAGGTTGGATAGGGCTCTGAGCATCTTGATCCTGTTAAAGTTGTCCCTTCTCACTTCAGCAGAGTTGGACTAAATGACCTTTAAAGGTCCCTTCCAACCCAAACCATTCTTTGATTCTATAATTCTTAACAAGAAAGCAACATTGATGAAAATATACCATGTCATCATCACTTAGTTCATCAGCTTTGTCATTTTGTATAAAATGATGTCTGGTTCTCATGAAGTGGGTCATCTGTAATTCTTCTAGAATTCACAAGAATCCCTTGCCATTGCTGTATTTTTAGCAAAGAATAATGAATAACAGATAGGATGAAATATAGTGCTACATAATTGGCAAATGGAGAACGTTTTGCAGAAATCACTCAAACTATTTTGAATTTCATTTCCAGTCATGGTTTATTTAACACTAGTAGAGTGCTGGAAGAGTTTCACAAAAAGATTGATGATCCTCTAGAGCAATTCCTAAGTGTAATATTATGTCTTAAAGAATTATGTCACTTTCTTTAAGGGTGCTGAGAAAGATATTACTATTCATCAATAAAAATTCAAGTTTTACCAACCATCTGTATTGCATAAATCAAGTAGAGTGTAAGGATTTCCCCAGAAAACAATTATGGAATGGAATGAGATGGCCCAAAAGGCATTTACTGTACTAAAGTATGTTGGTAAGTGCATTATTCTGCAGCTACAATGAACTTCAGAATAAATTTTAAGGACAACATTTTCAAGGATATGTACCCAGGGCCCTGTTTACATGGAAAATGGTGTTTCTTATCCTTTGAGATGGGACCTGTCTCCAAGGAAGAGATGCACCTGCTCAGTTTGAAGTGTGATTTTCAAACAGCTTTAAAGCTGGTGGAAAACACTCTTCAGATTAATTTGGACATTTTATTTCAAATGAACTCAAACTGATTAGAAATCTTTCAGATGAACTGAAATAAAATTACTTCAAGAAATTCTTGTGTGTCCCCCCCTCTATATATGCATACATAAGAAACAGTCGCTATCCATGGATAGCTAAGCATGAGCGTATCTATTATTATTATGTAAAGAGAAATTCTGCTTATCAGTTCCTGGATTATTTCTGAGATTCCTTCAATAGCTCCACAACTGTGAGACAAAGGTGAAAATGAGTGCATCTGAGTTTTTCACAGAGAACTGGAATTAGATCTCTGTTTGTTATCTAGGAAACAAGTTTTTGTTTCATAAAGAAGTGACAATAATCTCAAGATGAGAATATTCATGAAATTGGAACTCCCTTCAGAAATATTTGCTTTGAAACTTGTTTAAGATAAGGATTTATAACGTAAAGTATTTCCAGAGCTCTCAAATATGGTGAAGAAAGAAGAGCATGGCATTGTTGTCTAAATTCTGGTGTAGTTTGTATTCGCAAATGTGAGTAGAATTTATTTTGTAAAATAAAATGAGCAGTATGAGGTTAGACTGTGCAGTAAAGAAAACTGTGTGTTTGGAAAGGAGATGAACTTCTCCTTGAAGTACATATCACTTTGATTGATCAATGTCTCTCAAGAGATTGTTAAAATACCATTAAATGGACAAAAGCTGTGAAGGGTAGTGATGCATGTATTATCTTCTCAGCCATCAGTGGCCCTTTGGACCTCCTTGAGACACTGTCACCCCAAGACAGTGCCATACATGCCTGGAGGCAAGGTGGACTGTCTGACCACCACACCAACGCTGGGAGGTGCACTAAGACCACCGTATAGTTTCATAGGCATTTTGGAACTGTTATTTTCCACCACAAATGAGCTGGCATGCAACTGGAACACCTTATAAGTCGTAGTGCAGTCTCTTATCCGTTACCCCAAATTATGTTGTTCCCTCTTGCTTTTTGTATAACAGTGTTCATTGAGCTGTGATGGCTGTACCTCACTCTTACCACAAGTGCTGTGACATACCAGTCTTTCTGCTAGGCATCTACAAAAAAGTTTAGCAATTTCATTAAATTTCCTTAAAACTCAATACCACTCTACAGCTTGTTGAAGTACTCAATGACAACAAGCACTATTTATTCAGGAAAGATAACAATGCTGATCACTACAGGTGGCCTGTTTTTAAAACTTCAGCTCTTGTGGATAAAGCTCATTCACTAGTGTTTTGCTTTCTGAGCAATAACTATCATCCAAAGGACATCTCACTCAAACTACTGCTTCGTTACTGATGTTAACAACCCCAAACTCCCTTGTGCAGTCTCAGCCTCAGCCCTGCTGTAAAATACAGAAATCTCCCCAATTATTCTAAATTCCACTTTTAATTTTTCATTCTTCTTTGCATGTGGGCTTGGCTGTGGAAAAGTTAACAGATACTTCTTTCAAGAACACTCGGTTTTGGTAAGAGCTACTAGTGGTCTGACAAGTCCTTGGTGTGATAGTTTCTTAACTAGATACAAGTATTCGGTGTGTTAGAGTCAGTCTGTAACTTTCCAAAGTGTTTGGGAAAGAGTTTTAATGTTAGCAAATGTCCTGGTTCATAAACAACAGGGAAAGATTGCTAAATCTCTGAGAACTCCTTGCTGACATTTTCCAATGAAATTATACAATTATTTGTTGGGGAAAAAAAAAAAAAAAAGTATAATATACTGAAGGATTCATTTCTACAATAAGAGGTGGGGTTTTCTTTTGATTTTGGCATTTCTTCCAAAATCTCAAATATTCTTACGAATCAAGCAACAATACTTTTCATTCCACATTTTTATCGTAAACATGCCAGACCAGCCTTTCGTACCAAGGGTCTGTACAATGCCTATCATGTAAAGATCCTGACATGGGCCTTCTTCAGGCAACAAATAATTGTTATCACTGCACAAGAACTTCTGACCTAAAAGCTAGAAAATTTTTATATGTGAGAGGTGAAGTGACTTGCAAGTATACGGCTTAGTGCTCTGTGATTCATAGCCTAATTCCTTAGCCTAAAGGTAGGTTAGCCCTCAGCTAGGTTAGCAAAATCAATGATCCCTCTAGTCTAGGCTGACAGTGTGTTCTCAAGATAAAAAAATCCAGGAATGATATGGATTCTCTAGTGAATGTTGTAAAAGATAGATTATAGTGCTGTGCTGAGCTGTCTTTGCTAGCTTCAGCCTTTTTCATCCCTGACTTTGCAGTCACTCAGATTCAACTGGAAGCTGTTCTTTGTCTTCTTGGCAGTTAGTTTCTAAATAATAGCAGTAAAAATCTTGTGAGGCAGAAACCCTAGTTTCAGTAGCTCTAACATTATTCCCAGACAACACAATACACACTCTCCATTATTCATCTAAATCAGTTCAAATGTAGCTGTAATCTCAACCATGAAGGCCTCCCTTTACTTTGACATTTTTGAAAAAAAGATGAATATTGAAAATGGACTGTAATAGTAAATTCTCTCTGTACAGCACATCCAGAAAAACCTAACTAAATTTATGCAAAGACACAAGTCTTCCCAGGGAACTACAGCTAGTATATTTGAGCTAGGACCCTTTGAAACCCTTGAGCTAACGAACACTGCATTGGTCTCATGATGGGGAGCGCTACATTTTTTGCCCTGCAACATAACAGGCTTGGACTGGTTTACAGCCTAAAGGAGATTATAAATTGTCCTGAGGCAAGGAGATATCACAGTGCCATGGGTGAACCCAAGCAACTGTTATCCATCCACCTAAGGTAACCTTGTATGGATGAAAAATGTTCTTTTTCCTGTTGCTGCTCTAAGCTTGATTCCACCTCTTGCATCGTAAGTGGTCAAACATTTGGCCAAGCGTCTGAGTAAATTTGGGGAAATAGATTGCCATCCCTTTCTCCTAATATATTTGATGGTTTGGCAAAGCTTAAGAAAGTAGGACTGACTTTCTAGCTTAGTATGCAAGGTACCTTTTTAGGTTCCAGTTGCTCCCCTGCTATTTCCTTTAGCTCACACTGAATTGTCATATGACAGGACCGTGAAGACTAAGTGGGTCACAGATCTGCAGTGTTTGGTGGTGGAATAAGTAACTTTGGAAGTAATGATGTAGATATATACGGGATTAGAAAGAGTTAATTTTAGATCTTTGTTTTCTGGATAAATGTCTAGCCATCAACTAACCAGTAACAAAGTTGAGAAAGAATTGCTAAAACCTGTGCAAGAACTGTGCAAGGAAGTTTGGTAGCTATGCATCACTGGAGGAAGAACACTCGTTATGTACATTCTACTGGTTTTAGACAACTATATGTTTAGTGCTGTCATGCCAAGGAGCTTCCCTGCAGGTATCTACATATTCAGTTAGGGAAAATGTCTCATGCATGTGTCCACAGAGGCAGACAGAGCCTGAGTTTTATAATAATAGGGTTTGAGGATCCACATTTTGATTTAGAGATTGGTGGCTTGTAGGGTGGGACTTAGAAAGTTTTTGTCTGTTGAAGAGACAATGTTGAACTGAACTGGTATGGTTAGTTCTGGCACTTAATTCATGTTTTAGCAGACAGGTTTGGGTGATTCGAACTTGTAAGTTGTAGATTTCACTGCTCCACTGCCATACCTTTCTGCCCTGATGGAAGAAGTAGCAGAAAAAGTGACTTCAGCACTAGTAGATAATGCTAAACTATCAGATGGGATGGGATCTAAGTCTGCAACCAAGCTACAACAGTAGTGACCTTTTTTTCTAAGTACTGCTGGTGAAGCAACACAAAGACCCCCCCATCTCGTTGACCGTACTACATTAAAACAAAATGATTCCAATTTCAATAGTCACTGCTGAAGGGGAAACAAGGAATGCTAATGAGGTCATTAAAAATAGCTGAATACCAGTTAAATGCATATAGCTTTCCTTAGCTTTTCAGATGAGTTAAAATGCACACATACTAAACAGTACAGTAAGAACACCAGAAGCGTTACCAAGAACAGTACCACAGTTAAACGAGTCTGACAACTAGCAAAACCCGAGGGATGATATTTTAAGGCATGGGCAAAGAGATCAGCTCTGATCCACAATGGATCCCCCACCAGTGATGACAGACGAAACTGTAATTATTATTAACATTGTGGATTCACACTATTTTACAAATTCATATTCCTAATGTTCAGAATTCTGTTATGAATTCATGAAGTTTTAAACAAATGTACAAGTATACGCTCTTCACTATTACAGTAAGTGTTGGAAGAAATTGTATCTAAGATGAGGTTACACTGTTTCAGAATCACAGTTAAAAAACACTTTCAGCATAGTCTTTTCCAAGTTGTATATCTTAGACAGGATAGATTAATGTCATCAGGATGTTTAAAACACTGTTACTAATTCTGAAGATGGTGGCTTATCATTGCAAGAGAAAGGAGGTTTCAGCATTTCTTTCTCACTGTCATATATTTAATGTATCAAAAAATGTAAAATGTTAATAAATCTGTTATTAA
Organism: Trogon surrucura; assembly: GCA_020746105.1. Lineage (NCBI taxonomy): Eukaryota > Metazoa > Chordata > Aves > Trogoniformes > Trogonidae > Trogon > Trogon surrucura. The sequence continues at coordinate 66,787,792 of CM036620.1, forward strand.
ATATTCTATTAAAAATACACATTTTCAGGACAGAATTGTAGTCTGGGGTCTGCATGATAAGTCTAAATTATTTCTAGTGTCTTTTGTTTCATACAAAGGTATACATCATTTATACACAGGAAGAGTTTAATGTCAGAGTATGCTCTAAAAAGAAGTCAATTTTTTTGAAATTCAAAATTGATGCAAATTTTTTGTGCAGGGTATTTCATCCATGTCTGTACACATGGGCAATGCAGAGGCATGCTGTATCTCTACCGTGGCAATGAGTTCGAAGGAGCTGGGAATGTAGGATGTGCTCAGAGTAGCCGTTACTACTGACACTTGCCATCAGCTGTGTGTCAAAGAAGGTTCCGTTTCTTCTGTTAAGGCCCTAATCTGTTCACATCCGACTGTTTGGAACTTGACATCTGAGTTTGCATACCAGTGGCATACTGAGAAAAAGAATTTTGTTGTATATAATCAATATTGGTTTTGCTCTGATTAGGACCCCCACACACCCACATGCATGTACACACAAAAATTTCTCCACAAAAAATAAAATCCAGCTTTCCTGCTGCAGAAGCAACTTTGTAGTAGGCTGCCTCAGATGTATACTGCTGTGTTCAGAAAGGTTTTCACGGGAATTCCTGCTTCTTTTATTGATATCTTTGCTAAAACATCTTTTAACTATGTAACTGTTATGACTAAGTAAATTCTGATAGAAAGCTGTTTTACTAACAAGGCCTCCAATATTTCCTTTAAAAATTTCAGGTTATATTAGTTGCTTTAAGTCTAGAGATTCTCTGTCTTGAAATCACCTGTTAAAAATTCTAGTATATCACTAGGTTTGACTTCTCAGATTAGCACTCTCATAGACAGATAATTTTCTGACATTACTTCTAAGGAATAAAATTAAAGGCTTGTTACACAGTATACTGCCTTTAGTGATAGAAGCAGGATATGAGTCTATAAACAAATGGAAAAATATCTCGGTTTTAATACGGTTCACATGATTGAACTCTTGGCACATGGTACAAATATCAGATGACACAGAGTGCAACTGAAGGACAGTTATCTGTGATGTGAACAAAAGAATGAGCTAGCTGGACCAAAAGGGCTGACTAGGTGGGAAGTTCTTGGGCCTATGTAGTCTAAGACACTGTGCTTCCTCTGACAGCTGAGAAGACCGTGGATCATGGCATTCTTTAGTCAAATTCTCTCTTTCCAGACTAACTCCTTTCAGTGTTATTTTCTCCTTAGGTTTGCTATCTCATGTGGTTTCCTGGTTGCTTCCTAACCCATGTTAGGAGGAAACAAAGAGAGAGGAATTATCCTAGACCTGTTATTTCAAACCATTTAAGCAAACTCAACCCATTTTAAATGACCTGAGTTATCCATCAATCACAATAACATCTCTAAAGAATGGCCAGGGAGCAGTGAAATGTAATGGAGGAAAGCAGATGGCATGTGTCCACAATTCACCACACAGCAGGACTGTGAGTGTAGGTTTAGACTGAACAGGACAAGGTGGGATTTGCAGCCTCATCTCTTGTGCATGGGGCTAGTTTGTCTGGAAAGCCTTTGGAGACAGTTAAGGGCAACTTTTTTTTTGAGAATGATTTCCCCTGCAGTTTGTTGTGTGTCCCCTCAGCACAAGGAAGATGAGCTTTGTAAATGTTTCCCATCTCCCATGTTTTGGCTCTTCAGCCTTCCCTTGTCCTCAGTGCAACTTTTGAGGAATATCACTGAATCTGAAGAGCATCATTTTTCATCAGCGGGATATGAAATGATATACAGTGATGAATAGGCAGAATAAAACTGACATTCTGCTGTGTATATTCATTTTGACACATTTGTATTCTCTTTCCTCCCAGGCTTTGTCTAAAATATGTACCAGATTTTTTATCTATGCCCTTCTGGATTGTTCTTTTTCCTTTCTTCCTGTATTCCCATTTATAACAGTATTTATTTACATAGCTTGTTTTCTGAGGAAGAACCAAACCCTTGTCTCTCTCTTCTGCACAGCCTTGGCATCTCTCCTTCCCACTGTTGAAGCTACACAGGCAGTTTCCCCACAGACAGTGGATACTTGTCTTATGGCAAGCTAAAACAGAAAGCCTTAGTCTCAGACAAACTGTTGGAAATATATATCTGTAGACTCCTATAATGTTAGTAACAGCTTTCGGTAACATATCATTAGAAGTACTTACTTTTAAGGTGGTTCAGTAATATAGAAGAGAAGAACTTTCAAGAGAGGCTTCCCTGATCTTTCTGCTTTCTGATGGTTAATTGTGATGTAAATTTGAGCCTGGCCACAAAAAGAAGAATAATAAGGGAAGATTTTTGTACCCATTTTTTTTGTGTGTGTTTGAGCACTGTCCAGGTTCTGGGGTTTACAATGTACCTTTGGAAGTGGTATTGCATTTCTTAAACAAGTAGTCTGGCACTCAGGATTGTATGGGAGCGTTCTTATGTCTTGTAATGGGAGATAAAAGAGATTATTACATAAGCTTGGAAGCTGGATTTGGAAAGTATTAACATAGAGATGCTTTAAGAGTTTTATTTAATATTTTATGGTTGTTAATGTTGCACAAGTTTGCCGCAAAAGAGTCTAAAGGGCTTTGAGGGATGAGATGTGATGAAACTTGCTAAATGAAATGCTATTCCTTTAAAAATCCACTTCTTATTCTGCTGGATATTAATGCTGGATTTGTGGGCCCCCAAGGCAAGGCTCATTTTTTTAAACTAAGCTGCTGATGAAGGTTGGTTTCTCCTATGTGATGAGTGATCAGCTGGAGTGGCCAAGGACCATTTTCTCTTCAGCAAATTAGAACTTCAACAAAGGCAGAAAGAAGATCATGGAATCATAGAATTGTCAGGGTTGGAAGGGACCTTAAAGATCATCTATTTCCAACTCCCCTGCCATGGGCAAGGACATCTCCCATAGATCAGGCTGCTCAGAGCCCCATCCAGCCTGGCTTTAAAAACTTCCAGGGACGGGGTTTCCACCACCTCTCTGGGCAACCTGTGCCAGTGTCTCACCACCCTCATGGTGAAGAACTTCTTCCTAACATCCAATCTGAACTGATCCATCTCTAGCTTTAATCCATTCCCCCTAATCCTATCACTACCTGACATCCTAAAAAGCCCCTCACCAGCTTTCTTGTAGGCCCCCGTGAGATACTGGAAGGCCACAATAAGGTCTCCTCGGAGCCTTCTTTTTCTGCAGACTGAACAGCCCCAACTCTCTCAGTCTGTCTTCATAGGAGAGGTGTTCCAACCCTCTAATCATCCTCGTGTCTTAAAATGTTACAGTAAGATTAGCTAGAGCTTTACAGTCAACATCCTGGAGTGCATCAAGAAGAGTGTGGCAAGCAGGTTGAGGAAATTCGTCCTCCTCCTCTACTCTGCCCTGGTGAGACTGCATCTAGAACACTGTGTCCAGTTCTGGGCTCCCCAGTTTGAAAAGGTCAGAGAACTACTGGAGAGGGCACAGCAAAGGGCTACAAAGATGGTTAGGGGACTAAAACATCTCTCTTATGAAGAAAGGCTGGGGGACTTTGGGCTTTTTAGTCTGAAGAAGATTGAGAAGAATCTCATTGATGCTTATAAATTCTTAAAGAGTGGGTGTCGGGAGGATGGGGTCAATCTTTTTTCAGTGGTGCCCAGAGACAGGACAAGAGGTAATGGGCACAAACTTGAGCATATGGAGTTCTAAACATGAGGAGAAACTTCTTTACTTTGAGGGTGACTGAGCACTGCAACAGGGTGCCAAGAGAGAAGGTAGAGTCTCCACCTCTGGAAACATTCAAAACCCGCCCAGATGCCGTCTTGTGCAACCTGCTCTAGGTGAACTTGCTCTGACAGGGGGGCGGACTGTCTTCAGAGGTCCCTTCCAACCTCGATCATTCTGTGATTCTATGATTCTGTGAATGTGAGCCCAAAAGAGGATGCCTCTACAAATGCCAAGCATATGTGAGATGTCATCAAGGCTCATTTTACCTCTTCTTCACATGCACAAATGATTTAGTCTCAATACTGAATAGCCAAGTAAACAGTTATGTAATCCAAGTGTACCAATCTGATAGATCTAATAACAATAGTAGATCATCAGAATGAGGGTTGTAAATTCAGTGTCTGTATTTCAGCTAAAGGTATGTCAGTCAAGCCAGTTTAGCAAATAGGTAGGATTTACCAGAAAACCAGACTGGGGAATGAAATTAGTTTACACGGGAACAAAATACAGTAGAAGTGAGATGAACTAGATTCATTCAAAGCCTCATGAGTGGTGAGTGGTGAGTAATTTTAAATATAAGCTGAATCTTTTCAGTGACTTCAAGAATGAGGAAAAAATTGTAAGGTTGATATTTTTACCATGGTTATAATAAAATGCTCTCAGTCTCAAACCAACAAAATATTTTCTCCCCACCATGACAGCACAGTTTCTGTCTTATACAGCTTTCTGCAACAATTACTGCTATGCAGTTTATACTGCCGCATGCTATATTTCATTCATACATCCCAAGGTACTTTCCTTAGGAAGATACACACTGTCAACCTCACTTTAAATGAGAGACATCTCAGAACATATTCACTTCATGCCACTTTAAATGAGAGGTGTCTCAGCACAGGTTCACTTTGTGTCATGAAGAGTGATTAAGAGACCTTCAAGCAAGCAGAGGTCCAAACTGGTAGAGTGCACATTGCAGAACTGTACATGAGTACTGGTAGCTCAGGTCTGCCCTAAATAACATAGGTGTGCAGCTCAGGGCTGAGCCCAGGATAAGGAACTCTCTTCCATGGGAAGTCTAATTAAGAGTTTGCAATGAGATAGTGGTGCGGTCTTGTCTCTTGGTCTACAACCAGTTCAGTACACATCGTGCTCAGGAATTCTGCAAATACTTTTTTTTTTCCCAGTGCTGATATGACAGAGGTAGTCTTCAGGAAATATTGTGTAGTCTAGGAATTGTACTAAAGCCAGTGTGGAAACCACATGTTCTGAGTGTTTCTCCATACAGTTTCAGTTAAGCTATCGGCGATGTTCAGTTTGCAAACCCCCAAACACACCAAGTAAAAGGTTCAAACTTTAGTTTATGAGCTCCAGGATGACTTTAGAGATCTTCTTTTAGCAGTCATATCAAGCTTTTTTAAAGTGATTCAAAATTTAAGCTATAGCTATTTCATAATCCTACTATGTCAATTTTTAAAGCAAAACCCTCACACTTCCGCTTCTAATCTAATGACTTACTCATAGTAAGCACTTTTATTTAGTTCTGTAGACAAATTATTAGTGATGAAGACAGTTGGTACTTTGTTAGTTTCCTATAACTATTTACATGAGTAGAGGATCTTGCCAGCTCACTCTAAATACAAGATGTTCTCAACAGGCTGTGAGCCTTCTCAGCATAATTTTTAACCTAGGAGGAAAACCAGTATTTCCCTTGTAGCATAAACATTCCAAGGACATACAGTATCTCCCTTCCACATAAGTTTTGAAATTTAACATTAATGCCTTCAAGAGAGGTTTAGGAGGAGTTCACCCCAAATTCAACATTATATTATGGAAGTAAATCATCTTAAAAGCAGGTTACTAATGAGCTTTATGATATACTAAATGTATATACTAAATGATATACTAAAACTGTAATTTCCACCTGTGTTTTGGTAAGAAAAATGTGTATTGCATCATCTATTGAAGCTTTTTAACTGTATCTACATGACTTACATTCTTATCCAGGAGAACACTCTTAATGAGAGTCAATCTACTTTTCATTCTGGATGAAGACTGGGCAAATAATATAGTAGCTTGAGATCTCAGTAACATTATTTTTCTCCAGAGGTATAAAGACAAGTTTTCCTTTTTTTTTTTAAAAAAAAAAAAAAGTCTATCTAGCTGAAACAGTCTTTCAAGCCTTTCTTTTGTTCCAGAAGACACATATTTTTACATAAATGCATGTGATTTTTTTTATTACATAAAAAAAGAGCAAATGTAAAATCTCAACAGTAACAACTCCAGGCTTCTTAATTTTTGAAAGAATAAGAAGTTGATAAGAGACTCTTGGTCTTTGCTCCATGTTGGAGGTTAAAAACAAAGAGCAGATATTCTCTGACTAACAATGAAACCAGATCAGATGAAACCTGGTTTTCGTAAGAAGTATTTGTATGAAGGAGTCCTATTTGATTAAGCTAGTCCTATGAGATTGTCAAGCCAAGGCAGGAACACCTACAACTTTTCAGGCTAGGACTCCTGGTCTGGGCTTTGGTACAAAGTCTGGTGCATTCCATCTTCAGAAGTATAATCAAGAGGTCATTCACAGCTGGAATATAGAGAACATCTACTTGTTTAATGATTTACTCTGAAAACAGCTACAGTTTTCATCCTAATCTCACTGAATGTAGAATTTAAGGCAATGTGTTCAAGACTGATCACGGAGTTATTAACTCTGGAAACAGAATTGTCAACACCTGCTGAAGGAAGCTGAGACTTTCCAATGGAAATTAATGAGACCTTCAAAACCTGAAGAAACAGCTAGAGTCTCCTAATGTAATTATCTTATTGTCTTCATTAGAAAGAATGTTGCAGACAATACGAAGCCCTTTCTGGAGGGCACATTGCTGTTAGGACACTGCCTCTTTAACCTTTCTGTGGTATCCTCAATGTTTACTAAGAAAACATACAGAAGTACACCCTGTTTACATGACACTGTAGGAGATTCTAGTTAAACAGCTCTCCAAGAAATATGGAAAGTTGTTCTTCCTTTTTATTCCTGCTACAGGGGTTTGAACTGTCCAAGGGGTTACATAAATATTGTAACTAAGATGAATACATGGATATAATAACTTACCTGAACACAGAATCATTTGAGGTAAAAACTGTAATTTAATTCCCTTTGCTGGTCCTGGTCTTTAAAACGTGACCCATCCTTTCCATGTTGTACAACAGAAATTCCTTTCTGATGCTTTCCCAAGTTACTGACGGACTCCAGTTATTAACTATGATAAGGCCTCTCTGTGCTCCTCTGGAAATGTAGACCTGCTGAAGTGGCCAGCTGAAATTCTCCGTGGTATAATACATGATGTGCATAAAACTAACCATATGACCTTTTTTTTTGACCCTATCTTAATTTAGAGGGGAAGCAAAGACATGTATATCTGTGGTTGGAGTACATTCAAGTGCCTCGGGAAGAGGTTAACACGCCAAGCTTTCTGAGCAGTGCTCAGACTCTTAGACTATATCGCAGAAAAGGGGGAAAAAAATAATATAATAACTAGTGTGGATGGATGAGCTTGTCCTACCACACTGTACCTAGTGGCATAAAGGTGAGACCAAAGGAATTCTTCACACACTCTTGTTTCCCTTGGGAAACAAGAAAAATGCTTGGGAGCAAATTCTCCTAGCTCTTAATCTAATGAAATTTCATCTCTAGGAGTGTGCAGCATAAAATCTAGTCCTCTTTTGGATGGGAGATAGGCTTTAATTTCCATGGCTTTTAATGTGGTGTGTGTACCACAAACACATTAAGAAGAGCTAAAGTAGTGTAGAAATACTAGAGGAACATAGATAACATCTGCCTGTCTCTTGTTTATGTACCCACATTAGGGATTTTGTTTTGACGTTGGTGTTTGAAAACTGTTTTGCAGTGTCAGAGGATACGCAGAATGCAGCAGTATTTGAAGAGTAACAGTAACCTCGTTTGTCTCTGTGTTAAACAAAAGATTCAAAGAACCCACTCATTTCCCTCTTAAGCTTCTGTAAGGACACACAGAAAATAATTTTTGTATTTTCTTCACAGAACTGTGTTTTTGTCTGGGACAGTGTCACTGCCCTCCTCTTGTAGAACAGTCATGCTATTTAGATCCCTCTTACTCCTGTTCTTGGGATAACTTTTAATCATTCCACTCTCCTGAAATATCAGGTTTGTTACAGCTTTACCTTTGCAGGAGTTGCCCTTGATTAGAACTTAGTTCAGCACAGTTTTGCTCATGTTTATCCATGCCGAAGAATTGTGCCATTGTGACACTTCTGAATAAGGTCAGATTTAATATATTCTGTAAAATAAAACAACAGGGTAAAACCGTTATGTAGATGGGACAACATAAAACTTAAGTGAAATAGAATCTAACAATGTGTTAATATTTGTGTTAAGAAATAAATAAAAAAAGTAAAATGTGTATACAGTATATGAATATGTGTGACTTCTCAAGTAGACAAATGGAAATTGGAGGAATAAACCTAGACAGCACATATATATAAAAGGAAAAAAATTCTGTTGATTTGCTTTTCACCTCATCAGGCAAAGTCATGTAGTTCAGCATGGAAGAAGTGTTCCTTCCCTAGGATGCAGAATCATATAAGTGAGGGAGAAAAGTAAAAAAAAAAACAAAACCAAAACCAAAACCAAAAACAGACAAATAGAGATGTCTCACTCCTATCTCGGTGCTGAAATATGAGAGCACTCACTCAAAGACGTAAGGATCTGCTATTTTGTTCCCTTCCTTTCCAGAGGTGTGTTCCTTCCCATGTGAAAAGACAGGCATACACTTTTTCCAAAATAAATATCCTGGGACTGAGGCAGATCCTACTGCCTGTATTGTTGCATTTGCAAAGAATAGTTAAATATTTGTTTTGCCAGAAGAACTATGACACTGTATCACTACAGTCAGGCTGTTTGGTGGGACACAGGCTGGCAGGAAGTTCTCACCCATCTTGGGTGACTATTCCAACCACAGTAGCTTCAACCACATTTCCTCACTAACAATAGTTTGTGTTTTATGCAAATTTGAACAAAGATGTTGAAAGGTTTTAAAGTATCCCAAAACCATGATGATTTAGGTATATGACTGCAAAATAAATGTTCAAATCCTTTCAGTAGTGAAGAGAACTGAGCACAGATTCCTCAGATCCTGAGGGAAGTCTATATCGGAGCATCCAGTATTTCCAGCAGTGATATCCCTGTCTGAAAAGAATAGCCTCTTGTCTGAATTCCAAATTCCTCTCCCACCAACCCTCCAAAGTAGAACAAGTCCAGTGAAAATCTTGGGCCAACTCAAACAGAAGTGAAATTCAGGGAATGTATTGTTTGCTAAGGCAAAATATCACTGAGTCTCACTACTTCGTATTTTATTGTGGCCATCCGGTTTCTTAAGGGGGTCCACAAGAAAGTTGGTGAGGGGCTTTTTAGCATGTTGGATAGTGATAGGACTAGGGAGGATGGATTAAAGTTAGAGATGGATCGGTTTCGATTGGACGTTAGGAAGAAGTTCTTCACCATGGGGGTGGGTGAGACAATGGCACAGGTTGCCCAGAGAGGTGGTGGAAGACCCATCCCTGGAAGTTTTTAAAGCCAGGCTGGATGGGGCTCTGAGCAGCCTGATCTAGTGGGGGATGTCCCTGCCCATGGCAGGGGGGTTGAAAGTAGATGATCTTTAAGGTCCCTTCCAACCCTGACAATTCTGTGATTCTATGATCATCAGAAATGCTCTATCAGGGGACTTTACAAGAGAAAAAAGTTTGATTTATAAAGGACCATTCCGTTTGAGATTACCTCAAATCTCAGCTTTCTGAAGAGGTTGCTGTAATGGGAAGAAAGAAAAAATGATTTCCTTGTTATTAATTCTGGCAGAGAAGAATCCTTCCTCACATAACATTTTTGGATGGATGGACCTTGCTCCTAAGAACAGGGCAATAACTTTAGTATGTTAAAATAAAAAGGGACTTTCTGGGATAATTTATTTACAATAAGGCACTTATTCATTAAGAACTGCAATCCATATTTTTTAATGCGTTTGTGGAGATGGAAACAATTTACTGATTTATTAAATTTCTAGGATTATTTTAATAGAGTTATTTACCATATGCAGTAACAGTATAAAAACAACTGTAGGGTTTTCCATCTGTTTGATAATAAAGGGGATCAATTCAACTATTTTTAGCATTAATATAGGTTGATTTACATGAAAAGCTGAATTTGAAGTGATGAGGAGCCATTGTCCCAGAAGAAATTACTCTTCTGAGTACGAATTTGTTGCATCCATACTCCACCATGAGAACACATTTGTTCACCTTCCTCCACAGGATGCTGACTCAAAAGAGCATGGGTCTGTGGAAGGACAGCAATACCCTCTATTCACAGCCATGACTACAGGCCAAAGCTGTTACAGTTCCTAGAAATTTTTCTTCCTCTAGTAATTCAAACCAGACAGAAAGGTACATTTACCTCTTGAATTACAGTCCTAGTTTTTCTCAAATTTCATTTCATCAGGGTACTAAGCAAGTTCCTAGGAAGCCTCTGAAGTCTGCTATATGAAGATCTGCCAGACTTACCCCTATCTAGCCATAAAAAGGAGATTCCTGTTGGGCAGCTCAGTGTTTTTCTTCACCTTTATCTGTTTGTATGGTATCAGAGTGAAAAAGAGCTGTGCCCATGGACCCATCATAATTCAGCTGGATGCTCTGGCAAACTTGATGTTCCACAGGTCCACAGCGAGGTAGATCTGATTCCACACAGTAGTCACATCTCATCCTACACTTGTTTTTGTCAACGGTCTCACTTGCTTCATTTATTGCTTAAGATTTTATTGAATCAAGACCCTATTCAGTACATGTTAAAGTTGTCTGGTGTTTGATTCATTCTGAGAGTGCCTCCTCACTACATCATGAAGTCCAGTGCATCGTGGGCACACCCAAACTGCATTTGTTCCAGCAAAATTTCAGTACCATCAGTGTCCTGTTGTGGATACAAGATGTGATATCAGTGTGGACCTGGTTTCTTGTTAATTTTAGTTGTTTCTCCTATAGGTTCATAATGTACACAGAGGTCCAGCTGTGTCTACTGTCTGCCACAACTGATCTAGTACAAGTCCCTTAACAGGATATTTTAAAACTGGCTCAGGTGTATCCGCACAGCAGTGATTGCAGTACCTATCACTTTAGGAATACCAGTAAGCATATAAGCAACTTCTAAGATTGGCACTTAGCCTGAGGTTATCTGGAGTTAAGACTGACAGTTAATTTTGGCATTTCTTGATGGCTACTTCGATGATATGTCTTTCACTGATATGCCTGTTTCCCTTCATTTCTATTTGCTATACTCCATAGATTATTCATTAATAGAAATTTCACACAATCTTTCCCAATAAATAAATAAATAAGATAAATAGACAGCTGGCAAGAAGCTATAAAGCAATATCAAAATGATATATTGTGCCCCAGTCCAACCTAGGGACTACTGTGAAATATATTGTGAAGGCTGAACCCTCTGATGGGTAGTATCACTAAACCATTTGAACTGAAGTTTGTGCCTTAAGGAAGACTGGAGGTATTGTAGAATCAGCATAGAAGTTCACTATATATACCTTTCACCTTGAAAAATAAACTTTACTTTAAACCAGTTTCACACACTGTAAAAACTGGTTTGGAGGAGGTGATACTCTCGACCTTTACCATCTGCCACCTCCACTCTCCCTGCTGTCAACTCCGGGCATGTTTACACCGAAATCTGAAGATGTGATTGCCGTCCTGCAGTTACACCCCACGTAGCTGTAAACTCGTTAAGTCTGATACCAGTCCAGCTGCTGGCAGTGTGGGATTCAACATGTAGCGTGTAAAACCTGTCAGCAACACCAAGTAAACATGTAGGGCAGGTACAGATGGAAATGCTGAGATACACTCATCTCCTCTGGCTGCAAAGAGCAAGCTTTGAACTAAAAAGTGGATAGCTCTATCAGCACAACATTGATCCCACACTAGTTGCACAGTGCCCCTTTGGGGACTGAAGGATTTGTGCACAATGCAATGATACCAATGTTATATTATCCACCTCAGCGTGGTCAGGAGAATGAGAGGGGGAGCTCAGGTGTGCAGGCAGAGCTGCAGACCTGTCCTGAGACATCTAGCCAGGCACACTGTTGAGACCATCCTGCAGCTACACAGCTGCTTGCATTCAGAGAGGTTTGCTGAAAGGGGGTCTTGGGGACATGTAAGCTGGCTGCAGTCACACATCTCGTTGCAACATGGACACTTACTTTGCCCATAAATACTGAGAAGCTAAGTTATGGCTGAAAAGAAACACACTCCAGAAGACTGGTAACAGAGAGGGAAAAATCTGTATCAATTAGGTATGTCAATCAAATACAAGAAATATGGTTATTGTAGGAAAACCTCCAGGTATTAACACGCCTAGATCAATGTGCTGAGTGATATCTGGAATTATTTACTGAGCAGCTGTGCTGCAGTATCAATCAGGGGTTGTGGCAAAGACTAAGGACTTAGTGTGGTAGATAAATAACTGAACCACTGCTGCTGAAGGGGATAAGAATGCAAGATATGTTTGAAAGAAATTGCATTTGGTTTGTGGTGACCTTCAGAGTAGAGCATGTAACCCCTCTCCCCCCTTCAATATATGTAGGAGCTACAGTTCCTTGTGTTTGTTTTTCTCCTTGTGGCATCTGTGTTTCTGAGTCTCTACCTGTAGGACAATGTTAAACCTGACCTTGGAAAAACGAAAATCTGCCTGAAAGTAGAAAGGACATAGAAACTAAAAAACTCTGGGTTGGGAAAAAAAAATATGGAAAATTGGAGAGAAAGAAGGAAGGAGGAAAGAAGGAAGGAAGGAAAGCAGGAAAGAAGGAAAGAGAGAGAGAGAACAAGGGAGAACAAAAGGAAAGAGAGGAAGGAGAGAGAGGAAGGAAGGAAAGAAGGAAAAGAAAGAGAGAGAGGGAGAAAGAAAAATTGAAAAAAAAACAATTGAAAAGAAAGGCAAATTGAGAAGAAAGGCAGAAGAAAAAAAGAAAACTGAGGTCAAAGACTAGACATTGGGAATAAGAGAAAGGAAAAAAACACCCAGCATCTTGGGAGCAAATGGGAAGCTCCAGGGCAACTTTGTTGGGAGACCTGGCACAACCTGGCACAACAGGGAAGCACTGCAGTCCCCAGGATCTCCTTCCTCTTCCCATTAGAGCTATGCACACAGAAGGATTGCAAATTGTGGTTTTGTGACTCAGTGGCAATGACCTCGTTCCTCCTATACTACAGAGGTCCTTGTGGGGAAGGGAGGGAATTAAATGTCTTGTGACATACACAAGTTTATTTGTACAGAAGCCATCTACTTTTTTTATCTGCATACATGCATGCACACATTTGACCTCAGCAAGATCCTAAAAGTACCACTAATAATTTTCAAAAAATAATTTAAAATACTTCTCCCATTGCTAATGAGCTTGTGTTATTCTAGATATAAGTATCCATAAAAATGTGTGTAATGTCATGTTAGGCAATAATTGAATATTGGTGAATTATTATTACTATTTTCATTCTACTGCACTCTGTTTAGGTAGTACCTGCAATGTATCAGGCTCTCCTCAGCCTACATACAAATGCAACTATTTCCCAGAAAATGTGCTAATCAATATGATCAAAATGTTTGCAGCAAATATTGATCTGTGAACCTGATCTTCATTGAAAATACAAAAAGGTTGGCTATATGCACATGAGCATCATGTGCAAACAATGATTTCCAGATTGTTTTCTTTCTTTTTGGAAAGTGAGGGTGATAAAAACGACTGTCAGATGCAGACCTGTGAAAAAATGGAATTAATTGTCAGAAAAATCATCTTAATCTTATGTCCTCAAGTCATGCCCTCTGTTCAGCATTGCTTTAAAAACCTGCCTAAACCAGACTTTAAGTACCACTGAAATCAAGATAGCTTATGTAAATAGTTAGGGGCTTTTCTGAAATGGTGCGTGAATTGACAGCAGGATACATGGTTTTTAATATATTTGGAAGTTCTTCTCCATTAGTTTGGTATAATATATCAAAGTAAACTTGTGTGACACGGACAATGAATAAGCTTTCCCTTTTTTTCAGTATGGATATACAGTATTTGAGATTAACAATATCCACTGCCTCAATAAAATGATCCATAGTTCTGCTGTGTGGATACTCAAACTCTTCCACTCTCAAATGTAAATGTGTGATATTCATCAGCACTCCAGTAAATCAATGCCTGTCTGCTAAGCATTAATAATACACAATGCACTTAATGAAAATATGTTTAGAATTAACTAATTTAAATGAATCCCAAGTAAGAAACTGGCCTTTACTATGAGCTGTGTTCTGTACAGAGAAATCAATCTTTCTTCAGCCCTGTCCTCCAAAGCTGATCAGATATTTAAAGCATCAAATGAGCAGTCTGGCTTTCACCATTCTAAACAATTTATGCACTTTCATAGTAGATGAAAAGACATTAGTGCAATTATTATATTGATTAAGACTAGAAACACACTGAAATGACTGCTATGTTTCTTTAAATGTAACCTTTCTCTCCTCATTAAAATGGTTATTGGTAAAACCATTTTCCTTCCCCTGGAACTTACAGAGTAAAGCTAGTAAAAGAAACTAAGTACCATTTATTATTGTCAGTATTTGTAATTGTTTGTATTATACTTCATGGAAAAAAATGTATAAAATGCCACATTTGAACTCCAGACTATTAAAAGTGTCAGGTTTATTATATCATTTCTGAAGACCAATTTGCCTCTTTTTTTTTCAGAATCTTGTAATGAGCCAGGTTCATTTTGCTTTCTACCATTTATCTTTTCAGCGGTAATGGAAAATTTCCCCCTCAGGCACAGCAAGCTATTCTTATCTTAGACAATTAGGCAGAAATGAAAAGGATCATAAAGGTGAGATTTCTTCACAAACAATGTGATATTCTTTATACCATTTAACGCTGAAGAATATCTGACATATAATTTCTGAGTGGTTTATGAAGGCAGTGTGGCTAATAGCCAAATCTGAATAATGCTTCAGCTTCTTGGCGTGTAAGAGAGAGGGTAGGCAACCAGGGTCACTTAAAGATATACTTAGTCTCTAGCTCTGTTGTTGACAATATTTCATCTTTAAAAGAGCTTGGAGGACTTACAGTGACACTGAAAATAAAGGAAAACAAGCCTATGCAAAGCAATTAATTCATTATAAGATAAGAGAAAAACCATACACCAGATTCCCTTACCAGTAGAACTTACTTGGAAGGTTTGCAGACATCAGGGTCTTTGTGTTTTGGGTTTTTTTCTTGTACTTTATTTAATTTTATGATTAACAAGTATATGACAAAGCGATTGCTTAACATTTATAAGGCCTATTAGAAAGAGGAAATGAATATGTTAAAAATAATTGCATCATTCTTTGCATCATGCCAAGCAAGCAGAAAAGGTGCAGTACCTGTATGCTGATAACTTTGATGAATCCTTTTGGTGCTTGCATGTCCATGTTTAGGGTCTGGTGGTTGGGGATGCCACAAAATTCTTCCAGGTCTCTTTTCCAGAAATTTTCTTCTAGCAACTACCAAGTGATTCTATCTCATCATTCCCATCAAGAAATGACAGATGAAAGAGAAAAATAATTAATAAGTTTCAATTAGAGATTTCTAGTGCTGTTGTTTTGTGGCTGATTCTCCATCCTCTCTGCCCTACCCCTTAAAGGATCACTAAGGTACTTTGAGGCCAGAGACCTAGTGTACAGTCAACCCTCAGCTCAGGATAAAATATTCCTCCATAGTCTCTTTTAACCCATGTGAAATGACATTACCATGTGATGTGGCATTAACATACAATGTGACATTGCCAGGTTGTACCAGTGTAGCTAATTCCCAATTAATTTAGGTGCACACACTTACCATAATTAGCCTACCTTCTTAAATACAGCAAATGAGAACAGTGGCATGAGTCTGTGACAAAAAAACATAGAGAAGCAATGGCAAGAATTCACTGTGCAATAACTGCTTAGCTACGTCCAAGAGCAGTGCTATCCCTCAGGTGCCAAAAGGATTTGAAACTCTCCATGCAAGAAGTGAGAGATATCTCCCATTTACGATGTGTATCACAAGATTGGCATGGTATGCATATAGTACATAATAATATAAATTATTTACCTTTTTTCTTCTTTTTTTTTTTGGATAGTTGCATTTTTAGTTTACCTTGTGCCCTTTAAATCCAACAAATCTATTGATTTCTCTGTGAGAGAGAAAAGTTGCTGCTGACTATCCCACTTTGATGCAGAAAGAGTGGTAGACAAAGCAATGAAAAAAATGTTGCGTGGTACAATAGTGCGTACTTATTGCAATAATACAGTAACACAATGGTATTCTACGTGCTACAAACACAAATAATACAGTGCATAATAGGTGTCTAAACGCATGCTGACACTGTTACACCAGGAAGAAGACTCTACCAACTAAAGAGCAAGAAGTGGCAAAGCTTCAATAGGAACAGAACTATGCTCCAGTCCATTTTAGCATTACAGGTCTCTGAAGAAGAAAAAGTATTGGCACTGTACTTAGAGCAAATAGCTGCAATTAAATTCATTACTTAGACAAAATTACTTCTCCTTTCATAGAGAAAATCTCTAATTTTGAAACATTCTAGCTGAAGCTAAAGTATCAGAAAAGATCCCGCTCCCTGGAGCTTACTAACACTCCTTACTGCCCTTCGGATCTGCTGGGAAACTCCTTGAATGACACTTGGAACTCATTTCCTTCAAATCAGACTTAGTTCAAACTGATATTTGATATTCTGGCTCATTTTCATCTAAAGGGAGCAGAAAGTACCCGCATAAGCCGTGAACTAGGAGAATCTGCAGGGAAGCCCTACCTGGCAAGGAGGCAGAAATATTAGACAGAGACCTGTTTGGATGAGCTTATGGTTTTTCAGCCACAGCAGCTGTAGCCAAATGGCAATATGTGATTTCTCCATACGTGTTCCATCTTGTTTTTCGGCTGGCTCTGGGGTCTCCCCATGCATTTGCAGTTGTACAAGTGAGAACGCGCCTGATCCCCAAGGTGATGGTGTGTGATGAGATCATCCTAGTGACTGTGGCCTTCCTAGAACTGCTCAACCAGTACAATTTGAGTAATGGCATGTATATACATATATACACTGTATACAACTGTCTAGACATTTTTTGCAGCAACTCTACAATGAATCCAGTTTGCCAGTTAGAAAATTATGTTCTGATGATGATCTCTGTTCCACATATAGAGACATCTTTTTGCTGTGTCTGAGAATTGCTGAACTAGGACGTGGTGTTAGTTTTACCCTAGACTCGATATTTTCTGATTTATAAATTTTTTATGTTGGTGTATTCTT
The DNA here is from genome assembly GCA_020746105.1 of Trogon surrucura. NCBI lineage: Eukaryota > Metazoa > Chordata > Aves > Trogoniformes > Trogonidae > Trogon > Trogon surrucura. The sequence continues at coordinate 66,804,914 of CM036620.1, forward strand.
CACTTTTGTCAAGAGTACCAATTAAGAAATAGGAGCTCATGACTCAGGTTTCTTGAAATAGAGTTAGAGAAATCCTTCATTCCACTCAGATGAATCAAAAGTCTACATGTACATTGCTTGACATACCTAATTTACAGGATTATTACTGTTGCCAGTTTGACATTTTACACTTCAAATAAATTCACCCATAGGCACAAAGACACTTTACACAGATTTTCTTATTTAAACAAAATGTCACCGTGAGAAAGAGACAAGCTTAGTAAAAATTACCACTATCCTGTAACAAAAGGGTGCTGAATTTTGAAATAGAATGAACAAGTTTTGACATGAATAACACTGGCTGTCAACTGCAGAAGTGGATAAATTTGGAAAAACTTGTACAGGAACAAACTTATATTGAATGAAATATGTCCTCTAATTTTTCTATATGTATCCTGCATCCATAAGGTTAAGACAGATTGATACCAGTAAAAAACTAAAGTGAGAAAAATGTAAAAAAAACCCCTGTAATATGGAATTTCTTACTTATACTGCAGAATTTTGTTGTAATGAATATTCGTAAAAATTAAAAAAAAAAAAAAAGCATATAATAGTTTCTACTAACACATCTGCAACATTTCTTATAGTTCTGCAGACATGTCCCGTAGCTGCTTGGTCACAGGCTTATGACGATGCTTGGGGAGTAGAAGATAATCAGACAGCAGGAAAGTAGGCATGGAACTGTGCAGAGAAAGGAGAAGGAAAGTTGATGTGATCTAGTGTAGCTAATAAGCTTTCTTTGTAAGAAATTCACAGAATGAAAATGGTTCGGACTTTTTTCCTTCCACTCCTGTGCCTCTGTCAAAGGAGAGACACAGTTTGGGGACAGAGACTAATGTGATTGGAATGAAAAAACTATATCTAGTTAGCAACTGCTTCAAGTGGATGTCTCAGTGCGATGGACCAGAAGTTCTGTGGACACCTTTGTATGCTAATTATATAATGGGAAAATATGGCAATCTGTTTAAAAAACATCCAATGGTCTCTCCAGAAATTCTCAAGAAGTGATTCTTGTATGCTTGCAGAAAACCTAAAGGTCGTCAAATGTGCTGATCTTGCACTATCTGATAATTTTGTGACCAAAAAATATGTGAAGATAAACATGTCATGAGTTCACATACAAAAATATTTCTTCATATATGATTCCTTCAAGGATGTGTCGTGAAAGATCCAGCAAGTAATCTTTCTAAAAATTGTTTTATTACCATAATTGTTCACTGCCTGTCAGAAGAAAGAAGGTGACTTACTTCTTTCACCTTAAAAACCAATGTTATCCCCCATCTCTTCCTAAAAATAACAAGTTATCACAAGGTAAGATAACCATCCTGATTAAGCACATTGGAAATAAAGTGAATTTTGCCTCATGGTGTGATCTTTCCGATGTTATTGAAGATCTTGATGGATGTCAATACTTTATGCCCAGACATCAATATGACATTCAGAGATTATGCCTCAAACAAGATTATCGTGTACATCACATAACAGTTTAAAATGTGTTAAGGCTTGATATTGTGTCTGCTGCTAAGAGCTTTCAGAGACAAATCACTCTCAGGGCAGAGATCTTGAAATAATATGAATGATGTTCATAATGTAGCGAGTAACTAACAACTGGTAGCAAGCCCTTTTTTTATTTAATGACTTGTATACTTCAGAAATTTAATCTACAGAGATTATAACAATCATCAAACAATTAGTGAAAGCACTTTAGAAGAAATCCATACAACTGTGAAGAAGGACAAGGACAATTTCAAACTGACAAAAAGTCATACTTAGGCACAGACTTCTGATACTTATGCAAGGATTTGGGGTGTTGCACCATTCATTAGCCTGGAAACCTTAGAGTTTTCCACCTCATTTGGCAAATACGAGAATTTCTAGTCTGCTAAACCTAAGCAGAGTGCTCACAGATCCTTGACTTTTCTGTGGAGGAAGGGATAGAGGAGATTCTGTAAATTTGCAAAATATATCTTACTGGAGTATTTACAGAGGCCGAAAACTCCACGTTACTACAACTACACTAGCAATATCCTCTTACCGGTTCTGCCACCAATGTAGAGCTGCTCAGAATGACACACCTGGAAGGAGTTTCCTTCTCAAGCTGATGGAATAGCTGTAGTAGCCGACTGAAGTTGTTGGCTGTAAAATCACAATCCTTAACACCAGCAGAGCAGTGTTAAGGGGAAAAAAAAAAGCACACAGAGAAAATAAGTACAGACAGTTAAAGCACTTGTTAACTGGGATGCAGAAAAAGAAAACTAGAAGCTGCAGATGACAGAAGCGTTCCACCATAAAAGTAAATGTTTTAGCTGATGAATGTCAAGATTAAATATCAAAAGCAAAGAATGCTTACACATAAATATGGGACTGGCACATCTCAAGGTCATAAAATTTATTTGTATGCTGTAATTATTCTTTAAGTGTGCACTTCAGCTGAAGGCCTTGTGATATACATGAGAAGTTTTAAAGCAAAATTCATATCCAAATTACACACAGAAAGAAAGTTTTGAGAGTAAACAAGTAAGTTTGTGGCAGTGATAAAGAGTTGTAGCAATTACTGATTTTTTACATTGCATTTACAGTTAGTGTGACAGCCATTTGAGTCAAACCAGATGTAAATGAGATACTGTTGAGACTGTACGGAGTCCATTAAGAATAAAATGATATAAACTCTCAACAACAATGAGACTCTAGATTGATGTCCTTACAGCACTCTGAATCATTTAAAATAACTCCACATCTAAAATCAATCAAGAGATGAATGTCTATGACAACTTCTGTGTTTTCAACAAGAGCCCAACAGCTTTGACATCTATTGACTTAAACACTGTGGCTGAACTACAACAAACCTTTCCACAGCCAAATACAGATCCGAGCTGCTCTGAAGTTACACTCGGTTTTCCCAGATGTTCCATGTGCCCTGGTTAGCCTTAGCCTTTGGAAAGCAAAATTTAAGGGAGAATTTATCAAATTCACAAAGCAAACCCACTATCTTAAGGTATCTTTTTCTTCCTTTTAGGCAATGTAATCCCCACTACAGATTTTGTTTTCCTCTTTCTCTCCTCAGCAAATGTACTGGTGAAATGTCTCTTAAAGCATAATTGTCTTCCTAAAGGACAGTTCACAAAGCATTTAAAATTAAAATGTTAATAGTTAATTTACTGTGTAGTTAAACCAAATCAGTTCATTATCAGTCAAAAACCCAAGCAAAATTATTAAACAGAAGTCAGTGTTCAATCAGCAGATGTGGGAATATTGTGTAAGGTGGCTAGGACAGTCCTTCAAGTGGCAGAACTGTTTTGGACTGTGGAAGCCTTCAGGTCTTTTCTGGCAGCTGTTTTCCATATGGAATTGTTGGAGTTGTAAGGGTAACCACTCAGGTCTCAAAAGGAGGGTGTCACTTTGCTGAAATTAAAACCCTGCAGAGGCTGTTCAAGGAGGGATCAGTAATTGCCGTCCTTCATTCTACATTTTACGTGTTTGACCTATTCGAACTGTAAATTCCTTATAGGCAGCAGCTGTTGCATAATCACATATAATTTCACTATAGGATCCTCACTGAGTAGCTAGCAACATATTTATTTAATAAATAACAATGTGGAGATACTGTAGATACAGAATAGTCACAGATACCTGTGGTGAGATATATCTAAACACTTCAGTTCTTTCTTATAGTGTTATTCCTTCTTGATTTTAATTCTGTTTAGAAAGCTCAAGATGACCTTACTGCTTTGACACTAAATCACAGGAAAGAGCTTCTAGTGTCAAAATAGCAAAAAGAAATGCCAAGAAATCTATGGATACGTCATTGCAAAGTAAAGCTGTCAGCTCCTGCTTAGAGAAACATCAGATTTACATTTACTTCAACAAGTAGTAAACAGTCCTGACAAGTGAAATGTTTCTTATGCTTCATCCCTGAGAGGATTTAGAGGAAGGCAAATGCTGCTGTTTCTGAGAGGTTCAAATGCAGGTCATGATGCCACCAGGAGGGCAAGCCTGTTCAGCAGAACCACGCACGCTGTCCTCCCTGAGGTGCTTCTCAGCCTGGGACAGGTCCCAATGGCTCTACTCACACAAACTGCTTCTGGTCCCGCTCTTCTCCCACACACAGCCCCAGGGACAGGTCCTCCTCAAACACCTGGTGAAACCCAAGAGCATGTAAGGGTCGCAGGCAGCCACCACCGCTTGTTACTAACACACTACAGGACTTTGCTTGAAGTTTGTCATCAAGACATTGGTTTGCTCTGTTCAAAAGCAGCTTGCAACTCCTCAGAGGCTGTTTTCCACAGAGCTACAAACAGAATTTCGTACATGACACAAATACAAGCATACAAATCTTTATCCTCATTTTTGTTTGTTTGTTTCCAGAAAGAGGTGATAGTAATGTCTTTTGCTGTTAATTTTGTATAGTCAAAATCAGATTTCAGGAGGATGTGAAGTCCTACACAGGAAAAAAAGAAGGTTTAAATAAAATATATCTGAACAATACACTAAATAAATTAAAGTTTAACCTTTCAAGGCTATCCTTAAAAGTCCTTAAAGGCTACTACTGGATTGGCTTGATACTTTGACCAGTGGGAAGCTTAACTTTTAACAGCTGTCCATAGCTTGGTTTAGTACTTTGGTACGTTAGCCTTGGCCCTGCTAACAGTGTTTAGCCTGAGATCACAGTTCACATCTCATATTATGGTGATTTATATTGAAATTTGGAGTACTGGTGGTCTCACTTTTTTAAAAAATCTGTTTTACCACTTGATAGCATGATCCTAATTATACTCTGGTTATTTTCTGCAACATACCCTAATATTCTCAGTTTAACTTCATAACTGTAGCTAAATCATTCTAAATATGTTTGGGTTAATAAGTTCAGATTTCTCTTGAATGCAGAGGCCAAAGTCCGGCATTACTATCGACATATAAGCAGTGCAGGGAATGTTGCAGGAAGCTAGAAGCAGAAAAGATCCCATTACAAATGTTCTGTTGTCTAGTACTTTCTCTCCTTTTTGAACTACTCCTTACTTTGGTATAGGCACAGTTTCTTTTGCTTTTTATTTCCCTCAGGCTGTATTCATTTGTTCGTTTGTTTGTTTTTCTTCATGGTCTTTTGATTGCAACATCCACTTCTTCACTATAAATCCAACATTTATAGTTCAAGATTATGATGTACACAAGTGTAAATTGCACGTAAACATGAACTAACATTTCTGGTCACAGTATTGAGAAAAACAAGCTGTAGAAATCTTTGACAGTCAAAGGAGGTTTGTGCAGGCAGGATGACACCAGCTGAAGTGGTCTCTCTTTATTTCTCTTGTCAAAGACAAAAACTGTTGAATCAGTCAATCTTGATACTAGGAAGAATTGTGGTATTCATAATGGCATTCTTTAATAAAGAATTTAACTGTATGTTCACCTTCCTAGGTGTCTGTTACTCCTATCAAATAACACCAAAAGAACGGAGACATCAAATATTTTGATCTTTCACTACAAATACTCCAGCAAACATTTTTTATTTTTCCTTTTTCTTTACAAAATGTCTGCAGGAATGAGACAAAACAGCCAGGTGTGCTGGTTTGAGAGCACCAGGATAAAAGTTTCCTGGGGCTGCCTGGCACAGGAGGCCGTCACAATAGGGGAGGAGGGGCAGCTGTGCCTATGGGGGAGAGAATGGATCAAGCGACCCAAATGGACCAATCACAGTGTTCCTTCCCCATAGTGCTCAGTCTATAAAGACCCCTAAGAAGAGCCCTGGGACTTTTAGTGTCTGTTGTGTTGGAAAGGACATTGTCAGTGGAGGGTGTTCCTGTCTCTGTGCTGAACTGTTTGCTGGGACAGGTTGTCTTCCCTTGCACCCCTAGTAGGAGTGGTATGGCTGCTCCAAGGTTTGCGTGTTTTTCTTTTATGTTTTTGTTTGTTTCTTTTGTGTTTTTTTTTGTTTGGTTGTTTTTTTTGTACTATCACTGGGATGCTGGGCTCAGGCACTCCCGCCTACAGCTTAGTCCAGTCTCAGACTTTTCTAGTGAGGGCTTACTTGCCATCTAGAAGGTGTGCATTCTGTATCAGGATATTCATTTGTGTTTTTGAATATGTTTGCATACTTGTATATAGCATCCTCAGTGTTATTGTTAGTATTATTCTCTTTTTCATTAAACCAGTTCAAGATTTTTTCCAACCTCAAGGTGTCTCTCCCTGATTTCCCCATTATCCTCCACTGAGAGGGTGGTGGTGGGATTATAGAGGGCATTTGTAAGAGTTTAGTGCATGGCTCAGCCCTAAACAGACACTAGGTTAGCAGATACACAATGTTGTTTTTTTTCCCTTGTAATCATGAAGTTTGGAAGGAGTTTTTAAGTTTTACTGTAACTTTCTTTTGTGAATCTTGAATGGAGCATACGTACAGACAAATCCCCAGAGGCTCTTTTTACGTTGCTTGGAAACACAACTGTACAAAGCTGTGGAGATTTGCATTGTTCTGCCTAAAAATAAAAAAAAACCCACATTCTTACACAGAAGCAAACCAGTTTTTCCAAGTTTATTCAGAAACTAGTCCAAATTTCTGAATAAAAATTTGCAAAAAGTAACTTCTCTGTGTCTCAGAGTACACTTTTCACACAGGTTTGGCGTTTAGCATATATACCGACCAGAAAAGTCTGCAAGAGAAAAGAATACATGGCTGTCTATATAAGGATTCATTAAAATTCACATAATACCAGGAGCAAAATTAAAGATATCAAATATAGTTATGACAAGTGAACTAAGATTAAATCTCAATTTTGGGTAAGAAGTCAGAGATAAAAAGTCCAATGATAATGTTATTGAAATTCGTCAGAATCCCACAAAAACACTGAAAGAAAAGTGTTCGTGCTACATAAAATGTGGTCTTTCTAGTTCTCATTAATATCCTTTGGCTGCACCTCATTATGGAAGACTGGTTTAGAAAACATTTGATAAAAATCTTGGGTTTAAGCTTGTGAAATTGATGCTGTGTCTCTTCTATTGTTTTGATGGTTGTGCCCCACCCTTATCATGCTGTTGATAAGGGGTGTTGTTTGCAAGTTTTCCCTTGTATCCACTTGTCTCAATGCTTTGCTCTCGTTGAAAGAAAAAATGTCTCTGTTTCATCGAATCATTAAGGTTGGAAAAGACCTCTAAGATCACCTAGTCTATCAGATGTATGGAAGATGAATTTTCCCACCCAGCTGTCACTGACACTGTTATGGCTCAATGAACAAAAACTATCTCTGTTGCCTTACCCAGAAGATCTGATGAATTTGGACTTCGATCATGGGACAATTACTTCTAAGAGCAGTGCTTGTGCTCTGAAAGCTAACCATGGAACAGCAATCACAGAACACCTGAGGAGAGATGGCACCTCTGGGAATCCTCTGGTCCAATCATTGACTCAAAGCAAGATCAGTGAGATTTGGTTGCTCAGAGCTGTGTCCAGTTGTGTTTTCAATATCTCCAAGGGCAGATATTCCATACCACCTCTGGGCAACTTGTTCAATCACCCCTACTTAAAAAAAAAGAAAAAAAGGTGCCTTCCTATGTTTAAATATAATTTCCTATATTTGGATTTGTGCCCACTGCCTCTTGTCAGTGGTCATCACTGAGAAAGGCCTGCCTCCCTTTTCTTTACTCTCCCATTCAGATATTTCTATACACAGACAAAGTCCCTCTGAGCCTTCTCTTTTGCAGCCTGTACAGTCCCAGCTGTCTCAGGACCTCCTTGTATGAAAGATGCTTCACTCCTCCAAACACCTTTGTGGCTCTTCACTGGAATCACTTCAGCAAGTCTATATCTTTCTTTTACTGGTTAGCCTGAAGCTCCACACTGCAGGTGTGGCCTCACTAGTGTGGTGCAGAGTGTTGTCACTTCCTTCAACCTGATGGTAACTGTCCCTCTAGCATAGCCCAAGATCCAGTTGGCCGCTTTTGCTGCAAAGGCACATTGTTGGCCCATAGTCAACTTTGTGCCAATGGAGACACCCAGATTCTTCCCTGTCAAGCTGCTTTCCAGCCCCAGTGTAAACAGGTGCCTGGGTTCATTCTTCCCCTGTTGGGTGGGCTTCATGAGGTAGTTCTTTGCCCATTTCTCCAGCTTGTCAAGGTCCTTCTGGGTGGCAACATACCCAACTACTGTATCAGTGGCTTCTCCCAGTTTTGTATCATTAGCAAACTTGCTGATTGTGCACTCTGTCCCAGTGTCTATGTCTTAAGGAAGATGCTAAACAGCTGCAGTACTGATCCCTGGAGCTCAGCACTAATGGTGGCCTCCAGTGAGACATCATGCTGCTGATCACAACCCTCTGGGCTGGCTCTTCAGGCACTTTTTGGTCCACCTCATTGTCCACTTATCTAGTTTGTACTTCATTTACCTAATTTGTACTTAATCAGCTTTTCAGTGAGGATATTATATAGAAAGTGTCAAAAGTCTTGCATTTTACTCCATTTTGGCTACTCTTGCCAAAGAGTTCCTTTAAGACGTATCTATGAAGTTTTTGATCACTTTTTCATATCATATGTTTTTTCAAAGAGAATATTTTGGAAGAGTTTTCTGAATTTCTTCCTTATTTTAAGGTAACTTATGACATTTTAAAGTTTGACATTTGGAGAAATATGGTGTGCTTAGATCAGCATGCTCTTTAGTTTCAACATTTCAGCTAGTTTGTCAGTTAAAAAAATTTCGAATTAATGTTTTCTAAAGAATGTTCTGGCAGGCTCAAGGAATTTTATCTTCGAATTCTTTATTCATGAGAATTGTTGCAATTTTGACTCTCAATTTGCACTGTGTTTTGATAAAAATAAAAAATAATATAAGGCTGAAAATGTATGTCAGTTCCAGTAGCTGTATACAACAGCCTTTGTCCTTCTAAAAAACCAGATATAACCTATCGTGTATGATTACATAAAGGATTACCATTTCATATTCACTCCTCTCATTTTGCTTGGAAGCTGTCCTGTGTATTCTATTTATGCAATCCAATTAAAATGCCTTCACACTTTAAAATAACAGTACTCATAATATTTATGAGTAGTCCATTGTTGAAAAATTGTAAGTTGCAATATTTCTAAGTCAGCTATAAATTGTTGTTACAGATGACGAATTTTAATGCAAAAGAATGTAAAAGAGAAAGAAATCATTACATTGTGGTGTTGATGAATATAATGGATGAAATTCTGGGCACGCTCAAGTTTGGGACAAGTTATCATTGACTTGAACAGAGCCAGGGTATTATCCAATACATTTGATTCTGTCTTTCACACGTCTTCCTAAAGAATCAATTATGTCCTTCATATTTGTATTTTTGTAGCATCAGGAAGCCTTGGTGAAGACTGCATTCTGGGTGAAGACTGCATTCTGATAGGCATTACACCTTCATGTGGCTTATTAGTCTTACATGTGTCACTCCACAGACTGCTGTAGGATTACGGCAGCTGTATATAGTTATATATAAGCAGAGAATCAGGACCTTTCTCCTGTTTTGATTATGCAACCAAGTTTAAGGCTTAAGCTGCAAAGTAAAATCCTTTTTAAAATTACATGCTGGGTTTCTTCCTTTCAGGGCAGCTACATTAGGTTCAACAGCTTCTTTGAGATGTTCTAGCCTGTTCTGAGTGCCAGTTTTCACACTGGATTTTCCTCCTAGATGAGCACACATACATATTTGCATGCAAGTCAGAGATGTGCCAGGAAACACAGGAAAGCAAATTTTCTTGCCTCAAAGTTCTTAACAGTCATGAGCCCTTGGTACTTTAAAATTTGAGGGTTTAATTTGAACAGCAGTTCAAGTAGCTTTAAAATAGTGTCAAAGATTATTTTGAGCAGATTTCTACATAGAAACTTCTTTCTCTTGCCAAAGAACTTAAAAAAACCCCAAACAAACTAGACCAGACCCAGATAGCCTCCTTTGTTACCTGAAGGTATAACATAAAAGTTTTCCAAATTGAAGAGTGGCTTCTGCTTCTCTGTATGTAGAGCACAGAGCTCTCCAGTGAGTGACAGAAGCTGCAGCCTGTGCCCATGACCAATGCCACCACAGCTGCTGTGGTGTCTGTCTGTGAGCACAGTACCAAATAACAAGCAATCAAACTTTCTGAAGTGCTGCATTCAGGATTTCTTGGCCTGGAGATATGCAATCTCACACTAAAATCTAACCTTGCTTTTCTTAGACTATTACTATACACAGCCAAGAAGAATTCAGAGATTCCACAGTGTAAATAAAAAATAAATTCCTTAGGCCTGTATTGTGATTAGAAGAACTTTTCTCAGTAAAATAAGTCATTTGTATGTTTCCAAGTGAAGCTCAGATCTCAGAATGCAAGCCAAGTTAGGTGTCCTGGAACTTCAGTTAGTTCACTGAATGGTCCCATTATAAAGAACACCAGTTTTTACTTGTTCCTTAAACTATGGCATGTCAACACCTGATATTTCAGTATGATGAAATAGACATTTAAAATGGAATAGGTACTGTGAGCTGGTCAAACCATTTTGGTCCCTCTGTGGTAGGAAAGTCAAATGTGACTCTTGATCAGGTGATCTGACTAGCGTATCTCACTGATATATTTCATACAGCAGCTGGAGACCATGTTAACTTTATAGGTATGAAAACTTACTGAAAATGTTAACATATTATTCAAAACACTGTGAGGTTATGCAAATTTATCCTATAAGTTCATTTGGGTAGCTATATCCTGACAGGATTTTCTAGACACATTTTTTAAATTTTTTTTCTTAGATTTCAAGTCAGTCCAAGTAGATTTGCAGAAGCAAAAGATGAGTCCTTCAAGCACCAAAAATTCTCATTCTAGCACTCTACCAGTGCAAAGTTGCTAGTACAGCAAAGTTCCAGCAAATCCATTCATTAACCTTAGACCTCATACGTACTCTGCTAAACGTTAAATCGTCTTCAGGCAGTCTGAAAGTAAATTGCTGTGCTGGTATTTAGGTTGCAGCTTACCTTTCCTGGTTTTGGTGTGTGAAATAGAATAAACAGGATAGGACTTAATACCCTTCTGACTGTTATAGGAAAGTTTGATAGACTGTCATGGACCTTTACTCACTTTCCATCATTTGTGCTTGTCAAAATTGACAGAAACCACTTAGACAGACAAGTCTTTTCTATACATCTTTAAATTACCTCACTATGCCAAGGGTTTTTATCAAATTAATTAAAACTGCATAAAGGTCAAGATTTGGTTTTGACAGCATTGGCTTGTGAAGCAGTGAAAACTGCTTCAAGTCTTTCACAGCTTGCTTTGAACCCACAGTTGTGATCTAGCTGAACTACAAAATGTCACAATAGTCACATGATCAGTGTAACTATGCCCTTTGAGTGGATATATAGTGAAATTCATGACTATTTAATAAAGATGAAGAATTAGAAATGTGACAGAGTAAGACATCATAAGACAGCTTCTTCCATTAAATAGCAGAATTAAGGTTATTTTATTTTTAAGTAACGACCTTTTCTCATTTACAGAGATTTTAATTTTAAATTCCATATTTTCTGACATAACTGAGGATTGTTTTGGGTACACCATGGGCTACACTTGAGAGATTTGGGTGCTAGCCTTTACTTATCCTCTCTTTTCCTAGTTGCACCAATTTTTCAAAACTAGTGTTGGTCACATTTTCACCTTCTTTGAGAGAGGCTAAAAGGTTTGAGTAAGTTTGAAGAAAAGTGAAGCTGCTTCACAAATTCACTCCAGCTGATTTGTCACACATATATAACCTAGAGAGTAGTGTTAAACCATTTGAGCCTATGTAACATGACATATCAATTCCAAGCTTTAAAAATTATCCTACTTTAGGGAAAGGTAACATGAAGACCATGTCAATAGTTTCTTATTCAAAGGTGTGCAAAAACTTAGTTGAGAAGAAGGATGGTTATATAAGTCTGTCTCTACGTGAAGCAATCAGCTTAATTGCATGCTTGCCTCTAAGCATATGCATAATTCTATTGAGCTGAAGGGGATCTGAGAAATCTGTGAAAGATGCAAGAAATATTAACTTCTCCAAAGAGAAATAGGGAGACTGGTGTTACAGCCTGTCAAGACACGTGTCTGCTGAAAGGCAGACTGAATTCCACTCTATGCTCCAGAATTTGACCGTAGGCTGCTCTTCCCCTTCTACAAAAGTAAGTATGCCCTGGGCTACAGAGCTGGTCTTTCTCTGTGCTCTTCATCAGCAATTATTTACTCCTTTCATATAAAATAAAACAGTGTCAACAGAAGTGGTTGAAATAAACTAATTCACAGAACAGACCAAGAAGTGTTTGGGGTCCTTTTTGAGTTTAAAACCTTTTGGAGAAACAATCTCTGTTACCCTCCCCATGTGGGGATATTCACCGTGCTACTGATTAAAGTGTGGAGGAGTACAGCCCTGCAGCTACTGCCATGCTTGTGAGCTTCAGGCAAATCCAGATTTTAAGGGCGAATTCCTGACTCCTCATGGCTTGATGTGTCTCCTCAGACCAGACTTTGGAGGCGAACCCTTTCATCAGGGTTGGAGTGAATCCCAGTTGTTCTCAGCCTTTACTACCAGGTGATTTAGGTGGCTTGTTGCTCAGTGATGCTTGGTGCAGATTTAGCTCTTCCCTTTCCTTAGAATGGAGTCTGACTGAAGAAAGTAAGGTGACTAAAATGAAACACTACAGAGCTAATCATAGTCAATTTAACCCGTTGCCACTGTGTCTTTGAAAGATGTGTGTTAGATGTCTTGGAAGCTGAGCTTGACATCCACAGCGAAGGGGCTATTAGCCCTGTCTGTGTTGCCCAGCCAACTCCTGTAAAAACAAGCCTGAGCAAGATCAATGCTGTCAGCATCGGATGGATCTTTGGTCTGTGAGCCGAGTCTTCTTGAATTATGATGCAATATACATCTAGGAGAGTTGGTGTGCACCATAAGTATCACAATTGTAAAAGAATACTGGGCTGAATCCAGCCATGGCATACTGGATGCAGAAAGTGTGCAGAATTCAAAGGAATCTTGTCCCACTTGCCCCAAGAGTTAATTTGGCTTGTTATATTTCTTGTGCTGTTAACATTTATTTTCACCTAATAAGGCATAAAATCATTACTTGTGGTATATGTCCTAACATTTAATCCCATGGTGTTATATTTTAATTGGACAGAAAGAGTATCTAAATGGTTCTAATTCTCCAAGGATGTGGTTAGCCAATAATAATCACAACCCTTGAAGTCCCTTTATTTCTTTTATTAAAATAAAACCCTTGATGACTGAAATGCTACTTTTTTTTTTTCTAAACTACATCGAAACGAATTTAATGGTTTAAAAGAACAGATCGTAAATTTAGTTCATAAAAGACTGCCCATAAGTAATAACTTGTAGAGCACCTTTCGCATACCAAGTCCCCTAGCTATGAAATGATAACACTTCAAACGCTCAAGAAATGTGGCTGAGGGCATCACATCTTCATAGGCCCCATGAGGGGTCCATGAGGCTCAGACCAATAAGTATGGTTTGAGGCTTCAGCCTTTGTTATGTATATTACATAGCATGTGATCAGCTGGAAATGAAGCACCATTTGCTGGTGCCTGCTGGGCCCTAGCTGATTAAGTCACTCCATGCAACTGACAAAGAAAAGAAATTGCAGAAGAAAAGCTACCACTCAAGTTTCAACTTAGTCCTTTGGGCTACCCCTTACGCCAATCAATGAAACAGGGCAGGACCCATTTTCTGAATCAGGATAAGAGGTAAAGCACAACTAAACACACAGAATTAAATCCTCTGCTCCCTATTCCCTATATGCCCAAATGGGGGACACCCAGTGCCTTCTGAGTGTGTTACCTTCCGACCTCAGAGCACATGCTGCTTAAGAGCACCCTGGGTGCACACCAAGGAGACACCCTCCATCCAGCCATGAGCAATAACATGACAGTCATTCATGCTTTTTTGGATGGACATCGCAAGGACCATGTGCGAGAGAGTACAGGGAGTTTTCTTGTCACTGGAAGAGAAATCAGCCCTGATCGGAAGCCTGCTGCAAAAGAAGCAAGAAAAGCAAAACATCTGAGAGTAAAGTCTAGTTGATGTAGTTGGAATTATGAAAGTATTCAAGTAGATGGAAAATAAGAACTTTGCTAGAATGCATAAGGACATCAACACTAACTTATAATGGTCTCCTTGAGATAAAGAAGAAACACCAGGAGACCTTTTAAGACCCGTGTTCTTGATTTTCTATTTTAGTGAAGATGCTATGAGAGCAAATGGAGCCTCAGAAGAGCCTGCCTAGCAGAGAGCACCCCCTCCTAGCAGGCACATTGCCCCTCAATGTTAATTGCAATGCACCGACTCCTGACAGCCTTTTAATAAGCAAGGCAGGAGGGAAGGTGGTATTTTGTTATAGGTCTTTATAAAGTACTAAGAGGCAAATTTAAAATGCTCATTACATTTGAGTAGCTCCACTCTACTCAAATATTGGCTCCAGGTTTACTTCATTATCCTCTTACCAGTAATTAAGCTACCTAGGGACAATCAGTAAATAATAAAATGCTGTGGTGGAGGAAATTAGTTTAGACTGCAAAGAATTGAATGAAATTATTGTGCAAAATAGAAAAAAAAGGAACAACATATAAAAGATATTTAACTATCTCTAGATAAATGCATTCCAAGGGCCATAATATTTCTTCTACATAAATAAATAAATTGAGGGTTTGGAGAAATCTCTACTCATTTCTCCTCAATGCAGTTTATTAGGTGAATATGGCCTTTCTTTCCCACTAATACCTAATCAATGGACCAGTCTTTTTCCTAAGCTTTCAGTGTCCGCAAACCAAAGACTAAAGGCTATACTTGAATGAAGTGTGAGTCCGCTGTCTACATCTGTCTTCCATCCCTTTGACTGAAGAATACAAAGACAGAAATGCACAGAATAAGCTGATTTTTCCTACCTCAAGCTGAAAACAAGGAAGGTGTTGGAGTCAGACCACCCTGGAAATGAGGCCAGGAGCTTGGCTAAGCATGTCTGTTCTCTCTATTTTCCATCTCCTATTCCCATTACAGCTTGCATAGGGAGCTGAGCCCTAGGCAGAGCAGGACATGTTAACAACTGGGTTAAGGAGGAGCAAAAGTGTTTGACCATTTGTTGCATGTACTCAAAAAAAAGGAGTAAGGTATGACCATCTGAGAGAAGGACAAGAAGAAGTGGGGAAGATTTTGTTTCATGCAACAGCAGTAAGTCCTTGTTAAATGATTCGAGTTCATTTGTCTGAACTAGATTAAAAGACGAGTGATGCACAGGGGATGTAAAACGTAGCACTTGACTGCTCATTCTCAGCCACACTGCAAACACTGATGTAAAATCTTTGAGAGTTAATTGATTCCTAGAGATGTGAGAGAAAATTCAGCCATCAGAAAACAGGTAAATTTCCAGAGGCAAAGCCCTTACACCATGAGGGACATACATTAAAGGAACAACAACACACGCCCTTTTAAAACTTGGTGGGTGACAAACCACAAAAGAAACCATGTGCCTGCATGATGCACTTCAAAGAAAATCGTGCCCTGAACCTTAAATGCTGTCAGGTGTTTTCATCAATTCATCAGCTATAGAAAGTGGTTGTGCACCACTGGTGTTTGTAAACATGATGGACACCTTTGATACCACAGGAGAAAAAGACAAATTCTGTGTGACTGCTAAGCACTTAATATGTTAATGCAATGTTTTTTCCACAGAACACAGATGTCTCTCAAAAAAGCTGAACTTGTTCAATTTCATACTGCAACAGGCAAATTGAAGACAGCTGGCTTTACTCATCTGTGATGTTTTGGTTTTGGTTTTAATTGATTAGTTTCTTTGTTTCAGATTCTAGTGGAAGGAGAAACAAAGTGTGCAGCCAAGCTGCTAACACTGTAATTAAGAATTTATTATTGTCCCAGTATTGTATAACCTTAAATTTTCAGGGCATAACTGAAGTAAGGCTCAGTGAAAGCAAATGTGTCCATCACAGGGCAAAAAGATTCATCTGGGTTTGGTAGTTCTCTTATTTAACACAGTAGGTCTTTTAAAATAGCAACAAGCTAAAAAGGAAGTCAGGTCATTCCCTGGATTTGTATCTCTATTTATATTCTCTTCTGTCCTGATGTTACTGACATCAATCCAATTGTATTGTAAGGTAAAGATATTTGGTGTATTTCTAAAATCAAAAGCTCCTGAGGTTATGTGATTGTAACTCCTTTTTAGATTTACTAAGTTCTCTGTACTCAGTGGTAACAGTGAAAACTTTGTGAATTCTAAAACATCAAACCTCAAAAAGGCAAATGCAAAATCTAAAAATGTGTGAGGGTCTTTAAAATATATTTTTAGTCCTTTCTTATGATACTCCCAGGGTCTGGGTCTATATTTTTGAACATGCATGGTAAAGCTGCATGCTTAAGTCTCATTCACAGCCATACCAAAAGTAAAATACGCCTATGCCTGGGGTATCAGAGAATCACAGAATAACAGAATGTTAGAGGTTGGAAGGGACCTCAAAGATCATCTAGTCCAGCCCCCCCGCCAGAGCAGGATCACCTACAGTGGAGCGCACAGGAATATGTCCAGGAGGGTTATGAATGTCTCCAAAGAAGGAGATTCCACAACCTCCCTGGGCAGCCTGTGCCAGTGCTCGGTCACCCTCACAGTAAAAAAGTTTTTCCTCATATTTTTATGGAACCTCCTGTGTTCCAGCTTACACCCATTGCCCCCTGTCCTGTCAGTCGACGCCGCTGAAAAGAGTCTGGCTCCATCCTCCTGACATTCCCCCTTGACATATTTATAAACATTAATGAGGTCACCCCTCAGCCTCCTCTTCTCCAAGCTAAAGAGACCCAGCTCCTTCAACCTTTCCTCAAAAGGGAGATGTTCCACTCCCTTCACCATCTTTGTGGCTCTGCGCTGGACTCTCTCCAGCAGTTCCCTGTCTCTCTTGAACTGAGGGGCCCAGAACTGGACACAATATTCCAGATGTGGCCTCACCAGGGCAGAGTAGAGGGGCAGGAGGACCTCTCTTGACCTACTTGCTACTCCCCTTCTAATACACCCCAGGATGCCATTGGCCTTCTTGGTCACGAGGGCACAGTGCTGGCTCATGGTCATCCTGCTGTCCACTAGAACCCCCAGGTCCCTTTCCCCTGCGCTGCTCTCCAGCAGGGCAGTCCCCAACCTATATTGGCACATGGCGTTATTTTTTCCCAAGTGCAAAACTCTACACTTGCCCTTGTTAAACTTCATAAGATTTCTCCCTGCCCAGCCCTCCAGCCTGTCTAGGTCTCTCTGAATGGCTGCACAGCCTTCTGGTGTGTCAACCACTCCTCCCAACTTCGTATCATCAGCAAACTTGCTGACAACATTCTCTAATCCCTCATCCAGATCATTGATGAATATATTAAACAGCACCGGCCCAAGCACTGACTCCTGAGGGACCCCACTAGACACAGGCATCCAGCCAGACTCAGCCCCATTGACCACAACCCTCTGGCTTCTTCCCTTCAACCAGTTCTCGACCCACCTCACTACTTGGTCATCCAGACCACACTTCCTCAGTTTCCTTCTGAAAAAGTTTTGTGTCCTACGTCCACCATCAATGCACTTAATTTGAAACAAGTTTTTCAGTCTGTTTCAAGAATGTATACATGTTCTCGTACATGGTAGAGAGATTGACTCAAACAATGCTTATTTCGTTATCAGGACTTAAGAATAATGGCAACCTGTTTTAAAGCATTCTGTTAGAAACTTTACATAGTTTTCCTTGTGTGTTTTGTCAGAACTATGTATGTATAAAGAAATGTGGTGGGGTTGTGTGGGTTTTTTTTGAAGTAATGGCATGTTGAAATTAATCGATTTTTATGATTTAAAGGAAAACAAATATAAACTGGGAGGAGGAAAAATAAGACATTTTCCAAAAAAAAATTGTGATGTACAGATGACCATCTGTATGATCTACATTTCAGAAGTTAAAAGTGACATTCAATATTGTGGACAAATTATTAAATAAATATTAATAATAGTGTGGTTATTTTTCTCAGTCAGCTCTCATAAGTGGAAATTCACTAAAAAAATTGAGTACACTTTCAAAAATGGTCTCTTGTAAAACTCCTAGGAGGTTGTAAGCAGTATCCTTGCTTTTATAGACAGAATCCTTGCATTATACAAGTTGAAATATTGTTTCAAATAATGTTGTAATCGTAAATATTTTCTCTAAGAAAGAATAGTTTACAAATATATTCCAAAGTGTATCAGTTTAAATTCTCCCAAGAAATTAAGTGTATTACAAAAACTCATTAGGTAGGAGCTGTCCTCTAACAGACAATATAAACAAGACTTCTTTCCTCAGCACTAAAAGTGGAGGAAAATAAAAGTTGAAATATACAGTCTTGCCAATCTTGATGTAACCTTTTCTGGGATAAAATATTAATATTCCTTTGTCCAACTAATACACCATGAATTATAATTCTATCAAAGTCTGTTAGGTAGATTACTGAAAGACTACTATTCATAGCATGCAAAATCACTTCTGAAGGAAGAAAGTAATTTCTTCACAAAAAGGTTTTTATTTTTAATTCCAGTGCACTGTATTAGAAAATCTTTTATATTGATTTCTTTTTTTTTAAATTTTAAATGTAAATAGAATATAGAAGGTGCAATGATACTCAAGCTCTATTATAGCACTATATTTAGTTTAGAAATAATAAAAATGATAAATAATGAATAGGAGGCAAAAGCTTATCTTCCTCCTCAGGCTGCTCCATGTGGTGCTTTGTTCCAAAGTTATTGGCATTTTCAATAAAATGTATCAGTAAATTTAGTGAATTAAAACTTTATTGTGATTCAATAGTAGTATTTATTCTACCTGTGGTGCTCATTATCTTGGAAACTTCATTAATCTTACAAACTCACATTTCTTTTCTTTAGTAGGCTTCAAATTCATAAATATAAAGCACATGGTTGTTGCTACCATTTCTTAGTCCTTTCAGTGCTGCCAGGCTGTAGTTTATCTTGACAGTATTTTTAATGGATTGCCTATTCAGAAGAATAGAACACACGTGGCATTTCTGCAACCTGCAGCTATCCAAGAAGACTGCTAGGTATTACTGAGACATGGAAGTAAACACACATTCAAGCCCTAGAGCTTGATTTTCAGCAATGAGCTTCAGTACAAGTACACAGTAGCACCATAGAAATTATTTCAGTTACTCAGAAGGAATAAATCCAGTCCAAGCTGCTGGATGTCACTCAGAGATCAGAAAACATAACAAACAGGGTAGTATCAGTGACATGACTGAAAATAATAAAGCTCTGTGCCTGCTATCCATGTAGACTTATATCACCATGACATGATGAAGGTGGTATCAACTAATGTGCCTCCTGGAGATCCAGGTAATGCTGTGGGCTCTAAGCTGAGGAAAATCTAAAAAAAAGCTCACAGATACGCCAGACACTAAACGTGAGGTGGGTTGTTTGTGGGGAGTCAGCTCCTTGATGTTGCTACTGCAGAAGAGCCTGGACACGGGTGTCATAGCGGGACATGTGCATTCCCATCCTCACCTATTTCACTGTGAGGGTTTGTGTCCCTTACTCTCCTACCAGCACATGCAGAACAAACTGAGTCATATTAGCAGGACAACCAGGGCGGGTTGCACTGTCACTGGTTGCACTCTGAGGACTCTTGCTCCCTCCTTTCCAAAACAATTTAAAAAAACTGTGCAACATCTCGTTTTGGTAACTTCATCAAATGTGCTGCCTTAAAAGGAGGAGTTCCTCTCTAACTATTTAGATGTATTGTTTATTTCCTGCTTGAACCTGAAGGTGTTCAATGGCATTTTGTATCTGCATTTTTTATCTGCATTTTTGCTCTAAGGTTCATGTGAAACAGCAAAACGTTTGGCAACAAAAACACTTCATACCTTGCATATACTTATGAAATAGGACAGATACTCTTGGTGTGTTTCACAAGAATTCACTCAGTAAGTATTCTCAAGCCTCATTTGTCCCACACATAAGAAAATGTCACATTTGTGCAGATGTTTTTTATCCTTCTCAGAGTGCTCACCTGGAACGTGTAATATCCAGTTTCAAATCTCTCTCCAATTTCTCCCTTCACTGCTGCGATTATTAAGCACCAATATATTCCTGGATTGGAAATATCTCTTCGAGTTAAGCTGTTCCACTTCTGCCCTTGTGAAGAAATACAGACCTTAGTCCTAGAGCCACAGGAATAATGGTGGCTGGAGATGACTGCTACGAGGCCCAGGCTGCTGATCCTGAACTCATCACGTCTTTGACTCATGCAGATGGTGCTGACTCCTGTCGGATCTGCAAACAGAGAGCAGCCCTGCTGCACCTTATTTCTGGCAGTTCTCCAACACATGCACCTAATAACAGGCTGAAGTGGAGGCTTGTGGGCAATTTTACACCTGGAAGGGAAGGCAGGGATTCAGGACACAGTTCTGAAGACTTTGGGGACCGTTGCACCCCTGTGAGACAAAGAGAATCATCATAGCATCATAGAATGGCCTGGGCTGGAAGGGACCTTAGAGATCATTTTAATCCAACCTCCCTGTTGTGAGCAGGGATGCCACCTCTCGACTAGGTCACGTGAGAACCGAACGGGAATCGAACCCACGATCTTTGGTGTTTCAAGCACCATGCTCAACCCACTGAGCTAAACTGGCCCTCAGAAGTTAATGCCTCAGAGAAAGAGATCCCTTATACACATTTAGGTTACTTACATCAGTGTTCAGCTTGCAGCTGCAAAATAAGTGTACCTGTGCAAGTCTTGGAAGTAAGATACCTCTACATCTATTTTTCAGGTAAATACTAGAGGAAAGCATTGCCCTACAGATGAAGGAACTCCATTCTAGCAAAACTGACCTGTTTATAAATAACACCTCCCTTCTGGTAAAGTTGTTGGACTACTATATATACATATTTCTTTGCTGAAGTAAGTCTCAACTGCATGAGAAAAGAAGGAATTGTGCCTCTGGCTTAAAAGAACAAATAATGCTTCCAACAAGTAGGTCCTGTAATAACTCACAATTTTTATGGTTTGTAGTTGTCTTACATTCAACAAGGGTCAGATAAGAACTAGAAGAGAGGAGAGTGAATAAATAATATTTAGACAACAAATTTCACTTTGGGGGGCGGGGGGGGGGGGGGGGAGGAATCAAGATCCTTCCAGATACTGCCTGTTTATTTTTTTATTTTGATATTTCTGTATGTTTGGTTTTGCCAACGATCTCACTCTTGTTGACATTCAGGGGTTTTCTCCACTAAATTTTATGTCTCTCATACATATAGATGTTTTTCTGCCTGTTGTCAATTTTTGATATTGTCCAGGGTAGAGGAACTTCTTTGGCTGAGTTTTGGGGGTGCTTCAGGCAGACTCTCTCACAAGTATGTGAGAGATTTTTTGCATTTCTTACCTCAGAGACCTCTTCCTTCAGTGCTCACTTCCTCAGGGATGCCACTGGATCATTATTTATGTACAGATGATAAGGGAAGTAAAAGTTGCAGGGACATGAGGGTTTTTTTCCTGTTTTGAATACAGGGAGCTTCTGTGCTCCAAAGTTGTTTTCTCTCTTTGGTGAAAATGTCACACTTTCATTTGATTCCTTACATTCAATGTCACCTCTATGAAGAGGAGATCTCTGCAAAGCTGTCAGAGGTTCTGCACTATAAGCAGAGGGAAATGATTGTATTTTCAAATCTTCCTACAAAGACTATTACCAAGCAAAGGTCTTGTAAAGTATGGTGCATAGTATGCTGTCTCTCTGCTGTGTCGCTTGAGAACAGTTTTATTATGTGTTATTAAAACTGGCTGGAAATTTTCAGTTGCTTTGGAATCTGCTGTCAGTGCCTAGGTTTTCACCTGAAATTGGAACACCACCAAAATCAAACAAATACTGGAACCCTACATACAACAGAGAACTTGTTAGCATAGCTCCGTGTGTCACAAGTCATATCGATATCTAGCACATACTGCAGTTCTTTTTTAGCAAAATTGACAGAGGTCTCTGATTTTACAGGCATATTGGTCTTCTTGCTGACAACATCAGTTGCAGATTCATCTTTTCTTTTTCAATTCATAATGCTGCAGAAGGCTTTTTTTTTTTTTTTGCAGATTTAATTTTTTGTATCGGTGGTGAAGACAAACAAATGCATGTACCTTCCCTCTGCACGTCTCCTTCAATCCTTGATTTTTCATCCTTTTTCCTTTTTACTTATTGAGAAGGAGTTCTGGCAAAGCATGTAGTCCTTCTAATTGTTTCAATGGAGCTAAAAAAAATCTGTGTTCTTCTGCCCATATATCCTTGCTTATAATGGGCAGTTATAGATAGTGAGATACGGATGTTTGGTAAATAAACTCCTTGCAGCACTTGAGTCCCCTCAGTGCTGCAAGGCAAGATGAGACTGGGCAGCAACCCCTTGCCAAGAGGAGATGCTACAGCTGGGAAGGTGGGTGCAACAGCAGTGGCACCGCTGGGATGAAGTTGGAGCCTGGAGGCAGATGGCTGGAAGGAGGGACAGAGTGGGGACAAGGATCTTCACCAGAGCTGCCAGGTGGGGAAAGGAGATGGGGGAGGTCTGGTGTCCTGTTCTTTGCTACCTACCCTGCCACAGACTGGCACTTGTTCACTCCTCATCCAACTCCAGCAGAATCTATTTTGTATTTCTCACTACAGGTCTTGTGTTAAAAAGTCAAAAAATACACTTTGCCAAGACTGATATCTAGAAAAAAATCTACATAATTCACAAAATATTTCTACATAATCTACATAATTTCTACAAAATCTTTCCATTAAAATACATTTCGCTACTGGTACTGATATTCTATAATCTCCATCTTGATGCTGGCCATATTTCAAAGATGAAACAAATCTGAGCAAATCAAAGGGTTTTCTGTTGTGAATATCTGCTGGTGACTCTATGAGGAAGGACAGATCTTCCTTCAAAGGCACATTTTCACTTCATTGAAGAGAGCAATAAACTGTCCCCAAAATCCTGCCACCATCATGGTAAGAGAAATCTATTCCTTAGCTGCCTTTACCAGTGGGCTACACCATACTACATATGGAATATACTGTTTGGAACTTTCTTTTTTTCCTGGGGAATCTTAACAGGAACAGCAAAGGTCATTATACATCACACCAGTATTTTTTCTCCTTTCCCTGTCCTCCTGCTGGATGGTCATCAGAGAGAAGAAACTTTTTTCCATGGGGGCTTAGAAGAGAGAAAAACATTGCAACAGTAGCCAAAAACCACTTCCGTGTTTAAACACAGCAACCACTATGAGAAGGTCTTTGATAAAGTCTAGAGAGGAGAATGTCCTATCATAATTTCTAAAGTATGGCATGGCTTGGAACACTGAAAGTAAAATAGTTTAAAAAAAAGAGAAAAGAAAATAAAGAAAGCTCTTTGGTAATTAAGTATATAAAATGCCTGAGAATGGATTCACTCAGTAAGTAAATTGGGAATGATATTCTTCATGAGTATGCAATCTTAAATCAGCTGATGCCTGAACCACATTGAGAACTTAGGTACCAAAAAATTAGTCTGTCCCTCTTCCTTGCTCCCTGAGTCCCTTGCAGAATTAGCATGTAACATATTTGCATTAAGAATTCAAGGGGAAAAAAAATCTACTTCAAAAAAAAAGAACATAATGAAAGGACAGAAGAGAGAGGACAATGATTACAATTTTTCTTTAGAAGAGAGCCTCTTCTCTTTTACTGTCATGCATACTGAAAAAATTTGCCACCACTAAGCATCTTCTCTAGGGTACTGAATCTCGTGTCCTCTTGTGTCCTTCTGAAGACCCGTGCCTTGTTAGCCAGCTAACAGTACTTTTTCAATGCTTCTTTATAGCCTCTAGCCCTGCCTGAAGCCACAGCAGACAAGTCCTTTGACATTGCTTCTAGCCAACTTCTCTTGCTCAGTCTGTGTTTTAAATGAAGCTCCCAGTTCTGATGTGTCCCATTGTGAATAATACAGCATATGGAAGACTGCTGCTTGATGCTCACTTAATCAACTAATGATCAGCAAAATGGCTGTGTATAGATAAAAATTGGTTGCCAAGAAAGAACCTCTTTCATCTTTCATATGAAATTATATTGAGGAAAATGACAAGATCTAAGATTTCTTCTTACATCAGTGAGGAAAATATTTTCAAAATCAGGATCCCCCACTTCCAGTCAGGGCAATATTGCTCTTTAAAAACATTCTTACAGTTTTGTACCATGTGGTGGGTATGTTTCAGGCAAAGTCTCACATCTGTCTGGAAAGTCCATCAATAGTGGACATATAAAGTCTTTATGACATATTTTCTGCCATGTAAAGAAAGATTGTCTGTTCCCAAAGTAGTTTTCAGAATAGGAATAATGACCAACCTTGAGGATACTCCCTCTCCTTCCCTGTTAAATAGTGTGACTCCAGGGGTACTCTGCTCCCCAGAGAGGAAACCAAACAAGGAGATCCTCTGTGACATGCAGCTCCTGCATTATAAATAACCAGAAGCACTCACTTCTAAGAAGATTCTGCAGTGCTATTTGACCTTATGGGTTTGCATGAGTTGTTTGCATGCTGGTCTTCCAGTCAAGTCCAACGATCATGGCCAGAGTTTTGCAGTGTTAAAGCTTCATTCTTCATTTTCTCACAAAAGTAAAGGAGGTGCACACACAGTCCTGACCATTTCTGAACTACATAAGGTGTTCCGTCTCAGTCACCTCTCATACATTGCTGGCTGCTATTGTGTTTTAATTGGTGCTCTACGGGCTCCTATAGAGGTGAAATGTCTGAGACCCAATCCAAATCTTTTGAAGAATTTGAGAAGACCTTCTCCCGTTGCTGCCGAGACCAGCTTCAGGGCAGGTAAGACTGTGCTGGGGCAGGGATCTAAAGCAAAAAAGGCCGACAAAAAGCTCTTTTAGGGACTCTTTTAAGCTGAGAAAAGAAGCTTGCCTGTGCTGGGGGCTGGCAGCTGGAGGGCAGGCAGCCGAGCTAGCAAGGGCGGAGCCACCATCAGCCCCGGGGAATCTAAACGAGGCATTAACGCTTGTAACCAGGCTCTAATTGTGCACGTTAACGACGTTAACCAG
This sequence comes from Trogon surrucura, assembly GCA_020746105.1. Classification (NCBI taxonomy): domain Eukaryota; kingdom Metazoa; phylum Chordata; class Aves; order Trogoniformes; family Trogonidae; genus Trogon; species Trogon surrucura. The sequence continues at coordinate 66,830,043 of CM036620.1, forward strand.
CCATTAACTGTCCCCTCAGGGTATAAGAAGCCTTTGGGAGGGCAGGGACTAGTGGCTGCCCACTGAATACAAGGCAATAAGCGGTAAGTCGGTGTTAACAGTAGAATACTTAAACGTGCCCTAAATAAGTCTGTGTATAGTTTTGAAAAGTCTTTTGATTGCAGAACCAATTGTGGTTGTAACCCAATCAAAGGCTGTCAGGAAAACTGTGGGCATCCAGACAGAGGTCCCCCTCAAGCATGCGGGTGTTCAGACCTTAGGCTGCAGAGAGTGTAGGAGACTGGCACTTGTGATGGAGGGTAGCGGAGATGACGCCTGTGTCAGATGTGACCAGGTGAACGATCTGCTCAGACTGGTGGCTGAGCTGAAGGATGAAATAGAAAGGCTGAGGAGTATCAGGGAATCTGAGAGAGAGATAGATTGGTGGAGCTATTTCCTGAATCATAAGCAGCAAACTCCACAAGAAGCAGAAAATTCCCTCTCCTCTGGCCATCAGGAACAAGGAGGGGACCTAAAGGATAGGGAGAAGTGGAGGCAGGTGCCTGCCAGGAGAGGAAGGAAAACCCCTGCCAGGCCTCCCTCACCTGCCCGGTTGCCCTTGGAAAACAGGTATGGGGCTCTAGACAATGAGAGTCAGGCCAAGGAAGAGGTAGGTGGAGGTTCATCCATAGGGCTGTTAAGGGTGAATCAGTCAGCCACACACATTAGGACTTCTTCGTCAAAAAAAAAAGGAGGGTAATTGTTGTTGGAGATTCCCTTCTGAGGTGAACAGAGGGCCCTATCTGCTGCCCGGACCCAGCCCACAGAGAATTCTCTTGCCTTCATGTAGCTCAGATTAGGGACATTACCAAAAAAACTCCCTAGTTTGGTGTGTCCCACTGATTACTACCCATTGCTGGTTGTCCAGGCTGGCAGTGATGAGATCAAACAAAGGAGTACAAAGAGAATTAAAAAGGACTTTAAGTCACTAGGACAGTTGATCAAAGGATCGGGGACACAGGTAGTTTTCTCTTCTATCCCTTCATTAGCAGGCAGGAATACTGAAAGGGACAGAAAAGTACATGCAGTTAATGCATGGTTTAAAGACTGGTGCTGCCAGCAACATTGTGGGGTTTATGGTCATGAGGAGATTTATGCAGCACTGGGCATGAGAGATATAGATGGAGTGGGGCTGTCTCAGAGAGGGAGGAGAGTTCTTGCTGGTGATTTGATGGGATTAATCAATAAGGTTTTAAACTAGGTTGGAGGAGAGAAGGGGATAAAACCTGGTTCATTATAGACGAGCCAGGGGGAAGTATCTCAGGGTTAGGTGTCAAAACAAAGACCCTGCTTAAGTGCATCCACTCCAAAATGGATGGCACAAGAAACAGTAACAGATGTTTCTCCATTAGATCTCTTAAGTGTCTGTATACCAATGCAAGAAGCATGGGGAATAAGCAGGGGAAATTAGAAATCTGTCTGCAGTTGGAGAGCTACGATCTCATTGCGATTACAGAGACATGGTGGGACAACTCGCATAACTGGAATGTGGGCCTTGATGGCTCTGTCCTTTTTAGGAAAGACAAGCCAACAAGGTGAGGTGGTGGAGTTGCTCTTCTCATGAGAGAGCAACTGGAGTGTTTTGAGATCTATCCAGGGGTAGATGAGGAGCAAGTCGAGAGTTTGTGGGTAAGAATTAAGGGGCAGGTAGCATAGGTAATACTGTGGTGGGTGTCTACTATAGACCACCTGATCAGGAGGAGAAAGTTGATGAAGCCTTTTACAGGCAGATGACAGCAGCCTCTCAATCACAGGCCCTGGTTCTCATGGGGGATTTCATCTACCCAGATATTTGCTGGAAGGCCAGCCATCCTCAGACCAGGAGGTTCCTCCAGTGCATCAATGGTAACATTTTGATGCAAATGATGGATGAGCCAACCAGGAGAGGAGCACTGCTGGACCTTGTGCTCACCAACAAGGAAGGTCTGGTTGAAGCAGTGAAGGTTGAGGGCGATCTTGGCTGCAGCGACCATGAGATGATAAAGTTCAGGATCTTGTGTGGTAGAAATAGAATACCAAGCAGGATAGCAACTCTGGACTTCAGAAGGGCCAACTTTGGCCTTTTCAAGCAATTGCTAGGGGAAATCCCATGGGACAGGGAACTGGAAGGTAAAGGGGCCCAAGAGAGTTGGTCAGCATTCAAGGACCACTACTTCCAGGCTCAGAATCAGTGCATCCCAACAGGTAGGAAATCAAGAAAGAGATCCAGGAGACCTGCATGGTTAACCAGGGATCTGCTGGGCACACTCAGGTGGAAGGAGAGAGTATATAAGTTGTGGAACGAAGGGCTGGCCACTTGGGTGGAGTATGGGACTGCTATCAGAGAATGTAAATAGGCAATTAGAAAAGCTAAGGCCTCCTTGGAACTAAACCTTGTGAAGGAGGTCAAGGACAACAGAAAGGCCTTCTTCAAATACATTGCTGACAAAACTAACACTAGAGGCAGTGTAGGTCCTCTGTTGAATGAGGTGGGTGCCCTGGAGACAGAGGACAGAAAGAAGGCAGTTACTGAATGCCTTCTTTGCCTCTGTCTACACTGCTGGAGACTGTCCTCAGGAGCCTCAGTCCCCTGAGGCCCCAGAGGAAGGCAGGATAAAGAAGGAGCTTGCCCTGGTTGAGGAGGACTGGTTTAGGGATCAGCTTGAACACTTGAACATCCATAAATCCATGGGCCCTGATGGGATACACCCATGGGGATCATCTTTGGTAAGTCATGGACAATAGGTAAAGTGCCTGAAGACTGGAGGAAAGCGAATGTCACTCCAGTCTATAAGAAGGGCAGGAAGGATAACCGGGGTAACTACAGACCCGTCAGCCTCACCTCCATCCCTGCAAAGGTGATGGAACATCTTATCCTTGACGCTGTCTCTAGGCATATCAAGGATAAGAAAGTTATTAGGAGCAGTCAGCATGGCTTTGCCAAGGGGAAGTCATGTTTGACCAACATGATAGTCTTTTATGAAGACATAACCAGGTGGATGGATGGTGGCCGTGCAGTGGATGTGGTCTACCTGGGTATTAGCAAGGCATTTGACACCGTCTCCCACAGCATTCTCATAGGTAAACTGAGGAAGTGTGGTCTGGATGACCAAGTAGTGAGTTGGGTCGCTAATTGGTTGAAGGGAAAAAGTCAGAGAGTTGTGGTCAATGTGGCAGAGTCCAGTTGGCGACCTGTGTCTAGTGGGGTCCCTCAAGAGTCAATGTTCAGGCCGGTGCATTTCAATATATTCATAAGTTACCTGGATGGGGGATTAGGGAGCGCTGTCAGTTGAGAGGAGTGGTTGACACACCAGCAGGCTGTGCAGCCATTCAGAGAGACCTGGACAGGCTGGAGGGCTGGGCGGGGAGAAATCTTATGAAGCTCAACAAGGGCAAGTGTAGAGTTTTGGACTTGGGAAAGAATAACCCCGTGTGCCAGTATATGTTGGGGACTGACCTGCTGGAGAGAAGTGTAGGAGAAAGGGACCCGAGGGATCTAGTCGACAGCAGGATGACCATGAGACAGAAGTGTGTCCTCATGGCCAAGAAGGCCAATGGCATCCTGGGGTGTATTAGAAGGGGAGTAGCAAGTAGGTCGAGAGAGGTCCTCCTGCACCTCTACTCTGCCCTGGTGAGGCCACATCTGGAATATTGTGTCCAGTTCTGGGCCCCTCAGTTCAAGAAGGACAGGGAGCTGCTTGAGAGAGTCCAGCGCAGAACCACAAAGATGGTGAAGGGAGTGGAGCATCTCCCTTATGAGGAAAGGCTGAAGGAGCTGGGTCTCTTTAGCTTGGACAAGAGGAGGCTGAGGGGTGACTTCATAAATGTTTATAAATACGTCAAGGGTGAGTGTCAGGAGGACGGTGCCAGGCTCTTCTCAGTGATGTTCATTGACAGGACAAGGGGCAATGGGTACAAGCTGGAACATAGGAGGTTTCACAAAAATATTACAAAAAACTTTTTCACAGTGAGAGTGACAGAGCACTGGCACAGGCTGCCCAGGGAGGTTGTGGAGTCTCCTTCTTTGGAGACACTCAAAATCTGCCTGGACACGTTCCTGTTCAATCTACTGTAGGTGGTCCTGCTCTGGCAGGGGGATTGGACTAGATGATCTTTTGAGGTCCCTTCTAGCCCTTAACGTTCTGTGATTTTGTAAAGTGATAGACTTTGGATAAGGCTCCACATTACAATGTGTTTCTTTTACCTTTGAGTCCCAAACAGTTATCCCCTTTTTCAAGGGTAAGCTTGAAACAGGTCATTAATGCAGTGGCAAATGGAAGGGAATTGATTTGAAAACTGAAGACTGTGATGATTACGGCAGGCCACACGATCAAGAAGCAAAATTCTCAGTAAGAATCTCCTTACTAGAAAGAGAGAAGACCCAAGGGGAGAAAAACCTTGTCTGTTAATATTAAAAGTTATTTAAGTTATCTGTTCATCTTGTGACAGAAAAGTTTGGCTTATATCTGAAGGAAATTGTGAAGATTGTATGAAAAAACAGTAGAATGGTATGGAGATTTTTATCAGTTACTTTCTTTTCATCCATGCTACTTACTAGATGCATGAACTATCTTGAAGTATTCCTGATAATCTGGGTGTCTTGGGTAAGGTAATATTCATTATACCTATATGCTAAGGAAATGCAAACATCCAGGGGAAAAAAAAAAAAGTTATTATTTCCTCTAGAGGAAAGTTTAAAGATATGGTATTTTGCTTTGTGCAAATTTCTTACTGCAAGAGATAGTGTCCTTAAAAATGTGGTTTTCCCCCCTAAAACAGGTGAGTGAATGACAGATTTCATTCTTGTTTGTGATAGTCCTCTAACCAAGTGGCTGAAGTGCTGTGCTTTTTAGCACATGACATTTGCAGAAGAGGAAAATGATATGATTCAATTGTTCAGGCTTGAGATGAAGACATTCCTTGTATAATAATATTCCTGCAATCTGGAAGATGCACAAAGGCTTAGCTGATATTAGCAGTAATATCAAGTGAATCCAAATTAGATATGCTTATTGCAGATCAAAGACATTGCTTAATAGTTTCATGCTGTTATGGTTGAGAAAACAGAGGATTCTGTTTCACAGAGCTCAAAGATTTTTCTCCTCAATCTTCTTCCCAGCCAGGATCCTTGCCTCCCAAAATTAAATCAAACAAAAACTTGAACTCCTGATAAACTGAAGTCCAAACTCTTTTCTGTCAGGTGCCTACAACACTTATGCAAAAAGTAATGTAGTTTATACAGAAGCCCTAACCTGTACATGAAAATAAGACAGAGTAATTAATTTATAATGCAACAACTAGTGCATTTTATACAGAAGCCCTAACCTGTACATGGAACTAAGACAGATTAATTAATTTTTAATGCATTCTTGAAAGAAAGCTTGCCTTCAAACTTGATTTTGTTACAAAACTTATTGCCAGGAAGTTAAAAATGTAAATATAGTTCCTTATCCTTGGAGTAGATCATCCTGAGAGCCATCAAGCGGCATGTAGAAGACAACCGGGGGATCAGGCCCAGCCAACATGAGTTTAGGAAAAGAAGATCCTGCCTGATCAATCTCATCTCTTTCTATGACCGGGTGAACCGCCTAGTGAATGAGGGGAATGCTGTGGATGTGGTCTACCTCGACTTCAGGAAAGCCTTTGACACAGTCTCCCACAACATCCTCCTGGAAAAGCTGGCAGCCCACGGCTTGGATGGGTGCACCCTTTGCTGGGTAAAAAACTGGTTGGATGACTGGGCCCAGAGAGTGGTGGTGAATGGTGCTGCACCCAGTGACCAGTGGTGTCCCCCAGAGATCAGTACTGGGCCCAGTCCTGTTCAACATCTTTATTGATGATCTGGATGAGGGGATTGAGTCTACCCTTAGTAAATTTGCAGACGACACCAAGCTGGGGGGGAGTGTCAATCTGCTGGAGGGTAGGAAGGCGCTGCAGAGGGACCTGGACAGGCTGGCTCGATGAGCCAAGGCCAATGGGATGAAGTTCAGGAAGACCAAGTGCAGGGTCCTACACTTTGGCCACAGTAACCCCCTGCAGCGCTACTCACTGGGGGAGGAGTGGCTGGGGAGCGGCCTGGCAGAGAGGGACCTGGGAGGGCTGGGTGACAACTGGTTGAACAGGAGCCAGCAGTGTGCCCAGGTGGCCCAGAAGGCCAATGGCATCCTGGCCTGTATCAGGAACAGTGTGGCCAGCAGGAGCAGGGATGTAATTCTGCCCCTGTGCTCAGCACTGGTGAGGCCTCACCTCGAGCCCTGAGTCTCCTCTTCTCCAGGCTAAACACCCCCAGCTCCCCAGAGAGGTCTGCGCCCCTCACTGCAAGAAAGACCTTGAGGGGCTGGAGCGGGTCCAGAGGAGAGCAACGAGGCTGGGGAAGGGACTGGAGGGAAAGTCCTGTGAGGAGAGGCTGAGGGAGCTGGGGGTGTTTAGCCTGGAGAAGAGGAGACTCAGGGGGGAACCTTATCACTCTCTACAACTGCCTGAAGGGAGGTTGTATTCAGGTGGGGGTCGGGCTCTTCTGCTGAGCAACTAGTGATAGGATGAGAGGGCACGGCCTGAAGCTGCATCAGGGAAGCTTTAGGTTGGCTCTCAGGAAGCCCTTTCTCACAGAGAGGGTGATCAGGCATTGGGATGCACTGCCCAGGGATGTGGTGGAGTCATGGTCTCTAGAGCTGTTTAAGGAAAAGCTGGATGTGGCACTTGCTGCCATGATCTAGTCAATGTGGTTGTGTTGGGACATAGGCTGGACTTGGTGATCTCGGAGGTCTTTTCCAGTCTAAATAATTATGTCATTCTATGGTCTGTTTATAAAGGAATTTAAAAGAAAAAATGTCTATAAGTCATTGCTAGAGAGAAGAAGTAGTAAAGCAAGGAATTACGGATAAGTAAATCAAGTGTTGTTTCCTGGTGATGTAGTTTGCCAAATACTGATACATGAATTGGAATCACTGCATTAAAAAGTAAGCCGTTTTTAAAAAGTAATTGTAATATCATAGAATTACAGAATGGTTTGAGTTGGAGTAGACCTTAAAAATCATGTAGTTCCAACTTCCCCTGCCATGGGCAGGGACACCTCCCACTAGATCAGGTGATCATATGAGGTGATCATATTTTAATAATAAATTTCCTATTAAAAAAAGGACTTCTATAACTATAATAATTAAAGCCATGAGCTTACTCAGAAATAAAACTCATGTTTTATTCCCCAATTCATCTTGCAGGCACCCTGCTCAGCTGCTGCTCACATTTTAATGATCAAGTACTGCATATTACCTTCAAATCAATGAGAATTGTTTTCAGCAATGCCATTGATTTTACATATTTCAGAGTAAAATAATTATATATTGAAAATTGTAGTTAAAAGATCCTGAAGAATAGCTACATTTCTTACAAACAATAATGCACACCAGTAATGTTAAAGAAATTTCATAGCTGTTAAAACTAAGTTATTTTAGATTAAATGTATTTGATTGACAGTATGGTTTTGATACATCCAAAACTGGACATCTTCTAGTTTGCCAAGTACCAGGGGAGAAGTCAGAGAGAAGAAAAATCCTGGAAGAAGTCTTCCTGTATATTACCTGTGTTCCTGTACATGGATAGAAAAGGTTCAAGTCCCTCATCTGCGTGATCACCAACGGCGTGCTAGCAATAATTCCAGTGAAGTAAAACGACAACAGATAAGGGCATCCTTTATTTTGAAGTATTTCATTTGAATCATTTGGGTTTGAAAAATTCCATCAAATTCGTGACCCAGGTTTTTTTGTGCCTAACCTTTTTTCAAATGCCAGAAGAATCCTAAGTGCTTTCTTGCTGGCATGGCCTTGGTCAGAGGCAGCCCACATAAAGTTGTCTATGAACCCTGCATTTTATTTTGAGCATTTGTACTCAGTTACCTTGAACAAGAGCCCTCCATACTAGGAATTAATAATGGCTGTGTTCTTCCTCACACACCTCTGTGCCTTGTACATACTGAATTCCACATACTGAAGTGAGGAACTTTTACGCCAGACATTTCAAGCCTTGTTTTTGTGAAAAAGTTTTTAGAGTACTTGGTGGCATTTGTGGTGACCACAAATGAACCCTGCAGTTAGTTTCTTATATGTTTAATTCAGTTACCTAAACTGCCAGTGCCAGAACTCTTCAGGTGTTAACTGAAAACTAATTTACTGGTGCCAGCTGAATGTGGAAATCACACATGAGCTCAAATGTCCTTATAGGCCTGACCTATAGAGTGACATTTGGACAGCCACTGTGGCCAACACTCCTTGAGAAGAGATATTCCCGTGCTTGCTCCCTTGTAGGCATTATGGGTGCTGGCACAGTTAAGCTGCCCATCCATCCAGGAAGTTCTCATAAAAAAGTTATTTATAAAATATTAATGTATCTGTAAAAATGCTCATGAGCCTTTGCACCCCTCTGTGTCTCTGCTTAAGGACCTTTGTGGTCCTTAAGTACAGAAAAGCCACCAGTTTTTCTGAAATATATCATCCACTTATTTTTTGCAAGATTTTTCTTTGCTCCTGTTTCTAAGTATTTATACAAAGTCACGCTGATTTCACTACTCACTGGATTATGAACTTCTCAGTTAAATCACGTTTTACTACAAAGTCCTTACAGACCAGGAGGTTTCTAAGATGATTAATGTAGTGAAGAGTTTTATTCCTTTCTTCCTAATGGAGCTCCAACACAAACTCTAGTACACAGAAAAATTGACTTGAGTATTTACAGCTGTGAATCAAAGTCAAGTACTCTGGTCTTAGAGGAGCTCTCTGCTTAATTGATGGACTTGATTTGCTCAGGACAGATTGGAAGCAGATGGCATATCTAGTTGTGAAAGGGCTATGCACTGTCTGCTGAGTTTTGTCCTGTTTTGTTTATAATCTTATGATATTATTTTGTTGGGTCTTTTTTACATAGTTCTTCTCAGACTAGCTGAAAGAAAGGCTGCACCATGCCAACTACTGTGCAGCCAACAGAAGCTGCAAAAGACTTAGCATCTTTCAAGACTTGGCCTTGCTGGTGACTAGCTCTTTGAAGCCAGCACTTTGCATGTGTTGTCTCTAAAGTAGCATTCTTTCTTCACAGTGATTAAACAGTAGGAGAAAAGTAACTATTCCTCTGCTTTCCAGACCTCTCTCCCTTCCCCTCACACACTCCATTCTGGCTTGCACAAGAAATTATAAGGTCATGAACAGGATGCTTTCCTTCTTTGGTGGAATAATTCCTCTTCCTATTTCCCAGCTGTCAGTGCTTTCTGTTCAGATTGATTGCTTTTGTTTTACTTTCCAAGGTCTACTTTTCAAAGAGATGTACGTGTTTTGTACTTTCATTCTATACTTAAGCTGGGGAATGCAGTGAATAGGAAATTAATTCAACCCTGGCATTCCTTCAGTTCCTTCACGGCTCCCAAATACACACAAACTGCTCACCTCCTGCTCACCATTTACTTTCTTTACATTTTACTCGGCTGTTTGCATTATTTACTGAAAAAATATTTTAATATATATAAGCTATGAGTTTTCACAGGTTTCTCTGGTACAGCTCAGAGCTTAACTCTCATGTGCCTCTGCTGATTCCTCTTGTTCTGACAGGATGCAGGTGGTAATCTTGCAACCAAATGCAAGGCGCTGGGCTCACTTTCCAAATACCAAAGATAATGTATCTTGCTCATAATGAGATTACAATCAAGGTCTGAAATTCCCTTGTCTCAGCAGCTCTGGGGGCTCACACTTTCAGAGGTGATTACGTTTCGTACCAGTGAAGGATTTTTAACACTATTTCTGCAGACCTTGATAGATTGAATTTCGAAATGAAGCATGTTACTGCCCTGATATTATGCTCCATAGGCAGACTCTTTGTATGCTCTGCAGACAGCTCACCACATTTTAAAAGCACTGTTATTTCCTGCTATAGAAAGCATTTAAAAGTGCGCCAAAGAAGCCTGTCTTTTCTAAGGTTTCAGGGACTAAAAACCATGTTGGAACAGGCATGAGATGAGTAGATTTCAATTCTATGTGGTCTTTTTTTCAGGAGACGTGTCTGTGTATGCAGCAGACGTCAAGTTGTGTAATGAAAGTTAAAGTCCTAGAGGTCCTGATTGTTACTTATGCATCTGCAGTGCACCAGTAGTGGAAATGATACACAAAAAGACTCCAAAACAAAACACAAGTTTTCTTACAGTCTATGAAGTACACTATCACTATTAGAAGTGGGTCATACGTAGCCTAGCCTGACTTCTGGCATATAGGCATTTATATATTGATTTCAAGGAAAGATACAGTTGTGCAACATCTGTCACCAGTAATCTAGGCATCTAGTTATTGTTTGGGTGCTTATTTTCAAAATCTGGCAATTTCTGTTTATGTTTAGACTCTTATTAGTCTATGGCATATTTTATCATTGGACCTATTCTGAAGTGTTCTCGATGCAAAAAAGAAAATTTCTTTCCTTTCTGCTGTTGCATGTCACTCTGAATGCAGATATTTTTATAATAATTGTTACCATGATAACTCTTACTTTTCAAATAGTTCAGAGTTCATTACAGGTGCTTCACAGAAACCTTTGTGAAACAGTAAATATCAAGAGTCATTATGTGGCCTTTTCACAAAGGCTCCCATTGGCACCTAACAAAAAAGTGAGTAATAAACACACTCCCTTAAATGCCATTACAGAAAATTTCTCCGCTGTGTAGAAAGTCTGTAAACACTAACCTTTTCCTGGGTCAGTGAAGACCTTTCTTTAGAAAGATCTAGATCATGGAGAGCTAGATCATCTTTAGCAAGTAAATTTTGTCCTTCGGGTTACGGAATTGCTATGTGAATAGATTCATGGGCTCAGGTGGTACATGCCGAGCCACTCACAGCTTAAGTTCTTTAGTTAAAAACTGTGATCCTCAAAATGCCAAGCTAGCCACTTCACTGACCATGGAAGTGCCAAAGCCCACAGCCCCCTCTGCTTAGCTGTTGAGGATGAGGGCTGGGCCGGCCACTGAGCGCTGACAGACACTCTCTAACCCCCTCTCCTTCCCCAAAATGGAAAGGAAAAGGGAATGAGGCAGAGATACTTATGGATTGGAAAAGAAAACTAAACAGCTTTAATAAAACAACCTATATCCATATGTACAAAACCTATGTCGAATCCAGCTCCCTCTCTGACAGCAATCCCCACTGATGCTGCAGGGCAGGCGGCACCAGGGAAGTCCCAGATTCAGCAGCAGAGGGGAGCTGGATACAGGAGCTGAATTCAGGAACTCAGAATAGGGATAAAAGGCAGAAGATTGGACAGAGTCATCCTTGGACTCCAGCCATTGCGGAAGAATGCTTAACCCCCATGATCTCTCAGCTTTATACTGAATAAAACATATATGGAATGGAATATTATTGGTCACCTGTCCTGTCTGTTACTCTCTGGAGATGAAACCTCTTACTTCCGTGTGACCCCTCTTACTTCCCAGAACCCCCAGCGTGGCACACAAGAGCCAGCAGTGGCCTTGGTCACTATAGGAATAAGTATCAGCAAGAGCCTTTCTGCATCCCAGTCCCAGGCAGTAACTGTAAACATCAGGTGTTATCACTGCCAGTAGCACACACTGTCTGCAAAAACATGCTGCTGACTTCAGAATGTGCAGCCTCTTAGAAGACACTAAACTGGAAAGTAAAAATCATTGGACAGAACTGGTTCTGTTTAGCTGAAAACAGGACATTAATACCTCACTATTAATCAAGCTCCTGCTTTTTTATCTGCCCAAGCTCTGCTGGACTTCTGCTAGCTCAGGGCTATCTATGCAGGAGCACACTAACTTCTGTTGCTGGCAGTCCCTCTGTGAGCCTGTGACAGTGTGGCCAAGAAGGCCAATGTCACCCTGTCCTGTAAGAGAAAAGGCACGGCCAGCAGGACTAGGAAAGTGTTTGTCCTCCTGTACTCAGCACTGGTCAGACCACACCTTGAACACTGTGTTCAGTTTTGGGCCTGTCACTGCAAGAAAGGCACTGAGGTGCTGAGGCGTGTCCAAAGAAGTCCAAACTGGGCTTATTTAGCCTGGAGAAAAGGAAACTGAGGGGGTAGACCTTACCACTCTTTACAGCTACCTGAAAGGAGGTTGTAGCAAAGTGTGGTCAGTTTCTTCTTCAGGGCAAATAGCTACAGGACAAGAGGAAATGGCCTCAAATTGCAGCAGGGGAGCGTTAGGTTGGATATTAGGAAAAAATTTCTTAATCAAAATGGTTGTTAAGCATTGGTACAGGCTGCACAGTGAAGTGTCTGACCCACCATCTCTGTGGGTGTGGTCCTTAGTGACATGGTTTAGTGGTGGACCTGACATTGCTAGGTTAATTGATGGGCTTGGTAGTCTTAAAGTTCTTTTCCAACATAACTGATTCTATGATTCTATGATTGATTCTATGATTGTGACGGGTGCTTGCTTTGTAGTCAGTACAGTCATGCAGGAAGAGACAGACCTGGGAGTAATCTCTTCACCTGCTTCTGAGCTGTATCAAGAATGTGCCTCGCTTCATGTCCAGACACCTGAGGAAGCATCCTAACAAACCAGCTAGCTGCTACTTGGTTGGAATAGGAAAGAGTAGAATGCAGCTGCTGGCTTCTTTCACTGAAGTGTCTGGTTGTCATAGAAATTCAGTGTTTAAATGAGAACCATGCTCTTTGTCTACCAGTAGTAAGCTTTCTAGGAGTAAATTAGAATCATGTCCTAATGCTTGTTTCACGCAGTGTTTGCTTATCTCAGTATATACATTCCTTACATAGAATCTGTAAATAGTCACTGGGACAGAAGTCCACACTGGGGAGTATTGCATTTCTACCAAGGTCTTTTTCGGGAGTGGCCTTGGGAGTGGTTGTACAATCAGTTAGAGTTAACAAAGTGATCCAGTGAAAACTCCCATCAAGAGGTGCAAAGCATGTCAGAAACAGGGAATTAGGAGTATTTAGGAGCTCTGGCTAAAATGCTGTAGTTTCTCAAATACACAATATAGAATTAACTTGTAATTTTAGTACAAAGAAAACAAAGAATAAAACATAGCTTTTCACTAGTTCAAGTAATACTGTTTTTTGATGCTATAAAATTTTTAAATTAATTGAGACCCATTCTGAATTCCTCTTTACTGATCTGAGAACTGTCTTTTGACCTAAGCATTGATCAAACAGGCATGGAAAATTTTTCATTGACCTTACTGTATTCTCACTGGATCTTTCATGAGCAGTGCCAACAAACAAAATACGACCAAGGCTAAAGACAGATTAATACGGGCCCATTAATAACAAAGGGGATAAAAATCTTAATTTTCTAAAGCACAAGTCTGCAGTGTGTGTTTCAGGTAAAGACTTGTTGCTGGCATGCAGTTTTATTTCCAATCTAAAACTAATATGACCTTGTTAGCCTTGTTTGAATTTAGGGCCATGCTAACCATTGATAGCTGATGTTTGGTGAGTTCTGGGCATGGATAGAGCAAGTTTATCTCTTCCGTCATTCAGATGTCATGATGACGGAAAGAATCAAGCCAAAACAAAGCCTCACACTAGTAAGTGTTCATTCATCATAGGAATTTCTCTCAGCAATTTTCTTCTTGTAATTATTTAGATTGTCCCATATTTGACACAAACTTCCCTATCGTAGTGGGACAGAAATGATAATTTCAGTGGTGCATGAGACATTCAGACATGATGAAAATGGCCATCTATTTGTATATCTGGAAAATGAAGAAATTAATCAATAAAGTGTTGAGAATACCCTTGATGCTACCTAATAATGCTGGTTATGGAAGCAGTGTCACTGAGATATTTTATGAATGAAACTTGAGCAGACTTTGTACTTGTTAAATCACAGTGTGGTTTCATGCTTTTTTTGGCTGTAAGTTAATTGAATCTGACCTACGAGGAAGTTTGTTACAGCTTGTCTCCACAGAATTATAGCCAATCTTGTTTTCTTGATTAAAACTCTGATTAATGTTAAATTCCCTCAAACTGCTCAGATGAATATTGTTCTTGCCAGCATTTATTGGCATCAAAACAAACTAGATTTCAGCTTTTTTTAATTTTAAGTCGTTCTCAAAATGACATTGTATACAAACAATAGCTAATCACTGAGAAAATTCTTTTATTCTTAATGAAAATACTTTAGCTATTCACCTAAGAATAATTTTTATTCCATGTGTACTCCTACCTATTACTAAGACACTACAGTTTTTCCATAGGAAATGCAATATATTTTACCTTTTAATTTCTGATAGGATTTGTATGATGCTTTAATGTATTCCTTTGAGAAAAGATTTTATCTTCAATATGACTTAAAACTTACACAGTCTCTTAAAAAAACCCACTTCAGCTGACACCACAGGATAATCTTAAATCACATTACAGAATCACACAGAATCACAGAATGTCAGGGATTGGAAGGGACCTCGAAAGATCATCAAGTCCAATCCCCCTGTCATAGCAGGAATGCAACTGTGTTGGAAACTAGTTACTGTAGCTGTGCAAATAAGGAAAATGTATATTGGATGAAACGAAAACAAAAAGAGAGTTTTGATTTGTAATCTATTCAAAAATGTGTTAACCTAGTTATATTATTTGTTTTTCTGAAACCAGGAAAAGTATAAAATACCTCTCTTTCACTTTACCTAAAACATTCCATTCCATTTTTGGTGCAACACTCATTTTACTATTTTAGATATTATTCACTTTATTACTCCTTCCTCCAGCCAAGTAAACATTTACAAAAATTGAGCATTTAGAATTTTTTAAGTGAATATACTCTTTGGGAAAAAAAAAAAAAAAAGTCAATGCGTACCCTTCTGGAAATGTTGAAACAAAGTATTTTAACAGTTCTTTTTCATTCCCCTGAATAATGTCAGTCTTCCAGCGTTTGGTAAATTGTCTCCCCATCAAAATATATTTAGTCAGTCTTGCTGTAAATAAAAAAATAATGCAAAAAAATGTGTGCTTAGTAATTTGGGACAAATCTTAATAAAACATTTTTTTGAGAAACCAAGGAAACCGAGGGGTTCTTTCCATTAGAAGTGATGCAGAAAACAGCATGGACAGTAAACATCTTCAGTTTTTTCTCTCTTCCAAACGAGCCTGTAACCAGAACAGCCGGTGCAGCAGGTACATGTGACACTTCTGCGTGTGCTTTAGCACCATCTAGCAACCCTCAGCTGTACTGCACCCCATGGCCTACTCTCCCTTATGCACACGTCTTCGAGGAGAAATCCAGACTATCGCTTCTAAATACGGTCGTAGATGTTGCCAAATAAGATGTTTTAACATGCAATAGTATCCAAGAACACTGTGTGTGTCAAGTCAAGATAGTATTTCCTAAGTACGTAATGCTTGCAAACTGCACCATGGGGTGCCTGGCAAGCCCTGTCTCCAGAACGTTTGTATGTGGACTATGACTGACCTCGTGCTGATGTGTACACGCATTTGTTAGGTATGTGCTGATACGGAACAGCACAAGGTCCTCTTATCTGGTAATAAACGTAGAAGAGAGGGTGAGCCTTAAACCTGGATAGCTTCATGTGAATTGCACTAAGCTTGCTCTTTCACTGGATGCCTTTTAGTGCAAATCAAACTTACAAAACCTTACTGTTCTATATAGCTCTGCATTACTTGTTTTTACCACTATTTCTCTGAAGCAGACACTAGCTAGTGATGGTGTGGGGTACATTTCCTTCCAGTTATGTACATCCAACTCTGGGTTAGGAACCAACCTGTGGGTAAGACAGCAGAGTTTGGAGAACTGTTACAACAGAGGAAGATTTTTCAGGAAATAGCAGTGTTGTACAGTAATATTTTTTTACTTCTTATTCGTATGCTTAAGGATATGAATAAGAACTGAACACCAACACAGTTCAAAATATCTTCCTGCATAACTACACACAAAGAAAGGAGCAAAAGCAAAGATAAGAAAGAAGCTATCCAATAGTGACAAAGTAAGTCCTGGAAAATAAGGCAAAATAACTTTAAAAGTTCGTATGTATAGTGAAAGTCTTGATGCAGTGTGTTCAGAGTTGGGGTTTCAATGCCTGAGAAAATGAAAGCCCGTACCTCTCAAACTGAGCAGTGTGTATACAAAGATTCACAGAGGGAGAAAAAAATCCAAACTAACAACATCAAAACTACCTTATCATATACTCAGGCATAACTTTCAGGTTTTCGTGTGGAGGATTTCACTAATATGCTGCATGTTCTATAATGCCAAAGTCTTCACTGATGTTTAAAGCAAATGGTTTGGACCCATCCAGCAACAGGAATCTTCAGTTGGTTATGAGGATTTTTCTGAACAAAAAAACTCGCCCCAAAATATGATAAACAAGGAACTTTCTACTAAAATCAGACTTGTTTTGATTAAACTTTCATTGAGAAGATTTTTCTTTTGGTTCCTGTGTGGATTTCCTTGATAAAATTCTAGCAACAAAAGGTCTTGAAGAGACCTTTACGAAGTCACATCCCGCAAGGCAAGAACTATTATGTCTAAATCACCTCTGGTAAGCAATAGCTCAAATTATACTAGACAGCCTCCAATTCAGTGCATTGCCTTGCTATTCTTTTAGAATCTTTTTTTTTTCTTTGTTATTTCTGAACAATACCTTGGGTTTTTTTTCAACATAAACCCATCATTTCTTGTCCTATCTACCTTGGGCATACAGAAGTATCTCTCTTCAAGGCTGTCTTTTATGTAGGCAAAGTAACTAACATGTCTCTTCTTCAGTCTTCCTCTCTTCAGGCTAAAAGTCCCAATTCTTTCAATCTTTACTTTTAGGATTTTAGATTTCTGACGTGCCCTTGTCACCTAGGGCTTAGGGCACCCATGTGAAGAACATGAGCCCTTGATTTACACAAATCAGATACAACAAAAACGGAAGCAAGTAATAGCACTGTAAGAGACAGCATTGCAAAACAGTACCTCCTACCTAAGTTTTGGATGTACTGTCATTAGTGGGTGACTTTGAAAGTACACGGTGATATTGTCCTTGTTTAAGTTGAGCATAGGTGCTCAAATCTGTTAACAGTTTTATTTTACATCACTCTGTGTTCTGATAGGAAGCCATGAAATATGCATAATATTTTGATGTCTGTAACTTGTCTCTTCTTCAGCAGTGCTTGCAGGCTACCAAGAAAATTGTCAGTCTGGATTTGTTTAAAAATCATATTTAATTAACTCAGGGTTTTTAACACATCCTGTTTGTAAATAAAAGAAAAAAGGAAGCTATTTCTCCTGAAAAAGCCTATGTTCTCTATATCATGTTAAATAATTAACAGCACTCACCACACCAGCAATTATTAGGAGACATATCCTGGAGATGGCTTCTTGCTCTCAGCAAACACATTGACTAATTTTGACAAATTTCATTGGTCTCAGAAGTGTGCTTATTCCTGGTAGCATATTTAATGATCTGCAGAGCATGTGTCCTTCCACTACTTTGCAGTTATAGAAAGTACCTCCTACACCCTGCAATTAAAGCATAGTCTGTAAAATAATTAGTCACAAGGAAAGAATGTCGGACAGGACAGGAACAAGGGTTCCTAAAATCACAATAGCTTCAGCAATAATTGAGCAAACTAGGGATCTGTTCAGAAAGTTGCTCGAAAACATAATTTCAATGCCGAGATTATTTTATAAGGAGAGATTATAAGAAATATTCCAAGTGAGTGAATGTCATAAACAAAAATATCATGCTTGGCTATTTTTAAAAAATATTGCTAAATTAGCATTCCAGTCCTTTTCCTAAATGTCAGAGGTATAGTCCTATATGATAACTACCTAACTAACATGAAATCTCATTAATATAATTTAATTTCACAGGCTATTTCAGCAACAATATTTCTACCTTCCTTCTAGCAGAAAATAGAGAGGAAGCACTTTGGAGAAGGCAAACATCAATGGGACAATGATATATTTCATTAGAAGCAACACTGATATGGTTACCAGATCCTGTGAGAGATTCAGGACACAAATTTAAGGCCTGGGCCAAGCTCACACCAAAGTCACTGCCCATTCAGGGCCTCTGTGCAGAGGTGTCTGCTCATCAGAGCTGCCCAGAACACTGGTCATGTCCCTTCTTTTCTCATTGCTGGCCACAGGCACCACCCAAACCATGGTGGCCCCATGGGCCTGATGGACAGGGGCAGGTATTTGACTACACTTTCACTCAACAGTCAAGTTTTCTTCTTCATGAGTCTTTGGTGGGTACTGTCTAACATTATAATCCACAATTAGTTTCAGTGAGCTTTTGGGAAATCCTGTATGAAGCTTCAGCAAAGTTGTCTCTGCTAAGAAGGGTATGATATAGTCCACATCCCCTGACAATGGAAATCAACCTTGTACCAAGTCCTTCTTTTGTTAGAGATAGTATCCTTTGTCTTTGGAGCCACTGCTCTGTGTAACAGGTTTTTCTATGTCTTTTCAGTTGTTAATGTTTAAAGTGACATTGAACTTTTCTACCAGGCTAGCTTCTAGTTCACAGATGATCATTGTTATTATAATTCTATTTTACTTTTGCTAAAAGGGATTTCCCCTTTTTCAAAGGTGTTTGTTCTAATGGAAGGCAAGCAGCAGATGGTTCATACAAAATCTCATTAGTCTTTCTGAAAGAATGTTTCATTACCATGTGGGTGGAAACATTCTCTGTTTTCAAAGTAATTGTAATATAGAAACCGTAATGTGCAGCACACTGTATTTCAGGTCTTATACAGTAATTGCTTTAGATAAGACTCCAGGAGAGAAACAGTGAAGTCTACTGAACCATTTTTGACCTTGGGTATGTCACTTTGCTTGTGTTTCCTTTTTACTTATTTCCATCTTACCTTATAGCATGAGTTCTTTGACACAGAGATTATCTTTCACATATGGTTGTACAACAAGATACAGATGTCTTTGTGCAACCGGGGCTTCTGTGCTTAGTGTAATTAAAATAAACAACTATAACAAGAAATTAAATACTGTGTACCTTTATCCTGCTGTGGTATTAAAGTACAGAAAAAGGTGTCTGAGTGCGACATCCATGAGGATCTGAACATTCAAGCTACAGGCACATGAGTGGAGAGATTAAATTCAAGACATGAAGTCAGAGCAAATCACACTGTAGCCACCATATACAGATAAATAGGCTTTGCCTTTTTCTATAGTTTTGGTTTGTAAAAGAATTTAAAGCAGAACAGGAATGGGGAAATAATATCTGACGTCAGTGGTAGCACAATACAAATTAATGATTCCCAGTTAGAAACTTACCTGGCTTGCTTAAGCACCTCATGCAATTCTGAGATCCATAATTTAAATCAGGTTTGAACAACTCTCAGTCTGAAGACAGAATATGGAAAGAGAGAACAGTGAAGATTTGCACTATGGAACATACTGTTACACTGCATCAGCTACAGTTAGCACACCTTTGTTTTTTTGTTTCCTTAGTAGGTAACCTGTGTAAGAAAGGACAACTTAAATTACAAACTATTCTCTTAAATGAACTATTCAAAAATGTGCTACAAGAGAATATTGGGCTGTAATGTTTGCCTCTTCTGAGTATTGATACTAGCTCAACCCTTCGATATTCATGAAAAGAGGACTTGATAAGATCACAAACAATCAAATCAAATACATGAAACTTCCTCCCACTACCTCTTTAGTTTTAGTTATGAACTTGCATGTATAATCTCAGCAATACTGAGCTGACGGCTGTAACTGCTGCCAGTGTGTCCATACAAGCACAAGGAAACTGCCTGTGTTACAACTGCCACTTAGTTCAGCAACACTCTGCATTTACTGTGTTCAAGCACTGCTTTTGCTATGATTATTAGTGACAGTATAAAAGCTGTTTTTCTGTGTAAAAAATCTTCTCTTTCTAGAAGAACTGATTATTTTCTGTGACTCCTAAGGTTAGAGTACTCCTAATAAAGATCAATTTGAATCTGGATCGTAATATATTTATAATGTGGTTTTCCAGTGATATTTTCAGTATGTCATGAGACTACCATGTTCTTTCTGGTTTGTCCTAACTTTCTGTCTTCTAGGAAGAAAACTGAATACATCTGTGAACTGAATACAACTATGGTCAAACCCACACAGAATGTAATCATTTGAAGAAATTATTTGCATCTAAAGAAGAACAGAACAACTTGATCTGTGGTAGGTGACGGGCCTGGTGTGAGGGCTGCTAGAATGGGTAGATTGTTCACAAGTGGGACTGGGCTGGCAGACAATCATGTTACTAGCTGTATGTGCTCTAATTACCTCCACATCTGTTATTTACTAATAAACTTGCATAGGAAAAGGAAGGAAAACAATATTAAAATGTCCACTTGTAATTGCATAGTATTTCTAAATGGCACTTTACAAACTGTCAGTATTATTTTTTAATAGATATGTTTGTGGCTTTTCTAATTTGTATGAGGACATTTTTTACAGACCTTTTTTTTTTTTTTGATAATGTGTCTAAATGGCAGACCAAATATATTTTCTAGTCAGTTAAACCTGGGTGAGAGTGAACAATTTATATTAAACCAGCATAAAATTTTGCAGAAAAAAAAATCCTTTTTAATTCAGTATGTTGTAATATGAACAAGTTAAACCTTTTCAAGTGAGAATGTTGATTTCATTGTAAGTTTTCATGAAAATCTTGCAGCCAAATAACTGTCCAGGTCTAGGACTCTAGATTTTTATGCTGCCCACTGCACATTTAGAAACAGCAGAGCTCTGATTTCTGATGCCCTGAGCTAGGATTTCACAGTCAGCTCCTGTCCTTCCCCACCAGAGCCACGCTCTTACCTCTCTTACTCTGGCCCAGACACAACCAGCTGGCCATATCCTCGTGAGATACTTTCTTCCCTTGGGAAGGCTTTCACACCTGGAAGAGAACTGACCAACATTATGCCAGAGGTTTTATCCTGCAATGAGGAAAGTTCAAGCACCTTTTGTGGGTTGGTGCTAGGACATTGTGTTAACTCCAAGAAATTTAGGTTTTGGTCAAAATATCTAAAGAAAATATTGTTTTTCATCTGACCTCATTCTTAGCTTCTGAGTCTTTAGTATGGAAATCTGGGGTGCATTATTTCTTTTATGCCTGTATTTTCTTTCTTTCTGTTGTAACAGCTGAAGTTTACTAGAATGCTTTGACTTACAGAGCAAAGGAGTGTAATGTTATGACTACATACTGGAAAACTAATTTTGATGCTACCCAATACATTGGAACAGTCTGTTACTCCTTTCTCAGCCAAGCAAAATCTATTCACTTGTGCATTTCTGGTAGTAATACGTGTTTTGGAGAAAAGCTGCTATTGTTTTGGTGCCTGATGTCATAACAGACTTTGACTCTTTTACATATGATCTTCATCGGGCAGTTGCAGACATTAGTTCCAGGGGTGTTTTACATGAACTTTTGCAGCAACGTCTATAAATCATATTTATACAAATCTCATTTACAAAATAAAGTTAAAAAGTTCAAAGCAAACAAGGCTGGTGAGAACTTTGTTTCTTTGAGAAATACATTAGCATGAAATTAAAAAAATACTCTCCACCACAACAAAACAACAGCCACCCCACCCTCCCCCCAGTCATTTATCTTATTCATCCAGTATTAATTTTCAACATAAGTAAGACATAAATGTGAGAAGAACAGCCTAGGAATTAACATGCAGATAAGAATGTGGAGTTTTCTACATTGTCTAGATGTATCCACAGTCATTATATTGAGAAATAACCCTCTAAATTAAAGTGGTTTAGGCCAGGTAAGAGGACAGCCTCATATTTGCTGTATTCAGATAGCAATTTAAAATAAAATAATTTGCATAAGGATGAATTCTGAGTATGTTAAAGCTTCCTGTCTGAAAAGACAGATAACCAAAAATGTCTAATATGAAAACGCTTCCAGGCTTATCATTGGCACTTCGCAAAGCATAAAGTACACGCAAAAGCTACAGCAAGAAACCTTTGTATCACTCACAAAATAATTATTCTTTGTCTTCCTACAGTATTCTCCATGACTTTGGCCACAAATACTTAGATTTCATAGGAAATGAAACTCTCCTCTTCTAAAGCACACTTAGCGCAGAATTTTAAGCTACCACTTTCTAATTTTTACAATTTCATATTTCTTAGGGGAAAAAATATGACTAAAGCTGACCAGATGCATGTAGAATTTAAGAAAACCTGCGAAATTAATTGTAATCAAAATGAAAAGGTTGGCATCTTCCACTGGCTGCATCTCAAAGCAGCTGGCTGACTCTGAGGTGCTACAATGTAATGACTGACAAATTGAAGCTCAGCAGCTTGCTCACTCCCTAGGAAAAGAAGGGAGCTTGTTTTTCTCCCTAATGTATTAAATATTTAATCAGCCACTGCAATGCTAGGCACTGTGGGTTATAATGTCCTGCTCAGTCTGCTGTTCTACAGAGGGCGGATGGCTCTGAATCACAGCAAGGACTTACAGCAAGTCTCTGCGTCCTATCATCCCATCCATTCACCTTCGTTTTCTTCCTTTGCTTTGAAATCTCAGGCTTGTTTTAGGCAACACCAAAGCTCTTGCTGAATGCAGTAGGGCCAGTAACTTACCTTTTGCTTTAAAGTTCTGAAAAAAAAAAAAAAAAATCACATGAACATTTTTATATTTCTGAGGGAGAATACATCATTAATATCATGGTGACAGAATACACGATGGACATATTTAGAGGTTCTCCACACATAGCAGCATTTCTGTTGCCCAATATTTCAACTCCTTTGGACAAACAAACGTGGTAAAATAGAATACTGATATAATGAAACATCATTCATCATTCAGTGTTACAGATGATGTTACAGAAAGGACCAAGTACAGAAATCTGTGTACTGAAATCAACATTCATCTTCAAAAAATCAATGTGCTAAGTAATAATAACTAACCTGAAAGAAAATATATTTGCAGAAGCTCAGCTACGCATGAAGAGAATGGATGTGAGTAAAGAAAAAATGCTGAACAAGAAATAATACAGCAATTTTTTATCTGCTCAAGATTTATCTACAGAAAATTTTTGCATTTTTTTTAAAGTCATATATTTTAAGTTACACCAAATTCATGTAAGATATATTTTGCATCCCAGAGAAGCTGGATTTTGGGAACTCAAAGTTCCATCTTTCTGTTTAAAACCAGACTATACAAATCCAGTAAAAATATCAAAGTTTAAAAAAGAAGTTTAAAAGAAAAAAAAAGTTTAAAAGAAAAAAAAAGTTTAAAAGAAAAGGAATTTTAATACAGTTTTGTCTGAGGATTGTTCACTGTGCAGCTTGATGCTGAGGCAGTTGCATAAGTGTTTTTTCCCAAGTAACTCCAAAGCAAGAAGGGATACTACGTTAATTGACAGTTTTGTCCAATGACATTTGGAAAAGATACTTACAAGGTCAACTGGTGATACGTCATAATTAGAATGCCTACTAAGAGGTTTGTGTTAACTGTTGTTTATACATATACACCACACAATTAGAATATTACCCCTGCCCATGACAGGGAGGTTGGATTAAATGATCTCTAAGGTCCCTTCCAGCCTAGGCCATTCTATGATTCTATAATTAGGTAGTACATGAGAACAAAAGAGAATGCTTAAAGCAGTCACACAGTTCATCTGCTGGGGTAGGCTACATAAAGGTTCTTTTTATTATTCAGTGATCAGATATTTAAATAAGGAAAAAGAAAAAAAAAAGAAGAGAAAAATCCCTTAGCACTTCTAACAACTGTAAAAAAGACTTCGTTCAAATTTGTACCCAAAATGAAACTTACAATATAATAGAATC
Organism: Trogon surrucura; assembly: GCA_020746105.1. NCBI lineage: Eukaryota > Metazoa > Chordata > Aves > Trogoniformes > Trogonidae > Trogon > Trogon surrucura. The sequence goes on from CM036620.1 coordinate 66,853,831, forward strand.
AACATATTCATTAACATTAATTTTTCATTAACATGTATTAGGATATTTACTCCAACTAACTTAGAACTCCATCTCTCAAGGCAGGATGCCCTGAAGTAAGGTCCTCAAAACCACAGCAAACTGAAAAGGAAAACAACTCCTCACACATGAAAAAGACCAGAAGTAGATAACTCACTAGAGGCTAGCAAGGCTGAGATCAAGTCCAATAATTAAAATCGTTACAATACCGAAGGACTGAGCCAGAAGAATTCTCCAAGATTACCATATGTATTGTTTTACAGTATATGTAAGAGGAACTCCTGCGATAAGGACCATGGAAGGCTGCCCTGACACTTAACATTTCATCAGTGGGGGAGACTGCATCACACCTCAGAAATGTACGTGCAGAGTCTTCAGCCCACTGCACAGGAACATCTATAAAGCACTTGATGAAAATCCATATCTTCCAGACCCGAAACAATATGCTTCATCTGGTTAGCTCAGTAGGGGAGTAAAATACCCAGACAGAGGGCTTCCGTGACATTATCTGTATGCTTAATTCCTAGGCTGACTTCTGAGAAGAGGGCACAGGTTGACTTTTGTATCGCTGGGGAAACAGCAGTTACCAAAACCTGGACACAGCAAACCTCTCACAGCAAACCAGAAAGACCAGTCTTCTGGACGCAATCAACAGAAGGACTTTGTCAGTATTTCAGATATTCCTAGCGATGGAGATACTACCAAAAAGTGAAATTTTGCTAGAGCCAAAAACAATTTGAAGATTATACCACAGTGATATTTTGCAGAATCTGGGATCTGTTTGGTGCTCAGTGCAGCATGTAAAAGTGCCTGGTGGACCATTACGGCTGTTTATTTTGAAACATCTCACCTAAAAGAGCACAGAGCAGTCTCACTACAGAGGAGCTGTGACGTAAATTATAGTTAAATCTAGTAAGAGATATTATAATGGCTTTCAAATTTGTTTACTGATTAACTGAATATTTTCAGTTCTGGGTTAGGAACCATGAACTATAGACCTCATGGGCTGTTGCTGTTACTTATATGGTCTTTAAAAGGAGATACTTTTTTTTTTCATCTTAAATCATTTACATCTAACAAACTCATAAAAAAACTTTCTCACTTAACTTCAAATTCACTGAAATGTATAGACAATACTTTTCTGACAAATAGTTTGCATCCCAGAGGCTGATGAATAGAAAGTCTGCTTCTAAACTGTTTTAATTACAAATTCAGTCAATAATGCCTCTTTCTATTCTAATGTAGTTCAGATTATAGGAAGCGAGAACATAAAAAATGTTTCCTTTACCCCCAAGACATTTTTAAAAGCAAGATATTCCTCTTTCCTTCACTCAAATCATTCTGTTGTTCCTGCCTGAGAACAGTGTCTAACTCATTTAAAGAAACCTTTTTTTTTTCCATTTTCTTTTTTTTTTTTCTCTTGTTATGCAAAAGATACAAGCTACTTTCTTGTTTCATTTTATGACAAATGCCGGTTACAGTGTCTATCCACTGGATGTGAACCTAGCTTCTCAATGCAAACTCAGAAATGAATTCGGACACACAACACTGGTATCTAAATGAGGTCCAGTGAGAATTACCAGACCTTAAGAGAAATCAACAATCAACAAGTCCCAGAAATGCAGCCTAATCACCATATCAATGGCGATTTTTCTCAACAAAAATAACAGTATTTTTAACACTTGCCATCAGCAAGCATGAAATTGGAGGCAGTCTCTGAAGAATAAATCCATGGTGCTGTATATAGAAGTACTTAATCCTAGGAAGTGGGCTTTAATTAGAGCATCATTGTCAAATTTCTAATAAAATGTTTAAAGACAAATGTAGATAGCAGAACCTTGGGAGCTCTGCTAATGTAGAAATGGCTGCTAATTGCTAGGGATTTACGTTTTTACATTAGCAGAAAGTCTGAGACACAAAATTGATAAAGGAACACAAAGGCTTTGATGATGGCAGAGCGGTGGATGTGGTCTACCTTGACTTCAGTAAAGCATTTGACACAGTCTCCCACAGCATCCTTGCTGCTAAACTGAGGAAGTGTGGTCTAGACTCTCGGGTAGTGAGGTGGACTGTGAACTGGCTAAGGGGAAGAAGCCAAAGAGTCGTGGTCAATGGGGCAGAGTCTGGTTGGAGGCCTGTATCCAGTGGAGTCCCTCAAGGGTCGGTACTGGGACCAGTATTATTCAATATATTCATCGATGACTTGGATGAGGGACTAGAGAGTACTATCAGCAAGTTTGCTGATGACACCAAGCTGGGAGGGGTGGCTGACACACCAGAAGGCTGTGCTGCCATCCAGCGAGACCTGGACAGGCTGGAGTGTTGGGCGGGGAAAAATTTAATGAAATATAACAAGGGTAAATGTAGGGTCTTGCATCTGGGTAGGAACAACCCCAGGTTCCAGTATAAGTTGGGGAATGACTTATTAGAGAGTAGTGTAGGGGAAAGGGACCTGGGAGTCTTGGTGGACAGCAGGATGACCACGAGCCAGCAGTGTGCCCTTGTGGCCAGGAAGGCCAATGGCATCCTGGGGTGTATTAGAAGGGGAGTGGTTAGTAGGTCAAGAGAGGTTCTCCTTCCCCTCTACTCTGCCCTGGTGAGACCCCATCTGGAATACTGTGTCCAGTTCTGGGCCCCTCAGCTCAAGAAAGACAGGGAACTGCTGGAGAGAGTCCAGCACAGGGCAACTCGGATGATGAAGGGAGTGGAGCATCTCCCTTATGAGAAAAGACTGAAGGAGCTGGGGCTCTTTAGTTCGGAGAAGAGGAGGCTGAGGGGTGACCTCATTAATGTTTACAAATATATCAAGGGTGAGTGTCACAAGGATGGAGCCAGGCTCTTCTCGGTGACAACCACTGATAGGACAAGGGGTAATGGGCTGAAACTGGAACATAAGAGGTTCCGCTTAAACTCGAGAAGAAACTTCTTCTCAGTGAGGGTGACGGAACACTGGAACAGGCTGCCCAGAGAGGCTGTGGAGTCTCCTTCTCTGGAGACATTCAAGACCTACCTGGACACGTTCCTGTGTAGCATAATCTAGGCATTCCTGCTCTGTCAGGGGGATTGGACTTGATGATCTTTCGAGGTCCCTTCCAATCCCTGACATTCTATGATTCTATGATTCTATGATTCTGTGTCTAAGCTCTTTTCAGATTGCCACGTAAATGACATGTTATCTGGTGTGGAGCACCCACTAGCTCACAGAGCCCTCACCACCATCTCCTCTGTTGGTGCAGCCAATGGTGATTAACTCCCACCTATGCTGCCAGTCATGTTTTATAATTACTTATATGTACAGATTACCAGGGATTACCCACATCTACATTTAGAGTAAATGCAGTTTTACTCAGTCTTTCCTGAAGTGACTCAAAGACAGAGGGGGATTGCCATTTTGATAGCTTCATTGCCTGCTTCCTTGGATATCTCCCATCACCACTGGAGTGTGGCACAACTGTCCTCTGAGGGATTATATTCTGCTGAGCCCCACATGGACTTTCAGTAAGAAATTTGATAATAGATTATTGCTTGTCTGTAGTGAATGACCCAAGATTCTCTCTGGAGTCTCTGGGGACCAGACTATTAAAGGTGATAAATTTAAAGCTACAGAGAGCAATGCATGGAGACACTTGAAAGAAAGTTGAGAGTCTCTCCTAAATATGTCAAGTACAGTTGGCCAGTGAAAGTAATATGAACACACGGCCAACCCAGCTAAGAATCTGGAAAAAACAACAACAGCAAAACCCAAGCCCAAACTCCTCTTGCAAAAAACCTAAGTCAAAAAAAAAAAATCCAGTAATACCAGACATATTTTTCTTTCCTACTCAAAAAATAAAAAGCAACCTTCAAAATTATGTCTTTTCACAAAATGAATATTTTGAAGCCTGTATATTTCAAAATATCTCCATGTACTTTCAACCTTATAGCAAATAAATAATTAGAAAGTCAGGAAGGTTTATTTGGGATGTGCAAGGTGGAGAGACTCTGTTGAGAGAAACAGGGAGAAATGACCTGTGCCGTTGAAATCTATTCTGCACATGGTTACACCTCAAACAGCAGAGGATGGCTATGCAAAATCCCAGGGGGAAGCAGTGACACATGTGTATCATATATATGTACATATATGTACATACATATTTGTGCAAATTTGCTGCAGCAGGTAAAGATGTCTCTCTTGCACTTCTGGCTCAGACACCAGAGCATTGAGGCAACAGTGTCAAGGGAAATGAGCTCCATGTTCATGGAGAAACTGGCACACCACAGGGAAAGAAGGTGATGTGCTCAGAGACGGGGAAAGTGGATGCTGTTCCCAAGCGCCTCTGTCCTGCTCCATGTCACTCTCTGCAGACACAACCTTCATACCAGCAGCAGGTTTTCACTCTTGGCTCTAGCACTTATACCAGCCAGCTCTCTTGCCTGTCTCATCCTGCACCAACAATCCCCAGGCTCTGACTGTCACTTTTCATGTGCTTGTTTGTAGAACTGCAGTAAGTCTGCATGAAAAGGACAAACATGGAGTCTAAGAAACAAATCTGTAGTGGGGGCACTGGTCTCAGGCCAGTTTTGTTTTGAAGGAGATCCTTGGAAATATGGACAAGTTGAATGGAGTAGTTTCTGAGCAATCTACGTTGGGCTGTCCCTGCTCTGGGCTGCATTCAAACAGGTGGTCAAATTCTTGGACTGTATCTTAGGAGAATCACATCACTATCCTATACCTCACTTCCTACTTATTAAGGACAGAAAAAAGAATGACACCAGGGATCTAAGCACTGGATTCATATCTGCTGGAAAAAAAAACAAAAAACAAAACCAAGCCAAACCCTAAACAACTCATATTTTTCGTGTAGTTATTTAAAGTAATTGGTTTACATAACATTCATGATGTTTCCATCTACAGAGAGGAAAACTAAAGCACTGCTAGAGGTGAAGTGACTGTGTAGGCCATGTTTTTCTTTTGCTTGCACTGCCTGAGGAGAGCAGCTTTTATAAGGCAGGTGCAGCAGGGCTGAGTTTTTCATCTGCTGCGGTGATTTTTCAATTCTGTTGGCTAAGTAAAATCTGCTGTTCTGAATAGCAAAGCACTTCTGTGTTCAACCATCTGTAAGGGACTAATAGCTGTAAAGCATATTCTGTACATCCAAGGAAGGCCTATAATACCAAGCTGAATGTAATTTCAAAAGCAGAGTGACCAGAAACCTCTATACCTTGCTCTATTTTCAATAATAATTAAACATTTTTAACAAGTTGTGCTAATTCAGAACAAAATAATTAAAAGTTACACATTAAAGTGCAAGAAACACTTCTGAGATTAAGTTCATTTTATTAAGCTATTTCAAATACTAAAGTTTATGACAACATAGAGTTTTTATTCCTTTAATTGAATTTCTGGCACTAAAATCTGGGTAATTTGAATATTTAAATGATCTGTAAGGAAATAAGTATATTTTTTAAGTGATAACAATAAATCACGTCACACATCCATGGAATGGCTTGTGGCATTGTCTCAGATCTATCATAAGGAGATGCATTTAGTGATTCTGTCCTAGAAGAGGCCAGGAATAACCTGGGGCTCATTAAGTTGTACTTCCGTCCTTAGTAGTGCTTGTAGCAGGGGCACAGGGAACGTGGACAGCTTTAATCCGATCCACTGATACTGAGATATTCCTACCCTCTCTCTCCTCCTGTAGGGGTTCTTTCCCACTGCCTGTTCCATGTAGGAGGTTGGCTGCCTTCACCCTAGAAACGTAAAATTTGAGGTTGGTGGTCTGCCCAGGGAAGAAAAACATTTGCAGTTAGTCACAAGAATCAGCATGGGCAGAGAAGAAATTTTAATCTTTAAAATCCTTAAAATAAATGAGAGTTGCTTTCAAATCACATGTAAACACAGCCTATGTTCTCGTTATCATGTATTACATTTGAATTGTCAATACCTGGGCGAAACTGGAAGGACATATTGTCGTGCATCCTTTTATTTAGTAAATGAAAAAGAGTTTTCTTGCTCTAAGGATTCGTTGCTGAATGTGTTATTAGGTATTACATAAATACTAGGATTAACCCCTCTGTACTTTTTTTATTGAGTATTAAAACCTAATGCGTTGATAAGCACGGGTATCATGCTGCAGTGAACTGGAAAGATAAAAGGCAATCTAACTATATTTTTTATGCAAGAGCACTAAACAGTCAAGTTAATAATATTTTTTACAATTGACTTTTTTAAGAGTGAACTGAAAGGAGGTAGAGCAGGATGATTTTTCATTTTTTTTATGTGCAGGTTACCATTTGACAAGAAAACATTTACAGATTTTATAGTTATTGAGAAAGAAGAAATCTAGGTACCAAACTCTGAGGTTCTAAAAGAGCTCAGTCTTTTAGAAGACAGCTTTTCTGGATTAGGGACAGCAGGATTTGGTTCTGAGCTTTTAAAAGATGAAACTCATAAATAGTTTTGAAGATGCAAAGTCAAGAAAGTAATAAATAAAGGTCTTTGAAGGATTAACTGTAAAATTTATTCCACTAATCACTGCTTATGAAGGGGTGACCTTCAACATAAATAGAACTATTTTGTCAAACTAAAGTCTATTTGATGGAAACAAGAACTAACAGGGAATAAAATCACAAATTGGCTGCAATCAAAATGCTTTGTGCAAGGTTATAAAAACATTCAGTACATCTATCAATGGTAGTGCACTCACATATTTTAGGTGTGTGATGGTGAAGAGTGTGATATAATAGACTTGTAGAGGCTAAGGCCAAAAGGACCCTTAGATCATTTATCTGACCTACATCGCAGCATATCACATCTCCTGTATATACCACTGCAGTAAGCCCAGTTCTTACTGGCTAGATCACAGCCTAGGAGACTCATATTCTTGTTTTGTGGAATGAGATTATAGACACACAGAGCAATCACATCACCTGCATTCCCACATGAGTCATGTGGGCCTCTGCAAGGCAGTGGTTTGAATCTACCATGTACCAAGGAGGCAAGATGAGAAAAAGCTATCTCCCCTCTAAGCTACAGTTCCAGCTAGTATTACTGCCACAAAAGAGCTTGAGATATGTGGCAGCTAGTCCTATGGGTGGAGAGAGACCCTTCCAGCCTCAGTCACGGACCCCACCTTCTCCATCACCTGTCTTCAAATTTTTCCTCTGTCTTTCCCTGTTCTGCGACAGGAATGAAACCTCCAGTCCCTATCTTGAGGCAGAGGCAGAGAGAAGAGTGAAAGGAGATGGTGGCATAAAAGTATTAATTCAGCAGAGCTGTAAATACAAGGGTCCCTTCTGAACACAGATCAGTATCCTATAGCTAATCATTGAGGACTACAACTGCCTTTCCTTAGGCAGACTGTAGGAGATGCTTGGAGTCTACAGTCTTCATTTCAGCAATCAGATAACCTGCTTGCACAGTGGCTTTGCTCTAGATGCTTTTTTTTCAGGGTGATTCCTTTTGATTTATTGGATTTTTATTGTTACTGCAGGTGCCTGAATTGTCTAGTACACTATTTAAAGGAAAGATGCTTGTTATTAGCAACTTAACTGCAAAGCTGATGAAGCATAAACAACACAAAACCAGATGAGAACAAAAAAAAAAGAAACACACACAAAAATGAGGAGAGCTGAAGAGTAAACATAATCTCTTGTTTAGATACATCCAGATTTTTACTACATAGATAGACCACACATCCTTTATATTCTAAGTTGCAAATTGTCAAGCAAATTAATTAATCCGTCACTAAATGAGGCCAATTTTCTTCCTTTCCTTACTTCAGAAGAAAGAAGAATGGGAGATGGTCATATATGCCTAAATCCAAGAAAGCATTGGCTTTACTGAGGCTTGAATCAAGCCCCAGGATTTAGTGAGTAGGATGAGAAAGAGGGATCTGATTACAACAGCCAAGCTGGAGGATACAGTTTCCTGTGGTAAGCAAAAAAAAAAAAAAAAAAGGAGAAAAAAAAAGATAATATTTCATAGTTGTAACTTGAGTAAGGAAGACCATCTCAAATTTTATTATACTAGGGCTTTCAGATGGATTATCACAAAAAAAAAAGAAGGAAAAAATTTAGGAAAATCTGTTTGGAATGGGTAGAGAATGGATCAGCACTGGATGACATACGTAACAGAGCATGTTCATCCAAGTGTTCAAGCAATTTGAAGATAAAGTGGATTATAAAACATGAAGAATCAAAATAGAAATGAAATATTGTTTGATCTGGTGATAAGTGAAGAGGAATAAAACATGCCTTGGACTCAACTGTCATGGCTGAGTTTGTGCAATTTTTATACCTTTGGGTGTAAAAAGAAGTATGACTCTGGAGAGGGAAGAAGAAAATTAATACAACAGCAACACAAAAATATACTTATTACATCATGCAAAGTATCAGTTCTTTTTGCCCCACAAGTTACAGTAAGAACTGGAGGAGGCAGGATATGAGAAAAGATGAAGGAGGTCAAGAGCTGAAATATCGTCTTTCCATACAGAGTTTTCAGCAACTCATAATCAAATCTGACAAGGTCCTGAGAATTGCTGGAATATTTCCACCTTTAAAAGAGCACTCTACCAAATTTCTCCATTCAGAATTTCTTTTTTAGCATATTCTCTCATTTATCAATGTTATCTTTTTTTTCTCTCTGATTCACCCAGAGACAAAACTGCCATTTATTTTTTTCCTTTCCAGGGAACTCCATGGTTATATTACAGCATTGGCTTAACCAATCCAAACATTACCTATTGATCTGAAAAGCATAAAGACACAATTCGTTATACTTGTGCTCCCTGAGAGGCTTATTTTGCAGATCAAGCAAGCACATGCCATAGCCAAACTATGAAGTGGATATCTTGTAATGGGAACTTGCAAGATTTTTCATCTAATTTTCCTTTGACATTTCAAAGGAAATGGGATAGATCTTGAATTAATGGAAGGACAGAGAAACCTTTACAAAGAATACTGTTAGGCCTGTGAGTGCTAAATGTTACTTTTCATACTCACTGAGCAAGGAATTTTTATGTCTCAAAAAAAGAAAAGAAAAAGAAAGGAGTAATTAGACTCTTCAATGGTGAAATACAGGTATATGAATAGTTTGAGAGAACTGTATGTCCACAAGGTCAGTTCAACATTCCTGTTAATTTAGACTGAGATTGTTTCCATTAGGCACAACTAATACTGCCTTTCCAAAGACTCCTGAGTTGTAAATAAAGTGACAGACTTTTATGTCAGTAATTGGGTGGTATTGAGTTATTGAGAAGTGGGCTGAAGGGGCTTGATAATGTTAATGAAAGCTCTTGCACAATGCATGTACTTTAAAGGAGTACAAAGGTATAACTTGTCTAAGATGGCCTATTGCAGTAGTCAGTAAGAAGATTAATATGATGGTGTCAAACAGAGATAATTGATACCAATTTTACATATTTAAGTTTCTATCGAGGAAGTGCACTGAAATCCATCATTCCATTTGCAGTGACAAGTTGGTGTAATAGCATCAGAATTTTTAGGTTTAATTCTTTCATAACCTGTGATAAGCTGTTATTCTGAATTATCAAGATTATGAACCAGCAGTTTTAAAGATCACACTTGGGGCCAAGTAATGCTTTCCATATTAAAAAGGTATTAAAAAAGATGAGAAAATATTTTCTAAGAGCTGAGCTGCCAGGAAACACTGGAACTCTATAAGAAGCGTTTTAGATACAAGGCAACTTTTCTTTCTCATATGTTCCATGCAGAAAGACTGTTCAGGTAGTGATCCCAACACCACTTTGTATTTTTATGCACCTTCTGCAGCAGTGTGAAACCTTTCATCAGTACCTGCTGTACACCCAGAAATGCTTACGCCCCCAAAGAGTCCTGAGGGCAGTCAGCAGGCAAGCACCATGTGCTGATTTGCTGTATGAACAATCAGCATAATAGCTTGGAGTTATCAGCTAACAGTGAATGATTAGCACATTCTTCATGTGTACAGATAATCCGTCTCTTCCAAGATAGATTATAGAATCAGGGTAGGAAAGGACCTTAAAGATCATCCAGTTCAAACCCCCCTGCCATGGGCAGGGACATCCCCCACTAGATCAGGTTGCCCAGAATCCCATCCAGGCTGGCCTTAAAAACTTCCAAGGATGGGGCTTCCACCACCTCTCTGGGCAACCAGTATCTCACCACCCCCATGGTGAAGAACTTCTTCCTAACATCCAATCTGAACTGATCCGTCTCTAGCTTTAATCCATTCCCCCTAGTCCTATCACTACCTGACATCCTAAAAAGCCCCTCACCAGCTTTCTTGTAGGCCCCCTTAAGACACTGGAAGGCCACAATAAGGTCTCCTTGGAGCCTTCTTTTCTCCAGACTCAACAATCCCAACTCTCTCAGTCTGCCTTCATGAGAGACGTGCTCCAGCCCTCTAATTATCCTTGTGGCCCTTCTCTGGACACTCTCCAGCACATCCATACCTTTCTTGTACTGTGGGCTCCAGATCTGGATGCAGTACTCCAAACGGGGTCTCACAAGAGTGGAGTAGAGGGGGAGAATCACCTCCCTGGACCTGCTGGCCACAAACCTTGATGCAGCCCAGGACACGACTGGTTTTCTGGGCTGCAAGTGCACACTGGTGGCTCATGTTGAGTTTCTCGTCCACCAGTACCCCCAAGTCCTTTTCTTTACGTCTGCTCTCAAACCAGTCACTGCCCAGCCTCTTGAGAAAGATGCAGGTCCATCAGAGGACTTCAGAAAGACTTGTGTGCAGACAGGAGTTTTAAAAACTCTAAAGGGCACTACCTTTACCACATGCAGAATGATGTGGGATTGCGCAATGCTTCCTATAATCTATCTTGACTACTATGCATATATAACCTCTTGTCCTGCAGGTCACTGATGTAGGACTGTTACTCCTTGCTAACAACTGTCCTGGGCCTATCTGGTCCGTAATAAACACAGCCAAATCTTCAGATCTTCGGTAACTGTCTTACCAGGAATGCAATGAAATTCTAACACATTTTCTTCTTCATTCAGAGATATTTTAATAGAACATTTTATTCTCATCCATATGGGGCAGAAGTAGTGCATTATCATTTTATTTACAGGTCTTTTACAGTCTGTTTAGTCACAACAATATTTGTACACACATGAAAATTTAAAAAATAAACAATTTTTTAGTATAAATACTGAAGACCTTGCTCTCCTGCAGACCGACATTTAAATAAGTTCTTTGGCAGTCCTTTTGTTCTTCAAAATTTCTGGTTTGTCTTTCACTGTGCAGCACAAAATGAAATGGTATATAAATACATCACCAATGTTTTTTTAAGTAGATGAGGAAGAGCCCTAATGTTTCCATATTTTTTTTTTAAAGAGAGTAGACCTTACACTTGCATTTGGTTGGCAAAAAGGCCTCAATTTCTTGTCATTGGTAATGTTTAATCACTGATACTTTAAAGAAGAGCAATTTGACATTACCTATGTCTTACATTTTTTTAGGGTGGATATGGGACTTTTAGAAACTGTCACTCATCCAGGCTTCAAAAGGTCATTGTGGAGAAACACTTCAAGTAAAATCTCTTTCCTAACACAACCAATATTCCTCAAGATACTTTGCAGAAGCCCAGTCCTTCTCCTGGTCTCTGTGTTTTCCATGACTTATTGCAAAATGGAAGACCAAGGACACCCTCATTCCTGCTTGGTGAGCCTGCATCACCCTGTACACTTTTCCCTAACTCCTGACGCAGGAAGAACACTACACAATTTGATTTTCAGAGGAAAGTTTAGGATGCTGTTAAGTGACTTTTTGTAAAAATTTCCTATTTATCCCAGAAAAATGTGTGTGTAGGTGTAGGTAGGAAGTTGGTGAAACACCCCTCTAAATAAAAGGTTCAGATAGAAAATGAAAATATTTCAATTCAGGTGGGCCACTGCTGTTTATCACTAGAGTTGTATTCTGGCTGCGTTTCATCTCTGTTCCCTGTAGGTTCCTTGTCTTGAACTTTTCTTAACTCAAATATATTTTTTATGGAAAAAACATTTGGCTTTCTAACCAGGTCTCAACACTTGACGTTTTGGTAAGAGGTAGAAAAGAGCAGAATGATTTCTAATTGCCTGCTTTGTACAGGGAATATCTGCATATTATATATTTAATATTAATACTATGTATTATTATTAATACTATAATTAATGAAATGTCCAATATATGTGTAAATTAAGACTATGAATCTCATACGTATAACATACATAAAATGTGTATGCTTATTTTTGTATCACAGAATCACAGAATCACAGAATGTTAAAGGTTGGAAGGGACCTCAAAGATCATCTAGTCCAATATAAGCATAATACATAAAACGTGCAATGATACATTATTTTTATATTGTATAATTAATATGTATAGTATGTATTTATGCAGCTGCACCTGCAATTTGGCCATCCTTTAAGAGAACTGGAGACTATTATTAGTCTTTTATAAACTGGGATATAATTTTCTGAAACATCATAGAAGGGAGAAGAGGCTTCTTTTTTTTCATCTTCTTTCTTTAGATGAGTATTAGCTATCTAAAAACGTAAACATATAAATAAATTCATCAACCAGTTTAAATATTTGATAAGCCAGAAAAAAACACAAGCATTTAAAAAACACCTAGTTGTTAAAAATCCTCAAAGACATATACTGCTTTTTCATGCTTACAAGTTTTAAGAGTTATTTGCAATGTATGAATGCAGTTCTTCTGCTGTGTAAGAAACAGACCATGGCCAGGCTGCTTCCCTTCTGCAAAGATGACGGATTTTGTTGGACTAGTGTTATATGAGAGCTCATAAAACCTCCGGAGAGGAACAGGCCACTGACGACTTCATTTTCCAGTGCCCCATACTGCTGTGCCCAGAAGAACACCTGGGAGGAGGGACCAGCACTTTGGGTACCAGTGTCTTCATCACCAGGAGCCACCACTGGAAAACACCCCAAAAATCTATGCTCTGCATCACAGCTGTGGCAGCTGGGCATTGTGAGGTGAGGACATGTCATGGTCAAGGGCCCTGGGCCTCTGTTGAGCACTTGTTTAAAGGACCCTTTAGACAAACCTACAGAAAACCTATGTGGAAACTTCCTTTGAGAATATAAAAGCATATTTCTCTCAGTGCAATTTAAAAGTTCAGTCAGAACTTTTAAATGGTGCTTTCTTGGACCATTCTTCAAACTTACACTTCTCAGAGGATATTGTTTTGAAGATCCATTTTATGTGGCAGTTCCACAGACACTAAACCCACTCTGCTGCAGCAGGACTATGTTGAGACAAATCTACTGCCTCAGCCAGCTGAATGTGTGACTGTGGGAGCACTGCTGCCTGAACCAGGTGACCACTGATAAATGTCAGGGCTGGGCCATGGCACTCCTAATGTAGATCAGCATATTTCCTGGCCTGTATCAGAAATAGTGTGGCCAACAGGACTAGGAAGTGACTGATCCCTTGCACTTGAAGCTTGTGAGTACTAAGCTGGTGAAGGGTCTTGAGAACAAGTTGTATGAGGAGTGGCTGAGGGAACTGAGGTTGTTTAGGCTGGAGAAAAAGAGGGTGACAGGAGACCTTACTACTCTCCACAACTACCTGAAAGGAGGTTTTACTGAGGTGGAGGCTGATCTCTTCTCCTAAGTAACAAGTGACAGGACAAGAGGAAATGACCTCAAGTTGCACCACGGGAGGTTTAGATTGGATATTAGAAATAATTTTTTCACTAAAAGGTTTGTCAAGCACTGGAACAGGCTACCTGAGGAAGCGGTTGAGTTGTCATCCTTGGAAGTATTTGAAAGACATGTAGATATGGTGCTTATTGACATGGTTTAGTAGTGGGCCTGGCATTGATAGGTTAATGGTTGGATCCATTGATCTTAAAGGTCTTTTCCAACCTATGATTCTATCATCCAAAAATCATCAACTATCTTGCCCCAGGTTTCAAATTTTGTTATGCCAGATGTAAATCCTATGAGAATTACAGCAGTTACAATGAAGTGTAAGCAGCTCTATACACATATGCTAAGGCTGCAAATCATAACTAGGGAATCTTAGAATGTGTTAGCATAGTCATTATCACTCAAAAGCTAGTTAAAAATAAACCCCAATTAGCTAAATGTATTTCTAGTCACAGATACGAGGTCTTATGAAACAAATAGGTAAGTGACAAAAACTCAGCACTTGAAATAATGTGGAATTAATTTATCATTCTTTAAAACAGGTCAAAGTATGATTAGATATAGTTAGGTAAAGAACAAGTATAAAAAAGACTTTTATTTTGTTTTCTTTATGAGTATATCTGTCCCTTTTCTGCTCAGATACAGTCTGTGTTTGTACTTCAGGCTGTTTGTTTCACACTTCTCTTTAGCAAACCTGCTTAGCTACGCTGTCAGTTCTTTGCCACCATGTATTTGGGCTTTTTTTTCCTCTTCTTTTATCTACTATAGAAATAGAAGAAAGTATGAAGATATTTTATCTACACTGGGAGTGGAATATTTACATTTACTGATACAAGTATGCATAGGAAAGATATCAAGCTGAAAAACTGCAACAGGTTCAAAGCTCAAACATCTGACCTATTAATTTCAGACAAATGTTGACAAGCCCTGGACTGCCTCATGGGCCTGCTGCTTAGGTCAACAGCAACAGGCAGCCATGAATGGATATTGAATAGACTCCTACAGGATCCAGTACAAGTGCTTTCCTTATTTAAGGAATCATAAAATAAAACAGGTCAGCCCATATCACAGAATCACAGAATCACAGAATGTTAAAGGTTGACCTTAAAGATCATCTAGTCCAACCTCCCTGCCAGAGCAGGATCACCTACAGTAGAGCATATCATGTTATTCGGAATATGCATATTAGATGACATTAATAGGAGAGATATAATAATCAGGCATATAATATGCAGACATCTACTGTAAACTTTTCTTACTGCACCACCAAAGTTGGAAAAAGTGCAGTTCAAGTCTTTCATAGACATAAAAATATTTAAGTTCCCAAATTTACACCAAAAAAATGAAGTTGCTGCTTAATAGAACACTGCCTACTCAACAGAAGAGGCTGAGGCTAAAGTCTGGCTTGACAAAGATTACAGACATATTAAATATCAGACTTGGGAAGGACCTTACTTAATAGTTCCTAGCTCCTACCAGGCATTCATTTCAGGACTCTGTTTTAAGCCAAACCTGTCCATTTTCAAACTTCTGTATGGATGAGATTTGGGTCCCAACTTCTAGATATATTGTTCAAATGTGGCAAAGTTTGGATAACCCTTAAAATTTGAGGTATTCTTTGCTGTTTCCTTAGACTGTGACACCAAATATAGGTCAGAGGTTGACAGTTCTCCATCTTGGAATTTACCAAGGTTTGAAAGTACAGACATTTACTTAGAAGAAGCTAAAACTAAGCTAAACCCCAAAAATTTATCTTCTTTTGTGGCTTGATATGGTGTTCGTTGTCACTGGTATCCTCCTGCCAAGTGATCGTGCTTGCCCTCTACTTTAAATATGTGTGTGCATGTATAAATGACTAAAAGCTTTGCTAAAATAATTAGGGAATGAATTAACACTGATGTCAGCTGCTCTAATTAATGTAAAAGCCAGACACAGTCCTCAGAGAGGTGGTCCTCTTTGCATTACACTTACATTCGTGTTAGAGAAAGAACTAGAACAGAAATCTTATTGTAATCAGACTTAAACAGATGACATTTAGAAGAGGGAGGAAAAAGATATTATGTGCTCTGGCACTGCCCATGGCATATAAATGACAGCAGATAAAAACAGTAATGGATCGATTCTGATCCAATTCCTTGCAATCGGCATAGCCCCGTGTTTTTAGAGAGGCCCTGTGAAGACGTGTGAGTCAGTCTGTGTATTTTGGATTTTAAAACAAAAGAGAGGAATGACTAAAGGTGAATCTTGTCTGGCTATGAAATAGCATTTGAATTTGAAAAGAAGGAAAACAGCTAAGTTCTCCATGGGGGTGAGCATCAGTAAAGCTTTCAGACTCTTGACAGCTACAGGGATCTTCAAATGTTTAAGAAGTTGAAAGTACTTACAGAAACCTTGGATAATCAGGAAAGTAACTTTAATGAGGCTAAGCTCAGGGAGCACAAGGGATTTTTCCCCCTATTGAGCGGGTATTCTGCTTTAGGAGAACAATTGTAATTGTTAAGGTAATTTGTTGAGATGATTTTTTACAATCTTTTTTTTTCATTTATAATCAGAGGTGAATTAAGATGAAAAAGTCATAAATTGCCAACAAATTTTGCTCCTGCATTGGTTGTTCAAAGCCAGACAGGAAGTTGGCTGCACTGATTGCAAAGATTTGTTCAAAATTATACTGAAATATCACAGCTGCTTCAGGTAAATCGCAGGATGCTAAGACAGGTGACTCCAATGACATATAGCAGTGAGATAAACATGAATCTCCATAAAATGGACTATTCTACACTATGAAAGCTAGTTTTGTAATGGCTAAGCACTTCTTTTTTTTTTTTTCTTTTTTTTTTTTTTTTTTCCCCCTGGAGGTCAGCATATTTTAAAAAGTTGAAAAGGAGAGTATATTTCCAGAAAGGGAGAAGGTCACTGTGCTCATGTTTTAGTCATGTATTGGGTATGTGAGGCCAGGTTTTGGTAGTGAGGAGGCTTCTGTGAAAAGCTGCTAGAAACTTCCTCCATGTCAGACAGAACCAATGCCAGACAGCTCCAAGATGGACTTGACACATGCCAAGGCTGAGCTCATCAGCAATGATGGTAACGTTTCTGTGATAACACATTTAAGAAAGGCGAGAAAAATGTTGCTGTACAACAGCAACTGCAGCCAGAGAGAGGAGTTAAAGAATATGTGAGAGAAACATCCCTGAAATCACCAACGTTGGTGAAGAAGAAGGGGGAGAGGTGTTCCAGGCATCAGGGCAGACATTCCCCTGTAACCTGCAGTGAAGAGCGTGGTGAGGCAGGCTGACCCCCTGCAGCAAGTGGAGGTTAATGGTGGAGCAAATATCCGCTTTAAGGCAATGGAGGATACCACACTGGAGCAGGTGGAGGCATCCCAAGGAGGCTGTGACCCCATGTGAAGCCTGCACTGGAGCAGGCTCCTGGCAGGAACTGTGGACCCAAGAGGGGTCCACACAGCAGCAGTCTGTTCCTGAAGGACTGCACTCTGTGAAAAAGGCCCACATCAAAGCCATTAGTGAAGAGCTATAGCCTGTGGGAAGGACTCAAGTTGGAGAAGTTCATGGAAGACCATCGGTCATGGGGGGGACCCCACGCTGGAGCAGAGGAAGGGTGTGAAAAGTCCTCCCTGTGAGGAAGAAGGAGCAGCAGAGACAACATGTGACAAACAGACCACAACCCCATTCCCCATCCACCTCTGCTGCTGGTCGGGAAGAGATAGAAAAAACTGTGAGTAAAGTTAAACCTGGGAAGAAGGGAATGGTGGGTTGAAATTGTTTTTAAGATTTGGTTTTGTTTCACAGGATCCTACTCCTATTCAAATGACAATAAATCAAACTAATTCTTTCCCCAAGTCAAGTCTGTTTTGCCCATGATGGTAATTTCTGAGTGATCTCCCTGTCCTTACCTTGACCCATGAGATTTTCATTAAAATATCACTTCTCTGTCCAGCTGAGGACAAGAGTGATAGAGCAACTTTGGTGGGTTCCTGGCATCCAGTCAAGGTCAACCCGCCACAAATCAGAATAGAAAAAATGTGTGAAATGTTTGGTGATAAAATGCCAAAAATAGCTGTAATGTGTCATGACAATGCAAACAAAAGTGGTTATTGAAATAATGTAAGCTTCTTACATTATAAAGTAAAGTGAACTAAATTATCTTTTTAACTGTTGAAAGATCTGGGGACTGTCTACCTCATGGAACACATGGTAGTTAACTGAGCAGCTGATTTAGGGCAGTGGGAAATAGTGGCTCCTTCCTTTGTCAGTACAAAAGAGCAGCTCCAAAGGGTAATTCAGACCCTACACAGGACGAATCACTTTTCTCTCTCTTTACTGAGGTTTGAAAGAGTGAAACTCTTGTAAGTTGGGTTGCAGAGAGCTACATGTGTTAGCCCAGAGCAGTCACAAAAACACTCGGAATAGTCCAGCCAAGCAGCTGGCACAGCAAGATGCTGGGGAAATATGATGACCGTCATTAAAGAAAAAACTCCTGCCTTGATTGGATATGTTGATTTTGCAAAGCTACCATTCGCATATTTCAACATACAGTGCACTGCTATGAGTACAATAAACCAGAGTACAATTCCCCCCTCCAACAGACTAGAGCTGACAGAAGACCTCATCCAAAGCCAGTTGATGTTTTTCTACTAATCTCAGTGGGCTTTAGATCATACCCATAAAGTCAGTTCTAAATTCTCATCTAAACAGTAATGGGGTACAGCAAAGATATGCCTGATTTTATTGCACACATAAATATAAACAGGAACTCTTCTCCTCCAGAATCCAACTTGTTTACCCAATTGGTGTTAAATACCAGGCTTTGCTCATGTTCTGTTTAATGCTACCCAGCTATAAAATCATGACTGACGCTTTTTTGCAAGAGAGGTGTTAGGTCTGATATCTCAGCCAGCTCCAAATTTGGGTAATTACCTTCTGCCATGGCAGTTTAAACAAGATACACTATTTGTCTTCATTACCTGACCTCAAGTTTCTGTTCCAATGTGTTGTGCTTTACTGCAATAGCTGCAGCATTTCACTGCAGAAGAGGCTGTTTTAAGTGGTAGGTGATCTGATTTTAGAAAGATAGATTAGTTTGTATAAAATATTTTGTGATCCTTTGAAGTGAGCAGTGCTCAGAATTATTTTTTATTTTTACAGTCCTTATGAGTATGTCAGGATAGTCACATTAAATATGCTACTTGGCAGGTTTTATTTTTAAAGATTACCATATGGTATATGCTCATCACCCAAGATAACTCATAGAACAATTCCATATGAGTGTTTGATGTTAATTTTATTTGGGGCTGTACTGAGATCTTCATGCCAGGTTAATTAAAACACTACAAAGAATTCTGCACAATGAACTGATGCTAAAACAGAAGGAATTGTCAGTTTTCAGTGAATAAAATAGCAATACTAGAAGATAATTATCTCCTGTTGGTAGCAGAAAGAAATTAAGAGTATTGCAGAGCTCTGTTAAAAAAAAAACAAAAAACACACAAAGAAAACCACACCAACAAAAAGCTGTCCAGGACTTATAACAAAGATTAACAACTTGAGTAAATTTATTCCTAAATTGGCAGCACTGAATATAATATTCAGAACATTGTCATATACTATGTCACAAAGAACAGTGTATGTGAGTGAATAGGGATGGAAGTGTATTTCAGTCTGGGTGTAGCATTCTTTAACTTATGAGCATTGACACTGATAACTTGAAAAGTAAAGCGCTTTCTCCTCTGTGGGTGTGACAATCAATTCAAATAATGCACTTAGAAGATGAAACCTATCTTTACTTTAAACGTGTTTCTGCCCGCATTCCTGTACAAAAGTCCTTTCCACAGTCGTAGATTTGGCTTCCACTGCAATTCAGTGGGTTTAATTAATCATTAGAATGATTCAGTTTTATACCTGTGCAATCCCATAAATTGGAATTCAGACACATCTGTGGTAGTCGTAGGTATGCAGTGATGAATAAAATGTCATGTCAGAAGATCATCAAAACTAAAAGAGGACAGGAAAGATTTTGTTCCCCCCATGTTTTTCTTAAAGTGGGATATATTTTGTCCTGAAACAGAAAGAAACATAATACCTTAAAAAGTTTTTTAAAAAATATTAAAAAGTAACATCTTTTAAAATCAAGAAAAAACACCAATGTTTCATTTTTACTGTTTCAGATACTCCCAGTGATAATGAATCTTCATTTCACAGCAAGAAATTCTGAATCAGTATATTGGTATTTTCCATTTAAAGGAAGACTAACCTGAATATTTATACATTACACAGCTACTGACGCTTGTGTGCCTGCTACCACCCAGAATGATGTGCTGCAGCTCTGCCGTATTTGTTACAAATGAAAAGCACAAAATTCTGGAAAACTGAAAACCTCACCTCTAGGACATCAGGGCTAACTGAAAAGGTGGGCAACTAACCTGCATTCTGACATTTCATGGTGCTTGTGGAAGAACCAATATTCCCTGCAGGAGAAGGTGGAACTCAACAAATACTGTCTACTACTGTAGCATCCCAGCATGCTGTACCAGAGAGGCCAGTTCCTAGCCTTGAGAGTAATATGCTACTACTACCATGAGAATGGGAAATTTGGGGAACAATGGGCCCTTACAGTACCTCTTTCTTCTTCCCCTTCCACAAGCAATATCAATGATTTGGACCACAAAGTTCACATCATAAAATGATCTATATTATCAAGCATGTCACACCCATGCGATACTTCATAGTCTGTGTAGTCCTTCGTCTTTTACACCAGATTAAAAATTTCAAGGCAAAGGCAGCAACGATGCTGTTACATGTGGAGACCCTGAACAGCAAAGCCAACCCTGCCAACTGCCTTGATCGTGCTTGAACTCCTTGTCAGCATCCAGGGGATCAAGACAGGGCTGCAGACATCAGGAAAGAATTAATTGTTTCTGGATGACACTTGATACCTCTTTGTCCCATAATATTTGAAAAAGGAAAAACCTGTATCGAAAACACCTTCATCCTTAGTTTTTTCAAAGATCAAAGTACACTGCTGTGATTTGCAGGCAGCTCAAGAGACCCAGCTAAAATGTGGTCAGTCTAATACGGCAGTTTGAAACCATGCATTCAGCAAAAAGGAAATGCTTTCTTTTTCTCTAAACACTAGGTCCTTTATTACATGTTGTGATAGACTGAAAAAAAATTTACAGAAAGTCAGTGATATTTTGAAGTATTCGCTTCTAAATCCCATTTCTGTTCATTTGGCTGGGAAGTGTTATCTCTTGATTTCCGTATCAATCCAGTATGATCTTGCTAGAAGTATGTCTGGGGCACAGAAGCTGCACAAAAATCAGATGAGGTTTAGAAGACTGAGAATTTGATCTTACAAGTTTTAAGGTGACAAAGATATTTTATATTAATGAAAGAGAAAGGCAGCCAATGTTTTTGAAAGCTAAGCCTGACCTTTTCTGTAATACAAAACAATCACGTTTAATACTTACACTGTACATTCTTAGCCTTAAAAGATTAGTATAATTGTATTTAACTTTGTTTTCTCAAGAGGAGGGACAGCATTTTCAATTTAATTTAACATTTTCTTTAATCTTAAATAAAGGTCTAAATGCACAACACACAACAGAGGAAAGTATGAATGATATTTCCTGGGAAGTTTTCTAACCTTGCCCTATCGTCTGCTTGTTCAAATGCTTAGAGAAATTAATGTCAAGTCATCAGACTTCATTCCACTTTTTAGTTTGTCATTTTAGACCCTTTCAAAATTACATCTGGGTATTCACTGTGTAACAGCACTCCCATGAAAAATCTACCAACCAAAGAAGAAGAACAGCCTCTCTTATAACACACTCACAACTCTCAGCTGAATTAACAGTCAGTCACAGTCCGAGGGGAGATCTGCTCAACAGTTCCTGCAGCGATTTACACCTATGTGTGCTGCAAGCCTGAAATTTACTGTGGAATTGTAGACTCAGTGTCAGATGGTATGTTTGTTTTGGAGCCATATTAGGCCACATCATTATGTGTTCATTTGGCGTCAGAATTGGCTGACATTGTTTGAAGAGGTCTACTACTTTGTTCTGACCGGTCTCTCTGGACATTTTATGCACTACTGGTCAAGGCTACCAGTTTGAACATGCAATGTGTAACGCTTGCAGCTAGGAAAGTGATCAGCAAGCCAGCCAGAAATATTCTGCCTAAACATTAGCCTTTACATTACTGAGGTGCTTTGCATCCAAATAAAGCTATGCATCAATGCATCAAAACAACAATGCATCAACCAATTGCATCAACGACATGAAATTTAACAAGACCAAGTGCCAGACTGTGGGAGGAGTGGTTGGAGAGCAACCCTGCAGAAAGGGATCCGGGGAGGCTCAGTAGATGAGTCCTAGCAGCCAAGAGGGCAAACTCTGTCCTGGGGTGCATCAAACTCAGCATGACCAACCAGTCAAAAGAAGTGACTGTCCTGCTGTATTCAGCGTTGGTGCAGTCTCACCCGGAGCACTGTGGGCAGCTCTGGGCTCCACAGTTGAAGAAGAATTTGAAGGTCCTTGAATGTGTTTAAAGGAGAATACCAAAGCTGATGAAAGGGCTGGAAGGAGTGTCCTATGAGGAGCAGCTGAGGACTTTAGGTTGGTCTATCTGGAGAAAAGGAGGCTGAGGGGTGACCTAATTGTTCTCTACAGTTTCCTGAGGATGGAAGTGGAGAATGAAATGCTGATCTCTTCTCCCTAGTATCCAGTGACAGGACACGTGTAAATGGTCCAAAGCTGTGCCAGGGGAGGTTTAGACTGAACATTAGGAAGCATTTCTTTACTGAGGAAGTGGTCAAACACTGGAACAGGCTTCCTGGAGAGATACCTGGTCAATGTCTAAGCCTGTCAGTGTTTAAGAGTCTTTTGAACAATGCCCTTTATAATATGTTTTAGCTTTTGCTCAGCCCTGAAGTGGTCAGGCAGTTGGACTAGATGATCGCTGTAGGTCCCTTCCAAGTGAAATATTCTGTTCTGTTCTGTTCTGTTGTTTTTGGTTTTTATGGCCTAGGCTGGAAGGGACCTTAGAGATCATTTAATCCAACCTCCCTGTCATGGGCAGGGACGGCTCTCAACTAAATTAAAGAGATTACACCCAGACACCTAGAGCTTTCAGCTTTCAGTTACAACTGAGTACTAAGAGTTCATGGGGAAGATGTTGAGAAGTAGCTTTGGAGTATAAGCTCCCAGTCCTTCACCCATACTCCCAGCAGTGCATGAGAATGCTGCATGAGGCACTGGGTTTATCAGAAAAGCCACTTGAGGGGGGTCTTACCTGCTGATTTTTGCTTGCTCATTTCTGCTTACCATGCAGAAGGATGAAGTGAAGTACAGCATGGGTTGAGGGCTGGATGAGGACAGGAAAGATTGTTATGATGACTCCATGTTGTGGGTTAGGGCTGGGCCAGCCACTAAAAGCTGACAGACACTCACTAACCCCCTCTTGCTCCTCAAAATGGAAAGGAAAAGGGAGTGAGGTAGAGATACTTACAGATTGGAAAAAGGAAACTAAAACAGCTTTAATGAATAAGGAAATAATAAAAATAGTTAAATATGTGTAAATATGTACAGAAAGCCAATATCGGACCCAGCTCCCATCCTCGATAAGAATCACCACTGATACTGCAGAGCAGACGGCACATTAGAAGACCCAGGCTCAGCAGCAGGGGAGCTGGGTACAAGAGTTGGATTCAGGAACTCAGGATTAGGATTAAAGGCAGAAGACTGGACGGACTCCTCCTTCCAATGGATGCAGGCCATTGCAGAAAAGACAAGAGAGCTAAACCCTCGTGATCCCTCTGTTTTATACTGAATATGATGTATATGGAATACTCTTGTTGGTCACTTTTCCTATCTGTAACTCACCAGAGATGCCACCTTTTACTCACTTGTGACCCCTCTTACTTCCCAGCACCCCCAGCATGGCACACAAGAGCCAGCAGTGGCCTTGGTCACTACAGGAATAAGTATCAGCAAGAGCCTCTCTGCATCCCAGTCCCAGGCAGTAACTGTAAACATCAGGTGTTATCACTGCTAGTAGCAGGCACTGTCTGCAAAAACATGCTGCTAACTTCGGAAAGTGCAGCCTTTTAGAAGAGACTGAACTGAGAAGCAAAAATCACTGAATTGGTTCTGTTTAGCTCAAACTAGGACACTTCAGTGCCAAAAACCAAGCTCCTTGCTCAGCTACCTCTAATATGCCATCAATATATTTTGAAAACAGAGTATTTTATTTCACTCGAGGACACTTTTAATAACTATTAAGTGTGTATTTTGGTGTTTAGTATGGATTACTTCACATGCCGTATTACCATAAATTCTACATAACTTTGAACAGCCACACATACATATCCCTAACACTGTGGGCTACGCTGAAAAATGAAGAACGTAATGCAATACAAATGTTTGAAGATATATGTTAATCTTCATATTCATCCTGGCTTTCTTTTCAGTGGCAGATACCCGGTCACTGTTTTGTTCATGGTTTCTCAGACACTAAAGGAGAACAAGGATCAAAAGACAGTAGAAATTGTATTTTTTTCTGACTTCCAAAGAGCTCTAAACTGTTAAAAAGCATCTATTATCTATTGTTTTAGTGATTGTTTGTTTGTTCTGCTCCCAAGCTCACTGTAGTAAACTATGTATAATAATTGAGGACTGCATAAATATTATAAGCTTGCTTGGTCGGAAAAACAGGCGTGAATGAACAGTGACAGAACTTGCTGAATATGTCTTGTATGTCTTGGGAATTGGCTGTCATTCATGTCTGCTGCTTAACTTGGACAAAGAATTTTAATTGAGACTCTGACTACAATCTTACTCAAAAGAAGTTCTTTCCTTGAAAAAATTAGTGCCAAATGTCACTGCTCTTCATTGATAAATCCTCATTACTACAACCTCAGTCTAACAACAGAATTCTTTGATCTCAGAAATACAGTTTTTCTCCAACTCCCTACTTCTTAAATGCATTTTGTTGTGGCCATGTATGTAACTTTTATTAATGCAGATAGCAACATTGATAGATAATATTTCATGCTACAACCTGAAGAATATAGCTTTTTGTAACACCTGTACATAAAGCTGCCAGGAGCTACCATTAATTTATTTGATAACTGATTGTTTTAGAATGAATTTACAAAATGCAATCACAAATACCAGCTGTAAGCCAACCACAGAAAATCACCCTTGGTGTTGACAAAATGGAAAACAAGGTCTATTTCCTTAAAAAAAAGCTTTAATTCAAGCTCAGCTGGTGGGTACTGAAGCAGGAAAATCCCATCTTAGAAACCAGATATTGTTTTGATGATAAGGTTTTGCAATTTCTCTACCTTTTTATAACATCTTTTATACACGCATCAGCAGAAGTTCTGAGTTTTTCTTAACATCAGCAAGTATGTCAAAACTCTTCGTTAGACTACAACTAGGTTTTGTTTCTTTCAAGCACCATTGTTTAAATAAGTTAATGTGGATGATGTTCATCAGCTAGCCTCAGGCACAAAACACTCGGGAAAGCCTTACATATTTCATCATGAAATATCGATACTTTTTACATCAAAGCAGTTAAACTTTTTGTTATTTTTTTTTCTTGAAGGAGCAAAAAGAACCAAAAGTAAATTAAAATAATATTTTCAATAAATTGTACTAGATCAGAAAATGAAGCAAATAGTTTGAACTCTACATAAATAATTCTTTTCTAGCTTGATCCATTGTTGAAAGTGCTTCAGACACATATACGTGTTCATGTGAGTCATCAAAGTTTCCACATATTCATGCATGTATTTGTTGATGAGTGGCTGTCCTGTTGCCAAGACTGTCTAAGTGTATAAATGAAGCTGTAATTGTAGGGAATTGTAATAACCTTTATTAGACCAACTGATACAGCTGGTAGGAAACAAATGAGCTAGGAGGTCTACAAGCCCTGTTCCAGATCTGGAGCAGACACAGCAACCTCAGGCTAAATACTCATTGCAGGCAACTGTTCTGAGTTTCACTTGATTATGTTAAACAGTCAGACAATTTGAGGAAAAATGTGATGGGCATGAGAAGAGCAGAAAAGTAAGTTAGCAAAAGGGGAGATGACAGGGTTGCTTACTCCCGTGAGGCAAGCAGAAATGGAGAGAAGAGCTAATTATCAGCTTGAACTGAGAGATACAAGTGTCACTTTTTTACTTCACTTAGATAATGAGGGAATTAAATATCTTTTAGTTTTGTGATAGCTAAAACAATGGAAGGCATTGCTAAAGGCATCAACCAGCACAGAAAAGCCTAGTGTGGAGCTGAGGAATTGGCTGATACATATTCTTTGAGAAGAAGCATCTGGTAACCAGTCTCCAATTTCCTTTGTCTTGAGGCCCAGATCCCAGCACCTCACTTGTGCAAATCACTATCTGCAGGTGATGTGCTGAACTGGATGGGATTTCATGGTATAAATACATCAGTAGGAGCACTGGATGGTATGGATCTGTTAAGCAGGCTGGTTTGCTTTTTGTTCTGGTGCAATTTATTGATCCCTTTTGTGGCATTTTTCCCTGCCTCCTCCAGCAGCCCTACTGCATCACGATGGGTACAGCACATGTGGTGATACATATAGCACTGATAATTTTAATGAAGAAAGATTTGATTTCAAATTTCTTAACACTTGGATAGATTTCACTTGTAAGGTAGTTATATTAAATGAAAAGAACGGCTGTCTATTTCACTGGAAGCACTCTGAGATATTTCAGCACTGAAATCTAGAGATGACTTTCATCCTTCTTTGAAGGGCAAGGTATAAATATGTTCAATAGATTCATTATTTACAATGCTGCATCAAGCAGCAGATGTGTTTGCTCCATATGTATTTGCTCCAGAAAAATGTAGTCACCAGTAATTCACTCACTCTTGTTTTTGTAAAAATATGAGGCATAGAATAAAATGAGTAATGTTTGTCCCCAGAACACAAAAAGAAAGAACACTTTAGGCATAATTTTGAAACACTACCCCAAGGAAACACTTCCTTCTTCCAGCAGACCTTAGTTTGAATTATAAACTATTATGAAGTTTAATTCTGATGAGGAAGTATGTTGTGTACAGAAGATACCTTCTTTCAGGTCTGGGCAGAGAAAGGGTAACACTCACTTAAAAGAGCATGTGCAGCAATGGAGAGGGTGGTGCCCATGTTGCACACTGCCGGGCAGCCTGCATTAGGCTGCAAGGATGTGTCTGTAGAAATGAAGATGAGACAGAGACACAGGATGAAAGGAGTTGACTCGGTTCCCTGCTGTGTGTGTGAGTTCGCTTAGGATTCATTCACAAGCATCACAGCAACACTCACATTTTAGACATCATATAGGTAGTTTTGGGGGATAACTCCAATCCAAGCCTCCTTACACAATGACAGGAAAGAATTATTCATCTAAATAATGGGATTTGGTGATGCCAGCATGCTAAGCAAAGAGCTTAAAGGTACCCACAACCATATCCTGTACTTGATATAACAAAGTATAGTAAAGGATGCTGTGAAGACTAGAGGAAGATGAACAGTTAAGATAAATAGCAATCATTATCAAGCACAGTCTCAGTAATTATTATTGTTCCTCTTTGTCTTCCACTGAGTAGCAAGTGTAAGAGTGTTGGAGGAGAAGGAGAATACAGCATCAATCAAGTGATTGTCATCTCCTTATGAAATACATATTGGACGATACACACATATGAACTGATACATACATGCATATAGATATGTAGGGAAGATTCCTTCATAGAAATCAGCTGTGTGGTGAGTGTGATCTGCAAACACAACTTGATCCACAGATGGTCCTTCTGCTCAGTCACTACACTAATACAAGTACAATGAAGATGACATTCATGATTCAGAAAAAAACCTTTTAACTGTAAACATAAGCTCCTCCCCTGTTCTAGGAATATTCTTATTTTGTAGCCTAGAGGAAGTACTATTTTCAGCATAGATGTTTTAGTCCTAAATCAGGATTTAAAAAACTAAACTAAACCCCTTACATTTTCCTCATTTTTTCACAGTTTTCTTTAACATAACTAACTGTTTTCCATCTGTGACTTTTTCCCTTGAAATGACGAGTTTTGCCCAGTAGTCACAAATGCATTTTAAAACATAGTAGGATAACAAAAAAGGTGGATTTTTTTCCTAACACTTCTGCTTATGCTATGCACTAACTTTCATTTTCCTTAGTTTGTTTTTTCTATTCATCCCTTTACTCCATATGCTCGTCTGTAAAGACCTGCCTTTTTAATTTTTATTTTCTAAGATCAGATTTTCATCAGCAAAACAGAAAAGATTTGGTTTATGTTTTGATTTAATTTACCATTTCAGTAAATTATTTCTGACAATGCTCATACTGTAGTTAGTGTGTGTACTGATGATAACAGTTGCATTGATTACTTTACTGACAAGTAATATAAAAAAGGAAACTAACTCCAATGCTTTCTCAAGGAATGAGGAATTTTTCTGTATTATAAATGTAAAGGGAAAGGCAGAATGAAATAAGCTGCAGCAATAAAGAGGAAAATTAATTCCAAGCTTTTACAGATGGCTGCAGCTGTATTACTTAACATGCACGTCAGCTGAAGGAGAATATTTAAAAAAGGAGATTCAGCTCTACAGTAACAAATCACATAGCTTTCCAAATGGACCAAATTCAGCAGTGAAGTAAAACACGGAAGTCAGAGGAGTTACAAAACCAGTAAATTTAGCACCTTATGCTTTGAGTCTTTTAATACTTGTCTTAAAACAACTATGGAGAGATACTTGCTCTCTTCTATGTTACTATTACAAACAGGTTATCAATAACATGCTAAAATGAATTCTAGAGAAAGAGAAAGTGATTTCTTTTTATTTTTAGGTATTGCTCCGGGTATA
The DNA here is from genome assembly GCA_020746105.1 of Trogon surrucura. Taxonomy (NCBI): domain Eukaryota; kingdom Metazoa; phylum Chordata; class Aves; order Trogoniformes; family Trogonidae; genus Trogon; species Trogon surrucura. The sequence goes on from CM036620.1 coordinate 66,882,403, forward strand.
ATAGTATCACATGACCTCTCAATAAGAAGAAACTCTCACACGGGAATTAATAGACTGATAGCTCTATTCACTGCAATACCTGTTTATTTCCATCTATAGGGAATGTAGATTATGGTACTAGATTGAGCACAAGTTTAAATACAGAAGCCCAATCTTTATTAAAACAGGAATCGCTGCTGGACTATTCACAACACCAAGAAGCCCACTGCTGAAAAGCCATGTTTTGCGCTGAGGGGTAAAGGCAGAACTAAATGATTCCTCAGTGCATTACTATGCTGTAAGGAGAGTACAGGTAGTGCAAAGAAGCATCTGTGGGCTGCAGTGACAATTTATCTCCACTTTTATTGCAATTACAATATTATTTACAGTATGGTATTTCATACTTGGTATGGAATAAAGTATTTCTGGTTTTCTTTGCCAACAAAGACGTTTACACATGTTCTTATATCAAAAAAATGATTGTTATTATGTTTCATGATGATCTTACAATAATTCAGATTAATGTTCAAGATTCTAAATTTTTTTGCTACGATCCTAAGACTATTTCATTATTACGGAGTTCAACATATTGCACCACAACATATACTCTCTAAGATGGAGTTTACACAAATACATCCACATTGTTGACCCTTTACATCCCTTCTTGACTTTGGTTCTGAATGGTCATTTGTCTGTGGTGATCCCTGTCCTGCTGATCAGCTCTGGTTTCCATCACTGGTCCTTCCCTGTTCATGTGTGATAGGATGGCCTGGCCACCCTGCCGTCAACCCGGCTCCTGGCTCCTCTGCCCCAGTGGGAGTATCTTGTGATTGCAGCGTCCTGGCCAGAATGAGCCAAAGTGGAACACATCAGCAATTTTGAAATGTGTAGGCATAAAAAAATGAAATGGGAACTTGTCACAATGGACACTTTTCCTGAAAACACTTCTGACTCATAGTAGTTAACATTTGCCAATTAAAAAAGATACTGGGTGACAGGGGGGAACCAAAACTCCCAGCCTGTTCCTCTTGTGTTACTTAACACTTACCATACTTGACTGTTTACATCTGTTACCTGGGAGGAATTGTGAGATGAGATTGACTGACATTTCTAAAAATCAAAGCTGTGAAACCTGCGATGGAGACCTTCCCATAGAGAAGTGCAAGTAGTTTAGTCATCGTGCATGTTAAATGTGTTCTTAAAAAGACCATGCATTTAGCAGATATGCCTCTTCCACTGTTTTTCTGTCTCATGTTATAGTTATTCTGAATCAAACATGAATATCTGGAGAACTGATTAATTGCCCTCATTAAGAAATATTTTGATGGTCTGCACATTCTAGTGCATGACACTTGGTTGAATTAAATGCAAGGGAACTTTTTGTGAGACGTTGTGTTGGAACTGTGTTACCGTTTGACCATGGAGGTATCATCTATTGCATCTTGTTCCATTCAATACACTTTTTCTTCAGAGACTGGCACTGATTAATTATATGTAATTAGAAATGATAATGGGGCTGTAGAGGTAGGAAAAGCAGTAACATGAGATTTGCTAGGCAATTTTTTTTTCCCTCCTTAAATTTGAGGTAGTAAACAATGACAGCAGTAGGTTCATTAAGGGAATCAGTACTTTTTATGGACAGTTAAATGCTAATTGTAAAGATTGTTGGATTCAAGCTGAATTGTATCCTTTTTTTAATTAGAAGAACAGCTAAGGACATCAATTTTAGAGGAACCACATCCTTCAGCTAGGAACATCAACTTCAGAGAAATCACATAGTGTTATATAGTCAGATATTGCAAACAACTTTACCATACTGGCATTAGTTACATGCAAAAAAAAAATCATAAGACAAGCTCTTTTTTTTTCTCTATTTGTTTTAGTTGTTTGTCTCTTGTAGGGTCTATCTGCCTTTCTTTACCCTGCATTGTTAGAATTTAAAGCATCATTCTAATTGTGTGTGTGTATGACAAAGAAATTGGGCTCCTTATTCTTCATAGCAGTTATATACTCATAAAGAAAAAAACCAAACAAGTCACTGTTGTGAGTGAACTGTTTCCTGACCTTTTCCTCACCAGTATTCTGAATCTCAACTTTAAGAAAATTACCCATTTTTCACTTTTTCTTGGTAGTTTTCCTCATTATGTCCAACTTTCTGTCTGTACAAATAAGCTTAAGGCAAAGGACTTGAGGAATATTGGTGCTAAACAGGAAAGAAAAGTGAATTACATGAAAAGTGATTACTAAAGATGGATGCAAATTGGAATGTCAACCCTATCATACTTCCAGTACTTCTGTTTTTGTTTTGTTTTGTTTTGTTTTTTTGTCCAGAGGAAAGTCAATATACATTCAGGTTTTCACAGAATGGAAATTTTAATACCTGCTTTTAATTGTAAAAATTCTTCTGATCAGGAAAAATGTGTCAAAAATTCCCACAGGAGTTGAAGTCCATCAAAAAATTTTGATCCTTCATTTCCAAAACCGAAATATTGTTTCTTTGACCTGCTCATTCTAATACAAACACAATGTGGCATAGGCAATTAAATAAAATAAATTAACTAAAAAAGAATTCAAAACAAATCACTCGGTATACAGTTCTTTGCCTAAGGAGAAAATGACAGAGAATAGATAAGACATAACTGAAATTAGTCAGAGTGCTTAATGCAGTTCTGGAATCAGCTTTCACATGATAATGGTGGGGGCACTGGAAGAACCTAGAAAGCAAAGAACACTTTTGCTTTGCATTGTTGCACCAAATTGAAACATTGTGTTTGATTTTCATTTGTTATTGAGATTTCCCTGTGGCTATATCTGTATAAGCAAGTAATTTGATGCAGAAAGAAGGGATCAATAGATCAAAGCAGCTGGTACTGAGGACCTCATATTCACACCATATGTGGCTGGGTAGTTCTACTGTGAACTGAATTTTATCAGGTCCCCCCACACCAAATGTTCCCACCATACTTTTTTTTTTTTTTTTTTTTAAGCTGCCTAAAGAACCAAACAGTGCTGCAGACTCCCAGAAGGTGCTGGAGCACATCTGTGCACACCTGGAACAGAGCTCTGATCTCTGAAGGAGTCTACTTTCTGTACATTGAAACCTTTCTCTGACTCAGATCAATGTGTAATAGGTGGGGACAACAGGGAGACAAATTTCAGGACTTCATCAATATTGTTCTCCACCAGAATGCTAGGATGTAACTTCCTGCAAGTTGATAGCTGTATTTCATGTGCTCAGGATCCCATTTATAACAATGCACCATGAGCCTAATGTTTATGTATTACAGCAGTTTGAGTACAGGAGGTCCATAGTGGATCCCTGCACTTACAAACAGAACGAAGACAAAGAAACACAGCTTGTATGCAGAGCAGAACAAAGAAAAAGAAACACAGCTTGGATGCAGAAATATTTTAAAATGTTAGGTGATATGGTGTTGTGAGTTGCAGATTAATTAGAATATAGCCACTTAGTGGGGCAGCAGTTCTGATTACATACATCAACTACCTCTGTGCATTTCAAATCCAGAAATAAGTTAGAAATGCCAATTTATTTTAAAGGTGTTTTGATTTAAATTAATGGTATGGAAAAATCTGAAAGTTTTGCTGTGTTAAATAATCGTCTTAGTTTACTAACCATAAGGAAGTTTTTTGCAAAAGGTTTTGAAAATGTCCCTCATACTGCTTACAGCAGCTGATTCATAAGTAGAAAGCAGAATATTGTAAAGTTTTTTCTTACACTTTTGAATTTGCTAAATAGAGGTAAATAAAATGGACATGTTAAGATTTCTTTTTTTTCTGATTAATTTTACGGTAGTTCAAAGTGTTTCAGTTTTAAATGAATTGTTTGAATACTAAATTATGCAGCTTTATGATCCAGGAGATAAGCAGAGCTCTAAAGATGCCTCTGAGACTTGAAAGAGACAGCATTAGAAGCTCATTATTGCCGGCACATTTAAGATGGTTAAAGTAGGGGAAAATAGCCATTAAGTTAATGTAATAGTTAAACTGCATTACTTTGAAAAACTGCCCAGTGAAATGCTTATAGTGAGGGGGGTATCTTTTTCTTTCTTTCTTTTTTATATTTTTAAAATTCTGTTGCATTTTCAAATATTAAAGAGTCAAAAACATTTTAAGCATAGTCCTTCTCAAGCAATTTAGCATGTTTACGCTTGAAGAAATATTTTTATCACTCCAATGTGTGTCAGAGTATCAACATTTTCTAAAGAGAGAAGAGCAGATGTTAATATGCATAAAAGATGAGTTCGAGACTACTGGGTGGTAACAAACAAACAAAATAAGCTCCACCTCGTTTTCTCATTAGTCCCCTCATCCTCTGTGTATTTTCTTCCAAACATTAAAAAGTAACAGTTGTTATTGAAAGTAATAGCACCTCTCTTCTGATTGCTTAAAAAGACCAAAAGAGGTATTAAAACTACGCAAAATGACAGGGTAAGAGACGAGCTAACTCCTAGAAAAGGCCACACTAAAGTAACATAACGATTACCATGAGAGGATTAGATTTCACATAACTCGTCTTTCCAAAAATGGTGCGATCACTCCCACAAAAGTAAAATGCAAGTATTCTCCAACACTTATATATGAGTTATGCCTTGCTTCAGGGTGGCTGTAGAGTACTGCACAATGTGTAATACCTCTTCCAAAACTTGTTATTTTAATCATGCAAAATTCAGATAGTTCTTATTGCTGTTGAATGCTGCAAATTTTTTTTCTTATCTTGTTACATTTTTGGTCACAATAATTTCATGAGGAACAGAGTCCACTGTTCAATCACATTTGAAAGAAAATAATATTTTATTCCCTGTATTTTCACTTCAAATGGCTTTTTTTGTTTGTTTGTTTTGAGACTATGATCTACTGAGGTTCTACTGCTCAAAATTCATAAGGATCATTACAAATTTCATAAACACCCAGGGGTTCTGGCTGTGAATGGCGGCATTACACAGAAGCAAGCTGATACCTTTACAGAGCTGCAAGCTGAGGAATGCAATGTGGAGTCCAGCTGTTTCAATAGAATACATAGACAGAGTAAGCTTTCCAGACTGGAATATTGTGTCCAGTTCTGGGCCCCTCAGTTCAAGAAAGACAGGGAACTGCTGGAGAGAGTCCAGCACAGGGCAACTAGGGTGATGAAGGGAGAGGAGCATCTCCCTTATGAGAAAAGACTGAGGGAGCTGGGGCTCTTTAATTTGGAGAAGAGGAGACTGAGGGGTGACCTTATTAATGTTTACAAATATATCAAGGGTGAGTGTCAGGAGGATGGAGCCAGGCTCTTCTCGGTGACAGCCACTGATAGGACAAGGGGTAATGGGCTGAAACTGGAACATAAGAGGTTCCGCTTAAACTCGAGAAGAAACTTCTTCTCAGTGAGGGTGACGGAACACTGGAACAGGCTGCCCAGGGAGGTTGTGGAGTCTCCTTCTCTGGAGACATTCAAGACCTGCCTGGACACGTTCCTGTGTGGCATAATCTAGGCATTCCTGCTCTGGCAGGGGGATTGGACTTGATGATCTTTCGAGGTCCCTTCCAATCCCTGACATTCTATGATTCTATGATTCTATGATATACCCAGGGCATATTAATAAACAGGGGTACTAACTGGGTAACACAAAATTTGGAGCTACATCCTATGAGCTGATGTATCTCAGCCTGACGTCACATCTGGCAGAACCTGAACAGTTGATGATATGGTCTACACTGGGCGGGATGGGGGTGGAGCTGAGACTGAGCAAACAAGAACTGTACTTTTCTTCAGAAAGTTCATCACTTGATGAGACTCACAAGAGCTTCCCGGGTCTTCTACCAAGGGAAGGAGTAAGGTTGCTCTGGTCTAGGTGGGGAAAAAAATAGGGGAACTTTGGCACCTGCTTTGCACCCCATCTTGCATAGAGTCCTCACACTTGCATGTGCTGCTTCTGCCCAACTGATTCAGAAGAGGCTCTTGATAGCAGAGGAAGACAAGGAAAAGCAAAGGACCGATGTCTCTGCTCTTAATGTCAAACATGGTGTTTTGGTTTGGCCTGGCCAGATTTCAGCGGCGGGGGGGGAGCTGCAGGGTGGCTTCTGTAAGAAGCTGCTAGAAGCTCCCCAAGATTGATAGAGCCAATGCCAGCCGGCTACAAAGAGGGACCCGCCGCTGGCCAAGGCTGAGCCTATCAGTAAGGTGATAGGAGAGGAACGCCTCTGTGAAAAACATATTTAAGAACGGGAAAAAGAACTGCGCCATAACAGCTGGCACAGAGATGGAGGAGTGAGAATCTGTACAGACACCAAGGTCAGTGAAGAAGGAGGGGGGGAGGATGAGCTCCAGGCGCCGGAGCAGAAGGAGTCCCCCGGGTCCGTGGTGAAGACCATGGTGAAGCGGGTTGTCCCCCTGCAGCCCATGGGCGAGGTGCAGAAGTCCACCGTGAGGATCACTGCATAGATGTCCACCGAGGACTCCACGCCGTGTGGGTGGACTGCCTGAAAGGGGACTGTAGCCCGTGGGAAGCCCGCACCAGAGCAAGTTGCTGCCGGAACCTGTAGCCCGTGGAAGAGGGAATGCCCACGCTGGAGCAGGTTGGCTGGTGGGACTTTTGGGACGTTGCGGGTGGCTCACGCTGGAGCAGTTTCTCCCGAAGGACTGCGCCTCAGACTCACGAGGGGTGGGCTGCCCCTCGTGAGGTGTCTCGCGTCGGGCAGTTTGGGATGAATTGCCCTTCGTGGGACGACTCATGCGGAGAAGAGAGCGTGAAGCTTGTCTCCCGTGAGAGGGACCCCACAAGGCCCTGGGGAAGAGTGAAGAGTCCTCCCCCGGAATGAAGAAGCGGTGGAACCAACGTCGGATGAACTGACCGCAGCCCCCATTCCCTGTCCCCCTGTGCCGCTCAGGGGGAGGAGGTGGAGAAACCGGGATTGATGCTAAGCCCGGGAAGAAGGGAGGGATGGGGGGAAGGTGTTCTGTTTAAGATTTGTTTGCTCTTTCTTACTTCTCACTACTCCTCTCTGATTAGTTCTTTTAATAAATGTACCTAATTTCCCAAAAACTGAGTCTGTTTTGCCCGGGACGGTAAATGAGGGTGATCTCCCTGTCCTTATCTCAAACCCTGAGCCCTTGGAGATATTTTCTCCCCCTGTTCAGTAGTGAAGGGGGGAGTGAGTGAGCGGCTGTGTGGGTACCTGGCGGCCGGCCAGGGTCAACCCACGACAGTCATTTTGGTGGCCCGTACGGGGAATTAAACCTGGGAAGGGAGGAATTTGAGATAAGGACAGTAGTGGAGAGAGGCAACGGGCAAAACATGGACTGAGCAATGTTGAAGAGTAAAATGATTTTGGGGAATTTATGTTTTTGTGATTGAGGTGAAGGAACGAGGGGTGGATTGTGTGTAGATTGTTTAGTCTTGTTTGGTGTTGTGATGATTTTTTGTTCTGATTTTGGTGTTGGGAGTCTTTGGTTTTTCTGTTTCACTGTTAATGTTGGGTGATGAATATAAATTTTAATAATTCTTAAATATGTGATTCACAGAGGCGAGGGGTGGAATGTTTTGGTTTGGCCTGGCCAGATTTCAGCGGCGGGGGGGGAGCTGCAGGGTGGCTTCTGTAAGAAGCTGCTAGAAGCTCCCCAAGATTGATAGAGCCAATGCCAGCCTGCTACAAAGAGGGACCCGCCGCTGGCCAAGGCTGAGCCTATCAGTAAGGTGATAGGAGAGGAACGCCTCTGTGAAAAACATATTTAAGAACGGGAAAAAGAACTGCGCCATAACAGCTGGCACAGAGATGGAGGAGTGAGAATCTGTACAGACACCAAGGTCAGTGAAGAAGGAGGGGGGGAGGATGAGCTCCAGGCGCCGGAGCAGAAGGAGTCCCCCGGGTCCGTGGTGAAGACCATGGTGAAGCGGGTTGTCCCCCTGCAGCCCATGGGCGAGGTGCAGAAGTCCACCGTGAGGATCACTGCATAGATGTCCACCGAGGACTCCACGCCGTGTGGGTGGACTGCCTGAAAGGGGACTGTAGCCCGTGGGAAGCCCGCACCAGAGCAAGTTGCTGCCGGAACCTGTAGCCCGTGGAAGAGGGAATGCCCACGCTGGAGCAGGTTGGCTGGTGGGACTTTTGGGACGTTGCGGGTGGCTCACGCTGGAGCAGTTTCTCCCGAAGGACTGCGCCTCAGACTCACGAGGGGTGGGCTGCCCCTCGTGAGGTGTCTCGCGTCGGGCAGTTTGGGATGAATTGCCCTTCGTGGGACGACTCATGCGGAGAAGAGAGCGTGAAGCTTGTCTCCCGTGAGAGGGACCCCACAAGGCCCTGGGGAAGAGTGAAGAGTCCTCCCCCGGAATGAAGAAGCGGTGGAACCAACGTCGGATGAACTGACCGCAGCCCCCATTCCCTGTCCCCCTGTGCCGCTCAGGGGGAGGAGGTGGAGAAACCGGGATTGATGCTAAGCCCGGGAAGAAGGGAGGGATGGGGGGAAGGTGTTCTGTTTAAGATTTGTTTGCTCTTTCTTACTTCTCACTACTCCTCTCTGATTAGTTCTTTTAATAAATGTACCTAATTTCCCAAAAACTGAGTCTGTTTTGCCCGGGACGGTAAATGAGGGTGATCTCCCTGTCCTTATCTCAAACCCTGAGCCCTTGGAGATATTTTCTCCCCCTGTTCAGTAGTGAAGGGGGGAGTGAGTGAGCGGCTGTGTGGGTACCTGGCGGCCGGCCAGGGTCAACCCACGACACATGGAATGAGCATACGTGAATTCCTAAACCATGTACCAGACCAGCCATGTAGGCACAGAAATCAGACGTAGAACAGGGCAGCAGGCCCAGCATCAATCGTTATTTCGCTGCTGAAGTATTCATGGCAATTGCAAAAAAAATTGCCCAAGAATGAACCACAGAATCCAGGAACCAACTCCTCTAGAGGAAGAGGAGTAGATCTTACTGAATCCACGCAATCACTCAAGAGTCAATGCTGTATTAACTAAAACACCAATTGCTTTAAACTGTTCTGAATACTCATCTGCTTCCTGTGAATAACCATGGAATTGGAGTGCTTAATCCGGCCCAGTACAGCTTCCAAACAGCAAAGAGACTTATGATAATAGTCAAGTTCATGATACAGAGTTTTCTTTTGACCTAGAAATTTTAACATGCATGTATCCACCACTGGCTGTAATGTTTCAGCAGTAGAGGAGAGATGGAATCGGAATAAACTTCCTTCAGTTGAAAGGTTTTAAAAATCACTTTGCATTAGGGGTGTAGAACTGCTTTCCATGGACCTAACTGACCAGTTCCTGTAGCCTCAATACTGATTACTGTTATAATAAATAGAATATAATAAATAGAATAAATAGACATATCTAATTTGCTCTTTACACCTAGGAAGAATGTGCCTCCTATGAAGAAGATCTCTTTTGTGGGGAAGGAAGAATTCAGGGAAACTACTCTTCATTCTTCTTTGGTCCATTTTCCTTCCCATTAGCTATGACTATCAGGTGTTTAAGAGATGGGTGGATGTTGCATTGGAGGGGATCATTTAGTAGGTTGACAGGGCTGGGACAAAGGCTGGACTCGATGATCTTCTAGGTCTCTTCCAGCTGATACAATTCTATGATTCTGATTACAGGACTCATTCTTCCTCCACCCTCGCCCTCAGCCGTGGCAAAAGACTGAAGAAATGCAAATATTACTTCTTTGCAATAAAAAATAGACATCAGTGCTCCATGTGGAGATAAAGTACTTATCTGAGGAAGAAGTAACAGCTCTTTGCTCTCAATGTTACTAACCAGGCTCTGGTAATGGTGGAATCAAAATCCCTGGGTACCAAACCCCAAGTATTTCAATTTTAAAATGAAGAAATAGAAGCACAAGGTGAAGAAAGACAGCAGGACCATTTTCCACCTTTACTTTTTAAAGCAAATAAGCCTTGGACTTCCTGAATCCCCAGAAAAAATTGCAAGTCTCACAAAGGGGCTATGTTATGATTTAGCCCCAAAAAGACAGCTGTTAAAATAAACTCAATGGAAATTTTAGTAAAGTGGGTGTAGTTACCCCAACTGGTGTTCCACTATTACTTGTCAGAGATTGTAAGTAAGTACAAAGTAAAGTTAAATTGAGAACTCAGTAACTTCAGATTCCATTCAAAGGATAATGTTTCTACTACAATATCAGCTGAATATCGATCGGGATAAGAGCATCCTATAATTTACTGTTCCAAGTATCTGCACTGTGCATTGCTTTTCTTCTTGTCTTGTCTGCCTTAAACACTACTGAACTTTACTGCCTTTAAGTAAATCTGTCTTAAAAAACAGAATAGGAAATAAACAAAAGAAATAAAGGGTTTAATTATTTGGTGTGTATTTCTCACTGGTACTCAAATATGCTCAATTATTTTCTTAAACATATTCACCAAGAGATCTGGTAATACCTTATTTCCTTTTAAGAAATCTCCAGACTACACCAAACCACTTATTTTATTTTTTTTTTCCCCTACGAATATATTTTTTAAACTAGTTTAACAATTTTCCACAAAGGAAAACAGCTACATAATATTCCCTGTCAGTGGAGTGGCTGTATGAACAAATGAAAGCTATTTTCTTCCATTCCCACCATAATTCCTCCTCTATCCTGATTTTGCTACATTGATTATATGACTATATCACCTTCACTGACATGAAATTTGACCAGATTTAAAAAGAAGAAGAAATTACACTGGAAAGAGGAGCAAATAGTTTTTCATTTGTCGCCAAAGTAACTTTTCTATCTCCAAAAGCAACTTTAAATAGACAAGTCTCTGACCACCTTTATAATGAAAGCTGATCGAAGTTTATGCCCCTCCAAAGAGCAGAAGAGCATTATTCCAATGTAAAATAGTGCTCCCAGATCATTATACTTACATATAGCAAGAGAGTTTCACATTTACACACAAGTAAATAATGGTATGTCTTGATGGAACTTGTCTGCTCAATCTAGTCTTCAATCCTCAGATTAAAAAAAATGCCTAAACAGGCATCTTCTCTTTAGGTTTCTTTCCCTTTTGGACATAGAAGCAAAAAAGATGTCTTTCAGGATTCTGTGCCACTATAATTATACTGTGTACACCTGCTGCACTGCAGATACCTCTAGTTTGTTCCACTGGTACTAATCTGAATTTGAATTAATTAGTCTATTCTTCCTGACATTTTTTAATTTCATTTATTGTTTGGTTCTTTTTCTTTTTTTCTGGCAATTGTCTTGAGTACTATTTGAATACCTGCCACACAATTTACTATAGAGCTAAATAGCCATAAGATTAGTCATTATGATCAAACAGTGCCTACCTAATGAGTTTATTACACAAAATCTAAGCAATTTGCCATTTAATATTGAAATAGAGTTTGAATTTCAGTTACAACCTCAAGGGAGGTTAGACTGGGATTTTGGGTTGTGAAGTTCAGATCTTTGGATTCCATACATCTTTGTTCCGTACTTCCATACTTCTTCTGTATTAATTAATTCTCCACAGACAGTAAAGTATCTGTGTAAAATAAAGGAAACTGAAGGAAAAGCTCTCGTACCATCAGTTCTACAGGAGTTCATTTTGTTAACTCCCTCTTGCCCCAAAGTGGTGTTCTATCAGTACCCATTCTCTTTTAGAAAAGGCTAGCAGCACTGAAATGAAAATATATTCCATATTTTCAAATCTTACAGCATGGATAAGGGTCTTGTTCCAAATGTTCTACTCAGTTTGCAAGGTGATGTTACACAGATCAGATGACATACCTTCAAAACAGATGGTCAATATTTTGAAAGAGGCTTAAAAATATAAATTATAATTAAACGTACAAATAAAAAACCCATTCCAAAATTTAAACATACTGCTAATTGCTTCTTGCCTTACAAAATATTATATTCTTCTCTCATCAATTAATGCAATTTCCATTAAGAGAGTGTATAAGGTTCCCAAAGAGTTGGACAGAGCAAAATGAACGTGGATCTCTTTAAACTTAAGTACCTGCAAAATACCATTAACTGATGTAAATTTGACAGTCAATTAGCCTCTGTTATGTTGGAAGTGCTTTTAGTATTTGGAAGAAAAATATCTCAGCCATTAATTTTGAATTGAAAATAAGCTTCTGTGAGTTGACTCTAAACTTTTTCTGCCATTGCAGAAAGGTCTTTATAATGAACAACAGGGATTCTGAAAACAGTTATCGTAAATCAGACTGGGACTGTGTCACCTTTTCTTATGCTTGCTTAACACCCTCCACTCATACAAAGACCAGGTTTTCACTTTCAGATAATTTTGTCAAATTTCAACAATTTGTCATGGAAGATTTTACTCCAGGTGTCTGTCTATGGCTTATCATTTCCTTACCCCTGAAAAATTCAGTGAAGCAGTTCAATATATGGTTTCACAATGTTAAAAATGCATTTCAACTTAGAATTACAGAGCATTTCATGTGTTCACACCACAGCTTTAATTGACTTCACTTGCAGCTGTGTACACTCAGACTCCAGAGTTTCACACTGTGTGCCCAGAAAAATGAAGAAAACATGTAATTCAACCACCTGTGAAAAGTTTAACAGTTTGATCTCCAAAAAAGTTTTTAAAAAGGACATTGTGCTTTCCATGCCTTCCTGTTGGTGCATCTCTTCCAGTGCACATTAGAAATGAGAGAAAGGCATCTATTTTCTTAGTGATTTGAGCATTATTCTAGGATGACGTGGAAAAAGAAATGAGATCATTCCTCTATATTTACACTCAATTTGAAGGTGACTTTTTTCCTCTGGGTACTGTTCTGTGACACATCTACATTTCCACCACAGCTATCTTGGAAGAACCACCCCACTGGGAGACAGCAGGTATGTTTACACCATGCTACAAAACCTGGGTTCCACGAATTTATCAGCATTTTCAGCTGAAGGTTTAATGCAGAGGAACCCACTAAACCTCACTGCCAAAGGATTTGTTCTACTTGCCATAACTGCCTCTCTCTGAGATTTTACAGGCATTACTGCATTGGGATGTCTCACTCATTACAAACTGACAAAGTTGTGCCAACAGAACTTTATAACAGAGACAAAGCCTTTGAAGGACTTGGTGTCACTTGTGTAGTCATTCAAATGAGACTTGTTTTCTCCAAGGCTGTAAGCTTTTCCTTTTGCGACATACAGTTTCAAGGGATCAATGGAGTGCTTGCTTTATGAAGAGAGGCAGCTCCTTTCATTCTGATATTTCAGTTCAAACTATTTCATCCATTTTTTTGATTGCTCCTTATAAGGCATTAGAATAAACCAGATCCTTGCTTGTCTTTTGAATGACTTCCAATTCTCATCACTATTTTATCACAAGAATACATTAATTTGGTGCAATTTTCCACTTTTTTTCTTTCATTATTTTGGCCCAGAGAGTAATGAGGATACATGATTACCCATTGAAATTGCACGACATTGATGATGGTAATGCTCATAATTTGCACAGAATATCCAACATTGTAGTTGCAAAATAGTAACCCTCGACTTCTATTCCTAGTTCTTTTTTGCTCCAAAACATCCAGTGCTGAGATAGTTCACCATACGGGTCTGTACTGTGTACAGACAAAACACTACATAGCCTAGCAGAAAGATATTTTTTCTATTTGCTGATAATGCAAGCTCTGTTCCTTGGTGGGAAATGCATTGCTCATGTGCCAATTTAACATTCATTAGAAAGCCAGGAGAATTTATATATTCTGTCTCAGCAGGACAGTATAATATATCACTCTTTCTTTTATTTTGATTTTTATTTTTTCCAGAACTATCTTAGTTAAACTTGGCCAGTATCCACTTGAAGCAATTTATGATGGTCTCAGAGGCACTGAACTTGTTAACTGTAAAGCTCTTTTTAGTTGCTGGTCAGCTTCAGACAGTAGGACTTGCCAAATCCAATACTCCAACAGTGATGAGGCTGCTATGGCTCTGTGTCCCCATGTCCAGCCATAGCGTGGCCAGATATGTACATGTACACACATGTGCATATTTACATGCAATACACATACATATGCACATGGTCTCACAGAATCATGGAATGTTAGAGGTTGGAAGGGACCTCAAAGGTCTGCCACACTGGTCAACATGGACAGAAAACTGCCCTTGTGCAAAGGCCTCACCTTTACCCCTGGCGGATCAGGGTGAAAGCCTGTTCATGGAAATTATCTAAATATGTGCATTATATAAATATGTGCATAGACATACGTAGTATAGATCCCTGCAGTGGTAGGTCTTAGACATGCAGTCTATCCAGTAGCTATCTCTGGATCCCAGGTCTCCCTCGTTGTTGGCACCTGGACACAAGAGACCCTGAAGTCCTCAGCCCCACTGCAGCTATCAATATAGAAAGCCACCTGTCTCTGCACACCCACAACACCCCCCCTCCTCCACCATCCTGCATAAGCACTACAAATACCTCCAGTAAGTCTCCTTAGACGATCTAACTATTAGCTGACTCGTGGGGCACATGGTCTCCCAGTTGCCTCACACAGACACACACATACAAATGGGCCCCTCAAACAGTTGGTTCAGTCTTAGGACCTCACCAGTAGCTGTTCACTAGTCCCCATTGTCTCTCCAGTGACTAGCTTGGATTGCCCCTGTGTCGCGGGTTAGGGCTGGGCTGGCCACTAACGCGGACAGATGCTCTCTAACCCCCTCTTCCCCCCCAAAATGGGAAGACACTAAACTGAAAAGTAAAGATCACTAAACAGGACTGGGTTTTTAGCTAAACCCAGGACACTCCTGTTCCCTTCAGTCAGCAGCTCTCAGCTACTCATCTTTCTGTTATTTGGCCCAGACTTATTACCACTCCAAAAACAGGGTAGCAAACCTCTTACCCTACCTACCAGCCCATTCAGCTTCTTTTTACTAGCAGTCACACGCCAACGTATGCACCCACACAAGATGCATGCTCTCCCCAGATGTTTCACCACAGACACATCAGACCTCTGACCTGTGGTCTGATTCGATGTGCTGGTACTCAGACACCCCTCCCACAGGTGTAAAGAGAACATAGAGTCCCTCACCCCAGAAAATAGTTAGAAATGGAGTTTGACAATGCAGGACAGACTGCAGTGATCAGGAGCAAGGCATGGCCAGACAGTGTACCGACCAGCTGGCCCCTTTTATCCTTATTCCTCTACCTCCATGCTTGTTCCTCTGCAAGACGTGCTGATGCCTCCATTCCTCTGTCTTTTGTTCCTCCATTAAACATCTCATGTTGAAGTCTTGTATAATCCCAAGAGGCTTATGCCACATAGACACCCAAACCTGGCAGGCAGTAACCTCCTTCAGACTGTGAGGTGATCCAGAAAGCCTCTCTCATTGGTTAATGGTGATGGGTGTCACGTCCAGAGCACTGATGGCTGTCCTCTGACAGCCCTGGAAGGAACCAGGAACAGGTTCATTTCTCTGGTGAGATTATTTGGGTTCCATCAGTTGCCATCATGTCTGTCTGCATCTGTGGAGATGAGCTTTCATCACACACTGTTACCTCTTTCACAAAAAGTGGATGGTTTCTTGGCAGTGGTCATTCTGGGAAGTTCAAAGTAATTTCTTTTTTGCTTAAATGAAATCCTGGCACTAATGACACCTTATAAGGCATTTGTGTCTAATTAACCTTTGATGACTGGAGGGTTTACTGTGCCATTTCAGACAGGATACATCTGGCACATCTGGACAGACTCCATTTACAATATAGCCTTTTAAAACAAACCAGGTATGATTTTGTTTTACTTGATATGGAGGAGCCTAAGCTAAGTATATGGGAATTTATTCATGTCCCATTTAGTCGCTCATGTAAAAAGGAGACAAAGCCTGGGAGGGTAGAAGACTGGACATCCATTATTTCACCCCTTTCAGTTTGATTTTCCACTAAATAGGGTTCAATGTACTTTACTCTAATGATTCCTCTGTGTGTGTGTGTGTGTGTGTATATATACGTATCTTAGTTTGTATTTCTTACAATTCCATCATCTTCAGTTACTTGAACCTCACCAAAAAAGCTGTGCAAACAGCATTGCTGTGTCATCAGGGGTAGAATCTGTGTCAAGTTGGAAGAGCTTTCAACATAGTGCTAGGATTTCAGAGGATCCGCAGGAGGAGATGCTGCTGATATATAACATGTCCCAGCCTCTGGACCATCGTGACTGTCCTCTTCCCTTGTTTTAAGCATGGTGCACTCTATATCCTGTCAGATCCAGCTTCCTTCCTCACTGTCCTGCCATACTTAACATCTGTTGGGAGGATAGCTTCCTGAGATTGACACCTCTGATTGACAGACACTGAATTTAAGAGGCAAATGCCAAACTTTCAGGATCAGACCTCATTATCATGCACAGAGGGAATTTGTAGCATCTTTGAAATAACTCAACACTTAAATCATAAGACGAAAAAAGAGAAAACAGAATTCTTTAAGGAATTTCTAACTATATTTGGAAACAGGTGCTGATAATCAAATCAATAACATCATTATGACATAAAGCTTTGATTCCTGGGATTTCCTGGTTGGTGACAGTCATGTTAAACCGTCTTCTGGCGTGTTTTCTCTAATGGACCCCAATCAGTGACATACCTTATCCTTGACTTCCTCTCTCTGAAGTAAATACAGACTGAGATGATTGTATTTATTGATTATACATTTTCTTTACTAGGTAGAAATACACCAGTAAGTGCACATTCTTCCCCAAAGCTTTATACAATCTCCAGTCCTGATGACTGATATAATTAAGTCAGACGCTCATTTCTTACCTCCTGTCTCCTAAAGGAATATAGTTTAGTTTCACAGAAACTCCCTTTTTTCATTCCATTTAAAGCTGCATTTGAAACGTTCCACTCCACCGGTGAGGTTTCACCAGTCTGAATGTGTTTTTGACTTTAAGTCTGCCTAGTTACAGATACAGTATAGCATATTCTGGCAGATATATGGGTCTTTCCAGATTTCATCTTCTCATCACAGATTTAAGTGCCTAGCTTTTTCAGAAACCTGCATGTTCATCACACAAACCAATAAAAGAGGACAACAATTGTACCTCTTTACTAGGCCTTCAAAGAGACTTGACACGATGTTATAGAAAAAAAATTCAGTTGGAGTGACAGTGTGTTTGGCTTAGTTGACACTAGGAGGTGGCCTGTAGAGGTCTGGAGAAATGCTGCAAAGTCCTGCAATCTATAAAGGTTCTACTATTGGAACCTACTTGCACATTTGTTGGGCTTGTCATTGCTGGATCCTTGCTGACTTAAGGACTGTGCTGCGGGCACAAGAGACTTGCAGAAGAAATCAACCACATGAAGCCCAGTTAGATAACTTACTTCTTCTAATCCTTGATCAAGTTTAGAAAGTCCTGCATTACAATTTTAGAATATTTTGTATTCTTTTTAAAAGCAAATTTCTGTGTCATGGCCAAACTAACCAAAAAAAAAAAAGATTAGAAGTATTTGTGTAAGATTATATTTTACTCTTTGTGGAGAAAACAGTAACTACCAGGGAGAGGATTTTGTTACTTTATTTCCTAACTGGTTTTCTGGAGGATCCCTATTATACTGGTCAGAAGTGGAGTCACTGTAGGTCAGTAACATGATCCTCTGTTGCAACACTTCTGGTATTCCAGTATGGGTGAGAATGACACAAAATTCCCCCAGTATCCACCAGCTCAGATGAGGAAGGAGTGTGGGAGAATAAGTGTTTCCATACTACTTCTGCCAGGCCACTTCTCCCCCGTTATGTTGGCACTGCCAGCAGTATGTTTGTGTGACTATTTCTGTTTTGGTTACAGTGCAGATCTCTGTCTAATCAGTACTGAAATGAAAACATCAGTCCCTTTCATGCAGAATGTTGTACTACCTTCAGCGAGAGCCTAAGAGGGTGAAGGATGAACTTTTTCATCTTTTGCCTCTGGTCTAACATTATGTATTGTTATTATAGTAATCTTTCAACTGCCTTGACAAAGGAAGAAGGTACTTTCCACACAAATATAGCTGTTTCTGAGGAGAGAAATGTTATCCTTTTCTACTAATATCAGAAAATGTGATCCATCCATCAAATTGGCAGACACTACCTACAAGGCAGATTGACAGATTTTGTTCAAATGAATTTTAGGAAAGCTGAATAAATCCCTCTAAAAAAAGATAGTGACACCTGCCCACAGTACCATTTGGTCCAATTCCTAATCCGATATATCTATTTGAAACTCTTTCTACGTTCTCTGGAGCAATACAGAGAGTTGAATTTGGCCCTCTCTATAGAAAATCACTTTCGACTCTCCTAACTTTGTCAGTCTGGGGATAGCGTATATCTGTGCTGTTACTGCGGGAGATGCAGACTCCATTTGAACTGGGCGACTCTGGTGGCAATACGCCTGATATTATAGCTTTTATTATAAAGTCATGTTTAAATTATTAATAATTGCATTATTGCCTTAATAAATGCTGAAGGCACAATAAAACTGTGATTAAAGGTGCTTTATGAGAAGAAAATTATAGTGTCTTTTAAGCTCTGTTGTTTACTGTTAGGTAGTAATATTACTGTGCTATGACACATTTACAGCACTTTCAACCTTCATCATTAAGCTACTCTATAGCCACCTCCCAGTTTATTCTGAGATAGTTTTCCATCATTAAGCAAAAGTAGGATCAATGTGTCCAATGTAGTGCTCTGTAGGTAGGAAAGCTCTGCTACTGAGCACAAATACAATGACAAACATGAATACTTCTTTGAGCTAATGTAATAAAACAGAGGAAGAGGAATTACTCTTCCATAGGTGATGACAGAGATCTACCATCAGAGGATTCTGTCTCCAGATGAAGAGTCTCAAGGTGATGGACAGCAATCACATAGACAGCATTGGCAGTTTTTCTAAGTTAATAGAAGCACTATTAAAAGGACACAAGCATTTCACACACTATTTATCTAGAGTTCCCCACTGTAAGATGAGACTACAAGACTTATTCTTTCAGGTGTTTTTTCATCACAGTATATTCCTGGTCAAACTGGAGTGGAGAGAGAAGTTCTGTTGGGACACAGTAATGAGCACGACTGCCAGTATAATTGAGCTGGTATAGCTACAGTAATAAGTTTTCCAGCACCTTCGAAATTTTTTGGTAAATGTTTTGTTAATAAAAAAAAACAAAAACAGTAAAAAAAAGACCTGCTATGTCCACACAAAAAAGAAGGAAGCCTGTGAATTACTTTTCATTACTCTTCTATCACAATGTATCAGCACTGGCCCTTATGTGATTCCTGACAATTCTTCTAGAGGGTGCTGAAAAAGATTCAAAAGTGTAAGTTTGCTCTTTGTTGAAAATTCATAATTGTAGATGAAAAAAAAAGTTATTAGAGTTCCATTAGTGATTTCAATGTACAGAATATTCACATCTGACCTGACAGTGCAGACCACAATGTATGGTGCAGAGATTTTTGCTAGCTCTCAGCAAGATAAGACAGCTCTGTGAAGTGAAAAGTCTAACTGTGTTACCTTAGAGCTCTAAACACCAAATAACTCTGTTTTTTAGCTCTTATTTCTCCCTTCTACATTGGAGTTTATATTGTAGTTACAAACTTAATTAGATAAACTATCTGGATATGTAACATTTCCATTTAAAATGACAGCTTCTCTTACATAAGGTTAGAAAAAAGAAATATATATGGGAGAACTGTAATGACAAAGATATGGAATTTCTTTCAGCTTTGAATGATGGTGAGAATTTATCATTTAAGAGACAGGTACAATTTTCTAGCAGCAGTTTGTTTTCTGTGCTGCACATCAACATTTGCAGTTGAGTCCTGCATTTCTCTTCTCCATATGCCAAAATAAGGTCCTTTTGCATCAACATGTCACACTTACTCAGTGTATTTATGATTAGCTCAGAATTGATGAGCTTGACATATGTTGCCACATTTTGTCTTTTCTCTTTCTAGTATTTCTCAAGTGCATGAATTAGACATGTTTGATGGGAGCTAAGAATTTAGTCCAGGTTAGAGTGGAAGCAATGACTCCCAACCAAGAGAAGAATAAGAAGAAATTTGGAAAAATTGCAGTCATGTCTTACGTGCATAGAGAGTGCAAGGAGGATCAGGCAGTAAATTTACCTAACTGAGGTAGTAAATTTACATAGCTGTCATTCACCTGCAGAGCTTTTCATTGGCTTTCCCGAAAACTATTCTGTCCACAAAGGGCCCACATCCACCTTCTGGACCAGAGAATGCCCCATTTGCCTGGAACACAGTTCCACCTTCACTGAATTTGCTTGAGATTTTTGATTTATCCTCCCAATGGACTCAATAGTTGTATAGAAGAGGACACATGTCCTCTAACACAGACATGGAGAATTAATGTGACAAGGAAAACAAATCATACAAATTAACTAGCATACCTTGAACCTAGACTCAATACCCTTTGACAAATACCCTTTGGCAACCTGAGAGTGAACTAATCCTTTCATCTATGTGTCCTGATTAACTGTTAAAAGTTACACACACATCTCAGTTACATGGTGTTCACAAGAAGGAAAGTATGCTGTAAACCAGGAGCAGTATCACGTATTTTCATTTCCTGACATCTACTATACAAACTATGTAACTAATCAGATCTTTGTTACACAGAGCAGTTCTTGAATACAAACATATAGGAAATGACAAAATACTAATGATTATCTTCAAATTCGTGAATTATCCAAATGTGAGATTTTGCATTGATACTGAACTAGAAAACAGTGCTGAATGGTCCTTCCCCTTCCCTTCCCTTCCCTTCCCTTCCCTTCCCTTCCCTTCCCTTCCCTTCCCTTCCCTTCCCTTCCCTTCCCTTCCCTTCCCTTCCCTTCCCTTCCCTTCCCTTCCCTTCCCTTCCCTTCCCTTCCCTTCCCTTCCCTTCCCTTCCCTTCCCTTCCCTTCCCTTCCCTTCCCTTCCCTTCCCTTCCCTCTACCCTAAACTACATTTCTTTTCATAGCCCAGACACCCTGTTCTGGGTGAGGATAATAAAAGGTCAACTGCTGCATGGACTGCAAAATTTTTTGCTTGTTGCACATAACTTGCAGGTGTACAGAAATACATAGAATGAGAAATCAATCAAATGCATTTTTTTAATGCTGAATATAGCCAAGTTTTTCAATGTGAGAAACAGTTACAGGGCTGCTCAGACAATTCCAGTTTTGGAAGAGCCAAAATTCACCAGGATTTCTCTGATTTCAAACATCTCCATTGCTTAGCCTTTGCTGAAGTGACCAGAACCTTTCTTTAATGAAAATATATTCATGAGAGCCAAAATATTTCTATAACCCACAGCTAGGACACTAGTATGACACATAGGGGCAAAAGTAAAGGCTTATTAAATGCCAGACCAAAAATTTAGGAATTAAGCACAGCAGATGACTTCCATAACTAAGGCTAGCTCTCTAACCATTATGGATTTTAAACACACTTATTAAAGAGAATTACTTGAGTTTTGGAGCCAAAGCCAGATACTTTGATTTATTTCCATTCCTATGTAAATGTTTGAGACATTTTATTTTTGTTCCAGAGCAGAACAAAAATACATTTCAAAAGTTCTCCTGATACAAAATTTTCATCCTCCACAGTCTAGTGCCAGCTACTCCCTGAGAATGTATGCTTTTAAGCTTTCTACATCAGTTGAATTAACTTTGACACATAACAATCTGTGGCTTTCAAGAATAACACCTAAAAAATAAATCTTTTACATAGGTCCAAATGTTTGAGAATTGGGAAGAGAGTAATTGCCTAGGTAATTTCACTAAGCAACCGAACGGACTGAACTGCAGAAATTTCCTCTGCAACTCACAAAGCAGTCAAGGTACCCAGAATGTGAAGAAACACCTCTCCTGCTTTCACTGCTGCATAAAATGAAGAGGCAATTGAAAGGGGTAATTTTAGTAAATCTTGGAAGATTAAATGGAGGCAATCATAGAATAAGTAGTGCTCCTTTGTATATAAAACACTAACAACAATCTGCTGTCAAAGATGTAATGTTTTCTTATGAACATACTTCTTTGGCTCTAAGAGCTGAATAGTTTAGTGAGAAGCCTGCAGATCAGCATCTCTGTAGCCTTCTGCCAGCTGTAGCATTGAAATATGTCTATAAAAGGGATCAGATGTAAATAATGAAGCACAACTTACCCATGACCTTCCACAGATATTGAAAAGCATAAGGAAATATTACTTTAAACCATAAATGTACAGTAGAGATAATGCCAAGAGAATTAAACAACCATCTGGTGTAATTATTCATGTTTCTCTAAAAATAGTTTGCATGTGAATGTGGCATCATATTTCCCTATATAATTTGGAGGTTTGAATCTAAAGGAAAATTGCAGAAGATCACAGGAAATAAAGACTACTCTTTTTTAAATGCAGATTAATGCATTCTCTTCTAAATAAGAAGGCATGGGGGAAAGTGCAGAGAGGCAAGGGAAGCTGGGGGTGAGAGGAGCGTAGTATTGGTACTTTTAAAGCAAACATACATGTGACATCTAAAAATCATACACATTCATAAGAATCCTTCGTGTACTGATGTTTTCATATTGTACAGTTACCAAGTGAGGAATCATGTGAAGCTTTTGGTTGCTGTTATATCCTAAATAAATGATGCAAAGAAAAAGAAATGGGTGTGTAGCAATGCAAATATTGATTAAAGAGCTTTTTACTACGAGTGAAGGAATCGTATATCTCTAATGAGAAGTAATTTGCGCATACACAGCAAGACCACTTGCTGTCCCTGCTTCAAGAACCTACCCATGTTTCTAGGAGCATCAGGCAGTTATAGAGAGCAGAAAAGAAGGATGGTTTCAGCAACCACTCAAACATTGTCCAAAAGTTTTTGACCAAGCCACAGACTGAGCTGTGTTTGATTACTGTATTCCAACAACTGCAGTAACAAATCAGATGCGTAGCAACCTGTCCAAGGATAAGCTGCAGAATTTGTTCTCTCACTCTTAATTACACATTTGTGTTCTGTTTCATTAAGAAACAAAATATCTATTTATAACACAGGTAGCACTCTGA
This sequence comes from Trogon surrucura, assembly GCA_020746105.1. Classification (NCBI taxonomy): domain Eukaryota; kingdom Metazoa; phylum Chordata; class Aves; order Trogoniformes; family Trogonidae; genus Trogon; species Trogon surrucura. The sequence continues at coordinate 66,905,390 of CM036620.1, forward strand.
AATTGAAAATACTGCTGGGCAACTTGAGAGAAATACAGCAGAGGTACTTCTAAATGATAATGAAGTAATGAATTTACAAAAAATGTGAAGTTATTCCCCTTTACTCATGTGTAATGATGACTATTACTGCAAACATGAAAATGTGGGATGAGAACTAATGGCTACTGATTGTGAAACAAATACCTGCAGTAGGTGTTTTTTGATGCATCATTTCCCAGGGCTGCCTACGTGGAAGAGACTATACATACAATTGTATAGTCTGAGGGCCAACTTTCCTATATAAATACGAGTAACAGTGATGTCAGCTAGCTATAACTCCCCCATATCAACCACCTCCGTGTGTTGAATAAACAGTGAAATATTATCTCAGTAAAAAAAAATGTTTGGAATGAAAACTATCACAGGATAGCGAAACAACAGACTAAGATTCTTTCACTGCATTTTAGTGTCTGAAATCATCATTCACCTCAGTTAGGCTCCAGGAGATGCAAGTGCACTTGAGGTAAATTCTCTTTTCTACTTTTTGTTTACCATCTAAAGATTTAGCAGTCTGGTTTTAATATTCTTGGAGACTTAGTCAATAGAAAACCAGGATATTCCTTCTAAATCAGTTAAGTGGCAATTAAGAGTCGGTAGGCAGCCTGATAATAGGGTTAGGGGAAGGAAGACCTTAACATGTCAAAGTCATGTCCTTCTGCAAACTGCTCCTAGGAATTTGTTTGGCTGTCAGTACAGTTTTACACGGTACTAGAAAGAGGAGGAGAGTCAAGATTGACATAAAAATGGATAATAATAGTATTTCTATGATTTATTCTCAGAAAGTCAGGTTGCTATAAATGTACTTCCACGCCTACTTATTTCAAGACAAGATGCTCTTGGTTTTGTCTGGTTTGGGGGGGTTTTTTTGGTTGTTTTTTTTTTTTTTACTAAACAATTATTTTAAACTAATTAAAGAAATTCTATCAGATTTTTGTTTTCCGTCATCTGCTTGGCTAAGACTAGTGCCCAGAAGATGTCACTTCTGTGGGATTATACAAAGTCTACACACACATGTAAGATGACTAAAAAGAAGTAGTTTTTCTCATCTTCACCTTTTACAATATTTTATATTATGTTCTTAGAAATATATTCATTAGCTGAGAAGAGTTGCATTTTTAACATATGAAGTATCTGCTAAAAATCTTTAGATAGAAACTGTAAGACTGTTGTAGAAAACTTGCATTCATTTCAGCAATATTTGAAACAGCTTCCTTAGCCAAGAGCATTCCTTCCCCTAGTACCAAACATTTGTTTTTAAGGCATGATTTTTATCTCAGAAAAAAATGTTTGAAAGCAACATATGTTTTAGGAAGATATGGTGCTGTATCAAAATTAATGTGAGGTCATTATGTGTGAAGAGGAAAGGGCAATGCAGAGGTGTGTTATCAAAATAATAAAATGAAGCAGTAAGCATCATTCTTTCCACATCCCTCTTTTCAAGGAAAAAAACCACAACATTCTTAGATTAAATCTAGGAAAAGTTAAATATATATAAAATATCTACATATACTAATAGTTCCCTAGGGACTTAGAGGAAACCGGTAATGATGGGGAAATGTTTTACACAAAGTTTTCTTTCAGCTAACTGTTGATTCAATTCAGCAGAGTAATCATGTTTTCTCTTGAAATGCTTAAGAGGACAAACCCCTGTTCAGAACTGTGATTGTCAATACCACTTGCATTAATAAATCTGGAAACAACAACTTCCAGATACCCAAGTTGGACAACTAGTAAAACTTTTCATGTATTGAAAAAAATTGAAATAACTTGGTGAGCTCCTTAGCTAGAAACAACAGTCATTTGAGCATATGCTATTTATATTAATCATGGAAGTTGCTATCTGACAATACTTACACCATTTCTGTCCCAAATTCAGAAAAACAAGTGTTGTCTCTGAAAGAGCTACTAGTAGGATGCAGTGGTTTTTGGGATGGCTGCTTAAATTTAAGGACACTTTAAAGAATAAGGTACATTTATAAAGTGTATTTTGAAAACAGAGAAGTTTCATAAGAAATTAATTTTGAATCAGAACTGAAATTCTTCTTACTTGCTGATATCAAAGAAATATATGGCATAAGGTAGATCAAGCAGTAGGAAGTTTAAAACTAAAAAGATGTTGAGAACTTTTTGCCACAAAGTTGATAAAAATTACAACCTTGCATGTGTAATGTCAGGCCTTCTTCGTGATGCGAAGCTGCTAACGAGACAGAGCTGAGCTAATGAAAAAATAACAGCAGCTAATTTTGATTCTAGCCAAGCCTGAAGGAGGCATATCTTCCTCTTTCCATGAAACTACTGAAACAGCAGGGTGCTACAAAAGCTAGCTGCAGCAGCCAAGCAATAACAGATGCCACTCCCTTCCTTGGCTTTATAGAACTCATGAGAGCTTCCTCCTATAAAAAAAGGCAGCTCCAAGAACAGCATGCAGGAGTCTAAAATTCAGCTTGAAAACAACTGCCCGTGTCACACGGTATCTGTGGCATGGTGACTTCATGGGGATTATATCAATATGGATGAGACGAGACAAAGTTATTAACTATTACACAAAGTTAAAATTTTATTTTCTCTCAAAGTGATGTTGATTGATAACGAAATAATACCAAAATTCAAAATAAAGATAAGTTCTGTAAAACACCAGAATACCTTAACCCTATATATCTAGAGTAAGCAATTGAAGTAACAATTGTATACCAGAGAAAAGAGATTCAATTGTTTTCAATAATTCTCTACATGCATTGATTTTCCTGTGTAAAGTATTACCCTTGAACTATTTTCCTAACTGGTAAGTTGTATAAAGAGCTTAGGAAACCATTCTCGATAGCTGGCAAATAAACTGGAAATTACCCTCTCATCATATCTAGGCTCACTGTACTGTACTCTTAATATGTTAGGAATGCAACATCCTCAAAATATTATCTAAAACAGACAAGATGCTAATAACAGCTTGTACTACCCAGCAGAAAACCATAAGGGCACAAAGGTTTTCATTCCTTATTTTTATTGCCCCAGTATTTCTGCTGTAACCATTTTTTCCAAGAATTAATTCTGGTGGTTGTGTCTCCACAGCTCTCAGTTAGAATTGTATTGGGAACAGAAAATCTGATTTTTTTTTTTAAGAAGTGTTAAAATTATGACCTGGACCTGTCATAGACAGATATTAAATTTACAGATATTAATTCCTTCCTTATCAGCATCTTCCAGAGTTTCATGATTTGGATAAATTTTAACGAATTTCACCTCCTTTATTTGGAAATCACTAAAATTACAACCTGTTTCAATGCTTGATTGCTCATGACAGGAACACACCTCTGAGGTGCCATGTTCTAGTGCTGCTTAACAGGCACCTTCTTCTATGGTTGTATAAGCCATTTTGCAGCTGGTCTCTACTGGAAAAGGGATGTACCACACCAGGAGAACGCCAAGATACATGCCTCATGGTTAACATACTACGAGCCCGGAGGGTGGACTCAAAGGATTCCACTGAGTCCTAAATCTGAGGCTGTGACAAGCTGTGTTCTTGCGGACAGCAATTCAGTAGCATGCTTTATTTTTATACATCATCCACTGAACTAAACGGTAGTCATTGAAGAATAGCAAAATTCAGGCATGCTTTAATTATAATTTTCTATAGACAGGTCATGTTATTCTTTAGTTTGCCATGGGCATGTCTCCTCCAATACACGAAATACAAGAGATGTAATACTATTGTTTCTCTTAGGAGATTATAATAAATCAGAATTTTGTTGTATTCAAGGAATATTATGTCAAATTATACCTTCTCATTTAATTTCAAAAGCTCACTAAGTGTTTACTTACATTATGCTGTCTGTGCTGGAATACAGATGCAATCTTTCAAACCAACAATACTGCCAATTATATTACCTAAACAGCTCAAAAAATATTGTGGAGAAAATCTGCAGATGTCCATAGGAGCCTGAAGGAGAACTGCCGTAACGTTTTAAATACTGTAGTCTTTGTGTACAGATAGAATTAGATAACTGAATTACACCAGCCTAGTAACTGAGACATTGTTAGTAACTAGGTGGCAGTTAGTAGTTAGTAGTGACAAAGTCGTTAACCAAAAACACACTTGGGTCTGGATTCATCCTGACTAACTTAGATCGTATAAGTGAGACATTTATGGTAGAAAATTAGACATAATATGTCACCTCTACAGTTAGTAGAAAGATCTCAGCAATTCAAAGCTTTAAGTGACCATTTCACCATTAAGAGAAGCCAACCTTCTTCCATCAACTCTACAGGAGAAACAGGTCACTCAGGTGATGAAGTTTTAGATGTGAGCACTATGTGGAGTGCAAGCACCTCTGCCAAAGGAGCGATAACTGAAAACTCTATATAAATCAGTTGAGCACCTAACTAAACTTAGAGTTCAGATGTTAATCACATAGAAAGACATCACTGCACCAACTGAAAGGGCTTCATCATATGCTTAAACAATTTGGGTATAAAAATCTCTGAGTCCAAGCATTTAAGAGCTTTGAAGAGCCTATGCAGCAAACATGGTCTGTCCATGTAAAATATCTGCTTCAATCACACAAAGCTCAGCAATGTCATAGTTGAAGAGAATTCATCTGAGGTGATTTGTACGTTGTGTATAGTGTCCATGTTATGAACATTGATTATTCTGGTATCATTTTTCATGGTTAGCAATGACTTGGTAACCGACATCACAACCTGCAGACATATTCTAGGGCTAGTTTTCAAGAGAAGACTGTTGTTACTAGTCTACCCTTGTTACTATTTTGTGATTGTGATGTTTGGACAGCCTGTTCATGGTTTATCAGATATTCTGTCACTGGCATAGTGGCCTCTGGGGTGAATATCTGACACTGGAAAGCAAGATATTATTGTCCTCTGGTGCCACAAATTACTGGCCTTGAAGCCATAGATGACGCAGTACATATACACGGTGAGAAAATCCTTATGGATTCAGATCTCTGAAAAGAAACTTATCCAAGAAGAGCTATCACATTATTAAGACAACTTTATGCTAGTTTTAACTCTTAACATCTTTGACTTAACACTAGGAGCGTATTGCCCAACACAGATTTTGATGTAACATCTAGTTCTTGGATTCTGAAAAGCTTTGGAGATACATGTAATGCTAAAACCAGAGTACAGGTTATTATGTACTGATGAGAAAAAACAAATTAGCTTCTGGGCACGTTATCTTGATCTCATAGCTTTTGTCTGCCTCACACTATAGGCAGACCATATTGATTTTAGAACACAATACACCATGCAGACTTAAAAGTGTAGAAAAAGCACAAGATTCAGAAGCCATGGAAACAATAAACAAAGCAAATACAAAGAGGTTTGAGGTTCTTCACTGATCTGATGTGGTCCCTCCTGTGAGCTGTGCTCTCTGCCCCAAACATTGTTTATGTATTTTTGCTTTAAAGAATCCACAAATAAAATACAGAAGTAGTGTGTGAACTCCTCCTGGGCAAGGCTGCACATTATGGGGCTGTGAGTTACATTTCCAGTTGTTTACACTCTTCTCCCTCTCTGGCCCTCTCTGTCTTGCTTTACTTTCCGCAGAATGGCACAGCCTCAGCAGAAAGACAGTGACTAAACTATCATTCTTGCCTTAAACCAGGAGGTAAAGGCACAATTTCTGGGACATTTGAGATGTAGGTTTAACCCTTCTCCAGGCAAAGAGAGCAGAGAAACCAGTTTTGTTCTTCCTCTGAAAGTAATTTCTTAAAGAACAAGTGGACAGCAGCACTGATACATTTCCTTTCAGCTGAATTTTAAGAGAGCTATGAGACAGCATCCAAGCCCAATGTGGAAGCTAGAGCACTGAAGCACTGCAGGTTGCAAATGCCAGTCTTTCATAAACACAAGCTTCAGAAATTTTGTGAGCTGTTGAAAGCTGGAAGAGAAGTAGGAATTTCTTTCTGCCTTCAGCCTTTCCTGCTAGCTGGCTGGCTGGCTGAGGCATCCTTGGTTACAAAGTCAGGATGAAGTTTGACAAAGCCAGCTCATGGCTGTAAATCCCAGACAGCAGTCTAACGCTTTCCACCCATGATGCCCAGAAGAATTTCTGGAATATGTCAAATCTAGCTGTAACTGCCCTGAGATGTCCGCTCTCCCTTTTCTCTGTAATTTAGTTATTCCTGTGTCAGGGTGGCAGAACCAAAGCTCCAGTCCATTGTGTTCATGTGGTTTTAGAGGTTTGCTACAGCTCCTTATTGATGACTTAAGCTAATACCTTGAAACTGGAACTGGTGCAATGAGGTGCAAATCTAAGCTCTGTCCTACTACCTCTACCCTCAGGGGCAGTGTTTTAATTTACTACAGCTATATTTGACTATTGATGCCTTCAAGCCCTGGCTTGTGCACAGCATCTGCTGCCATGATGCTCCAAATTTCAGTTTACTGCAGAGTCAATCCATGGCTTAAAGAATTTTCCTTTAGCTAATATTCAGTAGAAGAAACAGAGTTCTGCCACTACCACAAAGTTCTGATTGGCAAAAATGTTCAGAAGGTCACTATATGTCCAGTGCTAGATGGCCGCAAATGTGGTATCACAGAGTATTATTGCATTTCTTCGACTGTACAGTCAGCACATTTAGAGAATGCCATCAGAAGTGGCTGTTCTCAGTGTTACTGTCATTGTCATAGTTTTTGGCCTGAGATGTTACTGCCAGTAAAGGAAGGGTATGGGATAAAACAGAGATCTGTTACAGAATAAGGAAAATAACATCTTTGATTGCTGTTATTGCAGATAAATTGTAGAGCTGGAATACCCTGCTGCTTCCCACAGTATCAGATTAAAAAAAAGATCATCTGACAATAAAGTACTAGACTGGAAACTCATGAGTAGATGGTGCTGATTTAACACTGTTAAAAGTCACTCAATAGAACAGCAACTTCAGATAAGATAGAAAAGTGACAAGTGCTTGTAATGAGTTGCTGCTTCATTTCTGAGTGGTTTGGAGCTTAAAAGTAACAAATTGTTAAACTTACAGGTGCCTTTGAAAGACAACTTTCTGCAGAATTTAACATAAATTTTAGAAGAAGAGTTCTCAGTACTAAGTATGTGAAGTCAATAAAAGGAATATGCTGAACTTGCATACATAGAGATTATTAAAGAAATGGCAAACTATTAAAATAAAAAGTATATCCTTCTTATTTACAATATATAACCTCTCCACTAGCCTTCTATCTCATTCTTCCCAGTACAATTCTGCTTTAACAGGGTTATTCAGGATGTAGCAGTACTGAAAAGAGAAAATGATGTATTGGTCTGTGAGTCATATAAAATGTAATTTTAGCCTCAATATCTGAAACTTTTAGACACTTAAAAACCATCTGCAGCTTTATAGTGGCATTAGATCTGGCACAGGAACCCAAAGGGGGACTTTCTGAGACATTGTTTCTCTAAACACACTAAAGATTTTGTGAGTGATTAAGGGAATATTGATCATGGCTCAAATCCTCAGTGGTATTTAGGTGCCAAATCCCCATTAAGTAAGATTTAAGTAAAGGGCTTAAATACCTTTGAGGACCTGAGATCATATTTTTGTAAAAAGAGCCCCAACTTCTGCTCCTTGCTTCTGCTCAATTTTTTAACCATATTTTCATGTTTTTCTCTATGTGAGAAAATATTTGTCACTTTGGAGTGTCTAGCATGGCATCAGCTTTGCCATTTTATTTACATACATGCTTGCAGTGTTGTTTGGGGTTTTATAGAGTCATGCAGAGTGCCAGAGTGGTCACAGGTATCTCAGTCAGAAACAAAAAAAACAGAACAGCTTTGTTCCACTTTTCGTAGTCCAGCAGTTCTGTGTGTCCCAGAGCTGTGGACTGTTTCCTTTGCATTTCTCCCAGTGCTGAGCTAGGATGCTCCACCAGCGCTGGTTCGCAGCCACAGGACTAAAGGCAGCATCGGGGGTGGGTGCTTGCTCAGGGCTGCTGGTTTCTCCCCAGGGAAGTCTACAAAGGGCCAAACGTCAGAGAACATTGACTTTCTGAGTGTTACCGCATCACTGAACCAAGGATCAAACTCACATTTTTAATTAGATAATGTACTGCTTATGCCTGTATTAAAAGTGATCACTTTAATTAATTGTAGTATTTTAATCCTCCGATATTAGCTCGGATTTAAAAAAACATGTGGGAAGGGTGTAGGCAGAATACAGAAGAAAGGATAAACACAGTGTTACATAAAACTTAGAGGAAAAGCAGAATAATGTTCTGAAACTGATTCAGCAGCTGTTTTGACTTCAGAACAAGTTTTGGTAGGCAGTTTGTGCACCTAATAATCCTAAAAAAATTTGTCCTCTCCCATTAAGGGGTGCTTCATGCCACCAGAAATGGGGAACTTGCAATACTGGGCACTGGAGGAAATGAACTTTCACTGGGGAAACCAAACCCTGGAAAGTAGGAAATTCAGTCCTCAGCTATACCAAGCCACAGAGCCAGTTTTTGCAGATGTGAGCTACAAATCCCTGCTTATTCAGGAAATACCTCATCCTGCTTGGTATATTCTCTCAGAAACTCCTGAAATATTATTTCCTTTTCTAAGCCTTTGGAAAAGCCAACAGAAACAATCACCAGCTCTTTTTAGCCTTATCTCAGCACATTGACAACAGCTTTTCAACAATAAAATGTCGGTGGAAACTGCAACCAAAAGTAATGTACTCAAAAATATGTTCAGTTAGCTTTACAACAAAACCACAGTCAGAAGAATTTGAACTGCATGATATTTTTCTTTCTCATTTAGTTACAGATGTGACTTCATCTGCTAATAAAAGAAAAAATTCATCTCCTTAAAATGCAACACAAAGTTTTTCAGGTTTACAGTAATTTTAGCCATAATTTTTAATCAATATAACTGTTTTAATCCTCATGTAGTTTTGTGTTTTTTTTTCACAAAAAGCAGTATGAAAGTATGAATTCTTGTCAATAAGAACTGGTTGGACAAAGTTTCAGTAAAAATGTTAACGAGGTAGAAGATATCAACACGTAAATCCTGTTATAAATTTAGGAAACTTGCAAATATTGATAATTTAGAAATATTTTAGAGTTTTGTGGTGGATTGTTTTCCAATGAGTCACAATTGTGTGCAAAACGTTCGGCCATCCTCATAGTGTTCCTGATGATACAACTAAATGCTGATCTGAGATTCTCAAAGAAATATTTTGTACACCAAAAAGCATTTACAAGTAATTTATCAAAAAATGAAACAAAGTACTTGTTGGCCAAGGTAACACTGAGATGATGAGATATCAGTTGAGTCCAGCAAGTCTGCAGGTTTCTTAAGGAATACAGAAATAAAATTATTTCTGCATATAATATCTTTAAAGTAAATTTTTGTAGAGAAGGACAGTATCATTTATTCAACTACTTAAAGAATTAACAAGGGATCATGAGTCCTTCTTCATGTCTGTAAAAGAACCAAGAAATTTCTTAGCTAAGTATAATCCTGAAGAATTCTTGTTTGTCTTTTTTTTCTCCAGCTATAGCCATTTGTCAAGCCCCAGTCAAAGATTCCTAAATGCTCTCATGCATGGGACCATCCCAGGTGTAAAAAGAGAAAAGCATTATTCATAAAAATCCTGTAATATAATACAGAAAAATAAGAGAGGATGTCCTATTTGAACATAAATGAGAATAGAGAATTGTTCTAAGCAAACAAGCATAGGACTAGTTGTGTAGGGGAGTTTTAAAAGATTAAATTTACGAAGCTTAAAAAAAATGGACTGTCATGATTTACAGAAATTCTTCAGGTATCAGTGGAAGTACAAAGTTGAGAAACAAGAAGCCTGGTAGATCTGAACATCCTCGTGGAGCTGGTAGAGATTGTGCTGGACAAGAGTGTGAAGTAAAAAGACAAAGGAGAAAATGTCACCAAACGCACAGAAGCAAATGAGAAGCTGAGTCTGCAGAAAGCCAGGCGAGGACGCAATTTCAGAAAGCACTTTAGTCAGGGAAGAAGGTGAGTGTGAATACACATTTATGCACTAAGTGTAATAACCGGCAGAAGTTTGCATTAAACTGGTTGAAATATATTCTAATGCCATGTACTTTTCTGAATAGCGTACTTTAAATGTTATGGATCGGCTAGGGCTGTGCTTGTCACTGAGTTTGTGGATGCACTTCTGTTCTTAACAGCAACTGCACCACATTAAGAGTCGCTGTGCTCGGTTTGTTTCCAGTACTACCTAACTTGGGTCAGTCAAAAGTAATTTGATGAGGCACCTACCCTATCAGCTCAATGGCACATACAGGAAAAGGGTATATGGCACAGGCATGCTTCCCTGAGCAGGAGAAAAACAGGAGAGCACAATGCTGGAAGCACCAGGAGGGATGCACTTAATGCATTGGGCCAGAAGAAACACTGAGATCCACAAACTTTAAACACAGAGGAGCATATATTGATCCAGTATATATATAAAAACCTGGCTAGCTAATGAAATGGTTGTGGTTTTATAGACATGGGGATGGAGGGAAAACGATGGAAGATCTAGGAGAGACGGGGAGGCAGCAGTGCACTTCCCAGTGTAAATAATTGAAATTTCCCTAATGTCACAAGTTGTGAACACACCAGTACGTTTCTTTTTCAATGTCACACAGAGAGTGAACAACACTAAAAGAACCATCTGAACTCTCTGTTTCTAGGGAGATACAAAAAAACAGTGAGAACAAGACCTGAGTCAAACTATCTTGGGGAGAAGAGTAATAAATATATTCGTAAAGCCTCCCAGCTAAATCACTGAACACATAACTCAATCTTACAACAACTGAGTTATAAAAAACAATAAGAAGTGCTGTAGTAAACCTCATCCTCCTAACCCTTTGAAGGAGAAGAACAAAGAGACAGAACAAATGTAACTGTCTTCATTATCAGATGTTGAGCGACTTGAGGATGCTGTTTAGAGAAACCCATTTGGAGAAAAAGAGAGATTTGAGTAGGGAAATGCCTGTGATAACAATAAAAACTTTGTGATTTTATTGCAGTTACAGCAAACAAAACAGCCAAGCAGGCTGGGCAGGATTTGAAATGTGAAATGAATGTGTTAATGTAAGAAATGTATAATTTTTTGAAGTTTTACTCTTGGAAGTTTTGGAAGCCAAGAAGCTTGTTATAACTGTTTTTCAGGCTAAAGAGAGCATCGCACACATAATGCTATGTTAACCTAAACAAATAGAAGTGTTTACATCTGTCTGTCCATCTTTTCCACAGAAAAGAAACAAAAGTGTAAAGTCCTTGATGTGTTAAATCCCGGTTCTTCTGGACTGCCTTTAACAGTTGAGATATTTTCTGCATTCAGGTGGTACTTCTGTGGTTCAGAAGAGATTTTTTCAAAGAAAGTAACATATGAAAGCAAATGCTTTATATCGTGGCTAATCAAAATTAGATTATATCATCGGAGTTAATGAAGTATTAAAGCATGTTACTGAATAATTGAAAAATAAAAAAAAAAACCAAATATTTTAATCACTTTACATTTATTCATGTAGAAATTGCAGCTATCACTGCTGGGTAGATGAAAGAGGATTTTTTTTGCTGGCTATTTTACTTGGGAAATACAGCTAGTTATTCAAATAATTCACCACTGCTTTACATGGCCCTATCTTCTCCCTTCACCACCGGTCTACTATTTTATTTTTCTTACAGTTCTCTATCTTAAGTACACATATTTTAGTCTGTAATTTCAGTGATGGAAATTCTAACTGATTCTTCAAACATTCAAATCAAACCAAAACTGCTCACTAGACACGTAAACAAAACGATAATTTCATTCTGTAGAAACTGCCCCTGTGATCATAAGTGAACCTATGATATTGGTGTGATAAATGAGGACTGGTAAAAGGCATTATCAATTTCCTTGTGTCAGTTCTGTTACGGAGGTCATTGGTACAAAAGGCTGTCATCCTGTCATACAACAGTGCCCAGTATTAGTTCATTCATCAAATAGATACGGTTACATTCTACTTTCACCAAATGCTGGTACTATAAATTATGGGAACAACATACAGACAGATTCAGCTATTAACTCCCTGAACAGATTCACCTCCATTTCTTTCCATCAAGTATTTTTAACATTCTGTAGAGGCATCTCTAATTTTCTATGTTCTTAGTTTCTTTAAAATGGAGTCACATTTTTTATAAGCATTTATTGATCTTCAGAGGGTCTTGGTGACTTAGTAGGGAATATGGGACCAGTATTATTCGATATATTCATCAATGACTTGGATGAGGGACTAGAGAGTACTATCAGCAAGTTTGCTGATGACACCAAGCTGGGAGGAGTGGCTGACACGCCAAAAGGCTGTGCTGCCATTCAGCAAGACCTGGACAGGCTGGAGGGTTGGGCGGGGGAAAATTTAATGAAATATAACAAGGGTAAATGTAGGGTCTTGCATCTGGGTAGGAACAACCTCGGGTTCCAGTATAAGTTGGGGAATGACTTATTAGAGAGCAGTGTAGGGGAAAGGGACCTGGGAGTCTTGTTGGACAGCAGGATGACCATGAGCCAGCACTGTGCCCTTGTGGCCAGGAAGGCCAATGGCATCCTGGGGTGTATTAGAAGGGGGGTGGTTAGTAGGTCGAGAGAGGTTCTCCTTCCCCTCTACTCTGCCCTGGTGAGACCCCATCTGGAATATTGTGTCCAGTTCTGGGCACCTCAGCTCAAGAAAGACAGGGAACTGCTGGAGAGAGTCCAGCACAGGGCAACTCGGATGATTAAGGGAGTGGAGCATCTCCCTTATGACGAAAGGCTGAGGGAGCTGGGGCTCTTTAGTTTGGAGGAGACTGAGGGGTGACCTCATTAATGTTTACAAATATATCAAGGGTGAGCGTCACGGGGATGGAGCCAGGCTCTTCTCGGTGACAACCAATGATAGGACAAGGGGTAATGGGCTGAAACTGGAACATAAGAGGTTCCGCTTAAACTCGAGAAGAAACTTCTTCTCAGTGAGGGTGACGGAACACTGGAACAGGCTGCCCAGAGAGGTTGTGGAGTCTCCTTCTCTGGAGGCATTCAAGACCCGCCTGGACACGTTCCTATATAGCATAATCTAGGCATTCCTGCTCTGGCAGGGGGATTGGACTTGATGATCTTTCGAGGTCCCTTCCAATCCCGAACATTCTGTGATTCTGTGATTCTGTGATAATGTTGAAAGAAAATAATGCTAAAATCATGTCTTTAAATAAAACAGAGTAAAGAGAAAGAGTAACGGACAACATCAGTGATTACAGAAGTCAGCAATAAAATCTCTGCTCTTTCTCACTTGGGATTGGCTCCTCCTTTTCACTGAGTTTGATAGAGTCTTGATTTAGGATTGATCAAATATGTTGTCCACCTAAAAAAAAAAGAATGAGGTATGAAAATGATAACACAAAAGTGAAAAACAAGTAAACAAAAATAAAACAGTGACACTAGAGCTACAGGGTGACTTTTTTTTCCAGAAGAAGTAGGAAAGTGTTTGTGTAAAACTTTCTCTCACCTTTGTCTTTGCCCATTGGGATCTCCTAGAGACGAAGAGCACAGAGAGCCACGGGAAGCAGCAGGGAGTCAGCCACAGCAGCCTGCTTAAATTAGCACAGTTCACACCATTACCAATTCAGCCTCCCCATCCTGAGGCAATGCACACAAGAAAAGATGCTGCGCTTGCCTTCTGGAATCTCTTTGGCAAGATGATTGAAAGAGAAGTGGATACAGATATATCCGAGGGAGGAAAATTAATACACTTTTCCTACTTTCAAGGCCTATTTCCATTTCCAGCATAAAACATCTAAAGAACAAGCTGGATAACTTCACCTAGTAACATAGAAAGCAAAATTTACATAGCCACTACACCAGAAATCTAAAACCAATGGTAGTTACACACTGAGTGTTGTTTTCTCTGTTGGTCAAATTCTTACATGTCTTATTTTCTATTTTGCTTTTTAAAGTCATTATAGAAGAGCAGATGAAACCACTAGAGAAGAGCTCCAGTATCATGAAAAATTATGAGGAAACTAAAGGTTATGAAGCTAATACCCTACTGATCATCTTTCAAAGCTGTGTTCTTCTCACAGTGTCAAATTAACACTTAAAAAATACAGAAATACACTCTATTTTTTGGCATTTAGCATATTATAACTGCTATCTATTGTTCTCAAGCCGTTACTCGGGATAATTTTCTCTGGTCAAGAGTATTTATTTCCATAGCATTACATCATGTTGCAAACACTATTCTTCCCATACACCAAACTGCAAAAGATGAGAGCTAAGTCTCAAGCCTTTTGCCCAGTGGGCAAAACTTGCACTACAAATCTGGAGATCAGGTTTTCACAAGTTCTGACCTATCAGCAAATTAAATTTTAAAAGCCTGAACACTCAGATTTTATCTAGTCACTAGTCACAAAGTCTTACTTCAAAATAAATGTTCCTCCTGAATTTGGTTTCTACTTCACATACTCCTCAGCTGTTTCCTCATTTTATCCTGTGAAAGAAATATTTCTAATCTAATGGAATGTAAGAAAAATTATGCTCAAATAATCATGAAAACTGAAGGCAAATGAAAGATTACCCCATTAAATAAGAGGCACTTAAATATAACTTGCATATCACATAAAGACGTTGTTCACTGTCAGGGGAAAGTGTCAAATTCTGTAACCTTTAAGACTAAAATATGTACCCTCTTTTGATTTAGAGTCACATAAGGACATGGAAATATAAAATATGATTTCGGATATGCTAGGAATAAAAAATCCATAAAGACAACCTAAAAAGATTTGTTCACTCTCACCTAGACCAGGCTGGCGATAGGGCTGTCCTTGGAAGGGCAGGCACAGGAGGCTGCAGGACAGCAGAGCACCACACACCCAAGAGCAGAGAAATGTGAGAAGTCCCTCTGTGTGCGCAAAGGCTTAAGGAAACTGAGAAAGGGAAATCTGAGATCACAAGCTGAAGAACTCTTGGCCTAAGCTTGCTCTACCTCTGTTCTGGATGGAAAATTCACTACACGCCCAGAGCACAATATTGCAGCCAAGAAAATTCCTTGCCTGAAGAACTGCATGGCCTGCTCCTGCCCCGTCTCTGAAGGCAGCATCAGAGAAGACTGGAGGAGGATCAGTGCTGTGGACATGCTCGAATTCCACTGAGGAATCATCTCCAGACTCCAGATTCTCAGAAACACTTTTTTGTTTTGAAACGAAACCTATAAAATGGGTGGTGTTGCTGAATCTGTCTCTGACTGAAGGTCAAGTTAGAGAAAAGTAAACAAGAAATCAGACCTCCCTGACTTCATGTGGTGCCCAGAGGGGGCGTTCAAACCCACAGTTCTCATCTCTGAATATTAGGAAACCCATTCTCTTCAAAAATGTGTCTCCATAGTGTATAAAGCAAGATCCAGCAGGTGAAGAAGCAGAAGCACCGTGGTTAAATTGTATGAAAAGGGATCCTGAGATTCCTGCCTTCAGCAATGAAGCAGCTCTGCTGGGTAAATAAAGCTTCCAACTTTATGGGAAAGGTGTTTCATAGACCATGTAACACTAATCAATATCATCTCCATTTTCACTTTTCCCTTTTCAAAACTCTCGAAGATCACATTGAAAGAACTTAAAAATGTAGAAGTGTGTCACTGCATCAGGATCTTACTTAAAGGACCTACAGGTATGACTAAACTCAAGAAACTGCACAATTCTAATGAATTCAGAGTCACATCATTCTTACTCTTTTCGGTTAGAGACTTCATTTCTGATACATTTATCAACTAGAGTCAGGACACCTAAAAGCACATATTAAATATCATGCCATAGTACTTGCTAGGACCATCTACAGTTATTTTTCTTTTGTTTCTCTAGTCTTTCATCAAACACTTGCATCATTGACAGGCATTTCTATCATTTTTCAACACTTTTCATGTGTTGTACACATACACAGGTCAGCAGTTTCCTCGTAATCCAGATGGAACTTCAGTCAAAGCCTGAGGTTCCTGGAGCACTCTGAGCACACTGGCAGCTTCAGAACTGGAGGACTTCAGAAACTACACAGCACAAAGCTCTAGTTATATCAGCAACAATACTTGTATATTTTCACTAATTTTCTTCTTCAAAATACAAAAGCTGGTGCTCTGGTTCAGCAAATGTTGGCAAAGATAGCTAATGGCACACACTGCAAGAACGTCACGACTCAGTGGTGAAATAACCCTGGGTTCGCAAATTCCTGGTTGTGAATGTGCAACACTGAAATTTAAGCTTCTGTTTATAACAATATACCAAGAGATAGCATAGGGTTAAGATCTTCAGAACTGGTTAAATTTATTTTTTAAAAAATATTTGATTCTTCATCTGTGTCTCTCTGTCACTAGATTAATTCACAATTTGGCTTTCACGGCATTAGTTTGAAGTGTTTTTTAATAAGCTTACATCTATTCTAATACAAAGGAAGGATTGGTTGCTTCTATATATATACTGGTTTCTCCTGACAATAAAAGGCTATAATTCTTTATTTAAATACAGCTTTTCTGAGCTATTCAAGAGCTGAAACCAATGGCAAGGGACTAGCAGAGATCAGTGCCTGCTCTAGAAGAGCTGTGGTCCAGGATTGAAGCCTGTCCCTTGAGCCTCCCTCTTTTTAGTTCTTTTAGAGAAAAATCTCAGAATTAATAGGAGCTAGAAATATTAAAGGCATCATTCCAAGACAAAATTTAGAGTGACTGAAGCCAAGAAGAGTGCCTTCCCTCTCCTCACTGAGAATCTGACCTGGGGTGCAAAGAGGTCAGTACCTAAAATCTACTCAAATCAATAAACAACAATAAACTCAATGACATCAGAAGCAGCTAAGCTTGTTAAGAACACTGCAAAAGGACAGTAACGGTTTGTTGGGTTTTTTTTTGCCAGAATTTCAGCTTCATGTGCACAGCCTCTAAATCACTCAAATTTCTGAAACACTTCCCATGTAGAAATTCAGTAAAAGTTTCAGATATTCTGTGTAAGCAACAATATCACCTGGACTATCAGCTGTAGCTTGCTATTTTTTTCTGTATCTAGGGTGAAGTGAATGTTTTTGCTGGTCCATCAGAATATCTCATCATCGCATGCTTGTTATATGAATGTCTGAATTTTCAGGTTGTTCAGAAAATACAGCTACAGCTCCATTAGATGTCTTCATAAAAAATAACAAAAA
Source organism: Trogon surrucura (assembly GCA_020746105.1). Lineage (NCBI taxonomy): Eukaryota > Metazoa > Chordata > Aves > Trogoniformes > Trogonidae > Trogon > Trogon surrucura. Next base: position 66,922,579 of record CM036620.1, read on the forward strand.
GTTCTGGTTTATTCCACCTTAAATGAAACATTTCAACTTCAATAACTTCTAAAGAATATTTATAAACATTTGTTACATAAATTTAGTTTTAGAATGTGGATTCAAAAAAAAATCAAAATACCTGGTTTATAAACTGTCAAAATGGACTATTTCCTTTGAGAATATAATATTTATTGTGGGGTGGAGCTATTTGCCAAATTTGGCATAACATCACAAATAGCTGCAGTCAATCCAAACATGCAATTCTGGACAAATAAGACATTTGTCATTGCTGTTCTCTAAAGAGTACTTAAGCCTGAAGGTTAGAGGGGCTTTTTTTTTTTTTTTATTTATTTGTTTTGCTTTTTAGTGATAATGCTACCTGTGGTATTGGCTCTTGGAATTGCTTTAGAGTCCGATGATCAGTCATGTGAGTGAGTTTTGCTTGAGCTTTGTACCATGTTTGTGCTTTAGAAAGTGGTAATGAAAGCATGTCTAAATGATGAATTTTTGCTCAGAATAAATTTACTTTTTTAAAAGTATAAACACAAAGATTAAGATATAATTTTATACACTATACCTATTTGCAGAGAGTACATTTACCGTCATTTATGAATCACAGATACCTGTTCCTCATTCAGGGCATTTGCTCCTTCATGGTCCAAATCCCAGTCTCCTTTGTGGTTGCTGCCCACATGCTTACATGTATCGTAATTCCTGTAGATGGGATGAATCCAAAAAAAACCCCCTTCAAGTAGATCAACTACTAATGACTTCCTGGAGATTCCAAATACACTCTCATTAAATATTAAGTATAAACCAACTTACTATCCTAACGAGAGCAAGAATAATAGCTCGTCAGTGATCTCACATATTCTGATGGTAGCTAACTTAAGACTGATGGGACACAGAGGAGCTCAATGGAGAACAAAGGAGCGCCATGAGGCTGTGTGATGCCTGTGGTACCACAGAACCCCCAAGAGCTAAAGTCTACTTTGCTACCATCAGCTGAGATCACTCTTAACCTGTGAATGTAAAGTTGTCACTATGCAAATTCAGCCATATATGTAAATTTAAGAATCTAAACCGTTCTGAAGAGCTCAACACTCAACTTCAGGATGCTTATTTACTTTTTCGTTATTTAAATTGTCTCCCTTTCCTCTGTTCTCCAACCTTTACCAAGACTCAGTCTTTTATTGTTGCTCTGAAAACAAACTCTTCTCTGAACTAGCAGAGCTAACCTCATAATAAATCCATCATGACTACCTTAAGGGGTTGCAGCACTACAGCTGAGAAACAGTGCAGATGGATATTTGAAGTTTGTAAGAATTTGTGGCACTTGGAGGCTGCTTCCTCAGCAGTGATGCCAAATTCAGAAGCACTTTTGACCTGCTGGCACCAAGAGATTTGGGTTAAAATTTTTATTGTCTGTTTTCCAAGCCTACTATTTGATTAATGCACTGGCCTAGCAATATTGAATGAAGCTGTAGTGAATTTGAGATCCACTCTCAACAATAAGGTCAAGCTATTCCAACGTTATTTGCTATACATACGTAGGTAGGTAAATAGATAGATAAATGGATGATAGATAGATAGATAGATAGATAGATAGGTAGATAGATAGACAGACAGACAGACAGATAGATAGATAGATAGATAGATAGATAGATAGATAGATAGATAGATAGATAGATAGATAGATAGATGAATAAATAAATAGAAGGACCCAAAGATTTTTTCCTCATCTTTGAAAGAGTCAGGAACAAAATTTCCTTAGACATTCCAAACCCAAGATTTTGTTTCGTTGTGTTTTTTTTTAATCTGTCACTCCAATTAGACCTAAACCAAGTAGTTTCCCAAGTATTAACTGCATGACATAGATAACTGGTTTGCAGCAGATATAGGAATATCGGTTTGACCATTAGTATATATATTTAAAAGTCTTTTTAAAAGTCAGTCTTAAAGCATTGTCAGGTTAATTGGCTGGTAAACCAAGTGGGAAGTGTTAAAAAATAAATTTATAGTGATCTGGTTATATAATCAATAGAAATTAATAAAAAGTTGTTCTTGATTTTTTTTTTTTAAAAAAAAAAAAGGTAAGTCTATGCCTGGATAGGATCAGATGTGTTATAGGTTCACTGAGATGCACTATTTGCTTTTCTGGTATAACGTATCTCCAAGGCACATCAACATGCAATGGCTCTGTAGGTACTTATGCCCAAACGAAACAAAAGACTTTAATCCTGAGGTTTTAAAAAGGCGTACACAAGTAGTAATATAATATAACCTATGATTAAAGTACACATAAGGAAGTAACTAAATAACAAGGCTTATAGAAGCAAAAAATTAAGAAACATCAGTAAGGAAAACTAGAGGAATAGCAATGGTTGGTAAAATTTCTAATTAACAAGCAAAGGAAATCTATCAGCCACACGGCTGTGAAGGGCAGAGAACATTCATCTCCTCTAAAAATAAAAAAATGGAAAGCAACTGCCATAAAATGAAAGCTTTGCCAATCAAACTGAGCAGGGGAAAATAACCAAAATCCAATTGTCTTAGAGAAAGCTGCTGAGAACCTTTCTCTCTGAGCATATGTCCATTACTCTTCATAATTAACAAACGTTTGCAAACTATAGAAATTTCAAAGGACTGGAGAAGTGCCAGGATTAGAATACTGAGTAAAAGCAGGGGCTGTGGGAATTGTAGAGGACTGAGACACCAATTCCTGGAAAAAAAAATGGAATAAATTTAAGACTGCCAATTAAATTTAAAGACTATGGAAATCTTCAGCATCAGTCAGCCTGACTTCATGAAAAGTAGGTCTTTTCAAACCAATCGTTTCCTTTTTAGGTCAGGATGATTCTATGATTTCAGGTCTAACTGATATAGCTATGTTTTATTGTTACATATTTGGATTTCTCCTGGGCTCGGTATCATTCAGCTTATGATTTCAGATCTCGAGATCTTGGATCTAAGAGACAGTACAATGAATTAAAACTTGGTCCCCTGATGGATCCCAAAATGCAGTTCATACTGAGGAAGTAGTCAGGAGTGGAGTATTTCCCGTAAGGCCACAGGGAATTGATTCTTGACCCCTATTTCTATCAGTGGGTGAGTTAAAGCTACAGAAATTTTACAAGCACAGTAATCAATAAGATCAAACAGTATACTTAATAGTCAGGTTACTGTTAGAGGGAGACCTGAATCACTTAGTAAATGATCACAAAGCAATAAAAGTACATTTGGGATGGTCAAATGTAACATAAGATAGCTGGTAACAAAGAGAGCAGGTTGTACTAGTTTCTGTCTTGGAAATAAGTAATTCAGAAAGTGACTTAGAGGTCATCACAGGTAATTGCCTCATCATGAGTTCACAGCACAGAGCTATGGCGAGAAGTTGCTGTACACTTAAAAAAGTAACTTCAAGAGGAGGAGGAGAACCTTGGATTTTTTCATCTTTCTGCACAGCATGGGTCATGAATTTCCTGCTATGATCATCTGGGCATATCTTTCCTAATCAGTTCTCTGCCATCGCAGAGGCCTCAAGCACAGCTCACACCTTGGTCTCTCATCTCTTCGCCAGCGACTCACAACACTTAACTCGCCTGGTGACTGAACTTCGCGTTATTTAGACCAATCATCCAGTAGCTTTGGATTTAGTATAGACGTTCTTATGAAAAACGTAATGAAAAGGTGGTGTGGATAATGGAGATCAAACCCTGTCAGCAAAGGCAAACGCTTCAGCCTTCTCAAGTTGTGTGATAAGGCCAACTGCACTATCATAACCAGACTTTACCTTATCAAGGGCAGCGAGGGCCCTTGGTTATGCTTTCCCCTACAAAGCAGGGCTCCCAATGCATGGAACCTCAGAGTGCCTTCACCACAGAGCCTTGCTGTGGAACATCCCCCTTCCAGGGAAGCCAAATCTAAACTGCTTAAGGGTTCGATCAGTAAAGAAGCTACAGGTTGGCACCCCTTCAGCAAGATGAATCTTCCCAGCTTTAAACTCTAGAATTTGGTGTTATATATTGTGCGAATTTTTATTTCACAAAATTATCTTTCTGACAAGAATAGAAAACATCAGGCTGAGAGCTCTACTCTCAGCTTTCCAGAATTTGTCCATGGATTTCTATACTTGATTGTAAGTCAAAATATGTGGGCAAACCCTTAAGACCATGTTCTTACTTTGTAATATGCTGGGTTTTAATCATATTGACAATAAAAGCTCAGATTACTGTTCACATGTTTAAGAGCTTTTCTTCAGGAGTTGATGTTTCATTTATTTAAAAGGCATGGAAATAGCATTTTCAGAACAATGCTTTATTCAGATGTTTCTTCTCTCAAGTATTTGCAAAAATAGGCTTATAGAACAAAAGACAGAGAGTCATGGTTCTGTGCCCAGATTCAAAGTTCAGTTAGCGTCTACCAGAGCCCAAGCTGCCTCAGCCCCAGGCCAGCCCAGCTGCTTCTGGCAGAGCAAGTCGCCTGTCATGCTCACACCTTGTTCCTTCTGCTCTGCACCTCTGACCACTGAGAACCCATCCCATCCTGTTTACGAAGATTCCATTTAGCCTTGTGCTAAAACTTGGGAAGAGTAAACTCACAGCCTGATGGAGATAGAGGATATTTCCCCACAGGGAACCTTCCTGTCTTTCAAGACTTTTGTCTATTTCCTGCCTCTTTGGTTTATCTTTTAACAGTTTATTTTGATATAACTCCTTGAAGTCAGAAAATATAGAATAAAACAAGGAATCTAAAAGCATGTAATTTAAAAGATAAAAAATGCCTGCAGCTCTCTCATTCTCTCCTACTCACTGAAAGGATTGTATTAGGTGTTTGATACTTGACATTTGTAGAAAGATCATAAGGTTGCCTTTTTTTTTTCTTTTAATAAATCAGAAATGGAGAGAATACAGGGAGATTGGACAGATAACTTGGTTAAATCATTAGAACAGAACTCTAGAAATGTGGTTCAATAGATAAATCATTTTTGTGTGATCTTTATTATTCTCCTAGGCCTCAGTAAAGTACAGATGATAAAACACCTGGAGTATTATGAAGATGAATTAATTGATCTTCATAAAGGACTTATGCATTACAGAGACAAGGGTTTTAAAAGTCATGCCGGATGGACATTGCTTGAGCTGGTGCAGAAACATCACAATTGTGATTCTTCTCCATTTCACAGAAAGGAAACCACTTGTTTCTTACATATTACTCAGAGGCTAATTTTGCTAGAGGACAGAACTATTCAAGAAATTGGGACTATTCAAGGATTTAGTAGTACTGCCAGGATATGAGATTGTGAAGAGAAGAATCTGGCTCCTCTTCAATTGGTGGAAAATCTTAAGGTCATCTTGAAAAAAAAAGCAAAGCACTTCTTCTTTCAAAAATTCTCCTTTCTGGATATTGGTTCTTGACTAGTTGAGTTTCAAGGCATAAATCTTGATTTTTACTTAATGTGAAGTGTACAATTTCAGTTCCTTAGCAGCAAGTTCAATTCCTCTGTTGTAAAGACTCTGAAGCAGAAATCACTATGAATTTATGGGGTTTTTTGACCACTTTAAGAAAAATGTGTTGAGAAGAATAACTCAGTAGCTAGTAAAGCAAGTCTCTTGCAGATCCTGCTTCACTGTGTAAAGCAAAAGATGTCTGAGAATCCAAGGCCTGCCCCTCCTTCTGTCCATGGCTGTTTTGACAAATCTGCACATCTGAGCCAACTTCACCATGCCTACAGCCACAAGAAAAATCATCAGGAACTAGTACTCAGTTTAAACTCCACAGTTAACACTGCCATCCAGTTGAGACAGGCCAGCTCGAGCTAAGTAATCTGTTTCTCATCTATAGAAATATTTTGAGCCAGGAAATGTTTGCTACTCTTCTCTCTGTTTCTTCAGTGTTCTACATTTGTGGTGCAGCTCTGCGCTGTCTTTTGGGAAATACTGTTAGTCATAATCAAGCAAACATCTATGTTTAACCCGTGATGATTTGGGAAAGTGATAGTATTGAGGTTCACATGATTCCAGCAGGGTTACTTCAGAAATTATGTCAAATTTTAAGACGAGGGCTATGTCCAGAACAATCAATAAATTATCAAGGTGACTCAGAATGAATAATAAATAGATATCCATTCAAAGCATGCTAACCATAAGTTTAAAGAGAGAAGAATGGATGGAAGTTTAGAAAATTATAATATTCTGCAAGATATACAAGTTGAAAGAAGGCAATTATATTCCATGATTTTATTAAATTGCACAGTAATTTAAAAATACTATTACATTTAAAATGAACAATTTAAAAGAATAATTATATTTCATTATGTCAGCTGGGTTGTTCAGATGAACACTGTGTACTGCTGGACAGATACAGCAGCACAGAATACCATAATGTGATAAGTTTAAGAAAATCATGATTATCAGCCCCATATGCTTGGGGATATTTTATTATTGCTGCTGGCAACTGAAATATTTAAAACTCATTAACTGGAAATGGGATAGGAATTGGCAAAAAAAAAGTAGCTGAAAAGGTAGTATTCATACCCCAAAACATTTTTTTTCAACTTCAATCCACCAAGAAATGGAAATTTTTAGTATTTGATTACATAGTTAAAGATTAGTTGAGCTGTTTAAAATACCATCTTTTGCTAAAGCACCTATTGTTCAGCCCTTCGATCATCTTTGTGGCCCTCCTTTGCACCCTCTCCCTTCTATCTGCAACGTTCTTGAATTGTGGGGACGTTGCTCTCCAGATGCAGCCTGACAAGCACTGGGAAGAGTGGGATGATCATGGGTCTATCTCCGCTCGTAATGCCTCTGTGAATGCAGTCCAGGATTCGATTTGCCTTCGTTGGTGCAGAGGTGCACTGCTGACGCACGTTCAGCTTGCTCTTCTCCAAGACCCTCAAGTCCCTTTCAGCAAAACTGGTCCCCAAACACACAGGTCCTAGTTTGTATTGGGTCTTTGATAATTTTGGAACTTGCCCCAAGTTCAGGACTTTTCACTTGTCTTTGTGAAACTTCATTCTGTTCTTACTAGCCCACTCTGCCAGACTCTCCAGGTCTCTCTGTGAGATGGTTCTCCTTTCTGTGTTTTGCTCACCACCCACTTTGTGTCATCAGCAAACTTGGTGAGGGTGATTTCATTCCCATCATTCGCATCATTTATGGATATATTGAACATCATGGGGCCCAGTATTAGTCCCTGGGGAATCCCACTTGTGACTGGCTGTGACCTGAGTAAAAACAGTTGATTACTACCCAATAGATGTGGCCCGTCAGTCAATTTCCTACCCATCTTGCAGACCACCTATCCAGTCTGTATCATAGTGGTTTGTCCAGAAGGTTATGGGAAATAGTGTCAAATGCTTTGCCCAGGTACAGGCAAACATTATCCACTGCTTTCCCCATGTCAAGAGAAAATGCTATTTAGTTGTAGAAAGCGATCAGGTTAATCTGGTGATTTCTGGACGTTGGTTCCATTCAAAACCAATAAAGGTTTACAGAGTAACAAAATATAGGAAAACAAAGGTCCAAATAACATTTAATGTTTATAAATATTTAAAGATTATAAAGACTAAGAAGGCCTTAGGAAAGAGAAATGCATACACTCACCCCTGTCCCTTCTAATTCATCACTAGCCTGAAGATGGAAACTCAAACAGACAAACCAGGATGATGTGGGAAACTTGGTCTCCTGTGTCTCTTTTTCTGGCTATTTTCTAACTTCTGATGGTCTGAACTTTCAATTCAAGTTCAACAAGAAGTAGCTCCTGTTCTTCTGTTTGTTGCAGGTTTTTTAAGAAAGCAGAATCGATTGCATAGTAAAGGACACAGGTTTATATGAGGTCTATTCAGTCAGTGGCTCATGCACTCCACCACACTACCAGATGAAGTTTAGCCTTTTTTCCAAAAGCTATGCTCCAATCTATACTTTTTTTCTGGTAGTGCAATCTTTACTGTGCAACTTCTGCCACTCTTTAGCAACTGAATAGTGCAGGATGCAGGGCTGGAAGAAAGCGAGAAAGGTTATGACATTTCTCCATCCTGTATAGGATTTCTATCTGCTGTTTCAATTCCATGGTCTGAATAGCAGCCAGCATAAAGCAGGCATATCACATGCTGGCATGTGGAGAATAAGGGAAAAGAAAAAGCACATACAGACTTGCACAGTTTCCTAAGTCTTTGCAAGAATTTGAGAAGTTTATTCCCCAGTAAATTTAATACCTGTAGTAATCATCTCTTAGTTTTACAAGGCAAAGCTATCAGCAACTTTACAAAGTTAGAATGAAGTTGCATGAAGTAAAAATTAAGTGGACCTTTTAAAATATTTGTAAATCACATAAGTGCTGGCAGGAACCGTTTTCTGGATTTTCTGGAATCAGCCCTTTTTGTATTTGAAATCCTCCAGTTATATTAATTTGCATCCATTAAGCATCATAACATTCTGGGATATTTTCTGTTTAAATGCTTATCATTCTTAAACTTCAGTCTTACATCTCTGTAATGCCTAATTTTTGCAAGGGTATTTTATTAATCTCAACCTACAGCACTAGTTAGAAAGCATGATCTGTTAACCAAGAAATTGTGCCATTACGTTTATGTCATACTTCTTAATTTTAGGGTTCATGTGGTTTTTTTCTGAAGCTTCCAGACACTGTTTGGTTTAATGTGTTAGACTTTCAGTTTGCCTAGTCTTCAAGAATTGCAAATAACATTAAGAATTCAAACTGTCCTCTGCCAAAAGAGTACATTTTTATAAAAATAATATCATCTTATATTTGATGTAATACTGATGGAAAGAGCTTCAAATGTGCTCTGTAGAGATGACCCAAATACTAAGAGACAATAGAAATTACACATTACTTCCTTTGCACACTTAAAAAAAAAAAAAAAGTCACTAGAAAGACAAATGGACCAAATAGGTAAGACATTCATAAGGTAATATGTCAAATACACTCCAGTTCAGACTCTAAATCACTGCTTATGGAATCATTCACATGCCTGTAAGTGTCTACCTTTTGAAAATAGACTGTGTGGTGAAAGAAGAAAATTCCACTCCCGAGCACTCTGTTAGACCTAAGCTCAACTTCAGGTAGATCAATCTCATTAATGGGCACAAAATGTGAAAAGTTATTTTTTAGTTTCTCAACTGCATTGACAGAACTTGGGAAAGATCTGTGGCTGTATAAGTATCTGTATTTGGCATATGAGATGAAATGAGGATGAGTCTAGCTGTTTCTCATAAGCCTGAGCGATCTCTGCCACTCTCCTTCTGATCCCACACCTCATGGTCTCTTCTGCCTGATCTGTTTGCCCTTCAGCCTCACGGTGATTCTGCTTTCCAGGGAAAAATAGAGACAATGACATTGCCCAAGAGAGACAAGGTTTTAAGACAATGTTTCTGCTAAATAAAGCTTCCCTTTATGGAAATGCTGGTTGTCATTGAAAGCTTTGCATAAATTTTAAGACTTCTGAAAGGCCTCTAAAGTAAATACTTTCATTTACTATCCCAAAAGTTCTAAAACAGAAACACATTTTTTCCTGGAGTTATCTTTCAAATTTAAGGTATTAAGCCCAGATCTGTTCTCAGTAAAAGAAGGAAAAATCCCTGAGGCTAAGTTACAAGTTTACACAATTACCAAGAAGACTCTAGTTTAATGTAAAGAAATCTGTCACCAATTCAATGAAGTTACATTAGGCCCAATTCAGAGCATACTTGACCCAGGCTTTCTCAAGTATGTTATTATGGTGCAATACACGACTTAGCTGCAGACCAGATGTGCGTGCTGTGATAGAGTCATCATCCACTGAAAGAGACTCATCTCTTGTGGCATTTAACTTAGGCCATCTAAATGTCAGTTCAGGATTCCCTCTCAAAGAGTGCACATTTCTAGTGATTTTTGTTATTGGTAGCTGTAGGAAGAGAGTGTTCATCATCTAAATAATTTTTTTTCTGTTCAGAATTTCACCTGAGTTTTCAGTTTAATCTGCTTTTCCTACTTATGTTTCATTTTAACACTGTAAATAATTCTTCATGTTTCTTGACATTAATGTATATGTAGTTGCATTCCTACTTCTTCTATGCTGTTTAAAAAGTCTTGGATATCAATCTTTAACCTTAAACAAACTAATGGGCATACTTTTTTTTGTTCCAGATTAGGCCCTTTTTCTAACATTGAACAGTAGCTGATGCTTGTGGAAGATAAGGTTCATGCAGTATGACCCTTCGCTTGACAGGTGACAGCAATCAGTAGTTTAGAGACTCTTCAAGCTGGAGATTACCTCTGAGCCATTGCATTTCATGCAGCCATTATTCATGAATTTGCGTAATACCTTTTTTAGACAATTTATCATTTTGACCTCCTCACAAACTGGTATTCATCATTTAAATTACACATAAAGGGAAAAAAAGTGCTTTCATACATTTAGAGTACTGTTTTTATTGTTTCACTAAGTCACCTTGTTCCTGACTGTAGCACAAAACATCCACTTTATGCTCTTCACGCGTGTTACAGACCTTTGTCATATACACTGCCTTTTTTTCAAAATAAAAAAGTTCTAGTTGTAGGGAAGCTTTTCATACTTTGATCATTTCCTTGCCTTCTTCTCACCTTTTGAAGGTGAGAGGGCCAGAAAACATACAGTAAACAAACCAGTGCTGTTTTCCATGTCTTTCCCAGTTCTACCCAGTTTGTTTTCACAGAGCTTGAATGCTGACTGCAATACTGCATTAACAGTTACACACCCTGGAATTAAAATGCACCATGAAAGACACAGACAAGGAATCTTCAAGCTGGAGAAAGGACAGAAAAGGTGTCAAAACACTGAAAGCCTCTCAGTGACAGGGACAGAAGAGTAAAAACAATATGGAAATTACAATTATTCAGGGCCAGAGTTCCCCTCAGCAGTATTAAAGGATGTGTTACAGTTGCGAAGAGCTGTGGATATGGTTTCTTGGGAACTAAGAGACAGAGGAAAGGAATAAATTAACAGTTTCCACACTCAGCTGGAATGGAAATGTTACAAATAAACATTGAAAACCATGAATTGTGTGATCTTACAAAAATTATTAAGCCCCTAAGCCTGCAAGTCTAAGGAAACTCCTTGATGGTAAGCTGCTGCATGGCTTAAAACAGCCCTGCTCATAGCAGTGTGGTTACTCATAAGCACAAATCTTTGCAAAATTAGGCCCTAATTTCAAGTTTACTGACCAATTTTTAAGCAGTGAAGGATAAAAGTATTTATTCTGCTACTGCTGCAAGGTAGCATACTGGCATTTGAGTCATCCCACTGACATCACCGTCAGCAGGACTCGGTTCCTGCCCCATATTGAGCAACCTATAAGGTAATAGTTGACATATTCGGTTGAATGAGTGGGGTGGACGTATATGTTTGGTCATATCCTATTTAATTAATGACATGTATAGTTACGTGGGATTATACCTTGTGATTTATGCCCTTCTGCCCAACTGTGGAACATGCACCTTTGCCCAGCAATGTGTCACCTGTCACAGAGCGGAGCCCCAGCACATGCTCTGCCTTACTGCCATACCCAACCCCAGTACACATCCCTCCTTGTACACAAGCTGTCTTAAAAGAGAAAACATTGGGACAAAGCAAGAAAAACTAAAAATGCTTGCAAAGACGAATGTGAAGTTATTCACCACATTATCTGCCACAGAAGTGTATTATACAGTGCCACTGACTGGAATAAAAAGATGGATCAGAAAGATAGTTTCCAGTCATGATACTTTAAAAGACAACAACAAAATTTATCTCAAATTAATGGAATTATTCTCGGTGCTATTAAAATTTTGTAGCATGATATTCTACAGTTTTCTTAAAGTCCTCAGAATATCAGAAAAAAACTTCAGAAATCTTAATTTGTGTTGAATAAAAAATAAAATAAATTCAATTCTTCTAGGGCTTTCTGTAAATCTGATCCCTAAATTGGCAAGGTGCAGCAGGGTGTAGCACGAAGAGAAATGGAAGAAAACCAGCACCTATTTCTTGACGTGATATTTTTAAGCCTCCTTCTCCTCAATTCTGTTTTCTCCAGATTCCTGATCTTGTGACATTTAGCAAGGCAAAGCCTGAAAATTCTATTATTAGTCAGCGAGAAAATGTAGCAATTGGCTTAGTTTCCACATTCTCCTTCTTTTAGAGAGCGGTGTTATCCCACAGCTCACCTCCTCATGAAGTTGTGGAAGAAATCCTGTGTTTTTAAACTGGTGGTGAAATTGCAACCAGGGTAGGGGGGAATGCAAATAAGTGTGGAGAGAAAAGGGTAGAGCAATAGAAAGGGTGCTCTGGAAGAAGCCTGACTTACTTGCAGCTAGTTTAACCAAAGTTTTGCAAGCATTAGAAAATTGCTGAGTAATAGTATCTAAAGTATGCTTAGAGGCCTCCCACTAAAACTACATTTCCAGTGCTGCTTTTGTCTCTGATAGATCAGCTACAAAATTGCAGTTGTGTTTTCCCTGACACTTCACAGCGAGTGAGCCCTTCAGGGCTCAGGGACTGACAGCTAGACAAAAAACAAAGTCAGAAATACCTCTTTCTCAACAATATTGCAATAATCATTATTGGTCTGTTTCTCATCAGGTCATCTCTTCCTTTTCTTTCTCTTTTTTCATATTTGCTGAAAAAGGATTTGCAGTTTATAAAAAAAACCAAACTGTTGCAGGAAATCCATCCTGTGAAAAAAAGCGCAAAGTAACATACAGAACAGTGAGAGAGAGGAGGAAAAGATGACAGCCATGTAAAGCAAATATCACTACACCAAAGATCAATACTTCTATGAAAATTATACAGAAAGAAAAAATACTTCTACAGGAGCATCCAAATAATAGGACATCTTCATTCACAATCTTTGTGCTTCATTGGAGAAATACATAAGCAACCAATGACTCAAAAAAACCAACCAAACAAAAACAAAACTAAACAAAAAAACCCCAAACAAAATAAACACAAAAACCCCCATAAAACAAAACAATAGACAATGGGCTAGTTTTAGATGTTAAGCTAAGAGGTGTCAGAAGCATCCTGTTGCAAAGCTCTGTTGACTCAGTGAAATTCAGTTTAACTTTTCACATTTATGATTTTTTGTGGATGCTGTTCTTCCACTCCACAGAATTGAGATGCGTGGGAAGATCTTACTCTCTGAAAATTCTATACTTTGTGCAGGTCAGCACAACCTCTTCTACATCATTCAATATCATTCACATGAGTAATCCCATTGTATCCAAGAAGAGTGCTTCCCTGTACACAAGTTAAGCACTGATACGAATGTTTGCTGATTTAAAAGCTACTTTCAACAGCAGAGTTGAATATGGAAAACACATTTCACTGCGAACACATTTGTACCAGCATAATATTAAAAGGAAAAAACATCTATCTGTTCAGGCGTCATTTTCATCCAGCTTGTTAAAGGGAAATTTCACTTCAGAATTAGAAAATAACCATCTGATTATGCAAAGATTTTGATTTTCATGGTATAGGAACACAATGGCCACATATTTAACTTAAATATTTTCTGTTACAAAATGTCTGAAATATCAGAACTTCACTCTATGTTAAATTTCCACTGAACCTCTATAAATTTAGCCCCTTACTGATAAGGCTATGAAGGAAAGTTCTTATTGTCATTAATTCAGAAGAGAAAGACAGATAATTGTAGGTGGCATGCCTGTCACAGGACCTGTATTTAAGCTACGGGGTTTTCCTCTACAGGAAATCACTGCTATGATCACTGCCACTTTCAGATTTAAATGTAAGAGTCATCCTTGACTTTCATCTAGTTCATCAGAAACAAAAGCAAATAAATAAAGTCCCATAAAGCTGATCCCTTCAAATTAGGAAAGAAGAGTCCCATTATTTTTTCTTCCAACCACTAAAGGTAAATTAAGATCATATATACTTAAAATCTCACAACTAAAAGCTGTTGGGAGAGGTGAGGAGGGAAAGACACGTTTTATAGAAATACCAGCGAAAGTTTTAACAGATCCTTTTTTTGAATCTAAGTCTTGATCTTAAAAATAAGCAGACAACTACTACGCCCCTACTCCAAACCAAACCCTACCAACTCACTACAAAAAAATAGCAAAAAGAGTTGCAAATGCTTTTCTATTTGCCTGGGCATGAGCTGACATGAGGATTAATGATTTGTCTTGGTTTCCAGCAACCTTTTTTTGTCATAGTTCCCTGTCCTCCCCTTTTTTCTTGGCAAAAGGCAGCAACAGTTCATAACATTTGCAAAACACTGAAGTATTTCTCAGGACTATGACTTTTTCCAGTTCTTCACTCATTGCCAGTGATTATCTACCCCAAAGGAAAAATCTTTCAAAACATATTGTCCTTTGGAAGCATATTCTCCAGTCAGAGGACTGTTAAACAACACATTCCTCTCCGTTCTGTGAATTTGCCAGATTTAGAGCTGTGAAAGTTCAGAAGGAGCACTCCCTTAAATGATTGCTTTCTCGTCATTGCTTCATTGTTAGAAGGAATGATATGCATGACATCAATGTCTTTTCAATCCCTGCATTTTAAAATTTTAAATTCCAAAAGCAAGCAAATAAAATTTCAGTGCCAGTTTTAAAGCTAAGAATATATCAAAGTTGTTCATGTAGAACTAGCCAAACGAAATAGGTATTACTACAAATAAAAGAATCATCCTAAAGATGAGAATGCAGAAGGTAATAAAAAGGAAACAGGACATACTATTATCTTTGGATTACATGTTGTTCACTGAGGTTTTACCACAGCGGATATCCTTACAAACTTAATTTCCCTTCGTATGACTTCAACAGCAACTGCGATACATGCAGTGTTCATAAATCATGGGGAAAATACATTGTTAGGGCAGGCAAAACTCTGCATTATAAAGATAACTGCAATAAGAATCCCAATTCAGACTTGTTCTCTGTTATTTTTTAAATCTAAATTTTCACGTGGCTACTACAGAGCACGTACGCCGAAGAAAATTGGAAACTAATGAGAAAGCATCAACCTCAGAGTAAAAGCAACCAAATGATAATTAAGTCTAAATATTGACAAAATTTTAGAATTAATGTTTTGCAGAAAACCAAGAAATCTTAGCCAAATTTTCAGTGAAATCAAACATTTTAGTGAGAAAATTTTTCATAAAGAATACATCAGCTAAAAATTTATGGTGTTTTTCCATTACAAATTAAAACGCAGACTCTTAAAAGGCTTTTAAAGTTTGACAGTTACATGGGTTGCCTTTAAGCCAATAATATTTTCTACTCTCTCTGTCTCTTGATTCAAAATACTAGTATGTCATAAAATTTCTTGAATTTCTTAATAAGTGGCATGAATATTAATAGTGCTAAACAAGACCCATTAATTTCAATAGCATTTGGAGGAGTACTTTCAGTTTGTAATAGTTTTCTGCAGTTTACTGACATTGTGACATTTTTGTACTTTTCTTATTCTTTGATTCAGAAAAAAAAAAAAACAATTTCTGCCAAAATGCAGATATTAAATATTTCTTCTTGAAAATATGTGTATGTTAAGTGTCTTATGAGATATTTCCTTGAAAAACTTTTTCCCCAAATGGGAAAAATCCCATGTGGAAATGTCATCTTAACTGAGCTCTATAAAATTGTCAAATTTGTCAAAACATTTTCTGAAGGTAGGTCTGAACCAAACAGCAACTTTTGCACTTCTACCGTGTTTGTCTTTGTTACAGCATGTCTTAGGACAGTCATTTACATAATGACCCTGTAAAGTCGATGTAGGGCACACACATGCAAGTATCCCTCACTGAAATAGTTCATAAACTCAAGGATGTTTGGGAGGAAATGGTCACATTCCAGTTTTACAGTTAAAAACAAAGACTAGGTTGTCAAAGTTAATGCAGGAAATCTGAAGCAAGATCGGGACAGAAGCATACACTTCCTAAGTGCCAGTGCAGCTCTTTCTACCACAAGGATAATTTCTGCCCCACAGACATACAGTCAGAGATGATTATCCTGATACACAGATTTTGTTTACAAGTTCAGCCAATCTTTAACATAGAAATACGTGTGTGATACAGAACTAGTAACTGTTTACTGTATCCTATCTTGCATTAAAAAGAGACAAAATCAAAAGTCTGTATTTTATTTAATGTAAATATAGATTTGAGTTTCAATGAATATAATTGCCCATAAGGATGACACCATGTTTGTAACCGAACAACCTTTCTCTAGGAATGTGAAGAAAGATTCATACCACACTTCAGCCCCTGTGTGCTTTCCCATCTTTAACTGTCCTCCATGGCCCAACATAGAAAGTAGCGAGTGCTTATCTGCGATATGCTGACATTTCCAACCCAATGAAACTGTAGGTGTCGTTTTCACACTGCGTTTTTCCAAACCTTCAGATTTCTCTACAGGCAAGCCTGTTCCAAGATGTTGCCTGCAGCACTATACGAACTTGCTGTCAGATCAATTTATTTATGGATGTTTGTTGAGTTTTATTCTCTTGAGGTCATTATTTCCTAGATGTACATGTGTGGATAAAGATCTACATAACTGAGTTGACATGTTGCTATTTTATACTTCTGAGAACTATGTCTTCAGAATTACAAAGTCAAATCAGCTACTGATTTTAAAAAATATATACACTTGAAAATGGGGACAATAGTATCAATTAGAGTTCTAATTTTTACTGTTTAGCATTTTGTTTTTCATTGGAGTATGGATGCTCACTTTGAATACAGTCATCCTTTGGCAGTATTAGTCTCTCCAGAAGCTGTTCATTTGCTTTGCTTTGCTTTCTTATATTTATTTTGTTCCGCCCTGGATTTGGTCTTCAAACTGAAGTTTAGTAACAAACTGGATTACCAGGAGGTTAGTCACAGTTTCACATATAGCCGGAGTTATTTTACTGATAACTTCTTCCCCGTAGAACCTGAACTAGAGGCTGAGCCCCTACCTTGGGAAATAATACCAGGTTCCAATAGATCATGTTCATTCACTCGGTTGATACATTAAACCTTTCTAAGCCTCAACTCTATGACATTATTCCATGTACAGACCATTATGCATGACAGGAGGGTGTTCTCACTTTGGCTTTGGGGAGTCAGCATACTCACAACAGAAGTATACGTCATCCTACTCAGGGGGCTAAAAAAGCAATCACCATCTTTGACAAAAGCCAAAGGTTCCAAAAAACTATTTAGAGAGCACCTATCAGAGTAAGTATTAATACAAAATGATCAAGATGGTGCTGAGACTTTATGGTGTGTTGCACATTCTCTACAGACAAACAGACTTCACCCATCAGAGCAGCAAAAATTTTTGCATGTAACTAACATGTCAATTTGAAATACTGAATTAATTAACCTACTTATTGTTCACAGCAGTTAGCATCCCCTCAGACTTGTATTTAATACTATGTCTAAGCTTTGAACAAAGCAACAGTCCCGTTGAACGCCATGGTGCTTTGAATTTCTCACTGCTTGGGCTTTGAAAATGAAGTATCTGCAAAATAAATCCTGGTGGGATTAGCAGGTGTAGGGCAATGTTCTCCATAAATTCGAAAACTTGAAGAAGCTTGAATTTTCAATACTTACAGATAAATTAACAAAGTACAAATCAAAGAAAATCTGTAGTTTATATAGACATTGTATTTGATTGCTAGTAATGACAGAGAATATTTTCTATGTTATCATAGTTGACTTATACTCTACAGTTCCGTAGTCTAGTAAGGAGTTCATAAATGCTGCCAGACAGAAAGATGAATCAATAGGCAAATGTGAATTTAAGCCTTTATATTGTATCACATAGATTTATGCAAAAGTCTGTCTCTATATCCTTCGATCATTAGGGCAAAATAGATCCCAGGAATTCTATTTTTATATTTCACAGGGCTATGGACTGGTTGCAATAACATTGGGTCATTTTCTCAATTAGAGGAATGTTTCATGATTTCCAAAAACCATTCTGAATTCTTCTTTTTAATGTTTTAGTAAAATATGAAAGTCTTTAGACTGGAAAAAATCCAACTTCTCAAAAACCCCAAACAAATAAAAAAATAATCCATAATCCAAACTAATTAGTAGCCTATTTGCTTAGATGTTGATACTGGAAAGTAAAGTTGATTTCACTATTATATTTGACCCAGCTCAGAGCATTGAGTATTGCTCTCTCATAAAGCTGATTGCACTAGCACAAGGCTAAACTGAAATTTGGGAAAGATTATTTCCCTGTTTTCCAAGGAAAGAGTTGTTTCATCAGAACCTCCTGCACAGCTCCAGTAAAATTTTTCTACATTTCTCTGTCACAAAACAAAAAGGCTACTTGGATTAATGTGTTGTGTGTTTTGCTTAGGTTTTGTCTTTATTCAGTGATGCTTTTGCAATACCCTAAATTAGCTTCACAGTAACTTTTAAACAGGACAAAGATTTCTGCTGACCAGGACTCTCAGTGACAGAGGAAATCACCATGAAGGAAAGCAACTGATGGAAATCCTCACTCTGTAGAATGTTTATCTTGGTTTCCCTCTGTGTGTTCTGCTTTGGACTGTAGAACAGAATTCAGGGAAAAGTAGGTCAAGAGTTTTTTACCCTGGGAAGTTTGAAAATTCTCAAATACAGAGGGGGGCAAGACAAAGACACCTGTGGGACTCAAAGTAAAAAGACTGTCTCAGCATTGCAAAGACGCATAGTTTGAAACTGCAAGGCTCATCACAACAAATGGCTGCTGTAGTAATTAACCAAACTTCTGCAACATTTGTAGAAACTTACACTTGTGGGGCCTTGAAGGCAGCTTGAACAGTAGGCGTTTTGCAACATTTCATGAGAAAACATGGAAACTCCAAGGACAGAGTGCCAGACTCCCAAAATTATAGAACCAATGATGAAAGATGCATGCACGGGCAGAGAAGGTGTCATCGGGTCACACTGAGGAAGACTTGGTGGGGAAGGCTCGTTGAGAGCCACCCCTCGGGACCCCCGAAAAAGGGGACTGCATGCGCAGTACAGGTGACCGTGAGGAGTTTATGCAAAGAAATTCTAAGAAAATGCAAATTAGTTTCAGTGAGAAAAGGTGGGGACAATGGAAATGAAAGAACTGCAGACCAGCACCTAGTCAGAATATTCTCTCACCGATGTCAGACCTGCGGGACACCACTGGACTCTGTGGTGGTATCTGCTCACTTCTTTTTCCCTTCCTTCTCTCTCTCTCTCTCCCGCTCCTTCTCTCTCTGCATTTGGAGAATAAATACTCAAATGAAAACACAAAATTGACCTCGTTTGTGTCTTAATTTCACTTCTGGGATCATTAAGGCTTGACCGAATACAATTTGAGATGAGACAACATCTAACCTGAATTCCCCCATATATCTGTTTGCAGCTGTTGTCTCACAATCTCCTCTGCCTACGCTTAAAGCTGCTGTTTTCCTTTATCATTTCTCTGAGGGACTGCATTCATGCATAAAACTGGCTAAAGACTACCAAAAAATCCCCTAGCCTTTCTTTGCTAGCCATAAGAAATACAGATCCTTGCTTTTATTGCCATGAACAGCTGAAGAAGCATAAACATAAAGCAAACACCAAAAGATCAAGCATCTTGGGATGCATTATGGCATCTTGAAAAGAAGGGAGACCACAGTGCATCTCTGTCTAGGGAGACCGACTGTCACGGTGTAAGCCATGGCATGCAACCCCCAGTGATGAGAGGTTCTCGCACTGAGCTGAACATTCTGTGGCCTCACTTCAGTACAAAATCAGAAACTTCTGCGAAGAAAAATTAGGTTTTGGAGGTGTAATTTTCAAACAAGCATCTTGTGAAGAGTTAAAACAAAAGCATTGCTATCACAAATATCTTCACTTGCAGCATAGAAGTTTACATCTCTTTCTGCCTTAAACCTAAGGAAGAGATTAAATAATTAACTCATAACCTTAAACTTATTCAAAGAATAGCCATTTGTAGGGCCAAGATGAGGGACCATTTTTGCTAGTGCTAAACTGCAAGCTGCAAATGAATTGCTCACTTCTTTTCTTGGCTTTCTAGACAGCTTTCGAAAATTATATTTACAAGGAGTTTTTTTCAATACATTTATGATTTTCTTCCTAATAATTAACAATGATTTTATGAAATAACTTGATAAGTTATATGATCTCAAGTTTTATTTGCTTTATTAATGTTACTTCAAATGGGAAAGATTTCTCCCTTTTAAATATTATTGATGGTTCTTTAGTACCAAAGAATCTAGTAATACAAATTTTCTTATGGAACGACAGTATTATATCCTTATTCTTATTACCTTTTTTCCTGTTTTCTATGAGTTTCTGAGTTTCTCTTCTATGAAGGCCTTGTGTCTAGTCCAGTGGTCTAGGAGCACTCCTTTAACTTCTAAAAGGTTTTTAAAAGGTGGGTATTTAAGAGCTCCGAAGACTCTGGACTTGTTTTGTTCATCTGGAACCAAAGCGAATGCATTTTCACTTGTCTCTGAATTGCCATGAGAGACTGAAATAAAAGAATGATTCTACAAATGCCCAACAGAACAACGAGAGCATATACACAGTCCCAGAAACAGAAGTCCTTTCACCTTGTCACAGTCTTTTGTTCTCTTCCTGCATCTCCCCATGTCAGCGTAACCCCATAGAACTTCACCTGCATTGTCCTTCCCTTCTTGTGCATGTGTGCAGTGACCAAGTACAGAGTGGCACAAAAACAGTATTGTACTGGCAACGAAAAGAAAAGGTTTATGTCAAACCGGAATCAATAGCAGAACTGGTAGAAATGTCACCTGCAGAAAGTAAGATGAATTTCTTCAACCATAATCTCCTCTTCTCTAGCAACAAAATGAGCATGCTATGAGCAAACTTCAAGTCTTACCTTGCAGTTTGTACTTCATAAAAAAATACAATGATAGAGTCGTGATAAACAGTTTCTATTTTGAAATAACCTCCAAATTATCAACCTCAAAGGATCTTTTTCTATTAATAGTGCCATTACAATTGTCATTACACACACAAGATTCAGAGTCAATCTAATTGTACTAAAAGCCTTTGGAAACACTGGCAACTGAAAGCTCTGTGCTACTGAATAGAATCATAGAATCATAGAATACGTTTAAAGCAAAGCAACTGGTTATGTGACAAAAATGTATAGATCCATAAAAGCAAGCTGATATATTACAGGGCAAATAAGGATTGTTTAACAAATTTAGAAAATTATTAAATGTGAATGGTGGCAAATGATGGACATATTTTAGTCTTATTTCTAGGTTCTCTGTATAATTATGGCCAGCACAAAGCATTTTGTTTCATAAAAATCATTGAATTCTCATTGACGAATACAGTCATGCAATATAATGCCTTGCTTGAAGAACACAATAGAAATTATTTCAGAAGAAAAACGATGTTGTTATTAAATTTATCAGATGTACAGCTCATAATGAAAACTAGGTGTTCAGACCCTTCTCCATCTCAGATGCACTTTGTGCTCTTGAAAAAATACTTGAGGCTAAACTCAGTCAGGACTTGAGAATACAGGATTTTGTCCAGAAAGCCAGATCCCTGGCCCAGGTGAAGTCTCAAACCCACAGTAAGGTACATAGGTCCTTAACTGCAGATTTGCACCCATAAGCCTAACTTTCTTAATCGTGTACTCTTGGTCTATAGCGGTCAATAGGAAAAGCCAGACATTGGGCACAAAAGTGAAAACGGTTTTACAATGTTTCCTAAGTACCATTTATACTCTAGACAGATTTAAAAAATATGATATATTGAGAAAGTAGAACTAATAAATACTGAGAGTAGAATATGCAGCCTGAACTGCAGTGTTCTCCAAAGCCTGACTGCCCTCATCGGTCCAACCAAAAGGTCAGAATCTGCCTTTTAAGACAAAACCAGCTATTCTTTGAAAGAAATGAAGATAGCTTTCCTTTTGCCTCTTTTAAAGTACAGGTAGCACTTAAAAAATGTATGCATAAAAGAAAGGCTCTCCCCACTTATTATTTTTTTTTTGTTAGTTTTAAATAAAGTCTAGTAGCTGATACACTCTTAGAAGTAGAAAAACCCTAGCTGTAACACACCAGTTTGGACCACGGAGCTACTCCACTCTTCCTCCTGCGGTAGCATCACTTCTTGTCACTACTCACTGAACCAAGAGGAGAAAGACCCAGCACGCAACACTAGTAGAATAGTTACAGTTCTCACCTAAGACATCGTTCCCAGATTTCTCTCTCCCTGTGAACTTTTTGCATGAGATGAGTAAGCAGATATGGGTGTGGTTAGGGCTGAGTCAGTCACTAAACACTGACAGATGCTCTCTAATCACTCTCCATCCCAGAAAGGGAATAAGGCAGAAGATTTACAGATTGGAAAAAAAAAAAAGCACACCCCTGTTTTAATAAGCAATAATAGTATTGATAACTGAATAATGAAAATAATTTCTTATATATATATGTATGTACAAAACTGATACCAAACTCAGCTCCTCCCGTGACAGCAATCACCATGGATGCTGCAGAGCCAGCAGGCACTGAGGAAGTCCCAGGCTCAGCAGCAGAGGAGAGCTGGACATAGGAGCTGGAGAATGAATGGACCTCTTCCCTGATGCTGGCCATTGAAGAAGAGGGCTTAACCCCTGTGAAGCCTCAGCTTTATACTGAATATGACATATATGGAATGGAATATTTCTGCTGGTCAAGTTTGGGTTACCTCTCCTGCCCATTCCTCCCCAGGGGTGCAATGTTTCACTTATTTTCAACCCTTTTACTTCCCAGTACCCACAGCATGGCACACAAGATACAACAGTGACCTTAGTCTCTATAGGAGCAAGCATAAGCAAGAGTCTTTCTGCATACCTGGCAGTAACTGCAAACATCATGTGTTATCACTTCTAGTAGCAGACACTGCAAAAATGGCTGTTAATTTATAGAATCATAGAATCATAGAATCATTCAGATTGGAAGAGACCCTTGGGATCATGAAGCACAACCATTAACCCTACTCTACAAAGCTCACCGCTAAACTATATCCCCCAACACCACACCTAAATGACCTCTAAACACATCCAGGCATGGTGACTCAACCACCTCCCTGGCAGCCTATTCCAATGTTTGACTATTCTTTCTGTGAAAAAAAATTTCCTAATATCCAGCCTAAACCTACCCTCTTGCAGTTTGAAGCCATTCCTTCTTGTTCTATTGCTAATTACCTGTGAGAAGAGATCAGCACCACCCTCTCTACAATGTCCTTTCAGATAGTTGTAGAGAGTGATGGGGTGTCTTAGCCTCTTCTTCAAACTAAATGGGCTCAGCTCCTTCAATTGTTCTTCATAAGAAGAACTTCAGAAAATGCAGCGTCGTAGAAGAGAGTTTAATTCGAAATGTAAAATCACTGAACAGAATTGGTTCTGTGTAGCTCAAACCAGGACAGGGTGTGAGAACAGATTCCAGACTTTCTGCTCTGAAACTAAGCTTCCCTTTGCAGTCTCTTCTCCTGACCTCCCAAATTTGGTATTCTGTCCTGTATAATGGCATAAGTACACCAGAAAAACAGAGGAAGTTCCCTTTCCTTTCCCATCCTCTAGCACTAGCTTAGAAGAAAAGACTATCTGAAAAGGTGGGTGCCATGGGCTTGAGCAGTGCCAAGGCTGAGAAAGTAGATGTCAGCACTAGACCTTTCCCTGGAGTGGAGTTTCTCTGGTGACTGGAAGCCTTAGAAAAATAGAAAGCAGCCTGAAAACTTTCATTCTGGTGGTGGTGGTTAAGGACCAGGTCCTGGCACATTGGGTGTGCTCAGAGCACACTCATCAGACCTTTCTGCTCTGATGAGTTTCAGGAATGCATTACTCTCCAGTGAAACAAGTAAGGTAACTGCTGGAGTTTCCCAACAAATAAGGACTCACACAGCTAGAAAAGCTACATTGTTTTCTTAATCACTGTGTTGGAATTTGACATCCAATTCCTGTTTTAGATGCCTCAGGCCTTTTTGAATGTAGTTGCTCTATGGTGTTTTAGCATGACTCTGAAGATTCAGATGTTTCTGAAGACTTTTTTCAGTCAACTCACTTATGACTGAAACTCCGGCTGTATGGGCTGAGGAATCAATAGAAAGGAGGATGCTTCAGCAGCAATGGACAGTATCCAGGTAAGCCACCTCCTAAACTCAAGCATATCTTAATTTTTCTGATTGGAAGGGTCTTAGTCAGCAGCTTAGAGAAACATTAATTACAGACATTCAGACTTTCGTATGAGCAGAGATGAGAAAAAGAAGACAATGTAATCAAGAGGACTTAATAGGAAGAAAGATGGCAAATAGGCTATATGGTAAAAGATTGACAAGAAGCAGATAGGATGTTTATCATACAAGTCATACATCCTTGCAAGATGTATGGCAAGAAAACTTTCAATGAAACAGATAATAAGTCTTTCAATGGCCTTCTGTATCCTAAATACATATATCTAAAAAGAAAACAACAATCATTCTTCCCCGAGATAATAAAAAAATAATTAATAAAACCTGAAGACATTTGCATTGTTTCCTGATTGTTATTTTTGTTGGCTGCCACCTACACTAGAAGAGGTGGTTTTGCAGGTAGTAAATTCACTATTATTGAATTCTTCCAGGGACTGCAGCAACTTCTCAGGAAATGACAAGTCACATCAGGACTCATTTTAATTACAAAGCTAGCCCATTAAAAAGTTCATGTGTCATCTGTTATTTCCAGAATTGCCTAACACCATTTTTAAGAGCTATATTTGCTAGTGGCTTATTAGTACCAAAATTTTCTTGAAAACAAGAATAGCATTTAAAACAGTGAATCTAAACATCCAGAAAGAACATAAAAGTATTTTGAAAAATTCTGTTAAGAACAAAAATACTTCCTGCATTGATGTATATTTCTACATGTGTCATGTAGATGGAGAAATTCTGTTGAGATTTCAGGTTTTGCCTTGGGTTCATCTGCTCCAGTCAGGCATACAGCCTTCATATACTAGAAAAAGGTTTTCCTAGTCAATAACAAAAAAAGTAGGAGGAGAGAGTAAAAAGTAAGAGGAGAGAGAGGTTTAAAAAAAGGAAAACATAAAAAATTATTTGGTTGGAGTTTGGAAATGTAAAGGTTCATTAACAGTGTTAAATTCTACTAAATATCATTTATCTTTGTTTCTGCCATATATTAAAATACAATGAAATTACTTATAACTTCCTAGTTCAAAATCAACTCAAAGCATTCAAAGGTAAACTGAAGATTTTACATATACACACATATTTCTAATAGTAGTTTTCAGTTCTAGCCATGGATGATGGACACTTACCTGTAAATGAAAATTATGGTTTAGGATGACGAGTTTGTTTTGGGATCAAGAACATATTTATTTGATAACCTGGTTAATGAACAAGTTTAGGGATGCACAGAAAACTTCTGCTTTAACTTCCAAAGAGATTGGTATGAATTTGCCTGTGCCCGTGCTGATATTTTTGATTTAATATTTGCATCTTTCTTTGATGACCAAATGGAGAGTGTTCATCCTCAACACTTTGACCTTCATCCACTTCAAGGAGGATAACCACCTGTTAAAAATTTCCTGTTCTCTGTAAGCATCCAAACCCCTTCAAATGACAAGGAAAGACTGTCGTGCTGTAATGGTCTGACACTGGCAGCACTTCTTTCTTTGAGTAGTATATAGAGTCAGTCTTCCCATAGGAGGCGAGATGGACTCATTCTCCCAGCTCTGTAGTAAAGCAGGTCCATAACATGAATGTTTTAATGATGAATCTGATTCTCAGTCCACATCTTCACTCATGTATCATTCACCTCTTTCCTTCTGAGAGGGAACCCTCTTTCTAAATTATTTCACAGTCCTTTCCCTGTGAGATGAGGTTTTCTAGCACTGAGATTCCACAGAAATTTTTCAATAAGATGTCATCTTTTCAACAGCAGTACTCCAACTGAAGACACAGTTTTCCTAAAAAATGAACAAATAAATGAAACCTCTCACTCAAGCAATGTCACTAGGCAATTTTTAATTATTCTTAATCCTGAGATGAAGATTTGGGATAAAGTAAGTCAGGAATTAATAGTTAAGAAAAGCATACATATTGCTCTTATTGTAAATGCATCTCTGCCTTAGTACTGAAAAGAAAAGAAAAGAAAGGAAGATTACACACTGGAGAGGAGTTTTCTGATGAAAATAGTAAAATGCACTAAGATTTTACAATTACAAGATGGTATAAAGTCTGGCAACTAGATGTAATAAGGGATGACAAGATAGCAGATCTATGTGAATAATATCTCATCATTATGAAGTAAGCAGCAGGAGAAGCAGGAAAGCCTTTGGCAAATCTTAGGGGTAGCTCATTGCAGATAGCAGAAGCACAAGAGGAGTGGTGAATGTCTAATATAGTTCAGAAGTTTAAGAAGGATCCAAAGACCACGTGTGATTTCAACTGTCAACAGGATGCTGGAATAAATTATGTGGGATGAATACTAGATATCGTGTACAAATGTATTATTGGCAAAGGGTGGTTTGTGTCTCTGGCTTAGAAAGTATCTTTTTGGACCAACCTATTGCAAGTTAAACCGAAATAGCAAACTAGTGGATGGCGAGACAAAGATTATAGAGATTTACTTGAAGGTCTCTCTTTAGAAATTACAAAACTTTTCTACAAAGAATTATTCTAAGTGCGGTATGGAAAAATATTGAAGCAAATTAAAAAAGGGAAAAAGCAAAAAGAATGAGTTTCTTTATCCAAAGAAAGAAGTGGCTTACATTGCAGTTAGGGAAGTTCTTAATTCTGCTCAGCCCTATATTATTAGTATAATTTCAGCTAAATGGTATATATATACATTTTGAATCATTATTTTTGTAATAACGTAGAACTGAAGTGGTGTATGAAAGCTAGTGCAAAAGAAGACACATTGAAAATGACAAAAGATTAAGAATTTGGAACAAAGGAAACAGTTACATTATTCAGAGAAAAAAAAAAAGAACTTAATGGGACTGCTGATAACTGCAGTTTTCAGTACCATCTAAAACCAAACACAATGGGAACACTTTGAAAAAGATCTAAGGGTGAAGCACATAAGGAATCATGGACATGACTCAAAAGTTTTCAATTTGTTGGAGATGTGGTAATACTAGGAGAAAAATCATCCTATTTCTGCTTTCCTGCACAACTAACAGTGGTGCTCAGTCTCATATTGCCATGACTCATGTGCTACCAAACTGTAGGTGTACAGAGAGAAGCAGTGTACAGGTGACATTCATTCAGACAGATACGTTCTTTAAATGCTATTCTCATAAAAAACTACGTAAAGCAGAATCCTAATCCAAATCTCGGTGGTATCTGAAGGAACTTCATTTCAAAAGCAGTAATGCACCAAAACTAATAGTTTCTTCTTGCAAGAAAACGTAGATATTGGCTAATACTACTAGATTATACGCTCATTCATGTCATGAGGGATGACAGTAAAGTTTGCATTAAGCATCTCTGACTACTCAGCAAAATGCACCACATTTAAATTCTTTGGACCATGAACTATCTTTCCTGTGCCTTAGTTAGCCACAGTACTGCTTCTTTCATGGTGCATTTCCTCATCTAATAACAGAGTAGTTCACTAAATTTGAAACATACAATTTATGCCTCCAGACTTTGTTTTACTTTCACTCCCCTCCTGAAACCTTCTGGTGGGTTAAACTCACTTTTCCCCACAACTCAAAACTGAAAGCACAAGCTTCTGGTACATAATGTGCTTTTTCATGAAGCGTGGAAAGGTGCAGATTGTCAGCTCTGCACGGGATCCATACAGTGCTGTGTGCAACTTCCTACCACAAAGAAACCCGTAAGAACCTCTTCAACATTTCCCTCACACAGTGGTCCTCTGGGTTAATGGCAACTAAGAATCACTCCTCCAATGCTCATTGCTTTTCTTCTGGCCTCTTCAGTCTTTACAACTCACCTTACTTTCTCACAACTTGCTTTGTACCAAAGCTAAGCCAGCCCTCTACTCCTGTCATGTGTTAGGGAATCTCACCACTTAACAAGCAATTACATCTCTCTTTCACCTATACACAATCTCTCTTAATCATCTTGATCTCCTAAGCTTTATTTCCTGTATCTTTCAAATGCTCAATTCTTCTGAGCCTGTCAACAGATCTGTTGATTCTCCTGCAGTTTTCATAGGAAAAAAATGCAGGATTTGTCTCATTCTCTCAACTATTGATG
Organism: Trogon surrucura; assembly: GCA_020746105.1. Lineage (NCBI taxonomy): Eukaryota > Metazoa > Chordata > Aves > Trogoniformes > Trogonidae > Trogon > Trogon surrucura. The sequence goes on from CM036620.1 coordinate 66,950,745, forward strand.
TTCTCAATAAATAGTAAAATATTCTATAGATTGGTACAGCTAGTTGGAGTGGTCTGCAGATACAAGCTCTGTATTTGTACTATGAGAGAACAATTTGAGTGGGTCCACAAAAACTATGACTTGAGCAATTACAGGCTGGAAATATTGCCTTAGTTCTTACTCTCTTCTGCTCCTACAAGCACAGGAGCCTGGAGCAATCACTGGAACACGGTTCTGAATGCTGACCAGCGCCCTGTAGTGATAAGAGTTATCATAATTTAAGTCTTTAGTTGCTAGGGGCTTTTCTTCAAAGAAGGCAGATAAGGGGTGGGTCTTAGCTAGGAAAGCTGAAATCTAAGAAATTACCTGCCTCTTTCAAACAGAATGAGACCTGAATGCTTAGACATTCAACCTGATCTGCAAGGAAATTTTTTTTATGCTGACCCTGACATTTTGCTTTATGAAAAGTTTTTTGGGAGGCCTTTGTATAGAGTTTCTCACATGATGAGCCTGAATGGGAGATGACAAGTTTACACAAAACTACATCCTTAAATGCAAAACTTCCTAACTCAGAAGGGAAGACTTAAACTCGCTGTATTGATCTGCATAAAGGTGAGATTCACAAATGGCATCAAGATTTACTCTGTCGCACTGGAATGAATAATAGCAGAAATACAGCAAATGCAAGAGCTATCTGGATAGGTCAGATAAAATCTCTTGTGTCACTCTTTTCATTGCTGATGTCCCTGACAGTTTGTGTCATCTGAGGACATGATTCTTTCTACTGCAGTTAGACTGGACTCTACAGCCCACACATCCCCTTCAGTCCTGTCTTGTTCACCACACCAAATGTCATAGCACTTAAAAGTATTAAATTTTTGTCCAAATATCTCACAGCACATCCAGATCTTCCAGACATTGCCAAGTCATTCAATATGTGAGGGCAATTGTCTCCGTGGCAGCTCAAATGGTTTTAAAACAATCTTTTGACAGTGGTAAATCAATAAGATGAATGAAATCTTAATAAAAAGACAGATAATATATATATATATGGAAAAAATAATTAAACAAAAAGCAAAACCTGTTAACAGCCAGTGTCCAAAATTCTGTACTATGACCATAAGAAAAGAAATGTGTGCTCCAAAGAAAGAAAACAGAAAACTTGGACTCTGGAGCATGAGATCCCTGAAGCAATCAGAAGAAAACAACTTGAAACCATTCCAGGCTGCAGCCGATCTAGTATGGGAAGGCAGGACACCCTTCCAGTCTACTGTCTCACATTTCTTTAAGCTTAGCATAAGAGAAAGTAAGGTGGGGTGATTAGATGATAAAGTTCAAATTGAGATTTGAGGGACTCATGCTCTAATTTTGGCTTTGTTTTTTTGCTTCAGCTCACATCTCTGTGCCTTCAGTAAAATAAAGACATTAAGTACCTTTGAAATCTACTGATTGACAGTGTTTTTAAAAAAACCACAGTATTATTCTGTTAACTGAAACCTTTGCCTCACATGTATTTTGTAACTTCATTTGACTGACGGTTTCTTTGCTCTCAGCTGCCAGGAAATCTTGACCCCTCTCATTGCAGCACACCCATCCTCTTGGGGACACTCAGCCTGATGTGAGCCACTTGAGTGCCTGCCACCTCCCTTCCTTTGCAGCTCGGCAGAGTGAAGATACTACTCATTCAGTATTGCATGAAAACAAGTGCACAAGTCATGATGCAGACAATACCACATTTTAGGAGGGGGCCTCCCAGCACAAACGCTAAGAGGCTGTTAGTAATATGCCTTGGCTTGAAAACACAGGAGCCCTTGCATTATTAAAGAGACCAGATACTTCTAAGTAGCAAGATGGGTGCAAAAAAAAGCAGTATAGACTATAACTCACTGATACTTTCTTGGAAATAGCATCCTCATTCCATTGGAGTCTAGCTTTTTTCCTCATAACTATTTTCCTGATAATCATTCTTCCATAGCCTGGCAAATGAATATGGAAGCATAGCATCTCAATTTCCATTTCAGAATACAGAAACTGTATTTCTTCTGACCTGACTTGATACCTCCAGAGAAAACTATAACACTTACTCTTTTTTTTTTTTTTTTTCAAGAGCAACCATTCCAGTAAATTCTCACTGCAAATCACAGAATCACAGAATCACAGAATGTTAGGGATTGGAAGGGACCTCGAAAGATCATCAAGTCCAATCCCCCTGTCAGAGCAGGAATGCCTAGATAATGCTACATAGGAACGTGTCCAGGCAGGTCTTGAATGTCTCCAGAGAAGGAGACTCCACAACCTTCCTGGGCAGCCCGTTCCAGTGCTCCGTCACCCTCACTGAGAAGAAGTTTCTTCTCGACTTTAAGCGGAACCTCTTATGTTCCAGTTTCAGTCCATTACCCCTTGTCCTATCAGTGGTTGTCACCGAGAAGAGCCTGGCTCCATCCTCGTGACACTCACCCTTGATATATTTGTAAACATTAATGGGTCTCCCTTCAGTCTCATCTTCTCCAAACTAAAGAGCCCCAGCTCCCTCAGCCTTTTCTCATAAGGGAGATGCTCCACTCCCTTAATCATCCGAGTTGCCCTGTGCTGGACTCTCTCCAGCAGTTCCCTGTCTTTCTTGAACTGAGGGGCCCAGAACTGGACACAGTATTCCAGATGGGGTCTCACCAGGGCAGAGTAGAGGGGAAGGAGAACCTCTCTTGACCTACTAACCACCCCCCTTCTGATACACCCCAGGATGCCATTGGCCTTCCTGGCCACAAGGGCACAGTGCTGGCTCATGGACATCCTGCTGTCCACCAAGACTCCCAGGTCCCTTTCCCCTACACTACTCTCTAATAAGTCATTCCCCAACTTATACTGGAACCTGGGGTTGTTCCTACCCAGATGCAAGACTCTACACTTACCCTTGTTATATTTCATGAAATTTTTCCCTGCCCAACTCTCCAGCCTGTCAAGGTCTCGCTGAATGGCAGCACAGCCTTCTGGTGTGTCAGCCACTCCTCCCAGCTTGGTGTCATCAGCAAACTTGCTGATAGTACTCTCTAGTCCCTCATCCAAATCATTGATGAATATATTGAATAATACTGGTCCTAGTATTGACCCTTGAGGCACTCCACTGGATAGAGGCCTTCAACCAGACTCCGCCCCATTGACCACGACTCTTTGGCTTCTTCCCCTTAGCCAGTTCACAGTCCACCTCACTACCCGAGAGTCTAGACAAATCCCAGGCTCTATTAAGCTGTCTGGGCAACATAACTATGACATTCTCCCCAACTGTATTTCTAGAGTTCAAAAATGAAGAGTAATTGGAAATAATCTAAAATAGGAAGGCTCTAGCCCATATAAAACACGACGTTTTCATTGGCACTTTTGAATTCTGATCTCATTTAATTTTAAAGAAGATAAATCTTCCTTTTATTTGTGTTGGTGACTTTCTTTCAAAATTAATCGTAGACTTCAAATGCTGAGCCAAATATCTAGTTTTCATTGGCTTTTACATGGTATTGTAGTAGCCTTTCTGGATCTGATATGTGTAGTTCTGAATTTTTTATTCATGTGTGTAACCTTCACCCTCCACCCCCATCTGAATAAGACCATCTATACTGGCCTACTGTGGAGAATTAAGTCTAAGAAAATTTTGTTAACCAGCTAATAAGGTCTGACTTCCTCAGAGAAGCTGAGTTTCTCTTAATTCCAGTTTCATTCAGGCAGTGCTTTATTCAAAACCTTACTTAATTTCAGATAAAGACATTCTGGCAGTCTATTGGCTGAATCTGATACTTTTTGGTTTCCTGCTTCAGTGTCATACGTATCTCTTGTTCTAAAACAGTACACTGCCAAATCCTTCAACCATAGGTTCCTTGAGTATTTCTTTGCTTTAGGAAGTAACAGATGCCTGCCCTGGGGGTAAAAAAATCAATTTGTTTCTGTTACTTGGTTCCAGTAAATTAGCAGTGTTACTTTGCTTTAAGGAAAGGGCAACCAAGCCGGAAAGGACACTTCTTTTACCTTTAAGAAATATTACATAAGTGGTTTGTATTGAATAATTTATGAACTTATACAGAAGAGTTATTCAAAACAGTTCAAACTGTACATTCATCATAACCTTTTCCTTCAGCTTTCCACTAATTAATGCTTCTGAAAATTCCTAATTTGAAGTTTCAGGAAACATCCATGTTTGGAAAAGTATCTCATTTTATGTTTTCAATGAAATATACATGAACCATTTTATGAATTTTAATGAATCTTTATTAACTTTGGTCAGTTAACATTATTCATTAACAATTTATAAACACTTCAACCTAGCCCTATTATGCAGCATTATGAACTCTTATGAGAGCATTTGATACAAAACAGGCATAACAATTTTGGAATAGTGAACAAAAAATAATCCATAGACTGTCTGCTAGTTCAAAAGCTTCTGCATATGCCAATAACACACTTTTCTCAAACTAAATTTTCAAGAGGCTCATAGATACTATTCAAGTGAGTCTTCAAGGATCTAGTCATGCCTAACTTCAGACCCTAGACAGTGCTACCATGTCAGTCTGGAAACAATCCCATCTAGGAGTTACTGAATTCATCTAAACCAGCCCCACCGTAAAATGTAGTCTGGGATTACAGCTCAATTATGTTCAATTGTTCGTTTTGGAAAAAGTAGTTTTCTGCATATCACTTGATGGCCTTGGACTTTCTTGGTGAAACTGAGTTAGGATTTGCCTTGCAAAAGTATTCCTTGCTAAAGGAGTGAGGAAAAAAGAAGAAATTTTTTTTTCCATATTAGGTCTACATTAGAGTTGGCAATTGCAATCCATCCAGTCTTTGGAAGCTCTTTGCATGATTTTATAATAAACTGGCTCTTTCCATGTTATATTTACCTCCACAACAACGTGCAGGAATCAAACATGACTAGTTCTGTTCCAGAGAAGAAGGGCAAAGCTTTTTAAGGTCACTCGTAAAATAGGTACACATGCTGTGGATATGAACCAAATTTTCCTACAACTAAAAGTTGGACATCTGAACTTCTAGACTACCTTTCCCCAGAGAGGAAAGGGCAGGCCTGACACAGGCGTCTATGCTGGAAAATTATCCCAAGCATCAATCAACAGAGCTCTGTGGATGGGAGCTGTGTCTCAGCCTCTATGCTCTAGATAAGTTTCCTTTTCTCTCAGTTTTTGTGAATGTCATAACTAGGTGTCTTATTAGCATCAAGCATCCTAAGGTTGTGAATTACACTGGACCCCTGAGTCAGGCATTTCAACACAAAACACATACCTTGCTGGGTTTCTACTTGTACATTACTCACCTAGTTTAATGGATAAAACCTCAGCAGAGGGATTTGAACTCCAGTGCCCAGTCACCTGAATTCTGACCCTTCTCTAGACTGGAGAAGCCTGTACCAAACAGAGGTAGCTGAGCTGTGCACTGGCTATGATACCTGTCACAGCAGGAAATTTCAGAAATTTCAGAAAACACTTTTTATTGTCAGAAGGAAGAGAAATTGGAAGAAAGGGATATTGTGCTGATAAGAGCATATGAAGTAAAGGAGAAAGTACAATTTGTTGAGGATGCAAGTAGATCAAAAACATCCTCATTGACAGAGTGAATTCTGTAGGCACTTTTTGTCAGGCCTCTCAATCTGTTTGATCAATAAAGTGCATGTCTTAAACCGCTCCAATCAGTTCTACACTAAACATCTTAGAATCAATTCATCGGTGTTTTCCATAGACAACATATCACAATTTACTCTCCTGTGCCTAATCCATCCACAAAATGCATTTTTTCAAACTATTCAATCCTCTTCCTTTAAAGAAGCACATTCCATCAAACAAAGTCATCTGCTCTGACGGTAGGCTGAATTCTAATGCGGTAAGCTATGTACAAAGAAAGGCATTTAATCTAACATATATGTTTAACAAAAGGGAACACTCCTTATTTGGCAAGACATGTCTTACATTCTTTATGAATTTTAAAATACTGCACCAGTGTAAATGGATAGATGAATTCTACATAGCTTGTGGACAGTACAAACATTTAGAAAACATTTCTAAACTTTTTCTCTTTGGAAAACCCAGAGATAGGAGGGGAGGGCTATTAGCTAACTTTATCCTTTGTAAACTTGAGTGAAAATACTGAAAAATTTATTTGGTTTATAATCCTAAAAGGTTTATAGTGATTAAGTGTTAAAGAGAGAACTGTGTAGAGGCAGCTATAGGAACAACTATGGTATTATATTGAGCATTCCTTAAAAAATGCTTCTTGCATTCAGGCCGATTATTATTGGGTGATGAAAACCTCTTAATTCTCTCCCAAAATGTCAGAAACCAAACTCAATTCTTTTCAAAAAGAAAATGGAATATGACCTTAAAGATGCACATTAACATCTCTAACATCTGGTCCAGTAGTCTGTTTTTGCCATGTGCCAGTGACACTTCAGGGATTGCAATGAACATTGAAATTGTAACCGACATGTCATTTGTACTTTCCTCCTGCCATGTGAATCATGTTTACCAGAGTTTTTCTGGACAGGAAATATACGTACACATATAGATTGGATTAAAGTTTTTAGCAACATGAGCTTGATCTGGATATATTAGGTCACCATGACAGTCATAAGTTATCCTAAACAAGAGTGCGTAAAATGTTTATCCTAACACCATGTAGCTAACTTTGTGGTATACATCACATTGTACATTACCATAAGTATTTCAAGTGTTATCATTTGGGCTGAATTATTTTTTTTCTATTTTTTTTTGTGAAACAGCTGTTTATACTTTCCCAAAGCAACTGGAGTCCCTTACAGAAACAAAGATATTAAAGGATTGTAACCTTTAGCAGAACAGAGGTTCATATCTGTGCTTGGAGGGGACTCACCTAAAGCACTGTTTAATCATAAAAACTTACCACCTAAGAAAGAAAAAGAAGACAAACACCTTTGCAAGGCGTTTGACACTGTCCCACATGACATCCTTGTCTCAAAAATGGAGAGACATGGATTTTACAGATGGTCCACTCGGTGGATAAAGAGCTGGGTGGATGGTCACACTCAAAGAGTTGTGGTCAATGGCTCAAAGTCCACATGGAGACCAGTGACAAGCGGTGTTCCTCAGGGGTCTGTTCTGAGTCCAGTGCTGTTCAACATCTTTGTCAGTGACAGGGACAATGGCATCGAGTGCAGCCTCAGCAAGTTTGCTGATGACACCAAGATGTGTGGTGTGGTGGATTCACTTGAGGGAAGAGATGCCATCCAGAGGGACCTTGACAGGATTGAGAAATGGGCTGGTGCAAACTGCATGAGCTTCAACAAGTCAAAATGCAAGGTCCTTCACCTGGGTTGGGCCAATCTGAGGCACAAATACAAACTGGGCACAGAGTGGGTTGAGAGTAGCCCTGAAGAGAAGGATTTGGGGGTGTTCATAGATGAGAAGTTCAACATGAGCCAGCAGTGTGCTCATGCAGCCCAGAAGGCCAACCGCGTCCTGGGATGTATCAGGAGAAGCGTAGCCAGCAGGTCAAGAGAGGTGATTCTCCCCTTTTACTCCGCTCTTGTGAGACCCCACCTTCAATACTGGGTCCACTTCTGGTGTCCCCACCATAAGAGGGACATAGAACTGTTGGAGCATGTTCAGAGGAGGCCACAAAGATGATCCAGGGGCTGGGGCACCTCTGCTATGAGGACAGGCTGTGGGAGCTGGGATTGCTCAGTCTTGAAAAGAGAAGACTTCGGGAGGACCTAATAGCTGCCTTCCAATGCCTGATGAGATCCTACAGGAAGGCTGGGGAGGGACTTTTTACATGAGAGTCCACTGAAAGGACAAGGGGAAATGGGTGTAAGTTGAAGGAGAATAGATTTAGATGAGATCTTATTAAGAAATTCTTCAGTACGAGGGTGGCAAGACTTTGGAATAAATTGCCCAGAGATGTTGTGGTTGCCCTCTCCCTGGAGGTGTTCAAGGTCAGGTTGGACAGAGCCTTGAGTAGCCTGATCTAGTAGAGAGGCGTCCCTGCCCAGGACAGGGAGGTTGGATTAGATGATCTCTAAGGTCCCTTCCAGCCTAGGCCATTCTATGATTCTATGATTCTATGAAATGTTGGGAGAGAAAGAGTCTGATCGAGTACTGAAAACTGACCTTGAGAAAAACTGTGAGGGAATCCCTAAGCTGAACAGTATCTAAAAAGGAGCTGACAGCTATGAAAAAAAGTAAACTTTCCTGTTAGAAAGCTCCTATATAGGAAAGCAGGTTTTCTATAGTCTCCATAAACAAAGATAATTCTGTTTGTCCTCTTACTCAACTATATGGTCCTGAACTTCGGCTAAAGTTTTTATGGTAAAAATGTGGCTGAGTTTTATAATTCCATTTTTCTCAAAATTAAACCAGGAAATATTCTCCCCTACCACCTGCAAAAACAGCTGTTTTAATTACTCAGATTCTAAGTGTACATCTGGCAAAACCCGGCATGCTTTCCTCAGGTATAAACAAAAGATTTTCCTAAAATGTGATATCTAATACCTTTTCACAGCAAACAGAGAATCAGATTACAGTTACATATATATATACACACATATGTGTGTTTTTATATATATATGTGTGTGTTTATATATATATAATATATATATATAAACCCACATGTATATATTTGTAGGACAAATATGTAGTATAATCTTGTTCAACATCTAAAACCAAGATAACAATACAGGTCAAAATCTCACCTAAATTGTAAAATGATAGAAAAGCAATCCAATGGCAAGCAAGGCACACAAAGGTGCTTGAGGCACAATGGGAGCAGCAGAAGAGTCCTCCTGAGCTGCCACAGGCAGCATGAGCCTGTCACCAGCATCCAGAGGTATAAGAGCTGATGTGCAGTGCTGTGATTACAGTCACTTGCTTCAGAAGCCCAATTTGTCTGCAGGACCCAGGCCTGAACCAAGTTCTGTGCATCCCATGGAGCACCATTCACCTCTCTGTGGGATCAGCGCTTTCGTGTGCATATGTTTCACATGGAAGTGCTGAAATAAAATGTTCAGTTCACCCGTCTGATACTCAACTCAAAATGGGGTCAGAAAGCTTCATTTGGGAACTACTTTGAAAGCCCTGGATGAAAGATATGCTCTCTGATGAGTACAGTGAACTGCTTTTTCCTGTACCCTTTAATATAAATCTACATTGAAAAGCTCTTCACTGCACAAATAAGTTTGAGTTGCTGACAAATACACACAAATTAGTGCTTCATCAATTGTATCTGCCATATTTCCAGCCTGCAGGATTTTGCATGTCAGAGTCCCATCAGCACAAACACTGAAAGGGAAGTGAAGATCACAAAAACATTGAGAGTTCTCTGATCATCCTCAATATAAATTTCCAACGCAATACTTCTCTTTTTTTTGGCAAGGGGGTAAGAGGAGAGATGTAAGAAGGTAATGTATATGTTCACCCTAGTCAAAAAGATGTCCTTGAATAGGGTTTCAAAAAAATATTCCCAATACTCACACCCAGGTAGTAGGCTCAGAAATGGAAGATTCTTTATGTTAGCTGTATGCATTCAGTATAGTGGATTACTATTCAGTATAACCAGATTTCACAGAAATTTACAGTGCAGCCCTTGCTAGTAGCTTTTTATGAGTCATGTCTATTTAATCTCAACTGCAGCACAACCTTCTCTCCCCTTAATAAAATGCATAATCATTCTTTACATATGTCTCTGTTTTCTTAAAGATACTCTGCAAACGTATTGGATCTGTGGTGTGACTACTGGTTTGTAATGTAATTTTTGAAACAAAATTTAGCTGGAAATCAGAAAATTATCCAGAGACACATGCAAAGCCAGTCTTCAGTGAGCTATTGTTTAAGACATTCTGAGTGAAAAACCTCTGGTTGTTTTAAAGCAAAAGAAGATTTGAACCGAAAGATTCCCAAACAAGGACTGTATCTCAGATCTGACAGTGTCTTATGGGAGTGAATATAACCTGTGCTCTGCCATGCTTTTGACTCTGGTCAAAGGCAAAAACTCCCACTGGTTTCAGGCTGTAAAATTTTGCTCTTTGCTGTCAGCAGTGCAGTTTTATTAAAAGAGGCACCTCAGCCATGCCAAAGCAAGATTTATCCATGTGTAAAAACAGTCTGATGTTCAAAGAAAACAGTGATGTGCTATTTTTTGGGCTTTTCATTTATTACGCTCAGAGTAGATATTGTTACTGCTGTGAAAGAAATTCCGATGCATTTTCACTAAATTTAGGTATTAAAATTATAAAAAATTAGATACCTTTGTTGTATTTTGAGCTGGCTGCCCTGGATGGCAACAAAGAACCATGTTGCCACTGGTTCATTCCCACCCCAGGGAAGGGGGAGTGAGAAAATCCAACTTGAGTTTAGGCTCAAGGGGTGAAATTAAGAACAGGGAGGGTTTCTTCTCCACTTATGTTCATGTGTGAAAAAAAAGATTAGTCTTGGAAAGAAAACATAAATTTAATTTACCACCATCACCAGTTATTAAGGTCCCTTCCAGCCTAGGCCATTCTATGATTCTATGATTCCATTATTCTGTGATTCTATGATTAAGTAAAACTGAGCAGAAGAGTGAGAAAAAAAGTACATAAATGAATAGGGGGCCGGTTAGCTCACTCAGTTAGAGCGCAGTGCTGATAACACCAAGGTCGCAAGTTCGATCCCCGTTGGGTCCCCATATGTTGCCTGATCTAGTTGAGAGTTGTCCCTGCCCACAACAGGGAGGTTAGATTAAATGATCTCTAAGGTCCCTTCCAGCCTAGGCCATTCTATGATTTCTATGATTACAACTTCTTAAACACCTCCCACCCCTCCCTATCTTCCCAGATACCTCCTCCTCCACCATCAGCACAAGGCAGGGCAGGAGGTGGAGGGTGAGGTCCATCTGCCCATTACTTCTTATCCATGGCATCCCTTCCTTCTGTGCCTTGCAGGGGCAAGTGCAGGGTCTGGAGAGACCATATCAGTGCCTGTGACTCTCTGATTCCCTGATGTTCTCTCCATTCAGGAGAGGCCCCTGGATTCCAGAAAGAAGAGCCCAGCATCTCCCTCTCCACTTCCCCTCCTCAGAAAGCCATAGAGAGCAATGAGATCAGTCCTCAGCCTTCTTTCCTCCAAACTACATAATAACCACCATAAAGTATTTTCCCAGGTCTTTCATTTTTTTAGGAGTTATCTTTTAAGGAGGTCAAGATCAACCTTACCTAAAGAGTAACTCATCCACGCTTACATTCTGTCTGGGTGACTGATAATAGGCACCCACTACAATTTCACCTTTATTTTCCAGGTCCCTAACCCTCACCCAGAGGCTTGCAACCACATTGTCGCTACTTCCAAGAGCTGTACAATCAAACTTCTCCTTTGCATATAGAGGGACACCTTCACCTCGCCTGCACTGCTGATCCCTCCTGAACAGTCTGTGTCCCTCCATCCCAAAACTCCAATTATGAGACACACTCCACCCAGTTGGAGCACCCTCAGAGTCAGGATGTGCTTGTTTGTGTCCAGAGGGTGTTTCACACTTTTTCCTACGTGCCCATTGCTTCCTGCACTGTCAGAGGCAGCTGACCCCTTGCTGGTCGGGCTCCCTTGCCCTCTTTCCCTCCCGTATGGCACACAGAGAGAGAGGCTTCTTGCCCTTAAACTAGAAGCAGAGCAGAAAAGAAAGCAAAAAGGGTCAGGGGGAGCACAGTGTTTAGATACTACTTACTTCCCTTGTGTTGTGGTTTGAGCCGACTGTCCAGGCCGACAGCAAAGGACCACATGCCGGTCACTCACTCCTCCCCTACCCCCGTCCGTTTAGGGGTAGGGAGGGAGAAAACTTAACTACAAAGGCTCAAGAACTGAGATTAAGAACAAGAAGGGTTTGTTTATCGCTTATGGTCATGGACAAAAAAACAGAGTAGACTTTGGGAGAAAACATCCATTTAATTTACCACCACCAGTTCTCAACAAGATCAGAGTAGGATACTGAGGGGAATACATAAATAAACACAACCCCAACTTGAATACATTTCCCTCCACACTAACCTCTCCCTTCTTTCCTGCTACCTCCTCCCCCACCATCAGTGCAAGGCGGGGCCAAGGCTCGGGTGTATTTTCCACCTGCCCATTACTCATTTTCCATGGCAGTCATTCCTTCCGGGGAAAAAAAAAGGCTTCTCACAGTCTTCCCCTGCTGCCATGTGGTGTCCATGTCACGGGAGGCAAACCCCTCCCTCCATGTGAGTTTGTCCCACCAGCGATTCTCCTCCGCTAGGGATTCTCCTCAGGATCATGGGTCACTTCGGATGTGTCCTCTGCTCCTGCGCACTCTCTCTCTTCTGGCACGGGGTTCTCCACATAAGTCCACATCCTAGATGTTTTGCCTCCGTTGGTCTCCTCAGTTCTCAGGCAATCCTCTCTCTGCCATCTCACTCACCAGGAGACTCCAGGGAATTGATCTGCTTTGCTGCCTTTCTCCTCTCTTCCCTCACCTACTGTGGTCCTTTCTTTTCTTTCCACCTCCCCCTCCTCCAAACAGAAAAGCTCCCCAACACAAAAAAAAAAACAGGACAAAAAGGCAGAGATAAAGAGAGATAGAGACTGGCCCAACAGGTTTCCCTGTTGATGGCCAGGACTGGTTTATCCTTGGCCAGACATGAGTCTGACTTTTTTTCCTGCAGCTGGTGGAGGCTCTGGAAGTTTCAAAAGGAGCCATCCCCCACAGCTCTCCTTGGCTACAAAAAGCCTTGTCAGACTCAAACCCATGACAGTTTTCAACTTTCCTAATTATTGTAACATTGGATCCTTGAATGAAAATTTAACAACACAGCACCTGAATTATTAGTGACATTTGTTTTCAGTGGATTGGTGTTGATTTGACAAGTTGAGCAAAACAGAAATAGGAGTCACACGACTCTGAGGGCATATTTTGAGTTGTTTTATCAAATACTTAGGACTTCTGTCCAATAAAAAGTTTCTTCTGCTTCAGTCAAAATTTTAGCCATATGAATCAGTGATCTCAAATGCAAAAAAATTCAGGCAGCATGAAACATTTATATGTTGACTATATTAAACTGGAAGTTAGGATATCAGATCTGGTCCTGCACTGATGCTCAGTTTGATTACTTCCTTTCTGCTGCATTTGAATTTATCAGATTTATTATCTTGTTAGTTTATTGTTTTTCACTGAATAATAAAAAAAACCCTATCCCTACTTCCATCACTTCAGAGGCATCTGGTTCTGCAAAAAAAAGTTAGTTCAGAAATACCAGAAAACTGCTATTTAACCTTGTAAGATTATAAAAGTATCAATTTGGAGTGTTGTCATATTCTGCAGAAATGAGATGAGGCTTGTCTTTCGTTACTGCCTGCTTAGGGCTCACCAGGACAGTGGTCAAACAATTTTATATATACTTTGAGACAAGATGCTTCCAAGTTCTGTAGTAATCAAAAAAGAAAGTATTGATGTGTGGTTTGAAAACACTACCACATCCATTCTACGGAATCTCCAAATGACTAGACTCCTGATTAGTCATATTTTCACACTTATTTTGTCTCAAAAAACAGATAAACACTTCATTCACTGAGAAATTGCATCAGCTGAGAAGCCTGGAGGTTATGAACTCAAAAAGCCTCACAATAATAACAGCTGTCTGATAAGTGAACTCTACTTATATACCTGTACTGAGTCAGAAAAAGAGTAGCTTTCTATTGGATGTTCTAAACACTGGACTATGAAAACATACATTAAAAAAAGTTATACAAGATATTTTCCCTCATATTTGCAAATAAATCTAAATTGTCTACCACTGGGACATAAAACTGGCACATAAATTATTCATTGAGATATTTTGCACAGATTTACATATGACAATTCTTGACAATGTAATTCTCACATAACAGTGTTCATGGGGTTTTTTGCAGCTTCTGAGGGCTTTAGGTGAGTACTTTTTCTGTTGTCATTTCTTTTCTCTTGAATTATGTTTATAATTTAAGCTAGTGAAAGATGGCTGCAAAATATTTGTTCCAAATATTAATTACTGAGTGTCTTTGAAAATGGTCATTTTCCTTCTCAGGACACCACCCACAAAACACAAGAACACTGCAAGGAACATTTTTCATAATATAACCATTGTGTAGTTTCCATGCAGATATAGGTAATAAACAAATATGAAAGTCTTCTCTCCCACCCAGAACCCCACTTAAATATTGCTTAGCTGACATTATTACTGTTATATAGCACAGTAGACAGTATTAGACAATGTATAGACATAATGGAGGGCATGACCCTTTTGCACAGGTAGCTTGAGACATGATGATGTGATTGCTTTGGGTACTCTACCAACACTATAGAGCACACCACAGCCAAGAAGAGCCCTTGAGCTACCCCAAACGTCTGAGCTCTTTAGAGCTGCATTAGTGACAGCTGATGAGTAAGGGAGATGACTACGCTCAGCCTCTCAGCCTGAGTAATGTGTTATCTGAACATAAAGGAGGAAAAGGAAAGTTTTGCAGAGGCTTGAGAAGTTCTTATAAAAGGGCTTATAAAAGCCCCTTATTTTTAATGAAAAAGAGACACCTCTCCAGACCTTTACAGTAAAATTCAATAGTTTCATGTAAATTACTTTTTTTCTCATCATAAACATAAAGAACGTAACTCAAAATCATAAGTATTACTGAGTCAAGGTGAGCCCGTATAAATGTTCTGCTTTCCTTTCTTAAAAAGACAGAAAAAGAGAATATAAAAAATTAATAACACTCATGAACTAGCTGAAGTGATACAGAAAGTAAAAGTTAACTGCAAAACGACTACTTCAGGGCTGTAGCACTTCCATTGTGCAAAATCTGAAGGGCAATTACCAAACTTTTTCTGAAAGAAAAAATACTGGGAATAACTCTTTGAGATTGTAGAGTAAGTACATAACAGGCAATTACAGGAAGATAGTGAAGATGAAATAGTTTTCTGATACAAGATACTACTATATTTTATTTCTGAATTTATCCACAGAAACTTTTATGCAAGTAACTTTTCCTTTCTTTTGTAGGTTTTTAATAAATTCAATAAAAAGCAATTCTGAAAGGCTCTGTTCCCCTTATTCAATTATTTTAGAGTGTCAAAAAAGAATTTAGCACACTATATCAAATGTATCAAAATTATTTCAGCTTGTCGTCTTTCTAATAACGTTGTAGATGACAGAGTTTACACAAAAATTAGGGCTTTTAAACTCTTTATCCACCTCATTTGTAGATACAGAGAATTTTCTAAATATGAACAGTACTGCATTACAATTCACTATATATATTGTAGAAATACTTAATAGACTTTGTGTTAAACTGAATCCACACAGTTCCTGTGGAAAAGATAATTTTCCTGTGCAGGAATTTAATATATGGAAACATGTTGGATGCATGAAGCCTCTTGCTCCTGTTAAGAGGGCATTAACACAGAAGAAAACTTACATATGTTATATATATCAGTTACCACCTACATTTGTAGATTATATATGTATGTTAAAATGGACCTCTAAAACTGAAAAAAAAATATTGTAACACGATTCTGTAAACCATACACTTTTCTTGTAAATTCCTCTATTCTGAGACTGTAACATGAATCTGGGACAAATCACACCACCATCACTGTCACCTTTTTCCATGCTAGTAGGAGTGTGAAGTTAAAAAGGTTAGCACCATATCATCCACAAACACTCCAGACAGTTCTTGGGAAAAATTCACCATTCCTATAACCTGGTACAACCAGTTTTAAGTTACCAATTTTAAAGACTTGAAGTACGATATGCCAGAGCCAGATTTGAAGTTTCGTTTCTTCCTATGAGGAATTAAAAATCTGAAAATTTAATTGTTGATCTTGCCTTCACAAGTACAGTGGTATCTAGTGTCTCATCTTTTTTGATAACATAAAGATAGTAATAGCCGTGTTACCAATAGTAAACATTCCCTTTTTCCTCAGTCTACAGCAGACACATTTTGTTTAAGCAATACGAGTTTGTTCAATTTTTGTTTCTCTGTGTGTGGAAGACGGAATTGCTGTCTATGAAAAGTGATTACTGACAAAATTAATTGGAAGACACGGTATGTAGTTAGCTCTCAAATATTTAAGCCAGCAGCTAATCATTCACATTGTGTGGGTCAGGAAGACCCACCAAGTAATGCAGATTGTAGCATAATGTCTAAAGCCCCTCATACCAATCTGACAGCAACCTTTCCTACAGACTTCATCAGAAAAACAAAAAACAAATCTATGATGGAATTAATAGCTTTTCTCAGAAACCGCTTGTCAATAAAAAAGTATTTTTCAGAATATTCTGAAATATTTGGAAAAATTTCCTCCAAAGGTAGACCATCTTTAAAGGAAATGGTGAGAACTGGCTTCAGGAAATGGTGTCTAGCACAGATAATCTCTTAAATAAATCAAAGATCAAGTTAGGAATTCATATTATTGCTGTTTGAATCTTTTTCCCTTATTTTCATGGCATGTTTGTAAAAACAGAATATGTACATTTATTATTCATAAAATGACAGTTGCTTTTACACCACCCAGCATGCTTAGACAATGCAGATACTGTGATAACACCTTTACACAGTAGAAAGGAAGTGAATAATTATAACCTATCAGACAGAATATAAGCATTCAAGTATCAGCTGTCAGAAAGTGTGACTGAACATTCATGTGATTAAGAGTAAATAGGATTAGACATGGTTTTTAAAGAAGAGAGACAATTTTTCCAGCTGGAATTTTATAGTTTATATATTAATACATGTGCATGTACAAATGGAAAAAAGCTAAAAGAAGTCATAGAAGAAATAACTGTGCAAAGGCATGGGAGAAAAGTCCAGACACAGATGGTTAGAGTTTGTATTTTTTCTTGAGGAAATATCACAAGGCAGACCATCTGATGCTGAGGAAATAACGTATTTGGAAGATAACACATACTGTGTTTAAAAAGATCATCCATCCTGCCAGAAACAGAAATAGTGTACATAGGAAGCATGGAAGCTGTGATTTGTGTGCAGCCTCTACCACCTCGGCAGCTCTACTCCCTTCCTTGTGCTGCGGTGCCAGGCAAAGACTAGAGCAGACATTGCAGCTGCGGGCAGGTAGATGACACCAGAATTTCCAGTGCTGGAGAGAATAAAATTCCTTTTTATTTTGCAGTTCCATCTATTTAATCTCCTCCCTAGCCCTTTAAGTGGCATCTTTTTGGGTTTGTACAGATTTCAGTCACTCGGCCTCCTCTCAGACTGGTGCCATGGTGCACATACCATGTTACCTGAATGACCACAGCACCAAAGGGCTCTATTTGGGGAACTTCTTAACATTCTGTGATTCTGTGAACTTGTTTTCGTTACCACTTTCCACAGCCACCGCCCAGTGCCACCTCCCATTGACACCCCATAATTCCCACCCCCTATGGCCCCCTTCTATTGCCACTCTACATGCACAGCAGGAAGGACAGTTCTGATCTATGACCTCTTTTTGTTTTCTCTCTGGTGGTTCACCTCTCCACCAAGGCTACATGTCTCTCCCCAGTTCTTTAAATTTCTTTGCTTTTGCTTGTTTATGAATTGCGACTTCTTCCTCTGAACCTTTCTTCACACTTTTATTTCAACTGACATAATGCACATATTCCTGATCAAATGCAGAAAGCCACTACAAAATATTGAAAAATATTGGAACTCTTTAATCTTCAGAAGTTTTTTTCTTCTGTAAAGGCAAATTAATAAATATTCTCCTGATTTTAATTAAATATTGTCACTTTCCACTTTCTTTCTTATAAAAAATAGAAATAGTACTTATTAAGATTAAGGAAACATTTTCATGTACAAAGCTACTATTATTAGCTTTTTAATATATGTGATTGGTATCATAATTGATTTACTCCATTATGTTTATTTTGTACATTTTTGAGGATGAGGAGATTGTCTTTCTATCCATTGTAAGTAGACAGTATCTCTTCTGAAGAAAAGTAGACTACTCACAGACTAACCTACTGAATTTATTTCTACATTAAATACTTTAGAAGTACATAGAAATTTTCCTGAAAAGAATACCCTACCAAACAACAAAAAAACCACAACCAACCAAAAAAAAAAAACCAAACCAGCCAAAAGAACTGAACAAAGGCATTTTAAATGTGGATGATTTAGTCCTGGTCAGTAATCTAAGGTACAGCAAAACATAATTTCTAAAAGTAAATGAAAGGTACAGATAAAATTGTTACTTCCTTTGTCTTCATGTTTGTAAAATCAACCCAGGAATGATTTTCTGCTACAGTTTTCAGCACATACAATAGCTAAAGAACCTTATCACAATTGTAACGTACGTAACACTAGCAATGTTCCAAGGAAAATATTAGGTTTTCTGATCACTTAACATATGATATTAAGGGTACCTTCTGGAACATGCTACTGTTATCTTGTGTATTTTAATAATGGCTTCCTCAACTGTGTAGCTTGTTAAAAATCCTTAATACTCTATCACAGAAGTTAGCAAAACGAAGCAGTCTATTTTCCACAAAAATTGACAAAATATCTCCAACATTAGCAAAGGAAATTTCATGGGAAATTATGCAAAAAACAATTCAAAATAATCTTAAAAGTGTCATTGTATTGAACAAAACACACACTTAGTCTGTGACAACACACAGTCAAAGGGTGTCTTGGAATACTCAGCTAAGAAAGCTCTTTGGATCTGGTCCAAAAGATTTTTGTAAGTGACAGTATATTCAAGAATTTGAGTTTTATGGATCTTAGGATGATAAATAAGTGAACTGTTTAGTATTGTACACCACCTTTCCAAAATGATAGGTGGATCATATTTAGAGGTTGATGCCTCTGTTAACAGCATAGCAATAAAAACCATGACTTTAACTTAGGAGTAGAGGGCTTTGCATTAACATCTATAAATTTCAAGCTCGGCTTCAGTGCTGTCATAATATGACTCAAATTTATATATATATATATTTTTATATACATCATCTGCCTGGCTAAATATGCAATGGATGATAAATTACGATAAAGAGTATCTTCCTCAAAGTAGTAACACAAATAGTCGCATAATTTCAAAAGCCTTCTATTATTCTAGCTGGAGAAATACTCAGTATCTGACCTCACGATGGTCACATTGAAAAATTTCATCTCTCTCTATCAAAATTTGAGACTTGTCCCTCAGTTCACTATGGATGTGTTTAAGGACAAGCATATACTCATGAGCCTAAGTACTGGATATCATGAGGCACCAGGCACAATGCTACACTGTGAGATCACATGCAGCAGCTCTTTCACTCCTCCCTGACTGCAGAATGAGTCCTTGCAGCAAGAGCTGTTCTGCAGAAAGAGTTTCTGATGTTTACAGTCACATCTTTCTGTCTGTCTTTGTTTATTTTGCTAATCAAGTTTGTTTGACTTATGAAGTTGTAAAAGCTATTCTCAAATAACTGAAGCTTGCCAATCTCTTTGCAGACATGAAACCACAGATTTCACGTTTTCTTCTTCTGATTCTGAGGATGAATTTAATATTTTAAATCAATACTTTAGGACTATCTGCAAACTAGATGCCTTATCCAAACTCTGTGTAAACTTTCTGGGAGTGTGTACTCTTTTTTTTTGATAGAAACAAACTCATTGGGTTCAAAGCTGTAATAATGAAAGGTATAATGGCTTGGTTTATTCAGCTTCATAATTCTCTAAGGCAGTGCTGACTGAAGGTTGGATAAACATTGGCTTTATGATATTGGTAAACTCTCAGGAGATAAAAAATTTGGGATAAAATCTTCCCCAAACTAATAAGACATTAATATGCATAAAAATGAAGCAAATACTTTTTAAAATTCTTCAAAATCAAATCAGACTTCTGACTTATTCTGTTAACCCCTTAAATACAGAGAAATACAGCAATGACACAAGTGGACAGTTCTGTTCCCTAGATAGTCACTAATTACTTGGCTCAAGATAGCCTTGGTAGTTTCACTGATAGTCTCAATGTCTGAGTGTGCTAAGAGGAAATGGTGTATCACTGCAAGATGCAAACATTCAGAGCTCTTTGAAAATTGCTTATCCATAATGATTATGCAGCATCTAGGGTATTGCAGTATAAATTATTGGGTTCAATCATCTGAACTAAAGCACAGCTTTAAGTAATCGTTTTATACATAGCTGTGTGACACCGGCTGAGCCTAACTGCCTTCAGTCACCACTTTTAACATTAGCAGTTAAGCCATCTTAAGGAAGCTAAGACATTCAAAAAATAAACTTTATCTGAACCCTCTGTTGCTCCCAGGAAAATGCCATTTGAATTTTAATGCTCTCATTCACAGTCTGTCTAGATCCTCCCAGTTTTATTTCACAGTTCTGTGGTCTGTATCAGACCTTTCTAGCAACCACTATTTACTGCAAAAATGAAGTCTCTAGGCATCACACATGTCTCTTAATCAAATTATTGGTAATCGAACAGAAATAATTAGTTTTCTACAACTTCAGAAGCCTAACAAAAACTTACTGCTATGCCTTTTGCACTTCTATTGTTATTGAGACACTTATATTGCTGTTATTGAGAAACGTGGCCAAAATACTGGCACAGGGCATCCTTATCAAAGCAGTCTCAGCCTCTTTGCATTTCTCCATGCTTGGATACATCAGGAAATCCTGCATTTATCCTCACTTCTGAGCAAGACAGAATTGGATTTCTGCTTAAAACCACTCCTGGCCCAGAATTTAGCATCTTTGATGTAAATTTTGAAATTTTTCTTGCAACTCTTTCTATACATGATCATCAACATGTAATCTTCTTTGGACTTAATAAGTTAGTTTTAACCTTGGAAAATAATTCTATTATCATTAATACCACAGCTGTGCACCAACCTTGCTACCCAAAAGTACAAATTTAGCACATTTATTTTACATTACTCATAGAACATGATACAGATTTTGTATCAGCTTGATGTTTTTGTCATGCTGTTCATGGTTCAAGTTGCCATGACAAAGTCAACCCCAAAACCTTTTAAATGTATTTGCGCATATAGATTATATTCATCATTGACATATTGAATGGGAATATATTTGATTCAATATTAGAACCTAAATACTTAAAAATTGTTGAACTGTGGCAGAAATATATTTACAGATCAAGGTTACCCTAAAAAGAATGTGTCTAGTATCCATAAGGTATAAAAATAAGAATCTTTCTGAGATTTTAATCTGAATATCTTCAATTCTACAATGTCCAGTGAACACCAATTCAGCATGTCAAAGAATAAGGAAGAAAATGAGCCCTTCAAGCAGCCATAGGATGAAGGAACTGTGACCAAACTGGAAAGGGTGACTGACACTTTTGTTTTATACTGTTTTCATTTTGTGGATTTTTTTTTTTTTTTCTTTCCTAAATAGTAAATATTTCCTTGATCATTTAAATCTGTCTTTGAGTACTATTGGTGGAATTCTAGTCTTGATCCTCTTTCTCGACCTCAGTAGTTAGTCCAGTCAAAAGGGAAAGCATTTCTGAGAGAGCAGAGTTATCAAAATGCAGGGGTAGATAATACTGTTTTCCCGATGTTTTCCCTCTTTTCTTCTTCAAGCACAAAAATCCAAATAAGATTCGACCTACAACTTGCCAAAGTCAACAGGCATCTTTCCACTAACTTTAGAAAGTTTTAGATGAGGTTTAGAAACACCAATACGGATCAGATGGCACTGTGATCAGTTTTCCTTTGTATTAATCACTATCAGAAAAAAAAAAATGCAATAAATGTTATTGCAGTGTTACAGGGATAAACCGATGCTTGATTTGACTCTTATGGAAGGTCAAACACAGAGCAGTAATACTGGATTCTGGATGTGAAAGATATGAATATTAACTGCCCATGAGAGCATCTGTTTTCCGTCTGATGTTTTTGTTCCAACTGCTGGCAAATTCTATGTATCAAAAACCACACAATCTTTTAAGACCTTGGTGTATATACAAAGGGGATTTTTGAAAAATATTCACTGTTAATGATACTGGGATTAGAAGGGATTAAATCTTTTTAGAACTTTATTTTTCACAGTCTCTAGAAACAGACCTGTAATCAATCCATGGCTTTAGTAGGCCGTTAGACTCTTGATATAGATTTCTTTTTTAATTAAAAAAATACGTTTTCTCATGACGTGATTAGACTGGTATGCTATTCAAAGTGAAGTTTTCATCCTTTGAACTATGTTTAAAATAAAGGCAAGAGGTAAATCAAGAAAAGGATGTAAATGTGAAACCAAAGTTTTTAATTTTTTTTCCTATTAAATGTTTTGTTTGTCTACTCTTAAGTATTTTTAGTCTCCCAGATTGATTTTAGAAAGAGAATTGAATGCCTAGTGACATAAATAGTGTCTTTTTCTCTGTGAGAAAGAATTCCACAGTTTCATTGTGCTAATGTTGTTAAGATGCTATTTGATGTGAACCTCTCAACATAAACAAGTGGTGCAGCACTTATGAGAACAGAGTTTAGAAAATATTTGTGAGACCAGCATTTTTCTATGTGTCCATCCATACAGTAACACTAAGGAAACGGGGTTTGATCTGGATTTCACTGCGTTTATTGTGAGTTTTCCATTGACATTAAGGTACTTTGGAAGAAGTCCGTCAGAGTACTTTAACAGATCAGCTTTTAGTGCATATTGAAAACTGAAATGTATGTTACCCTACATATTCTAAAAGTGCATGACAGTTTACAAGAACCATACGAAATGGACTACCTGCTTGAAAATGCAGCAGGAAATAAGTGTAAAGTGGGTATTCAAAGTAGAGCTGTCCAGGACAGTGGCGTTAATGCAGTTTTAACCTGCTCTTTAAATGCCAAAACTTTAAGGAATTTTCATCAGCTATGTGTGCAAGTAATGCCAGAACAGCTTTTAAAGGAACAGAACAAGATTAACCCCAGGTCTCAAGCCTTTATAGAAATGATAAGATACATAAATAAAGAAGGAAAATATTGCATATGAAGTTTGAGCTTAGGGCTTTTCTTGTAGTTTGATGAAAAATTGCTGCATGCTTCATGTATGCTTCATAAAAAAACAGAATTTGGGAGAAAATTTGGTTACAGTCTGATGAGGATTCCAACACAACAGCATTCTTATACACTGAGAAGTACTCTGTCCTTGGAGGCAGGCTGCCTGGGAAGAAAAACTCAGTGCAAACTACATTCACTTTTACATGTTTCTTGCCTGCTCAATTGCACATGGCCTGTTTTATTCCAAGGTGCGCGTGGGGAAATCTCAGCCTGCAGTGTACAAAAGATAGGAGACATGAACCTACTGGTGAATTGTACACAGAAATTAGGGGCTTGAAAGTAATGGGGAAGGAGGTTAGAAATGAATGAATTCCCTCAGGCATTTCCCACTCCAAGGATGTCTGTAGCTGGCACTGTTACCCACATACTGACTCATGATCGCTGTATTTCCATGAGCTCCTGTTGGTGTTGTCATTTAAATACTGATATAACTAAAAGAACGACACCATATGGTGGCATTGCTGCACTGGGTACTGTTAAATACAGAAGTGACATGAATTGCACATATAAAGCCATATTTTTAGTATTCAGAACGACAACGTAGGCTGGATTTTTCCAAAACTCTTGCTTCTTATCAACGTATCAATACAGGAGCCAGATTCTCAAGTTTTCGACTTGCAGCTGTTTCTACCAGGACACTTAATTGTTAGATTTTTCAGAAGAGTTTTCAGTCAAAAGTACTATGATTTTTGATTATGTTAATCTGCCATGACAATAAGTGTTGAGATGCTGAAGTTTGTCCACGGACTGGAAATTTTTATTTCACACAAATATAGCAACTCATGGAGTCTGCTGGGCTTGCTCCTCCTCTCCTCACTTACAACTTCTAACTCCACGGGCTCTCTGAAATTTCTCCTAAATACACTGATCTAAGAGGAGATTCAATTCCATGTGTGGAAAAAACGTTTAAGGGAGTGTGAATATATCTATAAAGTGAAAAATTATATAAATTAAATAAAATATTTGCCTAGCTGGTACTTTGAAAGTATGTGATATTACTTACAAATGTGCATGCAAATTTAATCCTCCCTAAATTATCAAAATAAGAATGCGACCAGTGCAGGTATTGGAGCATTTTGGATAAATTTATGTTCCTTAGCTAATAAGTTAATTGCAAATATCTATCAATATTTTTCAGATCTGTTTGATTTCTTTTAATATCGGTAGCTGTTTATACTTATCCATAGTACTTGCTCATAGTACAGTTGATGCTTGTGTAACACGGTGTTATTGGCTTCTACTGAAAACTTTCCAATAAACAACTGGAATATATTTATGTATCACTTTACGTGAAATTTGACATTCTATTTCTCCAGGCATCTTGCCTCGTGTTAACTACTGTGATTTCTTTTTCTCTTGCATTCTGGGCACTCACATCAGCCCTCACCATTTTCAGAAGGACAGTCCTGGCTTCCTGGCTGTGGCAGTTGCATTCTCCCTTACAACAGGCCTTGCAAAAGACCTGACAACAGGCCTGCTCCAAGGACCTGGCAAGGATGAACATTGAGACCAGATGATTTTGTTTTCCATGTCTTTTGTGCACTGGGTCTTGAACTAATTAGAAACTGACCACAGCCAGATTCGACTCAGGTATAAATGCCCCCCCCCCCCCACCCCCGCCCCAGGAGACCCAATTTGAGATTTGAGTAGGTCCTCCTCAGAGCAGCGATCTGCAGTCGGGAACCCCGCATCCCCTTCGACACCATCCAAAGAAACTCCCTGGGATTGAGCACGCCCACCAGCCCCTACTAGTGAGTGTCCAGTTTGGGGCCCGTCACTACAGGAGGGACATTGAGGTGCTGGAGAGGGTACAGAGGAGGGCTACCAAGCAGGTAAAGGGCTTAGAACACAAGTCATATGAGGAAAGGCTGAGGGATCTGGGGCTGTTTAGCCTAAAGAGGAGACTGAGGGGAGACCTCATCACTCTCTACAACTACCTGAAGGGAGGTTGTAGAGAGGCAGGAGTTGGTCTATTCTCCCTAGTGGAGAGCGATAGGATGAGGGGAAATGAATTTAAATTGTGCCAGGGGAGGTTCAGGTTAGACATTAGGAAGAATTTCTTTACTGAAAGGGTTGTCAGCCATTGGAACAGGCTGCCCAGGGAGGGGGTTGAGTCTGTTGGGTTTTGCTATTTGGATACACTGGTGAAGAACTGAACGGGTCAGCTGTGCAGAACACGGGGCTCGGCTGGCGGGACAGGAAATGCATGCTTGTCAGGCAATTACCAATTAACAGAGTCAGAACGGTACATGAACAGCTGTAGCCAATCACAATGTGATGCGTGCTAAGCGAGAACAGTAAAAATGTGTGCTGCTTTTGCAATAAGATGGTGATCTTTAGAGTATTATATTGGTGTGGAGTCGTCTGTCCTTGCATGGAACCCCACAACCATCCCTGGAGGTGTTTAAGAGACGGGTGGATGTTGCACTGGGGGACATAGTTTAGTAGGTTGATAGGGCTGGACTCGATGATCTTCAAGGTCTCTTCCAGCCAAAACTATTCCATTATTCTATTACTTCTGGATATTTCCTTGAGAGAGCCTTTGCCTCCCTGCCATGAGTGAGTGATTTGCTGGGTATCCTTGAGTGAGGGGTTTTTCCCCATTTTGTGGATGAGTGCATGCACATTTTGGGTCATATTTCTAGAGGAACAGTTGCGAATTCCTAAATCCAGTTGTGTAGTGATAATTTCCAAATCTGTAATATTCTTTGTGTGTTGGAGTTTTCAGTTAGAATAAATTTTGACTTTATGTAGCAGCCCTGTCTGTTTTTCTGGGTACCTCTGTGACATTGGCATGTGACAGAATATTGTAGGATTGTACAAAATGGTTTGAGTTGGAAGTGACCTTTAGATACTATCTACTTCCAACACCCCTTCCATGTGCAGGGACATCTTCTACTAGATCATGTTCAAAGTCACATCTAACCTGACCCTGAACACTATCCTCCCTCTTCTAGTCTGCTACTGGCTCTTGTTTTATGCCATAGCTCTTATTTTGGCTTAGCCCTTCTGTCCCCTAGTACTATCTGTTTTGTCTCTTCCCTTGCCAAACACTGCGGTAGGTTAATGACACCCATCTTGAACACACATGGCTTGTTTTCCCCTAAAGATATACATGATTTCTTTAAATAGACATACTTACTTTGGCATTCACTTTTCAGACATTTCAGTTGGGAGGTTTCCAGGAATGTAGCCCAGAATGGAAGCCATCTTTTGTGACAGCAACTGAAAAGCATCATGAATTTTTTTCTGCAGATGACTCTGTTTCTAATTACAAGAGAGCTGAGATATACTTAAATATGCTTATTCTCCTCCTTTCTTTCCTAGTTTATACCTTCTCTCAAGACAATGCAGTGTTTCAGACAAATGGAATTAATTTTCAAAATGTGGTTGAGGAAAGTGTAACACTGAGGTAATATTGTACATGATAAAAGAGTTTTATCAGCTATTGATAGTAATTCAAACTGAATGAAGAGTATACATATTCAAAGCATGAGGAACAATTCTTGAGCAAATCTAAGAAGTATCACTGACTTCAACAGGACTTTTGGGACTCAGTATGTGTTAGTACAGTCCATACACTGTACTAACGAGTGGCAAAATCTGCAATCAGTACTCAAAGGATATTTTTATGTCTGACTCAAGTAGAACTCTAACTTTTCCCTTACAGGGTGTGAAGATAAAAACTGCAATTCTCCTCCCACTTTTAGGTGTTGCACTGTGGTACAACCCTTTACTATCCAAGCAGCAGAAACAAAAGCACACCTTGCATATTTTTGTCATTTGAATGAAAACTTATGCAGGTAGTAAGCAGTTTAATTTCTTCCAATGGATCCTGAAAGCAATTTTCATAAACACTAGTTATCATTTTGTCTCCCTGAACTCACTGTTAGGATCAAACACTATTCGTTTTGGTGTTAGTCTTTAATTTGTCCTGGGAACTTTAGATTTCTCAGAAAAGGCACTTAATCACCATGGAATAATAAGGTACACTTCCGAAACACATTCTTCTCTCTAATCTGCAGATTGTCTGTGATTAAAGGCATGAAAGGTAGTAAATAATTGTCTAGGTAGATTTTATGCATGTGTAAATATGCCTGGAGGAGTGGGAAGGAGTTGATTTAAGAAAAAAGGCTGTCTTTGTTTAAAACCTATGCTGCGTTTTGGTGTAAACAAAAGAAAAAGTCATGATTGTCTTTTGTTGATGTAAGTCATAAGTTACTTCATTGTCATCTCTGCAAAACCAGCAAAATGAAAGGAAAATTGCAGCATTTCTTCTGCTAATATATGTGCGAAAGACGGTAATTGGACCTGTGCTGCTGAAGGTCATACCAGTCTGCCCTACTTCAAAATTTATTTCCTGCTCTTAGAGTATAAATCCAAATGATTAGTAAGATTTAAGAAAACTACTCACAGAAGCAGGATAAAACATGGGAACTGGACATGTGTGCTTGTAAAGAAATAAAAATTACAGTTAAGAGCTTAAAAGCTTGCGTGTGCAAATATGCACAAATAGGCACAGGCTGTGAGTGAGTGTGTGCAGGTTTGCATTAAAGCACAAAGTATTAGCACACTTATCCTCGGAGAAAGGCTAACTGGAAATGCAGGCTGTGTAGTCTCTGTTCCTTCTGCTGTCCTGCAGCTCTATGCAGAGCTAATCATATTTAAAAACTCAAAATTCTTCTCTGGCTGATACTCTTTTAAGGTCTTGTGTAACAGCTATCCCTAGGTTTTGTCATGTTTTTTATAGCCTCACTTTCTGGAGCAATGAGAAGCTTCATTTTTATTAAAAAGGAAGTGTCCAGTGCTACAAGGACTGTAGAAAACATTAAAACCAACCCGACTGGATTCAAAACCCTCAGTGGCAAGACATAAGAAACATCGTATTTGTTTTCACTAAAAATCTCATGTCCTTTTAAACTGGCTCAGGATTATTGAAATATTATTAAGCCTGGCTCAAAATACACTTGAGCTTGCTAGTGGTGGATTTAATCACATTTTTGGATCTCTGTATTATTAATCTTGCTGTAGAGGCAACTGAATGATGAACTATTAAAACCAATCTACACTGCTCTGCCACAAAGACACAGGCTCAGGTGTCAAGGTTGGGTGAAGACCTGTTGGCAAAAAGTGAGGACAGGTAATGGGTAAAGGTACTCTTGGTACCATTTTACTGAGTATTGAGAACACTGTGTTAAATAGCAGAGATCAAATGAAACTTGACTAATGCTCTCAAAATACATAGGAAGGTTATGCTTTCCTCTTTCCCTCCCATTCGATTCCACCACTTTTCGGACAGGTTCCAGTTTCCTTTTTTTTTATTTTGTTATGTGGAAATATCTATTCTTGGCTCAGGTTCTAGTAGTGAAGGTTTGAAGTCGTTATCGAAAAGAAGGGGAAGAAATCTTAAAAGTTCAAGAATATTTTTTTGAAAGAACCTTCACTTCAAACTGGGGTAAATTTACAAAATGTAAGTAAGGAAGAAATGCCATACTGAGTCAGACCATTAGCCCAGTCAGGCTGGCACTTTGTCTCTAACAGAGACAATAAGAGGTGCTATTTTTGGGAAAGTAATGGTGATTGCCTGCGATCCCTTCCTCTTGCTGACTTCCAGCATCCAAAATCTCTCTATTAGTGAAGTTAGAAAGCATGTCCCTGCCTAATCCTTTTAGTATCTGTCTCTAGACTGGATATCCACAACCTTCCTTATGATTCATTTATGCTCCTGTTCATATTATTTGTCTCCATAACTTCTTGGTACAAGAGTTTCTACAAGTCTCTATCCACTGTGTAAAAAGGTAATTTCTGTTGCTTGGTTTAAATTTAGCTTCTGTTGGCTTCAGCTACTGCTCACTCAGCTAGTACAGTGGGGTTTGGTGACAAACAGCTCCACATAGACCTTATTCATCACTTTTTAGATTTTTGCAAAACTTGGTCATACTCTGTTTTCTTGTCTCTAAGTTGAAGAGCCTCAGACTCCTTAGCGCCTCCTTCTAAGGCAATTGCTTGAACTCCTTACTTATTTTAGTTGCCCTCCTCTGTACATTCTCTAACTCCACTGACTTTTCTGAGATGCAGAGACCAGGAATACACACAGCATTCAGGATATGGGCATATCAATGTTTCAAAAAGTAGCAAAATAATACTTTGGTTAGTTCTCAATACTCTTCCTTATGATGTCATTTCTTGTTGAGAAGATAATTGCAGGCAGCTGACAACAATGAATGAAATCACTCTCCTAAGTTGTACCTGCCACTTATGAGCTCAGCACAATGTAAACGTGATTTGGATCATTTTTCCTGCCTTACAGTTACCTACTCTGCAACTTATCCCTTTGTTTTTTCCTACTCACTCACTGGGGCCCTTGTGATCATACTCATCAGCAGAATGGTATTTGACTTCTCAAAATAACTTACTATCATCTATCAAATTGCAGATTTTACAATTTGTTTCCTTCTTCAGATTACTGAAGAAGATCTTGACTAAAACGGATCCCAATACAGTTTCATTCATGACCTTTTTACCAACTCTTGGCCTCTTCAAAAGTGACCATTGAAACTTACCAGTTGTTTTCTAGCTAACCATCTTTTCAATCTGCAGAAGAAGAACTTTTTATTCAACATTAAAGCAGCTTAATTTCCTCAAAAACCTTTGGTTAAAAAGCCTGTCAGAAAATCTAAATGTACTCAGATCATTTGATCCCCTTTATCCACACGTTCACTGGTACACCCAGTAAATCAGAATACTGAGAAACCCACCAGGAAAATGAGGCAGGACCTACCCTTATTGGAACCTTTCCAATAAATCATCTTCGTTCATGTGCTCAGTGATCTTTTATTTATCACAGACTCTACAGCCTTGCCAGAGATGGAGATCAGATTCACCAAATTGTAGGTCCCAGGATCTGCCCATCCAGAGTCCTCCCTGAGGATGGAATTGCTAAGCCACCAATTCTCTGGTGTATCTTTATAAGATACTCTTCAAATTCTCTTATTCCTCTTATTTTTTTTGTTTGTTTTTCTACTTGCCATGTATTACAGGCTTTTGTTTCTTCTCCTTTGTGCAGGTCTTCCATTTTTTTACTGCCATTCTTTTCCCCAAGATAGTAACCTTTCCCATTTCCTACCATTTGCTATGATAGGCTTTCCCTTGAGCTTTGAAGAGATTTCATCTGATGACTCCATTTTCTCCTGGAATTGCAGTACACAGTTTAACTGGTCTTGCAATACATACTCCAGGCTCTTGCTTGTTGAACTATTCCTTACAGGATATTTTGGATATATGGTTGAATTTTATTTATGCCCCTCCTGGCCTTTTTGGAGGTGCATTGGACACTAGCCACATCCTCTTTAAGGATTGTATCAGACTGAACCAAGCACTCCTCAGTGCCTGTCAGCTTTACCTCTGCTTCTAGTTTAGATAATCCTCTATGATCGATTTAATTTTCCGTGCCAAGAGTCAGGGTACATTTTGTTTAATGCAAAGTCTATTTTTCTAGGATATAACATTCCCAGAACATTTACCAGTTCTTAGTACAGACAAATCCCTCTCTTCTACATCTTTGAGTCAACCATGCCCTGAGGCTCTGGACTTCTGCCCATCTCATGGACCTTACATTGGAATTGGCAGCATTTCAGAGCAGAGAAGTCATGGAAGTTACTGTCCTGCCCAGCAGCTTGCATTTGCCATGAATCACAGAATCAGACAGAACTGTTGAGTCTGGAAAAGACCTCCAAGATCATCAAGTCCAGCCTATGACTCAACAGCATCACAACGGCTAGACCATGGCACTAAGTGCCACATCCAGCTTTTCCTTAAACACTTCTAGGGACCGTGATTCCACCACTTCCCTGGGCAGTGCATCCCAATGCCTGATCACCCTCTCTGTGAGGAAGGGCTTCCTGAGAGCCAACCTAAAGCTTCCCTGACGCAGCTTCAGGCCGTACCCTCTCATCCTATCACTAGTTGCCCGGGAGAAGAGCCGACACTCACTTGACGACAACCTCCCTGCAGGCAGTTGTAGAGAGTGATAAGATTCCCCCTGAGTCTCCTCTTCTCCAGGCTAAACACCCCCAGCTCCCTCAGCCTCTCCTCATAGGACTTTCCCTCCAGTCCCTTCCCCAGCCTCGTTGCTCTCCTCTGGACCCGCTCCAGCCCCTCAAGGTCTTTCTTGCAGTGAGGGGCGCAGACCTGCACACAGGGCTCGAGGTGAGGCCTCACCAGTGCTGAGCACAGGGGCAGAATCACATCCCTACTCCTGCTGGCCACACTGTTCCTGATACAGGCCAGGATGCCATTGGCCTTCTGGGCCACCTGGGCACACTGCTGGCTCCTGTTCAACCAGTTGCCAACCAGCACTCCCAGGTCCCTCTCTGCCGGGCCGCTCCCCAGCCACTCCTCCCCCAGTCAGTAGCACTGCAGGGGGTTATTGTGGCCAAAGTGTAGGACCCTGCACTTGGTCTTGCTGAACTTCATCCCATTGGCCTTGGCTCATCGACCCAGCCTGTCCAGATCCCTCTGCAGCGCCTTCGTACCCTCCGGCAGATCATTTACTAAGGGTAGACTCAATCCCAGATCATCAATAAAGATGTTGAACAGGACTGGGCCCAGTACTGATCCCTGGGGGACACCACTGGTCACTGGATGCAGCATCATTCACCACCACTCTCTGGGCCCAGTCATCCAACCATTTTTTTACCCAGCAAAGGGTCCATCCGTCCAAGCCTTGGGCTGCCAGCTTTTCCAGGAGGATGCTGTGGGAGACTGTGTCAAATACTTTGCTGAATGTGAGGTGGACCACATCCACAGCCTTCCCCTCATCCACTAGGTGAGTCACCCAGTTATAGAAGGAGATGAGATTGGTCAGGCAGGATCTTCCTTTCCTAAACCCATGTTGGCTGGGCCTGATCCTCCGGTTGTCTTCTACATGCGACTTGATGGCACTCAGGATGATCTGCTCCATAACCTTGCCAGGCACCAAGGTCAGGCTGACAGGCCTATAGTTCCCTGAAGCCTCCTTCTGTCCCTTCTTATGGATGGGCATCACCTTGGCCAACCTCTAGTCATCTGAGATCTCCCCAGTTAGGCAGGATTGATGTTAAATAGTAGAAAGCGGCTTAGCTAGTTCTTCTGCCAGCTCTCTCAGCACCCTAGGATGAATGCCATCCAGACCCATGGACTCACTGGGATCTAACTGGCACAGCAGGTGACTAACTACTTCCTCCTGTATTACAGGAGGAGTATTCTGTTCCCCATCCCTGTCTACCAACTCAGAAGTCCAGTTGTCCTGAGGACAGCCAGTCTTCTTGTTAAAGACTGAGGCAAAGAAGGTATATTAAGTACCTCAGCCTTTTCCTTATCTTGTGTTACTATGTTCCCCCCTCTCACCCAATAAGGAATGGAGATTTTTCCTGACCCTCCTTTTGTTATTAATGTATTTAAAAAATCATTTTTTCTTATCCTTTACAGATATGGCCAGATTAAGTTCTAACTGAGCTTTCACTTCTCTAACTCTCTTTCTGCGTGGCCTTACAATATTCTTAAACCCTTTATGATTCACCTGCCCCTTTTTCCAGAGTTGATACACTTTTTTTTTCTTCCTTGAGTTCTTGTGAAAGCTCCCTGCTCAACCACGTCGGTCTTCTTCCCCAGCGGCTCATTTTACGGTGGATAGGGACAGCTTACTCCTGTGTCTTCATAATTTCATTCTTAAATTAAGTCCAGCCTTCCTGAGCCCTTTTTTTTCTTTTAAGGGCTGATTCCCAAGAGATTCTTCGGACCAGCATCCTGAATAGTCCAAAGTCAGCCCTTCAGAAGCTGAAGGTAGAGATTTTGCTGACAAGCCTCCTAACTTCACCGCATATTGAAAATTCTATAATATCATGATCACTGTGGTCAGGACAACCTCCAACCACCACATCTTCCACCAGCCTTTCCCTGTTCATAAACAGTAGGTCTAGCAGGGCACTACCTCTGGTAGGCTCACTGACCAGCTGCAACAGGAAGTTGTCATCCATACATTCTAGAAATCTCCTGGACTGCCCTCTTTCTGCTGTGTTGTACTTCCAGCAGACATCTGGTAAACTGAAGTCCCCCACGAGAACCATGGCTAGTGAACATGAGACGTATCTATGTTGTTGAAAGTATGCCTCGTCAGTGTCTTTATCCTGGTTGGGTGGTCTGTAGCAGACTCCCACTAGGATATCAGCCTCATTGACTTTTCCCTTTATCCTTATCCATAAACTCTCCACCTTTGTGTGCCTAACATTGAATTCTAGGCAGTCAAAGCACTCCTTGGCATATAACGCTACACCACCAGCTCTCTTTCCTTGCCTATTTCTTCTAAAGAGCCTGTAGCCGTTCACTGTGACACTCCAGCTATGACAGTCATTCCACCACGTTTCTGTGATGGTAATTATATCATGGTTTCCTTGGTGCACAATATATTCTAATTCCTCCTATTTATTTCCCACACTATGGGCATTGGCATATATGTACCTGAGTCGCAGTACAGACATTGCCTCCAACACTGGTATGTCACCCCAAGTCCTATCCCTAGCAGTCCAGGATTTGTGATAACACCGTTATCCACTTCAAGTGGGAAGGCACACTGAAGGCTGTCCTTAGGCTCATTTCTAGTGAGCCTGGTTTTATTCCCTTCCCACTTTGAGTCTAGTTTAAAGCCCTCTCGACCAGTCCTGCCAAATCCTGTTCTAGGATCCTTTTCTCCCTTTGGGACAGATATATTCCCTCTGTTGCTAGCATACCCAGTGCCATGTAAACTTTCTCATGATCAAAGAATCCAAATTTCCAACAATGGCACCAATCTCTGAGCCATGTCGTGATCATGTGTGTTTTCCACTCACTTTCAGTGCACTACCTGTGTACCTGATTCATGTACTAGTCACCCAAATGTCTTAAAGTCCTTTTTTTATCACCTTTGGACGTCTCTCTACAACTTCATCACTTGCAACCTGGACAACTAACAAAGGGTAGTAATTAGAAGGCTGCCCCAGACCAGGCAGCTTCCTCTTCACATCCTTGACCCAAGCCCCAGGGAGGCAGCAGACTTTCCTGTGAGTTGGGACTGGTTGACAGATGGGGCCCTCTGTTCCCTTCAGAAGAGAGTCGCCTACTACGATTATCCTCTTTTTCTTCTTGATCGAGGAAGTTCCAAGGCATGAAGGAGAGAGATAAGCCCTGGGCAATTTACTGGGTGGATCTTCATCTCCATCTCCACACACCTGGTTCTCAATTTGTAAACCCCTACACCTGTTATGCAAGGCTATTTCTCCTGCACTTCCTCATGTTGGTGATAACAACATGGACCAAGACTAATGGCTCTTTCCCTGCTCCTCAAACTAACCTAATCAAAGTAAACTAAGACCTTGTGAGGTGTGTTGTCTTGACATCCAACAGACAAAATAATCTGTGATCGTCTCCAGCGCTGCAGTCTCAGCTATTCACATAACTATGAAGCAAGTCTCTTTCTCCCACCACCTCCCAGCCCTGAAGACCTCCAGTGGAGGAGCACCCGCAGCACAGGAGGACATGATGGTACCAGCTCCGTAGTGGAGCTGATCTGAGAGCCCTCTTGTCCTGAGACTTGCAACCTTCTCAGAAACACAAGGCTCTGCATGGAAGCAGGGATGTTCCCATGGGCCTCATTTGTGAGCCTCTCTGACTCTCCTACTGCTCCTGATCAGCTTCTCTCAGCTCCAGAGAAGAGCCCTGTTCTCAGAGGGCCAGGAGGGAAGTGCGTCACATCCACATGTAAAACGTGTCCCCTGGGCAGACACTCTCACCTACTGTATGCTATGCGATGGTTGAAGGCACCCCCAGCCCATTGCCAGGCTTCTACTTGCACCTTGAGCTCAAAACATGGCTGTTCCCTGAAGGCATACAGTTATTTAGCTTCTCTTCTGACTAGATAATGAAGGTGTTCAATTACATGATTTAGTGGTGAACTTAAAAGGTCGTTTTCAACCTAAATGATTCTATGGTTCTAGGATTCTATTCTCCTCTTAAACTCTTTTGCTCTTGTTAAGCTAGTTATTCAACAAAGTCAAATCTGGCCTAACTGTGACCTCCCCTGGTTACTTGCCTTCCAGGAACCATCCTGGTATGCCATCGTAACTGCTGAAGAGACTGCTCTTGCTCTCTTCTTTTCACTGTCACATGTGGAGGCAAAACTCATGTGAAATGCTTCCTCATCCTGATGTAAAAATATTTTCTTTACATATATGTTGCATGGGTGTGTACAATTAGTCAGCATGTAAAGAATTACTGAATTAGACCTAGGGTGTTTACATAATTTTTTTCTACTTTTTTTTTTTCTCTAGTCTTATTTCCCGCCTGCATTTATCTTCCCAGCAGACTGATTCAAGGCAGAAAAAATCTGATTTTGTTTTCATCCATGTTAAGAGTATGGACCAGGAGAATCTTTTTGGTTTTTTTTTTTCTATTCCATTTAATTAATTTAGCATTTTATGTTATGTGATTTCCACGGATTTACATTGGTCTAACACAAATGTACAGATTATTTTTTTAAACTGGATGAATATTTTATGAACTTCACTCACAGCTGTATCCTCAGCCATAATAAACTGATGTCATTGCATAATTGCTGCACACTGAGAATTTGGCTCTGTAACTTTAAACTGAAGATCTCTTCACCAATGACAGCAAGCCACTTTAGGGCAAATCTAAGTCCGATTCTGGTGAAGTATTTTACCAGTCAAAAGAATGTAGTTTGAGGCTTTCCCTTTCACAATGGCTCAGATATCTAAAAGTTAGGTTTAGTCAAAGACAGATATCTAGCCTTGCTTGATAGTAATGGTGACAAATAATAAGGATTAATTGTCTTCTGAAATTTCTGGGTTTAGATGCTTATGTCAGGTAACAAATAGAAAGGAATATTGCAATGTCTTCAGACCTGTAAGAGAAATCTAAAACATGGAAGAGAACTAACAGCAACTTTCCAGAGATGATATCTGTAAATAGAGAGAACTGCTGTGATAAATTGAGACAGTGAAAAAGAATGAGAAAGGATGGGGTACTAAAGATAAGCTTCAGATCATGAGATCATGGCTATAACAGTTTTCTTTCTTAAAGGGCCATGCCTGTCTGCATCACACACGACTAGAGTAAAAAAAAAAAAAAAAAAAAAAAAAAGGAAAAAAAGAGCAGAAAGGGACACAAGGAAATTATATAATTTTGCAATTATATGGTAGAATTACGAATGTACAGTTTTCAAGTTCCACCCTCTGGGTGATGGCTATTCTGGATGAGAACATTCTGAGGCACATCCTGTCAAGTTCCTGACTCGGGTCAACAGCTTGAAGAAAAATAATGTTAATGTCTACCTTCCTTCTGCAAATTGTAATTTTGACTCTGTAATTTCTCTTTAAAAGCTCTTCAGCAGTAAAGGAAAGCCACTTCAGGACAATTACAAATCAGTTGCTGATGTACTTTTTTAGTAGTTATATTATCTTTCTGATGCTTCACATTTGCTCTGACTTAACAGCTCAACACACTCAGAGATAAATTGGGGATACATCTCAGGACTCAATACAGTGCGACTTTGAGTAGATGCAATTTCAGATGTGTAAGCATGAGAACAAAGCATCAACATTTTTCATGACTAGCCTTTAGTAACTTAAAGAAATTCCATAGAGATCAAAGACTGTAATGAAGACAGAGCCACTGGGGATGGCCAGCCCTCTGGATACAATGCTAACCTCAGCCTGCATTATTCCAAGTCAGTACATTACAAACCAGCCAAGTTTTGAGGGCTGAGGAAAATAAGTTCAGAAATATTGAATAGAAATTCAGGGAAGAAAACAGACATGGGAAAGACAAAGGAAAATCAAAGAATTTGGCTAAATATCTCCAAAGATCAAAATCCTCACAGGTATAAAAGGACTTTGGTATTTCCAGAACTTTTAGTTCTTGTCCTGTGCTCACATTCCTTTTCTATTACATGCAACTTCCATCAAGAAATATTTGGATAAAAATTTTAGGAAGTTCCAGGTTCAGAAGATGTGGAGCTACTTGATTCCAATGATACAATCATTGCACAGAGGTCAATGAGAGAGAGAACAGTAATTTAGAGAGAAGACTTCAGAATCTACTTGTTAGCATAAACATAAAATAAATATTTCTATGTTCATTACAGCCATAGTATGTTTTTATTGCTGTTGCAATGTATAAATGCAGTTAAGACAAACAACCATGAATTTCTGAGAATGTATTTTAGAATATGTATTTTAGCTACATGCTTTTAATTTTTAAGACACTATAAGGCATCTTAGGTTACATTAAAAATACTGCAGAGATTTCAAGCATGAGGTTAAAAAGCTGAGTAATGTACTCTATAAATGTAATCAGTTTCAAAACTGAGTGAGGATCAAAATAATCTTGCATCTAAACATTTCACATACAGGTAAACAAAACCAATTTAAAACATTCTTTCCACTATTAACTCCCGAGAGTCACAGAAAAGCCTTTAAGTCTTTTAGCTACAGGTTCACTTAAGGACTAATGTACTGTTATCAGAGAATAAGTTCTCCTTCAAATAGGTCTCTCCCACTGATGCTTCTTGCACTACCAGAGAACAGGGCAAGAAGCATTGTGCCTCTACCTCACCCTTCTGCTTAAGAACATCAAGTATGGAAGGGGACAATGTGAGAGTTATCACATGAATAGGTGTCATCCAGCAGAAAAACCTTCCCTCCAGCACTACAGCAAAGCTGAAAGAAGCAGGAACACAGTGCTAATCCACTCTGAGGTCATGAACATTGGAATTGCCCTTTACACAGAGTGAGAGCAAAAGTGTCACAGTTTTGCCTGAGAAGAGTGTTTCCAGGAAAAGCTGCATAAATCTGCAAGCTTAAAAGGGATATAGCAAGAACACAGTTGTATTGCATTTGGAGGAAGGTTTTTTTGGGGGGTTGGTTTTTGGGGGAGTTGTTGTGTGTTTGTTCAAAAAGCTGTCTCTACAATTGAATTAGAATCTACAGTCACTTTGGCTTTTCTTTGAATAATAGATCTCATGATAGACATGATTGACACAGAAGATCAGCAGGTTGATCAAAGTCAGAGCCCCAGTTTGTACAGTGGGGTAGAGCAAGGAGCTGGAAGAGAGTTCAATTGCAAGTTCAGGCCAGTCTACATCTGCAAGACACTTGGGATTAGTTTCACTAACACATTACTACTTTATTTTCTTCTTAAAAATAAATTACGAAGCAGAAAGAAATAATATTCTTTGCAGAAAAAAAAGGCTTTTTCCCCTCCTTTCTCTTCAAACTAGCTGAGTAAATGGATCTAGGTTTTAAAATAATATAGAGGGAATAGAATGAGCATTTTTTTAGGGCAAAGACTCTATCACTGAATACAGTTCATCTGCTAGAAGCAAAACAATGGGGAAGAAAAAAAAAAAAGAGGAAAGCAGGAGTCTCATTATCTAAACCTTGAATTGAAATGGACCAGAATCTGGCATCCATCCACACACTGAACAGTTCCTTAAGGAACAGTCCTATACCGAAATAAGTTACAATGAGGAAGCACCAGATACTGAAATGGAGTTTGCACAATGAAAAAATTCTTAATTCTTAAGAAAACTGCTTGCTCTGAGGAGCGAATAGTGTCTTCCTGGCATTATTATTTTCTAACAAATAGAAAAACTTTTATAAAAAAAGGGAAAATCACATTTCCCTTCAAGAAAACTTTGCATGTAATGCAAGCACTGATACGACTCATCATAGAAAAGTACGGTAGGTTTTTTCCTACTTCAAGTTTTGGTGCCAAAATTTTAGCTGAATGAGACAGTAATTTTTTTTCCAAATTCCATACAGCATTTTTACTGATGATATTTCCTGGTGATCTCTAATAAGAAAATTACAAGAACTGTGAGCCTGGAATGATATATAATGAGCTAATAGTCATTTATTATCCTTTACATAAATACGCCATTACTTCACGTTGTATATAAAACCATTTTCTTTGGCCTCTTATGTTAAAAAAAACCACAAAAGAACAGAGAGAGAATCAGAT
Source organism: Trogon surrucura (assembly GCA_020746105.1). Taxonomy (NCBI): domain Eukaryota; kingdom Metazoa; phylum Chordata; class Aves; order Trogoniformes; family Trogonidae; genus Trogon; species Trogon surrucura. The sequence goes on from CM036620.1 coordinate 66,989,824, forward strand.
AAAATTCTTAATACAAATAGCAAATTTTCAGTTAAGAATTTCCAGCAATTAAAAGACATACATGAAGTTGCGTCTGAGAACATTTAGACTGCTAAGAAAGCTAAAGCAAACCGAAAGCAAATACTGAGGTAAATTAATTTGTATGTTAAGATCAGTGAAAAGTAAAAAGGTCTCTGTGCAAGTTCTCATTAATTCAAGTCAAGACGAACTAGTACCCTTTGATGGATAATGATCTGAACAGAAGATTGCAAGAACAGAACAAAAGGAAATAAATAAAATATCAGCCTTTGAAATCATCAAAACACACACTCTCGATCAGTCACCGAGAGGAGATGTTTTGGAGCCTACTGGTAAAAATCGGAGCAGCAGATCTTTGTGTACAGGGAGTTTCCTGAGGTTTCCCCATGGCAGGGAGATGCTAGAGAAGTGGAGAGACCCTTGAAGCCCCAGAGGAAGTCAGGACAAAGGAGGAGTTTGCCCTGATTGATGAGGAATGGATTAGGGATCAGTTAGGCAATCTGAACATCCATAAATCCACGGGCCCTGAAGGGATGCACCTGCCAGTGCTGAGGAAGCTGGTGGAAGTCATTCCTAGGCCACTCTCCATTATTTTTGATAACTCATGACTCATGGGCAACAGGAGAGGTGCCTGAGGACTGGAGGAAAGCAAATGTTACTCTAGTCTTCAAAAAGAGCAAGAAGGAGAACCCAGGTAACTACAGACATGTCAGCCTCACTTTCGTCCCCGGAAAGTGATGGACCAATCTCAGCACTCTCTCTAGGAATACCAAGAGTATGACGGTCATTAGGAGCAGTCAATGTGTTTCTTCCAAGGGGAAGTCATAGCTGATCAACTGAAAATACACCGTCTCCCACAGCATCCTTGAAGCTAAACTGAAGAAGTTTGGTCTGGATGATCGGGTAGTGAAGTGGATTGTTAATCGGTTGAAAGAAAGAAGTCAGAGAGTTGTGGTCAATTGAACAGAGTCTAACTGGAGGCCTGTGTCTAGTGGAGTTCCTCAGGGATCAGTACTGGGACCAGTGCTGTTCAATATATTCATCAACAAGCTGGATGAGGGAATAGAATGCACTGTCAGCAAGTTTGCTGATGACACAAAGCTGGGAGGGGTGGCTGACACACCAGAAGGCTGTGCTGACATTCAGAGACACCTGGACACGCTGGAGAGTTGGACAGAGAGAAATCTTATGAAATATAACAAGGGCAAGTGCAGAGTCTTGCATCTGGGAAAGAATAACCCCATGTGCCAGTATAGGTTGGGGTCTGACCTGTTGGAGAGCAGTGTAGGGGAAAGGGACCTGGGGTCCTGGTGGACAGCAGGATAACCATGAGCCAGCAATGTGCCCTCGTGGCCAAGAAGGCCAATGGCATCCTGGGGTGGATTAGAAGGGGGGTGGCTACTAGGTTGAGAAATGTTCTCCTCCCCCTCTACTCTGTCCTGGTGAGGCCACATCTGGAATATTGTGTCCAGTTCTGGGCCCCTCTGTTCAAGAAGGACAAGGAATTGCTTGAAAGAGTCCAGTGCAGAGACACAAAGTTGATGAAGGGAGTGGAACATTTCCCTTATGAGGAAAGGCTGAAGGAGTTGAGCCTTCTTAGCTTGGAGGAGACTGAGAGGTGACCTCATCAATGTTTATAAACTTGTAAAGGGTGAGTGTCAGGAGGATGGAGCCAGGTTCTTCTCAGTGATGTCCAATGACAGGACAAGGGGCAACGAGTACAAGCTGGAGTACAGGAGGTTTCACAAAAACATGAGGAAAAACTTTTTCTCTGTGAGGTTGACAGCACTGGCACAGGCTGCCCAGGGAGGTTGTGAAGTCTCTTTCCCTGGAGACAACCAAATCCCGCCTGAACGCATTCCTGTGTGACGTACTCTAGGTGATTCTGTTTGATGAGGGATTGGAGTAGATGATCTCTAGAAGTCCCTTCCAACCCCTAACATTCTGTGATTTCAGTGATTTGGTGAAATTCTTAATTTTAAAATTTTTTTCTACCTCATATCAAGCCAGTCCACTGAAATTCAGTTGTATAATTTTACCAAGGAGCAGTGTCAAGCTAATCTACGCTTTTAGCACCATGGGAAAAAAAAAAACAAACCCAAACCTCTCTCTTTACCACAAAAAATGTAAATGAATCTGCCTTGTGATTGCCATACAAGTTTATCTGTATTTTCTTCCTGACATAAATCATTGATTTGCATTTGAATTGTGAAATTGAGAAAAATAATGTATTCATTCATAATACTAAATTTCCACTTGGGAATTACTTGGAAATTTACTACTTAGAAGTGGCTGTTCTCAACTATTTTTCTATATAGTTTTTCTTGGCCAGATTCATATTTTAAAGGATACTTTCTTACTGATTTAATTTAAATTAGAATTAAATCTAAGACAAGAAGTTTTTCTTTGACCAGTGACATAGTCCTCCTTGGACATAATAAATAAACGTGCAAAAATTTGTGTTCAGAGCATGACAGTTAGATTTCCTTGATGTCTTCTATATGTTTTAGATGTCGTGGCCTCACAGAAAGCTGCACAAATAAGTTTAATAAGTTTAAATATTATAATAAGTTTATATAAGTTTATAAATGTTATAATAAGTTTAAATGTTTAAATATATCCTATAGTAACACTAAATCTCTTAGACTGGCAAGCCTGTGAAAATGTATTTATACAAATAAGAATAAATAATGATATTTAAAACAAGAATGTTTACTACATCTAGTGCTAACAACTAATCAATCTCCATTTAAAGGCTTAATATAAAGAAAAACAGAAGTTTACCATATGAAAACAGATGTTGGGAATTAATTTGCAAATCTTTTGAAAAATTTGCAAGGAAATCAAACTCAACAATGCAATATTACATTTAACGTACATGAACATATATCTTCACCCATTACTTCATACTACTTCACGATACATTGAGCTTTACAACTCTTGCTGACAAGATTTTGGTCCTATATTCAGACAAGAAATAATTCAGCATAAAGATGCCAAGATGACTTTAATATTCACAATCTCTTAGTGATCTCAGAAGAAGGGCACTGTAGATCTGTACGTAAGTGTAAAGACACTCTCCTCGAGTCCTCTGGCCTCAAGCTTTGCCCAGTGGGCTCACTGCAGAAAAATGGGACATTTGGCGGCTTCAGAGACAACAGGAGTACCACAGACATGGTATTTTTTCTCAGACAACTGCAAGAGAAGTGTAGGGAACAGAACAAAGGGCTCTATGTAACTTTCATTGACTTCAGCAAAGCTTTTGACATTGTGAGCAGGAAAGGTCTCTGGCAGACCTTGGAATGATTAGGATGTCCTCCCAAGTTCCCCAAAATGATTATCCTGTTACACAAGGATCAGTGTGGCCAAGTCAGATGTGGCGATGCACTCTCTGAGCCCTTCTCCATAACCAATGGTGTGAAACAAGGTTGCGTTCTCGCACCAACTCTATTCACAGTCTTCTTCAGCATGATGCTCCAAAGGGCCACGGCAGACCTCCATGAAGATAACGGCATTTACATCCGATATCGTACCGGTGGTGACCTATTCAACCTCAGGTGACTGAAGGCCCACACTAAGACCCTAAATCACCTTGTCCACGAGCTGCTTTTTGCTGACGATGCCGCCCTCGTTGCTCACACAGAAGCAGATCTGCAGCGCTTAACATCCTGCTTTGCAGAGGCTGCTGAGCTTTTTGGGCTGGAAGTCAGCTTGAAGAAGACAGAAGTTCTTTACCAACCTGCGCCTCAGGAAGTCTCCCACCATCCCCACATCACCATAGGCAAATCAGAGCTTAAGTCAGTCCAGCAGCTCAACTATCTAGGAAGTATCATTTCCTCGGATGGTAAGATTGACAAAGAGATAGACAACAGGTTAGCAAAGGCACACAGAGCTTTTGGAAGACTCCATAAAAGAGTCTGGTGCAATAAACACCTGAAGAAAAGTACAAAGATCAGTGTCTACAGAGCCATTGCACTGTCTACTCTTTTGTATGGGTCTGAATCATGGGGCATCTACTGCCACCACCTGCGACTCCTCGAACGCTTCCATCAGCGCTGCCTCCGTACAATCCTAAACTCCCACTGGACTATGTGACTAATGTCACTGTCCTTGAACAGGCAGGGGTCACCAGTATTGAGGCCATACTGCTGAGGACGCAGCTGCGCTGGGCAGGGCACATCTCCAGGATGGAGGATCACCGCCTCCCTAAGGTTGTGCTCTAGGGTGAACTCGCCACCGGCTGCCACAACAGAGGAGCCCCAAAGAGGAGATACAAGGACTCTCTGAAACAATACCTCAGGTTTGGCCATATTGACTGCCATCAGTGGTCCACTCTGGCCTCCAATCGGGAGACATGGAGACACCCCATCCATAACGTTGCTGCCTCCTTTGAGAACGCACGTAGAATTAGTCTCGAGGAGAAAAGACAACGCAGAAAGAACCGTGCCTCGCCAATACCACCTAAGGAGACTTTCCGCTGTGCCTTTTGCAACTGGACTTGCCTATCCCGCATCGGCCTTTTTAGCCATCAGCGCGCTTGTAGCAAGTGTGGGTAGAGCCCTTCCCATGTCTTTGTTCGTGAAGCCTAGCCATGATGATGGTGATGATTGGCCATATAGATGATTCCCCTGTGTGCAGATACAAAACTTCAGGCAGCAAAACCCAATCCTATATCTGATGCCACTGCCCCCTGAGTTATTTTTGTTCTGTATGTCGTTACTAGTGAGACTGAATAGAGACTGGTTTGGTGAGCTTTGAGCTGAGCCCAGTCCCCACTCATGTTCATGGATATGTTAGATCTCGTGCAAACTGTTCATTTGCAAATATATTTTGCAAATATATTTGCATATGCAGTTTCTACATCTGTATGTACACATATTCTGAACACAGTTAAGCAAACACCTTGTAACCAGATTCACACATTTAGGCCACAATATAAACAAATACTAATTTGGTTTAAATGTACAGCAAAATCTGGTAGTGGCAATGTATATGAAAAGAATGAACCAATGAGTAGAAGAAAAAAGCACAGAAAATTATCCAAGTAATCCTGTGTGTTAGGTCAGAGTTCTAGGTTGCTGTATGTTGTAAATTCATGAGGGGGAGGAATTCAGTGACAGGCCAAAGTCTTTAGGCCTTAATTAATGTCACCGGGATGATGGATCTGCAGTACACTCATTGCATTTCATACAAATGACTACCCAAGTCACCTTTGTTATCTACTAACTGCTCTGTGGAAGGAAACAAAACAGTCTCAGACATGGCACTACAGTCCAAAAGAAAAGGTCTTAGAGCATCATTTTCAAAGATACCTAAAGTGATTGAAATGTTTAAATTCCAAAGGATTTCCATATAATTTAAGTAACATCTTTCAGTTGTACTGAAAACCTTAGCTTCAATACTTGCTTTCTTCTAGGCTATGAGTTTAAGAAATAAAGAGCAATAATGGTGCTAATATTCCACTCTGATTTCTAATGATTCTATTAAAATTGCATTGGCACTTATTTTAAGAAATTTTGGTTAATATATGCCCCTCTGTAGACTTTAGGTGTCAGGTATCTTCCTCTTTGCATCACTGACCTGAACACCTAGCTAAGAAATCACATCTCATTGGCTTTGGTGTTTGTAAATTATTTTTTATTAACAACACTTAAACTCTTAGAAACATTTAACCTTAGAAAGAGACAGATGACTTTTTTTTTTTTCTGTGAATAGTGTTCAACAAGGCACAACTGGTGTTTTCAGCAGATTTTTTTATAAATTGTGAGAACTCGTGAAAGCCGTGTGATTCCAGGACAGACTGAACTCAAGATGATCTCGAGATCAAAGATGGGATGCCAGATCTCTACAGGAACTGAAACTATCAGCGATCAACTGGAATAAGCCTATCATGTTCCTATTTGCCCTGTTCTTGAGAAAAAAAAAACAACACAAAAAACCCTCAACAAACAAACAGAAAACTAAATTGAGTACTATCCCATTGTTCCAGTTGGATAATGTGTAGCTGTTTCAGGTATGTGTTACTTGAAGTTTCTGTTTCACTCTGAAGCCAGACTTTCACCACCGACAATTGTTGCAGCGAAGCAAAGAGGCCCAGCCTGTCCAATGTGGAGGCTGTGGAGGCATGCATGGTGATGTGCAGACAAGGCACCCCAGTCTCCACTCCCCTCACCTGCAGAACAGCTGAATGTTGTACGTGTGAACAGCTGAACCATCCTGGTCTAGGCACTGCTTGGAGAAAACTGCATCAGCTCAGGAGCTGCTTTCCATCCCAGCCAGCTGTGCTGCTGGAGCTCCTGTCAGGAAAAGGGTAGAGCTGCAACTGAGTCAGCCTGTGACATCTCTTATCCCAGACAGGCCAACGCAGTCAGGTCCACACCTTCATTTGTGACAAATGCTCATCCATGTTTGTCAGGAGCTGTCCTGTTTGTCCTGTTTAGATGTCAACGTCATCATGTGCAATACTCCATTGAATAGCACAGATCTTCTAATTATTTAAAAAATATGTTCATGCAGCACTATATGTGACTCAAAACATAAGTCACTGATCATACTACTCACAGAAATGTATTCCACATGTCCAGTATAACCTAACATTAGAATCATAGAATGGCCTAAGCTCAAAGGGACCTTAGAGATCATTTAATACAACCTCCCTGTCATGGGCAGGGACGCCTCTCAACTAGATCAGGCAACACATGAGGACCGAATGGGGATCGAACCCGCAGCCTCGGTGTTATCAGCATCATGCTCTAACTGAACGAGCTAACTGGCCCCCAAGTGATAAGTTCTCTGTGGATGGTAGTCAAAGGGGCAGAAATGGGGTTACAGCATCAGCCAGAAGGTTGAGAGGTTCAGAATCTTATTCAGAATTCTTATTGCTACATATTTTTCGAGGCAGCCTAGCCTAAGTTCAGTGGCCCATAGCCTTTCGTTATCATGTCTGTATTAAATGTTAATCCTACAGGAGGTGGAGATTTTATTACAGTTTATGTTCAGCTTGTTCTAAATCCAAGCTGAGGTCCTAAAACTTTGCTACTACAAAGCATACAGATACTAACAGTTTTAAAATCAGGATCACAAATGTTTCATTCCTTTGCATACATGCCACAGGTGAGAACATATTGCATCATTGAGTATGTAATGAAGGATTTGCCAGAAGACTGTAAATTGCTTTGAAATAGCAGAGACACAGGTTTATCCTGCACACCAGTGCAGGAAGGAAATTCATACTTTGCATAAAACCTATTAGTTGATAAACTTCACCAGTACATTATTATACTCCATGTCTCTAAAAAGATATTCCAATCACTCAATTTCTTGACCTAGCATTCATTGTCAGTGAAATAAAACCTGGGCCAGAATTAGTAAGGTCATCCTTGTACTTATTGTTTAAATTACCATGATCTAGTGTAGTCCCAGTTCTGCAACACCTCCTGTATCAGGTCCTTTTTCACCCAATGCAAAAACAGAACAGTGTGTTCTGTCTATAGGGGCTGACAGTCGTAGCCAACTGCAGAAGATAAGAGGGGGTCAGATGACCGGGTACCAGGAAACAGGGAGATAAGGGTGGTCAGCATGATAAGCAGTCCACTCGTTGCCAATTGCTCACAAGCTTTTAAGCATCACTGTTTTCCTTGCTGAAGAACACAAAGTGCTGCGGGAGTGATCTGAGAGATGATAAGGAGGTATTTTTGTCAACACTTGAGGAGGGGGAAGGGTTGTCTGAGAAATATAGGTTCCTGCTTGAAAATATAACAAGTGAGCAAAGGAAACTGGCAGCAGAGGCAAGCTGGGAGTCAATGGCTTGATATGTCCTGAGAATCAGAGGAAAGGAAGAAAGCAAGGAAGAGAAAACCAACCCCTTCTGTTCAACATAATGGAGAGATTATCCTGCTCAAGGTTTGAGAACTGACTTTGTGTTATCATGGTATTTGAGGAAGGTGGAACTGATAAACTGAGAAGGATGGGATAGATTTAGAGAACGAAAGCCTGACACCAAGCACTGTTTCAAGATGACAGCAGGTGTCTATTTGTAACCACAACTTCTTTAAGGTTTTAGAACATGGGAATGTGAGAGTATATTCCCCAGTCTCTTAAATCTTAAAAATTTAAAAGACTCAATGTGGAGCTGCTGCTACCTCTCTAGTTGACAGAATTCCCTTTTCTGTAGGAAGATCTTTTTTTCTAAAGCAAGGCACATAACCTTTCAAGGATGTGACATTCAACACAGAATGTGCCTCAACAGACAAGTCTCGGAAGTTAACTACAATTCCAAATGCAGATGCAGGATGACAAAAAGAATTTGTTTCAACAGTGCTTCATCTCTCTCTTGGGCACCTCATTCCCTATGCCATGTTTTCACTCTATTTTAAATGTAGAACTGAACTCCATGCTTAAAATGCCTTGTGGTCTCCAAGTTCAGAAAGACCTAACTGAAGGCAACAGTGCCCCCAGACTAGATACTGGTGTGGATACCACCTGATGGGGTGGGATGCACTGTGCATAGGAAGCAATCTGCACCACACAACCCAAAGAACCCCTTTAAAAAAGATTTTCCCAAGTTCCTTGTGTCACTGTGGTCATATGCTGTGTTGTGCCATGGTGGTCTTCACAACAATGCCTACTTAGGGAATGCCCTCTTGCTTCCTTGCTGCTGAGTGGTCTCCCCTCATGCCCCTCATGAGCATGGGACCCCTTGACACTGCCAATTTACTTGCACAGCTACACTAGGAAGTAGATCACAGAATCACAGAATCACAGAATGTCAGGGATTGGAAGGGACCTCGAAAGATCATCAAGTCCAATCCCCCTGCCAGAGCAGGAACGCCTAGATAATGCTACATGGGAACGTGTCCAGGCAGGTCTTGAATGTCTCCAGATCACCAAGCCAGATTTATGAGTCTGTTCACAGAAGGACCACTTAAGGGAGGGCATAAAGAAAAGGGGTACTGGCTGTAAAGAGGACAGCATCACCACCAAAACCACAGCCTCATCCTTTAATTAAGCTGGTTCTGGAGCTGGGTAAAAATAGAACACCTCTTCTTCTCTTCTCTTCTCTTCTCTTCTCTTCTCTTCTCTTCTCTTCTCTTCTCTTCTCTTCTCTTCTCTTCTCTTCTCTTTCTCTTCTCTTCTCTTCTCTTCTCTTCTCTTCTCTTCTCTTCTCTTCTCTTCTCTTCTTTCTCTTCTCTTCTCTTCTCTTCTCTTCTCTTCTCTTCTCTTCTCTTCTCTTCCTCTCCTCTCCTCTCCTCTCCTCTCCTCTCCTCTCCTCTCCTCTCCTCTCCTCTCCTCTCCTCTCCTCTCCTCTCCTCTCCTCTCCTCTCCTCTCCTCTCCTCTCCTCTCCTCTCCTCTCCTCTCCTCTCCTCTCCAGATGACAAGGAGCAAAATCAAGAATCAAAGGGACAGAATGGGCCTGTATTTGGGCGTGAGTATTTTAGAGCCATGACTAAGGCTGTAACAACTTCACCTTGCTACATGCAGTGACTGTGACTGTAACATCAGTGAAATTATCAGCTATCAAGTACATGCTGAACGAGGTCTAAAATAGACCTTTGTTTGTTGGGTGGAATTAAGCAGTTGAATACAAGAACACAGATTGTCTGTCTCAGGAAGGAACTAGATTTGGGCCAAAAAGTTCTTATGGACCTAAAGTTTTACTACCGACTCAACTAATTTATCACCACCTTTAGGATGAACATGTAGGCGACTAAAGCTGTTTGCAGCCGCAGCCCACCCAGTCTCTTCACACCTAGGCTGCCACAGGCATCTAGCCCTGGAAACATCTCCCTTTCTGAGAAAGGCTAACCTGCCCCAACAGCACTTATTTGCCAGACACAGTCGACACAAGGCTGAAGGAGCCAGAGATAGGTCTCATCTTTTTGCATAATATTTTACCACTGGAAAAGTCCATAGGAGGTTACTGTCCTAGATTTAGAGCTCTCTGCATTCAGAAGCTTTCCAAACCTATTTGGTCTCTGATACAAGGTTATAAACTTCTGAACAAAGGCCGGAGTATTCCCAAGATGCTCTCAGACCCATCAGGAAAGTAAGAAAGTGAGCAAGTCAGTGCTATATTGTTTGTGTTTGAGCTAGCAAAAATATTCTACCAGCCACCAGTTGCAAGTAAGAAAGCTCAAAATCGTCTTTGACTTTCAGTGATCAAAATACTGATGTATCCATGCAAATTCTGCTTCAGGAAAAGTGGAAAATAGGACATCTAAAATATCAAACAACATGAAAAATATAACTATTTCTCAAAGACACATTCCATACAGCATATAGTGACATGAAATTTCTGACATGTACTAGCCAGAAGAATTTCCTTTTGAGGCATTTGGTGTTTTAGAGAATAGGTAAAGTAATTTCATGTGAAAATGGCAAAGATGCCAAAGAGGGAAAAGAAACTTTATGTACACATTGTGGGGGAGAGAGAGTGAGAGAGAGAGAGAAGTATGGGTGTATGTACACATATGATCATCAAATTTTATCCAACCCTGGCTGTGAAGGAGAAGCACATACAACTGTGGAACTCAAACATGTTGTTCCTTTGAACCCCAGTCCACATCACTCGTACTGCACCTGTACCAAGTGCAATACATAATAGAGAATGTGTTTCTATAACAAGTTAATCTAGTGGCAGTAGGCATCCCACAGTCTCTCTCAAATACAGTTGATTTGCTTTACTTCCTTTCACTTCTATTCAACTCCATGGAACTATGTAATTTCCAACTTGAATTCTCTAAAATTGTGCCAAATGTGTTACAGATTTTTACCTTAGCATATCATGATAGGATCTTTCCAGCCAATGAAAACACACAGTCCACAAAGCCCTTTCCCCTTCACTTCCTGAGCTACTGGCAAAAGCACTTTCATTTTCAGGATATGAATATTATTATTTCTGGCTAAGAAAATAATAATTAATCATGGAAATGCTGATAACGTATCAGCAAAAAAAAATGTTTTGGTTGTGGTTGCTATCTACAAACACAAATTTATATGTATCATTTTGCAAATTAAGTCACCCTTTCAAGGAGAGGAACAATAAAATAGTTGCTGAAGAAGGATGTCAATAACGGGACAAAATGCAACCCAAATTAACCAGAAAACTATATTTGCTCCTAACACATCAAACTAACATGAAGACATCTGAATTTTACACTTAATGGCTGGTTTGGGGTTATGTGGTGAAGTTTCCTGATATAAATATATAGATATATTATTACATTGGCTAGCAGTTTAGTGGTGCACAGCTGAGCAGTTCAGCAGACTGGAGAGTGTATCTGTTTGGAAACACAGTGAGAGAGAGACTTCACTGCAAGGTTTGAGCTAGCAAGCAATCTAGCTGCACTTCATTCACATGGACTTCACTGCAAGGTTCAAACTAGCAGTTTATTAGAACTTTACTTAGAGGTCCAATATGTCACTACTGCAGATTTTATGAATACAATGGAAGAATGTACTGTTGCTATTTTAGAAAGCAACAACAATCAGTACTATTCAATATATTCATCAACAAGCTGGATGAGGGAATAGAATGCACTGTCAGCAAGTTTGCTGATGACACAAAGCTGGGAGGGGTGGCTGACACACCAGAAGGCTGTGCTGACATTTACAGAGACCTGGAGAGGCTGGAGAGTTGGGTGGTGAGAAATTTTATGAAATATAACAAGGGTAAGTGTAGAGTCTTGCACTTGGGAAAGAATAACCCCATGTGTCAGTATAGGTTGAGGACTGACCTGTTGGAGAGCAGCGCAGGGGAAAGGGACCTGGGAGTCTTGGTGGACAGCAGGATGACCATGAGCCAGCAATGTGCCCTCGTGGCCAAGAAGGCCAATGGCATCCTGGGGTGGATTAGAAAGGGATTAGCAAGTAGGTCAAGAGTGGTCCTCCTGCCCTCTACTCTGCCCTGGTGAGGCCACATCTGGAATATTGTGTCCAGTTCTGAGCCCCTCAGTTCAAGAAGGACAGGGAACTGCTTGAGAGAGTCCAGCGCAGAGCCACAAAGATGATGGAGTGGAACATTTCCCTTATGAGGAAAGGCTGAAGGAGATGGGTCTCCTTAGCTTGGAGGAGGCTGAGGGGTGACCTCATTAATGTTTATAAATATGTCAAGGGTGAGTGTCAGGAGGATGGAGCCAGCATCTTCTCAATGATGTCCAATGATAGGACAAGGGACAATGGGTACAAGCTGGAGCACAGGAGGTTCCACAAAAACATGAGGAAAAACTTTTTCTATGTGAGGGTGACAGAGCACTGGCACAGGCTGCCCAGAGAGGTTGTGGAGTCTCCTTCTCTGGAGACATCCAAATCCCGCCTGAACGTGTTCCTGTGTGACCTACTCTAGGTGATCCTGCTCTGGCAGGAGGGTTGGACTAAATGATCTTTCAAGGTTCCTTCTAACCCCTGACATTCTGTGATTCTATGCAAGCAATAAACAGGATACATTATTACAAAACTCAGTGATACCTGGAAAGTGTACTAGTACAAATTTACGAAGTGCTCAAGTTAGTATCAATAACAATCTTAAAGTATGCTACACATGTCTTAGTCACTTATCCTCTCCCAGGTAAGGTTCTCGATCCTAGGGAAAATGTCCTTATCCAACATCTCCAATATGAGCGGAAGAATCTCCTACAATTCAGTTCTATGGTTGGAAAAACTTCTCCCAAATCTAACCAATATTTCACAGATTTTATCCTGTAACGATGGGATGGGGGGGGCTAAGTTTGCTAATTTTGCGATGGCTAACACACCAATTATTTACTCAACCAAATTAACATATCTTGCACTTAAATGGTCTACTTGTCCAAATTTAACATATCTCAAGAATAGATAGTGGTGACAATGAGACTCTGGGCAAAATGTTTCCTATTTGGGTTTTGGTTCCATTGAAGTTTTGGTCCTCTGTCTGCTATTTCACTTTGGATAACTCAGGGCTGGGTCATTTTTCCAACCCCTCCTTGAGTCCTCACAGTTAAGGGTCTGTCAAGGCAAGACAAAGCTAAGCCGAATTAACACCTCCCTGCATCTCACCTTTGTTCACCAAAACCTGTTCTGTGGGTATCTGCACACTCACTCACCACAGACTCCTGCTCCCTTAATACTTCAGGTCAGAATCCTGTTGGAGCACACACATGAAGCAGACATCCAAATTTTCTTCTACAGAAAGCAGGAAGCAAAACTTTTGCAAAACGGTGTGTGAAAGCCTGTGGGTCATCCTCAACTGCAGCAAAGATACAGCTGAAACTCACTCTAGGGCTGAGAGATTTGGAAGTATCTGGTTTCCACCATCTTGGAACAGCCTGAAAAGGTTTTTAAACTCTTAAACATAGCATTGTTAGGAAAACCTGTTCTTCCAAAACTTGTAAATAACAAGAAATCTAAGTAAGGGAGATGTTTTTTAAAAAATAGTATTAATGCTTCCATTCTTTCAGTTCTGGTTAATCATAATAATGAAACTATTATCCAGGAGCTCTAATTACACTAAAAAAAAAAAAAATTACTAGGCAGCACTTAAATTTACCAACTCCTTGATAAAATGAACAGAAATTGCAGCTGAGCTTTTTTACCTATTATTTTTAAATGTCTCAAATTCTACTTTTTCCCCAGGAATATTCTGTTGCTTTGGTATTACCTAACACTTTCTGTTTTCTCACAGATGTTAAACAAAGCCTTTCTAAGCATTTAATTATGGTCCTTTCAATCCTGCTAGATAACTTCCTTCAGAAATATTAGTGAGTTTTAATTACAGAATGAAAAGTTGTGAAACTTCTGAAAGTTTATGTGTAATCTGGACAGGAAGTTAAACAATTGTGCTTTTATTTTTCTCAGCAAACCTTTACCTTTCTTTCCATCTCTCTGACTCATGGTGCTGCATACTGTTTCCTGGCAACTCAGAAATCAAAGCACAACCGAATTAATGGATTTCCTATTTCTAGACCACTTCATGTTATATAAAGAAAAAAAATATTTTTAATCTAGGGTGTTCTTGTTTTGTTTCGGCCTGAGGCAAACAAAGAAAGATCTTTTTTAACCTGAATCTAGTAGTATACAGTTCTTTCAATGAATGACAGACCTTAACCTTAATGCTTGAAATTTTTGGAATGCAAACTTTTGTCTTCTCTTGTTCCATACCATCTTCATTCTCTTTTGTTGATTCCAGCACCTAAATAACTCTGCTCATTTCTGACTCTTTCAGAGTATGCTTAGAAATCACTGATAGCTCCAACAGTTAGTCCAGCAACAAATCCATAAGGAACTGAATATTCATGTTGAATAACATCGACCTAAACAAACCCCAGTTCAAAAAAAATATTAGAGGTGTAAAGAAATATTTCTGCACCTAAAAGGCTGATGTTCCCAGCATTGAAATTCAAACTATGAGTTGCAGAGTTACATCCTCAACAGTCTGTGGCAAGAGTTGGACATCTCAGAAAGAGGCCCAAAAGAGTCACCACCTCCAAGTTGGCTAATGATGGTACAAGCGATATACTGATGCTTAGAACTGGACAACTACATATCTGTGACTAAGCAGTCATCTTTTGAAAATTGCTGCTCTTTGGCCTTTCATTCAGAGGCTTCTCCCCTCACTTGAGGGGAGCATCTGCTAAAAGAAGGCACCTACATATTTCATTTTGAAAAACCGGGCCATGCTCACCAAACTCTCTGAAAACACAAAATAATGAATTAAGATTACCTTCTGCTACCACAGTAGTGTAGTTAAAGCCATTAGCTAGAATGTGGAAGATCATTTCAGTTCTGTGCTAGATAAATTATTTCATCTGACTTAAAAGCATTCAACTCACCAATTTTTTCTGCCTCAAAGACCGCACAAAAACAACGAGTCACAAGACAGTTCCTTACAGTTAAAATTCAATAGTGGGGAAAACCACCCGAAGCTATTTTATAATTCTTCCTCATACAAAGTTGTGAAGTACTTCACAAGAAGTTTCAACGATTGCATGCCAGGCTTTCAACTAACCAGAATGAATTAATGTTAATTTTTTGAAAGGAGGAAAAAGACTTATAGTAGGTATGATTATATTGCAAAGGCCAACTTCAAAAGGTGACTTAGAAATACCACGCTGAACCACGGGAATACTATTTATGAGCTTTGACTGGCTGGACATGCTCGATTCTTAGAGAACTTTCAGATTTATGAGAATGAAATCAATATGATGGAATAAATGTAGAAAACCCATTAAGCAAATGAATCTAACGACTATTCTCAAGCACATAC